>CAKJTW010000013.1:46670000-47870000 GCA_917880005.1 Nanger dama | reverse complement strand
TAGGCGAGGATTTCTTAGGAAGGACACACGAAAAAGATTCATTAATATCAAACAACAACAACAAAAACATAATAAACTAAATCTCATCAAAATGAAAAACCTCTGTTCTTTGAAAGACCCCGCTAAGAAAGTGGAGAGACAAACCACTAACTGCAAGAACACTTAGCTGATCAAAATAAAGAGAAGTGTCACAACAAACCCATAAAAAGGGCGCAGCAAGACAGAGTGAGCAGAAGCTGCACCCAAGGGACACACGCACGGGCAGCAAGCGTGGCCCGGCGCCCGCCCGGCGGCTACGGAGCGGGGGGGGCATTAGAGCACAGTGAAGCAGCACCACGCACCCGTCACAGCGGTCCTGAGTGTGAGGCCTGCGCCGAGTGCCACCCAGTGACATTCACTTGGGAGTTCCAGAAACCTTACCAACTTGCGGACAGTTTCCCTGAGCACCTTCTCGTCCTCAATCATGATGGCCATGTCTTTCTGAACAGTTGAGGCCACGACGACGTCCTAGGACATCCGCCTTGGAGGCCATCTTGCAGATCATCTCGTCGTGGGAGAACACACAGTAGCGGTGGAGCAGACGGTAATGCTCCACGCACTGCCGGCCTAAGGGCAGCTGCGCCAAAAGAAGGGGAGACGCGTGACGAGCGGGAAGGAGACACCGTCCTGCTTCCAGAGACCCCTGCCCTTTACTCCAAACAAACAAATGTCACATCTCGGGTTATCAGCCGTGTTACACACCAACCCTACAACCAGACTCAAAGAAGCCTCGGACCTTTTAAAATCTTTGCATCTCAAAGATCTGGCTATTAGGGACCTTAACTGTAACAGAGTTTAAGAACCCAAAGTATTACTGAGGCATTACCGTCTACAACAATGTAGAATTTAATCAGAAACATGAATCTTCACATTTCCTGAAGCAACTGTGTGAAATTGGTGTGGTTAACCTACTTCAGGGAACAAAAATGCTCTAAAAATTATTACTGTACAGAAAATAATTAGAGGTGTAGGAACTAGTACTGTTTTTATTAAAAACCACTGAAACACGGTTACAATTTATTAGCTTTAACACCACACCCACTTAAAACTAGACAGCTCTTTTTAAGTAAATGAAAAGTATTAATACTAATATAAAAATTCAATTTACGACCATCTAAAATCAAGTATCATTAAAAATTACTGTTTGGATAATTTAAGTCAATGTACAGTCTTCAGACTGGAAATGTTTGTTGTTAGTTTGTAATGAGATAGGAGCTTCAAGCAAAACATAACTCAACAGACTCTTCACCAGGTCCCAGGTTCTCACTGCAGGCTAGTGCCTTCTCCTGCTGGAAGGCACACAACTGGCAGACCTGCCATCTCAGCAGCAACTGCTTTAAGCAACTAGAGAGCATATACCACTTCTGCAGGAAAAACAGCACATGTCAAAAGGCTCACGGGGTCATAATCACACACCCAATCCACAGTGCAGAAGTTAACGGCCTCAGCAAAATTGAAACCTTGATTGAAGCCGCTGTGGTAGGCTCTTGGAAACGTGATCACAAACTCTCCAGCACACTGATTAGTTCGGTAAACCTAAGGAAACAAAATTAGAGATTTTCAGAGACATTTCTCATGAAAGACACTCTGGACAGAGTATCCGATCCAGAAAGGACAGGCAAACAAGTGTGGTGGGTACTGCCTAGAGATACTTGTTTCTGCCACAAGATGGAGTGGTGACTCAGACTTCCAGGTGTGTAAATATCTCAAGAGAAAACAGCTTACACAACAATCTGGCTATATCCAGGATCAGGACACACCCTTCTAAATAGTATCATAACAAAAGAGGATCAACTACCACCCATTAAGAACTTCCCCTCTATTTCAAGGCCCGCATTCCATACAGATCTCTTCCTGATCTGGGCCTCAAACTTAACCTCCCCCCGCCAATTCCTCTTTTCCAACTGTTCTCACCCAAAAACACCCACACTGTTCTAGGCACAAAATCCTCATGCTGAACCAATTATGTAATAATAACATCAGGGGCTTCCCAGGGGGCACAGTGGTAAAAAAAAAAAATCTGCCTGCCAATGCAGGAGACACAGGAGAGAGATGCGTCCCATCTCTGGGTGGGAAGATCCCCTGGAGTAGGAAATGGCAACCCACTCCAGTATTCCTGGCTGGGAAATCCCAAAGAGGAGCCTGGTGGGCTACAGTCCATGGGGTCGCAGAGCTGGGCATGACTGAGCCCGCACACATGCGCCTCCACCAGTGGTTCTCCAAAATGTACTTCCCAGACCAACAGCAACAACATCAACTGGCAACTTGGAAACGCAAGTTCTCGCACACCAGCCAGGCAGGCCATGAGGACAAGCAGTCCCTGGCTGAGGCCCAGCCTTCTGCTGCAACATGCTCTTAGCTCTAACAGGCAAAGTGTGAAGACCACCAACCACCACACAATCCTGTCACCAGGACTGCCTCCTCCCTCCCCACTCTGTGCCACTCACACGACACTTCTTCCGAGCCCCAACCTGGGCTCAAACGCCCTCATGACCCCTTTCCAGTTCTCCAGAGTTGACACCATTGTCAAATCACACCATCCTTCCTTTGTCTGTGTAAACATTATCTGTTTTTTCTCTTAAGTTGTGGGTCCCTAAAATGCACAATTTCATTCATCTGCCTCTCTAGATCCAGAGTCTAGCCCTATACGGTTTACTCAACTATTAAAGAACTGGGCTGGAGATCTCTTCTAAAGCCAGCTATCAACTCATCCCAGTGCTTAAAATTCCTTCACAGTTAAGTCTATGGTTTTTCCTGTGGTCATGTATGGATGTGAGAGTTGGACTGTGAAGAAGGCTGAGCACCGAAGAATTGATGCTTCTGAACTGTGGTGTTGGAGAAGACTCTTGAGAGTCCCTTGGACTGCAAGGAGATCCAACCAGTCCATTCTGAAGGAGATCAACCCTGGGATTTCTTTGGAAGGAATGATGCTAAAGCTGAAACTCCAGTACTTTGGCCACCTCATGCGAAGAGTTGACTCATTGGAAAAGGCTCTGATGCTGGGAGGGACTGGGGGCAGGAGGAGAAGGGGACGACAGAGAATGAGATGGCTGGATGGCATCACGGACTCGATGGACGTGAGTCTGAGTGAACTCCGGGAGATGGTGATGAGGAGGGAGGCCTGGCATGCTGCGATTCATGGGGTCGCAAAGAGTCAGACACGACTGAGCTACTGAACTGAACTGAAAGACTGCCTGCAATGCAGGAGACCTGGGTTTGATTCCTGGCTTGGGAAGATCCTCTGGAGAAGGAAATGGCAACCCACTCCAGTATTCTTGCCTGGAGAATCCCACGGACAGAGGAGCCTGGTGGGCTGTAGTCCATGGGGTCACAAAGAGTCAGACATGACTGAGTGACTAACTTTTGCTTTTTTTTTCCTGCAAAACAAATCAGAAGGGCCATCAACGTGGGGTGGGGAAATCAACATGGAAAATGCCAACAGTGAGGTGATGGTGGGGCTTTGATGGCGACTGGTCCTCATTTTCTAAGCTTTGGCCCATGAATATTCAATGATCCTTCAAAGAAAAGTCCTCTCAACCTGCCCCACTTACTAGCTTGTGAACCCCAAAGCATAAAATGGAGATCATGAGATCAAGAATTCCTCTTAACACTGTCAATGTATCATCATTTACACTGGCTTGAGCTAACTAAGTTGGATTCTCCAACTTTATACATTTCAATCTGGCCTGCCAAAATGTCTTCCGAGTTTCCACTGAAAGGAAGTCAGTAAACAAAAGTGTCACTTTGTACAGAAACCTCAGAGGAAAGATCATACAGCACCTTTCAGTCTAGCTAGAGTGGGAGCCCTGAAATCCAAGCTCAAGACCTTGAAATAAATTTTGTTGTTGCTGTTCTTTAAATTTTCTCTTAAACTAAGCTTAATTAGGGGTGGGGTGGGGGTGGGGTTGTTTAAGATCCACTGGGAAGTCACCGTTTCAGTTCACCATTCAAAACCAAGGTCAGGTATATTTGGTATTTTCTGAAGTAGGGATGGCGTATGAAGGATTCAGACACACAAGTGTAGATCTAATTTATAACAGAACCGAGCCATTTCCATAGTGAAATTGAAAAGTCGCTCAGTCATGTCCAACTCTTTCTGAGCCCATGGACAGCCCATGGAGTTCTCCAGGCCAGAATACTGGAAGGGATAGCCTTTCCCTTCTCCAGGGGATCCTCCCAACCCAGGGATCGAACCCAGGTCTCCCGCATTGCAGGCAGATTCTTTACCAGCTGAGCCACAAGAGAAGCCCAAGAATATTCAAGTGGGTAGCAACACAGTCACTAATTTATTCTAAGAAGACGCATTTCTAAGGGCTTTGTTTTGCTGCTTTGAAGAGCTAAAGTTACAAACTAAGTGACGGTTCAGAAAGTAGGGACGGGATTGGCGCACAGCCTGGGGATATGTGATGGACTGAGCACGGCAGAGGAAGGGGGGGCGACGGCCTCGCACCTGCGATGACAAGAATGCTCGGCAAGCTAGCTATCAGTTGTACTAAACCAGCTTTTTTCACAGTGCTTTGAGGATCCAGTCCCACTGGCTTAATGCAATATTGTATGAAATTACACCACACAGTTATTTCTACACAACCAAACCAGCTGCATAAAGTCTCAGGCAATAGGGAGAAAGAGAAGTGGAGAGTTAAGTCTGGGTAGTAGGAGGATCAACCCAAACATACAGGCACTTCGTGAGTCATCAGGGTGTTGGGGTTCATGATGGTGACAAGCTGGTGGAGAAGGTCAGGCTGGGAGATGAAGAGCTCTGGGGCCAGCTTCTTCATCACAGTCTCCAGCTGCTCGGCAGCATACCCTGGAACTCCGTACCAGGTCTTTGGCTCACCCCTAAAGCAGTAAAAGCAGAACAATCTCAAAAACACAAGATATTTCAGCAGCTTCTTACAAAATCAACCAGCAAACATCCATGCAAACAAAATGGTTCACCAGTTTCTATTTTTAAGATCTTGCTTTGTAAGGTAATGTTCAAACTGAAGAAATATCCCCAAGTATCACCAGAAATATGATCTGAACACAGTAATGCACTTTGCCTCAAGTATAAAGTCTAAATATGGGAATTCCACCTGAAGCCCCTCTCTTTCCTCCCATTTTACCTAACCCACCAGAAAACACAGGGATCGCGCACCCTAATATAAGGCACCATGTGAGCTAGAGGGTAGATGATGGCCACAGCTGCCTATCACTTCAGTTCAGTCGCTCAGTCGTGTCCAACTCTTTGCGACCCCATGAATCGCAGCACGCCAGGCCTCCCTGTTCATCACCATCTCCCAGAATTCACTCAGACTCTCATCCATCAAGTCCGTGATGCCATCCAGCCATCTCATCCTCGGTCGTCCCCTTCTCCTCCTGCCCCCAATCCTTCCCAGCATCAGAGTCTTTTCCAATGAGTCAACTCTTCTCACAAGGTGGCCAAAGTACTGGAGTTTCAGCTTTAGCATCATTCCTTCCAAAGAACACCCAGGGCTGATCTCCTTCAGAATGGACTGGTTGGTTCTCCTTGCAGTCCAAGGGACTCTCAAGAGTCTTCTCCAACACCACAGTTCAAAAGCATCAATTCTTGGGCACTCAGCCTTCTTCACAGTCCAACTCTCACATCCATACATGACCACAGGAAAAACCATAGCCTTGACTAGACAGACCTTAATCGGCAAAGTAATGTCTCTGCTTTTGAATATACTATCTAGGTTGGTCATAACTTTTCTTCCAAGGAGTAAGCGTCTTTTAATTTAATGGCTGCAGTCACCATCCGCAGTGATTTTGGAGCCCAAGAAAATAAAGTCTGACACTGTTTCCCCATCTATTTCCCATGAAGTGATGGGGCCGGATGCCATGATCTTCGTTTTCTGAATGTTGAGCTTTAAGCCAACTTTTTCACTCTCCTCTTTCACTTTCATCAAGAGGCTTTTTAGCTCCTCTTCACTTTCTGCCATAAGGGTGGTGTCATCTGCATATCTGAGGTCATTGATATTTCTCCCGGCAATCTTGATTCCAGCTTGTGTTTCTTCCAGTCCAGCGTTTCTCATGATGTACTCTGTATAGAACTTAAATAAGCAGGGTGACAATATACAGCCTTGACGTACTCCTTTTCCTATTTGGAACCAGTCTGTTGTTCCATGTCCAGTTCTAACTGCTGCTTCCTGACCTGCATACAGATTTCTCAAGAGGCAGGTTAGGTGGTCTGGTAGTCCCATCTCTTTCAGGATTTTCCACAGTTTATTGTGATCCACACAGTCAAAGGCTTTGGCATAGTCAATAAAGCAGAAATAGATGTTTTTCTGGAACTCTCTTGCTTTTTCCATGATCCAGCAGACGTTGGCAATTTGATCTCTGGTTCTTCTGCCTTTTCTAAAACCAGCTTGAACATCAGGGAGTTCACGGTTCACGTATTGCTGAAGCCTGGCGTGCAGAATTTTGAGCATTACTTTACTAGCATGTGAGATGAGTGCAACTGTGCGGTAGTTTGAGCATTCTTTGGCATTGCCTTTTTTTGGGATTGGAATGAACACTGACCTTTTCCAGTCCTGTGGCCACTGCTGAGTTTTCCAAATGTGCTGGCATATTGAGGGCAGCACTTTCCCAGCATCATCTTTCGGGATTTGAAACAGCTCTACTGGAATTCCATCACCTCCACTAGCTTTGTTCGTAGTGATGCTTTCTAAGGCCCACTTGACTTCACATTCCAAGATGTCTGGCTCTAGATGAGTGATCACATCATCATGATTATCTGGGTCGTGAAGATCCTTTTGTACAGTTCTTCCGTGTATTCGTGCCACCTCTTCTTAATATCTTCTGCTTCTGTTAGGTCCATACCATTTGTGTCCTTTATCGAGCCCATCTTTGCATGAAATGTTCCCTTGGTATCTCGAATTTTCTTGAAGAGATCTCTAGTCTTTCCCATTCTGTTCTTTTCCTCTATTTCTTTGCATTGATCGCTGAAGAAGGCTTTATCTCTTCTTGCTATTCTTTGGAACTCTGCATTCAGATCCTTTATCTTTCCTTTTCTCCTTTGCTTTTTGCCTCTCTTCTTTTCACAGCTATTTGTAAGGCCTCTCCAGACAGCCATTTTGCTTTTTTGCATTTCTTTTCCATGGGGATGGTCTTGATCCTTGTCTTCCATACAGTGTCACGAACCTCATTCCATAGTTCATCAGGCACTCTATCAGGTCTAGGCCCTTAAATCTATTTCTCACTTCCACTGTATAATCATAAGGGATTTGATTTAGGTCATACCTGAATGATCTAGCGGTTTTCCCTGCTTTCTTCAATTTCAGTCTGAATTTGGCAATAAGGAGTTCATGATCTGAGCCACAGTCAGCTCCTGGTCTTGTTTTTGTTGACTGTATAAGAGGCTTCTCCATCTTTGGCTGCATAGAATATAATCAATCTTATTTCGGTGTTGACCATCTGGTGATGTCCATGTGTAGAGTCTTCTCATATGTTGTTGGAAGAGGGTGTTTGCTATGACCAATGCATTTTCTTGGCAAAACCCTATTAGTCTTTGCCCTGCTTCATCCCGTATTCCAAGGCCAAATTTGCCTGTTACTCCAGGTGTTTCTTGACTTCCTACTTTAGCATTCCAGTTCCCTATAATGAAAAGGACATCTTTTTTGGGTGTTAGTTCTAAAAGGTCTTGTAGGTCTTCATAAAACTGTTCAGCTTCAGCTTTTTCAGCATTACTGGTTAGGGCATAGACTTGGATAACTGTGATATTGAATGGTTTGCCTTGGAAACGAACAGAGGTCATTCTGTCGTTTTGAGATTGCATCCAACTACTGCATTTCAGACTCCTCTGTTGACCATGATGGCTACTCCATTTCTTCTGAGGGATTCCTGCCCGCAGTAGTAGATATAATGGTCATCTGAGTTAAATTCACCCATTCCAGTCCATTTTAGTTCGCTGATTCCTAGAATGTCGATGTTCACCCTTGCCATCTCTTGTTTGACCACTTCCAATTTGCCTTGATTCATGGACCTGACATTCCAGGTTCCTATGCAATATTGCTCTTCACAGCATCGGATCTTGCTTCTATCACCAGTCACACGCACAGCTCGGTATTGTTTTTGCTTTGGCTCCATCCCTTCATTCTTTCTGGAGTTATTTGTCCACTGATCTCCAGTAGTATATTGGGCACCTAATGACCTGGGGAGTTCTTCTTTTGGTATCCTATCATTTTGCCTTTTTATACTGTTCATGGGGTTCTCAAGGCAAGAATACTGAAGTGGCTTGCCATTCCCTTCTCCAGTGGACCATGTTCTGTCAGCCTGTCTGTCAAATGTCTATAGCAGCTAAGAAGGGACAGCAACATTCCAAGTCTTCCCTTCCCTTGTCTGCGCTGCTGGAGGAGTTAAACCAAACTCAAGGGAGGCAATCAGTACTTCCAAAGAGCTCTTATTCTTCAAAGCACAGTAACCTGTTAACCAATTAATCTGTAACAACCTTATGAGGTATGGTAAATATTGCCACTTCACAGCTGGAAGTGACTGCCAGGGAGCAGGACTGATACTCTGCCCATATAGTACCAACTCCCTCTCTCGTGGGACATCCTCGAAGTCCTTGTGTGAGGAGTTATATCCCCTCCCGCCTCCCCCACAGGCATGCAAGGAGGCGGCCCACTCCACCTGACACAGAAGTCGGTCCTCGGCCAGACCTCAGAAGCAGGTGGCTCTGAGAACCTAGAGCCACCACGGGCCCTGAGCCCTATCCCTCACCCAAGGGGGCTGCCGAGGCCACCACTGCCACCCAATGGGAACGGTGCTCTCTAGACTTCTTGTGAGTAAAGACTTCTCTGAGAGTTATAGAAAAGCTGCCTATCTTCCCACCAAAAACCCATGTATAAGCTCAGGGCTCCGTGGACCTCAAACAGATTCTTCAGAGCCTTTGTCTCAGCATGTCAGGCTGCTTGTTCCAACAGTAGTCAACAAAAATCTTAAGGAATAAAAAACTCATTACTCTTCAGACACAATTAAAGGGTGTGCCACAGCTGAGAGGTGGGTGAGTGTTCTAGCCCAGCTGGCAGGCTGTTCGTAGGCACTCTGGGCTCCTCACCAGTGTAGGTAGTTGATCGAGTAGCTCCAGTGGTCCTCGATGTGCCAGCAGAAGGAGGAGAAGCACATCCCCACGTACAGCCAAGGAAGCTTCATGCCGCAGATGTCGGCAGTGATGTGGGCGAGCACGGACTGCTCCATCACCGGCATGTTGTTCAGGTTCCAGCCGCTATCAAGGTACTCCTGAAATAAGGAGATAGAAAAGTATAAAGGTTTAACTCTGACATGGTAGCAATTTGGAACTCCGCTGGTTTCGAAAAACTGGCTGTAAATAGTCTTCACAATTAAGAGAATGGGGGTGTGGGAGGGGGGTAATTTGGGTGGGAGGGAGAGGAGCGGCCACTGTGCTTGCCTCCTGGATGCCCATAGGTGGCTTCTGCCCAGCTTTGCTCCTTATGTAAGTGGGTACGCGCGCACACACACACACATGCCTGATCCCTGTGCCTCATGTTTTCTTCAGAAGGAGAAACCGAAATTATAGACTCCGAAGGCAAAGGGAGGTGAGTGATTCTCCCATATCATCTAGGATTCTAATTCTTTCTTCACTGAAACCAACCAGCTTTCAGGGCATCTGCCTCCTCCTCCAAGTCCCAGCGCTCACAGCTCAGCTTACCTCCTCCTCAGGTGAGAGCTTGACTTTCCCATCTCGGACAGGGAAGCCACTGCCGAACTCCTTCGAGGCAATATCGGCTCCATATTCCACGGTGACATCCTCTTCAATAGTGCTCACCAGTCGCCAAAATTCCTTCTCTACCAGTTCCGTGGGAACCATCTATAAACAAAGCAGTGAGGAGCAGAAGTGGCTTTCCGCAGCTGCTCAGGGCCCATGAGCAGCCTAAGCATCACAGGGCAGCAGGCTGAGGAAAAACAGTCCCTAACACTCCAAAGGACGCCCCAGGTAGGCCAATAGTAAAGAATGTGGCTGCTGATGCAGGAGAAACAGGTTCGATCCCTGGGTCGGGAGATCCCCTGGAAGAGGAAATGGTAACCCACTCTAGTCCTCTTGCCTGGAGAATCCCATGGACAGAGGAGCCTCGGTGGGCTACAGTCCATGGGGTTGCGAGAGTTGGACAAGACTTGGCACACATGCCATGTCCCAAATGTGCCACAACTGGCCCGTGTGCAGCGCAGATGTGAACATTATCTTCTTAAAAACACTCTTGTAACCAGAGAGTATGAACTAAGAATCCAGGCTCCTCTGTCAGCAACCTGGCCACTGCTGTAAAAGGAGTCAAGGATGCAAAACGCTGAGATTTGAGAATTGGAGGCGTTTCTCTGTTTTGAGAAATCCAAAACACAACCTGGTTGACCACTGTTTAGGAACAACGGTTAGTTGTGTCTGAATGATGCTTTGTCTTCTGAGATGCGTCTGATCGCATTACCTGAATCCACGTTCTTACTCTTTGCACCTGACCTGAGTGATGCAGGCAGCCACAAGGCAAAGGTAGGCTGCCATGACTTTGCAGCTCCAAGCTCACATGTCAAGAGCCGCCAGGAATGTAAAGAATGCTTAGGGTCTGCTGTTCATCTGATATGAGGCCAGAGGCCAGTCTCTAAGTCCTCGTTTCAGTGAAATAAAAAGCCAACCACAGATAGAAGAGGCACCAGAACTGTTTTTGCAAACATATGGAAAAATAATACGTAATACAGGAGGGGTCAAAAGAACAGAAAATTTAAAGGGAATATAACTTGAATTTATTTATAAGCCTGTTAAATAAGGGGCTATTTTAAGTAACAGTTAACATTAGTGATGTTAGGAGAAGCAGGTTCACCCATACATTGCTGGGATCCCATAAATGGTACAGCTGGATGTATCAGATGGGGAGAAAATGGATAAATATTAAGAAAATAATCCAACTAAAGAGATGCATACAATGTTTGCTAAAGTACTTTATTACTAGTGAGAAAAAGAAGACACAGCTTAAGTCTGCAAAAATTATGGTAGGAACCCTTTCATTTTGGTGTACTCATTTATTGAATGAAGCATGCTTATGCTTCTAAGTGAATGAAGGAGAATTTAAAATTGTAAAGCTCACAGCGCTAATTTATGACAACGTAAGAATAAGTAAACAGGCCCCCAGGGCACAGCACACTGGCACACGGGAGTCATTCAGTAAACGTGATGTTTTCTTCAAACTGTGTTTGCTGAATTGAAAGGACTGCCAGTGTTTTCCTTTAATCAGCATTCTGTTCCTGCTGCTGTATGATTTGTCTCAAAAAGCCCATCTTTAGAGAAATCAAATGAAATCTTAAGAGTGCATTTTAAAAATATTGTGGAATTTTAATACTACTGAACAAATTAAAGGTTTTATTGTGCATGAATTGACCACCAGAGTTAAGAACCAACTCAAGTGTCCTCAAATACACCTTCCCTCAAAGTTAAAAAAAAAAAGAATCCTAAATCAGAGTAGCATGTATGTACATACATGGACTGGCATATTGAAGTAATCAGATTTGAATGCATCTGCCATTTCACCGAAAGTACGGAGAGTATAGTCCCTGGCCGCCTGCTCAAAGCCGAATGCTTCTTGTGGCTTACTGCATTCCTGTCAAAAAAACAAACAGAAAGGAGAAATATTTATGTATATTTATATTTACTTACAGTTCACATACATGTGTATATGAGAAATCATAATTACATGTTTATTAAAATTACTTCTGCAGTGTAATTCTACTTGTCTGGAAAATATTAACAGTGGTTATCTGTTGTGAACTTACCTATATTTTAGGTTATTCAGTTCCTAAGAATTTTTGCAAAGAGCATACTATGCTTTTTTAAATGAGAAGTTTTCAAGCATAGTTATTAAAGCATTTTTCTGCCTCTTAGCTGACTGCATAGCTGTGCAGTCACTTCCAAGACCACCTTTCTATTCAGGCCCACCCGAGTTTTTATCATGAGCCTCATTATCATCAACTGCTGAATATAAAACACAAAGGCAAAGAAAACACATTTGAAGGAAACGCTTTATGGCCGACTCTGCTATCACTTCTAACCTGAGCCAAACACTTAGGACACCTCCAGTCTCCCTTGGGAACGTCATGGAGCGGCGGGATCAGGCAGAAGGTGTGGTAGCTGTCGTCACACCCATCGCACAGGAGAAGCCGGTCCTCGTCGCTGCCACTGCCACACAAGAGGCAGACGTACAGGTCAACCTGCAGTGCGAAAACAGGCACGAACACAGGCATGAGCTGCAGGATGACTCTTGAGAAATTCTGAGAATGTGATGAATCTGTAGCATAATCTAGTCTCTTTAATCTGCTGCAAATGAAAAGGTTTCATCCTCTGTAAGGAACATTTTAAATAAAAATGCTTCCCCTTCTGTAAGAGATATTTCACAATACCCATGCACTCCCAACTGTACAGAGTAATCTTCAAGATTTCTCAATTATGTGTTTTAATTAAAGTTACTTGTTAAATATCCAGCTTGTAGTAGCTTACAGAAAGATTAAGTCTTCTAGAAGAATAACATGTTAGGCAATAAATTATTCACCTAACCAAAAACAGAACTTACAAAGGAAAAGTTTAATTTCAGCATGTTAAAAGGAAATTGTTTTAAGTTAATTAAGCATATCAAATTACCACTTTACATCCTAATTAAAGAGTGACAGTTAAGAAGCTCTCCCAAATACACAAGGACGAAACTACTCAGTCATCACCTACTGTAAGTTGAGTACCATTTCCCCAAATTCACATGTTGAGTCTTGACTCCCAGCACCTCAGAATACAACTGCATTTGGAAACAGGTCTTAAAGAGGCCATTAAAGAAGTCGTATTTGTTTCTGTTTAGTTGCTCAGTCGTGTGCAACTCTTTTGCAATCCCATGCCTGCCAGGCTCCTCTGTTCATGGGATTTCCCAAGCAAGAACACTGGAGAAGGTTGCTATTTCCTTCTCCAAGGGATCTTTCCAACAGAGGGATTGAACCTGAGTCTCTAGCATTGTAGGCGGATTATTTACCGCTGAGCCAGTAGGGAAGCCCCAAAAGG
The DNA here is from genome assembly GCA_917880005.1 of Nanger dama. NCBI lineage: Eukaryota > Metazoa > Chordata > Mammalia > Artiodactyla > Bovidae > Nanger > Nanger dama. Next base: position 47,856,919 of record CAKJTW010000013.1, on the reverse strand, counting down.
CCCTATGAATGGGCCTTAATCCAATCTGACTGGTGTCCTGATAACGAGGGGAGACTCGCACAGACACACACAGAGGATCACCACGCGAGAGCCATCTACGAGCCCAGGACAGAGGCCTCTGGGACAAACCAGGCCTGCAGACACCTTGCCTCAGACCTGCAGCCTCCACAACTGGGGGAAATCGAGATCTGCTGCTGAAGCCGCTCGGTCTGCGATACTTCACTACGGCAGCCCGAGCAGACGTCTTTGCTGTGGCCCACAGAAGCCTGGACCGGCTCACAGAGGCCTGAACTGGCCCACAGAGGCCTGGACCGGCTCACAGAGGTCTGGACCGGCTCACAGAGGCCTGAACTGGCCCATAGAGGCCTGGACTGGCCCACAGAAGCCTGGACTGGCTCACAGAGCCACTTTTCTGGTGGCTGTGTTTTCGTGGTGCAGCAGGAACAGGTATTTATGAAGAGAACATTTAACTGAATAACGTCAAATTCCAAGATCAAAAGTACTGTTGTTGAGCTGCTGCTCCCAGGCACTCAGAAGGGGGCTGAGGTAGAAGCATGGCTTTTCTGTCCCCCTGAGTGAACAGCCCTGCCAGGCCCTGGCTGCCCGGGGCCCACACTCCTTCCCCTTTCCTTTCTTGCTGGAGAACACCATCGTGATTTTCTGATCCACCTGCAGCTTACCTGGAGGCGGGTAAGAAACTTAGCAACGACTGGATAGGACCGAGCTCACCATTATTCAGTGCTAAATGGCATGGCCTCCAGAGACACGGCTGTCCTTGTCCCCAGAAGTGACTACCATCTTCATCATGTGTCTGTGTTCCCTGTTCATGAGCTGACAATACACACCACCTCCGCAGGTCTCTTCACTGTCAGAGACAATGAACCAGCAGTCCTAGGCAAGGCATTGAATATTTATAAAATGGGCCACAGAAGAGTTTAAACATGTCAACTCACAGCATTGGTAGTTTTTTTAGCTCGACTCTTGGGTTTTTCCTTCTCACTTTCTGTAACATACTCTTTCTTTTCAACAGGTTCTTGCTTGATGCTGCTTTTCACATCTTTGTCTGTAAGAGGCAGTCCAGGTTAGCACTTTCTCTGCTCTGCTCCTTCAGCTCTCTCCCTCCCTCCCCACCTCCTCCCGAAGCACACCCTGAATGGGTGTCCCGCTGCTCTCGCCGCAGCGGCAGGGGCACCCGAGCGACCATACTCAAGGGCTCTGTGCTCATCGCTTTAGGGTCAAGTGCAAACTCTCCCATCACTCACATTCTAAGAGACTAGCACTTCTGGAGAGTTGCTCAAGCCCGTATGCTTCTAATGTGGGAGGTGAAGATACGGTCTTAAGACTAAGACACAACATATGCAGACAGTAAATTGCTCTTGTTCTTGACTATGAGAGTGACAGCTCACCACCAGAGCCTTCCTCCATATTACAGACAATCCTTCCATGATCTAAGATTACTAACCTAACTTTCTCGTTTCAAAGATGCAGACTTTTTAAAAACACTAGCTGTTAACTAACGGGCTATCTTGTGGCAGGTACTGCACTAAAGCATCATTGTAATCTATCACAGGATGCTTTGCATCAACTCTGCTTCAAAGATAAAACTGGCATTCACGGAAGACAAGAAACATCTCTAAGGCCATACAACCAGTTAGTGGTTGAGCCAGGATCAGACTCAGATCTACATTTTTAAAATCCCATCTATTTTCAATACCTTGTGCTGCCTTTACACTAACGTCACTACCTGCCTCCCTATCTAGAACTTCTCTCAAGAGAGCGCCAAACCTACCTTTCTGTGACTGACATCAAGCAATGGCCAGGCAGGCAACTGTTAATTAAAACTCAGACTAAGCAAGCGTGCCTGAAAGCAAACCTCTCAGCTCTTCAGTCAAAGGCGCCCGTGCGCCTCACAAATCACTGCTATACAATTAATGTTGCCAAATCAAAACTCAAAGTAGCAACCAGGGACAGCTGAGACCATTTCACCTCCTGGTCACTTCATATGTGAACAAATTAAGATTTTATTTCTCAGGGTGAAATGCAATGACTAGTATGTGACCCAGTGACTAGTATGTAAAGCTGCTCCACTATTTTAACCAACAGATGAATGGCTGTTTTCACTTATCTGCTCTTCCTTCCTACTCATGGATGAACTTTCTTACCATTCTCACACTTTGGAGCTGGACATCCCATTCGACGTCTCAGGTTATGAGTTCTGGCTTCTGTTGTCTCTTCGGGTTCTATTTTAATATTCATGGCCTTAAAAAAATTTGTCACATACATGAGTATCTTCTTTAAAAAGAAAGAAATATCCTAAAATCCAATTGGAATCACAAAACCTCCACAATCTTACAAATTATCTCTATCAACAGGACATTCAAAACATAGCTCCCTTTCCCCTTAAAGGAGAGACTCCACCTTTAGTATTATAATCACTTAAGGAATGAATGAGGAAACTTATAAGTTACAAGTCTTCTCCCCTTTTAACAGGTCAAAAAAAAAATACGGAAAAGGCAAGGAATCAGGAATGACTGACGGAAGCATCACTATCCCTACTGGGGACAGAGTGCATTTCCTCCTAGAAGCTCTTCAGTTCTCCTCTGCTCACAACTCACACTCTGTTCAGTCATCATTAAGCCACATCCTAAACAGTTACAGAAATATCGTAATTTCATCAGCCTGTAAGCTTTGCTGGCTCTTCCAAAGTTTGGCTGCATTCAAGGAAAATTCAGCTTCCACAGGAATTTTCTATTAGTTCTTGTAGTGAACTATCACTATAACTGCTCCCCTAACAGCACTGAGCCATGGGCTGCCTCATCAGCAAGAGCATGCAAGCCAATCATGGTCCCCAGTATTCACTAACGTGCTCACTCTGGTTGATAAGCAAAGTCCTATCTGCTCTGGGACACAAGTGAGGTTGTGAAACTGTGCCCCGCGTTCACTCACACAGAATTAGGACGTTCACTGCTACCATCACCGTGATGTGTCATCAAGACAGACCTGGACACTCACAGCACTCGGATGTCTTACACATTTCAAGATCAAGATGTACTCAAACAAGAACTCTCTTTAAGACGAATACACCTGAAGCCTGCCTGTGGCTTCAAATAACCATATATTCCTATTCGGAGGCACTCTCACTTCAGAAAAATGGAGTCACCAATCTTTTTCCTATTTCCAACCCACCTAAGTAAAAAATAATTCTCTTATTTATCCTTTTTCTCAGAAACCAAAATGGCTGATTTTTTTCATCCTCTCTAATAATTACTAAATAACCCAACTACTGATTCAGAAACCCAACTAATGCCAAGAGGCTTCCAAGTTCTAAATTGTTCTTAATATGTTAATCACTGATTCTTCATACATGTCCATCAAGCCAGGGAAGAACCCCAAACTTTCCCACCTCTGTGTGGGAAAAAGGTAACTGGGAAAACACTTTGCTCCGAAACCTCTCAGAGCAGGAGTGCCTGAAAGCAAGCTGCGTCTGTCAGCTGCTCACTCCTGATCTTCCTCCTGCTTCTCTTGCATTTCACCTGTGTTCAGTTCCCTGCCCCTTGCTGGTGAAGCACAAGCGTCTGCCACAGACCAATTCCCCTTCAGGGAGTCTGTCAGAAACAACTCTCACTACCTGCTTCCTAAACGCTCTGTTAGAAACACAAAGTTCTTCTCAGTGAGAAATCTTCAACTTCACACCTACTAGCCTTAACCCCCAATAAACTCTGCCCAGCATCATCAGGGTCACAATGCATGCCTACGCTTCCTAAGTCTCTGACTGCTGGCCACTCAGCAGTGGACTGTCTGGCAGCATCAGCCTAAAAGAGCTACTCAGTTCCTCGCCCTCTGACAGTGCGATTCCTCCAAGTGCAAAAGCCAGAGCGCACACAGCATGCTGCTGGGGGGTCAGGCAAGCTCCGCCTCCGAAGAGCACATGCCCGAGAGTCCAGGGCGAGAGGCTCCAGCACTGGCTCCCGGACTGGCCACCCACGAGGCGCTCACCTCCGCTCGCATGCGTTTTGCTCGCCGGGCTGGGGGACAGGTTTCCGAGGGCTGCACAGACTGCCTCTGGGGAATGTCATGGGGTTTGTACTCCTTGTCCTTTGTGTCTGTGCTCAGGTTTGGCTTCTGCAGACACTGGAAATAAAACACAGCTGTACTGATGAATTTCTCCCGTTTTAATCTTAAAAGAATTTCAATGGGTTTTTGCAGGGTATATGTTACAATTACTGATGGAAATACAGGTGTGCAATTTTAAAAATCTAAATAAACGCAAAGACAAGTCTGCAGTTACCAACCATATACACACACACACACAAGTTATGACACCTTGAACTTTCTTCCAGCAGGTGAACAGTGCTGCTTCAACTCATGTAACTGCTGATGTCATCCATCAGGTCACAACAGGCCAAGGCAGAAGCAGCTCCCACGAGCCAGTGGCAATTATCCCTGCTTACAACTTGTCAATTAACCGAAGGTCCAAATCGCTAGAAAGCCCTCTATCAGTCAGTTCAGTCGCTCAGTTATGTCCGACTCTTTGCGACCCCATGAATTGCAGCACACCAGGCCTCCCTGCTAATCACCATCTCTCGGAGTTCACTCAAGACTCTCGTCCTTCGAATCCATGATGCCATCCAGCCGTCTCATCCTCGGTCGTCCCCTTCTCCTCCTGCCCCCAATCCCTCCCAGCATCAAGAGTCTTTTCCAATGAGTCAACTCTTCGCATGAGGTGGCCAAAGTACTGGAGTTTCAGCTTTAGCATCATTCCTTCCAAAGAAATCCCAGGGCTGATCTCCTTCAGAATGGACTGGTTGGATCTCCTTGCAGTCCAAGGGACTCTCAAGAGTCTTCTCCAACACCACACTTCAAAAGCATCAATTCTTCGGCGTTCAGCCTTCTTCACAGTCCAACTCTCACATCCATACATGACCACAGGAAAAACCATAGCCTTGACAAGACGAACCTTAGTCAGCAAAGTAATGTCTCTGTTTTTGAATATACTATCTAGATTGGTCATAACTCTTCTTCCAAGGAGTAAGCGTCTTCTAATTTCATGGCTGCAGTCACCATCTGCAGTGATTTGGGAGCCCCCAAAATATAAAGTCTGACACTGTTTCCACTGTCTCCCCATCTATTTCCCATGAAGTGATGGGACCAGATGCCATGATCTTCATTTTCTGAATGTTGAGCTTTAAGCCAACTTTTTCACTCTCCTCTTTCACTTTCATCAAGAGGCTTTTTAGTTCCTCTTCACTTTCTGCCATAAGGGTGGTGTCATCTGCATATCTGAGGTCATTGATATTTCTCCCGGCAATCTTGATTCCAGCTTGTGTTTCTTCCAGTCCAGCGTTTCTCTTGATGTACTCTGCATATAAGTTCAATAAGCAGGGTGACAATATACAGCCTTGACGTACTCCTTTTTCCTATTTGGAATCAGTCTGTTGCTCCATGTCCAGTTCTAACTGCTGCTTCCTGACCTGCATACAGATTTCTCAAGAGGCAGGTTAGGTGGTCTGGTAGTCCCATCTCTTTCAGAATTTTCCACAGTTTATTGTGATCCACACAGTCAAAGGCTTTAGCATAGTCAATAAAGCAGAAATAGATGTTTTTCTGGAACTCTCTTGCTTTTTCCATGATCCAGTGGATGTTGGCAATTTGATCTCTGGAACAAAAGGCCGCTATACATTCCCAAAAGAGCTTTCCATAATTGGAATATCTCATGAAAAAAAAAAAAATTAACAGCAATGAAATGTGGAATTCAGTAAGTTTTCTAAATTATGTTATGCTATCCTGTAGGTTTAAAGATAACTAGCCACCTTCTGTTATCAAAAAGATATCATTCGAAATGAGAAAACAGATCACCTGACTGTTTTCCCATATTAAGGCTTTCCTTTTATTCAACAAATCCCTACAAAGTCTCTCTCACAAGCCAAAGGTTAACAGGCAGCCCTCAGCAGTAACTTTGGTTCTGGTCATACAACAGTGTCTTTTTGCTCTGATTTTTCTTTTTGGTTTGATTCTAAGCCCACTGTAAAAGGTGATTTAATAAAAATGAGACAAAACAGTGATTAACAAAATATTACCACTGAATCTAATATAAATTTCAAGAAAATACTACTCCTTTGTAAGAGGACCTACAAACATCACAGGTAGAATTTTTAAGAGCAGTTTCCACAACGTAAGCACTGAAGGCTGTTATGTCATCCACACTCAGAGTAAGATACACTGAAGTGATGACCTTCTACAGCTTCTGCTTTGGAGTACCATTACAATCACAGCCTCACTAACATGACTGGCTCCTTCCTCATGACATCTGCAAGAAGAGTCAAGAGAAAGGGGGAACAGAAATACAGAGACACCACAGAGCAACCATCTAACACCGTCTGTTTCTAACACAGAATATTATGTTCTATTAATGGATACTATTATAGATTGCTTGATACTATAAACAAGTAACAAATCTACCAATGGCAGCACAACTTACAAACATCAAATATTCTCATTGTAAGAGATTTAATCTAGAAACATCAATTCAAGTGGAAGAGAGCATCATGGGCATTGTGTAATTAAGTAGTTAAGAGGATGTTCAGTGGAAACATGTAGATGGGAATAAAACCAGTCCACCACCTCAGTTAGTCACTTTCATGTATTATATAAACTTTCTATTGAAACCTAAATGTATGTATGATTGTGGACACAGGAACTAGGCTGATTTCATAGACATTTTATTAAGTGGAGGGTCAGAAATTAGAATATTGTATGTGTGGTTCTTAAGTCTACACTGCTGTAAATAGCTCCATAACACATGGTCTGCTTGGCCGTATAAGGGCTCTGAAGAATGAATATGAAGAGATTGTTTCAAGTGAAGGTGTTAGTTGCTCAGTCAATTCAAAACACAGCTTATATGTTTGTTGTGTATTTAATGCTTCCACATGCCAACTCCCAAAGGTTTGAGAAATTGGGCCTTAGAGATAACTGGTATCATCACACGTAGTGACATCATCCTGCGGAGACAAAGCAATCCCGTGAGACACTCAGAGCACACGGGACGCTAGACTGAAGCTGTCCCGCAAGAGCACGCCACCAGTCCCTCAAGTTTCCCAAAACTTACCTCAGGCTTCAACAGCTCCTTCACAGAGCACTCGTCCCCCAGCCCTAAGGGTTTATCTTCCAAGAGAATTTTTAGGTTTACAGCCTAGCTGAGAGGAAGGTACTTAGATTAACGATACAGCCCTTGCCCCCAACACATGCACGGCCTCTGCCATTATCAACATCCTCACCAGTGTCGGAACACTGGCTTCAACTGATGGATCCACACTGACACATCACCCAAAGTCCACCCTGCGTGCTGCAGGGCTCCCTCCTGGTGACATACCTGCTCTGGGTTTGGTCAAAGCCGGGGGCATCGCTTGGAGCGCTTTCGCTGCCCACAGTCTGCTGGGCTCCACCTGCTCCGCTTACCCCACTGCCCCCAGGCCCTTTGCCATCACTGTGCTTCTCACTGTCCCATGGCCTTGTCTTTTCTAGAACGCCACCGAGTTACGATCACACAGTCCTGCCATTAGCTTCTTTCACGTAAAGAAACGCATGTAAGCTTCCTTCTTGTCTTCTCATGGCTTGACAGCTCATTGTTTTTAGTTCAGTTCAGTTCAGTCGCTCAGTCATGTCCGACTCTTTGCAACCCCATGAGTCGCAGCATGCCAGGCCTCCCTGTTCATCACCATCTCCTGGAGTTCACTCAGATTCACGTCCATCGAGTCCGTGATGCCATCCAGCCATCTCATCCTCGGTCATCCCCTTCTCCTCCTGCCCCCAATCCCTCCCAGCATCAGTGTCTTTTCCAAAGAGTCAACTCTTCTCATGAGGTGGCCAAAGTACTGGAGTTTCAGCTTTAGCATCATTCCTTCCAAAGAAATCCCAGGGCTGATCTCCTTCAGAATGGACTGGTTGGATCTCCTTGCAGTCCAAGGGACTCTCAAGAGTCTTCTCCAACACCACAGTTCAAAAGCATCAATTCTTTGGCGCTCAGCTTTCTTCATAGTCCAACTCTCACATCCATACATGACCACTGGAAAAACCATAGCCTTGACTAGACAGACCTTAATCGGCAAAGTAATGTCTCTGCTTTTGAATATACTATCTAGTTTGGATAACTTTCCTTCCAAGGAGTAAGCATCTTCTAATTTCATGGCTGCAGTCACCATCTGCAGTGATTTTGGAGCCTAGAAAAATAAAGTCTGACACTGTTTCCACTGTCTCCCCATCTATTTCCCAGGAAGTGATGGGACCTGATGTCATGATCTTCGTTTTCTGCAGGTTGAGCTTTAAGCTAACTTTTTCACTCTCCTCTTTCATTTTCATCAAGAGGCTTTTAGTTCCTCTTCACTTTCTGCCATAAGGGGTGGTGTCATCTGCGTATCTGAGGTTATTGATATTTCTCCCGGCAATCTTGATTCCAATTTGTGCTTCTTCCAGCCCAGCGTTTCTCATGATGTACTCTGCGTAGAGGTTAAATAAGCCGGGTGACAATATACAGCCTTGACGTACTCCTTTTCCTATTTGGAACCAGTCTGTTGTTCCATGTCCAGTTCTAACTGTTGCTTCCTGACCTGCATACAGATTTCTCAAGAAGCAGGTCAGGTGGTCTGGTATGCCCATCTTTTAGGGCTGAGTAATACTCCATCATCTGGGTGCTTCACAATTTGTTTATCAATTCGCCTGCTAAGGGACATCTTGGTTGCTTCCAATTTTTGGCAATGAAGCTGCAACTCTTTGGGCAAATACCGAGGCATGTGACTGCCAGGCTGTGTGTGGCAAGCAGCATGCTCCGTTCTCTAGGAAGTCGTGCACTGTCCTCCAGGGGCGGCGCCGCCAGGCTATGTCCCCACCAGCAACAGACTCGAGCTCCTGCTGCCCCACACCCCACCAGCACCAGGGCCGTTGGGCTCTGGATCCGGTCTCTCTAATGATGCGCAGTGGCCTCTCCTTTTTTCCATTAACAATATGTGCATTTTGATTCTCGTTTCCTCTAAGGATTATTTTCGAAAATCAGAAATGGGCACAAAATTTACACACAAAGAATGCCACACGAGAAATCAAATCAAGGTCTGTATTGGGACTCGCCTGGTGGTCCAGCGGTTTAAAATCTCCCTGTCAACACAATGGGCACGAGATTGATCCCCAGGGCAGGAAGATCCCACATGCCACGGGACAGCTAAGCCCAAAGGTTGCAACTAATGAGCCTGCACTAGAGCTCATGCTCAACAAGACACCACTCCCAGAAGCCCACACCCTGCGACTAGAGCAGCCCCCACTCAGCCCCGTGAGGGAGAAGCCCCCACAGCAGAGAGACCCAGCACAGCCAGAAACACGTGACCAAAAAAAGGGGGTCTGGGTATAAAAAGGAATGCCACAGATTCCTTAAAAACCGGTATCTTCAAAAATATACGCTGACATGTTAAACAGGAAAAAAGTAAAATCAATTCTGTACATGAAGAATATGCCTAAATAGCCTTGAAAGGAAGCAGAGCTGAGAGGGTGAGGTGGGCCTTATTTCCATCCTGCTCCCCGTTTGGACTTTCTCCACAATGAGCGTCTCAGCAGCCCCCCAACAAATATTGACCTGTGGTGCAGATGCAATGTTTGTGAAAGGGTCTTTGAATATCCACTCCTTTCAGACTATTATTGCATAAATGCTTACACACTTTTAAACTATAAAACTAAAGGGCCTCTAAGTACATCAGTTCAGTTCAGTTCAGTTCAGTCGCTCAGGCGTGTCCGACTCTTTGCAACCCCATGAATCGCAGCACGCCAGGCCTCCCTGTTCATCACCATGTCCCGGAGTTCACTCAGACTCACGTCCATCGAGTCCGTGATGCCATCCAGCCATCTCATCCTCTGTCGTCCCCTTCTCCTCCTGCCCCCAATCCCTCCCAGCCTTGGACTGCAAGGAGATCCAACCAGTTAATTCTGAAGGAGATCAGCCCTGGGATTTTTTTGGGAAGGAATGATGCTAAAGCTGAAACTCCAGTATTTTGGCCACCTCATGCAAAGAGTTGACTCATTGGAAAAGACTCTGAGACTCTAAGTACATAGACTGAAGTATTTCTAAAATGTTGCAACCCATAAAGCAGACAGACTCTTTCTCTGTATTCTTCTAACTTCTGCACCAAGAAGGTTAAAAGGAAAAAAATCTATTGTGGGCAAAAATATGTAGCTCTGATTATAAAACAGACACATAAAGGTTCCACACACAGTATTCTTAACTATTTCACCCATGGGTTCACTAAACACTCACACAATCCGTCTATCTTTAAACAACTTTCTGAATATTAGAATAGCCACATTCTTCGAGACTAAAAATAATGCCTTTCTGGAAAAAATGCTATGAAAACCTGTAGTATGCAAGCATCATGGATGGTATATTTGTATCAGGACACAGTTCTGATTAGTGGTTCACCCTCTGAAACAGTGATACCTTCCCACTTCTCTATGTAACAGTTAAGAAAACTACAGGGGCCCTGCTCTAGTGTACAATATCTCAAAGGGTAATTATGATATTCTTCTTCCTACCAGGGCCTAAAATAAAGTGGGTAATTTTTATAACACTGTTTTGCTTTAATTAGAAGAAAGTTTTCATCTGAATAATTTGGCAAACACCATCTTTGTAAGGAAACAAACATGGTTACATAGGAACTATCAGAAAAGGACCCATCAGCTGTCCAGCACTGCTAAGTCCCCTGCGTGAATGCTAAGTCTCTTCAGTCGTGTCCAACTCTCTGTGACCCCATGGACTGTAGCCCAGGAGGTTCCTCTGTCCATGGGATTCTCCAGGCAAGAACACTGGAGCAGGCTGCCATGCCCTCCTCCAGGGGACCTTTCTGACCCAGGGGTCAGGCCTGCATCTCTCAGATCTCCTCCACTGGCAGGCAGGCAACAGCTGGGAAGACCTACGAAGTCCCCTGACTCTACCAAAACCAAAATTCTATTTGAAAATCTCCTTGGAGATCTCAGCTGGCAAGAGAGCACACAAGCAAGATATTTCACATGCTATACTTTCGTGTGATAGCCAGAATTACATTTTTTAAAAGCCTCATACTTTTTAAACTTATTCTTTATCATTTATTTTTGGCTGTGCTGGGTCTCCATTGCTGTGCGCAGGCCTTCTCCAGAAGTGGCGAGTGCGGCTCCTCCCCCAGGTGCGGTGCAGGCTTCTCTTGTTGCCGAGCAGGGGCTCTGGGCACGTGGGCTTAGTTGCTGCACAGCATGTGAGGCCTTCCCGGGCCAGGGGTCTAGCCACGGGTCTAGCCACGCCCCCTGCGTCAGCAGGCAGACCCTTTGCTGGCGGGCCACCAGGCAAGTCCAGGGAGTGAGTGCAGAAGCATGAGCTGTGACAAGCAGATGACAGCCAACTGCTCATTGTAGGAAAGGAACATATGATACAGAGTTCAGCTTTATCAAAAGACTATTTCCTCCGTAACTTATTCATTCCAAAAACAACCTTTTTAGTATGTTCACTCTTGAAACAGAACAAAACTATCAGAGGAAAAATTTATAAAACAGGTCTTTTAAGGAAGTATTCCAGACATAATTAAGGCCTTTTCATTCCTCGCAAAGACCATGTACCAATAAGCAGTGAAATAAAACAGGTTAAGGCTAGCCCCACTCACCCTCAAACTGTCTCCAGACAGAAATAAGTTGTAGGGGTTCAGTATTCGCTCATAGTGTCCTCTGATATGAGAGCCCACAGCTTTGCCAGGAGCAAAGCCCATCTTGGTGGCAATTTTGGTCCATTTTCTATCCTTGCAAACAACTGCAAATCCACCTTCCTCTGCAACTAACTGTTAAATAAAATAGCAAAAGAAATTAGAAACATTTATAGAGAAATCAGTTCTAATTCCCTCAAGCCTAGGTATGGCACCAAAAATAAAATGTTCTTGGCTGTGATCATTTTTTAAAAATTACTTTTTCAAAGTAAAAAATACATACATACATACAAAAATACATACATACATACATACACACACACACACATATATATATATATACACACACACACACACACTATTAATTTTAAACTAGAAATTGAAAACACTGCCTTTTTTGATAGCATAGTCCATTAACTTTTCGTACTCCTCCAAAAGCTACTTCTCAGTTCCCCAAAGCAGTCAAGATTTTCCATGAGAAAGAACTAAATTAGCAATGAAATCTCTGATAAAGACAGAGTTCAAGCCATTGGTCAAAACCAGTGACCCTTTAAAATCTCCCTAAGCTGATGAGGAGGAAGAACAGCAGCATGCCAGGTAGAAATAACACAGGCTTTGGACTGAAATGAACTTTAAGGTAGAGAATTATAACTCAGCCTTTTCAAACTGGTCACTTTGGACACTGAAAGCCACTGTTGTCTAATCTGTAATAAAAGAGACAGGAATATTGAAGAGGACCATTGTGAAGTTTAAGTGTGACCAAAACCAGGTGGCAGCAATATACTTCACAAGATAAGGCTTTCAAACCTGAAAAGCAGAGACCAATTAATCACAAAACTGAATGATGAATTTCATCTTACATATTTCAAGCAGCAGTAAGTTTCTTAGTTTAAGGCAACAAAGATCAAATTCATGCTGTCAGAAAAACCATTCAATGAGAAAGGTGGTCATTACTCTTTTTACCTTATTAAGCTGAAACAAGTCCAAGATCTTCCTCTCCACGTGTGGAATTTTCAGAGTACTTCCCTGTAATTCCCAGTACTTTGCAATCTGGTCCAGGAAATTTAATTTTACACGTGTTTGAGCCTAAGTGACAAAGAACTGAGCTTTACTCTTACCTAGCTTATCATAAAGCTCCTTTCCTGTGCATGTGATATTTTCACTCTTAGAGTAATTTAATCCAGTCCCCACCATGCGCCAGGTCAGTAGCAGTCACACGCCCAGGAAGCCCTCCTGCAGCATGAGCAGGCATCTGAGAAGCTCTCCACTCAAGGGGCATCACAGCCGAGCTTCTATATGCCCCTTTGGTCTTTCTACGATTTCAGTACTGTAAAGTCCTATTTTCTCCAAGTACAAATTTTCTTATTTGCTCAAATGCAAATCTAAAAGCACATTTACAACAGTAGTTATGCATCAATTTTAATAGTCCGGATATCTTAACAAAAAAACTCTTAAATGTTACTCCTTTAACAGATTACTAACTATAGCCTCCAAGTCATTTTTTTTTAATTATCTCATTTTTTCCCCTCATTGTGAAATTCAGACAGTTCTACGAGTTTTATCTTGCATAAGACCAAAATTGAGATCAATATTCAGATATTTCCCAACCCATGTCAAAGTTAATACCCATCTTCCTATCTTTCAAGCTTAATGTGAAAACACAGTGAAATACCTGAAAATATATACACTAGATGTTACTACTGCCAATGCCCGCAGAGTTCCAGTGGACATATTTTTCATTTAAGAATGTTTGGTTTGGTATAGAAAAATAAAACACGATTTGGTATGAAAATTAGATTAGCAAAACATTCATATGAACAATGTGCCTTCATGCGAGAAGCGCTCAGGTCTTCCTTGCCCAGCACTCTAGGGCTCAAGTCACCCGGGACTAAAGAAGTCCCCTTCTGTAGAGAATCCCAGGCCATTCATTCCTCCTGGGGAAGGAAAGTGTGTTACTAAATCTAAGTGAAGACATGTGGAAGAATAGAAGATCTCCATGAAACATCAGAGCTGAAGATCTCCATGAAACAGTTCTGAAAGCAAATGCCTTTCAAATTCTAAATTCTATTGGTTGTCACCTAGACTTACAAGGATTTAAATGCATTTATTAACAGGCTGGAAATTATTGACAAAAATCAGTGTTGTTTTTTTTTTAATGGAATTGGGTTTGCTTCAAAGGCTATTGCCATTTGTTTTACTATGATTAACAATCACTAGCTATATTTTAGTCTCCCTGAAGCCACTAGATTTGCGACAAAGCCTAGTTCAGAAGAGCCCTTTTAGAATACTAGAACACAGGCAACCAGAACAGTGGTTGAGACATTACCTCCAGCTCATTCAGCCTCTGGATACGCGGGGTAAAGTGAAGTTTGTCAACATCACATGCAAATGGTGGCTGCCAATCCTGGAAGAGAAGCAAAGGCTTTCACTAGAAAATTTTATAATTCTCACACTTAAAGAGCTTTGAAGTTAAACCTCTGGTTAAGTACAGTACATGTTATTTCTAATGAGTCAAACAAAATACAGAGTAGTAGTTTCTTAACCTTTTTCCACCAGAACAGCAAAATATGTACAATTACCCTTCTCCAAATAAATGCCACAGCCTGCACACAGCCCTCTTCACACCCTTCCAACCAGGATCGAAAGACACCACTGAAAGATCACCAACTCAAGCAAAAGAGGCTCTCACTCCTCTCTTCTGTAAGGATCTGTCACTTTACAAAACAGCTATGAAGTGAAGTCGCTCACTCGTGTCCAACCCTTTGCAACCCCATGGACTATAGCCTACCAGGCTCCTCAGTCCATGGAATTTCTCAGGCAAGAGTACTGGAGTGGGTTGCCAAACAGCTATATTAATGTCAAATTATATACAAACTGTATTTTAATATCTGTAACCTAGTAACATTAACCTTTATTATAAAATTGAGGATAAATTCTTCCCTGGGGGAAGGAGGGCTGACATCTAAAACCAACTTTAAGAATCATCCTTAACATACTGATCCAGGTTCTTGGAAGAACTATTAGAAGAAAACAGACAAGGAGAGTATATATAAACTGTATCCAAGTGGAAAAAACTGTTCACAGTAAGAGAATAGTTAAAAGGTGTTAAGAAGCACCCTGAGTTAACCAACAGGCACAGAATCAGTCTGGAACAATGAGAAGGCTCTGGAGATGGACAGCGGTGACGGTTATGGAACACTGTCAATGTACTTAATGTTACCAACCTGCATCCTAACGATGGTTTACTTTCTATTATGTGCTATTTTAGTATTTCCACATAATTTTAAGACAAAAACTATACTGTTGTAGAGTACTAATAGTGGCTTCCCTGGGAGCTCAGACAGCAAAGCATCTGCCTGCAATGCAGAAGACCCAGGTACAATCCCAGAGTCAGGAAGAACCCCTGGAAAAGGAAATGGCTGCCCACTCCAGTATTCTTGCCTGGAAAATCCCATGGACAGAGGAGCCTGGTGGGCTACAGTCCATGGGGTCACAAACACACACACAGCTCTATTTATTGACACTGAAATGTTTCCTTACGTATGTTTTTTGGAAGAAAGAAAAACAGGCTATATAATAGAAAAATAAAACAGGGAAAGAACAACAAGGGTGACAGTGGTTTGTCTTTGGTAGGATGATGGGTGATTTTTCTTTTGCTTCATTACTCATTTTAAATACAATCTGAAATATACTGAATATATTATGTAATACCTATTAATAATAATAATTTTAGATTAAGAGAACAAGTTAATGCAAATGCTGGTTACATCTGTAAATAACAATAAACTACTCCGTAGCTGTAATGAAGAGCTATCTAGATGCTCTAAACAGGGAAAGGCAGCCAACAGTAAAAACTGAAGCTTGCAAACTTGCATTAACATTTGTGAAATTTAAAGACTATCATAAAAGACAGAGGGAAAGAGATTATTTTAATTTCAAATTTATACTGTTGGAATTTATCACTATCGACTGCTTTTAGTTTAAAATTAAAACAAGACTTTGCTTTTATGATAGACACACTTAAGTGAAAACGCTCACCAGCAATGCCTGATTAAACATTATGTTAAAAAGTAGATTAAATATCACAATTTTTTAAAAAGAAAATAAGTAGATTACACATTGGTACAAAGCTATTTACTACAATCCCAAAAGAATAGGAAGGAGAAAGGAAAAATGACAGTCCTGTTTAACAAGTCAATTACAGATCAGGTCTTGAAGTATCTAATGCTATCATACAGCCTCTTCAGCAAACACCACAGCTAATGTTTAAATGCTAGTTAAATATACTATATTGCTAACAGACTTACAAAACTACTACCTAATTCATCCTGGGTCAAAAAGATTAAAATGATTTTTGTTTGCCTTAATAACTAAAGATAAGGAAAGCAATGTGTTTAATTACATGAATAAAATGTAGCAGAAGAAAATCACGTTGATTCTTAATATTCTGCAGCAGTATAATGGAAGACTGGATATTGCTCAGAGCTTTGCTCTCTACTACTTCATAAAAGCTGTAGGCTTTCTGAATTGAATTGATATGAGTTAAAGGTTAGATCAAAGATAATGTGTCAAATATGTAAGTAAATGATTAACATAATGTTCAAATGATCTGCAATTTTTATAGATTAAGATTTATGGGTAATATATGATACGCTCCAATGAATCAAATATGCCTTCTATTTCCAAAACACAATGATACAGAAATTAACTTCATTCTAAGTCTACAAATTAAAGTTTTCTAAATTAAGATATGCCATGTCTTTGTATTTATGTAGCTTATTTAATTTATACTTGGTTTTGAGAGGGTAACAGGCAGGAAGGCCAGGGGTCTCCAAACGGAGGAATCGCCTGCAAGTGTCAGGCATTTCCTCTCTCAAGCGGCAGGAGGAACAAACTAGCGACACTTTCTCCTTCTCTGTGCGAATCTAAGAGGAGGCTTCCCTTAAAGGTCTGTGTTGCCATAATGACACCTTGTTTCACTTGAAGTTACCCATTGCCTTTTTCTTATGGAAATGTTTATCTTAAGCTATGCTAATGTACTGTGCATCTACCCCAAACTCTGTCTTCAAGTCGGTTCTGCCTTTTGGGCCCAGAACCTACTTGATAAACCAGTATGTTATACTCTATATAATCTATGTAATACTCTATATAATCTATGTTATACTCTATATAATCTATGTAAATGAAACTATTTGTATGGTGGTCTGCCCTTCTTCAAGATTCAAGTTAATCATTTTATGGCCCAAGATAAACCATTTGGAGCCAAGGTTATCGCAAAATACATCTTATGGGTGAGGGGCCTGGTGCCATTCTAAGTTTTGAGACATTCTTTTCTTTCATTAACAGATTGCTGGTGACTATATAACACCCAGCTAAAGACTAGCAGGGGGTACTCTTTCTGCCCCCTTCTGATGCCTATGTCAGAAGCTTTCTCTATCTCCTTTATACTTTAATAAAACTTTGTTACACAAAAGCTCTGAGCGATCCACCCTCGTCTCTGGCCCCGGATTGAGTTCTTCTCCGGGGGCCAAGAATCCTGGCGTCGTGATTCAACAACAACCTTTCAGTTTTAGCCTGCAACATTTTTTGAGTAAAATGAATCCTAAAAAATCACACAAAGGGAAAAACAATATGTTTGTCCCCAGGAAGTTCACCCACTGGGTATAACATGTTTAAAACCAAAACTATTTCAGTAGATTATTCCTTCACTAAATTCAGATCACTGCAAACTTTTGTCTCCTCCTCTGGTTACAAAAAATGAGATAACGGTCATTCAGTTTTGAGTCTTCCACTGTTGGGGGCAAAGCTCTACTCCAATAAAAGAAGTGTATATTCTGTGCAAGGCTCACTGTCATATTAGAACAAAGATATCCTTGGCAAAGTCTGGCCTCACTGAGCCATGACCTTTACGTGTGGAAAAAAGCCATCAGAGATACAACCCTGGGCATTAACTGACACCAAATTTAAAAAAATTAAAACAGCCGCCATCAGAAGGGAAGAGACCATACTAAAGCTTCTAAAAAGTGAAAATTTTCAAACAGGAATCTAATGTTCAAATGTCAAACAATGAAAATTTCCATTTAGAAACATGGTGATAATTTCTGGTTTGACAGTGCAGTATCTAAAAGGGATATCATGTAATCTAACCAAAATCTTGCCCTCTACCAATAAAATGATTCATAAAAATCATGCTTTTTTTTAACATTAGGAAAGCAATTTCTACATGAACTAAGTAGAGATTGCAAGGAGCTCCATATAAATTCCTTGCCAAAATTCATTTTAATTTCCTTTAAAAACTTTAAAACGTTATTTGATATAAAAGTACAGTTATAATATTTAAAAGCTCAACTATTTTCCTGAGCATTAAAAAATATATTCCTTGGGAAGGCAGTTAAGTAGGACACTGAGGCTTCCAAATCCTGAGAGGCCTGAGAAACACCATGTAAACACTTTCCTTAGTCCCAGTACTAACCTAGCAACAGTAACTTACT
This sequence comes from Nanger dama, assembly GCA_917880005.1. NCBI lineage: Eukaryota > Metazoa > Chordata > Mammalia > Artiodactyla > Bovidae > Nanger > Nanger dama. The sequence continues at coordinate 47,838,729 of CAKJTW010000013.1, read as the reverse complement.
GCATATTTAATTCAGAAAAATGCCTGAAATGATGAACAGTATGAAAATAACTTCCATAGAATGTTAAAGATTTTTCAAAAACACCATGAAAATTCACTTCGTAGATATATCCACTATTAACACCCACATACTTAATATACTAGAAGCTGTTTTAGTGTTTCTAGAGACATCATTTGAAACCTAACAATCACCAAAATGGGAAAGTATACAGAGGTTACAAGTTAGTTCTCCGATTCCCTACAGACAAAACCAATTAAAAATCACCATCAGAAGCACATTAGTTTACAAAGAATAACATGAATTAAGAACCAAAGCTTTTTCTAATTGCATATATTCTATCTATCCCACTCATCACTGAAAAAACGCACTCATGGGATTTGAGTTCACTGGCAGCAGAGCTAAAACTCAGTGTTCTAAGGCAGATTCTTAACAGTTTTTATGTTATCAACATTACCACAGAACCTCAGTACAAATTTTAAGAATCCGAACAAAGAATTTATCTTAGAATGTTAAGGCAAGTTAGAAAAGCTTTCTGTTGAGCTGAGGTTGTAAGATTTATCAGCCTTAATGAAGATTTCAGTAACATATTATGAAATACAATTAAAGACACTTTCTCATCCATCAAATAGTTTGTACGATAGCCTAAGACATCTGCACAAACGCAACGGACAGGATGCAGCAGGGCGCAGTCACCGTGAACTGTGAGGGCAGAGCCTGTCAGGCATCCACGGCCACGCACAGTGACACTGACAGGTGTCTCGCAGCAAAGTTTTGTGACAAAGGCTTCATTCAGAGTCTTCTCAAAGCAAATACACACTGGCGCTGCTTCTCCTTTGCTTCTTACTCCCCTCAGGGCAGACCTGGCCCCAAGCACTTCAATTAGCCACCTATTTGTTCAAGTATGTTTAAGATCGCCTGGCCTTAGTGAGCCACTAGGAAAAACACTTGGAGGATTTTCTTTTTAGACTATGGAACACTTTTATATCTTAAATATGAGGCACTTTAAGTGTATGTGGCTTTTTCTGGGCAGGCTCATAGCTTTCACCAGGGTCTCAAATGGGTCTGTAACCAAACAAAGGTACTGGGAATATACCTGGCTTTCCTTTAAAAATTGTGCGCTTTCAAGTTCTTATCTCACTACCCCAACTCACTTTCTTTCAATACTTTCTCCTTTTACTTAACCAAGCATAATAATAATAGATAAAGACACTTGTTCCTCAGAACATCAGCATTACTATAGGACAGAAAAAGAGTAATGTACTGAAAGTCAGAAGACACGAGTCTGCATTTCATTCTTTACCACTTGGGCAGTCTCAACTTCTCTCTGCAGAAAGTATGAAAAATAGCTACCTTCAGGACTATGGTGAGAATAGAAATTACAAATGTAAATGTTGCTTACTGAAAAGCAAAAATAACAAGCATTACATCACACTGAGTTCTTACCGCTGAAATGTAATTTTCCTCTAGCAAAAAGTCAATGCAACCTCGCCTTTCAAGGAGCACATAACCTCAGAGCTCTGCGAGCCCCATCCTCTCAGCCTGACTCAAGCTGGCACCTAGTTGCCAGCCAGCGCTTTCCACCACAGCAATTTCAGCACAAGTCAATTAAGAGTTCCCTTAAATAGAGCAAAGATTTTATAGTAGCTAGAAACAGAGTATAACCTTTAAAAAAAAGAAGAGAACAACATAAAAAAAAAAACTAACAGTGAGGTTCAAGATGGCACAGTAGAAGGGCATGCACTCATCTCCTCCTGAGAGAGAGAACACCAAAATCCCAACTAGCTGCTGAATAACCATGGACAGGACCATGCTGGAACCCACCAAAAAAGTATACCCCACGTCCAGAAACAAAGGAGAAGCCACAACCAGACAGGAGGAGGGAGCAATCACACTAAAATCAGATCCCATATCCACCGGGCGGGCAACACACAAACTCGAGAACAGCTGACTGCAGAGGTTCTCCCACTGCCGTGAGGGTCAGGCTTCCTGGTCTGCGGGTCCAGCAAGCCAAGTGAGGTCGCTCAGCCGTGTCTGACTCTCTGCGACCCCATGGACTGTAGCCTATGAGGCTCCTCCGTCCATGGGATTTTCCCAGGCAAGAGTGCTGGAGTGGATTGCCATTTCCTTCTCCAGGGGATCTTCCCGACCCAGGAATCGAACCCGGGTCTTCCACGTTGCGGGCAGACGCTTTAACTGTCTGAGCCACCAGGAAAGCCACACGGGAATCTGACCTTGAAGGCCAGTGGGATTTGGTTCCAAGACTCCACAGGACTAGGGGAAACAGACTTCACTCCTGAAGGGGCGGGGTGGCAGGGGGTTTAGTTGCCAACTTGCATCCCACAGATAGACTGCATGTAGCTCACCAGGCTCCTCTGTCCACGGGATTCTCCAGGCAAGAGTACTGGAGTGACGAGCCATTTCCTCCACCAGGGGATCTTCCCCACCCAGGGATTGAACCTGTGTCTCCACATTGCAGGAGGAGTCTTTACCAACTGAGCCATCTTGGGTGCACCAGGGCCCGGGGGAAAGAAGCAGCTGACCCTACACGAGACGGAAGCAGACCTACCTGCCAGCACTGGAGGGCCCCCTGTGGAGGTGTGGGTCAGCGGGGCTCGCCACAGGGATGGGGGCACTGGCGGCAGCAGCCCTGCAAGATGGCCCTTGGCATGAAGTCTTCTTGGAGGTTGCCATTAACCCCACCACAGAGCCTCTAGTGTGTGACAGGGTCAGTGCAGGTTCCCTGGAGAAGGGGATGAACACCTACTCCAGCATGCTTGCCTGGAGAATTCCATGGACAGAGGAGCCTGGCTGCAGCCCATGGACTTGAAGAGTCTTGCAAAGACTGATGGAGGAATACTTTCACTTTCAGAGCTTATCGATCTCAAGGCTGGGTCGCCTCGGGCCAAACAACTAACAGGGAGGAAGTGTAACTGCCACCCACAGTAGATAGCTGGATTAAAGCTTTACAAGAAATTCTACCAAAAGAAAGGATCTTCCCTCAAAGCTCAGTGGGTAAAGAATCTGCCTGAAAGGCAGGAGACCCAGGTTTGATTCCTGGGTCGGGAAGATCCCCTGCAAAAGGAAATGGCAACCCACTCCAGTATTCTTGTCTGGAGAATCCCATGGACAGAGGAGCTTGACTGTCTACAGTCCATCGGGTTGCAACAGTTGGACACGTCTAAGCAACTAAATCACCACCAACACCAAAAGGAGCTCCCCTGCCAGTGCAGGAGAAGTAAGACTTGGGTCCAATCCCCGGGTCGGGAAGATCCCCTGGAGGAGGGCATGGCAAGCCACTCCAGTATTCTTGCCTTAGAGAATCCCATGGATAGAGGAGCCTGGGGGTCTACAGTCCATGGGGTCGCAAAGATTTGGACACAACTGAGCTAACACACAGAAGAACTAAATAACAGAGAGATGAGCAATACAGTGGAAGCAATCAACAGCAGAAAAACTGAGGCAGTAGAACAGATAAGTGACCTGGAAGACAAAATGGTGGAAATCACTGCCGTAGAATAAAATATAGAAAAATGGGGGAAAAAAGAGGACAGTCTCTAAGAGGCCTCTGGGACATTAAACACACCACCATTTGCATCACAGGGATCCCGGAAGATGGCGGGTGCTCCCATTTCATTCAGTCTGTGTTCTCTAATTTCTCCTTTTTTGTTGTTCTTTCTCAAGCCTTCATCAAGCACAGCAGAAAAGCTTTTTATGCACATATTATATATACAAATAGTGTATAAAATATTTAGCAAACTTACAAGTTTAGAAAAATTACAAGTTTTTGCCTAGTCTAAAAAATTATGACATTTTGAGTCTACTTGTTTGACTCAGTAAAAAACTTTGATATAGTTCCATGTATTTTGGCATTTAGTATTCATGCTAAAAGTCTTAAAGACAATTCTTTTAGGGATTTTTTTCCCCTTAATTTGAATGAAGCTTGAAACTTCTAATCCATTTCTGAGAATATAAGGAAATATTATGTTGTTTAAAAAATAGGAAATTAATGTGATACAGTATTATTAACTAAAGTACAGATTTTGTTCAAACTTCACAAAATTTTATGCTAGGGTACACTATCTTTTTAATTCTTTATTCAAGATTCCACATTGTATTTAGTTGCATTGAGCAGCTTAAGCTATATGCAACCAATTGTGGAAAATTCTCTTTTCATTTTTATTCTGTTACAAAAATTTTCTAATTTTCCTTGTTTTGGCTTCTTAGATACAGCCATCATTTAAAAGTGGACATTTAACTTCCAAACACATGGGGTTTTAAAAGTATCTTTGGTATTAATTTCTCACTTAAATGCCTTTTTCTCTGTAATCACCCTCTGTGGTCTTTCAGTTTTCTAGCTTTATTGAGGCTTTCAATATCTAACTCAAAGATCTCTCTTGGTAAATGTCACACTGAACTTGAAAATATGTGGGTTATTTTCAAGTATCTTTTGGTATTGTGTGAAAATTGCACAAATCTTAATTATGTTAAATTGGTTCCCAGTGCTTTTTCAAGTCTACTATATCCTTCTACTTCTCTGTATATTCATTTCTATTAATTTTTGAGTTTGATACTGAAATCCCAACTAAAAATTTTAATGCACCTATTTAGAAAAAAAATAGCAATATGTAAGTGGAAATATATGTAACTCTGTTCTATATTTTCCAAATCTCCTGTAATGCATTATCATACCTTCATTACTTAAAAATAAAAAGATTTAAAAAAAGAAGTAACAATGTATTTGGGATAGAACTTGCATCATGACTAAATTTTATGTGTCTATATATACGCATAATTATTAAATCCCTCTGTATATACTTTGCTATTGTATACATTTAACTCAATAAAGTCAGAATAAACGATACACTTATAAAATTAAATGGCATCACAGACTTAATGCACATGAGTTTGAGCAAGCTCTGGGAGCTGGTTGATGGACAGGGAAGCCTGGCGTGCTGCAGTCCACGGGGTTGCAAAGAGTTGGACACGACTGAGCGACCAAAATGAACTGAAAATTAACTATAACAAACAAGGGCTCTGTACATCCCCCGTCTGTCACTTGCTCAATGCTGAATCCTGAGGCACAGTGGGGCCTTATGCCTCCCCCACATCGCAGAGGAAATGTTAGAGAGGAGGCCCTCAGTCACACTGCCCAGGTTCAAAGCCTGACTCCACTGTGACTCTGAATAGATTAATCTCCTTGTGCCTTGTGTATACATAAAAGAGGGGAATCAGGAAGGAAGCTTAAGTGAAATAATATGGGCAAAGCCTTTAGAGAGGCACCTGGCATTTACCCAGTAAACGGTAGGAAAAAACATGTTAACTATCATGAAATGTTCATGCTGCAAAGCTTTGTTGTTTCCAGGAAGCCTAATGCAGTAATTTCTTTTTTTTTGATTGGTTATGTTTAAAACAATGGCTGTGATTCTCTAATCTTCATTATAAATTTGTATAAAGTGGAATTCATTAATACATACTACTCAAGGTCTATTGGAGAAGGCAATGGCACCCCACTCCAGAACTCTTGCTTGGAAAATCCCATGGACAGAGGAGCCTGGTGGGCTGCAGTCCATGGGGGCGCTAAGTGTTGGACATGACTGAGCGACTTCTCTTTCACTTTTCACTTTCATGTGTTGGAGAAGGAAATGGCAACCCACTCCAGTGTTCTTGCCTGGAGAGTCCCAGGGATGGGGGAGCCTGGTGGGCTGCCGTCTATGGGGTCGCACAGAGTCGGACACGACTGAAGTGACTTAGCAGCAAGGTCTATTAATTTTTTTTTCTGTATTCTTTTTCCAGCATTAGATACATGCATCCTGCTTTATTGAAGCAGGATTTTCATGCTGAAAGAGCTTCCAAAGGAATTCCCAGGCGGTCCAGGAATCAACTCTGTGCCCAGGTTCAACACCTCGTCAGGGAACTAAGATCCCACATATTGTGAGACGTGACCAAAAAACCCCAGAGATTCTTATCAGACTGTTTCAGTTCAGTTGCTCAGTCGTGGCCGACTCTTTGTGACCCCATGAACCGCAGCACGCCAGATCTCCCCATCCATCACCAGCTCCTAGAGTTCACTCACACTCAAGTCCATCGAGGCAGTGATGCCATCAGACTGTTTTAGGCAATTAACTCAAGTGTAGAGGCAGTTAACAACACTGTCTGAAGAGGAGGTGCTAGGGTGGCAGTGGAATTCAACTTCTGTCAACACAAAAATTACACTCAAGGGCAAGTCTACCTATGGTTTCATGTGTGACATCAGTATTTTAAACTGACAAAGTCATTTTCTGTATGACCACTATGTAAAACTTCCTGACTGCATATTTTCTTATGGGACAAAGGCTAAGGAATACAATAGGTTTATAAAATATACTTTTATCCCTAATACAAAAGTAATCATACTTACTACTGAAATTTCATAAAATAATATAAAGAAAAAAATCAGACATAATTGTAGAGAAAAACCTGCTACAATTCGGTATACATCCTTCTAGTGTTTTTTCTAAGATGCTTATCTTCATAATTTCAAACCCTCCTCCCAAAAATTACATTGCATTTTACTTATTACTATACAGTCAACATTAATATTTCATTGTATTGACACGTTAATAATTTCTTATTATTGGACATTGAGGTTATTTCCTTTACTTTTCAATGTTAAATATCATAATTCTAAGACGCTTCTTTCAGCTTCACTCAAGGGTCACGTTTTACACACTGCCAAGTACAGGAAAAAACAAATCAATGTGATCACAGGAACCACAGGGGCCTGCCTGAGACCACCTTTATGAATGACAGTGAAGTCTGTTAACAGAAGTATAAAAATAAGGAAGACTTTAAAATGAAAATTACCTTCCCAGAACAGTGCTATGGATGTCCCAATAAATGCTACTGACAAGCAAAATCTAATTAGGAAAATTAACTTTAAATGCCTCTATAAAGATAAGGTTAAAAATATAAAATAAAAAACCTCTCACTGCTAAAAACTTGTCAATGAAGAAAACTTGGTGACAAGTATTTGAAAACAATATTTTAGTAAAATACATCATGCTCCTTATTTAGACATGGGCAACTGTGTCAAGGGAGGTGCATACTGTAGCAGAGGGCTTACTTTAGTTAAGGTAAGAACAACTCCCACAGCTTTAATGTTTAAATATTCCCACAGCCAACAGGAAAGACTGCAAGAATAAATGGCTCCTAAAAAGAAAAAAAAAAAAAAAGTTGCTGATATACCCAGTCAGTCCTCCTCAAAATTGTCAAGGTCATCAAAACCAAGAAATCTGAAAAACCGCCACAACTAAGAGGAGCCCAGGAAGACAAGTAAATGTGACATGATGTTCCAGATAAAACTCTGGAACAGAAGACACCAGATAAAACCGAAGTGCACCTGTGCTCCTTCACGGATTTATACAACAGATGTGCCACACGGACAGTTCATTGACAGGATGTTAATAAAGGGGGAAGAGACTAGGCGAGGAGGCTCTCACACAACCTATCTTCTCAATTTTTCTGTAAACTTAAAATAGTTTAAAATTTACAATTAAAAAAAAATTTGGTCAATTTTTATCTTATATTTCAAACTTCTGACTCCAAAAGAGAGCTGTCAAAACCAAAACACAATCATATCATTAATATAAGAATTTTAGACTTAACGACAAAATGAGCCCAAACAGGCCCACTTTACCGGCTACATGAGGAGATCTACTGTTTGCCATATGAAAATATGAAACAACCCTCCCATTAATACTGCTTTTCAGACTTCAAAGACAGTTTCCTCCCAAGTCCCTCTGTAGGAACAAGCTAAGTACAAAAACACCCTGATAGATAACTCCCAAGTTATCTGCAGCAATTCATACATATATTTGGCATGTCCCAAAAGTGTCATAAAGCCTATCATGGAAGGATCCTTTTAAAATTCACTGAGAAAGATCTTCAGCTCAGTTCAGTCGCTCAGCTGCAACGTCTGACTCTGCGACCCCATGGACTGCAGCACACTAGGCCTCCCTGTCCATCATCAATTCCATGAGCTTACTCGAAACGCACATCCATTGAGTCGGTGATGCCGTCCAACCATCTCACCTCTCCTTCTCCTCCCACCTTAAATCTTTCCCAGCATCAGGGTCTTTTCCAAGAGTGAGTTCCTCGCATCAGGTGGCCAAGTATTGCAGTTTCAGCTTCAGTCTCAGGTCTTCCAATGAATATTCAGGACTGATTTCCTTTAGGATGGACTGGTTGGATCTCCTTGCTGTCCAAGGGACTCTCCAGAGTCTTCTCCAGCACCACAGTTCACAAGCATCAATTCTTTGGTGCTCAGCAGTTCATCTCTCCCATCCATACATGACTACTGGAAAAACACAGCTTTGACTAGACGAACCTTTGTCAGCAAAGTAATGTCTCTGCTTTTTAATATGCTGTTTAGGTTTGTTATAGCTTTTCTTCTAAGGAGCAAGCATCTTTTAATCTCATGGCTACAGTCACCATCTGCCGTGATTTTGGAGCCCCCAAAAATAAAGTCTCTGACTGTTTCCATTCTTTCCCTATCTATTTGCCATGAAGTGATGGGACCGGGTGCCATGATCTTAGTTTCTTGAATGTTGAGTTTTAAGCCAACTTTTCCACTCTCCTCTTTTACTTTCATCAAAAGCTTCCTTTAGTCCTTCTTCACTTTCTGCCATTAAGCCTGGTGTTATCTGTGTGTCTGAGGTTATTGATATTTCTCTCGGCAATCTAGATTACAGCTTGTGATACATCCAGCCCGGCATTTTGCATGACATACTCTGCATATAAATAAGCAGGGTGACAATATACAGCCGTGACCCACACCTTTCCCGATTTGGAACCAGTCTATTGTTCCATGTCCGGTTCTTTTTCTTCTTGACTTGCATACAGATTTCTCAGGAGGCAGATAAGGTGGTCTGGTATTCTCATCTCTTGAAGAATTTTCCACAGCTTGTTATGATCCACATAGTCAAAGGCTTTAGCATAGTCAATAAAGCAGAAGTAAATGTTTTTCTAGAACTCTCTTGCTTTTTCGATGATCCAAAGGATGTTGGCAATTTGATGTCTGGTTCCTCTGCCTTTTCTAAATCCAGCTTGAACATCTGGAATTTCATAGTTCAAGTACTGTTGAAGCCTGGCTTGGAGAATGTTGAGCATTACTTTGCTAGCGTGTGAGATGAGTGCAGTTGTGCAGTAGTTTGATCACTTTGGCATTGCCTTTCTTTGGGATTGGAATGAAAGCTGACCTTTTCCAGTAATGTGGCCCTGCTGAGTTTTCCAAATTTGCTGGCATATGGAGTAAAGCAATTTCACAGCATCATCTTTCAGGACTTGAAATAGCTCAGCTGAAATTCCATCACTTCCACTAGCTTTGTTTGTAGTGATGCTTCCGAAGGCCCACTTTGACTTCACATTCCAGGATGTCTGGCTCTTGGTGAGTGATCACGCCACAGTGATTATCTGGGGTCATGAAGATCTTTTTGTATAGTTCTTCTGTTTTCTTGCCACCTCTTAATATCTTCAGCTTCTGTTAGGTCCATACTATTTCTGTCCGTTATTGTGGCCATCTTTGCATGAAATGTTCCCTTGGTGTCTCTGATTTTCTTGAAGAGATCTCTAATCTCTCCCATTCTATTGTTTTCCTCTATTTCTTTGCACTGATCACTGAAGAAAGCTTTCTAATCTTCACTTGCTATTCTTTCGAAAAGTGTAGCTTCTCTTCTTCTCTCAACTATTTGTAAGGCCTCCTCAGACAACCATTTTGCCTTTTTGCAGTTCTTTTTCTTGGGGATGGTCTTGATCCCTGCCTCCTGTAAAATGACATGAACCTCCCCCGTCCATAGTTCTTCAGGCACTCTATCAGATCTCATCCCTTGAATCTATTTGTCACTTCCACTGTTCAATCATAAGGGATTTGATTAGATCATAACCTGAATGGTCTAGTGGTTTTCCCTACTTTCTTCAATTTAAGTCTGAATTTGGCAATAAGGAGTTGAGGATGTGAGCCATGGCCTGCTCCCCGGTCTTGTTTTTGCTGACTGTATACAGTTTCTCCATCTTTGGCCACAAAGAATATAATCAATCTGATTTCGGTGTTGACTATCTGGTGATGTCCACGTATAAAGTCATCTCTTGTGTTGTTCAAAGAGGGCATTTGCTATGACCAGTGCATTCTCTTGGCAAAACTCCATTAGCCTTTGACCTGCTTCATTTTGTACTCTAAAGCCAAACTTGCCTGTTACTCCTCCAACTATCTCTTGACTTCCTACTTTTGCATTCCAGTCCCCTGTGATGAAAAGGACATCTTCTTTGGGTGCTAGTTCTAGAAGGTCTTGTAGGTCCTTCGTAGAACCATTCAACCTCAGCTTCTTCAGCATTACTGGTTGGGAGCATAGACTTGTATTACTGTGATACTGAATGGTTTGTCTTGGAAACGAACAGAGATCATTCTGTCGTTTTTGAGATTGCATCCAAGTACTGCATTTTGGACTCTTGTTGACTATGGTGGCTACTCCATTTCTTCTATGGGATTCCTGCCCACAGTAGTAGATATAATGGTCATTTGAGTTAAATTCACCCATTCCATCCTATCTTAGTTCACTGTTTCCTAGAATGTCAACATTTATTCTTGCCATCTCCTGTTTGACCACGTCTAATTTACCTTGATTCATGGACCTAACATTCCAGGTTCCTACACAATATTGCTCTTTACAGCATCAGACTTTACGTCCATAACCAGTCACATCCACAACTGGGTGTTGTTTTTGCTTTGGTTCCATCTCTTCATTCTTTCTGTATTTATTTCTCCACTGATCTCCAGCAGCATATTAGGGACCTACCAAGCTGAGGTCCCTTATTTAACTTCTATGCTTATTTAACTTGTATGCAGAGTACATCATGAAAAACGCTGGACTGGAAGAAACACAAGCTGGAATCAAGATTGCCGGGAGAAATATCAATAACCTCAGATATGCAGATGACACCACCCTTACAGCAGAAAGTGAAGAGGAGCTTAAAAATAAGCCTCCTGATGAATGTGAAAGAGGAAAGTGAAAAAGTTGGCTTAAAGCTCAACATTCAGAAAACGAAGATCATGGCATCCAGTCCCATCACTTCATGGGAAATAGATGGGGAAACAGAGTCAGACTTTGTTTTTCTGGGCTCCAAAATCACTGCAGATGGTGACTGCAGCCATGAAATTTTAAAGACGCTTACTCCTTGGAAGGAAAGTTATGACCAACCTAGATAGTATATTCAAAAGCAGAGACATTCCTTTGCCGACTAAGGTCCGTCTAATCAAGGCTATGGTTTTTTAGTGGTCATGTATGGATGTGAGAGTTGGACTGTGAAGAAGGCTGAGCACCGAAGAATTGATGCTTTTGAACTGTGGTGCTGGAGAAGACTCTTGAGAGTCCCTTGGACTGCAAAGAGATCCAACCAGTCCATTCGGAAGGAGATCAGCCCTGGGATTTCTTTGGAAGGAATGATGCTAAAACTGAAACTCCAGTACTTTGGCCACCTCATGCGAAGAGTTGACTCATTGGAAAAGACTCTAATGCTGGGAAGGATTGGGGGCAGGAGGAGAAGAGGATGACAGAGGATGAGATAGCTGGATGGCATCATGGACTCGATGGACATGAGTCTGAGTGACCGCCGGGAGATGGTGATGGACAGGGAGGCCTGGCGTGCTGCAATTCATGGGGTCTCAAAGAGTCGGACACGACTGCTCAGTTCAGACTGAACTGAACCAAGCTGAGGAGTTCATCTTTCAGTGTCCTATCTTTTGCCTTTTCATACTGTTCGTGGGGTTCTCAAGGCAAAAATACTGATGTGGTTTGCCATTCCCTTCTCCAGTGGACTACGTTTTGTCAGAACTCTACCATGACCCATCCGTCTTGGGTGGTCCTGGTTTCATTGAGTTAGACAAGGCTGTGGTCCATGTGATTAGTTTCATTAGCTTTCTGTGATTGTAGCTTTTCATTTTGTCGTTAAGGATGAGAAGCTTATGGAAACGTTGGGACAGACTGTGGGGAAACTGGGCCTTGCTCTGATGGGCGGGGCCATGTTCTGATGGGCGGGGCTGTGCTCTGATGGGCGGGGCCTGCTCAGGGAGCATTTGGTCCGATTCTCTGCTGATGGGCAGGGCTGTGTTTCCTCCCCGTAGTCTGACCTGGAGGCCAAACTAAGGCAGGGGTGATGGAGACAGTGGCGGCCTCCCTTCAAAAGGCCCTGCGCACTGCTGAACTCAGAGCCCCCAACCCTGCAGCTGGCCAACGCCAACCCATGCCTCTGCCAGAGACTCCTGCACACTCACCGGCAAGTCTGGGTCAGTCTCTTGTGGGGGCGCTGAAAGAAAGATCCTAAGAAATCTAAATCTGTAGAACAAATTATCTTCCCCTTAAACAGGCTGACAATACGATGGTCATTCATAAAAATTTAACAGGAAAGCACTATTCATCTCAGGTCATTCATAAACATCTTATGGTCACTGAACGAGTCTGCAAGAAATTTCAGATCCTTCTCCCCTGTAGCGATTATAACTGGCAAAAATATTACTTCAGTATGCCTATAACCAAGCCACATTATGATCCAGTAGCAATACCGCAGTTTTGAAATTATTTAATAAGTAGTTTTGATTTAAAGTTAAGAAAAGATTACATACTTCAGAAAGATTACAAAAACGATCTGTCAGAGAAAGGACTTTAGGAATGAGGTTGGACTCTGCCCCCTCAACCTGCACTTGGTAACACCCAAACCAACCTGGGCACCAAGGGCAGGGAAAAGTTAAACAGCCCACACCCTATCTTTAAAGCCTTATTAGATCTGTGAACACCTGCTCTACACTACACTTTCCGTACTTGACAAACTGGGATCTCTTGGAGATTCAAACATCAAGGTCAAGACAGGGACAGCAGTGGCACTGAACGTCAGCCTGAGCTTCAGAGAAGACACTAAGGGGTCGTCTTTGTTTTGATGTTCTATCTCAAGTTCAGTTCCCTTCAGTCGACTCTCTGCCACCCCATGAACCACAGCACGCCAGGCCTCCCTGTCCATCACCAACTCCCGGAGTCCACCCAAACCCATGTCCATCGAGTCGGTGATGGCATCCAGCCATCTCATTCTCTGTCGTCCCCTTCTCCTCCTGCCAGCAATCCCTCCCAGCATCACTTTTCCAGTGAGTCAGCTCTTTGCATCTATCTCAAGACACATTTGCAATTGTACAAAAAAGAAACATAAATAGTAAGTCATACAAATATTTAACAGCTTTCGGTCCTGCTGCAATTGAGAAATATTAACTATAAATCTAACAACAAAAGTGGAAATAATTTTAGAATATGTATGATCCCTAATAGCCATATTCAAAGGAAAAGACTAAGCTTGAACTTGAGCTGGAACTGCTAGGAAGCTGCTCTGTTCACCCCACTGCCAACCACCTAATATTTACAGAAGGATAACCAGACCGTCTATTCAATATACTCTAATTCTGACCATGCCTCAAGACTAGATCTTCTGTATGAAAGATAAAAGGATGTAACATTACACAGGCAAGCTCAATTTAGGATAGTAGATACAGGTCTTATGTCCAAAAATCTTAAATTTATCTTATGATTTATCTCTGTTACTGCTGTACAGATAGCACTATCTTACTTTTTTCACATGTAACCGCCACATTTAATAATCAATTTGGTAATTCCTGGAAGTTCAGTGGTTAGGACTAGGTGCTTCCACCACTTCCAGGTTCAACCCCTGATGAGGAAACTAAGATCCAGCAAGCCGAGCAGCATGGGCATAATAATAAATCTGATCTATTTATTACATGATTATGACGCACCCGACCCCAAAATCTGAGGAAATGCCAGCCTGATAAAACTGGTCCTCATGTGAAGGGATGCCTGGTATCAATGGGACACGCACTATACAACTCCTCTATTATTTACTTTCCCAGATTTTAAATAAGAGAATTTTACAGTTGTCTCTGGAGTTGAGACTTGAGAAAATCATCGCCAAGAAGTCCTGTAAGTCTCAAATACAGACTCAACAAACCAGCTTTTTTCTCTCCTTGGTTTCCCAGCACATTCCCTGCAGCCTCCGTCTAGGTCCTCTTCACTCCTTGTCTGTTGATGTTTCTGGGAGTTCAGATGCCTCTCACTCTCATTCTGAACTCCTATCCCTCCCTAACTCTGCCCTAACCCAGTCTTCCCAGATACCCCAGGCAGCCCCCTCTCCCCCATACTCTCTATCCACCTCCACATCTGCCCAACCCTAATACCTTCAGGCATTCCATATACAATTTCCATTACTTGCACACATCCTACTATATAATCTAGTTGCTGATCTTTCTCACCAGTAGATTACAAGTTTCCTTAAGTCAAAGTTGTACACTATAGAACCTTAACAATTCCTGGCACTTACTGACGTATCAATAAGCCTACTGAATGGAACCTAGAGCCAACCCCAAGGACCCAATCCATTTCTTCATTCACCAGAGCTGACAAAAAGGATTTCTCAGTTTCCTATAGCAGAGCTGAGAATTCCTATTAATTCAAAGTCAACAGGTAAGAAAAGCCCATATATTAACATTGCCTAAACATCATCATTCGGTCCCATCACTTCATGGCAAATAGATGGGCAAACTGTGGAAATAGTGGCTGACTTTATTTTTCTGGGTTCCAAAATCACTGCAGATGGTGACTGTAGCCATGAAAAAAAGACGCTTGCTTCTTGGAAGGAAAGTTATGACCAACCTAGACAGCATACTAAAAGCAGAGACATTACTTTGCCAACGAAGCTCCGTCTGGTAAAGGCTATGGTTTTTCCGGTAGTCATGTATGGATGTGAGAGCTGGACTGTAAAGAAAGCTCAGTGCCAAAGACTTGATGCTTTTGAACTGTGGTGTTGGAGAAGACTCTTGAGAGTCCCTTGGACTGGAAGGAGATCCAACCAGTCCATTCTAAAGGAAATCAACCCTGAATATTCATTGGAAGGACTGATGCCGAAACTGAAACTCTCAATACTTTGGCCACCTGATGCGAAGAGCTAACTCACTGGAAAAGACCCTGATGCTGGGAAAGATTGAGGGCAGGAGGAGAAGGAGGTGACAGAGGATGAGGTGGTTGGATGGCATCACATGGGGTGGTTGGATGGACATGAGTCTGAGCAAGTTCCGGGAGATAGTGAAGGACAGGAAGCCTGGCGTGCTGCAGTCCATGGGGTCACAAAGAGTTGGACAACAGCAGAAAACAGACAAAACAACACGGTACTGCACTTTGGCATCAAGTCTCAACTCCACAGCTTTCTGTTATGACTTTCCTGCAGTGCGTCAGGACAGCCAAAGGGAACCAAAGGGAGACCACAGTCTCCTTCCCAAAGAGCCAGCTGATCTGTTTAAAAGCTGTGTCGCCTCAGACAAGTCACCTAACTTCTCTCAGTGCATCTTCTTTTACCTGTTCTCGAATCCCCTGGCAGTCCTGTGGTGTGGTTTCAATGCTGTAGGCCTGGGCTCAGTCGCTGGTTGGGAACGTAAGATTCCACAAGTTGCACGGAATGGGAAGGGGGGAAAAAAGTTCTACCTTAGCAGCAAGAACTAAGTTAACAGAAATGTTTTTTTACTGAGCCTATTGGAAAAGGAAACCCTTGTATATTGCTGGTGGGAATGCTTTGATAAAGTGATGCACTTTGGAGAACAATATGGAGGAGGTTCTTTAAAAACTAAAAACAGAGTTAACCAAGGATCCAGCAATCCCACTCCTGGGTAGATATCTGGAGAAAAGAAACTTCAAAAGACACACGCACCCCACAGCAGCATAAGTTACAATAGCCAGGAAATGGAAGCAACCTAGATGTCCAACACAGATGAACGGATAAAGATGTGGTGCCTATATACCAGAATTTACAGAATATCACTCTGCTATAAAGAACAATGAAATGATGCTATCTGCATCAATCTGGATGGACCTAAAGATTGTTGTACTGAGTGAAGTAAATCAGACAGAGAAAGACAAGTATCGTATGATACTGCTTATATGTGGAACCTGAAAGATGATGAAAATGAATCTATGTATAAAACAGAAACCAAGAGTCACAGACAGAGAACACTTTTGGTTACCAAGGGGGAAAGGGAGGGCCAGAAAGAGCTACATCAGGAGCATGGGATCAGCAGATACAAACTACCACACACAGAACACAAATACTGTGCAACACAGGAAACAACATTCAGTGTCGTGTAACAACCCAGGAGAAAATTACCTGAAAGAACACACGGAACCGCACCACTCCGCTGTGCGCCTGAGACTGACACTAACCACCCAGGTCAGAGCGCTGAAGCGGCTACCACTCCCTTCTCCAGGGGATCTTCCCAACCCAGCAATCGAACCCAGGTCTCCCACACTGCAGGCAGATTCTTTACCGTCTGAGCCACCAGGGAAGTCCAAAACTGTTAGCTTAAATCAACTGCACTTCATTAAAAAAAAAAGATCCATAATTCTCTGTCCACCATCCTATGTAACCCTAATTTCAAGTGGGCATAGGCAATATAAATATTAAGAACACTGTGCGGGGTCACGTTAGGCTTCTCTACTTAGCAGCCAGGTGACCTTGAGAAGCCTACTTACCCTCTTTATGCCTCTTCATGTAAACTAAGGCCAGAACTATTCCCATTTTAAAGTCAGACTAATGCAATAAAATCTTGAAAACAGTCATGATCCTCAAGGCATGAAGCTCAAGGGTAATAACTAGATAATGGAAAATATACCAGAAGTCAAACGTTTAGATTCCTGCTCCACAATCTTTTCATGAAATCTCTATTCTCTCCAAGTTTTCACTTCCTATCTAATACCAACCTTCAAAAACAAATTACCCTGGATCCTAAACCAAAGTTTAAACCCTGTTTCCCTAAAAAGTATTTGATGAGCAATTATCCTAAATATTCATTGGAAGGACTGATGCTGAAGCTGAAACTCCAATACTTTGGCCACAGTTCAGTTCAGTTGCTCACTCGTGTCCGACTCTGCGACCCCATGAATCGCAGCACGCCAGGCCTCCCTGTCCATCACCATCTCCTGGAGAGTTCACTCAGACTCATCCATCGAGTCCGTGATGCCATCCAGCCATCTCATCCTCGGTCGTCCCCTTCTCCTCCTGCCCCCAATCCTTCCCAGCATCAGAGTCTTTTCCAATGAGTCAACTCTTCACATGAGGTGGCCAAAGTACTGGAGTTTCAGCTTTAGCATCAGTCCTTCCAAAGAAATCCCAGGGCTGATCTCCTTCCGAATGGACTGGTTGGATCTCCTTGCAGTCCAAGGGACTCTCAAGAGTCTTCTCCAACACCACAGTTCAAAAGCATCAATTCTTGGGCACTCAGCCTTCTTCACAGTCCAACTCTCAGATCCATCCATGACCACAGGAAAAACCATAGCCTTGATTAGACGGACCTTAGTCGGCAAAGTAATGCCTCTGCTTTTGAATATACTATCTAGGTTGGTCATAACTTTCCTTCCAAGGAGTAAGCTTTTAATTTCATGGCAGCAGTCACCATCTGCAGTGATTTTGGAGCCCAAAAATATAAAGTCTGACACTGTTTCCCCTGTTTCCCCATCTATTTCCCATGACGTGATGGGACCGGATGCCATGATCTTCGTTTTCTGAATGTGGAGCTTTAAGCCAACTTTTTCACTCTCCTCTTTCACTTTCATCAAGAGGCTTTTTAGCTCCTCTTCACTTTCTGCCATAAGGGGTGGTGTCATCTGCATATCTGAGGTGACTGATATTTCTCCCAGCAATCTTGATTCCAGCTTGTGTTTCTTCCAGTCCAGCGTTTCTCTTGATGTACTCTGCATAGAAGTTAAATAAGCAGGGTGATAATATACAGCCTTTATGGACTCCTTTTCCTATTTGGAATCAGTCTGTTGTTCCATGTCCAGTTCTAACTGCTGCTTCCTGACCTGCATACAGATTTCTCAAGAGGCAGGTCAGGTGGTTTGGTATTCCCATCTCTTTCAGAATTTTCCAGTTTATTGTGATCCACACAGTCAAAGGCCTTGGCATAGTCAATAAACCAGAAATAGATGTTTTTCTGGAACTCTCTTGCTTTTTCCATGATCCAGCGGATGTTGGCAATTTGATCTCAGGTTCCTCTGCCTTTTCTAAAACCAGCTTGAACATCAGGGAGTTTATGGTTCACGTATTGCTGAAGCCTGGCTTGGATAATTTTGAGCATTACTTTATTAGCATGTGAGACGAGTGCAATTGTGCGGTAGTTTGAGCATTCTTTGGCATTCTCATTGGAAAAGACCCTGATGCTGGGAAAGACTGAAGGCAGGAAAAGGGGACGACAGAGGATGAGATGGCTGGATGGCATCACAGACTTGGTGGACATGAGTTTGAGTAAGCTCCAGGAGTTGGTGATGGACAGGGAAGCCTGGCGTGCTGCCGTCCATGGGGTCGCAAAGAGTTGGACACAACTGAACTGAACTAATTATCTATTACATAAGTCAAAGATATATTTTACATATGGAATACAGGAAAAGTCACAAGGTTATCAGAGGAAAAAAGTAGTTACTAAAAATAAAGTAGTTATTTTTAAAAAATAGTTATAGAGAGGAACCCAGAAGAATGGGCTGCCTTTTACTGTAACTTTTAAAAACCCCAAACCCATACCATACACAAAACCCTGAAGCCAGCCTTCCCCTGGAAAACCTGGTAGCTGTTCTCAATTTGTTCAAAATGCATCATAATATTGGATAATAGCCTCTCTGGGAGAAGAAAAAAGCTTGGAATATCTGGAATTTTACAAAAGGGGGTTATACTCCAAAAACTCTCTTTACAGACCTTGCTCATCTCTATGCTCGCACCTCCCTTCCTGCAAATAAAAAGATATCAGAGTACAAATCCTAAGACAGCTTTGCTCGCCTTGTCCAAGTTAAATCCTGGCAGGGATGAGCCGTTCCCATCTGGTTTAAATATCACCAAATGATGAGCTGGTACAACCACACAGAAAACAGGGAGGGTCTTGCCTTAAAGACCTTGCAATTCTGTGGTTTTGATAGGATTTGTTCTTTGTCTCTGGAGCTACAGGTGTGGAGTAGATGGCCACATTCAGATACCTGTGTGCCTCACAGGAACACACGCCTAACAAAAGGCCCAGCCAAGTGCTGAACACACATTCAGGTTTAAACTTGGTTCTCTAACACTACAATTTGATCAAGCTGTGAGGTGGCAAGAATTAACGTAGGAACGCACAAAAGTCTGCCTAAGGCCACATGAGGAACACAGCTGGAAAGACAGAGCTCAGCCTAGCTACAAGTTCTTAATTAAAATACTCAACATTCAAAGGTTGTAAAACTTGGTATGTACACCAGTGGATTGTGTCTTAACACATTTAGAAAACGGTACTGATAATATATTTTAACAGCAAAAGTGAGCGATGCAGATTTGTGTGATTATATAGCAATTCTAATGAGCTCCAAGTTTGCTACTTGTCAGTAATAGAACATAAGATGCTCGGGCTCTGTCCTGAGGACCAAAATACGGCTTCCCTCCCACCTGTCCTACCTTTCTCCTCACTTCACTAGTAAGACTCAATTCTACTAGCCGTCCTGTCAGAAAAGCACTGGGACTATCTAAATTATGTTAGATAAATAGAATACTCTCCATCTGCAGGGCTTCCACAGCATCAGAGCCATCCCAACGCAAAGCTTTCCAAATATAAACTCCTCTCTGTATAACACACATGCACTGCAAATTTTCTGAAATAATTTCCAACAGCTTTACCTGGAAAAAAAATTTTTTTACTTCAATTTTAAAGAACACTTAAGTACAGAAAAGTTTTACTTAAACCAATAGAAGAATTACACTATATATTCTAGTTTTGATGCTGAGCTTTTGATTTTTTCACTTTTTAAAATCCCTTCGCTGTACAGGAGAATGAGGGATATGCATTTGGCACTAACCTTTGTCTTTGTAAATCTGTCCCCAGACTCTTAGCAGTTAGCAAACATAAGCTTTGGAATTTAAGCTCCTTGCAAACCATCAATTAATTAGTCTGGACAGCGGCCCTAGGTCAGTGTCCTATCTTCTTACAGCAGGTAAGAAGGCATACATTGGGAAAAAATGACTTTGTCCAAGGTCATGATGACGTTAGATTCAAGATTCTACTCACTCATTTTATAAAATCTAGAAACACTGAGTCCTTCTTTTATATAACATTAAAAAAAAACCCACATACACTCTCCTTGATAAAAGTTTATTTTTATCCCTGCAAAATATTTCTTAAATTCCACATCTGTTGTAAAATAACAGATCTCCAAGTGAAATGGAATCAACAAGTTTGTTTTTTTTTTTCTTTAAGCCATTCATTATGTCTTCTGCCTAGGGATGTTTAGTTTAGGCACTTTGTTTTAGTGCCTGAAAAACAAAGTTATGATGGGGGGCAGGGGGGCGGTGGGCATGTAGACCTTAAGGGGATAGAAAACAATTGTCAATGGCCTGACTTTTAAATGGCTCTTTTATTATTTGAGGCCACCTAAATGCTCATCAGCAATTCTGCTGAAACAGTAACTGCAACCAGGGAAGCTGGAAGCCAGTCACCGTCTTCACAGGCAAGTAAACCTGACGACATCCTGCCCAGCAACTCCTTAGAGCCTTGCCGTTCATCGCCTTCAAACTCACTTTCCAGAAGGGACTCAGCTCTGCTTCTCAGTCACTCCCAACTCCCAGCTGCATTCTGTTGAGATGATGTCTGTCGGACGGGAAGATGGACCCAGACTGGGCAAGGGAACAAGGGGCACCACCTCCCACCACCTGCCTCTGTGAACAGGCGCTCCCACAGAAACGTCACAAGCATATCACAAGGCAACAAACCGCTGGAGATGTTGGAGAAGTCCAATCCCCATCCTGATTAGGCAGAGAGGCCGTCTCCCCTACCAGAACCTCCTTCCTAGCTGCCCACATCTCACTCACCCTGAGTAAGACAAGAGCTAAACCAAGTTGTTCTCTCCAACCGAGGTTACTAGTTTGCTTTCAGTTCCAGCGTTGCTACTCTGCCTTCTGCTCTCTTACACCCAGGAAAACACAAAAAGGGACTATGTAGTGAATGCTTATTTTCATAACTTAAAAAATTTCATTTATACTCTGGAAATGAAGGCTCCAGCAGAGCAAAGTAACTAGTCCTAAATCCAGAAAAACAACTTAAATGATTAAAAACAATGTAGCAGATGAACGGATGGGATGACTCTAGGCCACATCTAAAGGTGTATGGCAATGATGCTTTAAGACAAGAATGCACTTAGTCAAATTCTCCCATCTTACAATCATGGAACTTAAGAGTCCTAGTGCCCCAGAGATGGCTTTACTCCCTTCGTCTTCATAAACTTGAGGTCAAAAAAGCAAAGTCATCACTGAACTCATCTAATAGTTAATAACAGAAAAAGGAGCATTTTTAGAAGAATTTTCTGCAGTGTACAAAGGTGTTATCTCATTTTTCTCTTTGTTAATCCCATGCTAGGACACAGCAGTTAATAAGTACTTAGGAAATCCTTGTTAAGCTGCATACAATTCTCAGGTCTTAAACAAGTTTCTTGCAACTCAGATTTTAAAATCCAGTTACTAGTGTCTCAAACTCTTAAGTAATCTAAAGTAAATGAGTGGCCCAATGATATGGCAGGACCCACTCCAAAGGAACTTATCGGTGTGCTTCTGATGACTCTTCAAGGGGCCCAAACTTAGTCTATTTCTCAAAGTAGTCAGTCCTTTAGTTCTCAACACATATTCCACATAATTAAAAAAAAAATGAGGCTGCAATGGTCTTCTAGCTCATAAAACAGGTATATTAGCATAATCCCCAAAGAATATATAATTCTCTTGGAAAGGAAAAACCAGACCACCAACTCAATGCAAGGGCTATACAATGGGGAAAGCAAGGTCTTTCCCGGTTACTGGTTTTTAAACCCAAAGATGGCCTTTGCCAAGAGATACACAAGTGGACTTCATGGAACCTAAATCCAGAAACCTAATTAGCACTTTCATTCTGGGGCATGAGCTGTCCCTCTATCCTTTTCTATAGCCAAACTTTAATGTGGTCCAATTAAGGTTACAAAAGCCTACAGAAAGCTCCCATTTTACAGCACATAAACCAGATTCCTTTTTTTTTTAATTGACTAGTTCACAATGGTATTTTTTGCCTTTCTAAAAGAAAACTCTCACTGGCGGATTACCGTGCGCCTGTATTAGAGTACCCTAAATATCCTGGACTTTGTTACTGTCTCCCAAACTAAACAAGTAAATGAGTTGACTACTGATCAACCAGAAATAAAGAAAATTAAGTATCTTAGAGACAAAAAATGAAATTGACGGTTGATCATTTTCTCTGATTTTCCTTATAGCTGTCTCTCAATAATGAACTCAATCCTCCAGTTTTAAGTTGCAAAAATTAACACTCTTCAACGGCAATTCTCTCCTCATTCTGCTCTTTAAAAAAGGTTTAGACTGCATGTTTAAAAACAAATCCTATAACCAACCACAGGAAGGGAAACTTTTCCACTGGGGGTAGGGACATAAATCTTTAGCTGCCTCATATGTTTGTAATATCACTCACATTCCATTCTATGAGTCTATTAATTTGTTGACTGGTTAACTAAGAGTGAGTTGGATGGATATCTGAGGATCTGGGTGTGACCAGTTTACCACTGACAAAGTCAAATTTAGCTAAACACCCATCCAAAGACTACAACAAATGAAGTTTGCTTTTACTTTAAGGCAGATACATTCACAAACTAGAACTGTAGGACTTACTTAACCCAGCCTCCTATCAAGTGAGAAAAAAAAAGTTCTTTTGAGAGGTATAGTTCTAAACCTGTAAAAAGTGGTTACCATCTGGTTCAGGCTTTCTTCTGGGGTGGGGGTGGGGGGACAGTGATGAACAAGCTCTAACAACTGATGATGGTTATAAGAACTCCATGAAAATACTAAAAACCACTGAACTGCAGTTTAAACTGAAGAATTGTATAGTGTGCGCGCGCATGTATATATATATAAACAAAACTGTGGGGTTTTTTTATTGTAAATTCTTCCTTTGCTCAAGGATATTTTTATTGATAAGCATTTCCCCAAAATGTTAAAGGTTTAAGGCGGCAAAGAATCAGAGAGAAAGATTTCAGGACACCAAAGAAACTGGAAAAGCCAAGGGGATGAGGCCGAAGTCAAGCAAGCCCAACATCAGGGAGATGCCAGCACCGGAGCTCCTGTCACTCAAGCCTCCCACGCGCAGAGGCGCCCTTCCGCTCCTCCCGCTCCTCGGGGCGGGGCCAACAGGCTCCAAGAAGCCAACTGTACTGAACACTTGAAAGTTTCACACTCTGGCTATAAAGTCAAAGGGATCAAACTAATGACCACAAGAAGTTATGTGTCTACTGTGCCATCTGGGGTTTGACTTAAATCTCTGACTTCTGGATACCACCAGAGAAGAAATGTGTGGACTCTGCCTAGCTATGGCCAAATGATATATGTTTGAGAACAGAGTAGCTTACTGAAGCCATCCAAATATATTCCAACCAAGCTCAAGAGACTCAGAAATTCACTGACCAGCCTATTAGATTTTGCCCAATAATTACAACCCTAAAATTAATCACCTCCAAATACCACAAAGTGACATGGAAAATACAATTTGTCCTTAAAAAGAAATCTAAGTACATCAAGGAGGAAATGAAAATTTGCATTATATGGATAATAAAACCAAAGTCAGATTACTTGTAAACTGAAGAAAGAAATCCAGGAGGCCAGACACTTGATGTAATTTGAAAAACGCTTTACTTCCATCTTTAAACTCATAACTCAGGATTTGAGTGATGTCTTTTGATTTATTACCTTTTATCACATTTATCTTCCTATATTTCAAACAAATTTCTGTGAACCTCAAGTTTCCAATAGCCAAGTATTTAGGACCATCACTGAGAAGCAGCTGTAAACTGAAGCTACCTTAAGTCCATTAATCAAAGACGCAAAGGTTAAGGACAGAAAGAAATACTTTGTAATTCTTCCCCTTACTTTGAAAAGTAAAATACCAATAAACCAAATCCTCATTTTAACAGTCACTTGTATTCCAAAAACTTAGTGGTCATAATCATCTAGAAACACAAGTATTATAATATATATAGCTATCACCATGGAAAACATTTCCTATCTCTTGGTTTGTTGTTGGTTTATTTCAACTATATGAAACCACTTTTTCACAGAAACGGTTTCTAAAACAACCACTGCTTACGTCCTCTTCTCTTAAGAAGCCTTTGTTCCAACAAGACCCTTCTTCAAGAGTCACAACTTCTGGAAAGCTTTCTCTTTTTGTGGTTGTATCAACACCACATACTCCGAAAGTGTTCCCAGGTGGCACGGGAGTTTCTCAGACAAAGGAGGAAGCGAGCCTCCCGCACACAAAGGCGTCTCCCAGGCCGCCCGGCCGCGTCCGTGCGGCGCCTCCCGGCCTCCTCGGCGCCCTTCCCGGCTGCGGCGCGCGCCGCTCTCGGTGCAAAATGGTGGCCATCGTGCCTCTCGGACGCCCAGAAGGGGCAAGACGGCAAGACCCCGCGTTTCGCAGGCTTACGACTAGCACTCCGGCCAAGATGAGGAAGTGAGTAGGCAGAGCCAAGCGGAGCAAGACTGGCTTTTGGGGAAAGGGCTCCCAGAAGGCCCGGGCTGAGAGTGGGTCGAGGGCCGGCCCGGGCCCGGCGCGCCACAATGCCAGCATGGAGGCCCCCGCACGCCCAGGGAGGCGGCCGCCCCGTCGGGGCCGCCGACCGCTTCCCGGGTCGCCCCGTTTCTCAAGAGCCCCGCCGAGGCGCAGCACTCGCCCCAGCGCGCGGCCCTCGCGCACGACACAAAGCCCTCCTGCTGCAGCGCGCTGAGCGGGCCCCGGCCCGGCCGCGCGGCCCCGCAGCGGCGCCGCTCTCCCGACAGCGCCCGCACCAGCGGACCAGCTCCGCCGGGGGACCTCACCTCCGCCTCCAGCCGCTCCAAGCAGCTCTCCAGGGGCGCGGACCGCGCTCCGACCGGGGGCGGCGGGGGCGGCCGGGCGCAGCGGCCCCGCGCGAGCCCCGCGGCTCCAACGTCACCACGAAGAGCGGGCGGGGGGCGGGGCGGCCGCCCGGCTGCTCCGGCCTCCGGCGGCGGTTGCGGCCCGGCCAACGGCCCCGGGCGCCCACCCGCCGGCGGGCCGCGAGGGGGGCGCAGCGCGGGCCGCGGCGGGGGCGGGCGCGGCCGTTGCGGCCGTTGCAGCCGTTGCGGCCGGCCTCGGGACACCCCCTCACGCCCACCCGCGCCGGGGGCTGCGCGCGGCCGGCCTCGGCCTCCGGCGACCCCGCCCGCCGCGGACGGCTCTCGGGCCGGGGGCCCGGCCGGGCGGGGGTCGCGGGGAGGCTCGGGGCGGCCGCCCCCCGAGGCCCACGCTCACGCCCCCTCGGCCCGGCCCGCGGTGCCCCCGCACGGCGCCGCCGCCCCGGCTCGCCCCCGGCCCCGAGGACCTGCCGGGGGTCCGGAGCGGGGCGGGGGGCCGGGGCCGGAGGGTGGGGCGCCAGGTGAGGCCGCCCGGACCGCCGCCGCCTCCACACAAAGGGACCAGGGGCTGCGCCGCCATATTGAAAACTTTCCTCCTCGCGACAACTCGCGGGGCGCGCGCCCCGCACCCCCGGCGCCCCGCACCCGCGGCCCCCGCGCCCGGGGGCCTCCGATCCCGCCCGCCGCCCGCCCTCGGCCCGCGCGGCTCCGGCGCACGGCCGCGACCCCGGAGCCGGCGCCGGCGCCCCCGGCTCTCCGTCCGGACCCGAACCCCGGCCCGGCCGCCCTCCGTCCGCCGCCCCCGCGCCGAGGCCCGGGCCCCCGCCGGCCGCGCGCCCCGCTGGAGGGAGACTCACCGGCGGCGGCCGCACCTTGCAGATCCCGGTCTGCTCGGCTATGGGCCGTATCTTGTGGATGAAGGCGAAGGGATCGGCGAACTCCTCCCAGCTGGGCTCGAAGACCGGGCACTCGGGCGGCGGCAGGAACTCCCCCAGTGGGCCGGGGCCGCCGAGGGCCGGCGCGGGGCGCGGGTCGGGGGCCTCCATTCTCGCGGCGCCGCGGAAGCGGCTGGGTGGCCGGCCTCGGCCTCCTCCGACGCCTCGGCCTTCCTGCTCTTCCTCAGGCTCAGATCCGGCTGCTCAGACTCCGACTCCGACTCTGACTCCGACACCGACCGACGACGCCGCGCCGCCCCAGCCACGCCGTGCGCCTCCGCC
The DNA here is from genome assembly GCA_917880005.1 of Nanger dama. Taxonomy (NCBI): domain Eukaryota; kingdom Metazoa; phylum Chordata; class Mammalia; order Artiodactyla; family Bovidae; genus Nanger; species Nanger dama. Next base: position 47,812,483 of record CAKJTW010000013.1, on the reverse strand, counting down.
GCCACGGCGAGGAAAAGGAGTCCCACCCCACCCCCACCCCCACCCCGCCCGCGCCGAGCGCCCGCCCCCGGGCCGGGTGGGGGCGCCCCCGGAACGGGTCGCGGCCTCAAGGTTCAGCCCAGCCGGCCTCCAGTGACCGTTGACTGCGTGCCAGAGTCCCCTCCCTCCCTCAGGAAGTTACGGGTCTCGGGGAGAGGCTGGGCTCACGAGTGGACCCTCCGTCCCGCCCCGCCTCGTGGGAAGCGCCCAGGTGGAAGTCGGCATACATTTGGTCAGACCCCCGGGGCTGTGGGATGTCGGGGCCGGAGGCGGCTTTTCCAGGTAGAGAGGACAGCTCGAACGTGAGAACAGCCTAGAGGTGAGAAAACAACAGGAGGATAAGGAACTAGCACTCTGTACTAGGCCTGTGCACGTGCGCTCACGACGAGCTTTCAGTATACACAACCACCCTACGACTCGACTCCATTTACACACAAACCCAGCGAGGCGCAAGCTGATTTGCCCAAGTTGCATATAGGCCAACAAGTGGTGGAGACACCACCGAACCGGAAGGTAGGGTGTTGCAGGGAAGAGCGCTCCTTGAGCAACAAGACGGCGGGTGTGGACAGTGGTGTTAGCTGCTTGCATCTGCGCTTCATCCCGCGGGAGTCCCTGCTATTGTCCCCATTTTGCAGAGCAGACAATAAAGGCGCAAAGAAGTTCACTAACTTTAAGAGATGATAACACTTTTGACACATTTGGGGCGGGGTGGGGAGGATAATGTCCTGCCCCAGAAAAGGGAAGAGAGGGAATTCAAAAAGTAGAACTTCAACCCTAAAAAGACCTCTTTCCTCTAGAAAGGAGCCAAACCCACGAAGGACTGTTCGCCAGGGCCTCCTTGGAAGGCAGGTGTCACCCGAGTCCTAATCCTGCTTTTATATTCACCTGAAGAAAAGTCCCCTATCCTTGAGGATCCTTCCTGTAAAAGGCCGCGGAGGGGAGAAGCCTCCTCTTCAGGAAGGTCTGAAGAAAACCCAAAGGTCCTTGGAGAAGGCAGGTCCTTCCCTTGCTGTCTAGGGCTTTAGGATCTTGCTAAGCCAGGGCGACGGAGGCTGAAACCAAGGGCAGAAGGCACCCTAGTAAGTCGTCAGTGTACAGAGAATGTGAGATTACAGGTTAGAATGTGCTCATGTGTTCACAGAATATAGCTGGGGGTGTAGAGGAGTCTGTTGCATAAAGTTTTAACTTGGTTGAATATTTGGAAATTTTTCACAATAAAATGTTGGGGAGAAGAGTCCTCGTTGTTACTCTTTGCCTTGGGCTCTCGAAGCTCTTGCTGGGGTGGATTTCCTGTCCTGTGCGCTCTCCCGGGAGCAGCGTTGAGACTGTTATCTCACTGAACACTGGCATCCTCCGAGCCAGGTAGGCAAAAGTCCGAGACGAACTCCAGACACGAACGGACTACGGCCGAGAAGCAGGACAGCGCGCCCGTCCCCAGCTACCCCCGGGCCGCCGCCGCACCGCGGCTTCCCCGCCCCGCGTCCGCCACTTCCGGTAGAGCCCAGAGCCACGGGATTCCGTGGCCCGCAAACGGCAGCAGCTGCCCCGCCGCACAGACGCGCCTCGCAGCTGAGGGAGGTTCGGCAGCGGGGCCTCGAAGGGAGCTGGGAGGGGCCGCTGTCCGCGGAGACGCGGAGGCGCTCTCGGCTCTTTATGATGCGTGTTTACATGCGCGGAGGGATCCTTCCAGCTGACAGCCGCGCCGCGCCGGCCCTTCTTTTTTAAAGAGCCCGGCCGCGGGCGCTGATTGGCCGGCCGGCGCGGGCGCTGACTGGCCGGCCGGCGCGGCGCTCGGGGGCGGGGCGCGCGCCGCATTGTCTGCTCCGGGCCGCCGGGCGTCCCGGAGGCGGTGCTCGCTGCCGGCCGGAGGTCCGGCTCTCGGGGCGGAGGGCAGCGAGGCGGGGGCGGGCGGGCGTCACGTCCCGTGCCGGGGCCTGCGAGGGGTCGGGCCGGGGCCGGCGAGGGGTAGCGCCGGCGGCCGGAGAGGAGCCGAGCCCCATCCGGGTGCCACGTCTCCAGTAACCCCTCCTCACCCGGCACGGCACCCCGCCCCGCGGGGCGCTCAGTCTCCGGCCGCGCATCTGTGCCTCCCTGGAGCCGAGCACACGGCCTTGGGGTCTCTGTCCTCCCCTCCCCCGCCCCGCTCAGCCGGCGGGCCTCCCCCATCCTACCCCGGCTCCGCAGCCCGCGCCCCGGGCCGCCCGCCCGGTGTTGGGGCGCACCGCGTCCCTTCCGGAAGCCGCGCTGCACACTCGCAACCCAGGGCACGACGTGGTCCCGCGCCCACCCCTGACTGGGCTCCAGGAGCGGAGAGGCCGGCTCCCCAGCGAGAGCGGCCAGCGCGGCACGTAGCGCACGTGGAGGGCCGCTCGCGCCCGCCGCCGCCTCCCCCGCTTCCGGGGCGCGCGGTGCGCCTCCCCTCGGCGCGGCGTCCCTTCCACTCCACCCGTCTTTCCCAGCCCTGACGGGCCTCCTCTCTGCCCTCCTTTCCTCTGATTTCCCCGACGCACAGGCCTCTTCCCGGCCTGCTCACAGTCCAGCTCGGCTCCTCCCTCTGGTTCGCTGTCGTCATCCCCCACCCCTCTGGGGGCCCTGGAATGTCTGGTGTCGGATGTCCCCCGTGGAGACAAGCCCGCAGACCCCGCGACCTCGGGCTGAGCTGCCGCCTCGGTGGCCTCCGTGGTTTATTTTGTGCGCTCCCTCAACGTGTCTCTGTGCCTGCACCTTTAACTTGGAGCTTGTCTTTTTCCACCTCTGTCCCTGCCCTCTCTCCCTGGGAACTGTAAACCGCTGGAAGAGGGAGCCACGGCCTCCCGCCCCGAGCAGAAGGGGAGGGGAAAATGATCTTTGTGGTGCTCCGTGGCTCCGTCTGGCCGAGGATGGAGTTTTGGATCGGACAAGGAGATGAACCTGGCTCCCAGGGGAGGCACGAAAAGATCGCACCACAGGGCCCACCTACTGGGCTGAGCCCTGGTCATTCGCGCTTCTCCGGCCCCGCTCGGTGCCGCCGGACGTCTCTTCGGCGCTCCCGGTTCTGCCCCACCCCGCGCCAGGGGCCCGTCCTTGTAGGTCCACTCCCGCCGTGACGGGGGCTCAGCCCTGGGCAGCTGGGTCTGGGTCCTAGGAAGGAGCCTGATAACGACCGTTCCCTCCTGCCCAGTCCCTCTTCTGTCCGGTCGTGGGAGGGACCTGGTCAGGCCTTGGAGTCACCCGGCTGAGGCGGGGCAGGGTGGGGCGGCGTCCTCACCCCAGGGGTGTTTCCTCCCATTCAGGTTGGGCTCTGCTGGGAAAAGCTGAAGAGGCAGGGAGAAAAGCACACGCCTCTGTTCACCCCGCGGCTGAGGCCGTCACCCTAAGAAAGGGCCTGGGGCCCTCAGATGGTCGGAGTGTTTGGAATTCTCTGAATCCGGGGTGAAAGTCTTGCAACAGGAATAAAACTTTACTTCAGAGCTTCCCAGAGCACTCCCAAATCCACCACACTCATTTGAAATCTGGCGCTCAACCAAATCCTGTCTCATGTCCAACACAGGGTCTGACAATCCTGACCCCAGCTCCCTTTCTCCCCTCCCCTGTTTGGGGGCGCCTGGAGACACAGGGCACCTGATCTGCCCGTGGCTGGAGTGACCCATAGTCTGCTGGGCACCCCGGCCTGTGAAGTAGATGGGTGGTTGTTTAGTTGCCAAATCCTATAAGGCTGTTTTGCAACCCCATGGACTATAGCCCGCCAGGCTTCTCTGTCCTTGGGATTTCCCAGGCAAGAATACTGGAGTGGGTTGCCATTTCCTTCTCCAGAGGATCCTTTCAAACCAGGGATCAAACCTGGGTCTCCTGCTTGGCAGGTGAATTCTTTACCAATGAGCCACTAGGAAAGCCGAAGTCTAATAGATGGGTGATATTAATAAACTGTGGACAATTTTCTTCAAGAGATGGGAATACCAGACTACCTGACCTGCCTCTTGAGAAACCTATATGCAGATCACGAAGCAACGATTAGAACTGGACGTGGAACAACAGACTGGTTCCAAATAGGAAAAGGAGTACGTCAAGGCTGTGTATTGTCACCCTGCTTATTTAACTTATATGCAGAATATAATCATGAGAAATGCTGGGATGGAAGAAGCACAAGCTGGAAGCGAGACTGCCGGGAGAAATATCAATAACCTCAGATATGCAGATGACACCACCCTTATGGCAGAAAGTGAAAAGGAACTAAAGGGCCTCTTGATGAAAGTGAAAGAAGAGTGAAAAAGTTGGCTTAAAGCTCAACATTCAGAAAACGAAGACCATGACATCTGGTCCCATCACTTCATGGGAATTAGATGGGAAAACAGTGGAAACAGTGTCAGACTTTATTTGGGGGGGCTCCAAAGTCACTGCAGATGGTGACTGCAGCCATGAAATTAAAAGACGCTTACTCCTTGGAAAGTTATGACCAACCTAGACAGCATATTAAAAAGCAGAGACATTACTTTGCCAACAAAGGTCCATCTAGTCAAGGCTATGGATTTTCCAGTAGTCATGTATGGATGTGAGAGTTGGACTGTGGAGAAGGCTGAGTGCCGAAAAATTGATGCTTTTGAACTGTGGTGTTGGCGAAGACTCTTGAGAGTCCCTTGGACTGCAAGGAGATCCAACCTGTCCATCCTAAAGGAGATCAGTCCTGGGCGTTCACTGGAAGGACTGATGCTGAAGCTGAAACTACAGTCCTTGGCCACCTCATGCGAAGAGCTGACTCATTGGAAAAGACTCTGATGCTGGGAAGGATTGGGGGCAGGAGGAGAAGGGGGACGACCGAGGATGAGATGGCTGGATGGCCATAGGACTCGATGGACGTGACTCTGAGTGAACGCCGGGAGATGGTGATGGACAGGGAGGCCTGGTGTGCTGCGATTCATGGGGTAAACAATAAAAAGCCATTTCTCAGATGAAGAAACTGAGACTCAGAAAAAAACTGATCAGCAAAGTCACACAGGCGGTAACAGAACTCGGGCTGGAATGGTAGCCCTGTGCTCTTCCCTAAACACCAAGGTGAGGCGTGAGGACATGGAAACCCCATCCCAGATCTGACCACCAACTGGCCCTTCAGCTGCCAACACGTGTCCATTCTCTCCGGCTAAGCACTGATGGTCTCCCGTGCTCTGGACTGCCATCTGTAGCTCCTTTGCTTACATTCTAATGGTTTCACACAACAGTACTTACCCTTACACAGAGCTGGTTGAGACCCATGAAGTAGACTTCGTAACCGTTGCGGATTCTGACCTGCCAGCAGGTCAGTTTTTCCTGTTTGGCAGCCTTCAAGAAGAGGTAGATGAAGTAGCTTCTCACACCCACCTCCAGGTTTGGCCACTGCTTCTCCCGACTCGCCTTCGTGTCCGCCCCAGGCTGTCCAGCTCACATCAGCCTCTGTTTGTATTGTTTATCCCTTTGGTTTGCTGTTTACTTTGGTTTATTCCTCACTTGTCTGCCATCCTCTATTCATCTTCTCCTACCTCTGCCCACAGCCCTTCAACTAGAGGGGTCACTTCCTGCCCCGTCTTTTCCCATCTTATCCCAGACAGGCGCCCAGTATAGAGCCAGGACCTAGCATAGTCTCCAACTCTCCCAAGACCTGACCTAAAGCAGAGGCCAAAGGCGCAAATGCCTAACAGGGGGCAGAAAAGATTCTGGAGAAGAGAATGCACTTCCCATCACTGCTCAGCAAGGTGCAGTTCTTCAAGAAAAGCCAAAAGTCTTAAGTGTTTAAACAGTCTCTCCTAATTGTAAAATGTTCAATCTAATTTCGAAAAGACAGTATGTGGGCCAACCAGACAAGCCTGTGGTCCAGATGTGTTCTGGGTGGAGCCACCTCCCTGGAGAGGCTGGGGGTGGGGGTGATCAGTTTCCTGACCTTCAGGAAGAACAATGGTTTCCAAGGGAGCTCCAGGGGAGACGCCCAGCCAGGGATGCTGGAGGGACAGAGGTGCCCTCCAGACCCCTCTCCACTCCTCCCAGCTGGGGAGCGAGCTCCTGCTTCTGTGCTGGAAGGAGAGCTCTGACTTCCAGCAAAGTCCAGAGGCTACACCCAGGACTCACTGTGGCAACAGGCACAGCGTCCCAGGTGGTCACCCGTATCTGCACGCTGCAGAGGAGCCTGTCCGGGCTTAACGTTTATTTTCACTTTAAGTCTACTATACTTCAATGTAAGAATGTGTCTTTCCCCCTCTTTCACTGTCTCTGCTAAAGCGCTTAAGAGAAGTGGGAATTAGATGTCAAGATACAGAAATGTTCTCAAAATGCTGTGCACCTGTTTAAGAGTCTAAAAGTAACATCTGGGTGGGGCTTAGGAATAAAGGGAGAGGGCCCTTTCAGATATGACGGAAGGGGAGGCAGTGCTGGTCTCCATGGCTGAAAAATGGTCATCGCCCCTTATCACGCAAGGGCCTGCGTTTATTGAGTGCTTGCTATAAGCAGACACTTTTCTGTGGATTTCTTTTCACCCTCATAAGGATTTCACTGAGAGTAAGCACCGTTATCTTTTAGTTTTTAGGTGAGGAACTGGGCTTCAGAGAGACTGAGTCGTTTGGCCAAGGTCACATGGCCAATAGATTTAGCAGAACGAGATTCTGGCCCAAGTCTGAGTGAGTCCAGACTCTGCGCTCTTATCCATCGCCCAGGTAGTGCCCTTCTCCGGTGAGCTGCCTGGTTCTCCTGGCGCTGCAGTGTCCCTGGAGCCCAGCACGTGCTTGCTGAAGAGAGAGGTGGCCACTGGCCACATCACAGAGCCCCAGTCGCTAGCGACTCAATGTGCGTTTGCCGAGCTGGCGGTCTGGGCCAGCACCGCGCAGGGCTCTGGGTGCAGCATGGAGTGGAGCGAAGGCCTGGCCCTCAGTCCAGCAACTAGAGACAGCAACACACACGAGCAGGGTCGCTTCCGGCAGAAGTGAATGCAGGAAGAGCATGCATGGCAGCCAACGGGAGGGGGGAGGCGTGAGAGCTGTTTAAACCGTGATGACCTGAGGCCGTGGAAAGACCCTGCGCATGGGGAGGAGTCGGCTCAAGGAAAGTCTCCGAAGGAAAGTTCTAAGAAGACCAAATGCCAGTGCTCAAGAAACAGCTTGGTTTGTCCAAAGGATGCTCACTCCCCCAAACAGCTTGGGGAGGAGGAGCGGCATGGGGGTGGGAGATGGAGTCAAAGAGGCAGGCAGAGGGCCAGGTCAGGCAGGACCTCGGAGGCCGTGGTCTGGAGTTTGATCTGAGGTGTAAAAGGCCCCTGTGTCATGGGGAAGGAAGGCTGCGGGAGGACAGGGTGGGGTGGGGGCCAGTCGGGGGGGGCAGTGGCCCAGGCAGGGGACGGTGTAGCGGCAGACACGGAGAGAGGGTCGTTCCAGATGCTTTGGGGAGGACAAGATAACAGAACTAAGTAGGTGGAATATGGAGTGTTAAGGGGAGAGACGTAGTGAGGATTTTTCCCACGAGGAGCTGGAAAACTGGTGGTGCTGTTTACTGAGACGGGGAGAACTTGGGGAGGAGAGATTTGGCGAGTAGGAGGACTCTGGAGCTCTGCTTCGGCTCCATTAAAATGAAGACACCTCTTATCCAAGTGGAGATGGTGAACCGCAGGTCCTTCAGAGCTCAGGAAAGAAGCTGGGGCTGGAGGTCAGACCAGCCCTAGGAGTATATATGAAGTGATGGATATATACACACACTGCGTACGTGTATGTATACACACACATGGGCACACACGTGTTCACGAGTAGTGTACATAATAAGGTCATGGGACTGGGTCAGAGCCCTGGGGCACCCGACGGGGCTGGCGGGGAAGAGGAGAAGCCAAGGAAAGAGCCTGGGAGGGGAGAGGCAGCAAGCCAGGCAAGGTGTCTGGAGCAGGAGGAAGCTGAGGGAGCCGAGGAGAGGGAGTGTGAGATGAAGTGAGCTGATTCAGGGCGACAGAGATTCTAGTGAGGCTGCGGAGGCAGGGGCCAGGACTTGGAAAGAACATTTCTTCGGTGGGGGCGGGGGTTGCTGCTTTACCCACCAGGAGACAGTTGGTGTCCTTTTGACAGTGATGGGAATGGCCCAGTAGGGCAAGAAGCGTGGGCAGACGGCAGGAGGAGAGCGTCCTCACAGAGCGAGAGCAGGGAGCCGGCCACCCGGGCAGGAGGGACCCGGTCCGGGCCTCCCAGACAAGCCCAGCTCCCGGGTGAGTCCTGGCCAGGGGTCCCCCTGACGACGGGGCAGTGGGCTGGGACACGAAGCAGCATCACAGAGGGAGCCTAGCTCAAGGCTGGCACCCCAGGGAGGGGGGCCTAGTTTGCGGTGCCCGGTCCTCCGGAATCCCAGCTCCTCTCTTTCCTGCTCGTCCAGGAGCCTGACGGGCTCAGGGCTGCAACAGGGCAGTGCCCCCGCCCCCACCGGCCGGGGCGCCAGTGAGTGACAGGTAACCCACAGGCCAGGGGCAGAGGGATCAGGGCTGTGTACTTGAGGGCGAATGCCTCCGGCTGTCGTTGTAAAGCCTTTTATTCCATATGCGTATTATGTATTTATGGTCTACAAAAAGAAGCCTATTTCCGTCACATGTACTGATTTGTATCTGAATTACCCATCAGGCTCAAAGTCCTGGCTTCAGAAAGCCAGGTAAGAAAAGTCTAAGTCTTCCTGCCGAATAAGTACTGTTTTTATAACTCTTATCAAAAAGCTAAATGGCTAAGGGAGAAAAGCATGGTAACCTCTACCAAAATACTAAAGTGGCAGGGAGCCATGAAAATGGGGGAAATTAGAGAATATTGTAGCCTTGGGAGCATCATAATTACTGATGACGATTTCTTTTCTTTTGTGTACTGACTGCAGAGAAAGGATCAAGCGTGGGAGACAAGGTATATTAAAGCCTTTCTTCTGATCATTTAGAAACAATCAGAAAAACACATTCTCCCTGGAGGAAAGATACAGACAGGGAAAAAGCAGCAGGCGAGTGCTTTGGTGGCTGAGCCAGTCTGAATTCCTGCAGCCCATCAGTCCCGAAAGGATTTTTCTTTCACTCTGAGTTAACCAAATTATGTTCTAATCGAGGTCTGAGAATAAGATTAAGGGTTGGAATAAATTAAGGAGTTCTTTACAAAAAGTAGGAAAGGCATCAAATTGCTTAGCACTTAGCAACACTTCAAGTTCAGCTATTTTAATAAATAGTTTGACTTTTGTTTAAAAAAGTAGGAGTGGGTGGTAACCATCTGTTTTCTAAGATAAATGGGCTTCACCAATGAAGGCCCAGCAGACCGTGATCATTGGAGCAGGGAAAACTCTGAGAATTGAAAGCTCCAGACAAACCTGCACAGAGAGGGCAGCAGAGGGCCCAGGGCAGGCGGCCTCCCCCATGCCGGCCGGAAGCGGGCTCTGGTCCCAGCTCAGACGGAGGGCAGGCGTGGGGACTGAGTGCGCAGTGGACAGAGGACGGCCGGGAGGGGCGGGCCTGCGGGAGCCGGGGTGAGGCTGGATGGGGGAGCCCTGCCGGCCTGTCGCCCTCTCGCCCAGGAGCCGCCATGCACTGTCCCCTCCGGCGCTGCTGCGTCGTCTCAGTGGGCCTCGGGGTCCTGTGGCTCCTGTTCACGCTGGAAGTGCCCAGGGAAGTTGAAGACAACCAGGACAGGATGGCTGTCAAGGTCCAAGTAGCAGCCTTGCCCTCACTGTGTGGGTTCAGGGTGGGTGGGGCGTGTGAACAGCACCCATCCCTCTCACGGGAGAGCAGGAGGCTCCAAGGGGTGGGTGTGGACCTGGCTGGACCCACTGGTCCACAGAGAAGCTGATTCCCCGTCCCTCCCCCATATTTGTTAAGGTAAGGAACACAGCGAGTACCGTGTGAGCCCTGGATACCCTGGTCAGTGGTCAGACGTCCTGATACCGCGCTGGGCTCACTCTGGGGAGAGTGAGCCACTCTTTCCCCGGGAGGAGCTCTGGGGAGACCACTAGCGATAAAGCCCGTGCTTTCTATGGCAGGAGGACCAGATGTTGCCTCTGCCAGCACCCCAGGAGGACAGCCACAGGAGAAGGAAGGACCCGGGACCACTAGAAGACTGGCAGAGCCTCACCTCCAAATACCTGGAAAAGCTCCAGCGGAGAAAGAAGAGTGAGTTCCAAGGAGGGGAGTGGGTCCCCTGGGATCAGGAGGGTCAAGAGGAGGAAGGGGGGCTCCCTGGTGTCCAGTGGTGAGGACTCTGCGTGTCCACTGCATGGGCTCGGTCTCTGCCCAGGGCACCAAGATCCTGGAATGCCACGTGGTGTGGCCAGAAATTGAGGGAAAGAAGAAGGTGGGGATTCGGAGAGACAAGGCAGGGAGAGAGGGCAGGGTGCCTGGGAGTCCGTGGGCCGGGCGGACAGTCCTTTCCCCGTCAGGGCATCTGGTCTCAGGGATGAGGAGCAAGGAGGGGGACGATAAAGCGGCTGCTCCTGGGAGACAGCCTGAAAACACCTGGGAGAGGGAGCCCTTTGGGGCACACAGCCCGACTCGCCCAGATCGCAGCTCAGGGGTGCCGGGACCCCTGGAGCCACACGGGCCCCGCAGAGCTGAGGCGGGCTCGGCTCCTGACTTCCAGGCGAGGGGCTCCTTCCAGGAGATCTTTAAAGGAGAGCTTTGTGAAGATGAGCTAGGTAAAATCAGGAGTAGCTAACGCGTGTGCTGATCACTTAAACCGCGGGCGGCAGAACCGCGGCTCCAGGAAGCCTCGGAGGCCGCAGGGAGCAGCACCCTGGCTCGGGGCTGCTCAGGCTTCGCGCGCACACCAGGCACCTGCTGACGGCGTCCAGGCGCAGTCCCGGTGCGGGCGGCGCTCCCACAGCAAGGGTCTGCACCCCACTCCAGGGGGCGGGCGGGAGCCGCGGCGTGGGAGAGCCGGCGCCCGCCCCCTGACGCGCCGCTTGCCTCCCCAGCGTGGCTGACGGTGGGCGTCTCCTCGCGGCCCCTGGCCGGGGCCCGACCCCAGCGGCCTTCTGTGCACGCTCCGCTCGGTGTTCCGCGCCACCTCGAAGGTGGAGCAGAGGCGCCTCACGGTGCTGGTCCACCTGGCGGGCGCCGACCCCGCCTGGCTCGGGGAGACCGTCCTGCACATTTCCAGCCTCTTCAGCCCGCAGATCTTGGCGGGGCAGCTGCTGCTGATCCACGCCCCCCAGACGCCGAGCCGCCCGCGGGCGCCGGGGTCGCCGGCCCGGAGCTCTACTCCCAGCAGAACGTGGATCACGCCTTCCTCCTGAGCTCCGCCTCGGAGCTCTCGGAGTACTTCCTGCTGCTGGAGGACAACGCCTTCTGCGCCCCCAGCTTCATCAGCCACTTGCAGCGGAAGGTGGACGCGCTGCGGTCTCAGCCCTGGGCCTTCCTGGAGTTCGCCAACCTGGGCGTCCTGGGCAAGCTCTTCCGCAGCGGCGACCTGCCGACGCTGGCCCGCTTCCTGCTCCTCTTCTCCCGGGAGAAGCCCCTCGACAGGCTGCTCGCCCACTTCCGCGTCCTCCTGGCCCAGAAGGACCCCATCCTGTGCACGCCCTTCCTCTTCTACCACAGGGCCACCTACCACCCCCTGAACGCCGGGCAGAAGGCCCCGGGCGCGCGCGGAAAGAGCCGCTACGCCCCTGACAACCCGCCGGGAGCCGCCTTCACCGACATGAAGGTGTTCGAGGTCCACTTCCCCTGGGAGGCCTACACTCTGGACGAGTCCTTCTTCTGGACCCACAACGTGAGTGCCGGCAACCACCTGACCGTAATCCTGAACCAGCCGGCCGACCTGAGGAGAGTGCAGGTGCTGACGGGCACCATCGTGGAGGGCAAGTACGCCCTGGAGAGGGGGCAGGTGGAGCTGGGCTACGGGCCCGAGGGGGTGCCGCAGCGCTGCTCTAGCTTCGCCCTGCTGGGCCGCCTCCTAGAGGGGCAGCTTGATCAGGAGGCAGTGCCCAGGTCCGTGGGGCACCGGGTGAGCTGCGTGAGGCTGCTGGCAAACGCCAACCAAGCGGGCGGGCTCATCATCAGGCACATTTACCTCTGGGAGGAGCATGCCAGAGACGCGGGCCACTCAGGATGAAGACAGACGAGGAAAACAATGAAAAGTTAAAATCTTGCAGCCACATCATTCTAGCCTGTCTGAGTGATCTGGGGTTGGGGGGGTCGTGCTAGGGAATGGGGGGCTGAGAGGGGAGACAGTGTGGTGCCAACAAGACGCTCCTCCTGCTCCTTCCTTTTCTGCCCAAACAAGGGGCTCTCACAGGCTCTCTTCTCCTGGGCCAGATGTAGCTTAGCCCAGTTTGGGACAAGGCCCTGGTCGCTCCCAGAACCTTTCTCTTCCTGGGGTGCTGAGGTCAGCTCAAGGACAGGGTGACGGAGTGTGTTCACCCACCGGGAGGGGAGGCATAACCGGAGTGGAAGTCATGGCCAGGCCCCGGAATTGAACAGAAGAAGCTAAGAAAGGGTCTCTCAGGAGAAGTCAAACTCCCCGAGGCGCTGGAGTTCAGACACATGCGCAGAAGTGAACCGAAGCCCTTGACCCTGTCTTTCTGAGCTGTTCTGCGGCGCCAGCCCAGTTCCCGCCTTCCCTCACAGACGGCTGCGGAACGAACAGTTTGCCACCGAACAGTTTGCCACCGAAGCATCGCCTTCTCCCCGGTGCTCACTCCTCACCCCCATGGCGGCTTCTGAATCCCAGCGCTGCTGAGGCTCCTCCCTGTTTGTAATGAGCAAAGTAGTCAAACCTAGAGGGGTTTCCAGATCTCACTCTCCTTAACTCTCTGCAGCAATACACAGTACAAATTAGTCTTCTTGACTCCTGGGATTCGTCCACTCAAAAGATTCACTGAATCCCTACTATGTTCTGGGTTTCCCAGGACTCACCTGCCAGCGCAGAAGACAGAGAATCCGGCGGATTCTGCGCCTGGGTCAGGAAGATGCCTGGGGGAGGGCGCGCCACCCGCCCCGGATTCTAGGCTGGAGACTCCTATGGACAGAGCAGCCTGGTAGGCTGCAGTCCACGGGGCTGCACAGAGTCAGACACGCCTGAAGGGACTTAGCAGGCTCGCACGACTATGTTCCAGGGACCAAAGGAGCTCCTCTTGGGGTTAAGGACCCCTGGGGAGTATGGCCCTGTGTTAAAACTTCACTGGGAGCTTAGGAAAGGCTTTCTGGACATCACGACGTCTAAACCTGACCTACCAGATTTTCGGAGAAGAAAGCCAGGTGATGAAGAAGGCTCAGGAAGATTTTCCAGTAAAAGAAATAGCATGTAGGGAAGTGGGCCAGAAGTGAGAAGGAGCTTGGCTCGCTGGGGAGACCACTCATGTAATGGGGCTAGACGTGGAGGGCGAGCTGGAGCAGGAGTGAGGCGGAAGGTGCGGCCGCGGGACTAAGAACCAGTGTACAAAAGGCCGTGGGTAGTCCAGTGGGGGAAGGATGACCTTTGCAGCAAGCGGTGCTGGGACGGGGCCTGTCCACGTGCCAGGGAGCAAAGTGCGGCTCCTACCTCACATTAAAGATGAACTCAGAATGGGTCTACACACAGACAGGAGCTAAAAACGAAAAAGCTCTTAGAAGAAAACAGAAGTGTAAATTGTTGTGACCTTGGTTAGGCGATAGGTTCTTAGATATGACACCGAAAGCACAAGCCAGCAAAGGATAAAGAAATTGGTGGCCGTGGTTGGTGGTTTAGTCAACAAATCGTGCTCGACTCTTGGGACCCCATGGACTGTAGCCCGCCAGGCTCCTCTCTCCATGGGATTTCCCAGGCAAGAACACTGGGGTGGGTGGCCATTTCCTTTTCCAGGGGATCTTCCCAATACAGGGATCGACCCCACGTCTCCTGCTTGGCAGGTGGATTCTTTACTGACTGAGCCACCAGGAAGTCCCAGATAAACTGGGCTTATGGTTCACAGGATACGGTCAAGAAAGGGATAAGATAACCCACAGAATGGAAGAAAGCCATCTGCAAATCATATCTGATGAGAGATGGATATCCAGAATATATAAAGCTCACACACAATAATAAAAAGACAAATAACACAATTAAAAATGGGCAAAGGATTTGAATAGACATTTCTCTGAAAAAGACACACAAATGGCCAACAAGCAAGTGAAAAGGCATTCGTGGTTAGTCTTTAGGGAAATGCAAATCAAAACCACACTGAAACCCCACCTCACGCCCACGAGGATGGCTATTTAAAAACAGGAAGTAAGTGTTGGTGAGGTGTGGAGAAAAGAGCCTCATACATGCTATTGTTGTGCTCAGTCACTCAGCCGTGTCTGATTCTCTGCGACCCCATGGACTGCAACACGCCAGGCCTCCCTGTCCATCACCAACTCCCAGAGTTCACCCACACTCACGTCCATTGAGTCAGTGATGCCATCCAGCCATCTCATCCTCTGTCGTCCCCTTCTCCTCCTGCGCTCAGTCTTTCCCAGCATCAGGGTCTTTTCCAGTGAGTCGGCTCTTCACATCAGGTGGCCAAAGTATTGGAGCTCCAGCTTCTTCAGCATCAGTCCTCCTAGTGAGTATTCAGGGCTGATTTCCTTCAGGACTAACAGGCCGATCTCCTTGTATCCAAGGGACTCTTAAGAGTCTTCTCCAACGCCATAGCACATGCATGCTTCGCAGAGCTGTGAAGGGGCAGCCGGTTTGGAAAATGTTTAACAATTCTCAAAATGTTAGAGTTACCATATGATCCAGCAGTTTCACCCCTAGGCCTGTGTGTACTTAAGAAAATAAAAACGTTTGTCCACACAAGGGCTTTCACATGAATGGTCACAGCAGCGTGGTGATAGCCCACATGTGGAGACAATCCAGACCATCCCTGAGGAGCGGGGTGGTGCGGCACGGTGTGCACCGTGAGGTGAGAGAGCTACTCAGCCAGGGGAAGGGCTGGAGCTCACCGCTGCAGGAACCTTTAGAACACGCCAGGGAAACCAGTCACAGAGGCCAGAGCGCTTACCGCCCCACCTGTGCGAGATGCCTGCAATCCGCAAGTCCAAAGGGACGCGTATCTGCAGGCGAGGAAAAGCCGACTATGGTAATGCTTGCACTCTGAACACACCGAGAACCACCGAATTGTATACTTTAAGAAGAGTGAATTCTGGGGTGTGTGGATTATGTCTCAACAAAGCAGTTATTGTTCAAAGCTGTGGAAGCCAGTGAAAGGGTTTAGAATACCCTGGCGGCAACAGAGGGTCACAGCGGGCCTGGGCGGGAGAGGAAGCGGCTGTGGGTGCTTTTCGAGGTCACCTCAGGCACCCCGGTGGGGTAGCTGCAGGGGGTCAGGATGGGGAAGCCCATGATAACTAGCAAGATGGGGGCTTCCCTGGAGGTTGGGTGGCTAAGCCTCCGCTCTCCCAGTGCGGGGGACCCGGGTTCGATCCCTGCTCAGGGAGCTAGATCCCACGTGCCACAGCAGACTTCACACGCTGTTACTAAAACACACAAAAAGGACCCCACGTGCCGCAACGAAGACCGGGCACAGCAAAACCGATCAATGCGCACAAGGAGACATCCAGGAAAACCCACCAGCCGCGAGGGGCCTCCGCGCAGCCCCCCTGCCCCGTCCCCCGCCTCGCCCCCCCGCCTTTTCCGCAGTTAACCCACAGGCCTCTCTGACTACTCACGGCCTCTGTCACGGCCCTGAACGTGGGAAGGTTCCGGGCCTCTCTGCCACCTCTTCCTTCCGCCTTCAGGCAGGGTCAGAGACTCACCTGCGGGGACGTTTGGGCACCGCCCAGGTCCACGCCATCCTCGCGGGCCTCCAGCCGAGCCTCGGCGGCCCCTGGCTGGAACTGTCAGCCCAGCACATCCGACAGAAAATTCTGCAGCTTTTGTCCATTTCTGACGATGGTTACCTTATCGACGAAAACTCACAGACCTGAACCGGGGCTGTGAAACAATGGTCCGTAAGCTGCTTACAGCAGGGGCCCCTGGAATGGCTTGCTGAGAGTGGTTTTGCCCAGCCCGGCTCGTCCTCCCGTCCTCCCGTCAGCGTGCTCCAGCAGCGGGACTCGGCTTCCCCACCCGCGGCCAGGCCGCCGCCGGCCCGGGGTCAGCCTCTCCAGACCGGGCCGCTGGCGGCCCCTGTCCACCCCCCGAGAGGCGCTGGGGAGCCTCGGGACGGGGCGAGGGAGGCCGGGGAGGCTGCCTGGGGGGTGGCGGCCGACAGCGGAGGGAAGCGTGCGAGCCCCCGGGGCCTCCCGGCTTGACAGCGTCCCGGGGTCCAGGGCCATCAGCAGGGCCGTCCTGGGGAGAGACCTGTCAGAGAGGGAAGGGGCGCCAGAAGGCAGAGAGGGGGCGTCTCCTCCCCTCGCTGGCCGGGCTGCTCTGGGACCTGGCTGGACTTCCCCGACACAGTGTCACCACCCCGAGGCCAAGGTCACTCAGAGGGCAGCTGGCTCCCTGCGGCCTCTACGCTGCGGGCAGGAGAACTGTTTTGGGGGGTGGTGGTCCAACCTCTGGGGGTCCCAAGTGGTCTCGCCTGTAGGATGCAGACACTCAGGGCTGCTGAGAAAGCGAGTGGGGTCTGTGTGTGTGAGGCCCCTGGACTCTCAAGAGCCCCGGGCGTCGGGGCCTGCTGCTGGGCGGGTCCCGGGCGCTCCCGCCTGCAGCCTCTCCCTCCGTAGCTGCCGCCCCAGGCCTCTTCCCAGGGGCCGGGGCTCTGCTGGCCTGCGCTTGCCCACGACCTCCGCCCTGCCTGGCTCTGCGTCTGGGACCCTCCGCACGTCAGGCCGGCACTCCCCCGCCTCCCGCAGCCTGCTGCGAGGGCCCTGGAGCGCGCTTCCTGCCCTGGAACCGCCTGGCTGCTCCCTGCACCCTTGTCCCCCAGGCCTCGCGGGGTGCACGGCAGGCCCGTCTCCCTGAGCCTGAAGTCCCCACTGCACTGTCTGCCCCACGCCTGTGCCCGCACCATCCCCTCAGCGGACACCGGGCTGTCCTGCCGCCCTTCCCTCTCCCCTTCCCCGGCACTGTGTCTGCTCTTTGCTCTCATGACCCCGGAAGACCGTGATGTGTCACCCTCGCACCTTGCCTTCTGGAGAAGGCGATGGCGCCCACCCCAGTACTCTTGCCTGGAAAACCTCATGGACGGAGGAGCCTGGTGGGCTGCAGTCCATGGGGTTGCTAGGAGTCGGACACAACTGAGCGCCTTCACTTTCACTTTTCACTTTCATTCGTCGGAGAAGGAAATAGCAACCCACTCCAGGGTTCTTGCCTGGAGAATCCCGGGACGGGGGATCCTGGTGGGCTGCCGTCTATGGGGTCGCACAGAGTCGGACACGACTGAAGCGACTCAGCAGCAGCAGCAGCAGCACCTTGCCTTCAGGTGTGGACTCTTCTAGGCGTGGTTGGGGGGATCTGTTGGCCACCTCCCAGCTCTCCCAGCCCTCCCCTAACCCAGGAGCAGGGACTGTCCAGATTGGAAATCAGTTTCCTCATGCAAAACACAAATGTCACCTCCCCAAAGAGCCGAGACTGCAGGGGACTCCCTGCCTGAGTGTCAGGCTGCCACATACTTCAGTAGGAGGTCAGCCCGTCGGGGCCTCGTCGGGGTCCCTAGAGCTCAGAGTGGGCCTGCCCCCCTCCTTTCCACCCACATGCTGGCCTGTCAGATCAGGGGTGGTGCCTACCCCTCTTCTTGACTTTCAGGAGTGAGGCCTGCTCTTTCTCAGCCTGTGGGTTGTGATAGGGATGGTGGGACCGGGAGGCAGACCCAGAGCCTTCGGAGGAGGACACGGGGAGCTGTAGGGCTGTTGGGTCCATAACCTCGGGGTTGGGGTTCAGCTCCTAACACATCCAGGCCTTAAGCCTGGGTGCCTCCCGCCCCCTGGATTCTGTTCACCCCTGGAAGCGGTCCTCTACAAATGAAGGCTCCCCCTGCTGTAGAGAGGGGCCCTCGGCAGAGGCGGGATTGTCCAGCCACCTTATGGAAGGCACGGGCGAGTACGGCCAGCCTGGGCGACCCTAGCACACCCTGCCTGGAGGACTGTGAGGCAGCCCGTGGGCTGGTTGCCAGCACCAGATCCTGGGGTGTTGTCACTCATCAGGAGACAAGGGCCACGGCCTGTCACTGACACTTTGCTCCTCTGGTCAGAGGTTCTGCTGCCAGGATCCAGCCCCACTCGTCACTCCAGTAAAACATTTGGGTCTCACTCTGGCTGCGTGGCTGGGAACAAGGACAGAGCTCTCTGCCTGCAGCTGAGGAAGGGCCCCCTCTGATGGACCTCCAAGCTGCTGGGGGGCTCAGGCGGGATGAGGGTCTGGACAGGAGGCCCTGAGGGGCGCCTTGTGGGTGGGTGGGTGGGGGTGTGCAGCCAGGCCTGAACTCTCAGGGACAGTCATGAGGCTCCAGGCCCCGAGAAGGTGGCGAGAGGCCTTGGCTGGGGAGTTGGGATCATGAACCATCAAGAACAAGTGTCTCAAAAGAGCGAGATTTGGGGGAGAGGAAGTGCCGGGGGAAGCACAGAAAGGGCTCCTCCGAGTCAGCGCAGAGGCTCGTTGGACGCGGGGAGGCGGTGGAAGGAGACGCTCGGACCAGGCCCTGGGGCCCCTGCTGACGGGCCAGCCTCGCTGCGCTAGGACCCAGTCCACGCACTTAATCCTCATCTCAGCCTGTGGTCGTGGGGCCACTGTTTCCATCTGTTTTTTAATTTATTAATTAAGTTTTTGATGTGGACCATTTTTAAGTCTTAATTGAATTTGTTACAGTATTGCTCCTGTTTTATGCTTTGGGGTTTTCGACTGCAGGGCACGTGGGATCCCAGCTCCTGACCAGGAGTCAAACCCGCAGCCCCTGCCCTGGCAGGAGAGGTCTTAACCTCTGGACCAGGGAAGCCCCGCCTCTCAGTTTACAGATAGGAAACAGGCCCAGCGACTCGATGGGGCCACTCAGTGCTGAAGCAGCAAATCTCGGGCCCACATGTGGCCAGTCTGGCTTCAGAGTCTGCGCTCTCAACCCTGAATAACACAGCTGGACTTCCACAAGGCCCTTCACACCTCTGCGGGGCCTTAACGCCTGACCCCGCTGGGTTCCTTTCTAGAAGAGATGACCGAATGGGTTGGGGTTAGCCGCCTTCTGGCAGGGGCTGCCTCATGGAATCCCGCATACCTGTCCCGGGAGAGGCCGCCCCGGCTTGCCAGGAAGAACCTCATTCAGTCCCCCTTCAGCTGCGTCCTCGTAGCTTGGACCACATGTCTTCCTCCAGAGAGATGTGGGCGTGCCCTCTGCTGGGATCTAGCCTACACCCTCAGTTCACAGACCAGGAGGGGCCAGAGGAGAGCATCCCCTCCAGGGGCCACGCTCACCCAGCTTTCTTCCCGAGGGTGGCGGGGAGAGAGCATGGGGGGCACGCTGCTCTTTGGGGGGCCCTGCCAGGTCCTTCTGAGCAGGCGTTAAGTCACCAGCTCCATCTCCCAGGGGTGACTGCACTGTGAGGAGGGGGGTGAGCTGTCAGGAACGCAGGGGTGATCACCCTTTATGACCTCCCCTTGAACCTTAATCCCTAGACTCGAGGTCTCAGGGGGTCACTGCCCTCCTCTGCGCAGACAGGCACCCTGCGCTTGGTAGGGGGCAGAGCTGCACCATGGTCTCTGCCCACCAGCATGGCAACCCCGGAGGCCCCACAGCGCCACTGCAGGCTGACAGCCGCTGCTCGGAGGACAGGCTCTCCCCAAGCGCAGGCACCTGAAGGCTTCATGCAGGAGGAAGTTCAACCCTTTTGTTCCCCACTGGTTCCCTGTAGTGTCTAGAATAATCTGAGGCATGCAGAAATGTGGGAAGAGTATTTGAAAGAAAAGTGCCAAGTCAAGGTCAGCCAGCTCTCGCCTCTTCTGCGGCTCCCTCTCTCCCAGTTTCAGCTGCAAACGACTGGGCTCAGCGTCACCTGAGCATGAACGCGCCCGTGTTGCCCACACCTTTGCCTACCCCCAGCTCGGCCTCGAGCATCCCGCCACCGCCAGCATCTGGCTCCCAGAAGCCTGCCCTCGGCTGGGCGGGGGCCCCTGTGCCCCCCACCCACATCTGCCCCTTTCTCACCCCAGCCCCAGGGGGCTTTAAGGAGGGGAGAAGGGAACGGGGAGAGCCCCTCTGTGGGCAGGAGGTCCCGGGCACAGCGCTGACCATCTCAGTCTCTCTCCAGGGAGGATTGGGGCACGAGTAAGAGGAGGAAGGCTGCTGAAAGCGTCACAGGGGAACAGTTCTCAGCCACCCTGGGCAGGGAGAGTCTGAGGCCAGGCGCCGCCCCCAACCCTGCCACAGCCCTCCGAGCGCAGGGCCCCTCCCCTTCCCATCGTCCCATCACCGGGACTAACGCCCTCTGTCTCCCGTCCTGGATCACGGGCAGGCCTGCAGGGAGTCGACGTCCCACGGCTCCCAGGGAAGGGTCAGGCACGAAGGGTAAGGGGGGTGTGGGGGGATGTCCCCTGAGTTCGGACTCTGCTGTGGCCAGAACAGCGGTCCCAGGGCCCCAGTCCCCTGGCAGCAGCTTCGCGGACCCAAAAAATGGTTCAGGACACAACTCCAAAGGCAATGCATTTTCTTTTCGTCCTCACCCCACCAAGGGCTCCATAGTTTGAAAGGAACCCAGGGGACTTCCCTGGTGGTCCAGTGGCTGAAACTCTGAGCCCCCCAACGCACGGGGCCCTGGGTTCAATCCCTGGTCAGTGAACTAGGCCCCACATGCCACAGCTGAAGCTGCCACCTGCCACGCCAGAGACCGGAGCGCCCCACATGCCACAGCTGAAGATGCCACCTGCCACGCCAGAGACCGGAGCGCCCCACATGCCACAGCTGAAGATGCCACCTGCCACGCCAGAGACCGGAGCATCCCACATGCCACAGCTTAAGATGCCATCTGCCACGCCAGAGACCGGAGCGCCCCACATGCCGCAGCTGAAGATGCCACCTGCCACGCCAGAGACTGGAGCGCCCCACATGCCACAGCTGAAGATGCCACCTGCCACGTCAGAGACCGGAGCGCCCCACATGCCACAGCTGAAGATGCCACCTGCCACGCCAGAGACCGGAGCGCCCCACATGCCGCAGCTGAAGATGCCACCTGCCACGCCAGAGACTGGAGCGTTCTGCAACTAAGACCTGGCACAGCTAAGCGACTTAACACTGATAAACAATGGAACCTACGCAAGGCTCTTCCTGGGAAGGACTTGGCCTATGTGGGGTTTGGAGGTGGGGTCCAGCACAGACTTAACAGATTCTCCCTGATTATTTAAAAAACACGAAAATGATGGGGGGTGGGAACAGAGCCTGGCCCACTCGACTCCAGTCCGGGAGCACGAGGGGAGGAAGTGGCGGCTGTGAGTTGGTGCAGATGAACCTCACGGCCCGCTCTGTCCACCACTGACTGACTCACTGTCTGGCACCGAAGCGCAGGAGGGCTCGGCTCGGGTTCCTTCCGGCTGCCTGGGCTCCTGAGTGGTGAGGGCTGGTCTCTCCCTGAAGCTCCGAAGGAACAGAACTGCTAATAGGTGTGGATTCATGCACCCAGCAGGGGAAAAGCAGAGGCAGAGAGCAGAGGGTGCCAGCTCGTGTCCAGTGAGGTCCCAGCAGAGCAGGCTGGGCGGGTCGGGCCCACCCGACACAGACCCAGATCCCTGAGGAGGTGCCGGGCAGCTTTCTGTGACCGCCCCACTTCCTCTTGGACCTTAACTGTCCCTCTACCCCGAGCCCCTAGAGTCCTAGGGGAGCCAGGAAGTTTAAAGGTTCTCAAGTAAAAAGTCAGCAGCTCTAGCAGGGAAACTCTGCTCCCTAAAATGGAAAGGGGTGCAGGTAAGGAACTAGGACTGAGAGAAACCAGTGCAGTCGAGGGCCGTGTCGAGTGGGGACCAGCAGACCTCTGCCCTCAGACCTGCAGGGACACGGGAGGCTGGGGGCCAGAGCCGCCGCCAGATGGACAGCTCCCGTGGGGCACCATGGGGGTCACAGCGGCTGGGCACCATCCTCTCAGCAAACTCCTCCCAGGGCTGAATCAAGCTGGGCTCACAGATGCTCAGTGGCAGGCGCACACACGTTGAGTCTAGAAGTGTGTCTGGAAATCAGAGCAGGAAGACCCAGGCCCACATCACAGACCCCACCTTAGGGCCACTCCTGTCTCTCCGTGAGAGCCTCTCAAGCCACCTGGACCCTGGGCTGTGCTAGAAGGGCGTCCGGTCCAGCCTGTGGTTCCTGTTGGGCCTTTTTGCTGAGAACACACTGATCTCTCAGACTACAGGCAGCTGGACCCTCAAACAGTGGTTCTGTTGCAGGAAAGGGGACCCCTTCCAGGGCTTGAAACTGGGCTCTTGTCTAACACTCATAAATGAATTGTCCGAGGAGACACATGTGCTGACAAAGCAAGAGATTTTATTGGGAAAGTGCACCCGGGTGGAGAACAGTAGGGCAAGGGAACCCAGGAGAACCGCTCAGCCACGGGGCTCCGTCTCAGGTTTTATGTTGATGGGATTAGTTTCCGGATTGTCCGTAGCCAATCATTCTGACTGAACACCTTGTTCAGCCAAGATGAATGCCAGAGTGGATTCTGGGAGGTGGTCTCCTTTGACCTTTCCCAAACTCTTCCAGTTGAGGGCGGTTTATTAGCTCCCAGTTCCTTACCAGTACCGCCTATCATAAAACAACTCATGCAAAAAGTTGCTACGGTGCCGGCCAGGGTGGGCGGTGTCAGTCAGCGTGCTTCCCCTAACAGTTCCTTTCTCTGTGGGGATCCCTTTGAGGATAAAGCTATGGGCCTTCTTGCCTAAGAGGCTCACAGGCACTTTATAATGATTTCAGGTGTTCACTGTTAGGGATCCTGGCTCTGGGACCCCATGTGGTCGTAAGGTGCTGAGTGGAGCCTGGTAAGGCTCACCACTGGCCTGGAGGGCACAGCCCCGGCCTCCACTGCCCTCTGGTGCCAGCGGGAGGGGGGACACACTCCCAGCAGCTGCAGTCAGAGCCCCAAGGAGGCATGGCTCGCCTCTCCTTCAGGCCGATCCAGGGCCCTGAACGAACTCAGGGCCGTCGGCCCCCCGGGACCGGTGGGGGGCCCAGTCCTGGCCCCCTGCGGGCGGAGGCGCCTCTGTTTTACCTTAGAAGGAGGCAAGGACGCTGGAAGATTGAGACAGCCCCCGCCCAGCAGAACCCCACTTACTGGCAATACACACTCGTACCAGATCATTGTGCTGTGCCCCGAGACTGATAGGTTGTTTTCTGTGTATCAGCAAAAATAAATTTTAAAAAGAAAAGCAGCTGTTATTAAAATTGATGACTGAAACAGAAAATTCTCCGTTTAAGAAAGACCTCAGCCTGGGGATGCTTCAGGCCCCCAGGTCACACGGAGACAGCATCCGGACAGTCCCTCTGATGGGGCCGCACGAGCTGCAGGCTCCCAGCCACTGCCCCCAGCTCTCCAGGCCTTGGGCAGGTCTGGGCGGAACTGGAGAAGGGGTAGGAGGCCAGTGGGAGCCCCTCCCAGCTGGAAAGCCGTGCTCAGGCATCGAAGAACAAGCAGAGCATCAAGGCCGATTCCTCCCACCTGCTGGGCTAGACACAGATCAGAGTCAAAGGAGGCTGCAAAAGACGTCAGGTGGCAACGTGAGGCGCCAGCGTGGCAGGGCCGGCAGCTCCGGCTTCTATCCCCAGATCCACACGTGGAATACACGGCAGCCCCAGGGATGCAGTGGACGCCGCCAGCACCAGCCGCAACCCAACCCGGGCCTCCTGTGCTCCCACACGTGTGCAGCCTCCCGGGCCAGAGAGCAGGCTGTGGACATGCGGATGTCCTGCAGGTGCCGTGTGTGTCCACTCGCTAGCGTCCAGTGGATCCAGCGCTGGCTGCGGCACCCCTTCCCCCATGCGGTGGCCTGGGTAGAGCGGCTGGCTGCATCTTCCTCGCCAGATGCCAGCGGCTCAGGCTGGGTGCCTGATGGAGCCAATTCTTACCCCATCCGGGCGGGAGACCGGGCCTCATTTCCCGACCCCCAGGACCCAGGCGGAGCCCACGGCTGGAAGTGAGGGATCTGAGGCCCACGTCTAAGCGGTCCTGCCTGCTGCCTGCCCAGTGAGGGGCACTCAGGGGCCCTGACAGGCCCCTCCCTCTGCTCACAGACACCTGGTCCTGCTTTAGGGGCGCCTCACTGACTTTCCATAGGGATAAGAACACACGCTGGTGCAGAAAGCCTACAACACATCTTCAGAAAGCCGGGAAGGGGTTGTCAGGAGCAGGGGACTGGGAGGGGCGACCCCGGGCCGCTCAGGTCAGGCCGAGCAGGGACTCCGCGAGCACCCTCAGGAGCCTGAGGGGCAGGCGAGGAAGTCCAGGTCCAGCTGGCACATCTGTCCTCCGCAGCCTCCGTTCTGAGTGTGACCCCGACTCAGGAAACGCTTTGCCGGGGCCCTCCTGAACAGTCTCACAGATGCTCGGTGTCCCACCCAGTTCCAGGAGCGCCTCCCGCCAGCAGAGCCCCCTGGCTCTGGGCGGGGGGACCCCAAGCACCGGCTGTCCCAGGTCCAAGGGCTCCAGGCCTCGGGCCAGCCGCAGCTCCGCGCTGCCGCGCCGGCCTCACTGAAGGTGCTGCGGTCCTCCTCCCGCGCCCCCCAGGCCGCCATCGCGGGGTGCGGTGCCCTCGGGCGGGCAGGGCCCGCCTGGCCCCGGCGCGGGGGGACGCAGGCCAGGCCTCGCAGGGTGTTAGCGGGCCTCGGTCCCGGGAGACGGCGCCCCGCTTCTGGGCGCCCCGCCTCCCGCTGTGAGGCCCTCGGGGCTCCGAGTGCCCAGGGGCCGGGGCTCGAGGAGACCAAGAAGCCCGCCCCGCCCGGCCCGGCCTGCAGGTGGGGCGGCGGAGCGCTGCTAGCGCGGCCCTCGGAGAGGGGCTCCGCGCCGGGCCCCGGGCCCGTCGAGCCTCGGAGCTGGGCGGCTGTGAAAGCTCGTCCACAGCGGCGCCTGCTGGCGGGCGGCCCCGCAGCGCGGACGAGCTAGTCCGGGTGAGGGCGGCGGGGGCCATGGCGCCAGCAGAGGGCGCATGCGCGCGCCCGCCCCGCCGCCAGGGGCCGCGCGCCCGCCCCGCCGCCAGGGGCCGCGCGCCCGCCCCGCCGCCAGGGGCCGCGCGCCCGCCCCGCCGCCAGGGGCCGCGCGCCCGCCCCGCCGCCAGGGGCCGCGCGCCCGCCCCGCCGCCAGGGGCCGCGCGCCCGCCCCGCCGCCAGGGGCCGCGCGCCCGCCCCGCCGCCAGGGGCCGCGCGCCCGCCCCGCCGCCAGGGGCCGCGCGCCCGCCCCGCCGCCAGGGGCCGCGCGCCCGCCCCGCCGCCAGGGGCCGCGCGCCCGCCCCGCCGCCAGGGGCCGCGCGCCCGCCCCGCCGCCAGGGGCCGCGCGCCCGCCCCGCCGCCAGGGGCCGCGCGCCCGCCCCGCCGCCAGGGGCCGCGCGCCCGCCCCGCCGCCAGGGGCCGCGCGCCCGCCCCGCCGCCAGGGGCCGCGCGCCCGCCCCGCCGCCAGGGGCCGCGCGCCCGCCCCGCCGCCAGGGGGCGCCGGTCTGAGGGGCTTCGCCCGGGCCCCGACGGCGGAGGCAGGGGCGCCCCTGACCGCGGGCCGCAGCGCAGAGGGGCTGGCCTCGCGCTGGACAGGCCGGCCCCCCCGCGGGCCCCACTGCGCCCTGAGAGGCCTGGGCGCACGCGCGCTGCCCCGGAGCCGCCCGGGCCGCGCCCTGTCCGCCAGCCCGCCCTCCGCCGAGGCCCTGGGAGGGGCCCCGGGCCGCTTCGGCCTCAGGTCTTCACGCGGGCGCCACCGCGGGCCTGGCGGGGAGGTGCGGCGCCCGCTCGAGGCTCGCTTCGCAACCGGCGGAGGGCGAGAGCCGCCCGAGGAGAACGCGGTCGGAGGCTCGGCGGCGGGACAGAAGGTGGCAGCCGGGTGCGGCCGAGGGCCGTGCTGCCGTCCAGGGAGGGCAGCGCCCGAGAGCGGCCCAGGCCGCGCGGCAGCCCGGGGCGGACCTGCGGCCCGAGCCCGGCGTCGGTCTGCGGCGGGCGCGGCGTCCTCCGCGGGACAGGCTGCGCGCCCCCGGGCTGGTTCCCGGTGTTTCCATGATGACGGGCCTGCTCACACTTCCCCTCTCCTCAAGTGACCAGCTGAGGGGCCTCTGAGATGCGGTTCTAGCTCTGAACGCCCGAGTGCAACGCGCAGGTCCGTCTCCTGGTGTGGGAGGACCGGGGCCCCGCAATGATGTCACTGCTGTGCCCTTCTCATTTAGGGGGCTCCTGTCCTGTCCCCTCCTGTAGGCCCTTGCCAGCGTGCAGCAATGTATGTGGCTTGGGCTTGGATTCGTGCCCTGGAAACTGCAGGGGCGATGACTTCCCCTTGGTGGAGCCCAGGAAGACAGAGTCAGGGCCGCCCACCAATGCCCCTGGCTTCCTGCATCTGCTTACCCACGACACCCTAGCCGTGCCATCTGAAAGCGCCCGAACTATTTAAAGATGGAGTGCCTGGTGGCTCAGATGCCTCAAGCCCGGGCGCCCAGGTAAATGTGCAACTATGAAGCGCGTTCTCTGGTCTCAACCGTGGTGGCTTCTGAGGCTGCCAGCTCCACAGTGGATGTTCTGGTCAAGGGATAAGGGGAGAGTGGGTGGAAATTCAAGCGAGTGCTCTGAAACTTCATGTGTACAAAGCAACGCATAAGCCATTGGCCGTCACTGCCCTGAACAAAACAGCTTGCCCGGGGAGCCCTGCTATGCTGAAGGCGGGCCCATCAAGGGTCAGAGTGAAGCTGCCTGAGCTCAGCACCCCATCTGCCTTTGCCTCTTCGGCCTGCACCCCACCTGCTGGGAGACTCAGCCAGTTAAGAAGCTCTTTCCGTCCTCCACTGACCCAGCAGTTATAAATACATTTGAAACAGTAACCTCCTTCTCTTACTTGTGGGATTACCCACCTCCATACCTTGACAGTATGCTTCTTTACATCACACCAGTTAAAATTAGTCCTTTTACATGGTATTTGGATTTACTTCTATTATCTATTTCCAAGTTTAGATTTTTATTTCTGACTCTTCGTGTCTTTCTCTCTTTCTTGTCAACCTCAAAAATAAAAGGCAGTTTATTTTTACCAGCAAAACAGGTTTATTCAGGAAAGCAGAGAATTGCGACTTGGGACAGGCAAGCTGTGGTGAGTCACAAGCACGTCAGGAGAGAGCTTAGGAGGAGAAAAAGCTGCCTGTGTGGAAAACGTCCTGCCTTGTGTCAGAGGGAAAGCAGCCATGCCCCGTCTCCCTCTTCCTGCTGGTGATGCAAACGGGGCCTGAAAGGTGCCCCTTCTGACCTCACTCCAGGTAAGATGAGGGTGCTTGGTTTATTTTCACAACCCCCACTAATACCCGCTTCAGGAATTTAGAATTCTCCTGCGACTGGAGGGGAAGGCCTGGGGTCACCTCTAGTGTCCAAGCCCGCTAAAGAATCCTGACGGGCCTACATTCTCTCCCCCATGCAATTACACGTGAGCCTGGGCAGTGGAGGGGCCCGGGAAGGTGGACGGGCTTTGTGGGCACGAGATTGTCCTGATGGAGGGGCAAAGAATCGAGGTGCCAGGGAGGCAGTAGCGCCATCCCTGGAGCAGTCATTCTGGAGCCAGAGCCAAGGCTGTGCAGGTGGCTCCTGCGCTGCTACAGAAGCACCGGACCATCAGGCTGTGCATGGGACCCTCAGGCTCTGCGCGGGACCCTCAGGCTGTGCGCGGGACCCTCAGGCTCTGCGCGGGACCATCGGTCACTCACTCCACTTTCTGGCTGCACTGGCTCTGATCTGTGGCATGCACTCTTAGTTCCCTGTTCATCATTTGTCATTTATGTGCTAAGTCGTGTCTGATCCTTTTTAACACCAGGGACTGCCGCCAAGCTTTGCCAAGCTTCCCTGTCCTGTCCTTCACTATCTCCTGGAGCTTGCTCAAACTCGTGTCCATTGAGTCAATGATGCCATCCAACCATCTCGTCCTCTGTCATCCCCTGCTCCTCTTGGCCCTCCTCTTTCCTGGCTTCAGGGTCTTTTCCATTGAGTCATCTTTTCACATCAGGTGGCCAAAGTGTTGGAGCTTCAGCATCAGTCCTTCTAGTGAATAGTCAGGGTTGATTTCTTTCAGGATTGACTGGTTTGAGATCCTTGCAGTCCAAGGGATCCTCAGTTCTCTAGCACCACAGTTCAGAAGCATCACTTCCTCGGCACTCGGCCCTCTTTATCGTCCAGCTGTCCATCCGCACATGACCACAGGGGGAACCGTGGCTGTGACTCGCGGGACCTGTGTCAGCAATGTCTCTTTTGAATGTGCTGTCCAGGCCTGTCACAACTTTCCTTCCAAGGAGTAAGCGCCCTTTAATTGCATGGCTGCAATCACCGTCTGCAGTGATGCTGGAGCCCCCAGAAGAAAGTCTCCCACTGTTTCCACTGTTTCCCCATCTATTTCCCATGCAGTGATGGGACCAGATGCCATGATCTTAGTTTTCTGAATGTTGAGCTTTAAGCCAACTTTTTCACTGTCCTCTTTCTGGACCCCCAAAATAAAATCTGTCACTAGGTCCTGACCAGGGACCAAACCTGAGCCCTCTGCACTGGGAATGCAGAGTCTTAGCCAAGGGGCCACCAGGGAAGTCCCCTCGCTTTCTTTTAAAGGCGCACTAGAAAAGTGCAAAGGGCATATAGCTTAATGCATGACATAACCACTATAACGATTTCTTACAAGTAGAACATTCCCAGCCTTGCTGAGGTCTTCCTGACCTTGCCCTTCCAGATCATGGCCCCTGCCTTTGTCGAAAGTCAAGTATCCATACATATGCGGCTGTTTCTAAGAGATTTTGTTCTGTCCTTGTGACAAACTACCATGTCTCTCACAAAGAGAAACCCTCCCATCTGGCTTTCCTTCCTGACTGTCTCGGCTATTCTTAGTCCTCTGCATTCACATACAACTTTGAGAATCAGTTGTTGGATTTCACACATACAAAAAAACCTACTGGGCTTTTTGATAGGGCTTTTATTAAATTTACATGCACCAGTTTGAGGAATAAGTTGGCATTATTACAATTCTTTTTGTTCAGTTGCTCAGTTGTGTCTGAGACCTGCATGGACCGCAGCACACCAGGCTTCCCTGTCCTTCACTGTCTCCCAGAACTTGCTCAAACTCACGTCTGTTACGTCAGTGATGACATCCAACCGTCTCATCCTGTCATCCCCTTCTTCTCCTGCCTTCAATCTTTCCCAGCATCAGGGCCTTTTCCAATGAGTGGACTCTTCATATCAGGTGGCCAAAGTGTTGGAGCTTCAGCATCAGTCCTTCCAATGAATTTTCAGGGTTGATTTCTTTTAGGTTTGACTGGTTTGATCTCCTTGCAGTCTAAGGGACTCTCAAGAGTCTTCTCCAACACCACAGTTCAAAGGCATCAATTCTTTGGCGCTCAGCCTTCTTTATGGTCCAGCTCTCACACTATTACAGTTAGGAGTTGACAAACTTTTTTCTTTAAGGACTACATAAATAGACTTTGTGGGCTGAGGCAAAACTGAGAATTTTATGTAGATATTTACATGCCCATTTACAAAGGCATTCTTGAAGGCTCCTGAATCTCAATAAATCAAATGTGACTCGGAGTGGGTCTGGCCTGTGGGCGTGGCTCTCTGGCCCCTGAACTCACTTGTTTGTGTGGTGGACTTACTGTCAATTTCCGGTCTCCTATTCTCTCCAGCTGTATCTAATCTACTATTATTACCTTCCAGTGAATTCTTAAGTTTCGGTTTTGGATTTTAAGATTCCAGAATTCACTCCCCGCCCCGCCGCCCCCCCAACATGTCTGGTATCTTTTTAGAGTAACCAGTTATTTTACAGTCTTGGTCTGAAAGCTCCTATATTCCCCAGCCTAAGGGGCCTGTTCCATAGTCTTTGTTTTATTGGTGTTATCATCTTGTCTCGTACACTTGGTTACAGTTTATTGCGTGCAGGATGCAATAAATTAGTAATTAGCAACACTGTAGAAAGAACTCAAAAGTTTAAGCTGATGACATTTTCCTCTAGAGGGTTTTTATTGGCTCCTGCCAACACTGGGATCACTGGAGTCCAATGTTAAGGACTAGAGTTCGAGGCTGAGCTGCAACCCCTTGGAGCCTTCTGCTCCCATCTCACCTGCTCCTGGGCCAGAGGACTGGGGGCCTCACCCCAAAGTGAGGGGTGGCCACCAGGGGCACAGCCGTTGGCAGGCCCTACCCCCGACTATGCAAGTCATCAGAACTGCCCGTCAGCCTCCTTGAAGACGGGGAAATGCCCCCAGGAGGGGCGCACCCACCACAGTGAGCCCACCGCCCCAGGCCTCCGTCTCCTCAGCGATCCTGGTCCAGTAGTTCTCCAAACTCCTGTGAGCACCGGGCTGCTGCAGGACTTGGACAACACTGTCTGCGGCCTTCTGAGCTGACCTCACTGGGGTGGTAAGCACACCAGCACCCGGGCAGAAGTCCTCACCACAGCCACAGGCTGGAGTTGCTCCAGGAGCCTCATGCAGTGGGGTGACGGCAGTAGACGTCAGTACACGTACGGTTCTGGATCAACGCAGGAAGGCCCAGGAAAAGCCCACTGCCCCAGCACCAGAGCTGCCCAGGCTCTGCCTTGGGCTCCCTAAGTCAAGGCACCCACGCTGGGGGGAGTGTGGTGTGGTGTGCGTGTGTTGGAGGATGACCCATTTCACGGCAGACACCCAGGGGATGGTTATTTAGCCGGGAGACGCCAGGATAGTCCAGCCCTCCTCTCTGTCTCAACTTCCATATTCAGCCCAAGGATGTGCAGGAATCTAATTGCCACTGCTTAAATGCATTTATTTCTTTCAAATCAAGCTGAAAAGGCAGAGAAACAACTGTATTTTTGGTTACTGGAGGAACAATGTTTGGCAATTCTCAAAAGAAACAAATGACAAGTATATAAAATACTCATTAGAAATATAAGCACAGATTAACACGAGACACTATTATTCCTCTCATTACAGTGGCAACGTGTTCATTTAGGATAATGAATGCCCAGTGTCAGGAACTGCCGGGCCGGGAGGCTGAGGGGCTTCGCCACTCCGAGGCGCCATGTCAGGAAGCAGAGCCCGCAGACACCGCCCACCCCACAAGCCCACGGCTCAAGAGCACGAGGAAATGACAGGAAAGCGTGGACAGTCAACTGATGCCACATGACCTACGAGAAACCGGGAGGGAGGGCTAACAAATCACAGCACAGAAGCGCGAGCGGCTGCCCACCCTGATGGTGGGCAGGGGTGCGCTCACTGCGTGGGAAGCCCGCACTTTGTCAGATGAAAAAGTAAGTTATGAGATACAATATGACCTCAGATTTGTTTCTGAAAATCCTACATGAGTACACACAGAAAAGCACTGAGAGGAATGTACACCACATTACCGTCGGCAGTCTCTGGATGGTCCAAGTATGAGTGATTAAAAAAACTTTATACACACGTCTGTATTTATCTGCAATGAATGTATACCGTTCTGTGATTAAGGAAAGGAAAGGAAAAGTCTAATTTAAAAAACACTGCCCAGGTTCTGGCTCATAATTTGAGGGGCTGTATGTCCCCAGAGGGATCTACGTAGTTTGTCCCTTCTGACCTGAGGGGATATGCTCAGTTTTTCTGCAAAATGCCACAATCACGGACGCCTGACTGTCCACCTGCAAATCGGTTTCCTTCCAGAGCCTGTGAGTCTGCAGCCAGGGACTGAAGCCACCCGCCCAGGTGACAGGTTGGTTGCAAAACTGTGTCCAAGGCCTGCACTTTAGCGGAGGACCCTTAGAGTAAGTTCTCGGGGGGAGGGAGACAGCAGCTGGACAGTGGGGAAAGGCTTCCATTGCGTCCTTGCTCCCGGTCTAGCCTCCTGAGCTTCGGAGGCAGGGAAGGCGGGAGGAGGCTGGGAACCTGGCCTCACGGACTCCCGAGCCAGCGAGGCATATCAGAGAGAGACAGCAGAACCGAGAAGGGCACTGAACGCCCAACTGTCAGAGCAGCCCCGCCACGGCGAGTCACTGGACGGAGGTCTGGCCCCTGGAGAGTCCTGCTGAGCCAGCTCTGTGCGGACTGTGTCGTCTCCCCTAGGTGCCAGGGAGGGGTTACGAGTCCAGGAAAACACGCAGAAAGCCGTGCGAGATACGGCAAAGGCCACCCCCAGCACCCCACTGCGAGATGCCGGGAGATGCCAGGTGCACAGCCAGGGCCGGGGTCTCCTTGGCGTGGCTGACAGACAGGAGCGCGCACTGGATTTGCAGCTTACTGACAGGAGTGACAAGCTGACCCAGAGAGAAACCACAGCGAGGGGGGGCCCGTCCGCCTGCACAGTGACGTCTCCATCAGCCCCAGGAGAGGCCCCCGAGGCGGCCTCAGATGTGTGTCCAAAGGAAGGTGCTTCTGAGGGGCGGTTGGAATCCTGCAGTCTGGAAATGCTTTACTCTTAGAGAATAAATTACTGTAGACAAAGTCAGCCACACAAGTCGCTCCGAGGTGCTCGTGCGCTTTCCTGAAGGAGACCCAAAGGCCAGTTTCAGTGGTCAGCACTGTCCTGAGCGCTCTGGGTCACCTGTCCTCAGGGCGGACAGCGGCTAACTCCTGAGTGGAGACAGGGAGGCCGGCGCGGGAGGGAGGCCGGGCGGGGCGATCTGCGGGAGTACCGTGTCCGGGAGCCAGGAGAGCGGAGGGGGGAGAGGGCCTCACGCGAGCGCCCGCGCGCAGGCCACAAGGAGGCGCGTGGGCCTGGGCTGGACGGGCGGGTGGCGCTCACAACGGACATCAGTGCAGAGCAGGCGACAGGGCGGTCCCCGGGAAAGCTTTAATAGTAGGGGGAGCCTCGCCCCCCGTCACTCATGGGAAACCCGGTCCAAAGCCACGTAGAAACTGTCCTTGTCATCCAGGCAGTGCCAGCCAATGGGGCCCACCTCGCAGTCTGCACAGACCAGGAACTTGACGTTGCCCACATCCTTGGTGAAACCCACGTTCTCGAAGGTGAACATGTCCTCCACCAGCCAGTGCTCCTGTAGGAGATCGCCCTCCGGACCGCCGCCGCTGGCCAGCGCTGGCTTCTTCCTCATGGAAGGCAGGAAGAGCTGCAAGGGGGGGGAACACAGACCAGGGCCGGCTTACTCCCCGTGGCCCCTGGAGCCCCCACAGCCCGGCCCAGGGCTCCCCGCCCAGGGGTTCTCAGGAAAGCGGGGAGAGTGCGCCCTGGGCGTGGGGCGAACTGGGGCCTCCCCAGGCGCACAGGGCCCGCCCTTCTCTGCTCCCACCCGCCCGGGCCCAATGCACCAGCCTTCCTGCCAGCTCCTGAGGGCTCCCTAACACTTGGCTCACGCGTGACGTCCTCGGGTCTCCTCCAACCAGATGACCTGGACTAGCTTCCCACGCCTGCATTTTTCAAAGTGGCTTGACTGAGGCGTAACTGACACACATACACAACTCAAGTGGACAACTGGACACTTTCTGGTACCAACACACTGCTCAGAGGCGAGCCCTGGCCACACCATCAAGATGACACGTGTCCGTCGCCCCCCATCTGCTCACGCTGCTCCTAGCTTATTCTCTGAGACAATCTTATCTGTTTACTGGCTCAGCTGTTTATTGGGGTCTCCCTCCACCAGGTCAATTTTCCCGCTCATGAGAACACCCCCAGTGCCTGCAACAGCATGCCATCCAGCGCAGAGCTCACACGTTTACTAACGGGGTAAACACCGGGTATCTGGCTTCACTGTGCTCCATCACTGTTATGGATATGCTGCATTTAGAAAAGGAACAGGAAAAAGTCTACTAGAATTTGGACTATTATCTCCAGGATCTCTGCACCTCCCACCCACAAGGAGAGCCTCTGGTGTACGCATGCACGCATATACACATGCAATCCCTGTGACTTCTCCCATGTGGTGGACCCTGGCTAGTGCCCTGATCCTGGACAGGCTGCTGAGCTGCACTGAACTCTGAGATTCTGCTGATGTCTCAGGGAAACCTCCTGTGCTTTTTTCATTAACTATCCACAGTGCCCTTTTAAATATAAAATATTCTTTCTCTTTATAAATACATTCTCATCATAGAAAACTTGGCAAACATGCTACACTGCGTGTGTATGTGCGTGCTAAGTTGCTCAGTCGTGTCCAACTCTTTGCGACCTCTGGACTGCAGCCCTCCAGGCTCCTCTGTCCATGGGACTCTCCAGGCAAGAACACTCGAGTGGGCTGCCATGCCCTCCTCCAGGGGATCTCCCAGACCCAGGGACTGAACCCCAGTCTCTTATGCCTCCTGCACTGGCAGGCGGGCTCTTTACCTCCAGCCCCACCTGGAAAGCCCCTGCTATACTGTAGCTGAGGATAAAAACTGTTACAAAGCAGAATATTCTGTTTAGCCCAGTCACGTCAGGCTCTGCGACCCCGCAGGCTGCAGCACGCCAGGCTTCCCTGTCCATCACCAACTCCCCGAGCTTATTCAAATTCATGTCCATAGAGTTGGAGATGCCATCCTCCCAAGCTTCGGACACCTTGCCTCCCCCTTGAGCCTGGCGGGCTGAGGGGAGGGGACAGGCAAGGTGAGGGAAGGCCGGGCCACTTTCGCAGTTTCTCCTGGAGCCCGAGTGGGAACTGCGGCTTCCTTGAGACCACTGGCAGCAACGGAGGAGCGCCTCACCACAGCCTGTCCCAGACGCTGGGATCCTCCTGGTCCACAGGTGGACACAGGCATGAGCAGGCTTCTGAGACGGCCCCTCTGACTGCTGTCCCGTCAGAGACCCCCAGTGGAAGAGCCAAGATGTAGCTGGGCCTGGCCAAGCCCCAAATTCGTGAGCAAAATGGTTTCAAGCCATGGTCTGGGGCAACTCTGTTACGCAGCAATAAGCAGGGCAAGGCTGCCTGGAGAGCGGCGGCATGCCCCACTTCGGCTCCTCGTCTCTTCCTGTGGTAAGCTGCACGCAACGGGAAGCTGTCTGGTGCCATCAAGGGCATTCACAGCGCCCTGCCGCCCTCACCACCACCCACCTATCCTTTCATAACCACAATCACCAACACCCCCACCCTCTCCTTCCTACCTCCTGGCAATCACGCGTTGGCTCTCCATTTCTAAAATTCAAAAATGTCTCACAAACGGAATGATACAGTAGTAATCTTTTGGGACCAGCTTTCTTCACTTAACAGAGCTCCCTGGAGAGTGACCCACGTGGTGGTGCCCACGGTGCGGCTGTCCTGCAGCTCCTCGGTCACCCCTGGGAGGCCGGGGGGCTGTTTCCGAAGCTCGGCTCTCGGGAACCAAGGTGCACTGAGCTCTGGTGCCAACACGGTCTCACACCCCCCCCCCGCCCACCACCTCACCACCCCACCCAGGGGACGGAGGCCGGGAGGACACCCGCTGGGCCCCGTGAGGTGCCCGCTTAGTGAGAACAGCCCACCGGCCCCCACACGGGCTCTCCCTCTCTCCCACCAGCCCACCTCCTCTGGCTCTCCTGCTCCGACCACCCGGCCCGCAAAAAGTGTAAGGAAGCAGCGACTCCGTTCCCTAGCTTACTACCCTTTGCAGTCTCAAGCTCTTCACTGAGTGTTTCTTTTCTCTGTGACTGTAATTTCCTCTCTGAAACCTCTGAGTTTTACCAAAGGACAGAGAACACCTTATAGAGAAACTGTTCATAGGACTTAAAAAGAACACGGACCGTGGGGCTTAGTCGCGAGGGCCGAGAGCCCCACTCCCTCACTTAAACCCCAGGGTCTGTGTCCACCCTCCACCGCTCTCTGGGCAGCGGGCGCAGGGCACGGGATCCGAGCAGCGGGGACCCTCACTCCCCGAGATTCACGACGTGGGCGGGGCTCCACAGACCCGGAGCCAGCGCTCGCGGGTTCTGGCCTGCCCTCAGGAAGTCCCCCGCCTGCAGTCCCTTCCTCCCGCGCCCACTCCCCCTGGTCCCCGCGCCCACTCCCCCGGGCCCCCGCGCCCACTCCCCCCGGGCCCCCGCGCCCACTCCCCCGGGCCCCCGCGCCCACTCCCCCGGCCCCCGCGCCCACTCCCCCGGGCCCCCGCGCCCACTCCCCCGGGCCCCCGCGCCCACTCCCCGGGTCCCCGCGCCCACTCCCCCGGGTCCCCGCGTCTACGTCCACTCCCCGGTCCCCACGCCCACTCCCCCGGGTCCCCGCGTCCACGTCCTCTCTCCCGGGTCCCCGCGGAGCGTGGCGGCGGGAGGGAAAGAGGCAGGAGGTCGCGACAGCAGGACCACGGACACCGACATCTGGGCCTGAGAAACTAGGGCCCAGGCCCCGCGGAGCTCGGTCTGCGCGGCCCGGCGTGGGGGCCCCGCGGTGTGAGCGGCCCCGGCGGGACGGGACGGGGTCGAGGCCCGTCCCCCGCGCCCTCACCTGCCGGCGGGAGAAGAGCGCCGTGCCCGGCTGCAGCACGCGGGAGCCGCAGCGCCGGCACAGCACCGCCTTCCGGTTCCGGCCCTCCTCGGACACCAGCTCGCTCGGCGGCGCCGGGGCCTCCATGGCCGCCTCCCGGGCCCCTCGGCGGAGACGCGCAGCTCGCAGCCGCCTCCTCGCACCGCGCAGGCGCGGTCCCGGCGGCACGCGCTCGGCGCAGGCGCGGCCTCGGCGCCAGACGCCACTGCGCAGGCGCGGGCCTTCGGGGCCGGCGGGGCTTTGAGACGGGAGTGTCCCGGGCGAGACGGGGCGCTGCTCGGGCTCCTCTGGGCGCTGCGGCTCCCCACACACCGGGGAAGCTGGGCCGGTCCGGGTGTGCGCTCCGTCTCGGGAGCGGCGGGGACGTCCCGATCTCAGAGCAGATCTCAGCCGCAGTAGCCTCCGCGCGACACCTGCTCTCTGGGGCGGAGGCCGGTGCCTGGAACCTGCAGGCGCGGCTCCCTGCTCGGGTCGCACTGACCACTCACTGCGGGGCAAGACCAGGTGTTGAAGCGCTTCCCTGTGGGGGGTGCGGTCGGAAGGGCTGCCTCCGGGCTCGGGATCCAGGCATGGCCTGCAGCCACTGCTCTGGGTCGCTCCAGTTTCGCATTCCCTCGGTTAGTCTTAAGACGTCTAGCTTACCGGCTGTAGTGTGGCGGGCGCGGTCTGGCAAGGGAAGCGGAATAGGAAGGGGAGCCAAGTCTTGCGAGGAATGTCCCGTCCACCCAACCACCCCGGTCGGCATGTTTTTCTTTTCCTCTTTGCTGAGCAATTATAGAATATACTACAATATTCTACAATTATAGAATATGAGCATACTATGAGGATAGGCACTCTGTACTGGAGAACAGTCTAAACAGGAAGACAGACACAAACCCAAGGACATGTGATAAAGGCAATCCACAGAACAAAGGAAACTGGAAGCACGGATTAGGAGTAATTCCATCTGCGGAGTCAGAAAAAGCTTTACCTAGGTGACACTCTTCTCAGAACTATTTGGGAAATTGGAAATAAGTCAGCGGTGAAGATAGCCTGGGGCCATCCGCTCTTCATCCCCAAGCCTGCCTCCCCTCTTCCTTCCTGAGAGAATGAGTCACAAGTGCCACAACTTGGTTTAATCAGCAGGCACAACCCATCTGCTAGGGAAAGGCTGGTAGGCCTCTTTCCTGAACCTCTTTGGCTCCCCCTTCCCTCTGCTCTGGAAATATCATAATTTTTGCAGTTTTGCAAGCGTTCTGCATAGCTATTCGTGTTACGTGGCACAAAACCGAGGGAAATGGGAAAAGGACTGGGGCGACTAAAACCCTAAAATTCAAGCGGGCACAAAACCAGCCCAAGAGCGCCTCTGCTTTGTTCCCTGTGGTTTCCAAGTCATGTTCAAAGTGTGAGGGGAGGCCGTGAATATGTCCTTCGGATAGCCTCGTGCGGATGAGTCTCCGGAGACCTCTCAGCTGTTTAACAGACACAGCAGTTAGTGGCAAACACACAAGAGAACGGGTTGGAGAGATAGGACCTACAGCAGATCCCTACGCCCTGTCCCCCGAAATGTCTGGAAGATGGTGCTGGTTTGCCACAAACTCTTACAGGCATTTGAGACCATTGTGTGTGTGTGTGTTTTTTTTTTAATATTTTCTTAAAAATACAAACAAAACGAACTTTAGGTCAATACAACTCAGGGAAAGAGGAGAAATTTCAGAACGAAGGGAAAGTGCCTCCTTGCTTAGGTGGCCGTGTTGTCCCCACACTCCCGATTCTCCGAGCAGGAATGTCCCTGCGCAGCACAAGGGAGCCTCAGAAGTTCAGAAGGACAGGAGGTACCGAAACTATCGAATGGATTTCGGTTGTTATTGATTATTCCGTCCTGGGATGAGTAAGATCCAGTCTAAAGACAGGGAAGGGGTGTTCTAATAAGAAAGGACAACATGTACGAAGCACAGCAGTAAAAACGCCTCCTTAGCAGAAGCATGCTCTTACAAGAACCAGGGGGTCATCAGGTGGCTGCCGCCCCCGCTCCTCCCTCCCCCTATAAACAGTACCGACGGCAACAGTGGGGAAAGCAGCCCTTGATTCAACAGAGGAAAGCCTTCCTGGGAAACGGGCGCGGCAGCAGGGAGGGCAATGGTGAGGTCTGGGACGTTTCCTGCACCGCTGCTCAGCTAATATGCGCCGGCTCTGCTCTGTGTCTAGGGCCCAGGAGACACCCTCAGGTAACACGGCCCCTCGGCCTTCCACGGGTTGCGGGCTCCCTCACATCCCACCGCATCCAGCTCCCGTCCTGCACTGGACACCCAGTTCCCCACTCCCGAGGCCCCGAGGTTTTGACAGGGCTCTTCCCTCGTTTTCCTCCAGAACAGAACTGTGTTGCCCCTGTTACCTGTAGACTAGGAAAGAGATTTATTCTTGGAAAACCAAGAGAGTTGGTACCCTCCAACCCTGCACACACGCTGGAGTTCATATTCACCTTAATTCGCCACAGCACACGAGGCACAACTTAAAGGTATATTCTCTGGAGCGCACACTAAGTTAAAGGTGAGGACCAGGTGCCCCGGGGCCAGGAGAGGGGTTTGGCCGATCACACCCACGCAGGGGGCGGCCTCCGCCTCGAGCGTCTGCGGCCCACCCTCCTCCGGGACACCCCCAACGCCAGGGCGCGTCAAATAAGCGCAATGAGAGCGGCGGCACTGAGCCTGTAATCCCCTCCCCACACTGAGAGACACATTCTGGAAAGGACCCTTGGTTCTCTGCAAACTGTCTCTGCGCCCAGTCACTTCTCTCGGAGAACACACACGCCGGCGTCGCAGCGCTGAGTTCCCATGGAGGTCACGACCTCCCAGCTGTCGATGATGGGGTCGTAGCACTCAATGCTGCTCAGCAGGGAGTTCCCGTCGTAGCTGAGGGAGCAGGGCCAGCAGTGAGGGAGAACGGCGCACCCCGCGGCCACCGCCCACCAGGCCCCGCCCCCCACCCGAGGCTCCGCCCACCCCTCCCCACACGGCCCCGCCCCACGCCCCCCCTCCCCACACGGCCCCACATTAAGATTGCCATGGGGCCCCCTCTGCGGAACCAAACCCTGTCTCCACCACACACGTGGATCAGATCACACGGCCCTGGATGCCAGATTTACCCCTCACCCTGCAATTGCATAAAGTCTCCCCCGAAGCACCGTGGCCCCAACGTAGCACCGCGGGGTGGTCATGCTCGTGACCGTTGTCCAGGAGTCGGTGCGAATGTTGTAGGCTTCCACAGAAGAAAGGTGGGCTGTACCATCGAATCCCCCACCACATAAATATGGTCATTCAGCAGGGCTACCCCTGCACCTGGGGAGAAAGGGCACAGCAGATGACGGCTGCTGAGCTGAGGATGTGAACCCTAGAAACGAAACGCTGACAGACGGCTGGGTGAGCCCCAGAGTGGCCGAGGGAGGGGCCAGGGCCAGACAGCCTGGAGGATCTAGCCCAGCAGAGGCCACCCGCCTGTAACCCTCTTCGCCTGGCTGTCATCTCACTTTCATTAACTCGGAGCCCAACCCTTATCATGAAAAGGGAGTGGAAAAAGAGGAAGAGAGGAGAGGGGTTGTGATGGGTCTGGAGCATCTGGTACCTGCAGGCAGGGCTCTCTGTTCCTCTAAGCCGGCCTGAGGGCTCAGGAATCCCCCCACCCCCACCCCCGCCCCCCACGACTCCTGCACAGTGCACACTCCCTCAGGCAGCCTGGCCACTGCACAGAGCTGGGCTGGAGGCCAGGATGGAGGGAGGGACTTGGGTGCAAAAGACAAGGCAAGGAGGCTTTGCTCTCACGCTAACCCAGGAGAGCCTGGGCTGCCTCGAATGCCACTGTGTTTAGGGAGCATAGGCACTGAGGAGAAGGGCCCTGACCCACCCTCCCTAGGCCGCCAGTGACAGCCCAGGCAGCCCCACAGCCCAGGCAACGTCTGATAGCGCCGCCGCCTGCCCCCGGGGCCTGCCTGGCCTTACCAGAGCGCTTGGTGGCCATCGGTGTGACATTGGTCCAGTGTCCGGTATGGGGGTCATACTTCTCAACTGAGTTTAAGATATTCAAGCCGTCATATCCTCCTGAAAGACAGTGGGAACCATTCCAGAAAGAAGAGTCAGTGCGGACGCCCACTTCTGGCCTGCCTTCCTCGAGTGCTCCAGCTGATGCTCTTAGTCCCAGCTCTCCCTCAAGGGCTCCAGAGAGAAATCTGAGAGCAACCTATCCTCTGCTTTCGTGAAAGGAGAATCCCAGTGAGTGGAAACTATACTGGGACAGACCAGGGTTTGAGAGGGAGGAGGTCTATGAACCGGTTCCGGTGGAAGGGATCCCGCGCCGAGGCCGCTGCCCTTAGTCATGCCGCCCCCACCCCGTCCCAGACCCCGCGCACCTAGACAGTAGATCACCCCGCAGGCCACCACGAGGCCGGCGCCTTCCCGCGCCGTCTGCATGTCGCCCAGCATGCTCCACTGGTCTATGTTCGGGTCATAGCGCTCCATGCTGGTGTGGCGCCTGCTTCCATCGAAGCCCCCGGAGACATAGATCATGTCTGCTCAGAGCGAAGGGGCCACAGACTGTTAGAGAGAGAGGCTTCTGGCGACTCCTTCTCTACGAACCTCCCGCAACTTTTCCAAAAGCCTGGAGCCAAAAACACCTGTTTGGTTTTTTTTAAGGGATAAATCAATTAAGTCTTTCTTAAAGAGGACAGCACAGTCATGTGAGAAGAGCAGGGTGAGATGAGATCTTCAGCAACATTCCCTAGATGAGAGTCTGCAAAACTGCCACTAGAGCCAGCTGCCCCCCCAGCCCACTGGAGCCCGAGTCACCAACTCCCATGTCAGCACTGAGACGCCTGGGAGTGTTTCCTAAAGCAGAAAGGTGTGACTGACCCCGCCAGCTGCCTCCGCGTTTCATGCAGAGGTGTGAAGCCCGATCCAGCCACCGCGAAATGCACACGTTGCCCTGTGCACCAGCCTACCTCCCAGGGTGGTGGCTCCAGCCAGGCCGCGCCGGACGTTCATCGGAGCCACAGAATACCAGACCCCATCCTCATCTGCCGTGTAGTCCAGACACTCCACAGAGCTGAGGCGGGAGCGGCCGTCATAACCGCCAATCACGTAGATCCGGTCGTGAAGGGACACCGAGGCCACATAGCGTCTCTTCCGAGTAATGCTCTGGGATTCAGGGGAGAAGAGGCGCCTTTGCCACTTTAGCCAGGCAAGTCTTAGGCCTCACCTTTGTGGTCCTTCCTGGGCTTCCCTCCACACCTTGTTGCTTTGCCTGCAGCTGTGAAGCCCTCTGAGCAGAGGTTTACCTGCTGCCTGCCCACTGGACAAAAGCCTCTTGCTCAGTGATGCTCCTACCAATGAGCGCCTTCTGTGCGTCCATCTATCTCTAAGGATTGCAGAGGGTCTGCCGTCCTTCCCCTGTCCAGTATCTGATTCCTGCCCATTCCATAAGCACTGCACTAAAGACCAACATCCTTCCGTGAAGCAGGAAGAGACGAGCGCACTGACCCAACGACCTGAAGGCCATGAGAAACAAGCAAAAGATCCCCACGGTTCTCACAGTTACTGCACTGAAGCAGAAACCCCAAAGGAGACACAGACCCCGGGCCCCACGGACACCAGCTCAGTCCAGCACAGCTGAGCTCCGTGCTGAGGCCAACAGGGCAGGAGCGGGCACCCTGCGGGCCGCCCGGGCGGCCGGGAAGGCGCGGGGATGGCGGCGGCCAGCTGAGTGTGGCTGCGCCCGGGGCCGTGAGCACTCCTGAAGCCGAGTCAGCCAGCAGCCAGCCGCTGTGACTGACTGTGGCCAGGAGCGCGGCTGCTGCGGCCACGCCTCTCCACTCTGAGGGCCAGTTAGGCCTGGAGTCTGGGCGCTCAGGCTCTTCCCCGGGCCTGGTTCCAGCACAACTTACTGGCAGAAAGCTCCACTCCTGCGTCTTGGGGTCGTACTTCTCCACCGCGTCGATGGGAGACTGCTGGCTCCCGAAGCCCCCGACCACCAGCAGCACCTCGTTGGCCCCTGAGGACAAGCGAGGGAGGGGTCGCTTGCCGGCTGCTAGCTGACTGCCAGGGGGCAGAGCAGCGCAGACCACACCGGGCGCCTGGTCCCCGCGGCCGGAGGAGCCGCCCGCGACGGGAGGGCCCCCACGAGGCGGCCCAGCAGCACGCCGCCCCCTCCCGAGCCCGAGTCTCGGAAGCGTGGATTTCTAGGCGACACCAGGCCCAGACGCAAGCCTGAACACGCCTCGTGTGCTCAGCCGACCCCGTGACTGTCGCCCGTGAGGCGCCTCTGTCCACGGGAGAAGCTTGAACACACCCTGCACCCCATCAGCCCATCTATACGACTCCAGCTGAGTCCACAACAGGCTCTAAGGGGAGGCTGGAGGAGCTCCCTGCCTTTCTCACCCTGTAGAACTCAAAACAGGAGTTTTTGTGATGGCAAAGAATTTTCTCCCTAACCTTGGCTCCCAAAATTTGAGATGTGGCTTAGGAACCAAATAATAATTTAAAAATCTTTTCCATGACTTTTATTGTTCCAAATTAGCCAACTCCACGACCACGTGTCCTATTAATTCATCAAAACTGCCAGGTAACCGACCATAAGGCTAGACTTTTAAAGGGAGTCTTTTTCTCTATTTTACCAAACGAGGCATTTTGATAGCTTTTGTGTCTTCCCCTTTTCCCTACGGACTTCTCCGGATAATATTCCGCTAGTATTTCTTTTGAGAAAATCCCCTGTGTAGCTGCTCTACTGTCGAGAAGTTAGCTGGGGCATTTCAGGACCTTCAGGAGGGCACTTAGCTGACCTGGACTGGAAAGACCAAATGGACGCCTCTGAACTGACAGGAGACAGAGACAAGCCCCCAGTGGAGTCCCAGCTGCCACGGCGGCAGGGCAACGGCAGAAACCGCTCAGCACGAAGCACGCCGCCATCGCCTGCGCCACAAAACTGGAGCTGAATCTTCCATTTTGTCAAGACTGATCAAGTCTAGTTTAACCACCAGTTTACAGGAGACACAGGGGACAGAAGACATGTTAAATAAGGCTACTGGGACATAGTCAATGAAATCTAGCTTGTGGGAGATTCCACAAATAAACTGCAAAGGAAAACCAAAGCAGGAGTGAAAAGCCTGCAGCTTTTACAGAGAGAGAGAGCTGTGAACCCAGCGCAGCACGCGAGCCTTGTCTGGATGCTGGCTGGGGCAGCTGACTGAAGCTTCAAAGACAAAGAAACAGGAATTACGGGAAAACTGTGGAAATGTGAGCATGTGCTTAGATCTGATGAAGGCAAATAACTGGCTGTATGTTTCATCTTTCAGAGACACATACAAAAGCATACTATGGATGGAATTTTATCCTGTCTGGGATTTGCTTCAAAATAGATAGGCTACGAGTCAGTAATTGTTGAACCTGGGTGACAGGTATGGGGGAATCCTCTGATTATTCTGCTTTTACATATGTCTGCTATTTCCCTTCATAGCCCACACGCGAGCCCCGGGCCTTGCCCTCCTCTGTGAGAGGGCGCCTCTCTGTGCACCTGCCGAGCGGATAGGTGGGCCCTGCTGCAAGGCGAGCAGTCACTTCCTTTTCGCAAACAAAGCGTTTGAGCACAGGGTCCTCTCGCAAGACACTGATGTTCTGTTTAAGCTCCTCCGATCTAGGGGCCAGGATCTTCCTTGGCAGCCCTTTCTCCCATTTACCCCCTTCTCTCCCAAGCTCTTCTCTCTCTCTGACGTGCGCACGGGTGGGGAGGCTATGATGACCCCAGAGGGGCAACTGAGCGAAAACACCCACAACTGAGGGGGTTTCCTGTGCTTCACACAGCAAAGCAAACTCCACTGAGCCCAGC
The DNA here is from genome assembly GCA_917880005.1 of Nanger dama. Lineage (NCBI taxonomy): Eukaryota > Metazoa > Chordata > Mammalia > Artiodactyla > Bovidae > Nanger > Nanger dama. The sequence continues at coordinate 47,768,244 of CAKJTW010000013.1, read as the reverse complement.
TGTGATTCGCACACCCAGAGGGCCAGCCGGCTGGCAGGAAGGCTTCAGAGCAGGCTCCGGCTGGCCCCGGGTCACAGAGGAATGTGGACAGGGCGAGCATGGCGGTCGCTCAGCAGCTCAGGGCTCTGAGTGCCCGGGCGCCAAGACCACCAGCCCCCGAGCCCCTCTGCCCATTCAGTTCAGTTCAGTCGCTTAGTCGTGTCCGACTCTTTGCGACCCCATGAATCGCAGCACGCCAGGCCTCCCTGTCCCTCACCAACTCCCAGAGTTCACTCAGACTCGCGTCCATCAAGTCGGTGATGCCATCCAGCCATCTCATCCTCCTGCCCCCAGTCCCTCCCAGCATCAGTCTTTTCCAATGAGTCAACTCTTCGCATGAGGTGGCCAAAGTACTGGAGTTTCAGCTTTAGCATCATTCCTTGCAAAGAAATCCCAGGGTTGATCTTCTTTAGAATGGACTGGTTGGATCTCCTTGCAGTCCAAGGGACTCTCAAGAGTCTTCTCCAACACCACAGTTCAAAAGCATCAATTCTTTGGCACTCAGCTTACTTCACAGTCCAACTCACATCCATATATGACTACTAGAAAATCCATAGCCTTGACTAGATGGACCTTTGTTGGCAAAGTAATGTCTTTGCTTTTCAATATGCCATCTAGGTTGGTCATAACTTTTCTCCCAAGGAGTAAGCATCTTTTAATTTCATGGCTGCAGTCACCATCTGCAGTGATTTTGGAGCCCAGAAAAATAAAGTCTGAAACTGTTTCCACTGTTTCCCCATCTACTTCCCATGTAGTGATGGGACCGGATGCCATGATCTTCGTTTTCTGAATGTTGAGCTTTAAGCCAACTTTTTCACTCTCCTCTTTCATTTTCATCAAGAGGCTTTTTAGTTCCTCTTCACTTTCTGCCATAAGGGTGGTGTCATCTGCGTATCTGAGGTTATTGATATTTCTCCCGGCAATCTTGATTCCAGTTTGTGCTTCTTCCAGCCCAGCGTTTCTCATGATGTACTCTGCATAGAAGTTAAATAAGCAGGGTGACAATATACAGCCTTGACGTACTCCTTTTCCTATTTGGAACCAGTCTGTTGTTCCATGTCCAGTTCTAACTGTGGCTTCCTGACCTGCATACAGGTTTTTCAAGAGGCAGGTCAGGTGGTCTGGTATTCCCATCTCTCAGAATTGTCCACAGTTTCTTGTGATCCACACAGTCAAAGGCTTATGGCATAGTCAATAAAGCAGAAATAGATATTTTTCTGGAACGCTCTTGCTTTTTGATGATCCAGCGGATGTTGGCAATTTGATCTCTGGTTCCTCTGCCTTTTCTAAAAGCAGCTTAAATATCTGAAAGTTCACGGTTCACGTATTGCCCACTATCGTCCCTGAAAGAGCTCCATGCTGTAAGCCTGTCTGCCAAGCGAGTGAAGTGATTCACTTTCTGTTGCAGCTGGACTTCATGTCAGTGCCAACAGAGCTTTTGATAAAAGGATAAGGTGGCCAATGCTTTAACAGTGAAAACATAATTTGAGGCAATACTGATGTCTGTTTAGCCTGTGTAGCTTTTTCTATTACAAAGATGATTTCCTTTAAAAAGTTTAAAAAACAACTCAAGAGCAGGTATGACCGTCATCCTCACTTGCATATGACCCACCCTTTGGTTAAAAAGATACAAAAATTTTACGTGATTATAAAACATGTAATATATAAAACACATTTTCACTGTTAAAAAGCTTGAAAATAAAAGCATTATGAAATGACTTTATCTGTAATTCCACAAAGACACAAAAACATCAGATTCTCTCCTTCCAGCTCTGTTTGTAAGTAACTATGCAGCAGAAGCGGGACAGCATAGCGCATCCTCTTTTCATTTCATTTCCTCAAGATATCAACAAAATCCTTTATGATTCTAATATTTTAGGCATTTCAGGAGCCATTAATTGGGTTATACATAATCACATAGAATCCTGTGATAAACATCCGTGAACATGAGACGTTTCCCCGTTTCTTTAACACGGAAATGAGAGCAGCGTCTAGCGAAGAACATGAACCTTGAAGACTCTTTTGATCTGTTAAGATGCTGAGGGTGAAGCAAATCACACTCCCACCAACACCGGGAAGGTGCCGCCCCTTCCACTTTCTGGAGTGCCGCACATTTTCACTCTGATACTTTGGTAGGCAAGGAATTGCATCTATTGTATTATTTATCACTAATAAGACTTTATTTGGAGAAGGCAATGGCACCCACTCCAGTGTTCTTGCCTGGAGAATCCCAGGGACGGGAGAGCCTGGGGGGCCTCCGTCTATGGGGTCGCACAGAGTTGGACACGCCTGAAGGGACTCAGCAGCAGCACCGGGCTGAACCTCTGCCTTTGTGTTTAACAGGACTCCCTGGCTGGGAACCATACACTCACATCTCTAGTGTTTTTGTCTTATGTGCATTTTTTTTAGTTCTTTACAAAGAACTTTAACCCTTTGCTGTGGCTGTAGTGAATTTATTTTCCTAACTGACCTTACAATGTTGTACATGATTTTTCTTTGATCAAAAACATTGACCTTTTCAATTTCTTCTATTGCTTTGTGCCTGGAAGTCTTCCTTCCTCAGAACAATTCCCAAGGGTCTCACCGTCTTTGGACTCTGAGCTGGGACCACTATTCCAGCAGTCTGCCTACTGTGAAGAGGAATCAGGGAAACAGCCGAGCAGAAGGAAGCCTGTTAGTTCTCTGCCAACCAATGGGGGCCTGTCAAGCTGGCCTTCCATGCTTACGAGGAGGAAAGCGTGTCTGAAACACCGGACGAGAACTGTGTGCAGGCACAATGCTGGCGCCGGCGCCTCCAGGCCGTGCCTGGGTGGGGACACCGCTGTTTTCGGGGAGCGTCTGAGCCCTGGGCTATGTTGCTGGAGGCAAGAGCAGACGGGAGGCAGGACGGCCAAGAACGCGTTCGGGACCTGCGTTTCTACCTGCACAGGAAAGGGGCCAGTGACGAGGCAGGAGCTGCAATTCCCATTACGTCTTTGGTGAGAGTAACCGGTGAGATTAGTAAGGAGCACGGAAGCCCCCCGCGTGTAGGATGCGGCACGCTAGGCTCACTCCTGCGCGTCTCGCTGCCCTGTGCCGTGCGCAGAAGAGCCCCCCGGCCTGGCAACTGGCTCAGCCGCCTCCCTGCAGGGGACGGCAGAGCACAGGGTGGCCGGCACGGTTCATCCTGCACACAGAGATGCTAAATTAAGAACCTAGCTGGGAATATTTTCATTATTTCCTCCTAGGACTTCTGCAAGAAGGGCCTCAGCACCATGCGGGCGTGCAGGAGCACGTTCTTACTCTCCAGGGCAGGACCACCAGCAAGTTCTTACAGCCACAGAGCGTTCCTGCTGCCTGCTCACATGCAGGCAGGAATCAGCGCAAAACAGAGTGGCACGCAGCGCCGCTTAACAAGCAGCTATCAGCTGGCGGGGCTTTCAGCGCTGCAAAGAGAAGCGCCTCTTCCGTGTTGGAAAGAACTCTAGTGACTGACTTAGCTGCTCTGATGTGCAGCTGGTGGCAATCCCGAGGCGCTGAAGGGGCGTGTCCGGGTTCAGACACCAGTTTCTAAAGTGGCGGAACTGGGAGCAGGAACCAAAGCAGGCGGAGCGTCCTGACTCTGAGCACCAGGTCCCTGCAGCCCCTCACTGGCTCAGCTGGTACTCAGAGAATCTTCACTGTTTCTCTGTGTAACCACAAGCGTATGGTAGTGACAAAGAGGCACGCAAACCAAGCCTTCGTAGTTAATGTCCCCCTGCAATCTCACTTTATTAAAGGGTTAGGGTTTATCCTGTACACACACCCTTTTCTGTGCTCAGGTAAACATACGCACCCAGAAGAGTCGTGCCGCTTTCTTTCCCCTCACTCAGTGCACACAATTAAGTCAGTGAACCTGACTCAGAGCCTTTTAAGTTTCCTGACATTCCACGGTACAGCTGTGCTATAATTCAACCAGCCATCCCCCTTTACCTGGCGTGCAGGTTGTACTCAATTTTTTTCTCGATACTGTCAATTTGCGGTGAACATTCTTATGCCTCTCCAGACTCTTACGTGCTTACGTCATACCGTAAGCTGTCTCCACAGGACACGCACCCAAGACGCGCCCAAGGTGGGGCACACAGGGTGTGCAGCTCATCCAGACCTGCAGGGGCCGCGCCTTTCGGGCGCCCAGCATCCCTCCCACAAGGTGCTCCGGGCGCTGCCTGCTTGCTTCCCATGCCCTGTTCTGCGAGGTCACTGCTCTTTTTCTTGTCGCCACACACAGCTTCTTTTCATAGCAGAAATGCTAACCTGTTGCCACCTGTATTGAGTGCATCTTCTCCCAGTCCACCAGTCTATGTCTTTGCCTTTTGCCATCAATTAAAAAAAAAAAACCAGCCTGATGCAGTCAAGTAACCATGAAGGGCTCTAAGTTTTACTTTTTAGTTAAAAGGGGACAGAGGGAAGGGAGGTTGCTGTCTCATGGATACGATTTTTCACACTTAGCCCTTCCATCTTTTTAAACATTTTCTTTTTATGTTTTTTCCATGTGTCTCATGCTGATTAAAAATCTCTGTATATATCATGAGACACACAAGTCACATTTTGTCATCTCCCAGGGATTAACAGAACGGCATCCCTTTAAAAACAAAACAACAAAAAGCAGTATCTTTGCATGGTGGAATTACAGATGACTCGTTTACTTTTTGCTTCTCTTTATTTCTAAAATTTCTACAGACCTATTAATTCTGCCATTAGAATGAGATACATCATCACTCTGCTCATATCTATGAATGAAAGGCTTAATTATCAATTAACACCTCAGCACGCATGAGGCCACAATCAGATAAGAGTAAAATCAGGAAACAATGTCAGCGAAACACCGCCTCAAGTGCAGAGTAATTTATAAGCTGCCGAACGCTTGGGCTCCCGGGACAGCGAGCGCACACACAGCAGCACAGACGCGCGCCAGGTGGAGCGCAGGCATCCTGCACGCATGATCTCATCCGGCCTCCCCGGCGACCAGCGTGAGAAGACCCTGGCATCCTCATTTCAGAGGCAGAGGCATCAGCTCAGGCCAGCGGACGCCCTGCCTAGGCCCACAGGCTGGCCAGCAGCTGCTGGGACCTGAGCCCAGGCCTGTCCACTGAGGTGACAGCCTCCACAGGCAGTACGCACTCCCTTTCACAGCAACCTGCAAGGCTGGAGCTGTGACAACCCATTTCACAGACGCGGTGATGGACCAAGAGGGGTTGAGTTTCCTGCCAAAGTTCACGCCCGCGGTGAGTGGTAACTCGGGTGAGCACCACCGTCTGGCTTGGCTCCAGGCCCTCGCCCGCTGCATGGCACTGCCTCTGACCTCCCGGACCCCTGCCTCACCCACAAGGCTTCCTCCTCACCTCCTCTCCACACAGAGGAGGGAGACGCAGGGCAGGAGACCGTTCACTGACTACACGGCATCTGAGAGAGCTCTAATCCACAGGCCCCCAAACGCGGAAATGCACCTGGAACTGACACCGCCTCACAGTGGACATCTATAAAGTGCTTTCCCCCTGCGTCTCATCCTACCCTCCAAACAGTCGCATGAGCTAGAAGGGACGGTGTCCTTGGTTTCTAGGAGCGCAAGGTCAGGGTGGTGGCGGCCCTGCTCACGCCGACCCCGCAAGCACAGGCCGCCAGCTTACCGAGCCGCGCCTCGTCCGGGGGCCCCTGCATCTGCGTGCGCAGCTCAGGCCTCAGGTGGAACTTCTTGGCTTCGTCAACGAGGTCCCTGCACGGCAAACTGCAGCGGATGAAAGGCTGAAACAGCAGGAGAGCGAGCCGCTGCGGCTTCAGCAGGGCTGCCGGCAGGGCCTAGGCCCGGGGCTTCCGGGAATGACTTTGAAAAGGCTTGTTTTGAATAGATGTCACCCAGTTCAAAGGTAGGTGAGGGTACGTGAATGGACCATAGGAAGGAGTTACACAAACGAGACGGAGTTTGAGAGATGACTCTAAGCAGCTGGCATCCCCCGGATGCCAACGACCGGAAAGGCGTGTCTGTGATGAACTTTCAGAGACAGGCTGGGCCAGCCTCACCCACACTTTACAGATTGGCGGTCTCCAGGGTGGTCCCGACAGCTTGTGGAGAAAGTCAGGAAACGCCCCACAGGGAACTGAGGCTGAAGAAAAGCTTGTAAACAAATGACTGACTCAAGTTGATGTGAAACACATCAAACTCCTCTCAAGCTGACCTTGCCAGTGGTCAAAAATAAAAAGACTTGATAAGGAAAGTGTCTTTTCCAAGGCAACTTGAAACGAATTTTTTTTTTGCTCTTTTTTGCCTTGCATTTTTAAAAATTTATTTTTAATTGAAAGATAATTGCTTTACATGAATCAGTCATAGGCTTACGTATGGTCCCATCTCGTGGACGAATTTTTTTTGGACTAATTTTTTTAAACTGAGAAAGGGACTAAATTTATCATCCAATACTGCTATGCAAAATAATGAGGGGCTTGCAAAACAAAAAGACAACAAAGAGCAAAGTTAAATGACGCCTCAGACTCTCGTTTCTGCTGGGAGCCCGACTTGTCTGGCGACCGCCTTTAGACCCTGCGCCGCGCACGTCCCGGGCAGACGGGGACAGGCTCCGGGGCGTTGGCGCCTCTAGGGGGACCAGTTCTGGGTGCAGGGCGTGAAGCTGCAGAGACACCCCTGTCCCGGCGACTCACCTCGGTGTCTATGACGTCTGTGATGTAGCGAGGGGTCAGCAGGGGCATCCGGACGTACTGCAGCAGGTCTGGCAGGGACCCCTCCCGCTCCTTCTTGGCGTGCCTCACCCAGTTGATCACAGCCTCGAAGACCGGCTCTTCAGAATCCACCTGCAGGCGCGGGACACGCTGCTGGGGAGCCCTGGAGCCGCCTTCCGTTCCCCTCCCCGAGCAACTCCCATCTCCCAGAAACAGCCAGGCTCTTGGGGAAACAATCGTTTCAGACACAACTTGCTAAAATCATGAGAAGAGTTACAGTCAGAATGGGTGAAAAGCATCTAAGAAAGAGGGCGCCTAATAGACCATCAGCCACAAATCAGCTTTACTTCAGAATTTTCTCCATTCCTGAATTTTTTCTGGTTTCTGAAACGTTAGTAGGCAAAAGGGGAACCTGCTGCTCTATTCAAAACTGGCTCTCAGGGCACATTTTATTCACAGCTGCTGTTTAAGGAGGTCCAGCCTTGCTCCCCAACTCCTCAGACAGGCCTGTGAGCAGGAACCTCCCTTAAAACATCGCAAGGAACGCGGAGTCTTCAAAGCATCATCAAATGAGCACTTGAGCAACTATGCCGTACTAGGTACCATGCAATTTGAGATGATACATATAATTAATCTTTGGGGGAACTGAGGTCTGAGCTACATGTGACAGGCGGGATATGAAACCTTGTCCCTGGACAAGCATTCAGTACAGTGAGCACTGGGACTCACAAGACCAACACCCGAGGACCAGGCCCCAGAGCCCGCCTGTCCTGAGATCCTCTCAGAGTGTGACAGCACCCAGAGAGAGAAGCCATTCTGGGGACTTCTCCCAAGAACTGAAAGGACAGAAAATGCTTCCCGAACGTTCACTCATCTGATGGATTTACCAAACACGTACTAAGTGCCAGGAACCACTCTGGAGGGACAAATCAGACATGAACCTTCCTCTTAGAGTAGGGAGATAACTGTTAAGTCAGAAAAACAAACGATCCCACTTTGTTATTATGTATCAAACGGGAAAAGTCCAGGGGCTGGAGACAGACTGACTTGAACTTGAGATTTCTTCATGCAGAGTGATGGGACAGGGAAGGCTTTCCTGTAGGAGCTGTAGGTTTCCACCCGGCGGAGGGGCAGCAGTTAGCCTCAGCAGATAGGGAAGCGCCTGGAGAAGCCCTACAACCACACTGCCCAGACAGCAGCCATGAGCCCCGCGTGCTGCTGACATCCCATTAATTCAAGTGAGGCTAAAGCTAAACTTCCCGCTTCAGGAATTCCCTGGCGGCCCAATGGTAGGATGACGCTTCAGCTGCGGGGAGCCTTCCGGTCCCTGGTCTGGGAACTGGGATCCTACAAGCCGCGCGGTGCAGCCAGGAAAAACAAGCTCAGCTTCTCAGTCCCACTGGCCGCACTTCACAAGTGCTCAAGGCCACCAGTGCTTGGGGTCAGTGAACTGGCCAGCACGGACACAGGGCTTTTCCACCTTCACAGAACATTCTACTGGACAGCCTGGGAAGCGACAGAGGCCGGTGTGGCGGGATGAGCGAGGGAGGGGACGGAAAAGGTCAAGCTGGAGGAGCAAACCCTGCACAAGACTGGACTTTCCTCCAAACGAGAGAAGACACCAAGCAGGTGAGTGACAGGGCCACGCCCATGCTCCGTGAGGTTGCTCTGGCGGCCATGGAGGATGGTTTAGAAGGGCTGCGTGCCGGGAGCCCAGACAGGGGCTACCCTGAGCCCAACAGGCAGAAAGTGGCGAGGCTGAGATGATGGCAGTGCTGACAGGCTCCGCCCACTGAGCTTACAGGGGGCTGGGCGAGCCCAGTCTGCTAGTGGGACAGACGCAGGGGAGGGTGCAGAAGAGTGGCCGTGATTTTTAAATGAACTTCGGCTTTGGCAAGGACAATAGGCTCAGAGTTCTGAACAGCTGAGTGCTAGACTCTGACACATTCTAGGTTTCAGTGAGATACATCCATTGAAAATGGGGTTTTCCATCATAAGCAGAGATCCTTGATCTTACTAAAGACGGAATAAACAAGCATTGCAGAGAAACGCTAAACTGAGAGGAGAAGCCCCCAACATTGATGCTTCACTACAGAGAAAGAGGATTCTTTTGTGTATCAGCCAACATGAGAACAGCCCTGCGTACGAAGCACAACTATCTTCTGCATTTTATGGGAGAGGAACCTGAAGATGAGTGGTTAGCAATACACGCCCCACAGCTAAAGCCAAACTCCAGCGTGACTCTGAAGCCCGTGTCGTTTCACACAATGTGACACACTGCCTCCGTTGTTTCAAGTGCTATTGTTTCATATGGTCCAGAGGAAGCATTAGTTAGCAACAGGGTCAGACATCTGGTTAGTGCTTCTGGCTGGCATATGAAAGAGAAAAAAAACGCCATTTTCTGAAAAAAGCAAAGGCCATTCTCGCCAGACACTTGAGGAAGATGGCACAGAAGAATCAGTCCTAGTTTCTGAAGAGCTGAGCTCACTGCCTCCCTGCTCCAGCAGCTCCATCCAGTCTCCACTGCTCTTAAGCGAAGGTTCCCTGATTCGGTCAAGCAGAGACAAACTGAGAGGCGGCCGGCTCCCCGCCTCGTGGTTGCGAGAACAGTCAGGAGGCGAGGGCGGCCGAGTCCTGCCCCTCCAGCCGCGTGTGGGTGATGACTCATCTCGGAAAACTAGAGACGGTTCTGAGAATCAAATAACACGTTAAAATGCCAAGAATGGTGTCCTGAGAATGGAAACCCCAGGCACAAGGCTTTTGGTCCATTTTGTCCATAACCAGATCCCCGGCCCAGAGCTGCTCTGGGCCCACAGGGGGAGCTCAATAAATACTGGATAAATGAGCCAGGAGCTGGCTACTTTATGAGTGTTCACAGTGAAGCTTGCGTCTGCGGGGCCCTCTGCCACAGGTCTGGTGTCCCGTGTGAGGACCCAGCTGCCCCCGCACCCCACGGGCGAGAACAGGTGAGAACAGGTCACAGACACTCGGCCCCGAAGCCCTTGCAGGAGCAGCGTCTCGGGCAGACGTGAACCACACGTGAACCTAGTCAGAAACAAGGGTGTGGGCGTGCCCCGAGCCGGGTGAACGCTGACAAAGATATACTGAAGACTTGCTGTTGCATGAGAATCCTAGTTTTAACAAAATAGATCAGCTTGCTGAATATGCTCACTAAATGCATTACAGACTGTCTTTCAGCAGCAACCCTTCTCTAGCGCTTAGAGGGTCAGTCAGACTCTCCGTCCAGTACATTAGGACCTCCTGTTTATGCTGAGGTGCCATGGACGTCTGGGATCCAATCATCTGCAGTCGTTTTCATTGCTATCTGAGGACAGTGAGAGAGAGAGAGGAACTCTCAGCCTTCCTAGAGGATCCTCCGTGAGGGTCACCGTCTCCTCAGCGGGGGAAGCAAAGCCCCCAGAGGGACTCCTCCCCAAGAACGAGGCTCTGCTCGGAGCGCCCAGAAGCCAACAGGAGAGCTGGGCCGCCAAGATGACTGCCGGCCTCAGTGACATGACGGGCCTGCTGCGCACACTTGGGATCCCGCCTAGCTACAGACCTACGCGAGCCCCCAGGCTCCTCCTGCGGGCGGCGTCCCTGGAGCAGGGCACAGGCCGGCGGGACGCCATCGCCGCCCAACTCGGCCAGCAGAGCCCGGCACGCCCAGAGGTGCCAACCTCTGCGCTCCCGCTTGCAGTCTCCAGCCTTCTGTTCCGTCCTCCTGATCCGCTTCCTCTACCGTCTCATCTAGACCCAGGGGCTGACTCTTCTCTCTTCTTCCTCACTCTGAACAGGCTCGTGACTCTCCCGACACCATCAGCACCTGAGTCTTTCGTTTGTCTCCACTACGACACTGAGTCCCCTGAAAACAAGACCGTGCCTTACTGACGCTCAGCTCCCCAGCGCCCAGGCCGTGACTGCTGCATGGGAGACACTCGCAGTACACGTTTCAAAAGAAATGAATGGGTAACGAGACGTAGTCTACAAAAATCTACTGAACTTCCCATTTCTGCTTATTCCACACTGTTTAATAGCGACTCTTAAGCACTGGGACCACAGATTTCATTGAGGAAGAAGGGAACTCGTTCCCATAAACATGCAAATCCATTTGGCATATAACTCAGGGACACGTGCTTGAACCTTGCAGCTGACGCGGACGCCCGACTAAGCCCTACTGCAGGAGCGTGGGCGCGCCACTCGCTCGGGCTTTGGCCCAGTCCTGAAGAGGGTGGGCGCCGAGCAGGCAGGTACCTGAATCTCATCGCACTTGATGAGCTTCTCCACCTCTCCTTGGCTGAGAAGGATGAACTCCTCATGCTGCACCACTTCAGGAAAATGCTTCTGGCTAAAAACCTCAGCTGCTTGCATCAGGTCAACACAGTTGTGAGTCTCAGCGAAGTCCCGGATGCCCAGGCAGTTGGAAGGGTCCAGCTGGCTTTCCAAGAACTCGCAGCAGGCTTGTTTCACGCCTAGACAGACACAGACAGGGGCCCTGAGGACACTTGGTGGGACAGGCCTCAGTCCCTGGGTCACAACCCCTTTGAGTGGGATCAGAGGGACCCTGGCTCAATGCCTAAGAATCAGTTTAGAAATTTCTTTCTTTGGGAATCAAAATCCTATTTCCGTCTTACGTGCTATGCAGCCTTCAGCAAGGCCTTTATAAATGTGTGCTGAGGCCTTAGAACAAGTGCAGCAGGATGAGCTGTGTTTATGGACACCGCCACAATCACACAGACATGCCTGTAAAACTCCTGGGCGTCACACTATAGAACCAACTGTCACTGAGCACAATCCACCTAATCCCTACGCCACATGAGAACTTACTGAGAGACGCCAAAGAAGGACAAACAGGAGGGGCTGGAAATACTCTCCTATTTGTCTAACTGAAAAGCTCTGAGTGTAACATTCGTTTAGAGCTGGGCACTAATGCCAAGGCCTCGCACTCCTCCAGTCATGTTCTAAAAACGATCAGAAACAGATCTGGAGGTAAGCGCAGACCAACACCTGGAAGGGGAGCCATCTCCAGTGCTGTGAAACCTTACACTTTCACGTTGTGGGTCAATTTAAATGTTTAATAGACAGTTTTTATGGTTCAGAAGGTTAAAGGGCCCATGTGAGTGGTCCCTAGCCCCCTCACCCACCCGGGCACCTGTGCTGGCTCCCTTCCATGGAGGCAATGACTTGTAACTGTGTCTCATAACCCCCTACAGGATGGCTGTGCACACAGATGGGAGGAAAGGCCTCTACTGGCCCCTCCTGCATGTCTCTACAAAACAGGAAGTGCGTGCTCTCTTTACTAAAGAGCCAGAGACGCACACCTGGAGGCTCCTCCACAATGCAACTGAAGCCTCAGGTTCTCAGCGTGGGCATTGACCCCGAGGCCCGTCGTGACCCTCACTCCCGCAACTGGGAACGTCCGCGGGCCATTGTGGGTGCACGCCTCCACAGCTGTACCTTTCAGCTGGAGCAGGCAGGCTGCCGGCAGCAGCTCCTGGACGTTCTCCACAGTCACATGCACGGTCTCCGTGTACACAAAGTCCAACAGGATTTCCATGGTGGAGGCAGTTAAACCCTGAATATCTACATACGGTTTCCCCTTCTCTGAGAGCTGAAAGTGAAAAGGGCATGAGATCACGGTGGTCGCAATTCCACAAGGTTAAGGCAGAGGCTTGTATCCGAGCACTTGAAGGGATGTCAACAATATTAACTGCATACACATCTTTAACAAAAAAAGGTCGTCTACTTTGATTTGTGCAAAGCAAATACAGGATATATTTGCAGCTTTTCAGATGGGGGAGCTATGTGCAACCCAAGAGCACACAGAGGCGACACCATCTGAGAATGTCAACTTTACTTGTGAATCATTTAATATGTGCTCTCTTATTAAAACAAATGCAGACATGGAATAGAACCAAAAGCTCCATGAGCACGCCACTAGCCTCCATGGGCTTTTCAGATGAAACATGAACTTCACTGAGTTCCAGCTGCAAACCTTCCAGAATGAGCCAGCACCGTCCCACCTGTCCTGAGACTGCACCGGCCACCTTCAGGGCGCTCCACTGTACCACTGAAGACAACTGGACTGTTTGCTGCTTCCTCAAATACTGGGTTCTCTTTGGGGATTACTGAATTACTGGTGGTGCATTTAGTCTAGACTATATCCTTGGGGTTATGAGTATAGTTGAGGCCAGATAAGCATAGAAAATGGTTTGCCTAAGGGTGGAAATCTTCAGCTTTACAAGACAGTAACTATCTGAAAACTGGTTACCTTATGAACGTTTTACTAAATCTTAGTTTAGAAATTTCAATTACTTACAAAACTCCAGTGTATGTCTGTTTTAAACTAAACATCTTTATCAACTTTGATTCCTTCCTCAGTCCAGAATAATCAAAAAGTATTCTCTAACAAAGCCAAGAATAAAATAAATCCCAGAAACCAAAAAATGTCACCAATACATTATTTTGGAAAAACATTTTTACTAACTGTAAGTATTTACAAATAGAAATATGTAAGTACATTCATGTCAGGAGTTTCTTAGTCAGTAACCTATATTCCCATTAGCCAAATAGTTTAAGTATGTACATGAGCTTACTATCTAAGAACTTACAGCAACTGCAGTATTTCACATTAATACTCGCTTTACAATTTTTCAGAGTGCCTCTCATTTACTGTTATTCCATCTGATGGTCACAGCAGCCTGGTAAGGCGGTCAGGTCTGATGTCACTGCCATTTAACACACAAAGGGTCTGAGCTTCAGAGAAACAACATGACTTAACCTTGAAGCCAGGCCTCCTGCCTCACCCTGTGCTATTTCAGTGGCACCACATTTATGGAGAAATTTAGAGCTGGAAGAGAATGAAGACACCAGCAAGTTTAATCATTCTGTGCTACAGACAACCTAGTGAGGTTAGATGGTCGTTAGGGTTCACACAGAATTTCTAAGAGAACTGAACCTAAAATCCAGGTCTCTGGACCCTCCTGTTTAAATCATTTAGTGTTAAAAACAAATTCAAGGGTACAGAGACCAGTCTGGAGATTCTTAAAAGAATAAGAGTCCCACATGATTCAGAAATACTGCTCCTGAGCATATTTCCAGAAAAGATTAAACCTTTACTTTCATACACGCACTCCAGTGTTCACAGCAGCACTACTTAGAACAGTCAAGACACGGAAGCAACCTCCACGTCCACCAACGGATGAATAAAGAAGATGTGGTATACACGTGGGGGACAGACACACACACAGACACACACAGTGGAATATTACTCAGTCATAAAAAGGAATAAAGAACAATGCCACTCGCAGCAGCAGGGGAGGACCTGGAGGTGACCGCATCAGTGCTAAGGCAGCGGAGCCAGGCAGAGTGAGACAGCGAGGGCAGAGTGGAGTGAGAGGAGCGAAATTCCCATTCCACAAGGCAGGAGTCACAGGGGCGAAATCGGAGAAGGCGGTGGCGCCCCTCCAGCACTCTCGCCTGGAAACTCCCATGGACGGAGGAGCCTGGTGGGCCGCAGTCCATGGGGTCACTAAGAGTCGGGCACAACTGAGCAACTTCCCTTTCACTTTTCACTTTCATGCACTGGAGAAGGAAATGGCCACCCACTCCAGTGTTCTTGCCTGGAGAATCCCAGGGATGGGGAGCCTGGTGGGCTGCCGTCTATGGGGTCGCACAGGGTTGGACACGACTGCAGCGACTCAGCAGCGGGATGGAATGCACAGGGTGGGGCATAAGCCAGTGACGCCGCAGTGGCTCTGAAGAGGGGCAGGGGGTGACTGGGCTGCTGAGCATCTTATGCTGCAGCGGATCACTACGCTGTCCACCTCACACATAGCACTGCGGCCCAGTTACACTTCAGCTGAGAAAGACGTGACCCACTCAGCATTTTCTTGCCTGATGTCAGTTTTTAAAGGAAGACTACAAAATCCTGGTGAGAAAAAAAATGAAAAAGGAGTACTTTTTCAGACGTGCAGAGAATGAGTGAAGCCAGGACGCACACCGTGTGGCGAGTCCTCCGTGCTTCCTGCTGGCAGCCGGGCGGCACTCTCCTCACGCAGCTAAACGCCAGCGCTTCTGGTGCCCACAGACACTGTGGGGGACAGAACAGGATCTGCAATGCCACCTTGCACAGGGTCCCCTTAAAGTTACCCTGGATCCACTGGGGCCAGCGGTCAGGCTTCCACATTCTCCCTGCCAGCCATGTGGCTGAGCACTGGCTCAGCATCACATACGACTCTGGCTTTACGATGCAAACATCAAAATTAGAATCAAGTTAAGTTACTGGAGAAGGGAATGGTAAACCAAGTTAAGTTAATTTAGGATTAAATCCTCTCTACCATTTACAAGCTGTAAGGCATTTCGTATCTGAGACCTTATTTCTTCACTTGTAAAATGAGACGGTAACAACCATCCTTGGGGTGAGTGGAACAGGCAATTGTCTAACACAGCATCTGGCCCACAGGCCGGTGACCTTCGTTATCATAACATGATTACCACGACCGAAGTATGTCAGGCTTATGTACAAGTACAGATAAATTACATAATCGAGACCATTTATTTAAAATAAAAAAATCAGACTTGCAATCCTGGAAGCTGAGAGCGCTCTCCTCATGACTCAGCAGCTCTGGCACACGCTGCGTGTCTTGCAGGCGATCACTACGGCAGTCTTTTTCCTAACATTTTGCAAGCACCACGTTTTTTTTTGCCAGGGCAGCCTGTCCCTAACTCCCTGGTTAAGGGCTTGTGCTCCCAAGTTGGCATCTTTCTGGCGATGTTTCATGTGCCCACACAGCCAGGCACCAGTCCTCTGCCACCCACCTGAGACTGCACTAATGCTCCCCTGGGAGGAGCCTGCTTTTCCTCACACACTGCAGGAAGGAGTGGGATGAGGGCGGACTCTCGCTCCTCTTTCCTTCCCTCCTCCCTCTTCCCCGGTATTCTGTAAAATGTCACATTTTAGAAGAAAGAAAATAGGAAAACAAATTAAAACACTGGAAAGTAAAATCCAATAGCTGACATTTGTGTTTGCTACATGCTGGACGTTGTTCTAAGCACGTCACATGTAAGTTCCTCAGGTAATTGTCACAATCACCATATGAAATTGTGTACTATCATTCCTCATTCTGAAATGAGAAAACTAATGCACAAATGGCAGATATTATCCAGAGTCTGCCGTTGAACACCAGACTATAGAGATTCACAATCATACAGAACTTCCACTGCTTCGTTCAGTGAAATGAGACACCCACGAGGAGACGCGTGTGGGCCCACTTGTGAGCAGACGGTCCAGCACGTACCTCACTGGTGAACATGGCGCAGAAGTAGTCGCTGCAGGCAGCCAGCACGATCCGGTGGGCGGGGAAGTCCTTCTGCTCCACTCTCAGCGTCACGTCGCAGAGGGTGTTGCTCTTCCTGAGGGAGTTCATGGAGTTGAGGATGGATTTAGCATGGGTATTTGTCATTATGTCTTTGGGAGCCATAATGCCTCTCATCAAGCAATATGGAGAGAGAATGAAAGGGATCCTTGTATTCTGTAAGGACAAGAAACAAAACCAGTGAGCATGTGTGAAAGCCGGGGACACTAAATATATTCAGTTAGCTTTACAAATGAAGGCGGCTCCATCACACTCAAACATCCACAAGCAGAGCGCACTCCTCTTCCTGGCATTACCAACACAACCCAGCCACTAATTCCCCTGAGCAAATCTGATCCCTCCTCCCTCTGAATTCCCCTTGTCACGGAGCGCCCAACCCACCTGACATCACTGTCACCAACACTCTGCTCTAAACAGAAAGAAACTGTTCCTTTCTCACCTATCTTCACGGGGCTGCTATGTCTCATGGTAAAAATCAGAAGATACAATTTCTTAAAGGTGTGATGTCACTATTTTTAATACCCTAAAGGAAATTAAGTAGCTGAATATTTATAGAGGGTGGGGACCCAGTTTTATATATTTTCTCTCCTATCAAGTGTATAATAAACATTCAGTGACAGAATACAAGAAAGGAACTGCACTTTCAACCTAGAGCAAAAGGCCAGTATCAGTGAAAATAAACTTTTTCTAAAGAAGCATCCAATTAATTATTTATGATGACTTCCAACTATATTTGTATTTGTTCTTAAAATGAAACGTCAAATGAGGACCCAATGCATGCCTGCATGCTAAGTCATTTCAGTCATGTCCCACACTTTGTGATCTTATGGTCTGTAGCCCGCCATGATCCTCTGTCCGTGGGGATTCTCCAGGCAAGAATACTGGAGTGGGCTGCCATTATCCTCCTCCAGAGGATCCAGTACCTACATTGAATAATGGAGACCACGCAAGCTTAAGCTATTGAAGTTCTACAGAAAGGCCTACCTACTCTAATTATTAGTATACATTCATCAATATTAACAAATTAATATTTGTAGCAATTCTTCTATACTATGAGAGAATTACTGGGATAGAAAAGTATCAAAACGCTACCACTAATTTTATGGCCAAAGGCAGTCACTTGTAAAGCTCACTGTATGCATAAATCAAATGAACTCAGTAACAGGCTACACGTTAAAAAGTTAACAGAAGTAATTTCTTGATTTTTGACAAGCTTCAGTTATTATTTTATTTTTATTTGCTCCATGGACAATTTCTGGGGAACGGAATTGGAAGGTTACTAAGAGTCTGTCTTATGCGGAATCCAAAATTTTCTGTAAGGATCCAAGAAAATTAAATCAAACTATATTTTTCAAAAATCCACAACTCACAACCATAGTTTTATACGAAAAGGGAAAGCGAGACCCTAAATCCTCATCTACTCCTGTTTATAGGTGGCGTACTATTCTTCAGGCGCTCCAGCCACTCTACAGGATCCATTTTACAGAAAAGGAGGTGGTTCACCCAGGCATAAGATGATCTCCAGAGAGACTTTCCTGCAGTCAGCTTCGCTTCTCCGCTGGGGACTGAGAAAGGCCCGCACCGACGCCGCTACGCGGGGAGGACCTTGGCGCGGCGGGTCGCAGCCGGCGCTGCCTGTCAGACAGTCACGGCCCCAGCGTGCGGCCGCCCGCCCCCGGGGTCCCCGGCCGCGCTCCGCCCCAGGGCCCCGGTCCCAGGCCCCCGCGAGCTGCCCGCCGGCGGGGCCGCCTCCCGCGGGCGACAACAGCGGCGGCGCCCCCTCCCCGACAGCCTCCAGACGGAGGTCGCGGCGCGCGACGCCCGGAGGCCCCCGCCCGCCCTGAGGGGACGGCGGCGGAGGGGGGCGCCGGCTGCCGCCCGCGGGCCACTCACCTGCGCTCGGCCCGCCGGGCGGGCGCGGGGCGAGCGGGCGGCCCGGCAGGTGCCCAAGCGCCGCCGCCCGGACCCGGAGGCTCCGGCGCTGCGCCCGCGGCCGCGCGCCGTGATGACGTCGCGCCCGCCCGCGTCACGTGCGAGGCCGTCACGTGACGGCGGGCGCCGCGGGCGGGCCCGGGCGGAGCGGGGTTGGGGCGCGGCGCGCGGCCAAGACTGCCTGCGACCCCGGCCCCTGGGGCCTCAAGACGCGGCGACCCGAGAGGAGTGCGGAGGCTTCCCAGGTAGGCAGCTGGCCGCAGGGCGCGTTTCTCCTGCCAGGCGTTCAGGCGCCCTCTCACCGAGAAAGCCCACCGAGGCGCCCCGTCTCCTCCCGTCCATAGTCCGCGGTAGCCTCTTCCGGGCCGACCGTCGCTGTGATGAGAATCCCGGAGCCCCGCGACCACGGACCTCGGCGTTCTCTGCGTCACAGTCGGGTCTGTGGCCACCGCCGCGCGGTTCTCTGCTGCTTGCTCTCCGCGCGGCCCTGGAAGCAGGACTCCGCCAGGGAGGCTGCGAAGGACCTTAGACGTCCCGGGGGTCCTCAGGCCCCCTGTCCGCTTCTGCTGCCTTTTACAGCTCCTGCGTGCCGAGCGTTCTGCTAGAAATTTTGCTTCTGATTGGTTTTGGCTCGCTTATCTCAGCGCCTGGGAAGGGAATGAGGTTCCTTGATGCTGTTCCCGTGAAGGTTCAAACCCGCTGAGCTTGAGTGTACCGTTTTCCTTTGCGGTGCCGTTGATTCTTCAGGGATAATAAAATTATGGTCGAGCGGGTAGCAGTGTTATAGTCTAATTTTGTGTAGTGTTTCCATCTCTCATGTAGTATCTCAAATAAAATTCTCTTGATTTGCGTATTTCTGAGTGAAGGATTGATCCAGATCTTAGTGGGGGCATTTTGTAAAAGTTCACCAGAATGATGAATGCAGATATTTTTGGGGTATATCTATCCTTTGTATATTGTCACACACATGAAAAAAAATGTGTGTACAAGGTTGTTTGTAGACTGGATTGGGGACTGTTTCAGTAACGTGTGGTGCATCCATACGATTCAATACCACGAAGTTGTGAACAGTGCGTATACTTTGCCATTAGTTGTGTAGAAGGGCTGGGAAAGATAAGAGTCATATTTGGCAGTATATGTATGAAAATTGCAGTTGGAAGGATACAAAGTAGAGTAGCAACAGAAGTTTCTTTGGAGAGAGGAACTGGTTGTTTGGGAGACAGGGTAGGAGAGATTTTCCCTACGTATTTTTGTGCCTTTTGAATTTTACAACATGTGGACTTAGTTCAGTTCAGTTCAGTCGCTCAGTCGTGTCTTACTCTTTGCGACCCCATAAATCGCAGCACGCCAGGCCTCCCTGTTCATCACCATGTCCAGAGTTCACTCAGACTCACGTCCATCGAGTCCGTGATGCCATCCAGCCATCTCATCCTCGGTTGTCCCCTTCTCCTCCTGCCCCCAATCCCTCCCAGCATCAGAGCCTTTTCCAGCAAGTCAACTCTTCACATTAGGTGGCCAAGTACTGGAGTTTCAGCTTTAGCATCATTCCTTCCAAAGAACACCCAGGGCTGATCTCCTTCCGAATGGACTGGTTGGATCTCCTTGCAGTCCAAGGGACTCTCAAGAGTCTTCTCCAACACCACAGTTCAAAAGCATCAATTCTTCGGTGCTCAGCCTTCTTCACAGTCCAACTCTCACATCCATACATGACCACAGGAAAAACCATAGCCTTGACTAGTGGGATCTTCGTCGGCAAAGTAATGTCTTTGCTTTTCAATATGCTATCTAGGTTGGTCATAACTTTTCTTCCAAGGAGTAAGCGTCTTTTAATTTCATGGCTGCAGTCACCATCTGCAGTGATTTTGGAGCCCCCAAAATAGTCTGACACTGTTTCCCCATCTATTTCCCATGAAGTGATGGGACTGGATGCCATGATCTTCGTTTTCTGAATGTTGAGCTTTAAGCCAACTTTTTCACTCTCCTCTTTCACCTTCATCAAGAGACCCTTTAGCTCCTCTTCACTTTCTGCCATAAGGGTGGTGTCATCTGCATATCTGAGGTTATTGATATTTCTCCCAGCAATCTTGAGTCCAGCTTGTGTTTCTTCCAGCCCAGCGTTTCTCATGATGTACTCTGCATAGAAGTTAAATAAGCAGGGTGACAATATACAGCCTTGACGTACTCCTTTTCCAATTTGGAATCAGTCTGTTGTTCCATGTCCAGTTCTAACTGTGGCTTCCTGACCTGCATACAGATTTCTCAAGAGGCAGGTCAGGTGGCCTGGTATTCCCATCTCTTTCAGAATTTTCCAAAGTTTCTTGTGATCCACACAGTCAAAGGCTTTGGCATAGTCAATAAAGCAGAAATAGATGTTTTTCTGGAACTCTCTTGCTTTTTTGATGATCCAGCGGATGTTGGCAATTTGATTGATCTCTGGTTCCTCTGCCTTTTCTAAAACCAGCTTGAACATCTGGAAGTTCATGGTTCACGTATTGCTGAAGCCTGGCTTGGAGAATTTTGAGCATTACTTTACTAGCATGTGAGATGAGTGCAATTGTGTGGTAGTTTGAGCATTCTTTGGCATTGCCTTTCTTTGGGATTGGAATGAAAACTGACCTTTTCCAGTCCTGTGGCCACTGCTGAGTTTTCCAAATTTGTTGGCATATTGAGTGCAGCACTTTCACAGCATCATCTTTCAGGATTTGAAAGAGCTCAACTGGAATTCCATCACCTCCATTAGCTTTGTTCGTAGTGATGCTTTCTAAGGCCCACTTGACTTCACATTCCAAGATGTCTGGCTCTAGGTGAGTGATCACACCATCATGATTATCCGGGTCTTGAAGATCTTTTTTGTACAGTTCTTCCCGTGTATTCTTGCCACCTCTTCTTAGTATCTTCTGCTTCTGTTAGGTCCATACCATTTCTGTCCTTTATCGAGCCCATCTTTGCATGAAATGGTCCCTTGATATCTCTAATTTTCTTGAAGAGATCTCTAGTCTTTCCCAGTCTGTTCTTTTCCTCTATTTCTTTGCATTGATCGCTGAAGAAGGCTTTCTTATCTCTTTTGCTGTTCTTTGGAACTGTGCATTCAGATGCTCATATCTTTCCTTTTCTCCTCTCTTCTTTTCACAGCTATTTGTAAGGCCTCCCCAGAGAGCCATTTTGCTTTTTGCATTTCTTTTCCATGGGGATGGTCTTGATCCCTGTCTCTTGTACAATGTCACGAACCTCATTCCATAGTTCATCAGGCACTCTTATCAGATCTAGGCCTTTATATCTATTTCTCACTTCCACTGTATAATCATAAAGGATTTGATTTAGGTCATACCTGAATGGTCTAGCGGTTTTCCCTACTTTCTTCAATTTCAGTCTGAATTTGGCAATAAGGAGTTCATGATCTGAGCCACAGTCAGCTCCTGGTCTTGTTTTTGTTGATTGTATAGAGCTTCTCCATCTTTGGCTGCACAGAATATAATCAGTCTGATTTCGGTGTTGACCATCTGGTGATGTCCATGTGTAGAGTCTTCTCTTGTGTTGTTGGAAGAGGGTGTTTGCTATGACCAGTGCATTTTCTTGGCAAAACTCTATTAGTCTTTGCCCTCCTTCATTCCACATTCCAAGGAATGTGGACTTAATGTATGTATAATTTAAATAAAAATAATCCCTTGTCTTCTGGCTGCAGAATAGCATCTAGAGGCTTTAATGAGATTGCCTAATTCCTGGCTGCAAGCAAGGACTCTGCCAGCAGGAAAGCCAACACACCAAGGGGCTAGTCAGGCTTCTCCTGTTTTCTTCAAGGGTACAGCTCTAACATGTTTTGAGTCAAGTCACAGGGACACCGTCCTCGTGAGAATATTTCTAAACTTTGGATATCTGACTCGGTACCCTGCAGCCCAAACTGATTCTGAGTTCTTAGGTCCATTGCTGGAGGGCTGTGTCTGGATGAGGTGGGTGGATCAGTCAGGTTCCACACATTGCCCTGCCGTAGTGTTTGGACTCCTGGGGTGACTCTGGGTGTCGACAGCTGCTGAAGGGTTTCAGGAAGGGAAGCATGGATGTTGTAGAGCTCTACATCAAGGACATCGAATGTGGGTCAGATCTTGAAGCCAGTTAGGCAGAGGGCACGTATTTTTGTGCCATCAGAGCATGGCAGACAGGAGAGTGTGCCTCATAATTATGGAATGTAATCATGCAGGGCCCCAGCTGCTGCTTTGAAATTCATCGTGAATTTGCTCCCAGCCCTAGCTCATGCCCCCAAGGGCTGGTTCCTGGTCCTGACTGAAGATAAGGCAGATACTGAGGAAGACACTTTCTAGGGGAGATGGGACTCCTTTGTCAGCAGATTTTGGGTCAAGGACTTCTCCAAACACAGGGCGCTGCTGAACCTCTCTTAGGTTGCAAGGCAATAGATGTTCTACAACTAGAGATTAATTAGTCTCTTAATTGTTAATTAGTCTCCTAATTGTTTCCCTGATTCGAAGAGGGTAGAGTCAGAGTCTTAGCTCTTATTCTTGGCCTTTCTTTAATCAGAATTCATCACTGTTTCTCTCATCACTTTTCGCCTATAGTGCCCTCAACAAATATGTAGGAAATGAATGGACCATAGCATGCAGTTAGAGAAAGAAGGTAGGACCTGCTGCTAGTTAGCAGAGTTGGTGAAGGCAAGGCTGGCTAGTCAATCAGGATTTTTAAATGATCCGTGGCTTTAAAACCTGGGGTTTAAGTCAGATCTGAACCTGGATTCAGATACTCTGATCCTGCCATCTTGTGAAAAATAGTCCTGATCTTTTAGGGCCTTAGCTTTTTCCATCTGTGGAATGGTATACTACTACCTAGTATTATTGACATATGGAAAGTGCAGAGGAAATCCCTGGGGTCCCAGTGGAGAGGAATCCGCTTCAGTGCAGAAGACACAGGTTTGATGCCTGGTCCAAGAAGACCCCACACCACAGAGCACCTAAGCCCCTGCCCAACTGCTGAGCCCGTGCGCTACAGCCCGGGGTTGTGGCTGCTGAGCCCGTGCTCTATAGAGCCCGGGGGTCGCGGCTGCTGAGCCCGTGCTCTAGAGCCCGGGGGTCGCGGCTGCTGAGCGTGTGCGCTACAGCCCGGGGGTCGCGGCTGCTTAGCCTGTGCGCTACAGCCCGGGGGGGTCGTGGCTGCTGAGCCTGTGTGCCCAGAGCTTGTACTCTGCAACTCTGTACTCTTCTGGTTTGGGAGAACCCCCCCAAACCAGCAGCCCATGCAATGAAGAGTCACCCGTGCTTGCTGCAACAAGAGAAAGCCTGCACATGGCAAGGAAGACCCAGCACAGCCAAAGAAAAAGATGCTCAGTAGATGTCCTCGCTTAGACCCTTTCCCCAGTCCTGTCCACCAGCGATGAGGAAACAGACACGGGGCCTCACCAATAGCTGCGGGTTTGTTTCCTCAATACAACACGGATGGAGACAGAGCAGACGCGGTCCTTTCTGTACTAGTGATGCCTCCGAGGGCCAGACAGGCGGCCGCACTGCTGGGGAGGGCTGAGGGTGAGCCTGAGAGGCGCCCTCCATAAAGGCACGGCCGCTATTGGGCTGAGGTGGGCTGCTTCTGCTGTGCAGCCCACAGCACGGCCGTGAGTGTTTGCAGCTTGCCGGTCAGCAGTTTGAGGCACCTGCGCTCAGTTAACTCTGTGCGTTTTTAACAGCATGCCAGCGCAGTCACGCCAGATAGAGCCTCTCTAAGTAGCCCCACTCCCTTCTGCTAATCTTGAGATTAAGCCACATTGTCCTTCCTGTAACTACTTCTCATCACTGAAACTGTTTCACAAGAATAAACCAAGATTTCTCCACTCATCAGTTCTGGACATTTGGCTTGTCTGCAGTATGTTGCTCCTATGTACAGCTACAATGAAACTTTTTAATACAAGCTAAGTTTCTCTAGGGTAACTTTAAAAAAAAATGTGAGTTGTGACCTACTGATGAGTTATGAAACAACTTAGTGAGTCAGAACCAGCATTAAAAAATTTTTTAAGCATCCCCTGTGCTGGAAGCACTGGAGTCGCTTAACCACTGACTGCCAGGGAAGTCTCCCAGCATTTTTAAACAGATACGAGATGCAGCTCACACTGCAGTGTTATTCATGTAACGTTTGAATGTTGTAACCTGTGTATACCCACACATCCAAAGTGGTCCCATGGATGACTCCCCAGCAGCGTCTGGTCAGACCCACATCTGCACCAACATGCAATCTTAGAATCTGTAGGTTTTTCACTCTGTGGCTGCTCTGGGTCATTGCTGGGGCAGGGTTTTCTCTAGTCGCGGCGAGTGGGAGCTGCTCCTGGCTGTGGTGTGCAGGTCCCCACTGCGGTGGTCTCTCTTGCCTGGCGTCCGCTTGGCTCACTCACCAGCCCGCCCACACCAGCCAAGCACCTGGGATTCTGACTGGAGCCTCCGGAGCATGCGGGGAGCGGAGCCCGCACAGGCTACAGAATGCCAAGTGTCTTCTGTACTTTATTATCATCACAGTCTTCGCATCAAGATACACAGCAGTGATAGCGGGTTTCTTTTTAAAGCTTAGTATTAAATATTAAATATCTTTCCCCACTTTTAATTTTACATTACTCTGCCAAGAAAAAATTAAAACTCAAGTTATCTGAAGCCTGGACACACTTCCATGATTAGCCGGGCTGTGTAAAAGTCTGTGGCTTTGTTCTTCCTGCCACGTGAGCAGGCCCAGGCCCTAGAAAGATAGGACCAGGTTATCATTGTTTTTGAAAAGTGTGCTACAAAAACGCATGGCCTTTTATAAGCCAGGTTACAAAGTCAGGACAGGGGTGAGGGAGAGACAGTTTCTTCCAGAAACGGAATCTGAGGAGTCTCAGTCCATCGCTTTTCCCCAGAATGGAGCGAGGAGGGGTCAGATCTCACCGTGAGCTTCCCAGCCCCATCTCTGGGAGGGGCGGCCGGGGGCAGGGTGGCCGCACCTGCCCTCCCCCACGTTTCTCAGCGAGGGAATGGTTTATTGCCCAGTGAGTGTGAAGTGGGCTGAAGCTTGGTTGGTACTGAATTCTCTAAGAGGTTTCTTCTAGAAACAGACAACTCAGACTCTTCCTCTCACTTCAGCAAAGAAGTTATTTTAAAAGCACTTGGGAAGTTCCTTCTGCGCCCCTGGGGGGCGGCTCAGAGGAGGGAGTCATCAGTACAGCCCCCTTCCAGGCCGTATCGGAACTCCTGAAGGTTGGAGACCCCATAGAAGTGGACGAAGGCGGCCGCCACCACCAGGACATGGAAGATCTGATGAGACTGGAACTGCAGGGACAAGAGAGAAGCTTCAGAGTGACGGCAGGGAGACCTGGGGGAAGCGAGGAGGCACTGGCCTCTCCTAGTTCCTCAGCAAAATTTCCTGCACCATAAAACTGATAAGTTTGTTGTAGGGGAAAAAAAAAGTGTTAAGTCCTGTCAGGGACTCACCCACCCACACGCACGCACCGGCGTGAGCAGGGACACACATCACCCCAGACACCACCTGCCCTTGTCTCCCTCTGCCTCTGACTTCCACCTTCGGGCAGACTTACCACCACAGCCCTGCGAAAAGTCGTTTCTTACCCATATGTCGAATTTTCCAGGGAAGAAGCGCTCAGGAATGCGTGCGGCATAGAGGCCGGCTCCAGTGATGTACATCACAGCCATGAGGAAGAACCAGCCCATCTGGCCCACCGTGGTGGCCTTGACGAAACCCTCCGCGATCGTGAAGTGCATGGTAGGCACGACGCCACTCAAGCCGAGCCCCAGGAACACCCCTGAGCAGACGGATGGGGCGCGTCAGGCACAGGGGCGGCCCTGCGGCCCTGCTGCCACAGCACGTGGGCAGGAAATTTTGCACAAGATGGAGAGCCATCATCAGCTGCTGCTTCAACGTCCAGAGTGGGAAGGAGGCTGGGTAAACGCTGACACAGCCATTCCCTCCCACGGAGCGCCAAGAACAAGCATCTCGTGCTCTTCACTCCCCGTGAAGCAGCCGAGGCGACCGTGAGCGTCAGAACGCTGATGGCTGCCTCGCTACACAGCCGAGGTGGCGAGCCCTCAGGGGCGAGCAGGACGGGCTAGCCCTTAAGAGCAGAGGACTTAAGGAGCAGGAGTCTGACCTCCTGAGGAGGTGGACCCCGGTGAGAAGCCCTAGGAGAAAGAGCTGAGGGCGCCCCTCCACAGCAGGCCCTTCCCCGCGGCCGCTGGGCGGGGCTCTGCGCCACCTCTGCAGACGCCCTGGGTGAGGCACGCT
The DNA here is from genome assembly GCA_917880005.1 of Nanger dama. NCBI lineage: Eukaryota > Metazoa > Chordata > Mammalia > Artiodactyla > Bovidae > Nanger > Nanger dama. The sequence continues at coordinate 47,741,956 of CAKJTW010000013.1, read as the reverse complement.
GGCTGGTGCTCGATGAATGGTTGACTCCCTTAAATGAGGGTTAACCCACAGCGATGTTAAGGCTCAAGGGACTGGAGACAGTGGTGACTGACGTGTGGCTGCAGTAGCTGGAGTCTGGACAAGACACCAGGAAGGGGCTCCTGCACAAGGCGACCCCGCCCCTCAACTCGGCTGGGGCTCAAGGTGCTCTCTCTACCGAGCCACGCCTCTCATTCCCTTAGGAAAATAGCTCCCGGTGAGCTCGAGACTGTGCTTTGTGCATTTCTTAACCTCCTCAGGCCAGATGTTAGAGTAGTCTTTTTGCCCTTTAATTACTGTCGTATTGACATGTCGCTGAAGTAGTATGAATCTTGCGGGAATTGCCCTTTGAGAATTCATGCTGTTTTTAAAGTTGTAAACACAAACCAGGGTCTGGGTGGGGGCCCAGGGCTGACCCCTTAGGCTGAAGGTCCAGACACCCACAAGGGCGCGCCCTGCCTTGCGACCCACCTGCTCGCGTCTGGCGGTGCTTGGGCGTGGCGAACCGGTCCCACTGCGCCACGATGATGGCGGAGATGCCCAGGACGCAGACGATGGAGAGGTAGATGAGCCGCGGCTGCGGGGAGCAGTAGAAGGAGTAGTAGAGCCAGGGCACGAAGCTCCCCATGATCAGCAGGGCGATCCCTGAGTAGTCCAGCCTGCAAGAGCCACGGGAGATAGTCCAGCCTGCAAGAGCCACGGGCGGCGGCCAAGAGGGGGGCGCGGCGGGCTCGACCAGAGCCCCGCGGCCCAGCCGGTGTCCTAACTCAAGCCCACCCACGGTCAGGCACTGTTTGGGGCACGTTTGAAGGGCATCCCTTTGCCCAGGCTGTCAACAGCCACACCCCCTCACAGACACTCAATCAGGAGCTCCGTCCATCACAATCCAGCCAGGCCCCAACTTCCATGCAGGAAGGACTGAGTATTCCCCAGTTCTGACGGTTCTAAAGCCAAAGCCCTTACAGCGGGAGCATTACTAAGGGGGTAGTGTTCTCTTAGTTGACTTTAACGATAAAAATGTTTTACTTGTTGCTGGTGTTATTGAGAAAAACAATAACTCAGCAACACTTCCAGAACCAAAAATAACAACAGAAACAAGTGAACAGAAGCCCAGGCTCAGCGCTGGGGAGGACGGGCGCCTGGGGCTTCTGATAAGCTCTCCTGGCTGGTGGGCGGGCACTCCCACGGGGGCGGCGCCCTGACGGGAAGGGGGGCGCGGCTGGGCACTTGGTGCAGGAGAGCGGCGGCTGCACTGCCAGCCTCTGGACAGCGCCGCGCAGGGATGAAGTCTACCCACAGCAGGCTCTGTCTATGGAGGAGGCCGCAGTGAGAATTTTCAGGTCGGACTTAACAGAAAAGCTTCCTGGGAATCTTGAGGAGCCCCTGCAGTCGCCAGGAACCGCCAGCACCCGATCACAGGGCATGACGACAGCACGCGGCCCTTCCCCACAGCCATCCCTGTGACTCACTTGGAGAAAGTCCGGGAGACTTTCTCTGAATGACAGTAGACAGTGTGAAAGAGCCAGGAGAAGCTGAGGCAGAGCACCGCTCCCAGGAAGAACATCCCGAACACCACCTTCTCCTGGAGCGGGGCCATGAAGTACATGTTTGGCCTCAGCATGGTCAGGATCCCCAGGAAGAGAAACAGCACAAAGCCTGCAGCAGGGAGAGAAGAGGAGTCTGAGGAGAAAGGCAACAGGCGATGCTTTAAACCAGCCCTGACGCCACAGGCTGAGCTGCGGACCCAGAGACCCAGACCAAAAGGAGCGTCTGCTGAACGCCGACATGTCCTTTATAGACGGTGGATCTCCGACGGGACCACAGAGGACATCCTTTCCGACGTCTGCCCCTCTCACACTCAAGTGACGAAGGGCCCTGCGAGCTCCCCGGCTGTAAAGACACCGCCAGCTCCCTCATGATCGCGACAGCGGTGTTTCTCCTTCCCATGGACAAAGGCCACACAGCTCCCGGGCAGCAAGCAGATGAGCCCGACGTCCCCGGGGGCCTCACCAAGCAGATGCGTCCAGATGTTGCCGGTCTCCGTGTGGATGCGGAAGATGCTCTTGAAGCAGGCGCGGAAGGAGGGCATGGGCGGCCGGTGGCCGTGCAGCAGGTAGTCATTGTCCTTCAGCCAGTCCGGGAGCACGTCGTACGGGATGACCCTCCAGCGGCCCTCCCAGACCTGCAACCACAGGCGCTCTAAGCCGAGCTGGGAGCCACGAGCCTCCCCAAGGACGCGGCGTGCAGGAGAGCATCCGCCGGGTTCCAGAGGGTCCCGGGAGCGGTGGGGGCCAGCCCGGGGCTGCAGACGCCAGACAGCAGGAGCGAGGCTGCCCCCAGACCCCCGCTTAGAGTGTCTTTGTTCTTGTGTCAGGAGGCTTATCTGGATGTGCTTAGCTGAGCAGGTCAGAATACGGCAGGACCTCCTCTTAGCTACCTGAGAAATACACATTTACCACTCCCCCACACTCTGGTGGGTGGCTGTCATCGTCCCCCTTTGAGCAGCTAAGTTCTCACTGTGTTGAGACTGTGACTTTTCAGAGCAAGAGTTCTTAACCTAGGACGTAAAGAAAATGGACAGTGTCCAGAGGGCTGGTGAGCAAGGTTAGTATCAGAATTTGTGACTCTGTCACCCGTGGAAATCAGATATTTTCATGTTAGTTTTGCAGATATCAGTTTCTACTCGTCTCCACTCAGAAATGACAAGTTCTGATAACACAGCTCGTCATGAATGCGTGTTCAGTGTGTTGATAAAGGTGCAGTGCTCCCGTCTCAGCCCCGGGCGGGTGAGCCCAGTCCCTCCCCGCCAGGACAGGACCTTGTACACGAACTCCTCCATCTTCTCCATGGCGTGGTGGGCCTGCAGGGGCAGCGTGAGCACTCGCACCTCCTCCTCCTCCTCCTGCGGCCCTGGGCAGGCCTGCTCCTCCTCGGCCTGTGGGGAAGGGGAGAGCGGCTGCAGCCCTGGAGGGCCTGAGGACGTGCGCGTCTGGTGCCCACGAGCCAGGCCACGCCGCCCACTGCACACAGGCCTCGGGTCTGCTCTCGGAAGCAGGATGGTGCCTGAGTTTGCAACATCACAAGCGCTGGGGGGAGAGCGTGCCGCAGCGCCCGAGGCGCAGGGTCAGCAGCCCAGGCCTGCACCCAGGCCCTGGCAGCCCACCTCTGTCTCCAAGACAGTGGCCCTCAGCTTCCCCCAATTTCCCAAACACTTCTCATTTAGACCGCTGAACGAGGAGGAATAAGACAGAGGCTCAGAGATCTCAATCTGATCGGTGCCCCGTGCACCAGCCCTGGGGCCCAGACAGTGTCCACCTGCTCCGGGAGAAGCCAGGCCTCAGAGCCGGCTCCACAGAAGCAGCAGCAGGAGGGCCTGAGAGGGCTTGCCTCCGGGAGACCTCCAGAGCCGAGGGGGCAGGGTAGTTCCTCCGCAGGGCGAGTTTTCCTCCTGCGATGCTTCCTCTTAGATCTTGTGATAGAGGAACACCCCCCACCCCTCGCCAAATTCATCCTCTGTCCGTCTTGTCACAGAGTCCCTGGTCTCCCTCCAAGTGGGGGATGCTACTGGGGTTTTGCTCAGGCAAAACGAAAAGCCCACTTGGCTGTACATGAGGCCCTGCCAGGCCCCTCCAGGAACAGGGCCTTATCTCCCCCCTCCGCCCCTTGGGGACTCTGAAGAATGAGATAAAGTGGCCAGGTGCAGCCTCACAGCAGCCTGGGGCAGCACCTGCTCCTCCCATGAGCCTTCCAGCTGGCCAAAGCGGCAGGGTCAATGGTATATGGAGCCTAGCCTGACTGCTTCCTGCCTTCGTCAGGACAGACAGTCCAGGGCACTGTGGCTCTGGGGAGACCAACAGGTCTCAGGAGAGGCTGACGAGGGAGATGACTTACTTTGGTTGGGCTGGTGACCGCCCGCTTGCCCTTCTCCTCGAGCAGGGGTCCCAGCTCGGCCAGCTCCACTGTGTCGGCCGCCCTGTTGCTGGCGGGAGCCCCGTTGCCCTGGGCCACCGCAGGTCCCTTGTGAGACGACATCAGGATGGTATCTCGGGGCCCTCCCGGCTTCAGCCTGGGAGAGCGTGGGGTCTCTTGGCCCCAGGGGCCAGAGAGCTCCCTGTGATGGGGACACTGGAAGCAAACACAGACACAGGGTGTTGACAATTTATCCTTCTGATGTCTCATTTCTGAAGTCAATACTGAGAAAGAGACAGGTCCCCACTCATACCCTCTCCAGTCTCAGAGGCCAGCTAACTGCATCTCTCCTCCTCTGTACCATCAGCCTTTACTGAGGCTTCACTAACCTTAAAATCTGAAAACCTAGTTGCTTCAAAAGATGCATTTTGCACCAAACTGTCACCCCAGAAAAACAGCTACCCACCCCACATCCCTCCCACAAACACAGAGCCCATTCAATGAGCAAGTTTATCCTGGTTCCCAGAGCTGGCCCTGGAAAAGCCTGGCTCCAAGACTGAGCGGCAAAAAGAGGAAGCCGAAGCCTGGCTGTAATCACCACAGGCCACCCAGGCTGAGAAATGAACCAACTGCCAACTGAGCTCAGTGGGCTTTACCTACAAATGGCCTGAAACGTGTGCGCCGCCTACAAAAGTGGGCCGAGAGTGGGCTAGCAGCCCCAGGGGGTGGGCTAGTGGCCCGGGGGTGAACTTCTCTGCAAGGTCTACTGCTTCTGTTGGAGGATCACCGCCCAGCTCTGTGAGGAGAGCACACTCTGCTCACAGCCCTGTCTTGCAGCAGCAATAACTCACCTGGCTGTGGGAGGCTGAAGACGCGAGGCAGCCCACCCTTGCCCCACCACCAAGCCGGCTCAGCACGGGCCTGTCCCGGCGACCACAGACCATAACCTAGGCCCCACTCCAAAGAGCTTTGGAGCTGAGCCAGCACACGGACCCTGCAGGAGGTGGTCTTTAATCAGGCCTCCGGAAGATAAGAGGAACATTAAGAGGAGGGGAAAAGTGCCCCAAGGCTTCTGACTCCCCCACCCCCAACAAAGGAATTTACTGCTCACAGCAACAGCAGCCAGAAGAGTAACTTCCAGCACGGGTCACCTGCGCCCTGGGAGCCACCAGGCAATGCAAAGATGGCCAGGCAACACCTGCGTGGAGCAAGCTGCCCCCGGGAGGAAGCAGAGCTCGGGCTGACTCTCACCAGGCGGTCAGCGCGGCCCCGCTCCCAGAGGGCAGTGTCTGTCTCCGCAGTGGCCATGCACGTCCATCTTGGACACGCGTGCCTGCTCTTTCACCCAAGAGTCACCTCGATCCCTTCTCAGAGATCAAGGCCGGATCTATGTAGTCAGGTGAGGGCAGCCCACAAGTTTCAGAACGGCCATGCCAGGCTCAGCCATCAGCACAGCTGAGAGCTGGTTCAGGAGAGCAAATGGCCGTAAGCTGTGGTGCCGACACACAGTCAGTGGCTGCCCTCCACACACGCAGGACTCTGACAGGAAAGATGCCAGCCCACAGCTGCGGCCAGACTGAGCCCCAGGAGAACAGGAAGCCAGAGGCCCGCGAAACCCTCAGGAGACAGGCGGCCCACGTGAGCAGAAACACTGGGCAATCTCTTTCAATAGGCTGACCACAAAACACATTTCCTCAAACTGAAGTACTCCAGGACAAACAGCTTTAGGAAGAAGCAATTCACACTGCAGTGAAAAATAGATAGCTTTGGGCATCCCAGAAAAGCACGAAAAGGGGATATACTTAGCTAGAGTACAGCACTCGAGAGGCAGCCACTAGGGTTAAAAAACAGATATCTTCTAAGGTTCTGGGATGCAGTGCTACACAGATCACTAATTTATACATATCTCTGATTGTGGTCAGAACCTGTATTTCAGAATAGGTCCTTCAGCAGGACAGCGCCCGGAGAGCCCTGGGCTAGGATGGCGCACACTCGGCGCAGGTGAGTGCTGTGGGCCTGACTCACCAGTGAGGGTGAGAATGACACACATTATGCGCTGGGCAGTCAGGGCCAGAGAGCAGGCGCGGACTCCAGCCTGGCGCACTTCCTAACTTCCTCACCGGCTCTGACGCTCTCATGCCCTCAAGCCCAGTGTCCTCCTAGGAGGACCTCAGTCTTGTGGCAATCTTCAAAGGCTTTCCTCGTTAAGCTGAAATCACCTTGTCGCTTCTGAGCCCCTTTGGCTTCCACACCCCACCCCCAGCGTTGTCTCTAGACCCAGAGTCACTAACTCTGACAGGCACCCGTTAACTCACAAGCCAGGCCCGCCACAGCTCATCTCACAGGACACACTGCCAGGCATCAGAGAACAGACGCCGCCGCCCAGCGGAGGCCACGCCGCCAGAGTGAGCGGAGCCCACTGTCCAGCGGGGCCTTCCAAACTCCCAGCACAGGGAGAGGAAGGGGGCGGAGGTCTGGTAAGAAAGAAAAGCAAGTAACGCTGAGCCTGACCGTCTGCTCGGCAGGGTGGGCCTCTCACAGATGCCGGGCGATCGGGCGAGCGAGCCTTTCGGTGCCCGCAGTGCCGCGCCAGCACCGACCCTGGGGGTGAGGACGGACTCTGTGAGCACTCAGAGCCAGAGGGGCTTCACTTTCCCCACGAGCTTTACTTCTGATTTTTTAATATTTCACAGGTTTCTTCTTAAAATTTTTTAAAGATTAATTTTATTTATTTATGGCTGTGCTGGGTCTCTTGCCGCGTGGGCCTTCTCCGGCTGCGGCTGCGGGGGTCGCAGCTCCGGCTCTGGGGCGAAGATTCGGCAGTCGTGGTGCCCGGGCTTCGCTGCTCCCTGGCGTGAGGGGTCTTCTTGAACCTGTGTCTCCTGCGTTGGCAGGTGGATTCTTTACCACTGAGTCACCAGGGAGGCCCTCACAAACCTTCCTATCCTTATATATTCTAGAGGAAACACCTTTCTCCTGAAAACCGCCGCATCCAATCAAGCAGTTATAATCGGGCCAAACTCGCTGTGTGCATTTTTGATGGGATTTCTTTGCTTCAAGCTGATGCATCTTTGCTGCTAAGCTCCCCCCGCTGGATAGCCTGTGACACTGGGGGGCAGGGCTGTGGGGGCAGGGCTGCCAGTGCTCCTGGGAACGAGATTATCTGGCGCCAAACCTGGGGAAGCTCTGATTCTTAGTTGCCAGCCTTTGTTGGTGAGTTTATTTCCCTCACACTTTTGGAGACATTTATTTTGTGAGTCAGTTCCCAAGGTTTTCACATTATAGTATACTCCTTCTCAGGAGTCAAAGGCACAGAACTTCTAGAAATTTTTAATCTAGGGTCCCTGGGCCCTTGGAGGTTCCACAAGTTAAGCTCCTTCTTACGCCTACCTGACTCTCACAGCAAAGCAAGACTTGTTCTGTTGTGTCTGACTCTTTCAACCTCATGGACTGGAGCCCTCCAGGCTCCTCTGTCCATGGAATTCTCCAGGCAAGAATACTGGAGTGGGTGGCCATTCCCTTCTCCAGCGGATCTTCCTGATCCAGGGATCAAATCCACGTCTCCTGCACTGCAGGAGGATTCTTTTTTTTCGTTTTGAACGATGTATGCAGTTTTGTTTTTTTTTTGTAAAGTACACACATCATGGACCAGTTTGCTGTTCAATCGCTGCACAGATGCAGTCCCAGCAAGAGGCAGAAAACTCAACGACCACAGTGCCAGAAGTAAGTGTCCATTCACATTCGGTGAGCTTGTCCTCATCAGCAGAAAGATTGACCCAAGCTGCTCAATGCTGCGTCGCCTCAGTCGTGTCCGACTCTGTGCGACCCCATAGACGGCAGCCCACCAGGCTCTGCTGTCCCTGGGATTCTCCAGGCAAGAGTACTGGAGTGAGTTGACATTTCCTTCTCCAAGGAAGATTCTTTACCACTGAGCCACTAGGGAAGCCCAAAACAAGACTAGTCAAAGCAGTGAGGACAAAACACAGTCATCCTCTCCACTGCTCTGTCAGGGAAGGTGGTTGCACAGCACTGCTGGGGGGACCTGAGTCAAGACAAAGGCTTATGTTTGAAAACTACTGAATTTCAACAATGGAGCCTCAGCTTTCCTATTTCAGTACAAGTGTCACTGACTTAAGAGTCTGCAATAAAAACCCAGAATCTAACTTTCTTTGTAGCTCTTCTCCAGGTAAAGCTATCTCAACAGAAATAGGTCGTTTTTGAATCCCAAACAGGCAGGTAAGCTTTCCAAATGCCATGACACAAGGAAAAGTAAACAGGAATGTGAAGGCGCTTCATTCCAGCCCTTGATTTTAATACCTGGCTTCTAAGTGCAGTCAACACATCATATGGTAACTGGAGCCCCAATGAAACAAGTAAATGAGGTACATGTCTAAAAGCAAATCACTCGGAACCAGGTGAGTGAGGGCACTTTCAAGGATCTATTCAATCTAAGACAGCTAAAACTTTATACACAGTAACCATACCCTCAACATTTCTGAGCAGGAAAAGGCAGTTCACCTTGAAAATAGTGAAAGGAACACAGTCCAGTGGGCAACATGACGGGCAAATGGACATTAAGGGCAAAACCTAACAACTCTGATGGATACCAGCACCAGAAAACACCCCACCAGTACTGATGAAACTTCTACGTGTAAAGATGGCTTCGGTTTTCCCTGGTGGCTCAGGCAGTAAAGAATCTGCCTGCAATGCGGGAGACCTGGGTTCAATCCCTGGGTTGGGAAGATCTCCTGGAGAAGGGAAAGGGAATACCACTCCAGTATTCTGGCCTAGAGAATTTCTTGGACTTATAGTCCATAGGGTCGCAAAGAGCCACACACGACTGAGCGACTTTCACTAACTTCACAGTTCACCAGTATGATCACCAGTAGGTGGGGTTGTGTTCCAAGTGTGTCAAAGAGTTTCTTTTTGGCTTTATATTAAAGAAGTCAAGGAAATTTCTTAGGGAAATAAAGAACAGACTTATTGGCCTAGAAAGAAGTGAAAATTTCTTTACCTGTCCACAAATAAGCATGGCATTGTGGCTACAGAGACAAGGCAGAGAGGAGTCTGGCCTCGATTTTAAGAGGAGGCAGTAACTTATCTGTTCTACTAGTACCACTACAAGGCTAAATGCCATAAAGTGCTGGAGGAACTCAGAAGAAAAGCTCAGTTTGAGCTGGAATATCAAAAGGTTTTGTGGAAGATTTTAAGAAAGGATTTTGATAGGTAAAGATAGGATCAAAGCATTCCTGAGGGTAGTGCTGTGAACCTGGGCAGGCTCAAAAGAACAGAGACCCCAGGGCAGTGAATAATCCACTTTCCACAAGGAAATCTTGGAAAGGCAACGTGAGGCCAGACTTAAGAAGAAACTGAAGACAGTCTAAAAGCTAAAATCCGCAGTGCACTTTATCCATTAGCAACGGGGGCCCACTGGGAAGGGTGTGCCCTTGTCTGAGCTTTCAACCTGCAGGCAAAATAGTTGCTTAAAATTTCTGTTTATCCCCTGGGCATCAGATAGTTTTCTTGGCCCCTGAGAACAAAACGCTTTCAGATTCTGCTCAAAAATTAGGTACAGTTTCGGGGAGACCTGCCCTGAGATGGCTGCTTACGGGCAACACACCAGTCCTTAAGACTGAAGCCCCAAGAACACGGAAGTTACTCCTGGGTGAGGAAATTCCAGGGCAGCAATCCGTGTGTCAGCGCCCCGCCTGAATCCCAGCACTGCGTGGACACTACCAAACAGCAGCAGCTGCGCCACAGAGGCGATGCAAGCCTAGGTCTTCGTAGAAAGCCGTAAACAGACCCCAGAGCCCCTTCACTTCAGAGAGCCAGTCAGCGCAGTGCTCGCAGTGCTCGCTTGATTCAAGCGGGGCGCCTATACATCCTTCCCCTGCTGTGTCTTCTCCCTCCGCGGGGGAAACGCCAGGTTAACCTGGCAGAGCGCTCTGCAGGCCGCCTGTTGCTCCTCCGACACCTGAAGCCCCCTAAATGAAATTCCCCTTGTTCGTTTCCCACTCGCCTGCGTAGCGCCGGAAACCGAGAGGAAACATCTATTCCATTAAAAACTGAAGGCTTGGCCGAAAACCTCAAACATAGGATGGCACCTATGAGAGATTTCTGAGGGAATGAAATTTCCTTTTTCCCCAAAGTACTTCGCTCACATTGCAGCATCCAGGGCCACCTTACACACAGGCCAACGGCCCACCAGCCTCCCCTTCCCCGCCGCCAAGGCGTGGGCACTGTCCCGGTCTAGTAACCGCGGGGCTCCTCGGGCTGCCGAGGGCGGGGGCGCCCCGCCGGACGGCAGCTCCGAGCCGCAGGCCCGCAGCCCCTCGGCGCTCGCCTCGCGCGGTCTCGGGACCAGGCTCAGCTCCGGCCTGGCGGCCCTGAGCCGGAGCCTGAAGCCCGACGTCTCACCCTGGCGACTGGGGGTTCGGCCGCCACCGCGGCTGTTGACAGCGGGGGACGCGACTCGCACGGGAGGGGCCGGGAACGTGGACAGCTGACGCGTTGAGGCTGGAGGAGCGCCCGGCCCCGAGCGGGGGTCCGGGGGCCGTGGAGACGCCCGGGCGGTGCAGCCCTACGGCAGCTGCCTCAGGCCCGCGCCGAGACTCCCGTGGGGAGCCCGCCCTCCGGCCGATCCCCGCCCTCCGGCCTGCTCGCCACCGAACCCCGGGGAACTTACGGCGGGCGGAGGGCTGTGCTGGGGGCCGCGGCGCCGGCGCTACATCCCGCGTCGCTGGAGGCGGCCTGCGGCCGAGCGGCCCTGATCGTCTGCGCCCTCCCGGGGCCGGAAGGGGCGCGCAACCGCAGGGCGTCACCTCCGCGAGAGCGTCACGTCCTCTCAGACGCGCGGCTCTCAGCTCTCGCGAAGCCCAATCACAGGCCGGCCCCTTGGACCCGCCCCCCAGGACGGCCCCCGCCCCTCCACCTGACCCCGCCCGCTCGAGCCCGCTGATCTTTGTTGTTGTTCAGCCGCTAAATCGTGTCTCACCCTGCGACCCCATGGCCTGCAGCACCCCTAGACTCCTCTGTGCGGCAATCTTCCCGCAGTCCGGACCACAGGCCCGCCCCCCTCGGCCCCGCCTCCCCTGTGGGCCCGCCCCTCCTGGCGGCCCCGCCCCCCGCGGCACGACAGAACCTCAAGTCCCAATCACAAGTCCGTTCCCCTCGGCCCCGCCTCCCGCTCACGGGCCCCGCCCCCTCGCTCTGCTCCAATCGTAAACCTTCCCTCGCAAAGCCTCGCGGGAACCACACCCCCAAGTTGCTAACCTGTGCTCCCGTCGAGGAAGGAATTTCCGGGAATTAGACTGAGCCCTGCGAAACAATGCTGAATTTCCTATCCAGCACTTGTCCTCTAGGCTGGGCACTTCTTAAATCCGTCTTCTTCAACCTCATGGCCCCTCCTTTCTGCAAATATTTACTGAGCGCCCCACGCGTGTGAGGCACGAGGCCAGCAGGTGCCTGGTCAGGAATAGCAGCGCGGCATTGGCTGGTCTTTCTCGCGGACTCCCGGCTGTGGCCGGGGCTCCGGCTGAGGCTGGATGGGGACCGCAGGGTGCCGCAGCCGCCACCTGGGGGCGTGACACCTCATTTGTCACAAGGCTGGTAAGTGACCAGTCAATTCAAGATGCAGAGACAGGGTGGTTTATTATATTACTGATGTTTCAGGGTCTTTTCCAATGAGAAGAGCCGACTCAATGGACGTGAGTTTGAGCAAGCTGTGGGAGTTGGTGATGTACAGGGAAGCCTGGCGTGCTTCAGTCCATGGGATAGCAAAGAGTTCGACATGACCGAGCGACTGAACTGAACTGAGCAGATGCTTCAGGGCAGTGGGAATAATTCTCCAGGTGCCGGTTAAAACTGTAGGGTCTGAAATCACATAGACCCAGGCTTCCATCGCTAGCTAGCCTCTGACCTTGAGCACGTTTTTGAACCCTCCATGATAAGTACCTCGTCTGAAAAATAGGGATAAAACAGTGCTCTTTCATGGGCTCTTTGTCAGGACTGAGATAATTTATGCAGGTTTTTGGCCTGATGCTTGGCAAATCATAAATGCTTCACAAATCTTAGTCATCATGTGCTGCCCACTGTATAAAACCCTCAGAAATGGCTGCTGTCCACAGGAGTTTGCTCTCAGCTTGGCATTAAAGGGTCTCACCCACTCTCAGGCCTCACCTGCCTCCACTTGCCCTCTGGCATTTAGGCCTCAATGAACTTGCCGAGTTCTCCAACATGAACTTCTCTTCTGTCCTTCAGGCTTTTGTACACGCCGATCCTTCTGCTGGATCACCCAGCCTGTCATTCTCTGCCAAAGGATCCAAGCAACTTACAATGCCCAGTTCTGGTTTGCTTTGGACAAAGACAATCCTAGGTTCATACTCAGGCTCTGCCAGCCACTGACCAGCTATGTGACTTCCTACATATTCTGAATCCCAGACTCAGATAAAATCCCTTACAGTTATACAGTGGAAGTGACAAATAGATTCAAGGGATTAGATCTGACAGAGTGCCTGAAAAACTATGAACAGAGGTTAGTGACATTGTACAGGAGGTAGTGATCAAGACAATCCCCAAGAAAAAGAAATGCAAAAGGCAAAATGGTTGTCTGAGAAGGCCTTACAAATAGCTGAGAAAAGAGAAGCAGAAGCAAAGGAGAAAAGGAAAGATATGTCCACTTGAACGCACAGTTCCAAAGAATAGCAAGGAGAGATTTAAAAAGCCTTCCTCAGTGATCAGTGCAAAGAAATGGAGGAAAACAATAGAATGGGAAAGACTAGAGATCTCTTCAAGAAAATTAGAGATACCAAGGGAACATGTCATGCAAAGATGGGCTTGATAAAGGACAGAAATGGTATGGACCTAACAAGCAGAAGATATTAAGAAGAGGTGGCAAGAATACACAGAAGAACTATACAAAAAGATCTTCAAGACCCAGATAATCACTATGGTGTGATCACTCACCTAGAGCCAGACATCCTGGAATGTGAAGTCAAGTGGGCCTTAGGAAGCATCACTACAAACAAAGCTAGTGGAAGTGATGGAATTTCAGCTGAGCTATTTCAAATCCTGAAAGATGATGCTGTGAAAGTTCTATACTCCATATGGCAGCAAATTTGGAAAACTCAGCAGTGGCCACAGGACTGAAAAAGGTCAGTTTTCATTCCAATCCCAAAGAAAGGCAATGCCAAAGAATACTCAAACTACCGCACAGTTGCATTCATCTCACATGCTAGCAAAGTAATGCTCAAAATTCTCCAAGCCAGGCTTAATCAGTATGTGAACCGTGAACTGCCAGATGTTCAGGCTGGATTTAGAAAAGGCAGAGGAACCAGAGATCAAATTGCCAACACGCGTTGGATCATGCAAAAAGCAAGAGAGTTCCAGAAAAACATCTATTTCTGCTTTATTGACTATGCCAAAAAGCCTTTGACTGTATCGATCACAACAAACTGTGGAAAATTCTTCACACCTGACCTGACCTGCCTCCTGAGAAATCTGCATGCATGTCAAGAAGCAACAGTTAGAACTGGACATGGAACAACAAACTGGTTCCAAATAGGAAAAGGAGTACGTCAAGGCTGTATATTGTCACCCTGCTTATTTAACTTATATGCAGAGTACATCATGAGAAATGCAGGATTGAGAGAAGCACAAGCTAGAATCAAGACTGCCGGGAGAAATATCAGTAATCTCTGATATGCAGATGATACCATCCTTATGGCAGAAAGTGCAGAACTAAAGAGCCTCTTGATGAAAGTGAAAGAGGAGAGTGAAAAAGTTGGCTTAAAGCTCATCAGAAAACTAAGATCGTGGCATCTGATCCCATCACTTCATGGGGAAATAGATGGGGAAAGTGACAAACTTTATTTTGGGGGCTCCAAAATCACTGCAGATGGTGACTGCAACCTTGAAATTAAAAGGCACGTGCTCCTTGGGAGAAAAGTTATGACCAACCTAGACAGCATATTAAAAAGCAGAGACATTACTTTGTCAACAAAGGCCCATAGTCAAGGCTATGGTTTTCCCAGTGGTCATGTATGGATGTGAGAGTTGGACTATAAAGAAAGCTGAGCGCCAAAGAATTGATGCTTTTGAACTGTGGTGTTGGAGGAGACTCTTGAGAGTCCCTTGGACTACAAGATCAAACAAGTCCATCCTAAAGGAAATCAGTCCTGAATTTCACTGGACGGACTGATGCTGAAGCTGAAACTCTAATTCTTTGGCTACTTGATGCAAAGAACTGACTCATTTGAAAAGACCCTGATGCTGGGAAAGATTGAGGGCAGGAGGAGAAGGGGACGACAGAGGATGAGATGGTTGATGGCATCACTGCCTCGATGGACATGAGTTTGAGTAAACTCTGGGAATTGGTGATGGACAGGGAGGCCTGGTGTGCTGTAGTCCATGGGGTCACAAAGAGTCAGACACGACTGAGAGACTGAATATTTAGCATGATGCCTGCAGTATGGTTGTTAACTAAAAAGCATTCTTCTCCTCCTCTCAGAATCTTTTCCAAACTCTTACCGCCTGCACCTTCTATCTGTTCCATATGGGCTTCCCTGGTGGCTCAGAGGTTAAAGCATCTGCCTCCAATGCGGGAGACCCAGGTTCGATCCCTGGGTCGGGAAGATCCCCTGGAGAAGGAAATGGCAATCCACTCTAGCATTCTTGCCTGGAGAATCCCATGGACAGAGAAGCCTAGTAGGTTACAGTCCACGGGGCCGCAGAGAGTCGGACACGACTGAGCGCCTTCCCCTTCCCCTTCAGTGTTCACCGTGTTGTAGTTATGTATCATTGTCTTCCTCTAGACTATGAGTTGTTTGGGGTCTAAGAACAGTGAATCCTCAGGACCTAGCACAGGGCTTGGTACATGGAAGTCCTTAATGTCTGTATGGATAAGTGGATTGAGTGGAGAAGACAGAAACTCGTGCAAGACAAGGAATGAGCTTCTGTGTAGGGAATTCTCTTTGCTGGGGTGCTTCACTCTCTGAGCCCAACAATCCTAAGCAAGATTTTCCTTTTGGCGGTTAGGTGTCCAAGTGCTCACAGAGCCCGGTACATACACATGCCAACTGATCAAGACACGCCTGAAGGGACGCCAGGAGCAATTCAGTGCTGGCTCTACCCTGGGAGGGCCCGCAGCCCTTCTTTCTGGGGCCCAGGAGAAGTCATACACAGTTCCATGCAGAAAAACAGTGCCACCCCTCCTCCTGTCCTGATGCGTTGTTCTGTGCCAGTGTGACCAACAGAGGATCTGAAGAGGGAGGGACCCTGCTGTGATGCAAGAGGGAGTGGACTGGGCCCGGTTGCTGGAACAGGAAAAGGGCAGTCAGGACAGATGGGCCGAACTCTGTCCAGGCACCAACCAGTCTAGCCAGGGCTGGTGAGGTCAGGTTACTTTTTAAAGGACCAAGGCTTCTCTTCCAAATAGAAAGACAATACTTTGACTTATTTGCCATGCACCCTGAAGAATAAATGCAGTGAAGGGCCAAGAGAAGGCAGGAGAGCAGGAGCGGCCAAACCCAGGACCACTGTGAGGGCACCTGGGCTCCAAAAGCTTCCCTCACTTATATTCTCCTTCATCCTCCTGAGGCCTCTCCAGGGAGACCCTGCACTTCTGGCTTTGCTGAGATAGCTGCTGAGAGGAGTGTGGACTTTGGGGACAGCTCACGTTTCAGCCAGGGCATAACCACTCCGAGGTTCAGTGGAAGACCTGAAGAAAATTCTATGCTGGGAAACAGTTCCTCCTCACATTCTCAGCATGAAAAGCCTTGGAAACAAGGGCCCCAGACACAACAGCCTCTTAGGTGAACCTCAGGGCCTGCGCCCCATTTATTTGCATAAGCCAGAGGTTTCTGCCACGGTAGCAGTCTCAGACCAGGGGAAGCCCCCTCCCTCCAGCCTCGGCAGGTCCAGAGTGAGACAGACACCAGACACAGTTCAGATTCCTTTTTCTGAGGCTGAGACCATTTCCTCCACTCCCTTGTCTCTAAAAGATAAGGTCTGTAAGTCTGCACCCCCACCCCCATACACAGTCTGCTATGGGTTAAGCGCCAAGTGTTAAATGAAACCCATTACACAGGGTTCTTTCACACAAAGAAGACTGCGATGCCATCGAGGAACCAGCCAGTCCTGGAACAAGTGTGCACGCTTCCCTCTCTCCGACTCATGGGAGAGTGCTCCAGGGGCCTGGCCTGCACGCCATCACAGGGGACTGGGGCCTTCCAGGGGAAGACTTGGCCTTGGCCCTCTTCCGTGGCTATAAGGATATTGTTCCTGCAGGGACTATCCAGACCTGAGCTCTGAGTAAGGCAAACAGGCTGATACTGTCGGGAAGGACGTCCAGGGCTTACGGCTTCTGGGTGCTGGCTGGGGGCGGGGCCAGCCGCAGGGCCAGGGAGTGCAGGAGGCTCAGTAGGTGAAGCGCATCTTTGGCGAGTAGCCCAGTCTGTCCAGGCTGGGGTGGCAGGCCTGCTGTACCATCGGGGGTGGCCCACAGAGCAGCAGCAGCGTGTCCTCCCCGGGCGCGGGCAGGCGCTCCCGGATCATGTCCGCAGAGACAGAAGCCCTTGCTGTAGGCCCACCCTGCACGGGAGAGGAGAGCGCCCCCTTCCAGAGCTGCGCTGGCCGCGGGGGCAGTGTGGGCAGGGGAGGGTGCTCCGCACCCTCCGGCTTGGCTCCTCAGAAGGCCTCCAGGTGCAGCAGCACCAACGGTCAGCGGGACAGCCAGCCCTGCCACCCCCAGTCCACAGGAACCACAGGGGAGGGTCCAGGGGAGCACTGAGTCCATGCACTCAGAGGCTGGCAGCATCAGCGGGCTTCACTGAGACCAGAACCCACGGAAGGGGGAACCCTGGTCTGGGACACCCAGCAATGGGGAAGGTACCTTCTGGGGGGTGGTCCAGAGTGAACCAGAGCTTAAAGCGGTTGGGGTGTCGGGCCTGCAGCTCCTCCAAGTCCTCTCGTAAGATTATGTCCTTTTCAGTCTGAAATGAAGTGGAGAAGCAAAGTCTTTAGGAACCTTCTCAGATTCCAAAACACAAAAAGTTCTCTGCTATAACAACTCTCCAACAAGGAAAGAAAAAGCAAGCAGAAGTTCAAGGGTATAAGCAAGGATTTGAGGGAGTTGGGATGAAGGAAAGGAGCCTTTATTAAGGAATGAAGATGGACTGTGTAACAGGAAACTCAAGGAGCCAGTCTCTACATTCTGTAAATGTTTTCTCTTTCTCTTTCCTCAGGGGCCAGGGAAGGAATGTGGCTCAATGCTCTGTCCTGCTTACTGTGGAGAGGACACTCTACCGCAGTGGGGCTCTGGGCAGAGGCTGGGCCAGTGTACCCATCGGGACCACCCTCCCCACACAGTAACTATGAAATCCCAGGACTGAGAAAAGCGAAGCAACCTGATTGGCAAACAGCAGAGAGCACTGGGTAGGATCTTCTGGGTCTTTCAGGATGGCCCGGATCAGCTGCAGCATTGGAGTGATTCCTGCGCACAGACGCCCCACGGTGAGACGCAAGGCCCATTTCCCATCCCTGCCTGTGAGCTGCCCAACCCGATCAGCTTAATTCTACTCACTCAGCCCTTCACTCTGCTTTCCTTCATGTCCTAATCCTCTGTGCTTCTCCTATGACTTCACAGCACCGACATTTCTGGATGGATGTGCCCTTTATCCCAGACTCACTAAATTTCCTATCTGATAGGTGACTTGGGATCAGGTGCTCAGTGTTCACGTAAGTTCATATTGTTGAAAAAAAAAAGTGAAAGTTGCTCAGTCATGTCCGACTCTTTTTGATCCCACGGGCTATATAGTCCACGGAATTCTCCAGGCCAGAATACTGGAGTGGGTAGCCTTTCCCTTCTCCAGGGGATCTTCCCAACCCAGGGATTGAACCCAGGTCTCCCACATTGCAGGCGGATTCTTTACCAGCTGAGCCACAAGGGAAGCCCTCATGTTGTTCAAATCCTTCTAAAGAACCAATCCAGGACTCTCCTGAAGTCTGCTGGAGGGTAGGGCTTGATATCCCAGATGACTGTAAGCACCTACTGACTCCATGATGAGAGTCCTAGGGCCCTGGACTTGCAGGTTAAGTGCTTGAGCTTTGGAACTGGGCAGAGCTGCACACTGACCCTGCCCCCAGCCATGTGCGGAAAGCATTCAACCTCTCCAAACCTCCGTTTTCTCATCCCTAAAAAGGGAAGGCTCATACCTACGTCACAGATACTTACAAAGAGACTAGCACAGTGTCTGCCACAGGCAAATGTCCAATGCTAGTTTTCTTGCTTTTCCACTGTCCTATTCCTAGCTGCTTCTCTGTTCTCACCCACAATTTATTAGATTCATTCAATTTGAGGTCTTGGGAGAGCCCACCTGATCGTTCTCTCATACTGTCAGTTAAAATAAATTTTGGGGGGGCTTCTACCTGATTATGATTTTGTTTAGCAGCACCCGGGGAGCTCTAGGCATTGCTGGGGACGCCCCAGTTTGGCCATGATTACCAAACCTTCTGAGGGGCACCCGGAGCTGTCACGGGCATGGTCACAGTGGAGGGAGGGAGGGGCAGCCCTGGGCCATGTACCTGTGCCTCCGGCGATCATTCCCAGGTTCCTGGCCACGCGCGCTTCTGGTGGAGCCTTTTTGTTGGGCTGGATGTTAAACTTCCCTGAGAGGTTAAGCGGAGAGATGGGAGAAAGAACAAAGTCAATTCAGCGAAGTAAGAAAACAAATGCAGAATCGAAAACAGGGCCCAGGCCAGCTCAGCAGCTGCTGTGGAATCCGATCCTGGGGGCGGCGGTGTTGGGCCAGCCCTGACAACGAGACACTTGCTGGACAATCAGGTCAGGACTGTCTGTCCCACATGATGAGCAACAGGGAGTCATTAGCTGGCTCCTGCAGAGGGTCACTCCCTGGCGAGGGCGACAGGCACAGGGCCAGGTGTGACTCTACCTCCCCAGTGGCCCAGAGCAGCGCCCAGGCTGCCTAATGCACCCGCCGTTCCCATGGGAAGGGCGAGTGCCATCGTCATCCCTGGCTCTCTGCAGCTCGGCCTGAGGGTGAGTCTCTGAGGCAGAGCAGGAGCAGCGCTTTTGTTAGTCATCCCCACGGCTGTCATGGCTGCTGAACTATGGATGCGGAACTGATCTTGGGCACGTGGGGCTGTGGAAGACGCCTCTGTCTAACACCGGGGCTGTGTCCACAGGCGGGGCAGGCGGGCCTCACCCACGTGCACACACACACAGAGCCACACTCCGCAGAGAGGTCCGCAGGCACCAGAGTCATGGGGGCTGTTACCTTTTCCAGCATAAGTGAGCAGCCCACTCGGCCCCGAAACTCCACCACGTCCCCAATCTTCAGGCTATCCAGGTACTGAGACATTCTCCCTCCCTCAGGAAATTTGGGGTGCACACCCTTCAGATAGACCTGACGAGACAGAATGGAAAGGACTTTATTTGAATGTCCCTGGCTTCTGAGTCCCCCGGTGACAGAACCTTCCTGAAGCTGGGCAGGGATGACACCCGGGCTGTCTTCACATCCACAAAGGACATGCACCGCCTCCTATCCAACACATCATGGAAGTTTCTACAAAGCGCAGAGGGAGGAGGATAAGGGCTCTGGGGGCTCCTTCTGACCCTCTTACCTTGATGACAAGATCCACGTAGCCCTGGTCCTCATCGCTGGTGACAGGAGTGTACGGCCTGATGACCAGGCTGCCATCGATCCGGGCAGAGAGGTAGACATGTTTGCCTGGGGACCACATGCAGAGCTGCATGTGGACGGACTGCACTTGGGCTACCTGTCCAAACACTCTAGGGGGTCTGAGCAGAGAAAGCATCTTGCTCCCTGCTGGGGTCCCTGTGAGCTACCAGGCAGGGAGGATTCAACCCTTTGAGGCCCTAGCTGGACCCTTCAAAAGCTGCCCTCTGCGGAAACTCTTATCAGCAACTGCCAGGACTTTGCTGGAGAGGTGAGCGTCTGGGCAATGGGGAGATGGGCAGAGTTTGCTCAGGAACAGTATTTGCTCAAATCCTGCAGGAAAGAGGGGAGTGTTGAGTGCTGAAGATGTCTAGGGGCACCGAAGCCACGCCCAGAGTGGCCCAGGGCACCTCGCAGCCTGGAGGGGAAAGGGGGACACAGCACAAGGGCAGCTGAAGTGGGGTGCGGTGCAGGAGACCCCAGGAGGGGAGCCGCCCTGTCAGGGCACCAGGGCCAGGAGCCCGCGCCACCCTTCTTACCCACAGGCAGCCCCAGAACGTGGTGAGCCGTGGGCAGGGGCAAAGCGGAACCTCTTGGTGTTGTGGTTCAGGGTCTGGAGGACAGATGACAAGCGAGTCACCAGGCAGGTCTGGTGCGGCCAAGGCTCCCGGGCACCCCAGCCATGGTCTAGCGGAGCTCCGACCCCGCCCCTACTCCACAACTCACAGTCTTGTCTAGCAGTCGGAGCCGGTACTTCTCATTGGGGTCCAGGAGCGTGACCGGCGGCCGGCGGGACCTCCGCACCAGGTAGGCGCCCAGAGCCACGCCGAGCAGCGTCAGCAGCCCTACGCCCAGGGAGGCCAGCAGGGACCGGGCTCTGCAGGCAGAGGGGCAGTGAAAGCCGCGCTGGGGAAGAGCCCAGGGCGCGGGCGGGGACGGGCCCCGGCGACCTGCGCCCCGGGAGGGCTAGCCCGGACTCCGGCCCAGCGGCCAGCCGAGGCCCGGGGGCAGCCTGGGTGGGGCCCCCCAGCCCGAGCGTGCGGCCCCGGGACCCCGGCATCCGGGGGAGGACGTGAAGCCCTGCTGGGCGGGGCCGGCGGCGACAGCCCCTGGTCCGGACCTGAGTGCCGGGTCCCAAAGGGGGGGAGTCCCCCGGCGCGGGGTACGGAGCGAGGGTCTTACCGGCTGCAGCCCCATGACGAGAACCGCGGGGCCCGCCGCGCAGCCGGCCGCCGGATCCCACAATGCGCCGCGAGGAGGGAGGGGGCGGTGTGGGCGGGGCCTGTGGGGCGGGGCCCGTGGGGCGGGGCCTGGATTGGAGGGGGTCTGGGCGGGGGCAGATGGGCGGGGCCACCAGGCGCCCCACCCCTTTCCCCCAGACCCCGGAGCCCTACCCGGAGGGCTGCCGCTCCAGCCCCTCCTCCCCAGCCTTCGGTCGGTAGCCGCTTGGACCGCTCTGGCTCCAACAGGCAGAGAGTTCTGTCAAACGTAGACACATACCCCGCGGGAGCTGGAAATCTCAAGCATGCAGATGCTCAGCGCGAGACAGGCTCAAAGTAGAGCTGGAGGGCCTGCCAGTAACTAACGGTTGTGTAGCCGCCTTGGTTTCTCAACAGGCAGAATTTCAACCGGAGGATCCACAGCCTGCCCGAGTCTCCTCAGAAATGACAGGGGCTGCTTCGTTGTCTGCTTCCGTGACTGGTTTTCCTCGCATCCGGCCATCAGGCTCATTCAGGAGCTCACTTTGGGTCCAGGTCAAGATTCTCCAGCTTGCTGGGTGGCTCAGTGGTCAAAAATCGCCTGCCAATGCAGGAGATGCGGGTTCCAACCCTGGGCCAGGAGGATGCCTGGGAGGAGGAAAGGGCAACCCACTCCAGTATTTTTGCCTGGAAAATTCCATGGACAGAGGATCCTGGTGGACTGCAGTCCATGGGGCCACAAAAGAGTCGGACAGGACTGAGCACAAGCTTCCTACCAGGATCTGGGTTCTCCTGCCTCCAGGGCCGAAGACCTGGCGTTGGGGGTAGACGAAACTGAATCAGAACCTGGACAACTTACCCAGCCTCTCTGATTCCTGTCTACAGATGGATGTGTGTTATTGTCTGTCTGGTTCATAGGCTGATGTGAGACCCAAGGGAGACATATAATGTACTTAGCGTGTGGCCTGTCACAGAGCAAAGCTCTCAACACGCGCCAGGGGCTGCCGTGACTCGGCAGGCAGTACTGATGCTCGGTCCGGGATTGCAGCTGAGCTCTGCTGGCAGGAGACGCCTGGGACAGGAGGAGTCAGACACGCATGCTGGCAGCCTGGAGCGTGCGTTGGCCAGGATGGCCATTCTCTCTGACATGCAGTCCCCCGCTGGAGTGGCATTTGCCCTGGATTTCTCCCAAGCCTTGAGTCCTTGGCTTGTAGATGCCCATCTTCTCACCGTATCTTCACATGGTCTTCCCTCTGTGTGGGTCTGAGTTGGCACCCTTTTTCTGCTTGGTCAGACTAAATATTTCGGTGGCATACAGTCTGTTTAGCAACTCTTCTACTTTGCTGCTGTAGCATGAAAGCAACCACAGATAATACACAAGAGAATAAAAGTAACTACTTTCTAGTGAAATTTTATTTACAGAAACAGACGGTCGATCCTCATCCAGCATTACCAGAACCCCTCAGATGAGCTGATACTCAACCCCTTCCAGACCCCACAGAAAAGCACTCAGAGACCTGTTCTGGTGGAGGGGGGCAGAGTGGCAGCCAGACTCTCCAGGCTGGAGCTAGACACACAGACACACTCCCAAGGGACCCAAAGGATACCAGCTCAGGTGATGAGCACTGGCCGCCAGGCTCCCCACGAGATAAGTCACCCTATTCCTGCCCATCCCCCGCCCATGCCCCGCCATCCAGCTCCTCAGAACCGCCTTCACTAGACTGGACAAAGCTCCAGGCTCAGAAGAGCTCCCTAACTCCCTCCTCCTGAGATGACCTCCCTTCTCAATCAAAGCCCTCATGCCTTCAGCGACTCTGAAGGACACTGATTGTCTCTGTGTCCCATTGATTTTCCTCTTAAGTGACTCTGTCGGGCTTCTCCTTTGAGCAAAGTGACTGGTGGGAGAAGCTTCCATAGCTGGTAAGACTTGGCTATCAGCCTCAAATGACATGGCGAGGGTACTGCTGGTTTTACGGTCCTTTAGGAATTTGTATTAATGGGATCGCACAGTGTGTGGTCCTTTGTGTCTAGCTTCTTTTCTGCGTTGTGCTGTGAGATTTATCTGTATTGTCATCATAGTTTATTCATTTTCATTGCTGATTAGTGTTCCATTGTATGATTAGATCAAGTTTATCAATACCTACCTGTTCTACTACTGATGCCCATTCGGGTGGCCTCCAATTTGGGGCCGTCACAAATGATGCTGCTGTATGCATTGTCTTCCATGTCTTCTGGGGGACAGGCACTTGGGTTTCTGTTGAGTGTGTGCCCAGGAACGGAACTGCCCCATCGTAAGGTGCTCGGTGTTAGAGGCAGTGGTTTCTGCAAACAGTCTTCTAAAGCACTTGTGGTGGTTTGCCCTTCCACTAGCAGAGAGGAGCATTCTTGCCTCTCTACATCGGAGGCTGACAAACACTCTGTCTAAAGGGCCAGACAGTAAATGTTCTAGATTTTGTGAAGTAGAGTATCCGTCACTCTATTCAGCTCTGGCCTTACAGCATGAGAGCAGTCCCAGACCGCGTGTAGAAACGTGACTGCGGCCGTGCTCCGACAGTGTATTGGTGAAGCGGTCCGTGCGCTGTGTTTGGTCCACAAACAGAGGGTCGGCTGCAGTTGACCAGCCCTTGTTCATTCTTTCCAGCGTGCGGTACTTCTTAACATCAGACGTTTTGATGTTTGCAGCTCTTTGAGGAGAAGTGAGAGGACCTCCTTGTGAAATGGTTCCTCATCTGCACAGCTCCTTGTTGAGACTTTCGGCCCATGGGGCTGCCTGTCTTTCTCTCACTGATTTCTGCTTGCTCTTTATCTTCTTCTGGGTGGGTAGTCTTCGTCTGTCACATGTCAACAATGCTCCCACTGTGTAGCTTGCCTTTCCTTTCTCTTTATGATGCTTCTTCATATGCTGTTAAATTTGGCCTATATTGAAGACATCCTTCCTTATATTTTCATTTCTCTTTTTCTATCTTTACTAAATTCTTATGATGGATGCTTACCTTTTTAATTTTTAGTCTCGTTTATTTTACTTATTAGTCTCACTTGTTTTCACTTAAGACTGTAAATTTCCTTCTGGAACAGGATTAACTGCATGACCCAAGTTTTCCTATTAGTAGTTCCATTATGATTCAGCTGTAAATATATTCTAGCGTCCATAATGATTTTTCTTTAGCTTATGAATTATTTAGAAATATGTGTTTATTTTTAAAGTATGGGTTTAAAAATCTTCCTTTTTGTCATTAATTTTAGAAACCAGGTGGGTTGGAAGCTGTGTTGCCAGAGGCCTTGGAGTGCCTCTTCAGTCTGGAACTTGCTGAGCTGCCGCCTGGTCGGTTTTCATGCACGTTTCCAGCTTTTGTGTTGAATGTGTGCTCCTGGTTGCCTCCTGAACCTTGAGGTCCTGTCCTTTGCTCATCGCCTGCACCCCACTCTGCCTACTATCACAGACCCTGAATTCCCTCAGGGCAAACCAGCTTAAGTCATTGTTTTCCTATCTGGAGTCCCATTTCTGTTTCATTATTTGGTCTCTGAGAATTTCATATATTGTTTTCGTCCCAGTAATCACCAACTCAATGGACATGAGTTTGAGCAAGCTCTGGGAGTTGGTGATGGACAGGGAAGCCTGGTGTGCTGCGGTCCATGGGGTCACAAAGAGTCAGACTCAACTGAGCAGGTAAACTGGACTAAATACACAGAACAGCAACTCTCGAGCATCACATCTGGTGTATTTAGTTGTTTTGTTTTGTTCAAAGAGTTTCTGCACCTGCTCATTTCTGGCTGCGCTGGGGCTTTCTCTAGCTGCAGTGGGCAGGACTCCTCTGGTGATGGTGCTCTCTCCATGTGGGGCACAGGCTCCAGGCTGCGCGGGCTTGGTAGCCTCTAGGCATGTGAGATCTTCCTGGACCACAGATCAAACCCGTGTCCCCTGATTTTTAACCACTGGATCACCAGGGATGCCATGTTTAATATAAGGGTTCATAGTCAGACAAACTGCCAGTAGCAAAATCTTCAGTAGTTTATTTGTGATCATACTGAATAGAAACGTATGATATTTTTGCATGAATTAATGAGTTCTGTATTGAAAATATTGTGATGAAGCCTGAGTATTTTCATTTAATGGTTGTATCTTGAAGATCTTTTCAAGTCATACTTAAAAGTTTGTTTTTTTTTAATAATAGCAATCAGGTAATTTGAAACTTCTTATTTCAGACAACTAGAAAAAGCTGAACAAAATGCATACAGCATCGGTTTGAAAACAACAGCAAGACGCCAAGGCGAGGGAGAGTGACCAGACCAACGCACACGGGGCTCTGTCAGCTGGAAAAGTCTTCAGTTCAGCTCAGTCGTGTCCGACTCTTTGCAACCCTGTGAATCACAGCACGCCAGGCCTCCTGTCCATCACCAGCTCCCGGAGTTCACTCAGATTCACGTCCATCGAGTCAGTGATGCCCTCCAGCCATCTCATCCTCGGTTGTCCCTTTCTCCTCCTGCCCCCAGTCCCTCCCAGCATCAGAGCCTTTTCCAATGAGTCAACTCTTCGCATGAGGTGGCCAAAGTGCTGGAGTTTCAGCTTCAGCATCATTCCTTCCAAAGAAATCCCGGGGCTGATCTCCTTCAGAATGGACTGGTTGGATCTCCTTGCAGTCCAAGGGACTCTCAAGAGTCTTCGCCAACACCACAGTTCAAAAGCATCAATTCTTCAGCACTCAGCCTTCTTCACAGTCCAACTCTCACATCCATACATGACCACTGGAAAAACCATAGCCTTGACTAGACAGACCTTAGTCGGCAAAAAAAGCCTTACCAAATTTTAAATGGAAATTCACCCAAAGACTTCGCATTCATTTTACTGGTTAACACGTATTGGAAGGAACATGGTATTTTTTATCTTCTTAGATGTGTAGCTCACTGGTAAATAATCCGCCTGCCAATGCAGGAGATGCAGGTTTGATCCTTGGGTTAGGAAGATCCCCTGGAGAGGAAATGGCAACCCCGTTCCAGTATTCTTGCCTGGAGAGTCCCATGGACAGAAGAGCCTGGCGGGCTGCCATCCACAGCTGCAAGAGTCGGACACCACTGAGCGACTGAGCGTGTGCACACGCATGGTCTGCCGTGATGTCATTCTGTTTCTAGTGAAGGGGCTGAATATATCCCAGGGAGAGGCAACTAGTTATATTCAAACACTATTTTTAAAAAAGTTAACTTCAGGAAAAATTTCAAAACCCTACAAAACCCTTTCATTTATGTTTTTATTGGGCTTTGTCAATTTCGTTCATCAAATGAAAGAGAACCGGTCCCTGTATTGCATTTGATTCTAATCATTGATTTTTGCATTAAGTTCTTTTTGGTGTCACTCAAGTTTGGTTCATATTATTACTACTAACCTTGAGTCTGTACCCAAATGTTTCCTGAATAGATATAGGCAGGAATTTGTGATTCTGACTCCTTATTTTCAATGGGCATAGAAAGATTTCTAAGTTACATATTGTTTCTTTCTTCTAGAAGGTTATAGCTGCTGGTTCAGCTATTCATAACTTTATGAGGCAGATAATGGACATTTCAGTTCTCTGGTGAAAGTAAACTGCCCTCTCCTTAGAAAATGCACGTGTGTAAACACAGTTCTAGCAGAGTCATGAGTACTTGGAGTGTCTGTTCCTGAGTCCTAGCAGAGCAGGCTTTCCTCCAGCAAGGTCTTAATCTTGACACCTTAGAGGCTTGGGTCTTCCTGTGGTGTATGTGTCCCCCTGACCCCAGAACTCATACCCTGAGATCCTAACCCTCACGGGGAGGGCAATAGGAGGTGGAGCCTTTGGGAGGCGAATGGGGCTTGAGGGAGGGGTCTTTTCGAAAAGGATTAGTGCCCTCATAAAGGAAGTCAGAGAGCCCCCTGCCCTCTTGGTGCACGTGTAAAGACGCAACAGAGAGACAGTGTCTGTGAACCAGGAGGTGGGCTCTCCCCAGACACTGAACCTTCTGGCACGTAGACCTTGGACTCCCAGCCTCCAGGACATGAGAAGTAGAGTTCTGTTGTTTATAACGCCTGGAATATAACAGCCTGAGCTGACCGAGACAGGTGGGTGGATGTGAGCCGCCGTCAGCCCCCTCCACGATCACGGTGCTGTCATGAGCGTGGTGGAGCGACAGGTCCTTCCTGGAAAGATCTTGGGATGTTTTCACTGTGTGTGGATGAGAATCAAGGCAGTTCCTGGCGCCTCCCTCCCCGCTCTCTGGACCCTGGAAGCCAGAAGGGTGTTGTCTCATTGGTAGCCCTCGCTGGTCTGCACCTACTCTCTGAAGCATCCTACGAAAAAGAGTTGGGGTGATGGTGCCTCTCAGCTTGGCTGGGGCCCAGTTACCTCTGCTGACCTGTGCAGTTCACTAATGCTTCCTTTCACTATCACTCTCAACAGTGTCCCAGGCAGGAGAACAAATTACGTGCTTGCCCAGCCCAAGAGTGAGCAGGCCTTGACCAATTTCTAGCTTTATTTCTTGCCAGCTGAGCTGATTCCATCCCCAAGCCCCACCCTTCCCGGCTTCCCGTGGCGCGGTCTACCCTTCCTCGTCATACTCCGTGGTCTAGACTTTGATCTGCCTGATCAGAAGCCAGGACTCCTGGGCCTCCAGCACCAGCAGCTGGATGCAGCCCAGCGCCTCCAGGGAGTCTTCTTCATAAGACAGCACCTGGTCCAGGCGTCCCTCTACCACGGGGCCCAGCAGGATGTGGCGAGCGCAGCCCTGGAGGTCCTCCAGGGGCCGCAGCCCAGCTCCACCTGCCCTCGCTGCAGCTGGTGCTTCCTGTCTTTGTCAGAGCCCGTCAGCACCTCGACGCGGGTGACCTTCTGAGGCTCCTCCAGGATCACTGTCAGGCGATCGCCCCGGATGGCGTTGAGGGTGGTGAAGCCGTCCTTGTTCAGGGTGTAGGCATACTGCGGGATGTTGCTGGACAGCATCACCGTGTCTGTGCGCACACTGGCTGTGGGGTTGTCGGGCTCGCCGAAGACCTTCTCCTTGTCTTCAGGGAAGCAGGCACTCTCCAGCCCAGAGCGGTTGCCCACGTGGTGGAAGGCTGAGGAGCCGAAGCGGATCGGCGTGTTCTGGGCCAGGAGAAGAGGGAACTCACAGAGAAGCACGTGCGTGGGGGTGTCCTTGGGGAAGACGAGGAAGGAGGCCAGGCGGGGGAGGTCGCTGGAGCGGAGCACCTTTCCCGCGAAGCTCAGGCTAGAGAACTCCGGGTCACCCAAGGCAGCTCCTTCCAAGCAGACAGCGTCCAGTAGATGGTGGAAGTGAACTTGGGCATGCAGCGAACCTGGTCATCCAGTATCAGGAAGTATTCAGAGAGGTTGGCAGAGAAGTTCATGAGGAGGGCGTGGTCGGCCTTCTGCGTGGAGTACAGGGCCTCGCAGGGCGAAGGGTGGTCCTCGGGCCTCAGGGTCCCCAGGGTCCCCAGGGGAGGGGCCCGCCGAGCTGGCCCTGGAACACCAGCAGCTGCCAGGCCTCGTTATGCGTTCGGAAGAGGTCAGAGATGTTGGCCACCATCTGGCTGAGCCGTTCAGGGTCAGGGTCCGACAGGGACACCAGCACCACGACACAGCCCAGCTCGGGGCCCGAGGACGCCTGGAACAGGGAGAGCAGGGTGTCCAGGAGGCAGCTCTCGCGGGGATGCAGCGCCGAAGAGACGCCCACTGTCAGCAACTCTGGGGGTGGGGGGCAGCGGTTAGCACCTCCCGAGGGTGGGCAGGTCCCAGGTCTCCCCCTACAGCCGCCCCTAAGGGCCGGTACCCGAGAGGAGCGCCCACTTCCGTTCCCAGGGAGAGCTGACCGCTAGGCAGGAGAGGGATGCGGCTTGCTTTCCTCTCTGTTTTGAAAGGCTGTTGGCCAGGGCAGGGGGCGGGGGGCGTGGGGCGTGGGGGTGTCCTTTGAAGGACAATGCTCCCTCTGATGGAGAAGGTTGCCAGATCCAACGGGATGTTTGCTGGCCTTGACCTCAGAGTTATCCCAGTGGCTGTGTGTCTGCCAGACCTGGGTTGGAGGCTCTTCGGGAACTGTGTAGACCCGCGGGGCCTGGCAGTGCAGAGCCCAGGGGTCCCTATCACTGCCCCGCCCCGTCTGGCCAGGCTCTCTCCCACCTGTCGCCCTCCCCGAGGGGCCTGTCCTGAGTGAGTTTCCCAGATGGACAGTCCTTAAGAGGCTGCTCCATGCTTCTTAGCGTGTCGCTCATGCGGGCAGTGGCAGGTGCAGACCAAAGACGCCTGCCCCGCACTCCGCGGCCAGCCCAGGCTTGGCACCCTCTGTCCCCGCCCTCCTCCTCCTGGCCGGTCTGTGCCCTGGTCCACCGTCTCCCAGTCTAGCCGCCACCCTGCGCCTACTCACTCTTTTCACGGGGAGGGGCCCCGGCCAGGAGCTTGTACTTGGCGCACTGGAGCCCCGGGGAGGCTTTCTCCATGTCCTTGAAGGCCTGCAGACGGTTCTTGACTTCGTTGCTGATTTGCTGCTGGCTGAGTTGCCACAGAATTTTCTTCTTTCCTCCTGCTCAGAGGAAGGTGGACGTCAGCCCTGGCTGGGCTTTCCCCTGAGAGCCAGGCTAGGCAAGCCTGGGATGTGGCCAACCAGTACCCCCCTCATCATGGGCACACACAAGGCTCTCTAAAAGGGGTTGGGGGCCCCAGCTTGTGCAGAAGGCCGATGGGAAGGGCCTAGCTCATGCAGCATGGAGACTCACCTACCCCTACCTGGCCCAGGTCTGACTACTCCATCCTCCAGCTGGCAAAGGTCACCTAACTTGGCTCAGCCCGTGCTGGGCTCTGTGACAGACACTGAAGGCTGGTGTCTGGTCCTGTGCTCAGCTCTGTTTGGGCCAGTTTTGACAGCACACACATCTCTGAAGCACCTTCCTTCACCCACCTTACGCTAAGCTTGGGCTGGTCTGAGGCCTTCCAGAACAGCGTGGGCTCTAGGCCCGGGCATGGCCCGGGTGGGACTCGGTCTCCAGGTGCAGCGGTGCCCACTGCTGGGGAGTTCCTTCCGGGCTCAGGGATGTGGCCCCCAGGTGGCCCTCCCGGCAGGCGGGTCCTGGCAGCCCCACGCATGTGAACGCCCTCCCTTCCTCCTCGCCTTTACCCCAACTTTGAATCAAGGCTGGCTCAGCACTGATCCTGTCTCTGACCCTGTCCTGATCCTTCCAGAGCTTTCTCCTTAGAGCGCACGCGGTGAAGCTAGGGCGTCTGCGTAACTGGGAAGACTCCCCGCTGAAGGAGCGGCACGTGGTCGGAGCTCCCTCCGGGGACTCAGCACCAGTAAACTGTACATAAGTTGCTCTTCAAGCCTCTCTTGGAGGAAGGAGCCCAGGAGGATCAGGGACACGACGACCCTGAGGAACTTGCAGAGGCAGCCGTGCACGGTGCACGGACCAGGAGCGGCTCTGCGGAGACAGGCGGGTGTGGGCCCGGCACGCTCCGGCTCCGCTGCCTCCCCGCCTCTCCTGGAGTCTCGGGGAGCCTTCCTGCCCCGCTGACCTGCCCCTGCTGATGGTCCCTGGGAGACCGAGGCCAAGGCTGGTAGCCCCTGGAGATACCGAGGCCAAGGGGGCTGGTCGTGTCCAGCCCCCTCCCCTTCCTCCCCTTCCGTTGAGGCTTCCAGCTGAGACTGGAGCAACGTCTGTCCTGCATCCGCTCTTGGAGCGGCAACCCCGCCCGAAGGACGCGTTGCCAAGAGGACAGGCAGGGCTCGGCATCAATCAGGCCTTCCCCAGGCCTCAGACTCAACTGGTGTCTCTGCCCCGGTGTGACTGGCCAGCGACTGGGGCTCCTCTGTCAGCTCTCACTGCCTTCTGAGTCTGCTCCTTCCCGGGATTATGGTTGACAGATTACGAGGTTCTGAGTCAAGTTAGAGGGACCGAGGGAAGCTGGTTAGTACATGTCTTTTTCCCATCCTCAGCTGGTCAGAAGGGTGGAAACCTTAAGTGGCTGGAAATTCCTAATCATGTGACGTCTTGACCAGGTTTAGAGTGTTATGTCCATGGAGACTTTTGTCTCATAGAAAAGGTGCTTTGAGGGTTTATCAGAGAGCAGAGATTTCCCTGAGATCAAGGAGAAAACCCTTTAATGCTGCAGGACGGGGGCCCAGAGGGCTCTTCTGAAGTGGTCGAACCTGGGCATCCCTCCCGGGGGACCCTGCTTGACAACCCTTGTTCACCTTGAATGGAGGCTGCCCAGCACCCCGGCCTCGTGGCAGGTACCTGCTTCTGGGTGAGGCTAGGGTCAAGTCTGCAAGCCAGCTCTCCAGGCTTTTGTCTCAAGCCCAGGAGTCTGGAAGTTAACTGTCAGTTTCAGTCAGTAGATGAGGGGTGGGTATTGAAGAACCCCTTCCCTGACTGGAGAGCTCCCATCCTGCCCTCCATCCCAGGCTGCATGCTGGGTCCCAAAGCTCCAGTTCTCCCTCAGGCCCAGGACTGCCCAGGCCTCTGAAGTTCCCTTCTCTTCTTTTTCTCTGGCCTTTTTCGTTAAGAATATATTTCAGTTCTTTCTTCTCTCCCTCCCCAGCTTAAGGTAAACAGAATAACTTTACTTATATAAACTGCAAAGTGATTACCACCATAAATTAACATTCATCGCCTCATACAGATACCAAAAAGAAAAAAAAGGAAAAAAATGTCCTTATGATGAGAATTTTTAAGATTTACTTCCTCCGCAGCCGTCAAATATACTCCACAGTAGCAATCACGGCGGCCGCCTTGCTGTCCATCACATCGCCAGGACTCGCTTATCTGATGCCTGCAAGCTTGAGCCTTTGATGGCCTTTCTCTAGTGCACCCTCCCATCCCACCTCTGGTAGCCACAAGTCTGGTCGCTTCTGTGGCTGCTGTTTATTTGTAGATTTCACAGGCCACTGAGATCGCACAAAGTCTGTCTTTCACTGTCTGACTCATCTCATTTAATGGAGTGCTCTCAGGTTCTGCCCTGATCACAAACGGCGGGACTGCCTTCTTTTCATGGCCACACGGCATTCTATTGTGTGTCTCTGTGTCCATCACACTTTCTTTATCCACAATAGTGTGGTTTTGACACGTCCACCTACCTAAGAACTGTAGTCTTCTAACCAGACAGAACATTTTGAACTGAAGACTTTGCTCCCTCCTCTCTTCCCCTCTTTGAATCTTCTTCCAAACTTTCCCCCTCCCCTCCCTCTTTTCTCCTCTGGGAATCAAAAACAAAAAAAGCAAGCAAACAAAAGCCATTAAAAGCTTTGTTCTGAAGTTAGGATGGCTATAAAGAATCTCTAGAAAAAAGTTTTTTCTTGCATTAAAAAGTTATGTATAGGGACTTGCCTGGCGGTCCAGTGCTTAAGGCTGTGGGTCACAGGTTCGGTCCCTGGTCCAGGAAGTAAGGTCCCACGTGCTTCATGGTGCGGCCAGAATAAATGAATAAAAACACTTTAAAAATTTAAATAGTCATGGATTACTTTGATGTTCAGTGTACTTTTTTTCTTTTATGGTCACTGCTTTTTAAAATCCTGTTTAAGAAATATTGTATACTAGAGTTGCGAAGATGTTCTCTTATGAATCTTCCTAGAAGCTCTGCACTTTTGGTTCCCCCTCCAGCGTTATTGAGTTATGGCTGACAAATTGAAATTGTATGTGTGAGTGCACAACCTGAAGCTTCGATGCAGATTCACACTGTGAAGCGATTGCCACAGCACCTCCCACGGCTGCCTCTCCCCTCCTTCTCTCTCTCTTCTCGTCTCCTGGTCACTCTCCTTTGCGGGGAAGGCCTTTAAGACCTGCTGTTTCGGCAAGCCTCATGTGTAAACGCAGCATTGCCACCCACACCTGCGTTGCTGTGCCTCAGCTCCCAAGGCCGATTCGCCTTTGCTCCTTTTGATGAGACCTCCCCTCTCCCCTCTTCCAGGCTCTGGCAGCTGATGTTTCTGCTCTATGCTTCTGGAGGTTCCATCTAGAAACGAGACCAGGCGGTAGCTGTGTCTCTGTGTCTGGCTCCTTCGCTCAGCACGAGGTCCTCTAAGTTCATCTGTGTTGTCTCAAAGGCAGAATTTCCACCTTCTGAAAGGCTGTGTGACACTTCCTTCAGCGTCTAGACACCACGTCTTCTTTACCTGTTCCTCTGTCAGTAGACATTAAGGTGCTTCCTTTCTTACATAACGCTGCAATGGACGTGGCCGTGCAGGTGTCTTTTGAGGTCCTGATTTCCGTTCCTTTGGATACATGAGCACCAAGAAATGGGATTGCTGGATCGTGAGTTAGTTCTGTCTTTAATTTTTGAGGAGCTCCCATAACGGCTGCACCAATTTATGCTCCCACCAACACTGTGCAAGGGTTTACTTTCCCTCAATTCCTAGCCAAAACTTATTATTATTCTTAGTAAAAGCAGTCCTGACAGAGTGAGGCGATACCCCACTGTGGCTTTGGTTTGAATTTCCCTGATGACTAATGAGGGGCTCCCTGGCAGTTCAGACTCTGCCTGCAGTGCAGGAGCCTCCTGATGACTGACGATGCTGGGAATCTTTTCATGCACCTGTTGGCCACTCACGATGTCTGCTTTTGAGAAATGTCTCCGAAGGTCCATTGCCCATTTTTAATTGAGTTGTTATTATTGTTTATTTGCTGTGTACTTGAACAACTCCCTTACGTATTTCAGACGTTAGCCCCTTGTCAGATAAATATCCCGCAAATAAATGCCTTCTGTTCAGGGGCTGCCGCCCCGTTTTCTCCTCTGTCCATGGTTTCCTTCACTGTGCAGAACAGTGCTCGCTTTGAACTTCAGGCCTGTGTTCGTCTCAAGTTCACGTCTGCGTGTCGTGTGAGGCAGAGGTTGAGGTTCGTTTCTTTGCACAGATACCCAGTTGTTCAGCACCGGTTTTGGAAAACGCGTCCCCGCGCCTTCCGAGTTACCTTGGCGTTTCGGCAAAATCTGGGGAGGGCGTAAGCCTGCAGCTGTGCCGGCCCCGTGTCGTCCTGCAGACCTGCTTCTGCTGCAGCCTGCGCGACAGCAGGTCGGGCCCCTCCCCCCTCCGCGAGGTCACAGTGCCGGTGTCCCGTGTGTTCAGTTCAGGAGCCTGCGTGGGCCCCCGTCCCGCCCGGCTCGCCCGCGCGGCCGAGCAGGCATCCACGTGCAGCGCCATCTCTGTGGCAGGCCACAGCAGTTTCTGCGCGTCCCTGTTCTTGGGGATGGCTCTCTAACCTGGCGCCTAAGCCGCGCCATTCTGTTAGAATAATGCATTACTTTTTCAGTTTCTAGGCCAGCTTTGCTGACGGATGCCTTACAAAGCATTTTTACCGTACGGCTCACTGCGCTTTAGCAAAAGTGTGCAGCTGTGGAGCTGCGTCGCCGTCGAGATGGAGAGCGGTCCCCGGAGAGGCGCTCTGCGCCCCTTACAGCCAATGTCCGCCTTCCCTGGCCCCAGCCCACACCCGGGTCTGCAGGACCACCGGCACGGTTTCCATCACTGTGGTTTGCCTTTTCTAGAATTTACCTATGTTTATCTTTCTGATTTCTGAGGAGCATTGCAGCTGCTTTAGCAGTGAATACAGTGAATAAAGCTGCTCTAGAAATTAAGGGGCAAGCTTCTGGGTAAATACGAGTGCGATGGCTGGTCTGTGTGGTAGGTGCAGCTTTAATTTCGTAAGAAACGGCCGGGCTGTTCCCCGAGCGGCCGCACCACCATACATCCCCACCAGCTGCCTGCTTGGCAGACTCGCACTTCAGTCCTCCAGTCTGAGCCATTCCGGCAGGGCTGTGTTGGGGCCTCATTGCGCTTTATCCCTTCTGTAAATTAAGACGATTTACATACAGTAAAACCCACCTTCTTCCTTGTAGCGTTCCCTAACTCTCACCACACATATCCAGCTGCGCAGTCACCGTTGTAATCAAGCCGGGGCCGGCGCGACCCCAGCGCCTCCAGAGCTCCCCGGGGGCCCCTTTTCCTCACTTCTAGCCCCTGGTGACCACGCTCCTGCTGCCTGCCCCCAGAGTGTCCTGGCAGTGGAGCCACGCCGTCTGTCTCCTTGAGCCTGCCTCTTCCCCGTTCGTGCTGCTGCGAATCACGTTTCGCGAAGCTCGGCGCAGCCGCCGTCCTCCCCGCTGAGTGACGCCCTACTGTGCGCTGGGCCGCGGCATCTCTGCAGTCACAGCTTGCTGGACGTTTGGGCTGCTTCCAGCCTTTGGCAATCACAGATAAAGCTGCTGAAGACGCTCCCTTTCAGGTTTTGTCTAATGTGTCTTTATTTCTCTCAGATAAACACCCAGGAGTGCAGCTACCACGTATATGGTGTGGTGTTCACGTTACAAGAAACAGCGAAACTCTTTCTAAAGCGGTGCCTCACTGTAAACACCCACCGGCATTGTGCGGGAGTTCCAGTTGCTCTTCAGCAATACCTGCTTGTCAGTTTAAAAAATCCAACCCTTCCCCTAGGAATACACGTAGTTTCTACTAGCAGCCATGGCTTACGGTGGGCTGGCTAAATTTGTAGGTGTGCCCACCGAAATGCAGACGCAGTGTCTCCGGGACCTCACTCACCAGTGGCTCCAAAAGACAGTGGTGAGGGAACGTGCCGGGGGATGTGCCAGGCCATCAGCTGGTATAGAAGAGGGTCGGGGTTGCGTCCTTGCTGACCCATGACAGCAGTGAACTCCCTGGCAGGCTGGTCAAGAGCCTGGAAGTGTGGGGACAGCGCCCAGGCTGGAGGAACGAGGCTGGATGGCCGGGGACGTGCATGGAGATGGCAGGTTCACATCCGCCGGGGAGCACCCGTGGTGAAGGAGGGGCTGGGGAACGAGGAGGGGAGGGCAATGGAGGCCCCCATGGTGCCAGCACGGCACATGTGTGAGCCGAGTGGCCACAGGGAACCCCATCCGGATGAGGACTCGTTAAGGCTGACTCTGCTCCTGTTGTTCTTGGATGCGCAGCCTGCACACAGGACCGTGTGCAGAGACACCTGCGAGCGTCCTTCCCCAGGAGACCAGCCAGATGCCTCCCTGCTGACAAGCGGACCGTCTTCTCAGGATGGGCACTCTGTCTGCGTCTGAGTTTGCTTGCCTGCCTGAGGCACCCAGGCAGGATACCCCCTGCAGGGCCAGTTCACTGGCATGGGTGCCACAGGGCACAGCCCCAGACCAGGAGACCCCACCCCCAGCAAAGGGAGAAGGAGTGGGGCTCGCGCCACCCTCTGACAGACGTGTGGGGCGCCTCCGAGAGCTGGGCTGCCTGCGGTGTACTTGCAGCCCTGGCAACCGCCCGCGAGATTGTGAGGGTGGGCGTCGCCTCCCGTCCACGTTCTTGGTGCTGAGAATGGCGCTCCCCACCCCGCCCCCAGCAGACAAGCAAACAGATCTCCAACCGGTGTCCGACCCCATCCAGCTCAGAGAGCTGCGGTCTCAGAGGTGCCTCAGCTCCATGACTCAGCGCTGTGCCCTTTCTCTGGCACGGTGCCACGCCTGGTGACCCCCGTCTCACGTGGGCACAGCAGCGCCACTCAGGTGGGCTGGACATAGTGCCCCAAGGTGGCCCACCAGCAGCACCGTGCATTCAAAGTGACCTGCCCCCAAACCGGCCATAGACACGGCGGTCCCGAGACCAGGGGCGTGGTGTGCCTCCCCCAGGACCACTGCTCAGGAGGCCTCAGCTTCCACCATCAACCTTCTCCGGGACCTTGCTCTTCCTCCTCTCAGCAGACACCTTGCTGGGCGATTCGCGGAGAGATCAGACCCTTTCTGGCAAGAGCAGAATCACCTTCCCAACACACGAGAGGAGAGCAGGGCCGTCCCCTGTCCCCCGCCGTCTTGCCTTCCCTGCCCACTCGGCCTCATTAGGTCAGAAGAAGCTGCCCTCCTCCTGTCCGAAGCGAGACCGCAGGCAGAGGACCTGGGCGTAAAGAAACTGGAATGTTGCCTGGAGCCACGGCCTCTCTGGCCGTACCAGGCGGTTTCTCCTGTTATGGGGCACGCGCTCTAGTGGGCACCGGGTCAGTAGTGGGGGTGCTCAGGGCTCCCTTGCTGAGGTGCTCGGGCTTAGCTGCCCTGCGGCCTGTGGGATCTTAGCCCCCAACCAGGGATCGAAGCCACATCCCCCGCATCAGAAAGCGGATTCTCAGCCACTGGACCGCCAAGGGAGTCCCTGAGCTACTTTAAAAACATCAGCAAAGCGGAGCAGCCCCCAGCCTGCCCTCAACACAGCAGGTGCCAGGGACTTGCGGAGCCTTCCCTTCTTTCTTCCAGGAAGCAGGAGAGGATACCTCTCCCTAACCCGACCCCGCATGGAAGATGTCCTCCGTCTACTGGAAAGAGCGTGACGATGTTGCTGTCAGGGGCAGAGAGCGGACGAGAGAAGTCTGCAGACACAGACTTGGTTCAGCAGCATTCTCATCTTCTATCACTTCCCCACATCGCGGTTCCTTCTGCACAGTTGCCCCTCTTCATTCAACCCACCAGGAAAGCATTTAGGTTTTGTCGCTTCTCTGGGTCTTAATTTCCTCAGGAGGGCACCCTGGGTCACATAAAACTGGTGGGAAATGAGTGTGAACGCTCCTCTCCCGTGTACCTGCCCTGTGTCCATTTAGTTCCCAGGACCAGCTCTCGTGACCTATGCTAGGACGTTTCTGAGCGTAGAATGGCAGGAGTCCATTCCAGCTCTGCAGCCCTCATGAATATTCAGAGCCCATCAGACTGGTTTCAGGGCTCCCCAGGCGACTAGTCGTAAAGAACCCACCTGCCAGTGTAGGAGGTGTAAGAGATGCGGGTCCGATCCCTGCGTCGGGAAGCTCTGGAGGAGGGCATGGCACCTACGCCAGCATTCTTGCCTGGAGAATCCCGTGGACAGGGAAGCCTGGCGGGCTATGGTCCACCGGGTCGCAGAGTCAGACAGGATTAAGCAGCTTAGCCTGCACGCTGGTGTCAAAGTTGTTGTTATGGGGAGACGGCCACGGGGTGGCAGCATTGCTTCAGGCGCAACGCTGGTTACTCAGGCGACCAGGGCCTGGGGGAAGGTCCCGTTCCTTGTCAGTTCCGGCGGAATGTGCCAGAAGAAAACCCCAAGGCTTGTGTCTCAAGACTTCTTCCCCTGCCCCTTTATCCCCCAGAACATCCCACTTCCTGCAACAGCACCATGGGGTCGGTGCTGGCATCGCAGGTGGGGAGACCCTAACTGAGGAGGCTGGAGGTGGGACGCCCATCCCCAAGACGGGGAGCCCAGGGAGCGCTCAGAGCCCCTCCCCGAGGCCCCAGCCCGCGTGGCCTCAGGCAGCAGGGCCCGCCCCGGTCTGGACACGGGGCTCAAGCAGGGGCGCAGGCCCTCCAGGGCCGTCAGAGGCGCTCGTGGGCGGGCACACCCTCCCAGCGCCCCCAGCCTCGGGAACCAAGCTTGCTCAGGCTCCGGGGCTGTGACCCCAGCTCAGGCCACCAAGGCCTGTGGGGACAGAGTCAGCGTTCTGGTCTTCTTTTTCAATATGTTTGGAATTGGAGTCTATAGGTGATTTACAACGTCCTAGTCTTTTTCTTTTTTCTTTTTGATCTACAGCAACTTGATTTGTTCAGATGTATACATGTCTTTTTCAGGCTCTTTTCCCATACAGATTATTACGGTGCTGAGTGGTGCTCCTTGTGCTACACAGCAGATCCTTGATTGTTTCATAAATACTCGTGCGCATATGTTAGTCTGAACCAGCTAGTTCCTCCTGGCTTCCCACCTTTCTTTTGTGGAAGCCGTAAATTTCTTTTCTAACTCTATGAGGCTCCTTTTCGTTTGTAGAGTTCATTCATATACGTGTTTAGACTCCACCTTCGGCTCCAAAATCACTGCAGATGGTGACTGCAGCCATGAAATGAAGACGCTCGCTCCTTGGAAAAAGGGGACGACAGAGGATGAGATGGTTGGATGGCATCACCCACTCGATGGACACGAGTTTGAGTAGGCTCTGGGAGCTGGTGATGGACAGGGAGGCCTGGAGTGCTGTGGTTCATGGGGTTGCAGAGAGTCGGACACGACAGAGTGACTGAACCGAACCGAGACTCCACCGAGAAGTCATATCGTGGATACTTGTCTTTCTCTGTTTCACTTACTTCACTTAGCATGATCATCTCTAGTCTCTTCCCTGTGGCAGGAAATGGCATTATCTCCTCCTTTTGATGGCTGACTGATATCGCATTGTGTATATGTGCCCCATGCTCTTTATCCACTCATCTGTCCTTCTGCACGGCTGGGAGGGTGGAATAAACTAAGAGTTTGGTATTAAAACATACACACTCAGTTCAGTTCAGTTCAGTCGCTCAGTCGTGTCCAGCTCTTTGCGAACCCATGAATCGCAGCACGCCAGGCCTCCCTGTCCATCACCAGCTCCCGGAGTTCACTCAGATTCACGTTCATCGAGTCCGTGATGCCATCCAGCCATCTCACCCTCTGTCGTCCCCTTCTCTGCCTGCCCCCAATCCCTCCCAGCATCAGAGTCTTTTCCAATGAGTCAACTCTTCCCATGAGGTGGCCAAAGTACTGGAGTTTCAGCTTTAGCATCATTCCTTCCAAAGAAATCCCTGGTTGGATCTCCTTGCAGTCTAAGGGACTCTCAGGAATCTTCTCCAACACCACAGTTCAAAAGCATCAATTCTTCGGTGCTTAGCTTTCTTCACAGTCCAACTCTCACATCCATACATGACCACTGGAAAAACCATAGCCTTGGCTAGATGGACGTTTGTTGGCAAAGTAATATCTCTGCTTTTGATATGCTATCTAAGTTGGTCATAACTTTCCTTCCAAGGACTAAGCGTCTTTTAATTTCATGGCTGTAGTCACCATCTGCATTGATTTTGGAGCCCCCAGAAATAAAGTCTGACACTGTTTCCCCATCTATTTCCCATGAAGCGATGGGACCAGATGCCATGATCTTCATTTTCTGAATGTTGAGCTTTAAGCCAACTTTTTCACTCTCCTCTTTTACTTTCATCAAGAGGCTTTTTAGCTCCTCTTCACTTTCTGCCATAAGGGTGGTATCATCTGCATATCTGAGGTTATTGATATTTCTCCCGGCAATCTTGATTCCAGTTTGTGCTTCCTCCAGCCCAGCGTTTCTCATAATGTACTCTGCATAGAAGTTAAATAAGCAGGGTGACAATATACAGCCTTGACGTACTCCTTTTCCTATTTGAAACCAGTCTATTGTTCCACGTCCAGTTCTAACTGTTGCTTCCTGACCTGCATATAGGTTTCTCAAGAGGCAGGTCAGGTGGTCTCTTTCAGAATTTTCCACAGTTTATTGTGATCCACACAGTCAAAGGCTTTGGCATAGTCAATAAAGCAGAAATTGATGTTTCTCTGGAACTTGCTTACTTTTTCGATGATCCAGCGGATGTTGGCAATGTGATCTCTGGTTCCTCTGCCTTTTCTAAAACCAGCTTGAACATCTGGAAGTTCATGGTTCACATATTGCTGAAGCCTGGCTTGGAGAATTTTGAGCATTATGTTACTTAGTCGGCTATACTGCAATATAAAATAAAATGTTTTTTGGTTAAAAAGTCAGTTTTGGTTAGGGTAATCCTTTAGAATAAATGCAGCTCTGAGTGATTAAAATTTAGATCAACCAGTCAAAATGGTTTATCGCCCATTGTTCTAAAGCACTGCCCCAGGGAACGAGCTGTGCTGGGGGAGCAGCGTGCCCCTGCCCTCTCGCTGTGGGTGCCCCTGCCCTCTCCCTGTGGTCCTTGGGCGTCTGACGGCGGCGGCGGTGTCTCCTGTTTCAGGGCCAGGGCTCCAGAGCGCAGGCCCAGTAAGCGCACTGGTGAGCTGCTCCACAGCTTGTGGAGTCTGCCTGGATCAGGGATTGAACCCGCATCCCCTGCCCTGGCAGGAAGTCTTATCCCCTGTGCCACCAGGGAAGCCCCTCGTGGAGGTCACGTTACATGCACTCCCCCCCGCATCAGGGGCTCCAGCTTTCCCTCCCTTTGTACAGGAGGTGGCTTGACAGGAATCGTCGTGGCCGGTCTCCCTGGACCCCGGCCTCCACCGGCCACGCTGCGGATGCACACACTCCCTTTGCTGTGGTGGTTCAGTCACTCAGTCACGTCTGGCTCTTTCCGGGGAGGTCGTGGGACCCGTCTTCACTGTCCTAGGAGGCTGCCTACAGATTTCCACCTCCTCAGGCTGTACCCTTAACTCAACATGAGTAAAAATCCATGTCACAAGTGTATTTGCAGTAGTGAATATGACGTTATTCCACAGCGCGCTCTCGGCCTCTCAGGGAGCCACCCCATCACTCCACCCACCCTGATACACAAAGAGCAGGAAACGCGAAACTGTCGTCCTTGGGCTCCTTCATCTCCGGACAGCAGTCATGCTCATCACCCGCTTTACTTGAGAAGCATTTGCATCAAACCGGCTGTCTCCGGAGCAGAAACTGGGCCCCTGACCTGGAATTGTTACACAGAGTGATGCCCTTCAGCACGTCCTACGCTTGAAGATCCTCCCCATGGAGACAGAAAGTGCGGCAGAGCACAGGCCTACCAGCCGTCACTGGCACCTTAACTGCCTATCGTCGTTGCAAATCCTTTACCTGACACGTGAAATCAGTCACTCTTCCCAAATCACGAAAACTGTGGCTCATTCATGATACTGAAGCTACAAGTACACAGATGGCAAAGATTTACATGTTGGCTCTTCCATAATCCCCACAGCAGGTCTGACACCAGGAAAATTAAGACGCATGGAAATCAACACCCGAGGAGGAAAGAGGCAGCCACTGAAGACTAGTTCCACCTCAAAATGTTCACCACTCAGAGCTGCTCCTCCATTAGGCCCAAAAGGGCCTGCATCCGTCCCAGGAAGCCTCAAGTGCAGAATCCTAGCATCGCCGGGGCCAGCCTACGGTGTGGACCCTGATCAGGAAGGGCCACTCTCCAGCATCCAGACAGGACAGAGGGAGAAGGGGACCCGGGGACTCTGGAGCCCACGGGGATGGGCTCTCCAAGCCGCAGGACAGACAGGCCCCTGGGGTCCCAGCCCCGCGCCCTCCTGAGTGGGATCGTGGGCGCGTTCCACGGCAGCCCGAGCACCTGTCAGGGCCCCGTGTCCTGCGTGGGCCCTGCTCTTGGGGTCACAGCACACACTCTGCAGGGTCCTTCCTGCCACACGAGCACAGGCCACAAGCCAGCAGCCCCTCCCCAACATCGGGGAGAAGCGGGCAGAGCGTGGGCATCAGAGGAGCCTCACTCAGACCACAACAGCCCTGGGTGCCAGGGGGACGGGTGAGGCAGGTGAGGCTGAGCCCCGGAGGGGGACAGGGGACAGGGTGAGGTCCCCCCAGAGGGCAGACAGGGGCCCAACGGGCAGCCGGGCTGGACCGGCTGTCTGTAGCTGCACCGCCCTCCTCGAGCACCAGCACCATGTCCCTGAGAGAAGCGTCTTCAGATGCACACAGGCAGATTTCAGACAGAGATCAGCTCTCGCAAAACGACCCGCTGGGGAACACTGGCAACTCAGGGGCCAAAGTGGGCATGGTGCTGGCGCGGCGGGCAGGCGTGGGGTGAGGCGTCCGTGCTGGTGGCATCTAGGGCTGGTGGTGAGGGTGCCGAGAAGGTGGGCACTCCAGTTGCTGATCATGGGGATGGGATGGGACGTGTGTTTTATTTCACTAAAAATAAACTCTTGGAGGGATGTCCCCCCATCGGTTGAGATTCCATTTTGACTCCCGTGTCTTACAAATGTGGGGGGCCCAAGCACCGTCCCCACCTCAGGGGCCATCAGGGCTCCTTCCCAGGCCCCTGGGCAGTTCTCAGGGAAGGCAGTTGGGGTCCCCTGAGCTGGTCGGAAGGACGCAGACAGCCGGCCGTGCGGGTTCCATCTGAGACACGCCGTGACGCTGATGAGACACCAGCCAGGTTCTGGCTCAGCAGGACACGGAGCGGCAGTGCTCAGAGGCCGGACCTCATGCGAGTGCGACCCCGCAGGAGAGCTCAGGGCCGGCAGCGCCCTCGGCCCAGCGGCGGGGGTCTCGGAGGGGGCGAGCCGCGCGCAGGTAAGAGCACGTGCGGGGTCTCGGGCACAGGGTCCCGACCCATGCGGGTGGGGGAGACCCCCAGCCCCTAGACCTCGCGTCGCGCTCCGGCCAGACGGAGCGAGCGCCCCTGTCTCCGCGCCCCGCTCCGGGGCAGCCCTCCCTCCGGCCCACCGCGCCTTCCCCGCAGGCCTCGCGGCGCTGAGGCCCCGCGCTCTGGGCGCGCGATTCCGAGACGGGGTCGGGCCCGCCCTCCCGCCGCCGTCCCGGCCCCCCACCGGCTCCGCCGCGGTCTCAGCGCCCCGCCAGCTGCAGGAATTGAACTGCTCGGACTGAAGGCTCAGAAAGCCGCCTCCCGGCTCCCGCTAAGCGCCCGCCCCACCCCCGCACTTCAGGGCGCCGCCGCCCCGCAGCGCCAGGCCTGGGCGCCGCTCCCCGGGGGACAACGGAGCTGGGCGGCGGCGCCCTGCGGTGCTGGTCCTCTGGGAGTCCCCCGGCGTCTCCCCCTCCCCATCCCTCCCCTCCCCTCCCCCGCCCTTCCCCCTCCCCTCTCCTCCCCGGCCCCTCCCCTCCCCCCCCCCCACCCTCCCTTTCGGGTCCCCACAGGAGCCGCCCTCGGGGGTGCAGCCTGCTGAGAGTGAACAGAGAGGTCACTTCATTTCTGCTTGGTGGTTGAAAAAGACTGATATTGCTTAGTCGTGTCCGACTCTGCCACCCCCATGGACTGTATCCTGTCAAGCTCCTCCGTCCATGGGATGTTCTAAGCAAGACTGCTGGAGTGAGTTGCCCTTTCCTGCCCAGTGGTTAGGGACAAGCAGTTTTTCCCTCTAAACGTGACATACAGTCACCCCTCCGGCCTCACATCTCCTACCTACAGTCCAGGGTGGTGGTGAGCAGTGGGCATCAAGCCAGCTCTGCAATGACGGAAGTGACATTAGGCCCACCTGAGGCCCTCCTGTGGCCGGCGCACCTGCGCCTCACAGTTCCACTCCCGAGTCAGGACCTGCAGGTAAAGTCCCTTTACACGCGGAGCTGAGGCTCACAGAGGCTGGGTGACTCATAAGGCCGGGCAAGGCAGGACCTTGGCTGCTTTGATTATGAATTTAAATTATTTGCACAGTACATGTTCTACCAAATTGGGTGTCTTATAGAGACCAAGAAAAACATATTTTAAAGAAATTGCTTCCGTATTTTAGCCAACAAATATTTGAATAATTTCTGATTCTATGAAGCAAAGAGTGTGTGAGCTGTCCTGACGGGGGAGAACGTGTGGACTAGCATTCAGGTCTGTCTGTTGCCAACTTCTGCAGCTCCCGGGCGCTCTGCTGGGGTGGGGCTGGCCGGCGCGGGGTCTCCGCTGTGCTTGCTCACATTAGCGTCAGCCTCGCCCCTCGGCTGTGGGCTGCTTTCCTCGTCTCTCTCATCGTCGCTGGGCCTGGTCATCTGTGCGGCCAGTGTCCCTCCACGCATGGCAAGTGGCCGGAGAAGAGCGTTCTCGGGCAGCGGCTCTGGGGCGGGATTTGACCATTCCAATATCAGCTACTAACAGGGAGGGAGAATACCGCCACAGCGGCACATTAGAGCTGTTATCTCAGCTAGCTGCCAAGGCGCTGAGCCAACCAGAACAAGGAAACTAGAGACGGAGCAACT
Organism: Nanger dama; assembly: GCA_917880005.1. NCBI lineage: Eukaryota > Metazoa > Chordata > Mammalia > Artiodactyla > Bovidae > Nanger > Nanger dama. The sequence continues at coordinate 47,697,506 of CAKJTW010000013.1, read as the reverse complement.
TTGCTCTAGAAAGGCTGAGTCCTGCCTCGTTCACATCACCAGGCCGCTCTGCTCAGTGTTGATGCCCCGAGGCTCATTCATTGAAGTCCATCCTTCCATGAACCCAACCTGCACGCATGGAGCACAGAGCCTCTGCAGGTGCTGCCTGTTGTCAGGGTCGCAACTGGGAACACAGCAGGGCAGGTGTCCCAGGTCTTCCCAGACCAGGGACAGAGAATCTAGACAGACACTGAGTCAGTGGACAGACAGACACTACTATGCAGACAGAGGTATGCACATGCACACACCCAGGTACACACACATGCACACACACAACCCCAGGTACACCCTCACATGCACACACACACCCAGGTACACACTCATGCACACACACACCCAAGTACACACACACACCCAGGTACACAATCACATGCACACGCACACCCAGGTACACTCACACACACACCCAGGTACATGCTAACATGCACACACACACACACCCAGGTACACACTCACATGCACACACTTCCCAGGTACACACTCACATGCACACACCCCCCAGGAACACACATGCACACACACACCCAGGTACACATATGCACATGCACCCCCCCAGGTATACGCTCACACACACACACACCCAGGTACACGTTCACACACACACCGAGGTACATGCTCACATGCACCTCCCCAGGTACACAGTCCACACACACACACCCCCAGGTACATGCTCACATGCACACACACACCCAGGTACACGCTCACATGCACACACACACCCAGGTACACACTCACATGCACACACACCCCCAGGTACACACTCACATGCACCCCCAGGTACATGCTCACATGCACACACCCCCAGGTACATGCTCACATGCACACCCCCCAGGTACACACACGCACACACACACCCCAGGTACACACTCACATGCATGCCCCCCCAGGTATATGCTCACATGCACACACACACCCAGGTACACGCTCACATGCACACACACACCCAGGTACATGCTCACATGCACAACCCCCCAGGTACACGCTCACGTGCACACACCCCCCAGGAACACACATGCACATACACACCCAGGTACACGCTCACATGCACACACACACACACCCAGGTGCACGTTCACATGCACACACCCTCAGGTATATGCTTACTTGCACACACACACCCAGGTACCCGCTCACATGCACAACCCCCAGGTACACGCTCACGTGCACACACCCTCACACACACCCCCCAGGTGCACGCTTACATGCATACACAACCCCAGGTACATGCTCCCATGTACACACACACAGGTACATGCTCACATGCACACCCATCCAGGTACATGCTCACACACTCCCAGGTACATGCTCACATGCACACACACACACCCATGTACACGCTCACATGTACACACACACCCCGGTACATGGTCACATGCATACACACACCCAGGTACAGGTACATGCTGACATATACATACACACCCAGGTACATGCTCACATGCACACACACACCCCCAGGTACACACTCACACACACACCCTCAGGTACACACATGCATACACATACCCAGGTACAGGTACATGCTGACATATACATACCCCCAGGTACATGCTCACACAGACCCCCCCCAGGTACATGTTCATGTGCACATACATACCCCCAGGTACACACAAGCACACACACGCCCAGGTACATGCTCACATGCACACACACCCCCAGGTACATGCTCACATGCACACACACACCCAGGTACATGCTCACATGCACACACACACCCTCATACACACCCCCCCAGGTACACACACACACACAGCCCCAGGTACACACTCACATGCATACACACCCCCAGGTACACACTCACATGCACACACACACCCAGGTACACACATGCACACACACACACCCAGGTACACACTCACATGCACACACACACCCAGGTACATGCTCACATGCACACACACACACAGGTACACGCTCATACACACACACCCAGGTACATGCTCACATGCATACACACACCCAGGTACATGCTCACATGCATACACACACCCAGGTATAGGTACATGCTGACATATACATACACACCCAGGTACAGGTACATGCTGACATATACATACACACCCAGGTACACGCTCACATGCACATACATACCCCCAGGTACACGCTCGCACAGATACTGCCCCCCAGGTACACGTTCACGTGCACATACACACCCCCAGGTACACATTCACATGCAGACACACCCCCAGGTACACCATGCTCACATTCATACACCCAGGTATAGGTACACATGCACATGTACACACACACCCAGGTACACGCTCACATGCATATATCCCCCGGTACACGTTCACATGCATACACACCCCCAGGTACACACTCATAAGCACACACACACCCAGGTACACGCTGGGCTTGAAAGGGAGGCTGGTGTTTGAGGAGGACTAGGATGCAGTCTTCGTAACTAAGATGTGACTGTTGTAAGATGCAACTGTGCTGAACCAAAGTGGCCAAGCTGGGCCTTGATCAGAACCCGCTGCCCGCAGGGCAGGGGCTCCCCTGGGTGCAGTGGTAGCCCTTGTTGAGATGAAAATGAGACTCTCCTTTGGCGGGGAACCTCGCCTCCTGGGTGGGGGCGGCGTACGTGTGTGGAAGCTGCTTCCCCTGCCGCGCTGTCTTCTCTGCACCAGGTTTTGGCTGTTCATCTTGTCTCTCTGTCTGTCTCTCTCCATTCACTATAAGTGCTAAGAGATTTTGGATTTCTCTTTCTTGCTGAATTCGCATCTGAATCTCCAGCGTCAAGAGAGTGGCTGGCATGCAGGTTGGCATGTAGCATACAGCGTGGCTGGTATGCTCAGTAACCGTTTGTTGAATGAATGAATGACCGTTGAGTCGAGGCTGGGTGCTGGACGGGCCACCCATCCCCCAGGGCCTGTCAAAAGGGCAGAGAGTCTTGCCACTGGGAAAAGGAATGGAAACTCGGGGGCCCTAGGGCAGGGCAGTTGGCTATTTGGCACCCTGCGGAGTCTGTCCTGGAAAGGCAGTTTTCAGCTGGTGGAGGGGCCCGGGCTGCAGGCCCTGAGTGGTTGATTCTGGGGGACCAGGAGGAAAACAGCTTTCCTCGGAAGGAGAATGGCCGCTTTGCCAGCCGACAGTGAGACTTGCTCCGGCCTTCAGACCCAGTCCTGCACCTGCTGGGCCGTTACCTGGGGTGGGGTGGAGGCCACCTGCGCCCACATCCTGTTGTTAGGGAGCAGCCTCTGAAGCTGGGCGCCCCGGATTAATCTCAGTTCTGTCACTGACTTGCTCGGAGACCTTCCTGTGTCTCCACTTCTCTGCCTGTAGGTGGGGTGCCGAGAGCATTCCCCTGGTGGTTGTGAGGATCTGCGAGCCTGGCAGTGTGTGCCGGCATCTCAAATATCACGTCCCCGTCCTCCTGCTTCCGGGGTGCCCACCCCCCTTCCCACCTGTGCCCCCAGCTTAGGCTCCCCTCCAGCAGCTCGGGGCACAGGGCCGGCCCCTCCCACCCTGCCCGCCCTAGGCATGCTTGGCACCTCTGGTCATGGGAAGAAGGGCCTGGCATGAGTCAGCCCGCCTGCTCCTCTGCCGCCCCCAGCTGTGGAGGCACACCCCTCTTCCGAGGAACTGGGGCTCACTCGGGCGTGGTCCCCAGCCTTGTGCCCGAATCACTGTCACTATTCCCATGGGCCTGGGGGTGGGGCAGGCTTGCCCGGCTGCCCTGCTCCGGTCTGCCTCGTGAGCCTGTCTGTGCCTCCCACCCTGGCCGGCTCCAAGGCTGGTCCCCCAACGACCTCACTGTCAGACTCTCCCACATGCCTCTTACTCTGCAGCCCCAGCTGTGCTTTCTGGGGAGTCTTCCTCTCATCTCCCCTCTCCTGTAGGCCTGCTCCTCCAGAAGCCTTCCTGGACTGGGAAGGGATTCAGCATGGTGTGGCCCACACAAGGCGGTGGGAGTATCCCCCTGAGGGCTGGTGGGAACGCAGATGCTGAGGGTCACATTTAACCACAAGCACATTCCAGCCTGAGACCTAGTGAGCGAGGTCCCTCTCGCGGTTCCGGTTCCGACCTGACAAGATGGACATTCTGCGAAGCTGCGTCAGCTGGTCTGGCTGACTGGGCCCGGGGGTGGGAGGTGTCTCAGATTCTGTGAACAGCGATGAGGGCTGCTCGGGCCCCACCCTGAATCTCCATTCGACAGAGGGCTGCCCGCCAGCCTCTCCTATTTGCTGGAGGCTGGACATGCTGACTCCATCACGAGGCTGCCCCGTGGGGCTGGGTCAGCTGAGGCCAAGGGTCCTCAGGCCACGCCTGTGGTCCCTGCTAAAGTGCTCCAGAGGGGCCTCCGCCTGGGACCCCAGAATCTCCCTTTACCTGGGCTCAGGTCGACTGAGTGTGGCTCAGACTGGCTCCCTGCAGGTAGACAAGGTGGGATGGGGTTCAGGTCACCCCCAACCTCCTCTTCCTCTCTCTGCTGCCACACTCGTCTACGTGTGGGCTCCCCAGTGAGGATCGCCGTTTAACCTCACGTAGCCCAGATTTTCCGAAACTTAGATTCCCTTTGTCACTTAGCAACCATGAAGGTCTTGTGGGAATAACCTTGGGAAATGCTAATCTAATTCCATGCACATGCACACATGCACGACCACACACGCACACACACACATGTACACGTGCATGGGTACATGCACACACGCACATGCACGCACACACATGTAGACATGCAAGCTTGTGCACGTGTACATGTATGCACACACATGTACACACGCGTGTGCGCGCACACACACATGTACCAGTCACTGGGGCTTTCGTGTGGGGCTCTCTTGGGAGGGGTAAGCTGAGTCTGGAGGCTTCTCCGCAGCCCCTCTGGACAGGGGCCGTGGGGTGGGGCAGCCTCGCCCAGGGTTGGCGGGGCAGGTCGTCCTCACCAGCTTTTGTTCTGAGTCTCAGATGTGGTTGTTCTCCCCAGTCCACCACTGCCCCTGGAGCGGGCAGCCCTGCTGGCCATAACGGGGTGTGTGTCCCACCCGAGGGCCAGAGGGCAGGGCATGTTGGGGCTGGAACAGTTTCTGGGAAGCCCGGCCTGGACTCTTGCTGACACAGGGGTTGGATGGAGTGGAGCTGGCAGGGATGGGCCTCACCGGGCCTCCTGCAGAGGGCAGGGGCGGAGGCGAGAGGCTGTAGGGTCTGGGCACCCAGTGTGGGGGCCCCCGGGGGGCCTGGCCAGGAGCTGGGATGGGTGAGGGGCCGAGGTTCGGGCTCACAGGGCTTCCGGAAGGCAAGCCGGGAGCTGGCCTAACCGTGGGCCAGTGCTGACCACATGCTGCTAAAGAGGGGAGCAGCAGGGCCTGGCCTCAGACTCCGTTCACCTTCTGGCACCCACTAGCGGAGCCAGCTTCCTTGTCTGTGACCTGGGAGTGGTCATGCCCACCTTCTGGCATCGCTGTGAAGACTTAGGTGATTACCGTGTGGCCGCACCTCCAGGTGACCCCGTCCCACGGCCCAGCGCTCCTCCAGGACAACGCCGGGCCTGAGTGCAGGGACGCAAGGCTGGGAAGGTTCAGGACGACACACCCGGCCGTGCTGGTGGCTCTGGGCTGGTCTGCCTGGGCCTCCCTGTCCTCATCTCTGAATTGACATTAAGTTTCCTGAGCTCTGCCCGTCTCACTGGGGTGAAGAAAGGGGACATCCTAAGGCTTTGCAAGGTAACAGAGCTGTCTTGTGGCCCCTCAGAAAAAAAGCCTACTGCTGACGAAAGGTGACTAACTTCCGTTCAGTCGTCGTCCAGCCGTGCAGGGCGGCAGAAAGCCCTGCATTCCGAGAGGCGATGCGTGAGGCCTGTGGTGTCTCTAGGGAAGCCTGGGCTCTAGGGACCAGCTTCCTGGCTCGAGGTGGACGAGCCGTGGGCAGCCCGGGAATGGGGTCTGGGACACTCGGGCTCAGGGCTCCAGAGGCCCTTCCCCCGTAGTCCAGGCTGCCAGCGGCTCCTGCAGCCCCGCTCTGAGCTGTCTGTTTCTAGCCCAGCAGAACTCTGCACTCTCGTCTGAAAGTTCTCCAAGAGGCCAGCGGGGCCTGCACCCTGCTGACCGGACACAGCTGGGCTAAGCCCCTCTGGCAGCGCACACACCAAATGCAGCACCTCCCGCGGAATCGGAGTCCTTGACAGCTGGCTGTACTTCCTGACATCGTGTCGCCTCCAGGCTCCGCGGGCAGGGAGGCTCGCCACGTGGACTCCACGGTCGCACACACTGGCCTGAGGACAGCAGGCCATGTTGCGTCTGCACCTTAGGGTCGTCGTGGACAGGCCGTCTCCCAGCAGCGCCCGCAGTGCAGCGCGCGGTGCAGAGCACAGGGGCCGCCTGTTTACAGCAAGCGAAGGGCGGTCGCGTGGCGGGGCCCGAGGGCCTTGGGGAGCTGCTCACTTTCTGAATCTGACCTGCAGGCCAGCGCTGGTGGGTGGAGGTCCACAGGGCTGCCCGCCCTGAAGCTGTGTGCTTTCCGGGCGTACACTTTGCTTTAATGTGCGCCTGCTCAACTCTGTTGTGATCCCAGGGACTGCAGCCCGCCAGGCTGCTCGGTCCATGGGCCTCTCCAGGCAAGAATACTGGAGTGGGTTGCCATTTCCTCCTCCAGGGGATCTTCCCGACCCAGGGATCGAACCCGCGTCTTCTGCATTGCAGGCAGATTCTTTACCACTGAGCCACCTGGGAAGCCCTTGCTTTAATGGCAGTTCACCAATTAAGCATGTCCTGCCTTCGAATCTGCAGTTTGATCTCACGTTCTGGAGGCTCCAGACCCAGAGCATCAACAGTCTGGGCCGAAGACAGGTGGTCCTCCTCCCCCGGAGCTGCCCTCCCCCAGCCTTGCTGACTGTCCCCAACTGAGGGATGACTCAAGGCTCAGGGTCACAGCCTCGGAAAGGTCACCGCCCTCCCAGGCGGGGAAGGGTCCTTCTCCAGCCTGCCCTAAGCCTTCCCAGGCCCCTCCAGCTGGGGAGCCCACAGCCCTGTGTCCCGCCACCTCCTGGGGCTTCTGCCCTGTGACTCAGGAAGTTCCCTGTGTCTGTCCTGTCCCTCGTGGGCCTCTTGGGGCGGGGCCCCCAGCCCATCCTGCAGAACCCGGGACGAATAGGCCTTCAGGAAACATGAGCTCTTCTTTCAGCCCCGAAGTCTGCTTCCCAGGGGCCTGCCTGGCTGTGCTTCCCTGGACAACCTGTGTGAAGCCGGGCGCGCCAGTCCCCTCCCGCAGGGGACTTATCTGTAAGATAAGGGCTGCCACAGCAGCCTGGGCCGCAGAGTCCTCGTCGGGCACAGGGAGGCGAGAGTGGCCCCTGGGGCCTTAGCGGCTCCCCCAGTAATCCACTGCTCAACAACGTTCAAAGAAATGCCAGCAATTTATTGATTTCCTATATTTCCAAAAAGCAAACACATAGTGTACCCCACAGGGAAACAGGCCTGGCCAGTACCCAGTTCTCCCACAGACACAGAGCGGGGGGGCAGGAGCAGGCTGCAAAGGGACCCCTTTCCCTCTCTGGCCCCTCGCTCCGCTCAGCCCCAGGCAGATAGGAGCAGCTCCGTCTCCGGTCCAGGAGCAGCTGGGTCTGCGCTGCTGGGCTGGGCCCACAGGGTGGGTCTGCTGGCCAGTGGCCCATCTGCCTTAAGCCCTGGGTCGGGGCTGCATAGAGAGACTGCCGTGGTCTGGGCCCTCCCCACCTTGACCTTGCATTGGAGCGTCCTGTTACGGGCATCAAGCCCAGCAGCATGAGGCCAGTATGTCCTTCCAGCCCACGCTGGGCCTGCAGACCCCGAGCTCCTTCTCTAGGGCCTCAGCCACAGCGCCGCCCACCCTGCAAAGGTCTGCCCTTCTAGAGTGACAAGCCTGGCCAGCTGGCCGCAGAAGTCACGCGAGATGGCCAAACCAGGCCTGGCCTGACTGTCCACCCGGCCCACTGAAACGTCGCCCACCCCCCGGCAGAGGCGGGGGGCCCTCCCTGGCACTGCCACAGACCCACTGGTTGTCGGCTCCTTCCCTCTAGCTCTGACTGGACTGGGCGGCCCTCTCTCCCTGGGACCCCTAAAGCCGGGGACTCTGGACTCTCTCTTTCCTCCAGGAGAATGTGGGCCACGTGGATGGGGTGTGGTCCTCATCACTGATATATCCTAAGGGCTGGCAACACCGCCTGGCTCCTCGCATGTTTCCTAGAGAAACAAACTCCCCCAGGGCCCTGGGAGTGGCAGAGGGGACGGTCTTCTGGGACCAGCTCCCCATGGGCCTGAGAGGGAGGCAAGCCTGCATCACGGGGGACGGGGCGGGCGTGGCACAGAGCCCAGCAGCAGAGAACACTGGCTGCGTGGCCCGCCATCATGGGTCTGCGCCGACCTGGCCTGTCCAGCTGTCGTCTCCGGCAGGGGGTCCTTGGGGCCGGGGTCTGACTGCTGGGGTGAGCAGTGGGGCTGGTCGGGGGTGGAGGGGAGGACACGCGGCGGGAGGAGGTATGAGGCGTGCAGGGTCAGGTGGCCAGTCCCGACTGATCGCCGCCCGGCGCTGCTGGGCAGGTGGGCTGCAGCCAGGAGGGCTGCAGCCAGGAGGCCTGGCGTGTCTCAGCCTGAAGACGAGATGCTCTGCCCAAGCCCTCTCTGGGGCCTGCTCTATGCTCACACAAGTCTGGAGGTCTGGGGCAGCCAATGCCCCTGGCAGGCTTCTCATCACACTCTCCGCAGTTGTCACAGGCGGCTGGGCGTCAGGGAAGGCGGGGCGGCCTCTGGCTAGTCCCTGACATGACAGCTCCCTTTCCTAGCCCAGTGCCTTCCTCCGAAACCCTGCCTCGCTGGGGTCTCAGCAGGTCTCGGGATCCAGGGACCAACTCCTGCCCCACCCGGGCCAGCTCCTTCACTGGGGACATGAGAATGGAGCCGCCGCTCTCCCCCACCGCGCACGGGCTTTGACACCACTCTGCTTCCTTCCTCCCCAACACGTGGATTACTCGCCCCTGTAGGCGAGGGCTCCCAGGTGAGCCTGCTCTGATGGGTACTCGCCCCGCCGGAATGGTCGGCCGCCCCCTGGGACCTACTCTCCATACAGACTGCACGCAGCAAAGCCAGCCTGCCTGTCCCGGCCGTCCAGCAGACTCCCATAGCCACCCAGCCCCAGCCCCAGGCCCCGTGGGAGAGCCGCACAGCCATGCCAGATTTCCCAGGAGATACACTGAGCCCCGCCAATCTCCGTTCCTGCAAAGCCACCTCTTGGGGTGGGTGGCAGGGGGTGAGCCCCAGCCCCAGTCGTGGGCCTGGTACTGGTGAGGGCCTGGCACCCACACTTCAGGATGACGGGGAGCAAAACCCCCAAGCACAGGTCACCCATGTCTATGAGCGCAAGGCCTGCAGCCACTGTGAGAGCCCGCAGCTCACCCAGCCCTGCAGTTCCAGGGCCTGCCTTCCACACACACGTACGCACACACACACGCGCACGCACACACACACACCATACATATGTATATATACCGTTTCTCAGCAAAAGAAGTATTAACATCAAGACATAAGCCCCCTTAACTCAAGAAAGCCCCTGGCTCCCCTCCCCCACCCCCAGTGCCTGTCAGTTCCCCCAAGGAAAAGAAAGAATCTAAAAATATTTTCATCCACCGCAGCGTCCCAGTGTGCTCGTGGCTGGCTTTGAACATCTCCAAACACTGCAGGTGGACAGACACGCCTGCAGCAAGGCCCGGGTCTGCTCAGCTGGTCGGATCACGTCTGGAAGACGAGAAACCTCCAGTGAGCACCCCGGTCTCACCAGCTGTCCCCTCCCAGCACGTCCACACAGACATGCCCAAGCCTGGGGTCAGGGCCAGGTTGCGTGCATCAATGAGAGACCCCCACGGCCCTGTGTCCACCCCCGGCGGCAGACTGCGAGTGTTGGGCGCCTGCTGACTGGGCTCGGCTCTGTGCCTGCCCTTGCGCTGTTGGGACGCATTTGCCAGGAGGTGGGGCGGTCTGAGGTCTGAGGGCACCTTCGTCTGGATTGAAGTTGTGGCCCCTGCCCCACCAGCACGCCCTGGGCCGCTGGGGTGCCCAGAAGTCCCATCAACTCAGAAGGCCCTGTCCTCATGCCTGGCTCTCTGCAGGTGGGGCCATCTCCACTGACCCTCCAGGGATGACCAGGCCAGTCTGAACATCTAAACGTGGCCCCTAATCCCTTGGGATGCTTGTTTAAAATGTATTTTCCTGGACCTCACTCCGGAGCCACTGAGTTAGGACTGCTGGGGTTGGGACCAGGCATGTGTGGTTGAGCAACCATCCCAGGTGAGCTTGGGAAGGCTAAGGCTTAGGAGCCCTTGTCAGCGATGCTGGATCTGAGTTATTGGTCCCTAGAATTGTCAGCTAGAAACAAGTCTGTCCACGCTAGGCACGCTGCAGAGACTGGACAGTGGCCTGTAAGGAGAGGAGGTGAACTGCAGACGCCCGAACCCGGAAGCACATGCTGTGCCATCGCTGGGGGGCCCTTCACGCCGCAGGCCACGCACCACCTGGGTTGTGCAGTGAGCAACCTACACGGCTGCATCCGGCAGTTCCGCCCAGACCTCTGGCCTGTTGATACCACCTGCCCATCCTAAAGGAAACCCGCCCTGAGTAGTCACTGGAAGGCCCGATGCTGAAGCTGAAACTCCAATACTCTGGCCACCTGATGCGAAGAATTGACTCATTTGAAAAGACCCTGATGCTGGGAAAGATCGAAAGCGGGAGAAGGGGACGACAGAGGATGAGATGGTTGGATGGCATCAGCGACTCAGTGGACATGAGTTTGGGTAAACTCCAGGAGTTGGTGATGGACAGGGAGGCCAGGCGTGCTGCAGTCCATGGGGTTGAAAAGAGTTGGACACGACTGAGTGCCTGGACTGAACTGAACTGAATGTCCTGTGTCGGACAGTCGCTGGCCAGGCAGTCTACACGGCAGTCCTCACAGACCCGGTATCAACCAGACCAGAGCCTGCTTCTGCATCCCTGGGGAGCAGGGCCGGGCCCCTCTCTCTGAGGCTGGCCGGGACCACGGCAGGGAGCCTAGCCTGGAGGTGCCCCTGCCCCGGAGCGGGTGATTCTCACCTGCAAGCTGGACGTGCGGGCGGCCCCTCTCAGAAGCGGGAGGTGAAGTTCCTGAGGCTGTTGGCCCCGGCTAAGGTCCCCAGCATGCTCCTGTCAAAGCCTTGCTGCAGGAGGCACAGCAGCTGCGTGAGACGCGCAGGCGCGGGCGCCACAGGCGTCCCCGCGCTCAGAGGCTGCCCCAGCACGCGTCCTCGACGGCCCTGCCCGCGGCACCTCCTCAGCCCGGGGCAGGGGTCCGGCCCTGGACCGCGTCACGAGGGGCCGGCCTCTCCCTCCCGGAGCAGCGCAGGGGGCTGAGGCCTTACCTGTCTGAGCAGCCCCTGCAGCTCCCTGCTGGACCACATGTCGGACAGGAGGAGGCGGGCGGCCTCCGCAGCCTTGGGGAGGCGCTGTGGGGCGGAAGTTCGCCGGGGCTGAGGCTGGCCCCAGGAGGACAGCCAGCCCTCTGCCCTCCCCCGCTCACTCCCGGGCAGCCCCGCTGGCGGCACTCCTCACAGTGGGCACACCTCACGGTTCTGCCCGCTCAGAGGCGCCCGGGCGCTCTCTGGGGCGCCCGTCCTGTCCCTTGGCCTTGTCCTGGGAGGGCAGAGCTCCGTGGGCCGGTAAGTCCCGCACAGCTGGGGATGCCGCTGCGCCTGCTGGGGCCACGGGACTCGGCGCCCCTTGGTTCCCGGCCGGGACGGGTGCTGCCCGGGGCCTGAGAGTTAGGCCTCAGCTTCTGGAACCTCCCTCCTTCGAGCCTCCCCACCAAATTCCCACCCTGCAGGCCCCTGCCCCCCCTCCACGCCACCTGCTGGGGCTGCAGCCCTGCTGCCCTGCCCCCTCCACCCCCCACCTGAGTTCCCCCATCCGCAGTCCCCCACCTGGGGTTCCCCCACCTGCAGTCCCCCGCACCTACAGTTCCCTCACTATGGTTCCCCCACCTGGAGTTCCCCCGCCCGCAGTCCCCCCCACCTATGGTTCCCTCACTGTGGTTCCCCCACCTGGAGTTCCCCCTTCCTCAGTCCCCCGCACCTATAGTTCCCTCACTGTGGTTCCCCCACCTGGGGTTCCCCACCCGCAGTCCCCCCACCTATGGTTCCCTCACTATGGTTCCCCCACCTGGAGTTCCCCCTTCCTCAGTCCCCCGCACCTATAGTTCCCTCACTGTGGTTCCCCCACCTGGGGTTCCCCCACCTGCAGTCCCCACCACCTGGAGTTCCCCTATCTGCAGTCCCCTCCAACTATAGTTCCCTCACTGTGGTTCCCCCACCTGGAGTTCCCCCACCTGCAGTCCCCCGCACCTATAGTTCCCTCACTATGGTTCCCCCACCTGGAGTTCCCCCACCTGCAGTCCCCACCACCTGGAGTTCCCCTATCTGCAGTCCCCCCAACTATGGTTCCCTCACTGTGGTTCCCCCACCTGGAGTTCCCCATCTGCGGTTCCCCCCTCACCTATGGTTCCCCCACCTGGAGTTCCCCCACCTGCAGTTCCCCCACCTGCGGACCCCACCACTCACCTGCTGCGGCACAGGTTGATGACGTTGTTGACCATGCTGCTGGAGAAATGCTGCTTGGCCATGCCCGGCAGGGAGGCCATCAGGTTCCTCACGGTGTAGCAGGCCGAGGCCAGGATGTCCTCTGAGTTGCTGGTGTTGCCGGTGTGACTGGTGAGGAGTCTGGTCACCTCTGGGAAAACTTGGGTCCCTGGGAGAGAGCGGAGGGGCGGGCACGGGGTTGGTGATCGAGGGGGCCCAGTTCTAGGCTGCGCTTAGCCAGGCACCTCCCACTCAGGGCTGGTGACCCAGTGGAACCTGGGCATCTGCTCCCGGCCCAGGTGACCTGCCCCTTCCTATGCCCAAGCCTCTCCCGGGCCAGCTTCCGTTTCCGGGATGCTCCCCCAGGGAGAGGTCAGAGGGGACGTGCCAGCATGCTCTGGGGAGTGAGGGTCCCTCCAGTGGGGTGGCCCGAGCCCTGGGGTGCTCACCCATCACCCTGTGCAGCGCGGGGTGCCGAGACATGTTGCTCAGGAGCGAGGCCCCGGACCGTACCACGTCCGAGTTGCCCGACTGCAGGAGGCGAGCGATGTGGGGCAGGCCCTTCTCCTTAAGCCCGATCAGCTGGCTCATGCCACTGGACATCTGAGAAAGGATGCACGAGGCCCTCGCTGGGCTTCCCCAGGCCCACGGGGGCCAGGGACTGCACCCTCAGGGACCTCAGAGCCTCCTCTTCCATGTTGGAAGCACAGACTGACGTTTGTTCCCACCTGGGCGGCTACAGAACGATCCCCTAGGCAAACGCACCTGCAGCTCGCTGGGGGCAGCCTGAACCCAGAGGGTCGGGTGAGGGACGTCCCTGCCCCTCGTCCCCCTGGGAGGGGCCCAGAATCAACTCCCAGGTGTGGCTGGTGCCCATGGCCGCTGCCTGGCCTCCCTCCCGCTTCCCAGCACTATCTGGCCACGTGAAACCTGGAATTGAGGGTACCCGCTACCTAAAGAAGGGCCGCTCGTCTCCTGCGGGCCTGCTGCCTCTGTGCTGACTGTGTATTGAGTCGAGGGTGGACAAATGGGCCTGTGCTGCATGGAGATGCAACCTGGGGTCTCCGAGAGGATGGGCAGCCCATCCGGGCCACTGGCGGGAAAGCCATGCTGGCCATAACCTGGTCCAGACTCATCCTCTAACAGTGAGGGGGTCCCCTTTGACCCTGAGCTCACCCCCCACCCCCCTTCCGCCCGACTCCCTTCCGTCCTGAGCAGAGAGGGTGGAAGGGCAGCTGCAGGCCTGCCTCCTACCCTCCCCGATTCCATCATATCCCCAAACTGCCTCTGGCCTCAAATCTCTCCCAATTCTGCCACGTTTTTCTCTGGACCTGCCCACACCCCAAACCCTCTATGTCCACCCCTGTCCGCTCAGCATGCAGGAGACCCTTCACCTGTGCCCGGCTCCCAGCACAGCCTGAGCCCAGTCAGGGCCGGGAGCCAGGAGCCAGAGAGGACCCTACAGCGCAGACAGAATGCAGGGGGGCTGGGCGCTCCGGCCCCCTCAGCTGCTCCAGGCCTGGCCTGGAGCCCAGTGCGAATCCCTCCCTGACTCAGGCAGGCTGCTGGGAAGGGGCAGCTGGGGTCGGACCAGGGTGGAGAGACAGGCGGGGCGGGGCGAGGTGCTCACCAGCCCCTTGCTGGCGGTCAGGTTCTGCAGGGCGCCTGCGCAGGCCTCCAGGGTGGCGTCCTTCTTGCTCTTGCCCATGAGGTTCAGGTAGGTGCGGATGGCGTCAGAGTGGTACAGCCAGCTGCTGCCCTTGGGGTTGGGCTCTTCCTCGGGAAGTGGGCAGTCGTAGTTGTTGTTCTGGGGACAAGAGGAAGGTTGCAGGGCTGAACCCACGCACGCAGCCTGCTCCTCTGGCCTCAGCATCATGGTTCCCGGAGGAGAGCATGCCCGCTGCCCCCTCCCCCCAGGCCCTCCGCCTTCCCGGCAGGCACAGAGCCGTCTGCGCTCCCGGCCAGCTGGGCCCCCGCCTCCCGTGGTGAGGCTGTGGCTCTCACACGGGGATGCCTCCCTCACTCCCTGGCCAGCAGGGGTGGTGCAGGGCCCGGCTTTCCAGGCCTGCCCAGAGAAGGCGGCCAGCCCTTTCTCCCCAGCATCTCTCTGCTTCTGGGGAGGCCTGGGGGCTCAGGAGGCCCGGGTGCCAGGCTGCCCACCCCCATCAGGAACGAGGGAGCAGACAGGAGAGGAGGTGGGCTGGCCTCGGCTCTGGGGCAGAGGCGGGGTGGGCGCGGTGGGCGGGGCCTGGGCCCGGCACCCACCATCATGCGGTCACTCTTGTTGCTGAAGCAGCCGGTGGAGGACTTGTCGGTGTAGGCGTTGCGGGCGCTGTACTCCAGCTGGCGGTAGCGCGTGGGCACCTCGGCGTCCAGGCGGTAGGAGAGGTTGTGGAGGACGCACATGCAATTCTCCACTGACTGGGGGCCGAGCAGAGACAGCTGAGCCTCCGCCCGCCCCCCAGCGCCTGGCTCGCCGCCGGGGACCAAGCCTACGGCCCTGGCCCCCGGCTGTGTGAGCACCAGTGGCCTGCCCGGCTGCTCTGGGCCTCAGTTTCCTCAGCTCTGAAATGGGACTAAAGTCGCCTGCTTCCCGGGGAGATGACCCCCAGGAGGCACCTACGGGGGGCACAGGCTGCGGCCACCGCCTCTGCTGCCTCGGCCAGCGCACCGCGACCAGCCTGGCTCTGGAGACACAGCCTGCAGGCGCAACCCCGAACAACTCCAAGCCTCTGAGCCCAGGACCTCCCCGCCAAGAGGCCTCTCTCTCCTTCCTGGGGCCTCACCTGCGTCCCTCTTCCGTTCCATTCTCTCTCCCCTCCTTCCTCTCCCCCCACGCCCTCAAGCTCTCCCGTGACCTCCGCCCCTCGCGGGTGCCCTGGGGCCAGCTCTCCCTGAGGCCTGTGGCCACAGCTGAGGGAGGAGCAGGAGAGAGTCTCCTCCAGGGAAAGCGCGTGCAGGACCCGGGGGTCGAGGTGCCTGGCCAGCCCCCTGGTGCCGTCTCTCTCCTCCTGCCGCGTGGACGGACCGCAGCCTCCGTCCCCCTTCCCGCCTCCGTCTCCCTTTGTGCCCGTCTGCACAGGCGTGCGGAGTGCAGGTGGGCGCGTGGCTCCGCGGGCTTTCTGGGGCAGCACTCACCTTGTCGTCACAGCGGTTGGCTGCTACGCAGTTCTGGACGTAGGCCATGAGTGAGTCGATGAGCCCCGTGTAGCTGCGCATGGTCTGGCGGCCCGCGTCTGCAGAGCTCAGATTCCTAGTGGAGGACACGGGGAGGGGGTGGAGGTCATGGGGGAGGGTGCAGAGGTCACAAGGGGGTTGGAGGTCATGGGGGGGGGGAGGTCACGGGGATGGGGTGGAGGAGTGGAGGTCATGGGGAGGGGGGTGGAGGTCATAGGAGGGGTGGAGGTCACAGGGAGAGGGTGGACGTCATGGGGAGGGGGGTGGAGGTCATGGAGGAGGGGCAAAGGTCATAGGGAGGGGGTAGAGGTCATGGGGAGAGGGTGGAGGTCATGGGGAGGGGGTGGAGGTCATAGGGGGAAGGTGAAGGTCATGGGGACAGGGGAGAGGTCATAGGGAGCAACAAAGGTCAGAGAAGGGGCAGAGGTCACAGGGAGGGGTAGAGGTCACAGGAAGGAAGTGGAGGACATGGGGAGGGGGTGGAGGTCATGGGGAGGGGGTGGCGGTCACGGGGAGAGGGTGGAGGTCATGGGGAGGTGAAGGTCATAGGAAGGGGGCAGAGGTCATGGGTTGGAGGTCAAGGGAAGGGATGGAGGGGTAGAGGTCATGGGGAGGGGGTGGAGGTCACAGGGAGGGGTAGAGGTACAGGGAGAGATGGAGGTCATGTGGAGAGGGCAGAGGTCACAGGGAGAAGGTGAAGGTCATGGGGAGGAGGTGGAGGTCACAGGGAGGGGGGTGGAGGTCATGGGGAGGGGTAGAGATCATGGGGAGAGGGTGAAGGTCATGGGGAGGGGGTGGAGGTCACAGGGAGGGGTAGAGATCATGGGGAGAGGGTGGAGGTCAGGGGGTAGAGGTCACAGGGAGGGGGTGGAGGTCATGGGGAGGGATGGAGATCATAGGAAGGGGCAGGGGTCACACGAAGGAAGTGGAGGACACGGGAAGGAGTGGAGGTCATGGAGAGGAGGCAGAGGTCACAGCGAGGGGCAGAGGTTATGGGAGTGGAGGTCACGGGGAGTGGGCAGAGGTCATGGGGAGGGGTCAGAGGTCATGGTGGGAGAGGAGGGCAGGGAGAGAGGACAGAAATTGAGAGGGAAGCAGATGAGACCAGGTCTGCTCAGGCCTGGCTGAGGCCGGGGTAGGGTCTCCCTGGGCTCCTTTGCCCTCCTCTGTGGCCCCCTGGCCCCAGGCCCGGAGCTTCTATGTGTCCAGGGCTGGACTCTGATGCCACTGGCAGCCTGGCACACACCGGACCCTCGTGGCACGTTCTGGGCAGGGGCCAGGGCTGCACCTGCCTGGCCCTGCCTGGGGCTGCTGGACAAGGGGCTGGAGGCTCCCTGCAGGCGGCATCCTGCCCCCAGCAGTGGGCTCACCCTTGGGCAACCTGGGCGCCTCTGCCTGGTGCAGGTGGGGTGTGGCTGCAGCCGCCCCGTTAAGGCCTCCATGACACTGACTCTGCACCTCCCCAGCCTCTCCCCTTGGCTCCTCGGAGGCTGCTGCTAGAGGGAGGTGTGACCCTGAGTGCGGTCTGCTCCTCGTGGGTACCCGCCACACCAGCCCCCAGAGATGAGTCCCTCGACCAGCAGCCCCCAGGGCCTTTGCCATGGGCTGGGGCGGAACCCAGGAAGTTCTGGCCAAAGCAGCGCCCTCCTCACGCCAGGGAACACGGCAGACGGCAGACGCTGTTAGCGTCACAGCCAGGAGGTGATGCCCTGGGGCCGTCGGAACACTAGCATCTCAGAGACGCTCCTCAAGAACGAGAGCCAGGGCTGTGGGGTGCGGGAGGGTGGGCAGCTGAGCCAGTTCAGACCCACGCGTCTCCACTCAGACTCCTGGCTCAGGCCCCCTAAGTGCAGGTTGGGGTCCGAGCCTCATCCAGGCCCTCACCCCCAGCCCCTCTGAGCCTGGGCCTGGCCGGCTGGACCCCTGCCCTCACCTCAGGCAGCCGGTAGCGTTGAAGAAGACCTCGGGGTCCACGGGCTCGCGGGGCAGGTTGCTGTTGCCGTCGCACCAGCCCGAGAAGGGGGACGATGACGCGGTCGGCCAGCACGGGCAGCGCCTCGGCGATCAGCTCCTCCTTCAGCTCGTCGGTGGAGGACAGGTTCCAGAGCAGCCCTGGGGGACTGCAGGCTCAGCAGGACCAGGCCCAGGGCCGCCCCGCTGGACTCCGCCCACGCTGGACCTCGCACCTCCCACCGCCCCCGCCCCGTCCCAGCCAGTCGGCATTCTCTGTGCGGGTCAACGGGACACGGTGGCTGAGCCAAAGCTCCGACCCCTCAGGGTCTTCTCCCGGTCTCCGTCTCTCCAAACACAGATTCCGCCTGGACACACTGCCCTCTCCTCGGACACCTCAGACCACACGGACGGTCGGGTGGGCGCACAGAGGGACCCAATACCCAGGGCACCAGCTGGGCACTACTAGCCGGGCCAGCACTGGTCTGTGGGGCTCCAGGGGTGTCCGCCTGAGGCCACCCCCCGCCCTCACCCCATCCCAGCCCCCAGCTGCCCCCCACCGCGGCTCCGCGGCTGGGCCCCCACCCGGTCAGCTGCTTCTGGATCTCGGTGCTCCCGGTCCTCCTCAGAAGGCTGACCGCCTCGCGGATGCCATTCTGCCGCCGCGTCTCCAGCTTGTTGGCGGTGCTGCGGAACACCAGGTTGCGCAGGGCCCCGGCCGCGGCCTGCTGCACGTTCTGGTTGGGGCTGCGGAGCAGGTCCACCAGCTTGCAGATGCCGCCCAGCTGGTACACCTGCGGGACAGCGCCACGCCGGGCGGGGGCTCAGGCCGGGCTGGAGACCCACCACCTGGAACCGCGTCACTCTGAGCCAAACACCCAGCACCGCCCAGACGGACGGGCAGCGAGATGCGGGGGGCCAAGGCAGCGCCCGGGCAGGGCGCCCTCAGCCCCCTCCCGAGCCCCATGTTCCTACTGGGGGCCGGCGGTGAGGACTGCATGGGGCACGTTTCAGAGTCCTGTGGTCGGGAGACCCCGTGGGGACACCTCCCACTGTGGCGGGGTCTATGCACACGGACCCCGTGCTAGGAGCCTGCCCGCTTCACGGGGCCACGAGGATGCCTCCCTGCCAGCCACACTCGGGTGGCACAGACAGCCCTGCTCTCAACCGAGGGAGAGACAGAGAGAGACAGAGAGAGAGAGAGCACACACAGAGAGAGACAGAGACAGACATACAGAGACAGAGAGACACAGAGAGACAGAGAGAGACACAGAGAGAGAGACAGACAGAGACAGAGACAGACAGAGAGACACAGAGAGTCAGAGAGAGAGAGACAGAGACAGAGAGATACAGAGAGACAGAGACATACAGAGAGAGACAGAGACAGACAGAGACACACAGAGACAGAGAGAGTCAGAGAGAGAGACAGAGACAGAGAGATATACAGAGAGAGACAGAGACATACAGAGAAACAGAGAGACACACAGAGAGACAGACAGAGTCAGAGAGAGAGGCAGAGAAATAGAGACACAGAGAGAGAGACAGAGACAGAGAGACAGAGAGAGACAGAGGCAGACAGACAGAGACAGAGAGAGACACAGAGACAGAGAGAGACACAGAGACAGAGAGAGACACACAGAGAGATAGAGACAGACAGACAGACAGAGACAGAGGAAGATACAGAGACAGACAGAGAGAGAGACAGAGAGAGGCAGAGAAAGAGAGACACAGAGAGAGAGACAGAGACAGAGAGACAGACAGACACAGAGACAGAGACACACAGAGAGACAGAGAGAGACACACACACAGACATAGAGACAGAGAGACACAGAGAGAGACAGGAACAGAGAGAGAGTCGGAGAGCCAGGGAGGGCGCCGGGGGAGGCAGCCACCCTCCCTGGGAATCGGAGGAGGGGTCTCCTCTGAGCCTGTGGCTGTCACTCCAGGCTCTCTTCCATGACCAACGGCTGAGTGGCATCCCCTCCGCAGACGCCCCCCCGACCCTGGGCAGTGCCAGGCACACTCCCGGCCTTGGGCAGCCAGGCAGGGGGACGAGGAGCCAACAGCAAACGCCGCCCCACCCCCCGGCTCGGAGCAGGCTCCAGCTGCCCCAGCCCCCTGGCCGCTGACCTGCTGCTTGGCAGACTCGTCCTGGAAGCAGGTGTGCTGGATGTAGTAGGCCCCGATGGCCTGGCACTTCTCGTCCTGGGAGCTCAGGTACTGCACGGCCTTGGGGATGGTCAGCCCGCCACACTCAATGTCCTCGCTGCAGATCCTGGGGCGCGGGGGCGCCGGAGGGTTGCAGGGCTCAGGGTCTCCGTGCCCGCCCCAGAGCCGGGAGGGGCCAGCCCCACCCCACCCCCCAGTGGACAGCTCCCCCAGAGAAGCGGACGGCTCACCCCATGGTGAGCACTTGCAGGGATGAGGCCCTGGTCACTGGTCATGCCCAAGTGGGCAAGTCACCTCTGTACTGAGAAGCTCTGCCCTACTCTTGAGAGGAAGTGCCCACCCGCCCTGCCATCTCTCACGTCTGTGCCTGGTGCTGGGAAAACAGAAGAGAGTGCCAGGAGCCTGTGCGTCTGTCTGCCTCCCTCCATCACCCCTTCTCCCGCCCTCCCTCCACCCACCCATCATCCATCGTCCATCACCCATCTTCCCGCAACCTGCTGCCCATCATCTGTCCACCATCAGTCTTCCCTCCATCAACTGCCCCTCTCCCACCCACCCATCATCACCTTCACCCATCTATCGTCCGTCCTCCTTCCATCCCGCCACCTTCCTTTCCTTCATCCATCCATCATCCATCATCAGTCTTCCCTCCATCAATTGTCCACCTTCCCTCCACCCATCCGTCCTCCCGTCTTCCTCTCCTGCGTCCATCCGTCGTCCATCTGCCCACAACCTGCTGTCCATCTTCCCTCCATCCCTTCATCCACTCATCATTCATCCATCCATCGTCCATCTTCCCTCCATCCCTTCATCCACCCATCTGGCCATCCACCCGCGCCCCTCTCTTCCTCCTCCCTCCATTCCCAAGTCGAGCTGACTTTTCTGACACAGACATTCCCACACCTACCCCTCCTCCCACCCCCATGGCCTCCGCCTTCCTCCTGACCACGGTCACTCTCACTGGGGGTGACAGCAAGACCCAGCCCCACTGGCTGTCTTCTCCAAGCACCCACTCCCACCCAGAGTGTGACCCCCTTTCCCAGATGAGCAGTTCTGACACCCTGTTTGCTGTGCTACCCCATCAGCAGCTTCTCCACACTGCAAGTTCAAGTTCAGGCTCGACTGAGACTGATGTCCAAGGGCATCGATCCATACAGAAAGGCCAACAGTCCACACTTTTGGAGCCACAAGATTAGAACCATCCTGTTCCAACCTAGTAACTTGTTCTGCCACGACTCGCACACTCCCAGCCCTAACTTGTGTCTGCTCCAGCAAGGCCGCTCCACACTGCGCCCTGGTCGGGGCCTGGGTGCCTCTGTCCCTTCCCCTCACTGCAGACACCCGGCTGGGAGCCCCCTGGGGAAAGGAGGTCTGTGTCCAGGCCCTGCTCCAGCCCCCCACGGTGCTGAGGGCAGGCCGCCTCCCCAGCCTCTGGTTCCCACGGAGAGCAGGGTAGCCCTTCCTGGCCCCAGCCCGTGCCCCTAGAAATCCTCCCAGCGTTTCTAGAGCAGCCCGTCCCCGTGAGTCCCAGCCTCACGCCCCCTCCACTGCAGGGGCCCAACTCCGTTTCTGGAAAGACCGCCTCTGGAGAGGAGCTCCCGAACCTCTGTCAGTGGTACCCGCCATGTCAGGAGAACACCGCCGAGCATCTGCTGCTCACACCTCACCTGCACACAGCCTGCCACTCACGCCCCGCATGGCTCACCTGACCCTGTCCTCTCGGGGCCTCCGCTCTGGGGGAACGAGGCAGGACCAGACGCAGCGCTGGTCCGTCTCCAAGGGAGAGCACCTCAGTCCTTCTCCAAAGAATCCTAAGGACCTGTGTGGCCTCCAGGCAGCCAGGGAGGGCCAGCTCTCACGACGGCCAGGACAGCGTGGCAAGCAGCGGAGCGTGTGGCAGCAGCGTAGCCTCGGGTGAGCTACCTGGCCCCTCTGAGCCCATCTCTCCCCAGCTCCTAGCCTGGAAGGACTCTGGGGGTCAGACACAAGGACTGCAGGCCCCCAGGCCCCGCGGAAGGCGGTTAATCCCACAGCTGCAGGCGGCCCAGGCTGTTCAGTCCATGCCATCTCCCTGCTCTGCCCACAGATCATCCACGCTCAGCAGTCGTCAAGGAAACAAGTACAGGACCCTGGTGGGGACCGAGGGCAGCTCCGAGGTTCATGGGGCCCAAGAGCGACCCTCGAGACGCGGCGGCCGCGCCCAAGCCAGCCTGTGCCCCAGGCTCTCTACGGGCACCTCCCCAGCACTGGATCCTGCTGGCTTTTGTCTTCTGCCCTGTAAGACGGACCCCACACCTTTCTCATTCACGACCCCCGGGCACACTCCTTTGCTCTTTCAGAAGGTGGGGAGAGGATTACCCCCAGGCCCAGGTAGCCTCAAGCCCCAGCAGAGTCTGTGCTCCCTGCAGGCTGGTTGTGCAGGCTGCAGCCCCAGCAGGGCCTCTGAGTTGGAGGTCTGGGCAGCCCGCCGAGGAGCCTTCCTCCAGAGCTCCCTGGTGATGCCAAGGCTGCTGGTCAGAGGCACACACTTCGAGGATCACTGGCCAGCCAGCCCCTCACTTCCCTCCTCTCTTGTTCATCACCGGGGCCCCTTAAAATCCACATGCTTGATGCCTCTGTTCACTCTCCGGGTTCTGCCTCCCCTGCAGCCTGAGACCCCCGGGGCCAGCAGTCGGTCCCTCACGGCCCCGCCCACCCCTCGCCGTGGGTACTCACTTGGAGCTGGCCCTGGAGTGGCTGAAGGACAGGTCCTTGGTGCAGGAGGTGGGCGGGCCGTACACGGGGTCCTGCTTGGAGGTGCAGGAGGGTGGGCGCCCGGGTACTTCTTGACCGCCTTCTGGCCGCTGCAGGTGCTATAGAAGCTGTAGCGGTTCTGGGTGGTCTTGTGGCCCTTGCTGCCCAGCGTGCCTTTGCGCAGCGTGCCCCGGGGGTCGCAGTAGAGGTCGGGCTCGCTGCGGCTGGCCTTGATCTTCTGCATGAAGCAGATGTCGCTGCCGGCGCCCGGCGTGGTGCAACTGCCCCGCGGGTACTGCCGGCCCCAGCTCTCCATCTGGCTGTAGGAGCTGAAGCGCCTGTTGTCAGCCTCCCGCTTGAGGGTCCCATTGTAGATCTGGGGGAGAAGGGGAGGGAGGCTCAGCTGGGGTCCCCACTGGGAACTGCCACCTGCCACCCCCACAGTGATGCTCAGAGGGTCCTGGGATTTCTGGTATGGGGGGAACCTTGACCAGCCTCTCGTAGACGACTTCTCAAACTGCAGGTTGTGACGCCTTATGGATAAAGAAATCAATTTAGCAGGCTGTGACCACCATTTTTAAAAAATGGGATCAAATAACATATATTGGAATTAGAAAGTAGGAGTGCAGCACATGGAAAGGGCTGGGCTGTTTGTGAAGTGTGCTGCTTGCTGTGGCTTGTAGCCAGAAAGGTTAGGTAGCCGCTGACCCGGTCCCAGAGGGCCTGGTCCAGAGGGGAGCTGGTGGCTCAGGGAGGAGAGGGGCTTTCTCATGGAGGGAGCCAGCGTGAGGAACCCCGCCCGTGGCAAAGGTCATGCAGAAGGGAGCCTGACAAACGCAAGGGTGTGACCAGGCTTCAGGGGCTCCCCCGGAATTTCCTGAGCATCCACCTCCCAAGACCAGAGTCTGCCTGCTTTACTCTGTTATGCTTTCCACCTACTCTTCTGACATTAACAGGGGGTTGTCCGCCCCCCCCACCTTTTCTGGAAAAAGTTAATTTAGAGCTTTTAGGTAATAAATCTCCTGGGCATAATAAGAGTGTTTCAATCCAAAAACCCCTCTGATGGCTTTCTAGCCTGCCTGCAGGACTCTCACAGCTGTGCATGTGATTGTGGCCTCCTGACCAGGGAGGCACAGGAAGCTTAAAACGTCCTAGGAATGCAGGGGCTTCCGAGGAGTCAGAATCATGAGAACAGGACTGATTAAGGGTTCATTTGTTGAGCCAATACTTGCTGCCAAATTTTCATATCTTTTATTTGTAGATACAGTTGGTATATAGAAAAAACAGGTAGTAGCCCTGGTGTTAGCAGCATCAGATCTCTGAGTTGAGTGCTTTCTCTGTTATAACCCACTGCACCTTTGTTCTACAAGAATGTAACTTTATTTAGGACTTTGAGGGTGATGCAGAGTAAAGAAGAAAAAACACTTCTAGGGAAAAGGAGTTTTCTGGTTGATAGACGATTATCCAGGAAGAGAGCCATAAAATGTTAACAGGCCTCTTGGCCAGAAGATAATGTAAACCACCTGAGACCTTTTGTGTACGGGAAGGTGTGCAAAAAGAAAGCCTGGTCTCAGTGAGGGTCAGGACTGCTGCCCCTGCATAACTCTGCATATTCCATTATTTCTTTATGTACAGCTTGGGGTATATAAGCTGATTTTGAAAATAAAGTTTTGAGTCTTGCACCGATGCTGGGCTCCCCCATGTCGTACTTTTCTCCCCTTTTCCGGCTGAATTTCCTTCTGGACTGGGAAGGCTCACCATGTCTACTTACTTGCCCTGGCTTCTAAGATCCACTCGAAAGGGAGCCTAAGGCAGGGCACCCTTCGATATTTAAGTGGGTGCCGGTGGCCTAACATAGATGGTGCAAACTTCTTGTCTTGAAGTTGTATTGGTTTTCCCCGTAAACCAAGTTATTCAGCCTTTTTCTCCACCAATATTTCCTACTACACTATCCATTTCTAATCTCTCTATATCTGTAGTTAAATAAGTTTTTACTAGGACTCTGACTCTGATCCGCTTCGAATTCCCTGGATCCACCGGGGCTGGACCCCGGCACAACTGTGGGGCTTGAATCCGCGTCCCTGGCCATGGGCCTGCCACCGTGTGTCCTGTGCAGACACTCCCAGCTCCCAAGATCACCGAGGCCGCCTGTGCTCCGCGGGGGACTGCTCCTACCCTGAAAGGACTCCCCCACTGTCGTTTCTCTGCTAAACTCCTCACCTCGCCTCCTGCTGACCAGGGCAAGAAGTCATTCTGGGGGACCCCTCCAAGGCCAAGGGGGTTATCCTGCTCCTGGGCCCCCAGCGCCCACAAGGCAGGCCCAGGGCTGCAGCAGGCACAGGGTGGCCAGGGCTATGCCATCAGCTGGGCATCAGGGGAGCGGTGGGCAAGGCTCAACCAAATGGCAAACTTAGAGGACAGTGAGGTGCCCCAGGGCTCCGTGTGAGCCCAGCAGGGGGAGTCGGGCGCCCTGGGAAGAGGCTGCAGAGCTGGGGGGCTTGAAGAGCGAGACCCTCACAGAGCAGAGCACCCAATGGCAGGGCCGGCTCTGACTCACCTGGAGACCAGAGGACCCACACGCACCGGAGAAAATGCATGCACCAGGGGCCGACTCGGACTCGGCTTTGCCGGGGGTGAGCTGGGGCCCACAGCCTGCCTGCCCTACCCTGTGACTATGAGTGCACATATGCCCACGCAGAGGGGAGTGGTCGGGCAGCCCGGTGAGTGCCCTCCACCCAGGTCTAGCCACTGGCCCTCAGCCAGGGCCCCCGCGCCCACACGGAGAGCCTTTGGGGCAGGACGCCACTGTGGTCAAGCTCTGGTCAGCGGTGACACCAGCTCAGAAGCCCCTGGTCACCCTGGCAACGATGTACAGTGCGCTCTGCTCACACGCGCAGGTGTGCACCTAGGCAGGCGCAGCGCTCACCCCCACACTGGGCCAAACCAGCCAAGCCCAACGGGGTGTGGGGTTGGGGAGGCACCAAACGACCAGAAGGGACAGAGGTCAGCAGGGCGTGCTGCCATCTGAGCGTCTGCGGTTGGCACGCCTCGCGGGACACTGGAGACACGCGAAGGTGAGAAACACCCGGCTGCGAGCCAGAGGCCACACCCCCGCCTCCTCTGGGGAGGAAGACGGCGGCACCTTGGAGTGAAGGCTGAGCCTTAAATGGAAATGCAGCCCAGAGCCTGCCTGTCCTCAGAGACGACACTCCCGGGCCTTGTTCCGATGGTGCCCGGTCCTAGCTGGAGCCTGCCCCCAAAGGACACGGGTGCGCGTGCTCAGCATGCGGGGCAGCATGGAGAGCTCGAGGAGGTTTGGGGGGCTCATGGTAGGGCAGCGGCTGAGGGCTGCCCAGGCGCTCACACTGGGACCGTGGGCTACTCAGGCACAGGAGCGGCCCGAGGCCTCACCCAGGGCGGCCCAGGACGGGTAGGGCTGCTCTCACGCCACAGCCTCAGAGCACGGGTTCCAGGAAGGCAGAGGAGCCTGGTCTGTCCACACGGGCAGCTTTCTGATGGAACAGCACCAGGTTTCTTCAAGTGCGCAGGGCAATTCTTCATTGTCCACAATGCCCCGAGCACTGCGGGGTAAGTGCTGCGTGGCCCCCAGGCCCCTAATCGCCAGGAGCACCTCACAGCCTCTACGGCCAGGGAGAACGTCCCGCGCACTTCCCAACGCTGCCTCGCGGGTCCCGAGCAGCGGCCACCAGACCCAGGAGCGGGCAGCTCAGTGCTGGCCAGGCCGGGGCGCCCGGCTCACCCCACGTACAGCGGTCTGCTGGCAGTGGCCTCAGCTTTGCCTACAAAGGACAGTAAGCACACACAAACACACACACATACATGCTCACACGCACACATGTGCTTACACACATGCACACACACACGCATACACATGCACACATGCTCACGCATGCACATGTTCACACACATGATCCATGCACACGTGCACACACACGCTGACATGAACACATGCTCACATGAACACGCATGCTCACATGCTCACACACATGCAGACATGCACACACATGCTCACACATACAAACATGCTCTCACACACATACTCCACACATACATGTTCACACATGCACGTGCACATGGTCACACGCACACATGCGCTCACACACATGCACTTGCTCACACGCACACACATGTTCACATGTGTGCACACATGCATGCACATGCTCTCACACACATGCTCACACACATGCTCCATGCACACACATGTACACACTCACATGAACACACATGCTCACATACATGCAGACATGCACACACATGCTCACACACATACTCCACACACATGCTCGCACATGCACATGCACGCACACATGTTCACACATGCTCCATGCACACACATGCACATGCTCACATGAACACACATGCTCACATGCTCACGCACATGCACACACACACATGCACACATGCTCACACACACACACTCCACACACACATGCACACACGCACGCCCTGTGGTCTGATTATCTCACGCTTCCTTGGGAAAGGCCAGCCTCAGGTGTCTCAGAACATGCCAGGGGCTAGAACCCTGGGAAAGCCTGCGAGCAAAGCTGACCAGAGAGCAGCCTGCAGACCCCCGGGGGGCTCGGGACAGAGGTACCGGGACCATCCAACGAGCGTCACTGGGCCAGGCCCTCTCTGCTCCCGCTTCAGCTGATGACTGAGCTCTCGTAACCCATTTCCTCTCCCTCTCCTCTTCCTTCATGGAGACGTGGGGAATTCTGCCCACCTCTGAGTGCCCCTCAACCCATCTCCTCAATGTAAGCTCTCTTCCCACCCCTCCTGAGGTCAGGAAGTCCTCAGAGGCGAGGAGTCTGGTCCTATGGGCAACTAGACCCCGGTAAACAACCTGGACCGGGGCCTCAAGCCCCTGAGTGCAGACAACACCCACCTCCCCCGTTTCCTTGGGCTGTGGCAGCCAGAGGTGCACAGGGCAGGCCTGGATGAAAAGGAGGTCTGTGTCCTGCCTGTTAGCCTATCCTGAAACCAAGCCTCGCCGGGCAGGTGGGGCCGGGCAAACCGGCTCCGGGTAGACACACCTGGCCCTCCCTCCCAGACACGCCCAGTGGAGAGTCACCGCAGAGGCCCTCAGTGAGAGCCAGCTGGGGCCACTTTGTGGGGTCTCACCCTCTTGGCCTGGTGAGGGGCTCCTGAAGAACCCAGACTGGAGACGCCTTGGGGACAGACCTCTCCTGCCATCTCACTGCACCCACTCAGCACCCAGCCAGGGCCCCGCCCAGGGGAGCAGCCCGCCACCCTCCTGGACAGCGGTCAGGATGGCACCACGGCCAGTGCAGGCAGCTGGAGGCCTTCCCACGTGGCGCACTGGCCCAGGGGTCTGGAGGGCACGGAGCCCCTCCCATCAAGGGCTCCCCAGGGACTCGGGCCCAGGGTGTGGGGAACTTCCCAGGGATGGGGTGGCTGCTTGCTCGGCAATTTGCATCAGCGTGGGAACCACAGGCCTGAGTCACCAAAGGTGGGACCTGGGCGGGGGCGCGGTGGGGGCGTGCCGGACCCTGCCCCCTCCGGCGTACCACTCCCTCCCTGGCTGGGAGCAGAGGCCCACCCTGGGCCAGCCTCCCTTCCTTCCCGGGCACGGGGCTTGGTGCAGAGCAGGAAGGACAGACAGAGAAGCTCTGGGCTCGGAGGCTCTGCTGTCTGGGCCCGAGGCGGCTGTGGTGGGTGCCCTGCCCTGTGGTCCCCCAGGCCGGGAGAAGCTGTCCCAGGGGTCCATCACCTGCACCCAGAGACAGCAGTGCCCACTTGGGGGCCCCTGGATTGTGAACTGGACGCTGCTGGTGGGTGACCAGCTCGCAGGCTGCAGGGGGGCACCACGGAGACCTGAAATCACCGATGCCAGCTGCCAGGCATCTTCTAGTGCCTGATTTGTTTAATATGGATAAAATGAAAGTTTTGATGTCCATTCTGGGAGCAGAGATCTCACCAGAGAGCTGGCTGACAATGGCTAGTGTCCCCTGTAACCTGGGACGGTGGGATTGGGGCTCGCAGAGACCAGGCGGTGGTGAGAACCGTCATGAAGACCCAATCTCTTGGGTCTTCTTGGGTAGCTCTTCTGAGTTACTGTCATGGCAACTGGGCCTGTGACGCTCCGGGCTGCAGCCTACGGTGCTGTCTCAAGGCACCGCTCTCTCCAGAGACAGAAGTCGCGGCCCTGAAAAGGAGCATCCTGCTGTCCTGGGCTCTGGGCCCATGTCTGCTCTCAGAACGGCAGGCATCAGGCCGCCACGGCTCTGCTGTTCCCGGTGATGGGGCAGGGGGCGGGGCCAGTATACTTGGTCATCTTGAGAGCTGGCCTCCACATGTGATGTCCAAAGAAACAACGGTGTGAGCTCCAGCTCCAACACCCAGCTTGGGCACTCAGCTCCAACACCCAGCTTGTGCACTCAGCTCCAACACCCAGCTTGGGCACTCAGCTCCAACACCCAGCTTGGGCACTCAGCTCCAACACCCAGCTTGTGCACTCAGCTCCAACACCCAGCTTGGGTACTCAGCTCCA
This sequence comes from Nanger dama, assembly GCA_917880005.1. Lineage (NCBI taxonomy): Eukaryota > Metazoa > Chordata > Mammalia > Artiodactyla > Bovidae > Nanger > Nanger dama. The sequence goes on along the minus strand of CAKJTW010000013.1, from coordinate 47,668,338 downwards.
ACACCCAGCTTGTGCACTCAGCTCCAACACCCAGCTTGGGTACTCAGCTCCAACACCCAGCTTGGGTACTCAGCTCCAGCACCCAGTTCCAACACCCAGCTCAGGTACTCAGCTCCAGCACCCAGGCCTGCCTTCACGTCCTGCTTCCTGCTCCATCACTGAACTGTGGAAGAGACTGGGTCTTCTGAAACTCTCGCCCTGCACACCTGAGACACAGGTTTTCCTCAGCTCCTGACCCCCTAGGATAGATCTGGGAAACTGGGGCTTCGTGTTTCACACGTGGACATCTCCACTTCACTTTGGGAAGGATCCCCTGGCGGGGGACTGCCTTTCAGAGGCAGCTCTCAACAGACCCAAGAGGCAAAGGACCCCTGAGCATCAGCCACTGTTCATGGGCTCAGACGAGTCCGAGGCATGGTCCTTACACCCTCTCAGAGCACCAAGCTCTTCTGAACCCAGAGGCAACTCACTGGTTCCAGCGGTAGCTCATCCTGGGGACCTTTCCAAGGCCCCCGTGTGAAATAACCCCTGGACCCTCAGACAAAGGGTGGACTTCTGTGAGACTGCACCTGAGGGTGAGGGAGACTCCTGGCACCCCACCTTGTGCCAGGGGCCTGGGGGAATCGCTGGGCCCTGACTCGCCCCCGAGCACTGAGCCAGGAGATGAAGGCCAGACGTCCCGAGGTGGCAACGTCCTCAGCGCAGATTCTTCCTTGGAAACTCTGTGAAGGAAGCACCCTGATGGGGAAACAGCCCCAGTTCCACAGGGAGTTTGGCTGGAAGCTCCAGGGTTTGGTGGCCAAGCCCTCCTGTGGAAGCTGAGCCTGTGCACATGTGCACACACTGCTACACGTGCACCTGCCTGCGTGGGACACGCGCGACTCCACTGAGGTCTTCACACGTCACAGCACTTCACAAAGAGACTCCACGGGAAGGTCTCTGGACGTGCCTTGAGCCTATCCTATGATCACCGTTGTAGCAGGGCTGGTGCTTCAGTTTGCAAAGATCCTCCCCAGTCATCCCCCTGGACAGATTGCAAGGACATCAAACCAGTCAATCCTAAAGGATATCAACCCTGAATATTCATTGGAAGGACCGACACTGAAGCTGAAGCGCCTCCTCCCCCCACCGCCCCCACCCCCTGGAGAGAGCAGGAGAGGCACGAGACGAGGTCCAGGCCGCCTGCCCCACCTCCACACCCCCCCCAACCCCCTGCAACACGGACTGGGCTCCGGACCCAGTTCTGCCGAGCAGACCTGTGAGGCGTCTGCTGGGCCTGGCCCTGCACCATGCTGGAGCCTGGCCTCCCGCTAATAAATCGGAACCCCAAGGCCCGGTTCGCTCCAACCCCACCAGGATGCCAGGATCGGAAGTGGAGACAGGATAGGGTAGAGCAAACTGGCCCCTCGCCCTGCGCCCACCCAGCATGATGGCCCTGCCTGTCTGCTCGCCCGGAGTCCCGGGGACCCGTCCCCAAGCCTCCCAGACACGGGGAACCAGGACTGGGCTGACCAGGAGACGAGGCTGGAGGTTAGGTGGCTCTGCCGCCCGCCACAGCACCTCATCCCAGCCTCTCACGCTGTTGTTTTTAACTGGCGAGTTAGGGCTTTAAAGACTTGGCTGAGATTAGTTCTTGTTGGGACTTAAAAAAAAAAAAAAAGGTGAAGCCAAACACGCTAATTTTCTTCTAGCACGAAATAAAGAGGCTTATGATCAGCCCTGAGTCTTCAAATCTTCCCTCCAAAGTTTTGGAGGCTCTGAGGTGACTCGTGAGAAGGAAGGCGAGCCCGACGGTGGCTCTCAGGGAGCGGCCCTCCTAGGAAGATGCTGACCAGAAGTGGCAGGTGGGTTAAAGCCAAGAGGATTAAAGCCTCTCCAGAGGAGGGGGCGCCCCTCCCGAGCCCCATGGGGAAGACCACTGCAGACTGTCCGGGGGGCAGGGTCCGACCTTCCGGCGCACTGAGTCCCGACGGGCACACATCTCCCTGAGCACGCTCCCCCACCCCCGGGCCCACCAGCTGGGAGCCAGCCAGGTGACATCCTGCCTTCTCCGGGGCCTGGCCCCTGGCACTGCCCTACTCGGGAGCAATGGCTCTGCCTGGTGAGCTCTCAGACAGGAGTGCCCAGGGGCCCTGGTGCCCGCCCCAGGCCTCAGCATTCTCCTGCCCCTGCTGACTGCCCAGGGCAGCCCTCCAAGCTCAGTTCCCTGCCCAGAGCTGCCCTGGGACTCTGCCTGCATGGCTCCCCGGCTGCACCCTCTTCCTTCCAAGCCCCCGGGGGCCAGCTTCTCTCCCCCATGTGAGGACACCTGACATAGGTCTTCGGAGCCAAGGAGGCCTTGCTGGTGAAGCTGGGGGCGGGCCCGGGCAGACGGGGCCGCTCCCACCAGGAGGGCAGCGGGGGCGCCCCCGGCCCCACTCCGTCTCCTCTCTCGGGCACATTCTGTCCCTCAGCAGCAGGATCGTTGCCTCTTCTTGCCCGGCGGGAGCCCGTGGCCCTTGGGACTGGGTGGGGGTGCGTCACCGCTGGCAGAGGACCCGGGCTGGCAAGCACCTAGACCATGCCCTCGGGGGCAGGAGCCGTGCCCGCCTGGACGGGGGCTTGCTTCTCCGCCGGGACTTTCCAAACTGATCAGAGAACCCAGAGAGGGGAGCAGGGCAGGAGGCAGGCCTGGGCTTTCAAGGCGGCGGTTTCTAGGGGCCTCCCTCCTCTGCAGGGAGTTCGACGGCCCGCCTCCTCCCTGTGAAGTGAAGGGCAATGAAGCCTGAGCAGCGCTGTGCCTGCTGCAAGGGTTAATTAGCCACTGTCTCCCCTGGTGCCCGGCCCAGATGAAAGCAGAAGGCAGTGCCCCCACAGGCCCGGGGCAGCCCCACCCCACCCCACCCCACCCAGAGACCACCGTGAGGCCCTGGCAGCCTCTCAGGGGCCGCGCGCCAGCCACACAGAGCCTGGAAAAGTCAGGGCCGAAGGAGCGCTCCGCTAGGATCTCGTCCAACAGCCTTCCTCCCAGGACGAGAAGGATCTCGAGAGGAGATGAGCCCCAGGTCCCTCTGCTCACAGCAGCTGAGCTGAGAGCAGAATCGAGGCCTCCAACTTGACCAGTACATCCTGTCCACAGCCCTGCCTGCCCTGGAAACAGGAATTCTCACCCACTGTGGAGACAAGCAAGCTGAGGCTAAGAACAGGTCCCTCCATACCGCCTGCCTCTGGGAGGAGTCTGTTTGCTGGCAAAGATAGGCTGTTCCTCCGCTTCAAGGGCAAGAGTCCCCCCACATTCTCTCCGGCAGCCCCCCGCCCAGCCCCCCGCAGACCCTGCGCACAGGCGGCTCCCAGAGCCTGGGTTCCCACCCCCACGGAGCCTTGCACAAGCCCAGCCCTCGCTACAGAAGGGGGCCTCTGGGCACCTCTGGCTGTTGGGTGCCCACCCCCCTCAAGGAGGGGGTCCCAGCACATGGAGGCCGGTTTGTGATGGGCTCATCCACCACTAACATGTCAATAAGCACATATAGCTGAGAAGAGGGAGGAAGAGAAGAGGGAGGAAGATTCGTAGTGAATCCTGAGTGTTCTCTTTAAATAATTTTTTTTTCTTTTCAGCAGTACCATTCTGCTTGTGTGATCTTAGTTTCCCAAACAGAGCCTGGGCCCTCAGCAGTGAGAACACAGAGTCATAAGCACTGGACTGCCCTGAAAAAGTGAGAGTCACTCAGTCGTGTCCGACTCTTTGGACCCCATGGACTATACATGGAATTCTCCAGGCCAGAATTCTGGAATGGGTAGCCATTCCCTTCTCCAAGGGATCTTCCCAACCCAGGGGTAGAACCCAGGTTTCCCACAGTGCAGGCGGATTCTTTACCAGCTGAGCCACAAGGGAAGCCCAAGAATACTGGGATGAAGCAGAAAAATGGGGTCAGTGGCCAGAATGAATACAGAATCTCCCCTGGTCACTCTCCTGGGGAGTCTGGCCCTCCCGAGTGCTGGTCTGGTGTAACTGAGCATGGAGAAGGGGTTCAACACAGTGCCCCCGGGGGTACCCTGGCCCAGACTGCCTGGCAGCTGCTACCGTATAGGATCGCCTCCTGGCAGGATGCTCTCAGCCTGTCCACAGCCAAAGCACCTCTTTCCCGTGTGATGCCGAGAGGGATGGAATGCTCATGACGCATTTCTTGGTTTGTGGAAAACCCTTCAGGCTGGAGGCGCAAGTGAAGAAGACTGATGCTGTAACCCAGAACCTTTCCCAGCAGTCTAACCTGTCCACGAGCTGCAGCCTCGTCCAGGACACGCCAGCGTGAGAGCAGCCCGCTTCCAGGGACCTGGTATAAGGACCCTCAGGGGGCCAGCAGCCTCCCTTCGCTCCCCTAAGAAATTCTGTCTGGGTCCCCAGCCTAGGAGACAGGCACTTAGGGGGTCTTGTTTATATTACAGGGAATAAGTGGAAATACACAGCGACCTGGGGTCACCAGATCCAGCAAATACAGGACACCCAGCTAAATCTGAAGATCAGATAAAAAACAAATAACATTTTAGGATAAACAGGCCTCCAAAATCACATTCCTTTATGTTTTACTGGGCAGCCCATCCTGACCTCCACTGACGATGACGGCTGAGGGACTCGAGTCCAGGAAGGAGAAAGCCGCTGCCCTGCAGCTTTGCGTGGTGGGGAGGAAGGGGTGGGTGTGGGTGGGGGGCGGCAGGGAGAAAGTGAGCAGATGTGAAGTCATGGGTCTTGTCTGAGTCCCCAGAAGGGGCTGTAGCGCTAAAATATGGAGATTGATGTCTGGAGGGAGGACAGGAAGATCCTCAGGGTAAGAGCCAGGAGGCGGGGTCTAGTCTGCTGCCCCGCCCCCCAGCCATGAGACCCTGGGCCTCACTGGGTCTGGGGGTCCTCAGCTGTGGAACGTCAGCCTCGGTGGGCTCTGACACTCCCCCACGCCTGGTCCTGAGGACACGGCTGGGCGTGCCCCACCCTTCGCCTCAGCTTCCCCGCTCCCCCGTTCCCCAAGGTTCTGGGCTCTGGGCTCTAGCAGTGTGCCACCCCGTAGATCTGGTTTCCAAGGGCCAGGAGGCTGGAACGAGCAGAAGAGAACGGACAACTGACCGGCCAAGGGTTTTCTCTGGACCGGTTCTTTCCCTCAAGCCCCTGGACGGTGTCAGATTCACTTTGCTTCATTCTATTAAACACGCTCTACGTTGAGCTTTCTTGATTTGTGATATGTGTGTACATGTGTGCTAAATCACTTTAGTCGGGTCCAACTCTCTGCGACCCCATGGACTGTAGCCCACCAGGGCCTGTCCATGGGATTCTCCAGGCAAGAGTACTGAAGTGGGTTGCCATGCCCTCTGCCAAGGGATCTTCCTGACCCAGGAATCAAACCCTTGTCTAACGTCTCCTGCATCGGCAGGCGGCTTCTTTACCACCAGATGCCGCCGGGGAAGACGGACTGTGACATAAATGGCTGTGGATCATAAGTAACACGATGCCGTGTGTACATATCTGGAGAAGGGAATGGCAGCCTACTCTGGTACTCTTGAGCCTGGAGAATCCCTTGGACAGAGGAGCCTGGTGAGCTACAGACCATGGGGGTCTCAGAGTCGGACATGGCTGAGAGACCGACACACACATATATATATCTCACCTATATTTTTAAATTAGAAGACTATTGCTGAAATAGAATATAAGGTAGAATCATAAGGCTTTTTAAACACCTTTAGAACTTTCCTTTTTGGAACCCCCTTGGCATATTTAGATAAAATCCATGCTCAATGGTGACCAGTCTTTGTTATCTGAAGTTGATTCAATGTTTCAAGCCTGAGAAGTGAGGGTCTCACTTCTGCTCAAACACAGGTCCTGACAACACAGAAATGGGGCTGGTTTTCTTAGAGGGGCCCCTAAAATGGCACTAATGACCAGTATGTCTTATGAAGATTTTTAGGGGTCACGAGTAACGGCAGAGCTGGTACCCTCCAGCGGCTCAGCCACCAACGCCTGCGCTCGCCTTGCCCGCGTCCTCTCTGGGTTTCTCCCAGCTCCCCGCTTCTCCGAGGGCAGCTGGAGGCTCCTCTGAGGGGGGTCCGCGTGCCCTCCGCGCCCCCAGCCCAGCCCAGCCCTCTGGGCCGGTTTCTGGGGAGGCGGCGCGGGCGCACCGTCCCTGGGACAGCCCCTCGGCCTGAGGCTCGCCCCCTGCTCCCGCCGAGTCCCGACCTGCAGGGTTCCGCGTCCTGGCTGGCGCGCTGGCTCCAGCAGCAATTCTTCCACCAGCCCCCGCCCCCCGCCGCCAAATCCCCGTGTGCGCGCAGCTGTGCGCTGTTCCCAGAAGCCTCCCAGCGGAGCGGAGCCAGGACGTGCCCCGGCAGCGCCGGCCCTGAGTCACGTCTGAAGTCCCGCCAGCGGAGCAGCGAGGCCGGAGGGAGGGGTTCTCACCAGGTGTCAGCAGGCAGGCACCGCGGGGGCGGGCCGAGGGGGGCCGGGCTCAAGGGGCAGGAGGAACGCTCAGCCCCGCCACACTCGGGCTCTGGGAGCAGGCCCTCCGGAAGAGCGCCCCGCAGCCCCGTCCAAAGGTCCGCTGAGACGACCCCTCCCGGTCCACCTGCCGGCGCAGCCCGGGAGGCCCCCCAGCGCAGGTGAAGCACCCACGGAGGGGAGCGCCGGCACTGATCCAGAGCCACAGCGCCCGGTTCCGATTGGGCAACGCACCGCCATGAAGACAGACAGCAGCTGCCCAGTCAGCAGCTTACTCATCCTCACTGCCGCCCCGTCCAGGGACCTGCCCTCCTCTCTCCTCACCCTTGCCATGGCATTATAAGTCATCTCCCGATTCTGCTGGGTCATCAGCCTACGCGTCTACAGCCCTGGCTCACATCTGTGCCTGAACCACCAACCTGCTGGGCTCACTGTATTCAGCAGGTATTGGCGCTGGTGTTATCAACTGACATCAAGAATCTGAAAAAGGAGGGCACATGAATGCACAGCAAACCTAGGTAACCAGTGGCCTGCAAGAAAGGCAAGCCCCCCCAAGCTGCCAGGGAAGCCGCAATGGAGAACTCAAGGAGGAAGGAATCAGGGGATGACAAAGAGCATGCAACCTCTCTCTGGCCCGGGACCTGGACGATCAGGGTGACATCTGTGAGCAACATGGGCTCAGAGCCAGAGCTGTTGAAGCCTGAGCCCCAGGGCACATAGCCCAGCGTCCCCCGGGAAGCTGTCCCCGCCGCACACAGGCCCCAGGGGCCTCGAAGAACTCCTGGGGCAGTACAGGCTGATGTGGACGTTAGCAAAAATAGTCACGGAATCTGCAGACTGGGCGAAAACCCGGGCGTCACCTAACCCAGCGCCCCGATTTGGAGTAGAAGACTCCTGTGTGGGCTTGTGTGGTTGAACCAGAGCATCTGGTTCAGTGCCTGGCGTGGAGTTAGGGCTAAAGAGGTATTTGCCCAGTGATGGGTGATGGGCACAGAGGGTGAGGCTGCAGAGAAGGACGGTGACAGGGCCCACATAAAGGCGTCGAGGAAGTCCCGCTGTGCTAGTCAAAAAAGTCTCTTAAGAAGGACTGTGCTCAGGCTTTTTAATGCACGTTGTTTCATTTAGTCCTGACGACAACCCAGAGGTAGACTTTGTCAGACCCATCCTACACGGGGAGAGACTAAGGCACAGAAAACGCTCACCCAAGGTCACAGTCCCAGCAGCAGCACAGCTACAGCCTGAACGTGGGTCTGCCAACTTACAGACTCAAGCCACGCTGCGCCCTGGCACACACTCTCTTACTCCAGAGCTGCTGCCGCCAAGGACGCCCCCGCCCCCAGCCTCAGGGGACCTCCAGAGTCCCGTCCTTGGTCATCAGCACACAGCTGATGGGGGGCTCCTGGGGATTTTTCTAGAAACATCTAAATATGCCCATGACCGGACCACAAGAATTCAAACTTCTTTCAGATCCATGAGTAAATCGGACATAGGAGAAAATGGACTTAAAAAAAAAAGGTGTTTTCTTTATGCCTTTTCTAAAATGTTCTCTTTGATACATTTAGAAATACCCACTCTGACCCGAAGGAGGCTGCGATAGCGCGATGTGAAATAATGGCCAAGCAAACGGACCGGTCAGAGACGCTGCCCCCACCCCCTTCTCAGCAGCCAGGATGCTTTCTCCTGCCCAAACCAGGGACCGTGCCCGCAGCGCCCAGGAAGCGGCTCCTTACCGGGTGGCCCCACGAGCCGTTCCCCACCTGGAACCTGGAGTAGAAGCTGCTCCGGCTGCTGGTCCCGTAGCTGTTGTAGTTGTCGGCCAGGCCGTCGTACATGGAGCCTTGGGGACAAGGACAGGGGGTTAGGATGGCGCCAGCCCTGCACTGCCCCCAGGCCTCGTCCCCCGGGCATCAGTGCCCGCAGAGGAGGGGGCACCACATCTCCCCCCTCAGCCCGCCTCCTGCACAGCCGCACAGCTGCAGGCTCAGCTCTCAGGGCCCCGGGCAGCCAGCCCTCTGCCGGGGTCTACCTGCGGTGGGCTGGCACCAACAGGTCAGGGGCTGGCCTGGGGGCCTCGGGCCCCTGCCGCCCGGTCCAGGGAAGCAGGACCCCTCGCTCCACGAGAAATGCCTTCCTGCTCAGGGGAAATAGCCAGGAGGTGGACATGCTGGGCCCAGAGGCTGCACTCAGGGCCACAGGGCAGCGCCTGAGGATGCGGCCAGCACCCGGTGGACTCTGGTTGCTGACCCAGATGTGGTGAGGGGCCTCCTTCCTTTCCCAGGCACCCCCGCCACCAAAGGGGGAGCAGCCACCGACCTCAAAGGACCAGGAAGGAGTAATTACTGTTTTCCCAGAGTGTGTGGGCCTGCAGATGACAGGGTCCGCAGGAGGACAGAGTGTCATCACGATTATTAGGGGCAAAGTGGCTTCGGCTCGCAGATGGCGGCCTGGACACATAGCCCCTTCACCGGACGGTGGGGGTTGCCCTCAGGACAGTCCGGCTCTGCCCACAGCCCTGGAAGCTGATGGTGACCTGCCCGGGGCTCCGCTCACGCTGCATCTTGTGCTAAGCCTCGGCTGCAGATGCAGAATCGTAACCGTCAATGAACCCAAGCTCAAAACCTGGGACCAAGCTCCACCCGAGAGGCTGTCCTGGGTCCGGGCCCCAGGCCGCGTCCCATCTGGCGCCCCATTTCCTGGACCAGGAGCTGTGGCTCCACGGCCTGGGCATTGGGAGCGAGGCTGGCCCCACAACCTCATTAAGTGGCAGCTGTGGGGAAGGCGGGTCCCGGCCGAGGCCCCGAGCTCAGCCCCGGGGCAGGGTCTGGCTCAGTCCGCTCCCCACTGGGGGCTGTGCCCCACAGGGCCCCGCACCTCCAGGAGCGGGCACTGAGCCCCCGAGCTGGGCAAGAACTCGGAGCAGGGGCGGTTTTGCAACATGGCTGGAGTCCCCGCCTTGGGCCGCCGCCTCTGTCTAGAGCCAGGTGACCCCGACAGCTCGCAGGAGGGACCCTGCCCCTGACTCCCCAGGCCCCCACCATGGAGGGCTGCTGGGGCCACTGGCTGTAGCAGAGACCCCTGCCCTGCAGCCTAGAGGTGTTGAAACTGGTCCTGGCTCTGGACCTCAGTGGGGGTGCCCCAGGTGGCTCAGTGGTAAAGAATCCATCTGCCAGTGCAGGAGGCACAGGAGACGCAGGTTCGATCCCTGGGTGGGGAAGATCCTCTGGAGAAGGAAATGACAACCCACTTCAGTATTCTCCCATGGACAGAGGAGCCTGGTGGGCTACAGTCCATGGGGTCACAAAGAGTTGGGCACGACTAAAGACGCTTGGCAAGCACTTGCGCTGGGCCTGGCCTTCCTCTTCTGGAGAAGGAAGGGTTGGCCTCTCTGCACCTCCAGCTCCCATGGCTGTGTGATCATAACGACTCTCGCCTCATGGCATTGAGGGAAGCTGGCCTTCTTGTCTCCAGAGACAGGCTTCAGCAAGGAAGCCTTGGGCACCAAAGGCTTCATCATCGTCTGCTTGGCCACCAGCCTCAGGGTCCCTCCAGAGGTGTGCCCGTGGCAGGGTACCCTGGGCCCAGGCCTGACTCCCGAAGGGGCTCCCTGAGGCTCTGACTCACTCCAAGCTCCCTGATGGCCAGGCAGCGGCATCTCTTCCCTTCTCAGGAAGCCGCCCCTCTGAATGGCGACCTTCGTCAGGAGGAGTCTGGGGGCAAGCTCGTGGGCGTGGACACCCAGGGCAGGCAGCCGACAGCCGGCACGCTGCCCACCTCCCCCTCTGTCCAGCCCACTCCCGCAGCCCTTCTGGGTGGGGCGGGGGAGGGGACAGACCAGAGTCCCACAGGGCAGGAACTCCTCACCCAGGGTCGGGTGTGGGCCAGCCAGCTGCTTTGGATGGAAACCTGGGCTGAAGACAGACACGCGGTCCTGGGACAGGCGTCCCCAGGGGGTCCCACAGAGGGCAGGCTCCCACGGGGCCCTCGCCCTGCTCGAGAGGGAGGTGGTCAGCAGTGATGTCACTTGTCCTCTCGGCCACCAGCTGAAGCATCTCCCCAACACCTGCACCTGCCCGCCTCCCTCTTACTTCTCGACACATGATGGTGGGGGCGGCTCTCTGCCATGGCTCTGGGACACCCTGTCAGCCAAGGCCAGTCCCTGTGACCCAGGGGACTGCGGTGGTGACAGGTGTGGGTGGCAGCTCTCACTTCTGGTTGGGACCAAGGTCTCCAGGCCCTTCCAGGCAGTTCCTGAAGGCACCTTCCCAAGATCACCTGCCACTGGGGGTCAGACTTCCTGACTCCCACTGTGAGCTGCCTGGCTTGGCCTCCTTGTGAGAATGAGGCTGCCATCACACCGGCCAGCACTGCTTCTCTGGCAGAAGGCAGCTGCTTGTGGGCTGCAGTTTCGAGGGAGGGGAGTCCAGATACCTCACACACTTGCAGTCACAGCTTGCAGTGTGCCAGATACTCGAAGGGGTGCAGGCGGGAGATGAGCCCTGCTCCCACAGCAGAAGCAAGGGCTCCCTCTCCTGACTCCGGGGTCTGGTTGGTAAGTGCCACCCTCTGAGTCCAGTGCAGCAGGAAGAACATGGGGCTTCTCCCTGAGAGTGATGGAACAGCTCTGCTGGCTTCTCCACTGGCCCCTTGACCTTTCTGGACACCACTCCTAGGAAGCCTTCCACAATGACCCCCACCTAGCCCCTGCATCCCGGGTTGCCGTCCTCTCGGTGCTGGGCACGGTGAGGTATGGTGTCCCCCGCCCAGCCCGCACCTGCAGCAGGGCTCTGGGTTCCTTCACTCCACTCGGCCAGGTCCCCCTCACCCAGAGAGGCCCCTGGTTGGTCCGTGAACTGGGGAGAGACTGGAGCCGGAATGCCCATGGCCATAGCCCTGGAGGGGGTGGGAAGAAGGGTCCCAGCACTGCTCACTCCACATTCACCCCACCTCCCGGGGAGCACGGCACCCACAGTTCTCTCAGGAAGGGCCGTGGGCCTCTCTGTCCAACATGGGTCTGCCATGAGGTGTCTGCCCATCCCCAGAAGTCGGTTCAGAGGGCAAAGGTCTGCCTTCCCCGTGGGGTCAGCATCGTCGGCAGCTCTGCCAGCTCAGAAGCCTCTTTTGGGTCAGCGATCGGGGAGACCCATGCCACAGAGGACAGCACTTGGGGCCCTCCCCTCGGGCCGCACAGGGGGCGACTCGCCCCCGGGTCACTGGGGAGCCCTCGTCAGGACGCCCAGGGCTCTTCCCCCGCCAGGCGGGCGGACCCACCCGGGGTGACTCATCCTTCCACCTCCAAGCTTTCCATGGCCACACCCGCCACACCTGAAACATTCCTGCTCTCCTCTTGGTGGGCCCCGCCCGCTCCCCCAACCGGCCAGGGCCAGCTCCTCCTGGGGGAAGACCCGCGCGCTCAGGCCTCCCACAGAGCCGGTCAGCACACGGCCACCTGCTGGACACACTCCATGCTGCGCATTCCTCATGTGTGTGTGTTTGTGTGTGTGCGTGTGTGTGTGGGGAAGTCCCCACCCACGCCAACACCAGGACCGGACTCCACCTGGAGGAGGTCCTCGGGACATCAGCCAGCCTGCTGGCCAGGCTGCTCCAGGGCAGAGCCCACCCCCTCCCACAGGCCGCCAGCCCTCAGAGAGGGGCGCCTCCGATGGCCCCATGAGGGTGTCTTCCAGCTGCTCTTGCGCTTAGGTCTATTCCTCGGCACAAAAGTTTGAGAAAGAACACCCGCTACCTTTTGGCCCCGAAACGCCTTTGCTTCACCCCCTAAATCCCTCCTATCAGGGGTGCCCAGCAGAGCGGGGCCCACAGTAAGAGGGACTTCAGTGAGAGAGTAAGGACTGTCGGCAGATGGCACGGGAGACCCCTGGGCGCCTAGGACCGTCCGGCAGCCCGGCGCCTGCCCTCCCACCCCCGGACATCGTGGGAGATGTTCTGCCCTCGCCCAGGCCAGCAGAGAGCTCCGGACGCACCACCCGGCCCTGGACGGGGGCGTTCTGCCCAGCCCCACAGCCACCCTGGCACAGTCCTGCCCGTCCCTGCGCACGTGTAGGAACAGACACCAGAGCGGCCTGGGCCGCCGCAGCCCCGTCTCCCCTGCCTCCGCCAGCACACGTGACTCCCGAGGGCTGGCCGGGGCGTGCTCAAACCAGCTCTGAGCCTGCTTCTCCTTCTGATGATCTGTGCGCGGCCACCGCTGAGCCTGAGGGTTGAGCCAAGCGCAGGGCTGGCACAGGGGGCGGGGGCTGGGCAGGGCTAACCTCGAGAGGGGTTCCAGGGTAAATGACTGTCCCCAGCTACTGCTGTGCTAGATGCCATTTGTATGTGTGTGAGCGTGTGTGCGTGCGTGCGATGGGGCGGTCCCCACACTGGGTCTCTGTCTGAGGCAGGCGGGGGCACAGACAAGGCTTCTTGGACTGTTGCAAGCCGTCTGCCCACACTGTCCCCACAGCGACTGAAGCAGAGCCTCCAGGGTGGGGCCTGGACACGCGCGTTCTTTAAAACTCCCAGGCGGCGCCGCGTGCGGCCACGACTGAGAGCAGTCTCTAGTGGCCCGATGCTCCCTGGAGGGGGACAGGGAGGGCTGCCTTGTGAGCGGCCTTTTGCCGCGGCAGGTGGTTTGGGGGAAACGGTCTGCAGAGGCAGCGAGACAAGCAATCTGCTTCCAGTGAAACATCTGGGGGTGATCGCGCCCCACCTCTTACAGCTGCACGGACCCAGAGAGAGGCAGGGCTGGCCTGGGGTCACACAGCAGCTGGCAACAGCTCCAGAGAGCGCTCACGCCTCCTGGGGCTGCAAGAGCTGGGAGGCGGGGGTGGGTGTGCGTGTGTGCGAAGACACCTGTGCGCACACGTGGGTGCCTCAGAGGTGCGGCCAATAAAGAGCCTTGCACGAGGCTACCTTCCACTCCCAGGAAACACTCTTTCATTTTGTTTTGTTCAGACATCACACACACCTTCTAGGAGTCATGCCCTGTAGCACAGGTAGCTCCCAGAGTTTTAAACCTAGAACCACTGGTGTATTGATATAGATAGATTGGTGTGTGGGGAGAGGAATTTTTTGTTTTTTTAATCTCTGTCAATAAGCTTAGCAAAGGAGCAGAAAGCTGGGAAACATGCCGTGGAACAGCCGGGCTACTCAGCATTTTTGCATGTGTTACAACAGGCCGGTGGAAATGCTGGCTAAATCCTCAGCTGCGAGCCAAAAGGCGTTGTGAAGAAAGGAGGACTGGCTCCCGCGAGGTTTAATCAGGGCACTCTGCTCTGGGACAGGCCGCCACAGACACCCTGCCCTTCTCACCCCTCGGTGCTGGTCCCAAGGGAGAAGCCCAGCAGAGCCTGAGCCCGGCCCGTGCCCAGGACGGGACACCTTCCCAGAGAGCGGAGAGCGGACCCCTGCCCCAGGTGCAGCCTCGGACCGAAACATGGCCCACACAAGCCCAAGAGCCAGCCAGCGCAGCCCTGAGACGGGGCTGTGCCCCGCCTCCCCCTGGGTGCTAGCCTCTGTTAGCAGGGCCTCGGGGAGAGGACACCTGCCCCACACACCCCCACCTCTGCCCGTGCTGCTGAGGAGGTGCAGATGGGACCCCCAGCCAGTGGTGACGTGTCTTGGGGCATTTGCAGAGCGGCAGGTCAGGACTCCCTGGAGTGAGGAGTGGTATGCGGAAGGGAGTGGGCTCCAGCATGTGTGTGTGTGTGCGCGCGTGGTGGTGGTGGCAGGTTTGGATTTAAGTCTGAGTAGGCTTGGTCAGCTTTCAGCAGAGGCTCCGAGCGGAGTGTGAAGGGCGTGAGTGCAGCTGGGCCTTCTCTGGGGCGGGATGACAGTGCGCCAGCCCCTTCCTGAACAATCCGCCCCGCATGGACTCCCCCTCAAGGGGGCCACATTTTCCAGCCCCCATCTCCCACTGGGCGGCCACCTCCCCCGGCTCCTCCTGCTTCCCACCTGGGCTTACACCCTTTGCCCACAGGCACCCTCAGGAAGCAAGGGTAGCCACGCCCCAGAGCCCCTTCAGGAAAAGACGGGGCGGGTTCCAAGCAGACTCCTCCTGCAGGGTCTCCAGGCCCCACAGACCCCCCTCCCTCCATGGGGACTGCCTGGCTGGGCAGGTTATCTGTCTGGGCCCAGGTTTTGGTTGAGGGCATAGCGTCTGCGCCAGGCCCCTTCCACGGGCCCCCTTTCGCCATCCTCCACAGCTCCAGGCCCGTCACAGACCAGATAGAGAGCAGCCCCGAGGGGCTGGAGCCAGGACGGGGGCCCGGGAGAATCAAAGACCTCACAGAAGCCTGCTCTCCTGTCGTGGGAAATGGAGAACCGAGTCTGTCCTGGGGCGGAGGCGGACGGCCTGGTGTGTGGTCACCCCAGGGACCCCGTCACCCTCCCTGGGGAACCAGAGCACGTGCACCGAGTGAAACCAACAGGACAAAGAGAGACCAGAGCCAGCAGAGGTGGTCGCAGAGCAAACAGGGGTGCCTGGGCGGCGCTTGCAAAAGGCGGGGATCCCTCCGAAGACAAAGCCAGACAAACCAGAAACACCAGCTCCAGGTGGCCTGACGGCCTCGCCCAGCTACAGCATCCGCTGGGGAACCTGGCCCAAGACAAGGGCGAAAGGGACACGCCTACAGGGTCAGCCCTGGGAGAGGGACGCGCCGGCCATCGGCAGAGTCCACGCACACCTGCTGACGCCCCCGGAGGACCTCAGGGTGGAGGCGTGGGAAGGGGAGGGGGACGTCACCACAGAGAGGGAGGCAAGGGCGCCCAGCCGGCACCCTGTTGGGGCTGGGAGGGGCGCATCGGGCACCTCGACTGGCTGGTTGTCTTCTCCGGAGCTGCGGCCCCCAGCACAGGCCAGGAAGGAGCGGGCGGGGAGGGACCAATGAGCCCTGCCCCAGGGAGAGAGGAGGCCGGCTTGAGCGGCGACTGCGCTGTGCCCAGAAAGGGGCACTTGTTTTCCAGTCCCACTTCCAAAAAAGGCTGGAAGCAGCCGCCGAGGCCCCAAGCACAAAGGAAGGTGGCCAGCGCTCCGGAAGCTGCGACTCTGAGTGGGTGCCTGGCGGGAGAGGAGCCGGGCCGGGAGCACAGAGCCACAGGCGTCGGGGCTTGGGCGCAGAGCAGTCCTCTGCCAGCCACCTTCTCGGCCTCAGCTCCACCTGGGGCCAGTCAGGGGAGAGAAAGAGGCACGGAGGTAGAAATCGCGAGTTGTGTGTGTGTGTGTATTTGTGTGTGTGTGTGAGAGAGAGAGAGCGAGCGAGCTGGTGTGTGTGTGTGTGCGTACCCCTGTGCATGTGCGTGGGACCACGGGCGGGGGTCCATCCCCTTTGTGTCCTCCTCTTCACTGCTCTCATCTACCCCACTCTCTCATGAGCTCCTGACTTGAAAAAATATACCTCTTTTTTTTTTCAATAAATAAACCTTGGCTGACCTGTACTGGCTTACAGTCTGCAGCTTCCGTATCAGCCTTAAACGGCTGGGCTTCCCTGACGGCTCAGACAGTGAAAATCTGCCTGCAGTGCAGAAGGCCCAGGCTCAGTCCCTGGGCTGGGAAGATCCCCTGGAGAAAAAGTGGCAACCGACTCCAGTATTATTGCCTGGAGAATTCCACGGACAGTGGAGCCTGGCGGGCTACTGTCCATGGGATCCCAAAGAGCTGTACACGACTGACCGGACTTTCACAAACTTAACTAAATAACTAAGTAGAAGGTACCTGCTGACTTACATGTAATTCTCACTGGGAAATGCTTTGTATGAAAGTCTTTGGTGTAGAACTTCCACTAAGGCGCCTGTCAGGTATCAGACCGTGCTCCCTGAGTTTCAGGGGTCCGGCCCCTTTCTCCTGCCCTTCCCTGACAGCTGGGGGACCTCAGTGCGGCAGGGAGGGGCTGGCCAGGCCCATGCCTAGATCAAGGGGTGCCCAGCACCAGGGCCCAGCCAGGGGTAGGGGCGGTTCCGACCTCAAACCAAATTGCCTCTGGCCTCTAAGAGGCATACTTCTACACCGGCTGAGTGGGCAGGCGAGTCCCAGGGAGAGGGGGCTGCTCTCAGCCTCGGGGGAAAGGGCGTCCTGGACCCCTCCGAGGCCTCAGCGCCCCCAGGGTCCGCGCTGCCCTGGGGCCACCTGGGAACCACACTGCCTCCTCCGGGTGTGAGGCTCCGAGCCTGCGCCATCACAGGGGCGCCTGCCTCCAGTGCCCGGTTCCCAGAGTGCGCGCCCCTCCGGGGTTCTCGGCGGGCTCCGTGACTCCCCGCCCATCCCAGCCAGGCACTGGGCGCCCCGCTCCGCCCGGACTGGGACCCCACAGCTAAGTCCGTGAACGTCGGGGCGGGAGGGGTGAGGGACGCTCGACCACGGGCAGCTGGGCAGGATCGGACTGGGGAGAGACCCCCGGACCGGCTGGGGAAGAGAACCCCCGGACCCGAGGACCCCTGGACCGCTGGGCGGTCAGGGCCGCGGCTCCAAGGTGGACCAGGAGGCAGGGCGCGCCCGCTGGGGCCCTCCGCGCGGACCCTGCCCCGCGCCCCCCAGATGGGGAGCGCCCCCGCCCTGCCACCTGGGAGGCGCGTCGGGGAGGGGCGAACGGCCACGCGGGCGTCCGGCTTTACCTCGGTTGGAGTGACTCAGGGTGGACGACTGGGAGGACTTGGACTTCTGCCGCTTGACCGTCATCATCACCTGCTCCTGCACGCGCTGCCGGCCCGACGTGCCGGTCTTCATCTTCTGGTCGGACGGCAGGGCCAGCGTCGAGTTGTCCTGGTCCTGGAAGCATTCGTAGGCCAAGGCGGTCTTGAGCGGCGAGTGGTTCATGGCGGCGGGGCGCGGGGCGCGGGCCTGGAGAGCGAGCCGAGCGGCGCGAGGTGCGGGCGGCGGCGGGAGCGGGCTCTTCTCGCGCTCGGCGGCTCCCTGTGCCCGTGGAGCGACGGTCCGCGCGCGCGACAGCTCTCGGCTGCTCCCGGCGCCTCCACCCGCCGTCCGGGGCCCGGCACTGGCGGGCCCGCCCTCCGCCAGACTGGATATACCGCCCCGCCCCGCGCCGCCCCCTCCCCCGCCGCGGCCGCTCCGCCGAGCCCGGGGCGCCGCCGGCCGGCGCTCTCGGGGGCAGGGCTTCCAGTCCCGAACGTGGACCGCGGCGGCTTCCTCCTTTCTCTCCCTTTGTCCCCGTCCCTCTGGCCGCGGCCTGCCGAGGCGACGCCGCCTCCGGGGGCCGCCCTCTGGCCCCGTCCTGCGCGCTCAGGAGTAAAGCGTGCGCTCAGCTCGGGCCGCGGGAGTCTTCTCTCCGGGAAAAGAGTCCTTCTCCACGGGGTGCCCCGCACAGCCCGACGCCCGTCTCCCTCCGTCCAGGGGTCAGGGCAGAGACCAACCCTGTGGATGGGGAGCTCCCAGGCTGACGCAGGAGCACCGCCCTGTCCAAAGGCTGGGCGCTAAGACAGCTTCCGACCTGAAGGGAAGGGGGTGGGGGCCCGAAGCCCACCCAGGGCGAGATGTGAGATGCAAAACCATTGGGTAGCACCCCCACCCCCATCCCGGGCATGGGCTCCCCAGGGCAACACCGGGTGAACAGTGGGTGTCTCTGAAACTCCGGACTCAAATCCTAAAATGGGCTCCTGGCCCATCTTAGGGAGCTCAATAAAAGTCGGTTTTAAGGGATGAATGAAGACTGGCTAACTTAAGGTAAATTCAGGTGACATGAACTAAGCAACTTGAATCCTGCCGAGATCCTCACAGACAAACTGGAAGGTCACCTGGCCTTGTCAGAAGTTGCACCCGCTCACCCACACTCCCTGGGGACACGTCTAGTGACGCTTTGTTCCTATAGCCTTGTCTTCAGGCCTGGTGTGTAACAGGAACTGAAGATTTTAAACCTATGTGGATGGAAGTCTTTCTAAAGGCAGCGCTCCCTGCTTTTCCCCATTAAGCAGAAGACCCTGGGCACAGTCGTGCCCTTCCTGATACACTGGATGTCCAGGGCTGAGCTGCAGTGCTCCCCAGGGGCTCCTCCAGCCACCGCCTCTGCTCTCCTTTGTAGCTGGCACTCACTCATGAGTGAGCTCATGTCCTTCTCTTTCGGCTTGCCCTTCTGCCCTGTAGAGGGGACTCTCAAAAGCTGCGCTTGTCAGGGATGCTGGGAGGAGGAATGGAGAAGCCCGAGGACGGTCTTAGGCCCATGTAATGGTCACTCTCTGGCTGCCTGAGACGTGGGTGTTACAAACAGTAGCCCAGCTGTTCTCCACAATGCATTCCTGGGAGCCACGTGCAGAGCAGAATATCGTAAAGCACATCGTGGTTTCAATAGAAATTGTTTGATAATTGAGGGTTAGGTCCCTAAGAATTTAGCGTCAAGTAAGCCAGAGATGTGACCAACGATAGGTCACAGATAGCCAAGTCCCCCCACCTGCAGACCTTGACCATCGCTTCCAGCTCTAAGATCCCACTTCTAGCCGCAGTCTGTCGGGGCTGGCCATCATCGGGCCCACCCTCTGCAGTTCCCTGACCCAGAGAGCAGTAGCTTGCCCCTGGTCACCAGCTACTACACGGCGAAGCCTCCATTCCCATCAAGCCTGGCTCTCCCTTCCACACGACCAGCCTCCTTGTAAAAGCCCTATAAAATGGGCCTTAAAGTTGAGGGCACACGGATGACAGAAGCACCCATCGTCCTGTAAACACATAAAAACACGAGTCCATTGTCTCACACACTTGGACCATCTACAGCCTAATATGCTGGCCACAATGGATGTTAATTACATCTTTAAATAATGAGAGTTTTGCTACCTGTAGGATGCAGAAGGGCCCTGAAGGGGGTGGCGGGAGTGGCCCATATCGCTACAAAAGGCCATACTTAGCCCCTGGAGTCAAAACTGATTATCTTTAGAATCGCTTCCAGATATGAAGTTTTTCTAGATGCTTCTCTATGATTTTGGTATTAATATTGTGATACATTGAAAGCCGCGGCAAGTATTCGCTATGCTCCCACCAGTCAACACGGTTTGGGCCCTTATATGGACAGCCTGGTTTGAATCCTTACGATCTTCCTGTGAGCTGAGTACCAGCACCATCATCTTTGTTTTTCAGATGAGCAAACAGGCTTGGCAAGGTCACCAGGCTGTTAAGCTGCCTGAGCACAGGCAGCCTGGACCCAGCCCTGGGGCACTCGGGGACAGTCGTGGACCACCTCTTTGAGATGTCCCCGTGACAAGCAGCCGCTGAAAGCCTTCCGTGGACCAGCCTTTTTACAGCTTCTGTTCCATCACATAGCATGAAAGCCAGGCCTCCGGGGACCCAGCCCCAGCCACATGCCTAGTTCGCTTCATGGTGCTGGACTGGTCCCCTCCTCTGTCCTCCCCACCAAATTTGTGGAGTGAGGAGGCAGGCGTGGTAACTCCCAAGCCCACCATCACCCTAACACCCGGACCAGTTACCTTGTCTCTCCTACCTCCAACATCAAGGAGAAAGGAAGTGTGGATGTATTTGTGGATGGAGAGTGGGCTGGTGCCAGGAGCCAGCTGCAGACACGATTTTATCTCCCCACAACCTCCCATAACCTGCAGGAGATCTGGCTTTGCCGACGAGGAAACACACTCAGAACCATGAAGTCAGTGGTGCAGCAGAGACCTGGACCCAGTCAGACCTCCGCCTGGGAGAGAGGAAGGACGGGGCTAGGGCTGCCCGGTGGCCCCGTGAACAAGACTCTGAGCTCCAAAGGAGGGCCCGGGTTTGATCCCTGAGCAGGGAACTAGATCCCACAAGCCTCAGCGAAGAGTTTGCAGCTAGAGGTCCCGGGAGCCACAACCAGGACTCCATGCAGCCAGGGGAATAAACAGAAGTTTTAAAAAGAAGAAAGGAAGAGGGCTCGTGCCACACGTCTGGGACCACGGTGAGGCTTATTCTGGCTGGAAGACTGGTCTCAGGCCACAGCTCTTGCCATCCATCACCTCCCTTCTCCACCTGCCCCAGCCCTGCCCTGTGGGGCCCTGCTCAGAAACAGGCTGAGAGGGCCACGGTGCCCAAGGAGAGAGCAGAGGTCATGAGGGCCCCTGAGATGAGCGTGCTCTGGACGGCATGCCTGTAGATGGTGAAGATACCTTAGCGGGTGTGGGTGTCTTGAGTCGTGAGGGTGTGGGGCGGTCTAGGGAGAAAGCATCTTGGAAGAAGTTAACTCTGACTTGACTCGGAAACAAGAGTCGATTTCATCCTCAAAGATGTCGCCATGACGAGTACGAATGGGGGTCTCAGCGTCTGCCCCTGCCCTGCAGGCCGCCTGTGACCCCGAGTCCACCCTCGCAATGCTCAAGGCTCGCAGCTTTGTGGCCGAGCAGTGGACGACGAGTTCCTTCATTTGATGGTGTTCTGTGAGGACTGCCCGCTTGGCAGGCCCTGTCCTAGGACACGATGCTCAGAGAGACCAAGTTCCCCTGCAGCCAGCTCACCTCCTGGAGGTGAGGGAGGCTGCGGCAGCCAATCCAGGCAGGAGCCCTGGCCTGGGTGGAGGCTGAGAGCAGGCCCCTGGGGCTCCTGTTTTCAGTCCCCCAGGTGAGGGAGCCACCTCCACCCGAACTCCAGATGGAGCCAGAGCTGGCGGCTCCCGGGTGGACCCCGAGCTGGAAGCCACAGCCCGCCTGGTACAGCCCAGGCCTCCGGCGCCTGCCTTGTCTGCCCGCACCTGCTCTCTGCTGCAGGCAGCTGTGGGCCTCCCGTTCCGCCTGCCCAGCTGCTCTAGCTGAGTCCCTGGTCAGCTAGTGGGCTCCCCCAGTGGCTCCCCAACTCAGGAGACAGAACCTTCCCTGGGGGACCCCGCTGCCCTCCTCAGCCTCTCAGCAGCCTCCTTCTCGCTCTCTTCCCTCCCAGCCCTGCCCGCTCTCCTGGTGCCCAGTGCCCACTCCCTGTCTTCGCATGGCTGTCGCCTCCGTGTGCAGCTCACTCAGGCCGTCCTGTGAGCCGTCCTGGGGCTGAAGGGCTGCACTGTGGGCCGGTGCCCGCGGACAG
This sequence comes from Nanger dama, assembly GCA_917880005.1. Taxonomy (NCBI): domain Eukaryota; kingdom Metazoa; phylum Chordata; class Mammalia; order Artiodactyla; family Bovidae; genus Nanger; species Nanger dama. Next base: position 47,646,901 of record CAKJTW010000013.1, on the reverse strand, counting down.
CGCTGTGAAGGGTGGCCTTCACCCTCTGAGGCGGTCTGGGAGGGTCAGAGGCCGGCGCTCAGGCGATCGTCTCAGCCGTGTGAACCATGGCTGTAAAGGCCACAAACCTGGCATGGCCTCAGGACCCACAGACCAGGGTGGCCTCGGGGCATATGGAGGAGGTGCGCACAGGTGGGCGCCGGCAGGCGGGGTCCCGCACGGCTCCGCGTGGTGACGGGAGGGCCCTGCGTCTGCGCTGAGCACGCCAGCTGCAGCACAACGAGGGGTAAACAAGAGCCACGCGCACACCTGCACCTGTGGGCCTCCCTCTGAGCGCAGAGTTCCCGAGAACAGCAAGGAGAGATGAGAAAGCCTTCCTCAGCAATCAGTGCAAAGAAATAGTGGAAAACAGTAGAATGGGAAAGACTAGAGATCTCTTCAAGAAAATTAGAGATACCAAGGGAACATGACATGCAAAGATGGGCTCGATAAAGCACAGAAATGGTCTGGACCTAACAGAAGCAGAAGATATTAAGAAGAGGTGGCAAGAATACACAGAAGAACTGTACAAAAAGATCTTCAAGACCCAGATAATCACGATGGTGTGATCACTCACCTAGAGCCAGACATCCTGGAATGTGAAGTCAAGTGGGCCTTAGGAAGCCTCACGACAAACGAAGCTAGTGGAAGTGATGGAATTCCAGTGGAGCTATTTCAAATCCTAAAAGATGATGTTGTGAAAGTGCTGCACTCCATATGGCAGCAAATTTGGAAAACTCAGCAGTAGCCACGGGACTGGAAAAGGTCAGTTTTCATTCCTATCCCAAAGAAAGGCAATGCCAAAGAATGCTCAAACTACCACACAACTGCATTCATCTCACACACTAGTAAAGTAATGCTCAAATTTCTCCAAGCCAGGCTTCAGCAATATGTGAACCGTGAACTTCCAGATGTTCAACCTGGTTTTAGAAAAGGCAGAGGAACCAGAGATCAAATTGCCAACATCCACTGGATCATCCATTGGAAAAAGCAAGAGAGTTCCAGAAAAACATCTACTTCTGCTTTATTGATTACGCCAAAGCCTTTGACTATGTAAAGCACAACAAACTCTGGAAAATTCTTCAAGAGATGGCAATACCAGACCACCTGACCTGCCTCCTGAGAAATCTCTATGTAGGTCAAGAAGCAGCAGTTAGAACCTGACATGGAGCAACAGACTGGTTTAAAATTGGGAAATCAAGGCTATATATCATCACCCTGTTTATTTAACTTATATGCAGAGTACATCATCCACAAGCTGGAATCAAGATTGCCGGGAGAAATATCAATAACCTCAGATATGCAGATGACACCACCCTCATGGCAGAAAGTGAAGAAGAACTAAAGAGCCTCTTGATGAAAGTGAAAGAAGAGATGAAAAAGTAGGCTTAAAACTCAACATTCAAAAAACTAACATCATGGCATATGGTCCCATCATTTCATGGCAAATAGATGGGAGAACAATGTAAATAGCGACAGACTTTATTTGGAGGGGCTCCAAAATCACTGCAGATGGTGACTGCAGCCAAGAAATTAAAAGGCGCTTGTTCCTTGGAAGAAAAGCTATGACCAACATAGACAGCATATTAAAAAGCAGAGACATCATTTTGCTGATAAAGGGCCGTCTAGTCAAAGCTGTTTTTTACAGTAGTCATGTGTGGATGTAAGAGCTGGACCATAAAGAAAGCTGAGCACCGGAGAACTGATGCTTTTGAACTGTGGTGTTGGAGAAGACTCTTGAGAGTCCATTGAACTGCAAGGACATCCAACCAGTCCACCCTAAAGAAGATCAGTCTTGGGTGTTCACTGGAAGGACTGATGCTGAAGCTGAAACTCGTATATTTTGGCCACCTGATGCGAAGAGCTGACTCATTGGAAAAGACCCTGATCTGACAAAGCTTGAAGGCGGGAGGAGAAGGGGACGACAGAGGATGAGATGGTTGGACTGCATCACCAACTCAATGGACATGAGTTTGAGTAAACTGTGTGGGAGTTGGTGATGGACAGGGAGGTCTGGCATGCTTCAGTCCATGGGGTGACAAAGAGTTGGACACGACTGAAGTGATACTACTATACATAAAATAGACAAGTAACAACCAAGTGCTGTCCAGCACAGGGTACTAGATAGTCTGTGCTAGATGTATAGCACAGATCTAGGTCTATTCTGCCAGATATTCAATATTCTGTGATAATCCATATGGGAAAAGAATCTGAAAAAGCATGTGTATGTATACAGACATATGTATAGCTGAATCACTTTGCTGTACATCTGAAACTAACACAACATTGTAAATCAACTATATTTCAATTAAAATGTTTTTAATTAAAAACTACTAAATGAAGAAAAAAAAATTCAGTGCCTCAGACATACTGGCCACATTTCAAACGCCTCAGTGCATGAGCGCAGCTATTAAAGCACTTCAGCTCAGACGGTAAGGGATCTGCCTGCAATGCAGGAGACCCAAGTTCTGTTCCTGGGTCAGGAAGATGTCCTGGAGGAGGGAATGGCTATCCACTCCAGTATTCTCACCCAGAGAATACCACTGGGTCACAGAGTCAGACACAGCTGAGAGACTAAGATGACGACGGGCCCGGGGCCACCAGCACGAGACCCTGCCGGCCTCTCTAGGGTTCTGTCTGGGGCTTGGGTTCTGTTCTAAGAGGGTTGAAAGGTCACTGAGGGACCTGAAGCAGGAGGGACGAGTCGCTCCACAGCCGCCTCCTGCCACCTGTCAGCTCACCAGCCCTGTTTGCTGAGGAATTCCCCCAAAACCAGTGAGTCGGTGCCCCCTCCAGGGGCCTGTGTGCCTGGCACCTACCTGGCAGCCCCGGGCACTGTATGAGCCTGAGGGCGGGCTGAGAGCGTCCTTTCTCTCCCCGCTGCTCACACGGGCACACGCTGCATGCTCAGTAAATGCGGGCTGTGTTCACCCAGCGCACCTGCCTGCTCTGGAGCCAGGTCTCTGGGACAGTGGAGGCTCAGCCTTCGCTTCCTAAAGGCTGGCTTCTCCCAGCACCTTCGTGTTCCTCTCACCGCCTGCTGGCGGAGGTACCCCCAGGAGGCACGCGGCCCCAGCCCACCTCTCCACCTCCCAGGAACGCAGGGACCCTCTCTGCACACCTGAGAAGCCTGCCCGGGAAGTCAGAGTGCCCTGGTCCCTGCCCTTCCGGGTCATCCTGGGGTAGACCAGTCTAAGGAAGTGTCCTCCCAAGGATCTGAACGAATGAACTCTGTGGCGGCCGCTCGCAGGGTTCTGGACCCCTGCTGCGCTCGGGGGACCAGGGTAGGCCTGGACAGAGCCTGGGCTTGAGTCCTGGTGCGACCTCTTGCCACCCTAGGTGTGGGTGCCCGCAGCCCTGCGTCCCTGGCCATCGCGCCCGCAGAGTCCCAGGGGCCACAGAGCGGCTCTCTGCCCTCGAGGGGGACGTGGAGGGAGAGGCCGGGGCGGCAGAGGCCACGCCCCAAGCCCCTCGCGGGGGTCCCGGTTGGACGACGGGAGAACGTGGCCAGGGACATGGTCCCCGAGGGACCCGGGGGCGGCTGTGCCCCTCGGTGCACGCCACCGGCAGGGGCCCAGCTCCGGCCGACTGGGGCGGGGAGCGGAGGCCTGCGGAGCCGGCGAGTCTGGGCGGGTCCTGGGCGCTGGGCGGGGCCGGCTCAGGGCCCAGGCCGGGCTGTGCGCGCGGCCCCGACGCCCGGCACTCTCCGGGAGCTGCCGCTCTGGTCTCCCTGGGCGGGGCGCGGCGGGGCGCGGCGGGGTTGGACGGCGAGGTCCGGGCTGGGGGCTGGGCGGGTGATGAATAACAGCGGCGGCCGGCCCCGCCCAAGTGGCTGCTGTCAGCGCGGGATCTGCTCCGCCCCGCCCTGCTGCCGACCCAAAATTCCAGTTCTGTCCTCCCCACGCGGCCAAACCCAGCGCCCGCCCCGGGCCAGCGCTGCTGTTTTGCGAACCTGTGACAGGACTGGGCTCCGGGCGGGGCCTGGGCCTCAGGATCGGGGTGGGGGTGAGGTGGAGGGTGGGGTGCATAGCGGGGTGGGGGAGAGGGCAGGGACACGTGGCTCCCTGCAGGACTGGAGACCCCGAGCACGGGCTCCAGGGTGTCCCCAGGAGGCGGCCTGGGAGCAAGGCCAGGCCTCTGCAGCCACTACTAGCTGTGTGACCTTGAACCAGCCGCCTTCCTCTCTGCCTCAGTTTCCTCCTCTGTTAGGTTAGGCACGCCTAGCTCACAGGCTTCTTGTAACCATAAACACGTGTAAAATGTTTACCGCCGTCTAGCCCCGTGCCAGGGGCCCTGCGGGAGCTTAATGATAAGGGGAGCATCCTTCCCTCCTCCTCGAGGCCTCCTGTCCACCCCCCAGAGCCCCCTGCACTGCCGGCCACTGCTGCCCCTCCCAGGCTCTGAGGCCCGGCCCGGCCCCTCCCCACTCCATCCTCTCCCTCCCCCCCGGCCAGAACCGTCCTCTGCGGTCCTGACTCTGGCGTCCTTGACTTTGGAGACCTCAGAACATCACAAGTGGAGGGGGTCTCGGAGACCATCTGCTCAAGCCCTGGATCCGTCAGAGGAGACATCTGAGGCCAGAGGCGATGGGACCCCGCCTCGCACAGGCCTCCTGCACCCCAGAGGCTGGGCCGCGGCTCCCTTTGGGGGACAGTGGGGGGCGCGCCAAGTGGTGAAGCTGCAGGGAGACTGAGAAGAGGCGTTGCTGGGAGAGCCCTGGTGTTTGGAGGCCGTGGGAGCGGGGAGCTGGCAGGGCTGAGGCATGAGCAGCCGCCCCCCACCCCCTACCCTGCCTCGGGCTCTGTGCTCTCCTGGGTCCCACAGTCACCTGCCCCAGCCCTCACAGCCTCCTGGTAATAGGATGAGTCACCTGTCCGCGCCCCAGACGGGGCCCACACCCAGGCCAGCTGGCACTCCACGGTGTTTCTGCTCTGAGCTGCTTCCTGGCAGCCTGCCAGCCATGGATGGGCACCAGTGGGGCTGGGCTAAGTCCCGCTGGGGGCGGAGCCCTGTCTGCATTGACCCCCTCACACCCCCGCCCCCACCCCCCCACCCCCCACCCCCCACCCCCCACCCCCCCACCTCCCCCCACCCCCCACCCCCCACCTCCCCCACCCCCGCCTTGGCTGGAAGCCCACCCAGTGCTTTCTTAGCAGGAGCCCCGACAGCCAGCAGGCCAGGTGCCCCGGCTCCTGGGCCCTGTGGGCACTGGGCTTCAGGCTGCTTCCAAAGGTCTGCCCTCTCCCGCTGACCCTGCCTGAGTCGGGAGCCACAGGGGTGTGATTCGTGGTCCCTCTGCCGGGCTGGGGCGGCTGCTCCTCCTCCCAACTCAGCCCGAGCACACCCTGCCCTCACCCTCCACCCATAGGCGCCCCCTCCCCAAGGCGTCCTGAGCTGGACAGCTTGCCCTCCCCAGCGCACGGCGAGGCATCCCCGTCACCGCATCCCTGAGACAGGGCCCGGTAAAGCAGTGCTCAGGCCTCCCATCAGTGTGTTCTGTTAGGGCATCCTGTGGCCAGTGGCCCCTTTGGGCACCGCTCTGCCCAACCGCCCTCCTCCCGCCTTCCAGGAGGTACTGTCATCCCAGAGGCCCTGCTGGGGGTGTGCTGGACCAGGCCTGTTGTTCCAGGAGCCGGAGAGAAACAGGGCTCCTCTGACGCTGCCATCTGCAGCCTTGGCCCTGCCCTGGCCGCTGAGCTCTGGAGGGGCTGGGGGCCTCTCCTCACCCTGCAGGGCCGCCCGTGCTGGCCTTCTGCCCCCAGGAGGCCAGGGCAGCTTGTCACGGAGGATTCTGCCCCCACCCCGCTGGCCTGGGGAACCAGTGACTTTGAACTCCGCTGAAGCCAGACATGCCTGCCCACCTCACCGCCCTCAGCTCAGACCTTGGGCTGGGGAGGGTGGGCACAGTGACGTGGTGGTAAAATTCATGGCCTTTGGGAATGGGCCGCTGGGGGCCGAGAGCGATGGGAGGCGAGTGCGCGGTCCACGTGAGGAGTCCTGAGAGGGGATGTCCCGGGGGACCCGGGGGAGGGAGCGCTCGCTCACATGGGTCACCTCTGGTTTTTGCACAAGGCTTCGCTTCCTGTCTGTTCAGTCCTTCATCTCCGGGAGTGGTCTGGCATCTGCCCATCCGTTTCCTCCAAGAAAAGTGTCACCCCGTTAGCGCTCCACTGTGCAGCCAGGGCTCAGAAGGACTGTCAGACTCAGTGGCTGAGCTGAGCCTCTGAGGTCATCCCTGCAGCACACACCCCCCCGCCAGCACAAGACAGTCTGGGGTGGACTGAGCTGCTGCAGAGCACAGTCATCCTGGGGGCACTGGAGTGCCCCCGAAGGATGTGTCCATATCCTGCCCCGAACCTGGGGAAGGGACCTTGTTGGGAAGGGGTCCTTGCAGATACAGTCAAGTGAAGGATCTGGAGATGAGGTCACCCTGGGCTGTGGGTGGGCCTAAAGCCCATGACCAGCGTCCTTCTTAGAGGAGGCAGAGAGCGATGGAGCCGGGGAAGAAGGGCATGGAGCCAGCAGTAGGGTGGCTGTGCCACCGGCGCTGAGGACGTCTGGGCCCCGGAGGCCAGACCACGCGCTGGGTTCTCCTGCAGAGCCCCTAGGCCATGAGACGGGGTCCTGTGGGCGTGAAGACATCGGATGGGTGCCAACGTGTGTGGCTGCCCTGGGAAACAGACTCAAACCGCGAACGCTCTCGGTCACCTGGCCTGAGCTGCTGGCCTCCTGGCTAGCCCCCGGGCGCCTACGTGGTGAGGCTGTGAGACCCAGGGCTGGGGGACAGCGTGGCGTGAGACCTCGACCAGGGAGGGGGCCCCGGCATGGCGCAGCCCCGTGGCCTGGCACCCCACACAGGCCCGCTGCTCCTGCGCAGCACCTGCCCACCGCCTGCCTCTCCCCTCTGCCAGCCGGCTTTGGTTTCACTCGTCCCCAGAAAAGAATGTGCTCCAAGGGCTCTGGGAAAATTAGCTAGGGAGTCACCTCCCCGGGAGGAATTTACGAGGCCAGTTACACCTCTGCGGGAAGTCAGTCTCCGCACCCACCCCTGCCGCCCCCTCCCCAGGCCTGTGGCTTCATGCACCCCACTTAATGGGATGTCTTCAAGTAGCGAGGGGATGCGGCTGCAATTAAGCCAGACAGGGAAACACAAAGGGGCCCTGTCTCCGAGGGGGCGGTCACCCCGAGAGCTTATGCAGCCTCACGTGCCCTGGGAAGCGTGATGCCTTCTTTTACACAGGTAAACTGAGGCGCGTGTCTGGGAGGGGAACCAGAGCAGGGCTCCGGTTCAGTCACTGGTTCACGACACCGGCCAAGTCCTTGGTCCTGAACCCCATCCTCACGGTGGGATGGTCTACCAGCCTTCAACAGGAAGCGCAGCTTTTCTTTTTTTCAGAAGTCCCTGCAGGATTTGCTGGAGCTGCTTAGAGGTGTCAGATTGGGCTCGACCAGCTTAGTTTAATAAGCAATGGGAGGTGGTGGGAGGAGGGAGGATGGGTTTCCAGGGGGAAAGAGCCCTGGCCTGGGGGTCCTTGCCCCCAGCCGCCTGGCCTGGCCCCCCGACTTGCTGTGTGACTTTGGACAAGACACTGTGTTTCTGGACTTCAGTTTCCTGGCTTGTGGAATGAAGGAGCCTGGTGGGCTACAGTCCACGAGGTAGCAAAGAACTGGACACAACTGGGCCACCAACACTGTCACACTCGCTGAGTCACTGGAGAAATACCACAAAGGTTTTTCTTTTTCTAGTTTTTCTTTTTCTAGTCCCCTACCTGGATTATGCAAAATTCCATCATTTAAAATTTCCCCTTCAGCTAAAAGAAACAGACATAACGCAGATTTGGGAGTAATGGAGAGAGTGATATGGATTGCAGTAGAGATATCTGTGTATTGGTATAATCATTTCTACTTTGGGAACTGTCTACCATATAAGCTCTGCCCTAAGTCAGAGCTTCTCAAATCTGGACGTGCGTCGAATGCCCTGGGAGTCTCCTTATGACGCAGGTCTGGGGGTGCACCCGGGGCTCTGCATTTCTGACGGTACGGGTGCTTAGACTGACGGCTCTCAGGACAGGCTGCCTGACGGGACGCGGCCAACACTGTGGTCCCCCGGTCACTGCCCTCCTCCAGCGCTGCTTGAAGAAGAGACAGGCTCCTGGTGTGAGAGTTCTTGTTGGCTGCAACGTCCAGAGCACATGCTTCTGTCTTTAGGAGCCCGCGGCAGTGCGGGATGAGGACTCCTCCATGTGGGAGACAAAGGCTCCCTCAGCAGGGCCCCATGGGTAACCTTGTGAAATGGGGGCCACAGCACCGCCCCCTGGCGGGCTTGTTATAAGGATTAAACAGAGCAAGACAGCTCTGGGCAGGGCCCCAGAGCAGGTGCCTGGCTGCTAGCCCCTCTGGAGTCCAGTCTCCTTTGTGGAGGGCACAGCTGGGGAGCTGCCATGGCTACTCTCTCATCCTGGAGTCCAGCTGCCAGGTGACGGCCCCCAGGGTGCCCTGAGGTCCCAGCAGCCCCGCTATCCCTGGTGTCCTGGAGGCAGGCCCCCCCGAGTGTGTTGAACCCCTTGGAAGCAATTGGGGAGACTGCGAGGGGCCTGGGGAGGTGGGGGCGGGAGGGAGAGTGTTTCCCTTGGGAGACGGCCCTCCGCCTGGAGGTGCTTGGAGTTCATGATCAGTCTCCACGGCAAAGCAGCCCCAGTGAGTGTTGGGGGCAAGCTCAGAGACCCCCAGCGGAGCGCCCCATTTCCCCACCCCGGCTTGCATCAGCCTGCTCCCTCCGCGGGCCCCGCGGCCTCCTCCCCCAGGCTGCCCGTGAAGATGCCCTCACCCGTGCGGTGAAGTCTTCAAACTCTCTCAACAGAACAATTACCCTAATTGCTGTTTGTGCTGATTCTTCTCCCATCAGCTTGGATCTGACAGTGGGACGGGCATTACTCACCCCACCGGCTGTGCAGAGCCGGCTGCGGGCCAGAGACGGGCCCCTGAGGAGGGGCTTGGGCACGGCCTGCCCGCCCAGCCTGTCTGAATGCCCGCCCAGTGCTCGGGAGGGGCTCTCTGACCACACTCAGGTATCTGTTTCTGGGTGCGGAGCTTAAGGTTTGCAGATGTGCAGCGTTTACATAATACAGCTAAATGTGCCAAAAAAAAAAAAAAAGGAAAAAGCTACTTTATTGTCCAGACCCGACCCCAGGAAGTCATGAGCCCCCTCTCTGATTCTGATGACGGTGCAGAACCCAAGCAGGAAATGAGCGCCCCACCACAGGAGTTCGCAGGAGGCCGTGCTCAACAATCCCTCCTTGTCCCTCAATCTCTGGTGAGTGATGAACTCAGCATCGAAACTCCACGTCACGTCTGCTCCCGGCGCCCCAGGACTGCCCGAGGGCACCTTCCTGGTGGTGGGCAGTGGGGTCTGCCCTCACCCTGGGTTTGCAGGCCCACCGCCGCGTCAAGGTGAGGTCCTGGGGCTGCTCCTGGGGGCACAGCACTGTCTCCCCACCCCAGGCCTCCTGGCCCTGAAGAGGCCCAGCCCTCCGTCCCAACCTGGGTGTGCCCCCGCGGCCTCCTCGGACCTGCCAGTCAGCACTCTCAGCCCCGCCTGCAGCTCGGGGAGGAGGGGCAGGGGAGGCCCTGGAGGCGTGGGGGGAAGGGGGGATGGGGAAGGGGGTGGAGGGATGGGGGAGGGGGGGGGGAGGGGGGCTGTTGGGGGAGGCCGTTGAGGGAGGCGGGTGCCCAGGACTGCCTCCTCTCCAGACTCCCCATCTACTGCCCTGTCTCGGGTGGATGGGGCCCCAAGGGGACCGCTGAAAGGGGCCTGTACAGGACGTGGGAAAGGGAAGGAAGCTGGTGCATGGGGACCGCCGCAGGTCCCTGGGCGTCCCCACCCTTCATGGAAGGCTTCTTCCCTCCTCTCGCCTAGAGCCGGCTAGCGGGAGAGGAGGGCACGCCCCTCACGCCTCCGGTGGATCCCAGGTCTCGGGAGGGCAGTCCTCTTCCTCCCGTAGGTCAGGAGCATCTCTGCATCATCCCCTTCTACGTGGGCAGGAAGCCCCCTGCGTCTGTCCAATCACAGGGGACCTGCAGGGAGAAGGAGAGACAGCCAGACCCGGGGAGGGGGGTGTGGGAGCCCGCGGCGCCTCTCACAGAACCCGGGGCGTGGTGGGGGGGGATAGAAAGGGGCCTGGCGCCCGGAGGACTGCTGGTTTCTGGGCTGCTCTGGCGCTGCCTTCTCTGGGCAGGAGAGGTTGGCACAGACATGGACTGGGAGTCGTTTGGAGATGGGGGCAGGGCGGCAGAGCCTGGGGCTCCCCTGGGTCGCATGTGGGTTGGGGCTCTTGGAGCGTCCTGCTCCCGCTTATGGAACGATGACCCCCTCTCCAGTTCCCAGGGGCCCCAGAGCCTGTTCACCGTAGTGGGCTGGTCCAAGCACACTGAGAGTAGGGCGGGGTGCTCTGGGTGCCGGGGCCCACCTGTCAACCTCACTGCCTGGCAGGCAGAGAACTGGGGTGCAGGGACCAAGGGTGAGGCAGGCCTGGGGGAGAGAGGGGAGGAGGGAAAGGACCCCCAGCTCCTGATTCCGGGGTCTGGCCTGGCCCTCCTGTTTGGGCCCTGTGATAACTGAGAACGGGCTGTTCTGTCAGGGGAGGGGCTGGGTCCACGGGGAGCACAGCTGTGACAGAGCCCCCCAGACGGGTGACTCCACTTGCTCCAGCTCACCCGATCAGCCCTCCGGCTGCCAGCTGGTGCCCACCTGCTCCCAGACAGCTCCTGTAGACGCTTCTCCGTGGATGAGACTGGGGACAGTGAGTCACGCTGCACCCAGAGGTGGGCGGTCACAGTACCAGGGGGTCTGGAGTGATGGGGGAGGAACCAGGTGCCCTGCTGGGCCCTCCCCTCCCAAGAGCCTCTGTCCTAAGGGAACAGCCCTGGCAGGGGTGCCAAGGGGTGGAGGAGCATCAGTCTCCCTGCCCTGGGGCTCCCTGGGCTGCTGCCCCCAGGCTTCTCCCAGAGGTGCCTGGCTGCCCACGAGGAGGTCTGGCACCAGAGGGAAGAGTGACTCTCCCGGGCACGGCCCCGGCCTCGGGAAGGTGGGCTCCACACGCTCCTTGAGCCGCTGACGTCTCGCCTGCCAGGCCTCTGTTCTGGCCCGTGATCTTATTTTCTTAATATAACAATCTAATTTTATTTTATTTATTGTTTTATTTTTTGGCTGCACTGTGCTGCACGCCAGATCTTAGTTCCTTAAACAGGGGTTGGACACAGGCCCCCGCACCGGAAACTCGGTCCCTAAGCGCCGGGTCTCCAGGGGAGTCTTGGCCGGCGGTCTTTAAACCAGAGCGCGTGGGGACCGTCTGAGTGCCCCGTTTAAAAGGCACACTTCAGGAAGCCACCCAAGTCTGGGGGTGAGGCTGAGGAAACTGAGTTTTAAAGAACATTTAAAGATCCAGTTAATTTTAAAAATTGTGATAAATAACATGGAACTGAGCGATTCATGTGCACAGTTCAGTGGCATTAAGGGCGTCACATTGTCCGACAACCACCACCATCCATCTCCAGAACTGTCTCACCTTCCCAAACAGAAGCGCTGCCCCTCTTAAAAACAACTCCCTGCCCCACACCCCCAGCCCCTGGCACCCGCCCTTCTCCTTTGTCCCTGTAAGCTTGACTATTCCAGGTCACGTAAGTGGACAACACAGCGTTCTCCTGTTCAGTTCAGGGCAGTCGCTCAGTCGTGTCCGACTCTTAGCCCCGTGGACTGCAGCACGCCAGGCCTCCCTGTCCATCACCAGCTCCTGGGGCTTGCTCAGACTCACGTCCATCGAGTTGGTGATGACATCCAACCACCTCATCCTCTGTTGTCCCCTTCTCCTCCTGCCCCCAATGCGTCCCAGCATCAGAGTCTTTTCCAATGAGTCAGTTCTTCACATCAGGTGGCCAAAGTATAGGAGTTTCAGCTTCAGCATCATTCCTTCCAATGAACACCCAGGACTGATCTCCTTTAGAATAAACTGGTTGGATCTCCTTGCAGTTCAAGTGACTCTCAAGAGTCTTCTCCAACACCACAGTTCAAAAGCATCAGTTCTTCGGTGCTCAGATTTCTTTATGGTCCAGCTCTCACATCCATACATGACCACAGGAAAAACCATAGCCTTGGCTAAACAGACCTTAGTTGGCAAAGTAATGTCTCTGCTTTTGAATATACTATCTGGGTTGGTCATAACTTTTCTTCCAAGGAGTAAGCGTCTTCTAATTTCATGGCTGCAGTCACCATCTGCAGTGATTTTGGAGCCCCCCAAATAAAGTCTGACACTGTTTCCACTGTTTCCCCATCTATTTCCCATGAAGTGATGGGGCCGGATGCCATGATCTTCGTTTTCTGAATGCTGAGCTTTAAACCAACTTTTTCACTCTCCTCTTTCACTTTCATCAAGAGGCTTTTTAGCTCCTCTTCACTTTCTGCCATAAGGGTGGTATCATCTGCATATCTGAGGTTATTGATATTTGTCCCGGCAATCTTGATTCCAGCTTGTGTTTCTTCCAGTCCAGCGTTTCTCATGATGTACTCTGCACAGAAGTTAAATAAGCAGGGTGACAATATACAGCCTTGGCGTACTCCTTTTCCTATTTGGAACCAGTCTGTTGTTCCATGTCCAGTTCTAACTGTTGCTTCCTGACCTGCATACAGATTTCTCAAGAGGCAGGTTAGGTGGTCTGGTATTCTCATCTCTTTCAGAATTTTCCACAGTTTATTGTGATCCACACAGTCAAAGGCTTTGACATAGTCAATAAAGCAGAAATAGATGTTTTTCTGGAACTCTCTTGCTTTCGCATGATGCAGCAGATGTTGGCAATTTGATCTCTGGTTCCTCTGCCTTTTCTAAAACCAGCTTGAACATCAGGGAGTTCACGGTTCATGTATTGCTGAAGCCTGGCGTGCAGAATTTTGAGCATTACTTTGCTAGCATGTGAGATGAGTGCAATTGTGCGGTAGTCTGAGCATTCTTTGGCATTGCCTTTCTTTGGAATTGGAATGAAAACTGACCTTTTCCAGTCTCGTGGCCACTGCTGAGTTTTCCAAATTTGCTGGCATATTGAGTGCAGCACTTTCACAGTATCATCTTTTAGGATTTGAAACAGCTCCACTGGAATTCCATCACCTCCACTAGCTTTGTTTGTAGTGATGCTTTCTAAGGCCCACTTGACTTCACATTCCAAGATGTCTGGCTCTAGATTAGTGATCACATCATCATGATTTTCTTGGTCGTGAAGATCTTTTTTGTACAGTTCTTCTGTGTCTTCTTGCCACCTCTTCTTAATATCTTCTGCTTCTGTTAGGTCCATACCATTTCTGTCCTTTATCGAGCCCATCTTTGCATGAGATGTTCTCTTGGTGTTTCTAATTTTCTTGAAGAGATCTCTAGTCTTTCCCATTCTGTTCTTTTCCTCTGTTTCTTTGCACTGATCGCTGAACAGAGCCGAGCAACACTCTCTGCCGTGGGCTGCGCCGTGCTCCCCTGCTGGTCAGCCGGTGCACACTTGTCTGGTTCGTGTGGGCGACGCTGCTGTGAATGCGTGTGCTGCCTGCTCACGCGCCTGCTTTCAGTTCTTCAGGGATGGACCCACACTGGCGTTTCTGTCTCTGACTCTCACCCTTTCTCTCCTATGACTTACGGCGCCTCCTTGACGTCTGTCTTCCCAGCTCCTTCCTATTTCCTGGCCTCTTCTAGCTCTACCCACCCTTCCTGGAGGCCAGCTTGGGAGGCAGTGGTGAGAGGTAGGCTTTGGGGGCACAGGGTGGTTGGTGTTCCTGTCTCGGAAGGGCAGTTGTCTATGTCCTTGGACTAGTCACCTAACTTCTTTGAACTTGTGTTTTTGTCTCTGAAAAGAACCATCCTACAACTTGCAGGATAGCTTTGAGAGGATTCAGTGGGAAGGTAAACACAAAGCATCAAGTAGGCATTTAATAAATGGCTGTGGTATTGGAGCTGTTCAAGAAAAACTACCCAGCAGGGTGGATGTGAGGTGTGGAAGCTTCACAAGCAAACTCTGCATCCAGAGAAGATGGGAAAACAAAACCTCCTCCCCAGAAGATATAAACTCAGGTGTTTGTTGGTTTGGTTTTTTTTTTTTTTTTTGCTCCTGTGAAATTAGCATCAGGCACATTCTTGGAATTGAGCAAGTTACGTTTTTGGAGTAACCTCAACTTCTCTTGTGTAATTCAAGCACATTTTCTCATTTTTATCGTTCCTAAGTTCCCAGAACTGCTGTGGAGAGTCCCCTGTGACTATAAAGATGTCTCTTGGGGCTTGAGAACGTGGTGCGGCCCCCACCCAGCTTGCAGGAGCCCGAGCTCAGCAGCGTCCTCTGCGGCCCGGCCCTCAGGGAGCAGAGCCCAGGGAGTGCGGCTGTCTGGGGCGCCCAAGGCAGGAGGGATTTACATGCATGAGGCAATCCCCGGGAACAATACAAGACAGGTGTGATTCATCCGCTTTATATCACAACTAATAGAGGGTGTGGACGGGCCGCAGTGTCAGCATAAGCAACGTAGAAAAGAAATAGCACAGCAACTCTGCAAACCTGCCAGGGTGGAGGAGGGGCGGGGGGCGGGGGAGCGGGCGGGGGCGGGGCGGGGCGGGGGAGGAGCCTGCCAGAGGCTGGGAGAGCCAGCCTGGAAGAAAACCTAAGCCAGCCGGAGCAGCAGCAGAGTCCTCCCCAGTGCTTCCTCTCTCAGAGAAGGCGCTACTGCCGTATTTGAAGACTGAAGAAGATGGAAAGAGACTGCTGGGTCAGGAAGACAGACTGAGAGACAGTTACTAACCCCCATACATGATTTGGGAAGCACCACAAGCAGGCTGGAAATAGAACGACTCGAAGGAGAGGCTTGAAACCATCACAATCAATGCAAAGAAAAGGGGAGAGAAAAGCAGTCTTCAGAGAGACAAAAATAAATACAGATCAGTTAATGTAAGAGTAATATCCCTAAAGTAGACCATCACACAAATGAAATAGAAAACATATTTGAGGGCACTGTACAGAAAAGTTTCCCTTAAAGGAAAAACTGGATTTACCAGCAGAAAGGGCACCAGGAAAAACTGCAGGGAGAGATAGAGAATGGCTGACACAGAGCGGTAACCTGCTTAGGTTCAGTTCAGTTCACTTCAGTTCAGTCAGTTCAGCCACTCAGTCGTGTCCAACTCCTTGCAACCCCATGAATCGCAGCAAGCCAGGCCTCCCTGTCCATCACCAACTCCGGAGTTCACTCAAACTCATGTCCATTGAGTCGGTGATGCCATCCAGCCATCTCGTCCTCTGTCATCCCCTTCCGCTCCTGCCTCCAATCCCTCCCAGCATCGGGGGCTTTTCCAGTGAGTCAACTCTTCGCATGAGGTGGCCAAAGTACTGGAGTTTCAGCTTTAGCATCAGTCCTTCCAATGAACACCCAGGGCTGATTTTCTTTAAGATGGACTGGATGGATCTCCTTGCAGTCCAAGGAACTCTCAAGAGTCTTCTCCAACACCACAGTTCAAAAGCATCATTTCTTCGGTGCTCAGCCTTCTTCACAGTCCAACTCTCACATCCATACATGACCACTGGAAAAACCATAGCCTTGATTAGATGGACCTTCGTTGGCAAAGTAATGTCTCTGCTTTTCAACATGCTATCTAGGTTGGTCATAACTTTCTTTCCAAGGAGTAAGCGTCTTCTAATTTCATAACTGCAATCACCATCTGCAGGAATTTTGGAGCCCCCAAATAAAGTCTGACACTGTTTCCACTGTTTCCCCATCTATTTCCCATGAAGTGATGAAACCGGATGCCATGATCTTAGTTTTCTGAATGTTGAGCTTTAAGCCAACTTTTTCACTCTCCTCTTTCACTTTTATCAAGAGGCTCCTTAGTTCTTCACTTTCTGCCATAAAGGTGATGTCATCTGCATATCAGAGGTTATTGATATTTGTCCCGGCAATCTTGATTCCAGCTTGTGCTTCCTCCAGTCCAGCGTTTCTCATGATGTACTCTGTATAGAAGTTAAATAAGCAGGGTGACAATATACAGCCTTGACGTACTCCTTTTCCTATTTGAAACCAGTCTGTTGTTCTATGTCCAGTTCTAACTGTTGCTTCCTGACCTGCATATAGGTTTCTCAAGAGGCAGGTCAGGTGGTCTGGTATTCTCATCCCTTTCAGAATTTTCCACAGTTTATTGTGATCCACACAGTCAAAGGCTTTGGCATAGTCAATAAAGCAAAAATAGATGTTTTTCTGGAACTCTCTTGCTTTTTCCATGATGCAGCAGATGTTGGCAATTTGATCTCTGGTTCCTCTGCCTTTTCTAAAACCAGCTTGAACATCAGGAAGTTCACGGTTCACGTATTGCTGAAGCCTGGCTTGGAGCATTTTGAGCATTACTTTACTAGTGTGTGAGATGAGTGCAATTGTGCGGTAGTTTGAGCATTCTTTGGCATTGCCTTTCTTTGGGATTGGAATGAGAAGTGACCTTTACCAGTCCTGTGGCCACTGCTGAGTTTTCCAAATGTGCTGGCATATTGAGTGCAGCACTTTCACAGCATCATCTTTCAGGATTTGAAAGAGCTCAACTGGAATTCCATCACCTCCACTAGCTTTGTTTGTAGTGATGCTTTCTAAGGCTCACTTGACTTCACATTCCAGGATGTCTGGCTCTAGGTGAGTGATCACACCATCGTGATTATCTGGGTCATGAAGATCTTTTGTACAGTTCTTCTGTGTCTTCTTGCCACCTCTTCTTAATATCTTCTGCTTCTGTTAGGTCCATACCATTTCTGTCCTTTATCGAGCCCATCTTTGCATGAAATGTTCCCTTGGTATCTCTAATTTTCTTAAAGAGATCTTTAGTCTTTCCCATTCTGTTGTTTTCTTCTATTTCTTTGCATTGATCGTTGAAGAAGGCTTTCTTATCTCTCCTTGCTATTCTTTGGAACTCTGCATTCAGATGCTTATATCTTTCTTTTTCTCCTTTGCTTTTCACTTCTCTTCTTCTCACAGCTATTTGTAAGGCTTCCCCAGACAGCCATTTTGCTTTTTTGCATTTCTTTTCCATAGGGATGGTCTTGATCTCTGTCTCCTGTACAATGTCACGAACCTCATTCCATAGTTCATCAGGCACTCTACCTACCAGATCTAGGCCCTTAAATCTATTTCTCACTTCCACTGTATAATCATAAGGGAATTGATTTAGGTCATACCTGAATGGTCTAGCGGTTTTCCCTCCTTTCTTCAATTTCAGTCTGAATTTGGCAATAAGGAGTTCATGATCTGAGCCACAGTCAGCTCCTGGTCTTGTTTTTGTTGACTGTATAGAGCTTCTCCATCTTTGGCTGCATAGAATATAATCAATCTGATTTTGGTGTTGACCATCTGGTGATGTCCATGTGTAGAGTCTTCTCTTGTGTTGTTGGAAGAGGGTGTTTGCTATGACCAGTGCATTTTCTTGGCAAAACTCTATTAGTCTTTGCCCTGCTTCATTCCGCATTCCAAGGCCAAATTTGCCTGTTACTCTAGGTGTTTCTTGACTTCCTACTTTTGCATTCCAGTCCCCTGTAATGAAAAGGACATCTTTTTGGGTGTCAGTTCTAAAAGGTCTTGTAGGTCTTCATAGAACCGTTCAACTTCAGCTTCTTCAGCATTACTGGTTGGGGCATAGACTTGGATGACTGTGATATTGAATGGTTTGCCTTGGAGACGAACAGAGATTATTCTGTCGTTTTGAGGTTGCATCCAAGTACTGCATTTTGGACTCTCTTGTTGACCATGATGGCTACTCCATTTCTTCTGAGGGATTCCTGCCCGGAGTAGTAGATATAATGGTCATCTGAGTTAAATTCACCCATTCCAGTCCATTTTAGTTCACTGATTCCTAGAATGTCGACGTTCACTCTTGCCATGTCTTATTTGACCACTTCCAATTTGCCTTGATTCATGGACCTGACATTTCAGGTTCCCATGCAATATTGCTCTTTATAGCATTGGACCTTGCTTCTATCACCAGTCACACCCACAATTGGGTATTGTTTTTGCTTTGGCTCCATCCCTTCTTTCTTTCTGGAGTTATTTCTCCACTGATCTCCAGTAGCATATTGGGCACCTACTGACCTGGGGAGTTCCTCTTTCAATATCCTATCATTTTGCTTTTTCATACTGTTCATGGGGTTCTCAAGGCAAGAATACTGAAGTGGTTTGCCATTCCTTTCTCCAGTGGACCACATTCTGTCAGAATTCTCCACCATGACCCGCCCATCTTGGGTGGCCCCACACGGCATGGCTTAGTTTCATTGACTTAGACAAGGCTGTGGTCCGTGTGATCAGACTGACTAGTTTTCTGTGATTATGGTTTCAGTGTGTCTGCCCTCTGATGCCCTCTTGCAACACCTACCCTCTTACTTGGATTTTTCTTACCTCGGATGTGGGGTATCACTTCACGGCTGCTCCAGCAAAGCGCAGCCGCTGTTCCTTACCTTGGACGAGGGGTATTTCCTCACGGCCGCCCTTCCTGACCTTGAACATGGAGTAGCTCCTCTCGGCCCTCCTGCGCCCATGCAGCCACTGCTCCTTGGATGTGTGGTAACTCCTCTCGGCCGCCGCCCCTGTGTAGGTTACCAAACTTCAAATCATGAAGAATTTTTCAAGTGCCCAGGCAGAAAAAACCCAAATCAACACAAGAGGGAAAGTTGGGGTAGCGTCAGAGTTCCCCATGTTCAACACCAGGAGACCACGAAGAAATGCCCTCAGCACACGGAGGGAAAAAAAGCACGGTCAAAGTCTAAAGGCAGCAGACGGGCCTTCAGACATGGGAGCCTGTCTTGAAAACACTATCCGACGAGGAAAGGCAGAAAACTGGGAGTGATTCAAGCTAAGGGACCCAGACAAGAAGAGTTGGTGGCGAGCGGTGCGCCCATTTACACTCAGAGCAGAATAGGAGCGTGTGGGAGTCCCAGAAAGATGAAAACTCTGTAAAAGAACAAAGATGGGGATGTGGGAGAAGGGGAGGGGCGGAATGCAGGGGCTGGCCTGCTGTGCATAGTCAGATGGCTGGATGGCTGGATGGCCTCACTGGCTCGATGGACATGAGTCTGAGCAGCTCCGGGAGTTGGTGATGGACAGGGAGGCCTGGCGTGCTGCAGTCCATGGGGTCACAAAGAGTCAGACACAACTGAGTGACTGAACTGACTGACTGACTCCAATGAAAGCCTAATGCAAAAACACCAACAGCTACAGCCGTTTGAGATTGTTTCAAAAAACAATTTATTTCCTTGTCTATTGAGGGATCCTATAGGTACAGATCTCTCTTGTGGTTCTGAAGCATTTATCTAAGGTCAAATAATGCCTCCAGATTTTTTTTTCTATCATATCTAAGCCCAAAATAAACTTAACCTTTACATATTTTCAAAGTGTGTCGCATGACTCCATTCTTACACTGTTATTTCTGTTTGCCAATCATCTGTCTACCGTTTTATTTGTATTTAGGCTTAGAGACCTGCCAAAACTGACATTCAGCAAATGTTCATGCTGGTTATTTGTGGGCGGTGGCATCTAGGGTGGTTTGTGACTTTCTCCTTTGCGGATTTCTGTGCTGTTTGGATTTTTATGATAAGCATGTACCGTGTTAACCAAAAACATCAAAATCACTCCTCAGAAACACTGAAAAAGACACCATAGTGAGTGCAGGCAACACCAGTCCTGGAGCAGGGGGCCCGCGGTCTGTGCTGGAGCAGGGGGCCCGCAGCCTGTGCTGGAGCAGGGGGCCCGCGGCGTGTGCTGGGCTCAGCCCACCTCCAATCACGGGCCAGTGGACACGGGAGGAGGCTTCTGGGGGCAGATGAGTCTCGCTGGACCTTGAAGGGCAGGCTTGGAGCCTCTGTCTTGCCAAGCATTCCATGGATCTAACCTTCCTAGGTCTGTGGGGTAGACAGGTAGGTGGTGTCACCCCATCTTATGGGTGGGGAAACTGAGGCCAGAAAGTGAGAGAGCAGGGGCAGGGCATGGCAGAGCCCAGACCACGGGCGCACAGCACAGGCTGAACGGGAGCCTGGTGCAGAAAGCCGCCAACGGAGCTCAAAGCGGGGTTCCGGGCAGTAGTTGAGCGGGACCCCGAGGGCGAGTGTCCCGGGCGGGGAGGGGGGGAGGCCGCTCACAGAGGCTCTGAGGGCGGGCCTGGGGGCACAGTGGGGATGCCCTCTGACGAGAGAAACAGGCTGCGTGGGGAGGGGGCAGTGGCGAGGGCTGACCCACCCTCTGCAGACCTGGGCTCCCCACAGCAGTGGGCAGTGAGGGGCTGGGCGGCAGGACCCAGTGGGGACCCCCAGGCCAAGAGAGGGAGGGGCAGTGAGCCTGAAGCTGCGGCTCAGTGGAGCCCCCCGTGTGCCAGCGGCCACACCCAGCTCTCAGCCGAGCCACCCTCCAGGAGGCCAGGAGGGCTCCGTGCCTCCAGAGTCATCAATCACGCAGAGAGGGGCAGGACTGCGGCTCCCGCTTCCTCACCCTCCCCAGAGCCCCGGGCCTGGGACCTGCCGCTCAGGACTGGGTTTTGGACCCGCTGTCTGGCCGCGTCTGACCGTCTGGGAGGTGGTCACCACCTAAATAGCAGAGGGGCCACCTCCCAGGGGTCTGGCCTCCGAGTCCAGCCTGCCGCTGCGTGGCCTGGGCCCAGCGGGTCAGCCTTCTCACTGTCCAGGCCCAGACCCGCACAGGGCCCAGGACGCCTACCAAGAACGTCAGTCCTGCCCCCTCCTCACGTGGACCTCTCAAGCTCCCCGCTCCCTCCCCACGGATGGAATTCCCAAACCCCACTCCAGCCTCCAGGACTCAGAAACCGCCCCACAGGACAAGCTGGGGGTAAGCAGTATAGGCTTTGAAGTCCCATAAACTTTATCTGAGTCACAGCTCTGTCACTCACCAGCTTTGACCCAGGCTGAGTGCACTAACCTCTCAGAGCCCCGGGCTCCTCAGACGTAAGATGGAGACGATATTATCCACATGTGTCTCTGTCACGAGTAAACTGTGCGAACACCGCACTGCGCACAGTAGACGCCCCTCCTGCCGGCCCCGCTTCCAGGCCACATCCACGGCTTCCTTTCCACCTGATCCCACTCAGCTGACGGCTTTGAGCAGACTGGGCCTCATCTCCAGCAGCAGGCAGGCAAGGACAACGGTCGACCCTCTTGGGCCTGGGGGAGGGCAGGGCGGGCTGTGGGCTGGACGGGGCCTCCAGAGACACTGGTGATCACGGCTGCCCAGTGTGATGAGACCCCACATGTGATTTAGGTATCTGAGCAGCTGCATTTAAAGAAGTGAAAAGAAACAAGTGAAATTAATTTAATAATATTTTTATTTAACACAATATACCCAAAATATTAGGGCTTCCCTGATAGCTCAGTTGGTAAAGAATCCATCTGCAACGCAGGAGATCCTGGTTCGATTCCTAGGTCGGGAAGATCTGCTGGAGAAGGGATAGGCTACCCACTCCAGTATTCTTGGGCTTCCCTTGTGGCTCAGCTGGTAAAGAATCCGCCTGCAATGTCGGAGACCTGGGTTTGATCCCTGGGTTGGGAAGATCCCCTGGAGAAAGGAAAGGCTACCCACTCTAGTATTCTGGCCTGGAGAAGTCCATGGACTACACAGTCCATGGGGTCGCAAAGAGTTGGAAATGACTGAGTGACTCTCACTTTCGTCCAAAATATTATCACTTCAGTATGTAATCAATTCAAAAAATGTTGCAATATTTTTACATTCTTTTTCTCCTATGAAGTATTTCTTTAGACTGGCCCCAAGGTTTCTCCCCACTTCACCCCACACATCAGTGACAACCTGGGAGGGGTGTGAGTCCCAGGGTGGACCCGCTTCCCAACTCCACCTCAGAGGGGAGCAGATACCCAGGCCCAGCCTTGGTGCTTCCCTGGAAGGAGCCAGAACCCCTCCCCTGGGGAGGCCTGAGAGGCCCTGGCCTTCTGCCTGGTCTTGCCCACCGGGCGGCCGGGCGGGCTTGGGATCCTGGGGGAGGGGGTGGTCACAGCCACACCTCATGGAGACAGCCCCCCCACCTACTCCGGCCAGCACACACTGCCCACCTCAATCCCGGCACGTCTGTGGGTGGTTGTCGGGTGACAGGAACTCCCAGCCCAGCAGAGACGCCCACTGGGCACACTCTCCCCCGTGCCCACTCCTCACCTTGACCCGGCCCTCTCCCCGGGGCAGCTGTGGGTCCTGGCAGGGCCCCCTCTTCATCTGTACAGCTGGCAGGGACACCCCTTTTAGGGCGTGAGAAACGTACAAGGTCGCCGGTAAAGACCCAGGGCACACAGACATCCTCGCTGAGTGCCCGGTCACTTCCTCCGGCCCCTCCTGCTAGGAGACCGCCCCGTGAGGGCCTCCTACCAGCCCCGTTCACAGTGAAGGGGTGTCCCCGGTGACCTGACCGTACCCCTCTCTGGACCAGGCCTGGTGTTAGGCCCTCAAAGTGGGTCTCTTGGAGCCCACGGTGCCCCCAGGCCCCTGGCCCTGGGCGAAGAGCAGGGCTGCTCCTGGTGGTGCCCACTCTGTATCTGCCTTTGGTATTAAGGTTTCAAATACTGTTATTTGAATATTCTTTTGCTCATCTGCCTGTGCTGGGTCTCGGCTGCCCCATGGGGGTGTTTCACTGCAGCATGTGGAACCTCTAGCTGTGGCGTGGGATCTAGATCTCTGCCCAGGGATCGAACCCGGGGCCCCTGCACTGGAGTGTGGAGTCAGCCACTGGACCACCTTGCCGGGGGTGGGGGGCCAAATACTGATATTTGGAAGGAGACTTCTGGGGCCCTAAATGTGCAAGTCTCACATTTACAGCCTCTCGCCTGATGGACTGTGACACGGAGCCACCATCACACACAGCGAGATGCCGGCTGGGCGCTGAGGCTGAGGCTCTCATGACTATGAGGGTGAGGGGTGGCCAGGCCTGCAGCAGGGGGCTGCCAACACCAGGCAGGCCCCACTGCCCTTCCCCAGGCCAGGGTGGAGGCTGGCCTCCCGAGCAGCTCAGACTCACCCTTGTCTGTCAACACCCAAGGGGCAGAGCGCCAGCCCCAGTGCCCAGCTTCCTGGGGCCCTAGTGGGCACCACACTTGGGCAAGTGGAGAGCTCAGAGGCACGAGTGAACTCAGCCTGGACCCTGCTGGCTCAGCGAAGTCACCAAATCGGGCTGGGGGCACCCGGGGCCCTCCACTGAGGACACTCTGAGGGGCCCTGTGTCCAGGAGGGCAAGGCCGTCGAGAAAAGGCTTTGCACACACAAATCGGCACCTGGAGCAGGGGCAGCGAGGGAGACAGGCCAGCGCAGGCAGTGGGGTATGAGGGCCGGAGCCACAGGAGGGTCCCCGCCCCGACGCCGCAGAGTGGCGTGCCCATCAGGCCCCGGCCCGCACGCTGCGCTCGGAGCTTCCCGGCCTCACCCCAGGCGCAGGCCGCAAGTTCTTGCCTCCTGCTGGTCCGCGGCCCCTCTGCGGGGCGGGCAGGGTCCTGCTGAGTCCCAGGAGGCTCTGCCTGCCCGCGGCCTCATCTCCCTGCGTCTACCGCCCTCCGCCCTCCTCCCTCGGCCAGGGCCGGTCCACCGCCGGCCGGGAGGGAGGAGGCCGTCACGGTCCTCGGTCCTCGAGGAGAAGGGCTGGGAGCACCCAGATCACAGGGCCTGAGGAGGCAGGCTGGGAGCCGCGTCTCAGTGCTTGGGAAGCGGGGTGCAAGCTCGGGCAGCTCCCCTGACGCAGGCGGCGGTGGGGGGGTGCGGGCAGGTGCCACGCCAGCCCCCCACCCGAGAGCCGCCCCAGGCCCGGGGGCGGGGAGGCCCTCCAGCCGGCGTCCTGCGCACTCAGTGCACGTTTCCTGGGAGTCCGGAGCCCACACCCTGGGCCTGGCCTCCTGGTGGGGCCGGGTGGCCTTGCCCACATCTGGAAGAGGAGGCTTCCGGGTGGCAGCTCCTGGGCGAGGCCGGGCCTCGGGGGCTGGGCGGGTCCACTAACCACAGTGCCCAGGGATCGACAGAGCCGCACCCCCGCCGCCTGGAACAGTGGGAGCCTCATCCCACCTCCCGGGACTAAACCCA
This sequence comes from Nanger dama, assembly GCA_917880005.1. Lineage (NCBI taxonomy): Eukaryota > Metazoa > Chordata > Mammalia > Artiodactyla > Bovidae > Nanger > Nanger dama. The sequence continues at coordinate 47,622,783 of CAKJTW010000013.1, read as the reverse complement.
CTCCCGCCTCCCCGCCATGATATGGTCTGACCAGCCCTGGCCCTATGGAAGCAGGAGCAAGCCTGGCTTCCACTGCTGCGGGCAGAGACCAGCAGCGTCCTGCCAGAGAAAGAAGAGGAGCCCGGCAGGCACCCCCAGGGGCTGACGGGGAGCTTGGAGGAGCCTGAGATGCTGCCCAGATGCGCCAACGCGGACCAACTCCCTAATCATTTAAACACAAAAGACACCTCTCAGGAAGGAGTTTGAAAACGGAAAGTTCGGCAGCACGGGGGCCTCCTTCCACCGAAAACCCAGGAACGGTGGGAGGGGCGCGCCTGCCCCCATCTCTCCTGCCCTGCGGCCCTGCCCCCCGCCCCCAGCTCCGTGGGTCACAAGCACACAGGTCATTCCAGCTCGCTGTCCTGGGGCAGCTGCGGAGATGGACCAGGACGACGGACGGCGGTGGCGCTCAGCGCCCGCTACAGGCTCCCGGAGTCCACGGCCCTGTGGGCGCCTGGCTGAGCTGTGAGGCGGCTCAGCTTCAGGGGCGGCGCGGGCTGGGCTCCCATATAACAGGGACTCCCCCGTCCCCCAGCAGCTGGCCCTGAGCTGGGAGGGCGTCCGGCTCCCCAGGAGGAGGGTGTGAGGGTCCACACGGGGAGCAGAGCCCCGCAGAGGATGGCCAGGGATGGGGTGTGGGCTGGCCGGCTCCACCCTGGCCGTAGGTCTGGGGCCGTGCGGGGCAGGGCGGTCACCCCCAAGGAAGGCTGGAGCTGGCCGGCCGCAGACCCAGGGGGGTGAGAAGTCGCTGCCCTGGGAGATACTGAGAAGAAGCACATGCCCGCCCAGGGGTCACCCTCCCGGGGCCTGTGCCCAGCCTGCCCCCACATCACAGTCATCACGTCCCAGGAGACAGGGAAGCAGGCTGTCCTCCGGCCACTTCCCTGACCAGGCCCTCCCAGCCACCCACCCGCCTGCTCCTGGCTGGACAGGAGGGGGCCCCCACCGCCACGGAGGGTGTCCCGTCTGAGCTTCTGCCCATGCCTGCCGTGGTGTCCTCTGTCAGCACCCGGCCCACTCCCCCTGGCCAAGGCCATGCTCTGTCCTCGACGGGCCAGTCTGCAGTCCTGCTCCGGCCGGCCGCTGAGCCAGGCCCTGGGGGCTCCATGCTGGCAAGGCCCCTGGCAGCACTCCCTGACCCTCAGAGGGACCCCGGCTCGCGGCCCGGGGAAAAGGGACGGGTCTGCCTGTCTTCCTGAGTCCCAGGGGCGGGGGGTGGGGGGGTGGGGGGTGCTGAAGACATCTAAGCAGGCCTGCATGGCAGTGCCAGGGAGAATGTGGCATCTGGCCGGGTCCTGCTGGCCCTGCCCACCGCCCCCCCACCCCAGGCCGTGAAGGACACCCAGACCTCAGGGGCCTGCCCCCTGACCACCCCCTGGGAAGCCCCTCCTGGTGACACCCGGTGCCCGAGCCCCGACACTGAAGACCCTAGGCTGAGGACTGTGGAGGGTGGGGGGGGCGGCTGGGGGAAGACACCCCCTCCGCCACGCCGGGGACAGGGCTCCTGGTGCAGCATGAAGGTCTCCCAGAGGACCCCGAGGAGGGAGAGGGGAGGACCTGCTGGCGCCCACCCTGTGGTCCCGTCTCCAGACGCCTGCCCCGCCCCACGCAGCCCCCTTTACTGCAGAGACGGTTTGGTGGGCCCGCTGCAAAGCCTGTGGCGCCACCTGGTGGTTGCCTCTGCGATGGCAGGCCGCCAGGCCCGGGAATCGGGAGGGTGCCAGTGTTCTTGCCTGGAGAATCCCAGGGACGGGGGAGCCTGGTGGGCTGCCCTCTGTGGGGTTGCACAGAGCCAGACACGACTGAAGTGACTTAGCTTAGGGTTAGGTATGGACCTAACAGAAGCAGAAGATATTAAGAAGAGGTGGCAAGAATACACAGACAGTGAAGCCAGCGACGTTGCTCAGTTGTGTCCGACTCTGCAACCCCATGGCCTGCAGCCCACCAGGCTCCTCCGTCCATGAGATTTTCCAGGCAAGAGTACTGGAGTGGGGTGCCATTTCCTTCTCCGGGGGATCTTTCCAACCCTGGGACTGAACCCAAGTCTCCTGCATTGCAGGCAGATGCTTTACCATCTAAGCCACCAGGGAATACACAGAAAAACTGTACAAAAAAGATCTTCACGACCCAGATAACCATGATGGTGTGATCACTCACCTAGAGCCAGCCATCCTGGAATGAGAAGTCAAGTGGGCCTTAGGAAGCATCACTACGAACAAAGCTAGTGGAGGTGATGGAATTCCAATTGAGCTATTTCAAATCCTGAAAGATGATGCTGTGAAAGTGCTGCACTCAATATGCCAGCAAACTTGGAAAACTCAGCAGTGACCACAGGACTGGAAAAGGTCAGTTCTCATTCCAATCCCAAAGAAAGGCAATGCCAAAGAATGCTCAAACTACTGCATGATTGCACTCATCTCACATGCTAGCAAAGTGATGCTCAAAATGCTCCAAGCCAGGCTTCAATAGTATGTAAATCGTGAACTTTCAGATGTTCAAGCTGGATTTAGAAAAGGCAGAGGAACCAGAGATCAAATTGCCAACATCCGCTGGATCATCGAAAAAGCAAGAGAATGTTACAGAAACATCTATTTCTGCTTTATTGACTATGCCAAAGCCTTTTACTGTGTGGATCACAACAAACTGGAAAATTCTTCAAGAGATGAGAATACCAGACCACCTGACCTGCCTCCTGAGAAATCTGTATGCAGATCAGGAAGCAACAGTTAGAACTGGACATGGAACAACAGACTGGTTCCAAATCGGGAAAGGAGTACATCAAGGCTGTATATTGTCACCCTGCTTATTGAACTTCTATGCAGAGTACATCATGAGAAACTCTGGGCTGGAAGAAACACAAGCTAGAATCAAGATTGATTGCTGGGAGAAATATCAATAACCTCAGATAAGCAGATGACACCACCCTTACGGCAGAAAGCGAAGAAGAAATTTCATCCAAAAAGAAAAAAAACCTCTTGATGAAAGTGAAAGAGAGTGAAAAAGTTGGCTTAAAACTCAAGATTTAGGAAACTAAGATCATGGCATCCAGTCCCATCAGTTCAATGGCAAATAGATGGGGAAACAGTGGAAACAGTGCCAGACTTTATTTTGGGGGCTCCAGAATCACTGCAGATGGTGACTGCAGCCATGAAATTAAAAGACGCTTGTTCCTTGGAAGAAAAGCTATGACCAACCTAGACAGCATATTCAAAAGCTGAGATGTTACTTTGCCGACAAAGGTACATACAGTCAAAGCTATGATTTTTCCAGTAGTCATGAATAGATGTGAGAGTTGGACCATAAAGAAAGCTGAGCGCCAAAGAATTGATGCTTTTGAACTGTGGTGTTGGAGAAGACTCTTGAGAATCCCTTGGACTGCAAAGACATCCAACCAGTCCATCCTAAAGGAAATCAGTCCTGAATATTCATTGGAAGGACTGATGCTAAAGCTGAAACTCCAATCCTTTGGCCACCTGATGCAAAGAAGTGACTCACTGGAAAAGACCCTGATGCTGGGAAAGACTGAAGGTGGGAGGAGAAGAGGATGACAGAGGATGAGATGGTTGGATGGCATCACTGATTTGATGGACATGAGTTTTAGTAAACTCCGGGAGTTGGTGATGGATGGGGAGGCCTGGCATGCTGCAGTCCATGGGGTCCCAAAGAGTTGGACATGACTGAGCGACTGAACTGAACTGGGGGCTTCCCCGGTGCCCCCCAGCCCCTCCCCCTCCAAGCCCCGCCCCGCCCACACCCTCCCTGCTCCTGGCCCCCACACTGCCAGACCCTCCTGCCTGCTAGCCTCTTCCTCCTCCTCCTCCAGCCACTCCTGGCTCACAGCCTGGCCCCCAGGTGTGAGCACAGGGTGGGGGGTCTGGGGGAGGGTCTGTGATCACCTCCACGGTGCCAATCAAAGCCTGGGCTGAAGGACAGTGAGTAACTCGCTCAAGGCCACATTTCCGGTAAACGACAGCGCTGGGATGGGAGGACACCCGCAGGACGCCCGCTCCCTGGCGGGGTGGGGGGGTGGGCGCGGGGGTAGGGGGCAGGCAGAGCCCCAGGAGCCTGCAGCCGGGACAGGCCCTGCCCCAGGCGGTTGGGGGGACAGTGAAGAGAACACCAAACTGGGAGTTAGAGTTTAAGCTAGCTCTGCCCTAACTGGCAGCAGGGCTCTGAGCAAGGCGCTCTCCCTCCGGGCCTTGTTTTCCCTGCAGGAAGTCAAGCCAGATGATTCCCGTGGGCTGGGCTCCCAGCCTTAGCTTCTTGGGTGCCTGTGTGTCTTCATCCAGTGTCTGGAACGGGCCTCAGGCTGCAGGTAAAGATGGTAGCCCCTTCCCCCTCCACTGCAGGGAGCAGGAGAACCAGCCCTCTGGTCCCCTCTGTACCAGCAGATGGAGTGAAGGAGGTCGGGAGCCAGGGATGACACCAGCGAGTACCGGCAGGGCTCAGAGTGCATTCCCGCTCAGGACTCTGGCAGCGGGCAGGACCACAGTGCTAGCCAGTTTGAGGGAAGTCCGAAATTCAGGTGGTTGGGTGAGCTGCCCAAGGTCCCCCAGTGGGCAGCCAGATGTCCTCCACCTGCCAGGCCCCAGGGCCACTGCTTGGGGATGTCACACCCTCCTTCACCCCCCCTCCCCAGGGTCCTGTCACTGCAGCTGCGGAGCCTGGGAGAGCTGCCGCCCTGGCCTCTCTGCCTCTGGAGATTCATGGACCACGATGCCCGGGCTCGGCTCCAACCTCTTGGGCCTCCCACAGCCCTTTCCCCTGGGGCTGGAGCATATCCCAGAGGCTGGTGACCAGGGACTGGACAGGACACTGCAGGCGGGAGCCTGATGCCTGGGCCTGGGCCAGTCCTGGGCCAAGCAGCCCCTTATGGGCCTGGAGAAGCTGCACCAGCGTCTCGAGAGAGACCACAACCCGTACCTCAGTCACCCCCGTGGCCAGATCTGTGTCCCCTGAAGCTCGGTCAGCTCCTCCTCCAGGAGGCCCAGGCCACACACGGCCCTCTAACCCACGACAGTTGAGAAATGCCAGACTCCTGCCAGTTATTATCACAGCCAACATCACAACATTTTCACTATTAGTGGTGGGCCCTCAGAGTAATTTTGACATGTATTAAAGTTTGGGAACTACCCTCACCCCGGAATGGGACATAATGTACAAGCCCCAGCGAACTGAAAATGTGAAGCCTCTTGTTTAAAAATGATTATGAATTTCAAGATAGCAAGAGCAGAACCTTAAGCCAAGTGAGAGCCCATGCAAGTGTGGGCTCTCCCAGCCGCAACCGGAGCTGTCCTGAAACTCATTCTAAGATGAGGAATCCCATCTTCCACCCCACACCACCCCGTGGGCTCCCCACTGTTCTCAGCAGGAGGTTCCAAGGACTCCAGAAAGGTGAAAGTGAGAGTCGCTCAGTGTGTCCCACTCTGCGACCCCCTGGGCCATACAGTTCATGGGATTCTCCAGGCCAGAATACCGGGTGGGTAGCCTTTCCTGTCTCCAGGGGATCCTCCCCCACCCAGGGATCGAACCCAGGTCTCCTGCATTGCATGTGGGTTATTTACCCGCCAAGCCGCAAAGGAAGCCCAGGAATACTGGAGTGGGTATCCTATCCCTTCTCCGGAGGATCTTCCCGACCCATGGGCGGAACCCAGGTGGTAGTCCCAAGTCACATTTCATTGTCATTGGTTGGCTGCCGCCATGTTTTCGCAGCCAATGAGAGAGGGAGGCGTGGGCGTGTCCGGTTGGAGGGGGCGGGGCTAAGGGGCACTGGGAGCTGCCGGGCGCGGCTAGCGCACCTGGGCTGCGAGGGCAGGTGTCCGCCCCAGGTGCGCGCACAGGAAGAAAGTTGCCGTTGTTTTGTTCTCTTTTTCATTTCCTCTCACCACTGCAGACGTCCCCCAGCAATCCTATCTTATCTTCTGTGACTCAATGCAGATGTGAGAACTCCTTTCCTGTACTTTGGAATGCAGGACAAATAAAAGGCAGTATCATGTAGCTTAAGAGACGGACATGGGAACATCCCCCCGCTTTAAAATTTGGGACAGAAGACACGAAACTCAGTTGAATAAATCTGCAACGTTAGTGACCTGAATTCATGCATTCAATACCACTCTTTTGAGTAAGATATCTTACATTAAAAAACCTCTTAAAGTGAATTGGCAGAGGAAGGAGAGAAATGAGAGGGGTTTTTGTGTATGTGTGTTCAGAGAAAAAGAGGAATTCTATTCAAGTGTTTTATGCAACAGTTACACACGAGTGTAAAAAAGTATTTTTTTCTGTTTTAAAGAATGATAAACAGAAAACTTCATGATACTTACACAAATGAAAGAAAAGATCTTGGTAGATTCCCTAAAGGCCTCCCTTTGGCCAAGCTGCAATTTTCTCCTTTTCCTCTAGCCAGCTCTGCACCCCCACCCGGAGGGTAACCACTGGCTGACACCTGTGTGAACTAGTCGCCTGCATCTCTTTATAGCTGTGCCACTTGGGTGCGCATCTTTAAACAGCAGCCTGTGTTTAGTGTTCCTGGCATTGACCCAGATGTAAATGGATGGACACAAGCGTGTACGCATACGTCGTTTGTTTCTATCAAGTTGCTTTTGAGGTAAATCCATGTTGATTAGTAAGTTTTTCCAGTGAACGAATGGAAAAGTTGGATCATGAAGAAGGCCAAACACTAAGAACTGATGCTTTTGAACTGCGGTGCTGCAGAAGACTCTTGAGAGTCCCTTGGACTGCAAGGAGATCAAACCAGTCCATCCTAAAGGATATCAACCCTGAATATTCATTGGAAGGACTGATGCTGAAGCTGAAGCTCTAACACTTTGGCCACCTGATGCGAAGACCAACTCACTGGAAAAGACCCTGATGCTGGGAAAGATTGAAGGCAGGAGGAGAAGGGGACGACAGAGGATGAGATGGCTGGATGACATCACCGACTCAATGGACATGAGTTTGAGCACTCTGGAAGATAGTGAAGGACAGGGAAGCCTGGCATGTTGCAGTCCATGGAGGGGAAAAGAATTGGCTCAGACGTTAGAGCATCTGCCTCCAATGTGGGAGACCCGGGTTCGATCCCTGGGTTGGGAAGATCCCCTGGAGAAGGAAATGGCAGTCCACTCCAGTATTCTTGCCTGGAGAATCCCATGGACAGAGAAGCCTAGTAGGTTACAGTCCACGGGGTCGCAGAGAGTCGGACACGACTGAGCGACTTCACCTCTTCACCTTAGAGATTGACCAACAGCATTGCGTTTCTCTTCCTGTCCATATTCTACCGATGTGGATATCGGGTTGTTTCCAGTCTGTGGTTCTTATAACAGTCACAGTGCCGCTGTGAAATCTTTTCCGGGAGGCACACACATGAACATTTCTTGTCTAGACTATACACTTGGGGGTGGAATTGCTGGGTCAGAAGGTATCCTTCCTGAGATGGTCAATTTTATGTGTGAGTTGGCTGGGATGAGAGGCCCTGATGGCTGGTGAAACATGGCTTCGGGTGTGTCTGTGAGGTTTTTCCCAGAAGACATTGCCACTGAAATCTGCAAACACTGCAGACAGTTCTCACCAGGGAGGTCTGAACAGAACAGGGAGGTGGCGGTGGGTGAGTCAGCTCTGTGTCTGAGCTGGGCCTCCACCTCCTGCTCCCAGTCATCCAGGGTGCAGGCTCCTGCGCCTTTGCAGTCACACCAGGACGTGCACTGTTGACTCCCGGGGTCCAGCTCCTGGGACTTCAGGTCTGGGCTGGGACTCACCCGGCTCCCCTGGGCCTCCACAACGAGCCTCCCCAACCCCTCAGGGTAAGCCTCTTTCTGTCCATCCATATGTAACCTCTTGGTTCTGTTTCTCTGGAGACCCTCACCCATGTGATTGCCATGTTCCACCTGCTCAGGTAACGGTGGACTTTCTCCCATTCAAACCCCTACCAGCTGTGGGCCAGAGTTCCACAGTCACCAGAACTGGGGCAGGCCATTAATATTCGCCAGTCGGATAAAGGTGATGTGTTATACAACTGCGATTTAAATATTACAAATTAGGGTTTGCAGTTTAAGGTTACACATGAGGTGAACATTTTTCCATGTATTTCTGAGCCTATAACTGTGTTACCTCTTCTTGGAAAGGTCTGTTTTTGTCTTCTGTTCACTTTTCTCTTGAAATGTTTATCTTTTCTCATTGATTTGAAGGAGTCTTCAAAAAAATAATTTTATTTATTCATTTTCAGCTTGGCTGGGTCTCCACTGCTATACGGGCTTTTCTCTAGTTGCAGGGTGTGGGGGCTCCTCTCTAGTTGCAGGGTGTGGGGGATTTTCTCTAGTTGCAGGGTGTGGGGGAGTTGCAGCGTGTGGTGGCTTTTCTCTAGTTACAGTGTGTGGGGGCTCCTCTCTAGTTGCTTTGCCGCTTACACATACATTTTTCAGACACCTGGAATTCATTTCCATATTTAGATTAAGGTAGGGGTCCAATCTCTGTTGGTAGACCAGTTGTCCTGGAACAGACAGTAAGCACCTCATCCCTCCCTGCTGATCTGTTAACATCCACTGGGCCGTGAATGGAGTCGCCAAGCAGGGCTGGATTTATTCTTCCTGACCTTCTGTGTATCTCCAGATACACCCAAGCCACACTGCTCTAGGTACTATGGCAATAACAAGCTTTGATATTTGATAGGCAAATTTTCTCTTTTCTTTTTACTCCTCAGGAATTTTCTGATTTTTTTAACTCTTTGTTCATCCACGTAAATTTTAGAAACACTTTGTCACTTTGTGTGAAATGCCCTGTTGGAATTCTTACTGAAAACGCATTGAATCTATAAATGCATTTGGGGACAGCTGATCGAGTCTTTGTGATATCCTTCCTAGCCAGGGATGTAGTCTGTCCATTTACTTATGCCATGTAAAATTTCCTTCAAGAAAGCTTTATAGTTTATTCACTGTGCATATTTCACTAAATCTGTTCCTAGGTATTCTACTTGTTGCTGTTCTAAATGGTGGGCTTCCCTGGGGGCTCAGTGGTAAAGAATCTGCCTGCCAGCGCAGGAGACACAGGAGACTCAGTCTTGATCCCTAGGTGGAGAAGATCCCCTGCAGAAGGAAATGGCAACCCCCTCCAGTATTCTTGGAGCCTGGCAGGCTGTAGTCCATGGGTAAGAGAGTTGGATGTGACTTAGCAACTGAACCATAAGAACTGTCCTTGTGGTTCTGGTATCAGATTAGACTAATCTTATTTAATAAGGTAAAATGCCCTTCTTTTTCTAGTCTCTGGGGAAGATTGTTAAGATTGAAAATGTTCCTGAAACATTTCCACCTATCAAACTTCTGGGCTCTTTGTGGGAAAATGCTTAGCAACCAACTAAATTTCTTCAACGGTATAGGACTACTCAGGCTTTCTGTCTCTCCTTGAGTTTGTTTTGGTCAATGGTTTTATCTAGGAATTCACACATTGTTGAAATTTTCAAATGTCTAAACGTCATGTTAAAAAGTACCTTTTGTCTCTACTGAATCTGTGATATGCTCTCTTCATTCCTAATGTTTATTTTTGCTATTGCTTGTTTCACTTGATTAAGTCATAATAGACGTTTGTCAGTATTTTAACCATTTCAAAAGACAGTCTTTGAATTTGATTTTCCTGTTGAATAATGTGTGCTATAATTCACTGGCTCCTGCTCTTCATTGTTTTCTTCTAAGTTACTCAAAGCTTAAAATTTTTTTAAGCTATTTGCTCTATTTTTTAAAAAGTCGTTTCATTTATTAGGGAATTCCCTGGCTGTCCGCTGGTTAGGACCCTCGCTCTCACTGCCAAGAGGCCCGAATTCCATCCCTGGTTGGGGAACTAGGATCCCCAGGATTTGCATAGGATTTGGTCAGACAGAGGTGGGCCGGAGACATGGCCTGGGGCTCAGGGAGGTCTCTCCACCACGCAGACCCTCAGGACAGGCTCAGCTTTCACAGCCTTGGAACTAACTGCAGAAGAGCCCAGTTCCAATCAAACTCTTCCTTCCAGCCAGAAACTCGCCCTCCCCTACCCATCACCCCCCATCCCCCAAACCCTCCACTCCCCCCAACCCCCATCACCCTGGGGGCTGGCACAAAGACTCCGCACAGGAAATCAATCTCTCCCCAGCATGCAGACCACAAATTCATTTGCAGAGGGTTTGCCTGTGTTAGCCAGCGTTTTAATGAAGAAACCCCATACACAAAGCGTCTCCCCTAGCGTGCACGCATCCACACACACACAAACACACACATGCCCTCCAGCCCCGGCCCCGCCCAGGTCCTCTGACCCCTCGCTTTCCCCTCACCATGGGCACACAGACTCAGCTCTTCCGGCCCTCCCTCTAACAGCCCAGCCCAGGGTGTCGAGGACTTAGGCTCCATCCTGCAGACAGACCCCTGCCTTCTGATCCCCGAAGCGGGAGCCTTGCGCTGTGCTGCCCAGTGGCTCAGCTCAAGGCTGGGAGTCTGAACGCCTGCTTCCTCTGTGCCTTCCCCGAAGCCTCCACACCCCCCTGAAGGAGCTTCCCCCTTGCTCGCCTCACCCTGAGGCTCTGGGCAGGGCCAGCATCCTCCACCCCCTTGGATGGGCTCCCCAGGCGGGTGTGGTGTGAGGAGTGGAGCTTCAGGGATCCGAGGTCACCCGGCGGCTGAGAGGCCGGGAGGGCCATTCCAGGGTGCGGCGGGGCTCATCACTGGGCTCTGCAAAACACAGAGGGCCAGGGTGCCCGGCTTGTCCCAAGGTCAACACAAGCCCGCAGGGGGCCGGTCCTGGGAGCTCTGCTATGGGGCCACAGCCACCAGATGCTCTCCGAGTTTGGGCCAGGTTCTTCTTCCCCGGCCCCTAGGGTCCCCAGACACTGGTGTGCGCATAAGCCGGGCACTTTGAAATGTTCCTCCCCAAGGTTCAAAGGGTCATCACTGCACAAAAGTCCATTCTGAATAATTCAGAATGTTAGGAGTTAGTTTTCCTTCTTGCTTTTCAAAATATAAGATATCAGGGGAAAATGTTTTCTTATTAACACATGTTATTTGTCTGACTGAAAAGGAGACTTGATGAGAGCCTCGTGGCCTGTGGGCACCTCGTGTCCATCTGTGGCCATGCTCACTAAGGCTGCATAGCTTTCTCTCTCTCGTTCAAAACAGGGGCAAGGCTGTTCTGGGACACTTAGGTGGGTGGCAAGCAGCCCCTCAAACTAAGAGCTGCTCACCTGTGATCTTGCCCACTGCATCTTACAGATGAGCAAACCAGGGCCCCGGGAAGACCAGAGGCAGACGTTAAGTAAGGGAGTTCACAGACAGCCAGGCTGTGAACCTGCCCTCCTGGCCCCAGCCCACCCTCCCAGGGGGCTCCCTGAAGACAGCTGGGGCTGCCCCCTGGCTCTCCCCCGCCCCCAGCCAGCTCAAGCCAGAGCCGGGCAGCCTCACCCACAACGATGAGCGTGGCAGTGCTGACCGCCTGGCCCAGCGTGTTCTCGGCCACCGCCTTGTACTGGCCGCCGTCCGAGGCGGAGACGCTGGGGATGACTAGGGAGCACACGCCCATCACGTCGGTGGTGTACGCGGCGGGGTGGTTGGCCAGGCTCTGGTCGTTCTTGAACCAGGAGACGTGGGGGCGCGGCTGGCCCTGCACGGCACAGGTCATGCAGCACTCGCCGCCCAGGGGCAGCAGGTGGGGGCGCAGGCCCACCAGGAAGCGCGGCTTCTGGCTCAGGTCGGGCTCCCGGTAGCTCGGGGCCCTAGCCGCGACCTTGTCTGTGGCGGAAAGCGGAAGGTCAGAGAGCCGGAATGGCGGTGGGGAGCCGGAGGCTCCTGGTGGAGGCGGGCGAGCCGGGGCTCCCTGACAACTCGCCCGCAAACTTGACCCCAAGGCTGCTGCACTCATTTGTATCCTTTTTAAATTTTTCTTTTGGATTCCCCCCCACCTGCACTACAAGCTAACACACACGCCCTGTGGGCAAATTGGAACATACACGAAATCAAAAGAAGAAATGAAAACTGAGCAGGACCTAAACCTACGGATGACCACAGCTAGCATCTGATGTGGAACCTTTGGACGCTTTTCCATCTTAGAAAATCGTGAAAATGTACATCTGATTTTAGGGCCTGATTATTCGGGCGACTGCTTTGAAGTTTCGAATCTATCTGACCGCAAAGGACTATTTTCAGAGCACTGGCCTCTGTCTACTGTATCGCCGCCTCTGACTTGAGAAGCCCCCAGCCCCGCTGGCACCGGGCCCTCGCGGTCTCCCCGCGGAGGCGGAGCCTGAGGACAGGGGCGGGGACCCCTCCCAACCCCGCCCCTGGCGCCCGGACGCTGAGCTCACCAGGCGGCTGGCGCGGAGCGACCCAGGGCTGGCGCGTGTCCGAGGGCTCGCTGGCGCCCAGCTCGTTCTTGGCCACCACGCGGAAGTGGTACTCGTGGCCCGGGAGGACGCCCACCAGGGTGAAGCGGCAGTTGTGCAGGCGCTCGGCCGCCCGGACACCAGGGCGCGTGGGCCGAGGTGCGCATCAGCACCGCGTAGTGGAGCGGCGCGGCGCGCGCCTCCGCCTCGTCCGGGGACGGCTCCCACTCGATGGTCACCGAGCCCAGCGTGCCCTCCCGCATCACGATGGGCCCTGGCGCCCGCGGGCGCGCTGTGGGGACAGAGGGGGCAGGCTGGGGCTCGTGTGCGCCTGCCTGGGCCCGGGGCCCCTGGTGAACCCCTGCCCGGGGCTCCAGTCCTGCCCAGGTTCCCGTATCCTGCCAGGGCCTAAGTCCTGCCCCAAGTCCCTGACTCCTGCCCTGGGCCCCTGAGAACTGCTCCACCTCCCCATGTCCAGGGCCTGAGTCCTAAGTCCCCAAGTTCTACCCTGAGTCCCCGAATCCTGCCTGGGTTCCCAAGTCCTTCCCAGGCCCCCTCTTCTTGCAAGGCCCTGGAAGACACGGTCTCCCCAGGCAGGGGAACCAGAGTAACTGCCAACCCTGCAGTTGCTGCTGGAGGGCTGAACACCTCTGAAGAGGCTCACTCGGATCCACCTGGTAAGTGGCATGGGAACAGAGTGGGGCTTCCGTGAGACCAAGTTACAGAGTCCCCACTGCCAACTGGTGGTTAGTTCTGGGTTTGAGAAAACGCCTCAGGGCCGGGCCGGGGACCACCTTCATCCCAGGTGAGGACCATGGACAGTTCTTCCCAGCGCTCCTTGGGCCGATGGGATGGGGGTGACTGTCTCTGCTCACTGACCCAGAGGAGGGACAGCCGGGTCCTGAGGACGGTGCTCAGCTGTCCCCAGGCACCTGGAGCAGGAGGACGGTGAAGGCCCACTCCCCCGGCCCCTCCTGCTCTCTCCCTCTGGGTGGGCGCGCAGCAAGGGTTTGGGAGCGGCCCGTCTGAGTCCAGCCCAGGGCAGGCCGGCCTCACCTGCCACCCTGAGGCGGAAGCTGTAGGTGGCCTCCTCCCCTCTCAGGCTCCTCAGCACCACAGTGTAGTCGCCGCTGTCGTCGAGGCTGGCCGACGGGACCAGGAGCTGGGTGAGGCCGTCCTTGACGGAGGCCACACTCCGCTTAGGCAAGGGGCAAGCCGTCCTTCAGCCAGGTCACCTCCGGGGGTGGGAGCGGCCTGGACACGGAGGAGAGGGGAGTTTGGTGGGAGGGACAGCTTTGCGCTGGGCTGAGGTGTGGGTGCGAGGAGAGGCCCTGGGCGGAGCTGGCCCGGGAAAGGCTGGTGGACAGGTGGGCATGGCGGGGTTGAGGGGAAATGAGCGGGTGAGGCAGAGGCAGGGCGGCTGAGGGGCTAAGGGCACGCGTGCAGACACCTGGGCTTTGTTTTGTGAGCCATGAGCTGCGGTGGTGAGGTTTAACCAGGAAAGCATGATTGGCTCTGGGTTTACCGGACAAGCGGGCGCAAGGGCAGGGGGAGTGGGGAGCACTCGTGGGAGGGGAGCACTCGGGGAGGAGCACTCGTGGGAGGGGAGCACTCGTGGGAGGGGAGCACTCCTGGGAGGAGCACTCGTGGGAGGGGAGCACTCGGGGAGGAGCACTCATGGGAGGAGCACTCGTGGGAGGGGAGCACTCCTGGGAGGAGCACTCGTGGGAGGGGAGCACTCGGGGGAGGAGCACTCGTGGGAGGGGAGCACTCGTGGGAGGGGAGCACTTGTGGGAGGAGCGTGCTGACCAGCTGGTGCCCAGGCCCAAAAGGCCAGTGACTCGGGGGGTCCCTGCAGGGGTCCAGCAGGGAGAAGGTGGGGGCCTGCCCCTGCCTGATGGCCGGGCCCCTCTCTCTCAGCACTGGGCGTGAGCCACCTGGGGCCGCGAACAGTGACCGAGCTCACAGCTTGTCTGAGGACTGGGAAACGCCTGATGCACGGGAGCTCAGGGCGGACGCTCAGAGCGCCTGCCGCACCTTCGCCACTGTTGCCACTGCCGCCATCGTGGCCTAGTCGTTAAGGACGCGTGACCTAGAGACAGGCTGGGCGCTGAGCCTGGCTCTGCCGCTGTGAGCTCCTACACAGAGGATGACGGCTTCAGCAGCAGCGACCGTGATAGTGATGGGCGATGTCACCCAGGTGCTTGCCACTTGCCCAGCACTGTTGACGTGCTTTCAATTACGGGTTCCTTGAATCCTCAGAACAACTCTCTGAGATGTTACTACTATTAAACACGTTTGACAGAGGACGTGGGAACACAGACGTTGAGATATGTGTCGAAAGTCAAACAGTCAGTGCAGGCTGGGGTCAGAATTGAATCCAGGCCACCCGTGCTTCTAACCACCCTGGCGGCTCAACCACGTGCCCACAGACAGCTGCTGCTGCTGGAGGTCGTCCTGAGTCGGAGGCAGGCCGCGTGTGCTCACACAACACACTTTCTGAAGTCAAGGACCCCCTTCCCAGACCAGGGTGATGTGGGGTGGGCTTAGAGGCGCAGTCCCGGGAGCCACCACCAGAGGGGCTTGCAGTCAGGAGCGGCGGCCGGCGCTCAGCACTGGGCTGTCTGCAGTGCGACCCCCACGCTCCTCTCCACCGCCGGACTTCCAGCATGAGCCCAGGTCCCCGATGAGCAGGGAAGAGAGGAGACCCTCAGGGCTGACACTGTCCCCTGAAGCTCAATACGTGTGCTCACCTCAAAGTAGATGGGCACACGGACCGTGTCCCCAGCTCTGACCGTCAGCAAGTCCTTCATGCCGGCGTCCATGCGGAACTTGGGGCGAACTGGAACACACGGGGAGCCTGTCAGCTCCCTCTGCACTTGGGCCCCAGCCCTGGTCACGGCCGGGCAGGGCTGCAGGGGGACGCTGGGCTGCCCTGGGATGCCGAGACCCCGTGGGACATGGGATGGGGGGCCCTGCAGAACCTGGAGAGGGGGCTGGAGGGGATTCCTGCAGGGGAGCTGTGCTGGGCAGCCTCGGGGTCAGGCCGGCATGGAAACACTCCTGTGTCTTGTGATGAGACGACGACCCACTTGAGGCAGGAAGTGGCGGGAGAGCCCTGGAGTTGGGGCAGGGCCAGGACAAGGCTCTGGGCTCTGGACACAGACTCGGGGAGCTCTTCTCTGTGCGTCCCTCTTATCGTCACACGGACACCTGGGCTCCACTAGGACAGCCCAGTGTCAGCTTGGGCCAAAGACAGGCCAGCTGCTCCAGCAATGAAAGCCCCCCGGGAAGAGACGGTCCTGCTTCCAAGGAACAGGGCCTGGGGGCCCTCTGCTCTGACGGGAGCCGGGCAGGAGCTGAGGGGCACCAGGCCCTCTCGAGCCACACTCGGGAAGCAGCAAAGAGTGCTGGTGCAAGCCTGGGCCTTGGGGTCGGTCACCCGGGCTCTGCTGAGCGCCAGTGGCCAGGCCCAGGGCAGTGCACCCCTGACCCCTGACCTCGGTGTCCTCATCTGAAATGTGGGGGAGAATGCTGAGCTGGTAGGACTTGGCATGAGCCATGATGAAAATGCATTTCCACAAGGCCTCCCTCGCCCAGCGCCCTGCCCCTGCTAGGCACCCAGGATGTGGCCCTTCTCTGAACTGGGGAGAGGCCCCCGGAAGGGCCTCGTCTGGAGGAGGGAGGGGGCCTCACCCGAGGTGGGAATGGCTTCCACCGCTGAGCCCAGGGCAGTGGGCTGGCCGGGGCCCCCGTCGTTCACGGCCGTCACCCGCAGCAGGTAGCTCTCCCGGGGCCGCAGCCCCTTGGCCGTGTAGGTGGTGCCCTGCACCGTGCCTGCATGGCACGGGCTCCAGTGCAGGCTGGCCGAGCCACGCAGCTCCACCACGTAGCCCTGCGGTTCGTCCCCGTCCTGGGTGTTGGGCGGAGCCCAGCTCAGGGTGATGCTGGTGTGCGACGTGTCCGTGACCTGGAGATCCTTCACGGGCCCCGGGGTCCTGGGGGGCACCACAGGGTGTCAGGAGTGGCATCACCTCTCCTGAGGGAAGCCCCCTCAGTGGACCCTCCCCTGGGTGGGCGGCTGGGGGTTCCTTTCTCTTAAGCTCTTTGCTGAAGCCCCTGCCTGGGCCCAAACCCTGACTCTGTCCTGGACTCTTCCTGCGTCTGCACCGCCGACCCCAGCTCTCCTCCTCCAGGAAGCCTCCCCCGACTCCTTCCACCCACTCCCCAGCCTGCCAACCCCCTTCCCCTAACTCCACCCGTAATTCCCAAAGCTGCTGTGTTCTCTGATGCGTCTTTGGGTCCCAGGATCCCTAAAGCTAGAATTCTGCGTCTTTCTGCTCCGAGCTTTGAGCTCCTGGTCGAGATTGCCTCGGTGCCTGGCCCACACTCTGTGCTTTTACCTATAAAACAGGGCCCATCTGCCCGTGAGGTTTTCATAGCAAAACTGCGACATGTATAAAGGGCTTTGTGGACTGTGCAGTGGCCCAGGGCTCTGGCCTCCCAGCCGGGGGCACCACCTGGGGGCAGCCCCCCAGGCTCCTTGAGTCTGTCCAAGCCCCATAGCCACCCTGCTCAGGGCCCGGCCGATAGAAGGGACGCCTCCGGCCAGTCCACAGCGGCCAAGAGCTTGCTGCACGCCTGGGGCTTGTCAGCAGTGGGCTGAGGTTAAGAGCTCAGGGGAGGTGCACAGGGCAGCCGAATGCTATGGAGAGACGCTTTGACTGGTGTTTCATGGGAAAGGTATTCTGTGCTCGAATTTGGGAAATGTGGATCAAACAAAGTGGGGCAGCTTTCCCTCCTGGTGTCCCGGCTGCCTGCCGTGGGCACTGGGACCACAGGTAGGGCAGTGCCGCTCTAGACCGGGAGTTTCCCAAGCCCGCACGTGTTTCCTGGGACCGTGAGAAATTGGCGGTGAGGCTCCCCGGTGACCCCCACCCCCCAGGGATGATGCCTCCTAATGGGAGGAGTGGGGGTTGCAGGAATCGAGCCGGGGAGAGGGCTGACCGGGGACGTTCCAGGTGGGGCTCTGCCAACCCCCACCTCTGGCCTGCGTCTGTCTCAGTGACGGCTCCCTAAATCACTCCTCACCCTCAAGGCCTTTCCACCTTCGTTCCACCCCCGATCCCGGCCCCCACTTACTCATGGGGTCGCGGGCGAAGACAGCCTCCGACGGGGGGTCCAGGCTCTCCTCGGCCGGAGGGGGCCACAGCTGTGACCCGGAACTCGTACTGCCAGCCTTGCCGCAGGTCCCCCACCGTCCACTTCTTATCTGTGGGAGGCCCCTGCACATCAGTCTTGCCCGACGAGGCCAGCAACGCCGGACGGGACCGGCCTGGCCCTATAGCTCTGCGAATCCTGCTGCCCCGCCGGGAGGCCTGGTCCTCTCCAAGCGGAGGGCGCTGTGCAGGGTCTCAGGGTCCCTGTGTGGTTCTGCCCCTGCCTTGCAGGGCAGCCTGGGGCAGGCGCCCCCAGCGCTCGGTGCCCCCCTGCCCCGCCTTAGAGCTGCTGCCCCACCTCAATTAAAGGGAGCCTGTCAGCGGTGGAGCCCAAGGTGCCCTCTTTTCAGAGACACGGAGGCTGAGCCCCAAGGAGCATGGCCTGGCAGGCATTCTGAGCCCCTTTGTCCTTGGGCCTGGGCGTGGGCTTTTCTGAGTTCATCTGGGCCCAGAAAGCAGTTTCTCAGAATCAACTCCGCAGGGCCGGTGCGCTGAATTGCTGCAGCCCGCAGGCCCAGGGCCCCTGCTCCGCAAGGCAAGCTCACAGTGTGAGGCGTGTGCACCCAGCCTAGAGAGCGGCCCTGCTCTCCGCAGCGAGCAAAGCCCAGCCCAGCCCAGCACGGCCAGACGAACGAAGGAGAAGCAAACGGTTAAGTCATCTGGCTTGATGCTGCCCTGACAAAAGGCCTGGGCCGGGAGTCCAACGAGGCTCTGGAGGCCAGGATGGTGCCCACCACCCCCGGGCTGCTCACCGGGCACTGGATCCTGGTTCACGGCCACCCAGCTGTTGCTCCCCCTTCTTGCGCTTCTCGATCAGGTAGCCGAGGATGTGGGCGCTGCCAGGGCCCCGGGCGCCGTCCAGGACAGAGTGACGCCCTGGCTGGAGGCCGACAGGATGGACGGCGGTGACGGGGGCCCAGGCAGAGCTGCGGGGGAGGGAGGTGCTGGTTGGCCTGGGCCGAGAGAGGCCCCAGCTCCCAGGGGCGCCTGGAGGAGGAGTGGGCCCCGAGGAGGCCACATGCGGCCCCTTCCAGGGGCGGCCGGGGTGGGAGCCAGCCCACACTTTCAGGGCAGGAGTGACGGAAATAGGGAGGCACCGTGCCCTGGGGGACAAAAGCCAGCCCTGAGCCTCTCCACCCCGAGCCCCTGGAAGGTGCCCCAGAAGGAGGATGAGCCTTGGAGAGCGGCTCTGCCGTCCACCCCGCCCCACAGAGCCACAGCTGGACAAGACCCCTGCGTCCTGCCCACTGATCCAGCCTCCAGGCCCCAGAGAAGCTGGGGCCTCTCAGGGCCTGGAGATCCCCCAGCCTCTGGGCATGGTGCGGAGCCCAGCAGTGTCCCTGCCCCGGTCCCCGCATCTGCTCACCCTCAGGTGCCACCAGCACCTCCTCGGACTCCAGGGCCTCCCCGGGCCCCTCCGCAGTCACGGCCCGCACTCGGTAGGCATACTTCTTGCCCTGCTCCGTGTGGGCGTCCGTGAAGGTGGTGCTGTCCGAGCAGGGCTCGCCCACCTTCAGCCACGCGCTCCGGCCGGCCTGCCGCCGCTCCACCTCGTAGTGCTGCAGGGCCCGGCCGCCGTCGTCCTTCGGGGGCCGCCAGCACAGGTGGACTCCAGCCCCGTGGCTGTCCTGCACCGCCAGGGGCCCTGCGGGGGCTGGGGCTTGTCTGGGGACCCCCAAGAGGAGCGGGAAGAGAGGGGGTCAGGGGAGTCGTAGGGAAGCCGCACTCCCCCCCCAGTGGACACGCTTGCCTGCAGTGGAAGGCCTGGGCGGGCTTCACCTCGAGGGGCCCTGGTCTCCACCCCCCGACATGCACAGCCCTCGGGAACAACACGGAAGGCGCCCGCCTGCAGGGGCTCCGGCCACAGGCAGTGCCCCCGGTAGCTGTGGGCTACAGAGCGGAGCCTCCCTGCCTGGGCCCTCCACGTGGACCACGAGGAGCCCGACTGACGTAACTCCAGGCAGGGGCCACCACCCACCCCATGACACCCCCAGGAGACACCCCCCGGGTTTGTCTAAGCTGCATCTCCTAATCATCCAGCTTGGGCAGGTTTGGTCTTGGGCAGTGCGCACACGGGGGGCAGTGTTGGGGGGCTAGGCAGGGCCCGGGGCGGGGCGAGGGCCAGGCTGGCACCTAGGACCTGCAGGGTGAGCTTGGCCTGCGTGGAGCCGCCCTGGCTCCTCAGGGTGACGCTGTACTCGCCGCGGTCCTAGCCTGCTGGCGCTGGGGAGGCACAGCCGCGTGAAGCCGTCCCCCCACGGCCACCTGGGCGCCACGGTCACTGCCGCCCGGCCACCTCCTCCCCATCCTTCCTCCAGGTGGCCTGGACCGGGAGGCAACTCTGGAAGGGGACCTTCATAGCCACTGGCTTCCCAGCCTTGACCACCAGCGGCTTCCTCAGCTGCGCGGCAATGTCCGGAGCGATGATGGGGGTCTGGGGGCACAGGGCCTGGGAGTCAGAGCTGGGGGAGGAGGGGCCCTGGGAGTCTGGGGAAGCACAGGGCCCGGGAGTCTGGGAACACAGGGCCCGGGAGTCAGGGGCCCGGGAGGAGGACACCCAAGGGGTCTTGGGAGCCCAGGGCCCGGGAGTCAGGGGCTGGGGAGGAGAACACCTGGGGGGTCTGGGGAGCACAGGGCCCGGGAGTCAGGGGTGGGGGTCCCCGGGGGTCAGACCTCCCCAAGGACACGCTGACGCGGAGGGGGGAGTGTTCGGGCTGCTCGTTACAACAGCATCAACCTCTCGATGGAGAGCGAGACTGGATGTGGGCCACAGGCCAGGGACACGACCAAACTCGCAGCCCTGGCACGTGTTACTGGCTGAGAGCCGCCTGTCGGGGAGGGCAGGGCCGGGCCTCACCGTGGACGGTCAGCGTGGCCTCACTCTGCTGGCCGCCGGCTGCAAAGCTGTACCTCCCGGCCCGCGTCCCGTCCGCCTGGGTGATGACGAGCCTGTGCCCCAGCCCGTCCTGCTCGAAAGTGACTCCATCCTGGGCGCTGAGCTGAGAACGAGGCCACAGAAGGCCGGTCACCCACCCCGTGCAGCCCCTCCCGAAGCTGGCCAGGGCCTGTTACTGCAGCTGCGAGAGGGAACGCCCATTCGAGCTCGGCAGGAGCCAGGCCCCCGTTTAGCATCTCCTTAGCCGTCCAATGACCCGTGAAGTGGGCAGCGCTACTGGCCCAGAAATCAGCTGAGGACAAAGCTGAGCTCCAGAGTCCTGGGCCTACCCCCACTGAGGGGTTACTAGAGGGATGTGGGCTGCTCAGGGGAGTCCAGAGCCCCAGGTACAGACTTCACCAGGTGCTGGGACAGGAAGGCAGGTTGGATGGTAGTGGGAGGGCCAGGGGCCTGTCCAGGGGGCCCTGGGTGGAGTACACGTCCACTCAGAGAGACAGCCCTTCCCAAACACACCACGCTGTTGGCCACGTGAACTTCTCCCAGAGTCGGTGCTGTTACAGCAAAGAGTGAAATCTCCTTGCAAAGCCGCTGCTGTCTGCGCCCCTCTGCTGTGCTCAGCCCTCCCCCCGCAGGCTGGTTGGCAAAGCGGGGGTCAGCAGGGCCGGGGGCAGGGCAGTACCTTGACTCCGTCCTTAAACCAGGCTCCGGGGCCCAGGTCGCGTGTGAGGGTGCAGGAGAGCACGGCGTCCTCCCCACGCTCCACCTCTGTGTCAGCCAGGCCCTGGGAGAAGTGGCCGGTGGGGCCTGGAGGGACACAGTGGGGAGGGGGCTGAGTGCCCAGGGTTCGCCTCGTCCAGCTTCCTGTTGCACCCTGGGGGCCACATGTCCTGCCAGCAAGGCCAGACCACCCCGTTTTCTCTGTAGGGCTCAGGCTGGTACAGGGGGTCTGGGGGGCCAGGGAGATGAAGGGCCCAAGGTCACCCAAGGGGACGTCTGGGTGACCCACCAAGTCCAGCGCCTTGGACACAGGGGGTCAAGACAGACACCAGGAGGGCTCTCAGCCCCGAGAAGCCTGTGTCCCACCCGCGCAGGGGAGGAAGAGTAGCCTCCTGATTGGAGAAGGGGTCCCTGGAAATGGGGCTCGGGGACAGCAGCAAAGCCCTGGGTGCAGAGGCAGGCCTGGGGGCGGCCCTGCACCCTGGTGTCCAGGGAGACCCCTGCCCCCACCCCCAGAGCCAGGACAGCGGAGAGGCACCTACCTCGGGCGTCCTCGGAGAAGCCGCCAGTGCCAGGCTTGCGTCTGGATCTGGGGCTCAGGGTGGCGTCCCTCCGGCCGTAGGTGTCTGACCCGCCGTCTCTGCCAGCTCTGCCGCTGCCCAGGCGGCTGAGGGGCTCCCGGGGTACCCCGTGTCCTCTCCACCAGGCGGCTGCCCCAAGTCTCTGGCCTCATCTGCCCCCACTCGCTTTGCTGCTCCAGGATCGACCCTGGACCAGGTCTGAGTCCTGCTCCTGTATGGGCCTAGCCTCCTCTCTGCCACGCCCGGCCTCATCCACCGCCTCGTACTCTGCCAGGGCCTCTGGGCCGTGGGCCCTGTCATCCGCAGCATCCAGGGAGCCCCTTCCTCTCCTGTGTCCCGCGCCCGGTGGAGCGCCAGGCCCCGGACCCCATGACCCATCGCCAGGCTCTTTTCTGCCATAGGGACCATCCAGGCTGTCCCGGGCTCCCTGTCGTCCCGAACCCCCAGGCTTTTGGGAGGAGCCGTCCTCCCCACCAGCAGAAGTCCCCTTTCTGGGGACACCTGAGTCCCCTGGGCCGCTAGCCCTGCTCCTTCCCAGACCCAAAGCTGTGCCATCCGGGAAGCCTGGGCGTCGCCCCCACCAGCCTCCTCTCCGTCTGGAGCCCCCTCCCAGCCCCAGGAGCCCTCTGGCCTTTCTTGGGTCCCCCTGTGAATGGCGTCTTCCCCCTGGAGGGAGCTGGAAGCCCAGGGGCCTGGGGGCTGGTCCCAGGCTCCAGAGCTGTCCTGGCCAGACCCCCGATCTTCCCCGCCTGGGCCCCACACGTGTCTCTCCCCATGCCCACCGGCGGGCCCTGATGTGGACCTGCCCCTTTCAACGGGCAACTGGCTGTCGTCCAGACCCTGGCCTGTGCCCACAGGGGCCCCCTGGCCGGCCCCCACCCTCTTGCCACCCAGTTGTGCGGCCCCAGCACCCTGAGGGGCTGATGGCCCCTGGGCAGATGCCCGACCCCTGCCTGCCGCCCCCTGGACCTGGTTTCCAGGAGTCCTGGTCATGTGTGGATTCCTGAGCAGCTGACTCTGCCCAGGCCTCGTCCTGCAATGCCCCCCGACCATCAGGAACCCCGGAAGCCCCGCCCTCCCCACTGGGAGCCCCTCTGTGCCCGGGGTACCCCGGGAGCCCAGTGCCATCTCGCTGCCCTGAGATACCTGACTTCCCCTCAGAACTCACAGCCCCCCATGCCTCAGGGGTGCCTGGGTGTCCAGAGCCCCTCAAACCACTCTCAGAACCCTGCCCATCTGAAAGCATCGATGGGCCTCCCGGAACCCCCAGCGTCCCTGGGCCCCTGGGGCCATCCCCATGAGCTGCACCATCCACGGTACCCGGACGTCCGGCTGTGCCAGAGCCCAGCCCTGCACCTGCACCTCTCACCAGCCCCACCCCTCTGGCCCCCTCTGGACCATCCTTGGGGCTCGTGCCACCGTAAGGCCCCTCTGAGGCCGCCCAGTATCCCGAGCCACACCTCACGGTCTCCTGGCCTCTGAGTCCACCATTCTCTCCCATCCCAGCCAGTGAGCCTGCTCCTCCAAATCCCCCTGAACCATCTCTGAAGCCCACCTCATCCTCTGGCCCCATTGCCACAGGCCCTCTTGAGTCTCCCCTGTAACCTCCCTTACTACCTGATGCCATTCTCCTAGCCCCTGCCCCCATTCCTCCAGAACCCCCTAAACCATCCTTATAACCAGCCTTAGCCCCTGAATCAACTTCCCCAGAACCCCCTAAACCATCCCCATAACCAACCTTATCCCCTGAGTCAACTCCGCCAGAATCCCCTAAACCATCCCTAAAACCAGCCTTAGCCCCTGCCCCCATTCCTCCAGAACCCCCTAAACCATCCCCATAACCAGCTTTAGCCTCTGAATCAACTCCCCCAGAACCCCCTAAACCATCCCCATAACCAGCTTTGGCGCCTGGCCCCATTCCTCCAGAACCCCCTAAACCATCCCCAGAACCCCCTAAACCATCCCCATAACCAGCCTTACCTCCTGAATCAACTCCCCTAGAACCCCCTAAACCATCCCGATAACCAGCCTTAGAGCCTGCCCCCATTCCTCCAGAACCCCGTAAACCATCCCCATAACCAGCCTTAGCACCTGAATCAACACCCCCAGAACCCCCTAAGCCATCCCCATAACCAGCCTTAGCCCCTGCCCCCATTCTTCCAGAACCCCCTAAACCATCCCCATAACCAGCCGTAGCCCCCCGAGTCAACTCCCCCAGAACCCCCTAAACCATCCCCATAACCAGCTTTAGCACCTGCCCCCATTCCTCCAGAACCCCCTAAACCATCTCCATAACCAGCTTTAGCACCTGCCCCCATTCCTCCAGAACCCCCTAAACCATCTCCATAACCAGCTTTAGCACCTGCCCCCATTCCTCCAGAACCCCCTAAACCATCTCCATAACCAGCTTTAGCACCTGCCCCCATTCCTCCAGAACCCCCTAAGCCATTTCCATAACCAGCCTTAGCCCCTGTCCCTATTCCTCCAGAACCGCCTAAACCATCCCCGTAACCAGCCTTAGCCCCTGCCCCCATTCCTCCAGAACCCCCTAAGCCATCCCCATAACCAGCCTTAGCCCCTGAGTCAACTCCCCCAGAACCCCCTAAACCATCCCCATAACCAGCCTTAGCCCCTGCCCCCATTCCTCCAGAACCCCCTAAACCATCTCCATAACCAGCCTTAGCCCCTGCCCCCATTCCTCCAGAACCACCTAAACCATCCCCATAACCAGCCTTAGCCCCTGCCCCCATTCCTCCAGAACCCCCTAAACCATCTCCATAACCAGCTTTAGCACCTGCCCCCAATCCTCCAGAACCCCCTAAGCCATCCCCATAACCAGCCTTAGCCCCCGCCCCCATTCCTCCAGAACTCCCTAAGCCATCCCCATAACCAGCCTTAGCCCCCGCCCCCATTCCTCCAGAACCCCCTAAGCCATCCTTATAACCAGCCTTAGCCCCTGAGTCAACTCCCCCAGAACCCCCTAAACCATCCTGATAACCAGCCTTAGCCCCTGCCCCCATTCCCCCAGAACCCCCTAAACCATCTCCATAACCAGCCTTAGCCCCTGCCCCCATTCCCCCAGAACCCCCTAAACCATCTCCATAACCAGCCTTAGCCCCTGTCCCCATTCCCCCAGAACCCCCTAAACCATCTCCATAACCAGCCTTAGCCCCTGCCCCCATTCCCCCAGAACCCCCTAAACCATCCCCATAACCAGCCTTAGCCCCTGAATCAAAACCCCCAGAACCCCCAAAACCATCCCTATAACCAGCCTTAGCCCCTGAATCAAAACCCCCAGAACCCCCAAAACCATCCCTATAACCAGCCTTAGCCCCTGAATCAAAACCCCCAGAACCCCCAAAACCATTCCTATAACCAGCCTTAGCGCCTGCCCCCATTCCTTCAGAACCCCCTAAACCATCTCTATAACCAGCCTTAGCCCCTGAGTCAACTCCCCCAGAACCCCCTAAACCATCTCCATAACCAGCTTTAGCGCCTGCCCCCATTCCTCCAGAACCCCCTAAACCTTCTCTATAGTCTGCCTCACCCCATGACCCTGACTCCCCAGAACCCCCTAAACCACCCCTGTGACCCGCCTTAGCCCCTGCCCCCATTCCTCCAGGGGCCCCCACACCATCTCTAAAGGCCGCCTCACCCACTAGCTCTACCCCCCAGGCCCAAGACCCCTGGACCCTCCTCCGTAAGCTGACCTGCCTCCCTATCGACTGGGGCCCTAGAGTGCCTGACCCATCCCCACAGCCTAGTGGCTCACCGGACACATCAGCCCACCGGCCCTCAAGGGCCACCCCAGCGTGAGACGCTAATGCCTGGGGGCCCCCGTGAGCGCCCCTGGGAGCGCCCCCAGGACCAGCCCCAGCTCCAGAGACCCCCACAGCGAGGCCTCTGGCTCCACCCCTTGTCATGCACTTGGCCTGCTGCTCGCAGAGACCCGGACACCCCAGAGCCGTCTTCACCCGCTCCTTCTCCAGAAGCCCCCAGGCCCCCCGGGCTCTGAAGCCCTCATCATCTCCAGTCTGACCCCAAGACCCCACTCCCCGCCAGCCCCCGGGCTCTGCCCCTGTGCGTCCCTCCTCAACAGTCTCTGCTGCAGCTGAGGCCCCCAGCCCGCCTCTCCCCACTGACCCCGCTGGCCCAGGCTGGCCCAGGCCGCCAGGAAGATGCTTGCCCCCAGGGCCGCTGTCTCCCCAGCCTCTGGAGGCACCCCCAGCCTCTGCATGCACTGTGCTCCCGCCCACGGGGCCCCCGTCTGGGCCACCCAAGCCACTCTTGAGGCTTGCAGGTCCTTCAGACGCCCTTCCTGCAGGACCACGACCATCTCTGCCTCCAGACCACGTGCCCCCGGGCACCTCTGAGCCCCAGCTGCCACCACCCCCCGTCCCAAGACTCTGCTCCTCCCGGGCCCCTAGCACGGCTGAAACCCACAGCTCCTGGCCCACCTAGGCCATCACTGAAACCAGCTCTATAGGCCGAGCCTGCTCCCCCGGGTACCCGGAGCCCTCACCCAGCCCAGACTCCATCCCCTCCCGGGCCTCTGAGGCCACCCACGTGGCCCACCCCACCTCTGGGTGCTTTCTCTCTGGAGCTCTGGGACCCGTCCCAGAAACCTGGCTCAGACCCCATGGCCCCTGAGCCTCTCAACCCGTCCCTGTCTTCCAGGGTCCCACCAGGGCCTGAAGACTCACTGAGCCTGTGGCTTCTGGTATCAGATCCGGTCAGCCCCGCTGCCTGGGGGCCACCCTCACCCCCTCGCTCCCCCACCGGACACCAGTGCTCCAGACCTGCCGTGGGCCCCAGTTTTGCTGGGGTCGGACCCAGTGTCATCCCAAGGGCCTGGGCCCACAGCCTTGCCTGGAGCCCTCCGACCGGCAGTCCAGGCCTGGGGATCCTGGGCCCCGCTGGAGCTGCGGCCCGCCTCACCCAAGGCCCCCATGGACTCTGGGCCCTCCCCTGCCCTGAGCCCCCGTGGGCTCCCTCCCAGCCCCCGGGACCGCCTGGGCCTCCATCATCTGCTTCTGCCCGGTTCTGGCCTCAGGAGCCCCGCGCCCCTGGAGGAAGCTTTCACCCCTAGATGCAGGTGGCTCCTGGAGGTGTTGGCCTGCAGGTGCCCCTGAACCCCAGGAGCCCCTCGCAGCCTCATGGTCAGCATGACTCCCCTTCTCAGAGCCCCAGGACTCAGGGCCCCCACCCGCCATGGAGCTAGAACCCCATCCTCCTACAGGCTCCAGTGCTCCGGGACCCCCCTGCCCCACGGCCACCTCCAGCGCCCCCCGGGCCAGCCCTGTGGCCCCACCCTGGGCCTGCCATGCCTCTCCCCACCCCACCACTCAGACCGTGCCCTCCCCTCAGCTCACCCAGGCTCTCCCCCTGCAGAATCTCTGACCCTTGCCCTTCTAAGCCAGGCTCCGCAGGACCAGCCTGGGCTCCCCACGGGGCCCGCTCCCCCAGACCTCCAGCCTCAGGCTGCCAGGACCCCGCCTCCCAGGCTCCCGTTGGCTCTGTGCCATCTCTGGCCTGTCCAGGGCCCCAGGCTGCGTGAGTCGAGGAGTGGCCAGGCCCTCCCGGGCTGCCGCTGTCTGGGCTGGCTGTCGCCCCAGAGGACAGCCCAGCTCTCTGGAGGAAGCTCCCCATGGGGGCCCGCTCCCTAGCTCTATCCCCCTCGCCCTGGGTGCCCCTGAAATCTTCGGGGCTCTGGCCTTCTTGCGCCTGCCTCTGGTGGTCAGTGTCTGCGGTCAGAAGGCTCTTATCCTTCCCAGCTTTGGTAAGAGGTCACGCCCGGGAGAGAGAGAAGAGAAAAGCTCTGTTAAATCAGGCCCCAGCGGTTTCCCCAGTTGCCTGACCCTCGGTTTCCCCAGCAGAGAAGCGAGCCGGCCATCTCCGAGGAAGCCAGGCAGACCAGCTCACTGGTGGCTCATCCCATCACCACCTCCCCCTGTCCTGTACCCGAGGCCCCACCCCCACCCTTCTCGGTGGTTCAGGAGGACTTTGGGAGAAAATACAAAAGCCACCGGCAGTCGCCTCGCTGTTTTTTTTCTTCCTTCCTCTTTAAATCAACTTGTCCTATTGCCTGTCTTATGAATGTCAACTTTAGTTTCCTGGGATCACCTTGAATCCCGAATCCTAAGGGGGTTTAAGGATGTTCTCTGGCCTGACCCAGGGGCTCCTCACCCGTAGTGGACCTAGCCCACTATCCTCAGCCCTGGCCAGGACCCCAGGGCCTCCCTTGGATCTGTGCCCAGTGGAGCAGACGCCACTAGGGAGGGTGGGCTTGCCGTGGAGGGCCGGCACTGCAGGCGTGGAGCATGGCTCTCGGGGGGCCTTCCTGGCCTCCGGGGGACGAGGGGTCCCCAGTGCAGAGCACTGACAGGGGAGCCCTGCCCCTGGGCCTTGGGGCCCGCCTTGGCCGAGGCGGGGCGAGCCCAGGGTCCCTGCTCACCTTCCACCACCAGCCAGGCGCTGGAGGCATGGAGCTTGGTGCCCAGGGAGTAGAGGCCCATGTCGGGAGAAGCGGACCCCTCGCACCAGCAGCCGGTGGGTCCGCCCGTCCGGGGACACGAACACCTCATATTTGTCACTGAGGTGGAGAGGCTGGTGCTGGAACCTCCAGGCGGCGCTGGGGCAGGGGTTGGACAGGGTGCACTCGAAGACAGCGTCCCCCCGCTCCTCGCAGCGGACGTCGGCCAGCGGGACCACCACGCGGGGCGGGATGGCTGCGGGCAGACGCGGGCCGTGAGCCGACGGGAAGCAGGCCGGCTGGGCCACAGCTGCCTGCCTCACCTCGGACAGGTCACCCCTCACCCCCAGGTGTCAGCTTCTCCACATGAAGTGAGGAGTTATAATTAGGCTGTGAACAGTGAGACGCGGCTGTGAGATTCTGGAATTCTAAATCTGAGCCTTCTCTCCGGGGGCAGGTAGGTTCAGGAAGGAGACGGACAGGCTGAGTACGGAGCCTCATACCTGTCGTCCGACCAATCCTCACGACCACCTCCAAGGCAGGTGTTGCCATTACCCTCTATGAGGTCTGAAAATTGAGGTTTACAAGCTAAATGGCTCCCACAGCTAAGAGGTGGTCCAGCCAGAATTCACAGGCAGGCCTGGCTGAGCCCAGGGTCCCTGCCCCCTTCCCTGTCCACCGCGCCGGGCCAGCAGGAGGTCTCACCCCCTTTTAGCCTGACTCTGCCTCATCCTCCATGGTTTATCTGCAGAAAGCTTCCGCCACCCTAGTGGTCAGCTCCCTCCAACGCCCCTGAGCTGCCTGGTGCTGGGAGGGGGGTGGGGTGGTGGAAAGGGACAGAGTTTGAAGATGGAGAGAGGGACCATTCCTGCGGGGGACAGAGGGGCAGGGAGGGGAGGGGTGAAACAGTGGAGCTTCTTACTGGGGGTCATGGAGGGGGCCCTGCCTCAGAAGGGAGGCTGTGGAACTGGGCTGCTCTGGCCTGAGAGGGAGTGGGTGCTGAGGACGGACCGTGAGCGAGGCGAAAGCCCACATCTGAAACCCACAGCGCCCAGCCCAGCACCAAGAGAACAAGGACCACAGCTTTGAAAAGGGATCGTCAACATTGAACCGTCAGGCACGAGCTCCTCTCCTGGACGGCGAGGGGGGCCGCATCCTGGCCATCCAGCAGCCCCGCTGGAAGGTGCGTGGGTGCCCACCCAGACGCTCAGGGCAGACCACTCACCACTGGCCTCCAGCTCCGTGGAAAAGACGTGGGCATCCTCCACGTGGACCTGGTAAATGCCGGCGTCCTCTGGCTGCAGGTCCTGAATCTGGAATTGGTAGTGCTTCCCCAGACGCCGCAGACAGTGCTTGGTTTGGTTGTCGAAGCCACAGGGGACCATCTTGCCATCCTGGGGCCAGGGGAGGAAAAGGGGGGCGCAGGGCCTCCGTGGGTCCACGGCTCCTCCTGCCCCCATCCTGCTTGCTGACAACCGGCTGTGCTACCCACTGGCCTCAGCACCAAACGACGCTGGTCCACGAGGGGTGGGGCAGAGAGGGGCGGGGAGGAGGCCCGGAACGTGTGGTGGAGGGAAATACATGCTCTAGGAATATCCATGGCTCTGAGATGGAGTAAACGATCTGCCGGCATTATGCAAGAGACACCGGAGAGAGTGCTGAGTCGGCAGGTGGGCTGGCGGAGCAGACCTCCTTCCCGAGCAGGGCAGGAGGCAGCACCGAGGCTGGTCCCCCGTGCTCTCATTCATGAGGAACCAGAGTACTACCAGCAGCCCGCGCACACGCCCACTCTAGCCAAGCCCTGGATAGACTGGCTCCTTGCTGGTCACCCCTGACCCACCACAGCGTGCCTGGTGATTGTCTGACTTTGGTGCGAAAGCGATGCACGTTCAGCGGACACGCTGCTTGGAATTCTGATCTTTCCCAGGCTAGCGACGGGCAGTGCAGCCCCCGTGGCCGGGTCACAAAGGTGACCCCCCCAGACACTTAGAAGGCTCTGCACTAGGCCATTGTCTATTTTTCACTTTGGGTGCAGGCACGCCTGCTCAGTAGTTCAGGCGTGTTCGACTCTTTACGACCCCATGGGACTGTAGCCTACCAGGCTCCTCTCTCCATGGGATTCTCTAGGCAAGAATACTGGAGTAAAAAGTAAAATATAAAATAATTTTTTTAAAGCACTACATGGGGGGCCAGGGAGTCTCTGTAGGGAGGAGTTAGCCATGTGGATGGCGGGGAAGGCCATGGTGGACAGAGGGACAGAGGAAGGAGGTGAGGCTGGTGAGAGGTGGGGAAGGGTGCACAGGGGAGGGGAGCTGGGGGAGGGCGCGCACACGCTCATTTGTCAGCTAGATGCCCCGAGAGACTGACCGGTCCTGCATTATGCTGATGCCACAAACGAGGCAGCCAGCACAGAGAGGCAAGCGTCCTGCCTGAGGTCACACAGCCAGCAAGTGTGACCCCCCACCCCAGCCCAGCCCCTCTAAATCCCTGCCCCACCCCCCACCTGGTCGATGGGTCACTCCTCGTGGGCCCCATGCAGAGTATGTCTGGAAGAGAGCTCAGAGGCGAGGGTGCACTTCTAAGAACCCTCTTCTGACTCAGTGCCTTGGCTGCACACCCTGGACGTGACCGCAGCAAAGCCGGAAGGGGCTCCACGGGGCGCAGGGCCCACCACCCGTGTCCTCACCGTCTCTCTCGACGCTGCTCGCACGGATCCTCCCCAGGCCAGCAGCAGCCCTGCCAGACCCCCTCCTCGATGACCCCCAGACTCACCTTGTACAGGTAAATCTTGCTCTCAGGACTCTTGAGGTCCAGCTCCAGGCCAAAGGTTGCGATCCCCTGCTTGTTGACTCGGACATGTCTCAGGTTGGCGATCGTGTTGAGGTACTAGGGGAGGTGAACCCATCGGGGGCCCTCTGAGTGCACTCCTCGGGGCTCCGGGTCCTCAGGCCTCAGCCCCCCGCAGCCCCAGAGCCTGTGCTGGATTACAAGAGGGAGGCTGGGTCCTGCGTCAAGGCTGAGCAGACAGCCCGGAGCAGGAAAGGTGGGCCCCTGGATGGAAGGCTGGATGAATCGCCTTCAAGCTGATAACACTGTTCTCAAGGTGATGCAAGCAAGTGGCTTTGTGTTTCCAAAAGAGAGAGCAGACTTCTACTAGGGCTAGATTAGACTCAGGGAAAACTTGCCGGCTCTCTTTTCAGTTTGTAAGCAGCCAAAGCTCGTCTCCCTGGAAGCCTTTAGAAATAAGACAGACCCCCTGGGCCGGGTGATGGTGTGCTGGCGGCAGTGGGCGGACCTCAAGCCTTTGCGGAGCTTAGTGCTTTAAGCACATGCTCTGACCTCCGCTCAGTAACCCTGCGAGGCAGGGATGCCTGTAACACCCGCTTTACAAGGAAGGGAACCAAGACCCAGAAGCCCTAACTTTTCCAAAGCCCCAGATTTCAGTGAGTGTCCGAGCCAGGCTTCAACGCCAGGACGCGGGTCCTTGGCTGACGCCGCGCGGGGACGGGTCGGGCGGCCCCTCCACGGCTGGCGCTCAGCTGTGAGCTCCCCCGACCCCACCCCCGGGCCCGGCGGCGGCAGGCGCCGCGGGCGGGCGGGGGCGGTACCGGCGCCAGCTTCTCC
Source organism: Nanger dama (assembly GCA_917880005.1). Taxonomy (NCBI): domain Eukaryota; kingdom Metazoa; phylum Chordata; class Mammalia; order Artiodactyla; family Bovidae; genus Nanger; species Nanger dama. Next base: position 47,590,907 of record CAKJTW010000013.1, on the reverse strand, counting down.
TCGCGCTCCTTGCTCATCCGCTGCAGCCGCCGCAGCATGCCGCGGAAGTCCACGATGCCGTACTTGAGGCAGATCTGCTCGTAGTCCTTCCGGGTCCGCCGTCATCAGCAGCTGCCACACCTGCTCCATGTCCACCTTCTTCTTGGGGGCGGGAGGCGGGTCCCTGGGGAGCGGGGTGGGCAGGTCAGAGACCGCGGGGCCCCCAGGGGCTGGTCCCCGCCGGGCCGGCGCCGCGAGGGGCTGAGCGCTGCGCCGGCTTCCTGGAGGGAGACCGCGGAGACACCGCCGGCCGCACCGCTCCAGCTCCCAGGAGAAACTCTCCTAACGACTGTCCTGCGGCTTTCAGACCAGGGTGTCTGCGGGGACATTATTCTGTGGCTCGAGTGGAGCACAGTTTACAACCAACCTAGAGAGCGGAGATGATTTCCTCAAGGACACAGAGCTTAGAACCGGAGCCTGGGGTGCCGCGCTCCCCAGGAAGCGCACGCCGCAGAAGCCCCCTCCCCTGCCGGCGCTGGGAGGAGCGCGAGTGCCCCGGCTGCAGCACGGGCGGGGGCTCCAGACCCCTCCCCAGGACAGGCCCAGGCCCACCTCTTTTCAACAACTTCCGGAAGTCCACCAGCTCCTTCTTGAAGTCTAGAAAAGGAAGAGGAATGAGCCCCAGCTTCGGGAGGGACTCCACAGGGCTCACACAGGCTTCTCTGTAGGAACCCCGGGGGAAGGGGGCTGGAAAGGGGGCCTGTGGTTGGTGACAGACCACCGGGCTTTGGAAAGGAGCCCCCTCCTGTGGGCTGGTGATAGCCTGTGAAGCACCCTGAGGACTTGACCAGGTGCGAGGAGCTGCCAGGGAGTAGCCCCTCCACCAAAAACCCTAAGGAGATTTGGGACAACTTTCCACCTACCCTCCTGGGGCTCCTTGGGCCTCTTCCGGTTCTTCCGAAAGCCAACTAGACCGTCAGGAAGAGAGGAGGTGGTTAATGTGGGCAGGCGGGGAGAGAACGGAGAAACCCTGGTGGGCTTCGAGAACCAGTGGATCCCCACCCCCCACCTGAGGCTGGCGGCCACCCAGAAGAGCAAGAACACGGCCGAGGGTCCGCTCTCTCCGGCTCAGAGCGTGACCCAGGGGGCAGCCTGATCCCCATATCCTTCAGGGCGGCCCACTCACGTGTCGACAGGGCTGGGGTGGCGTGAATGTGGGGGAGCCGCTGGTGACTGCACACTGCACCTAAGGGGCAGCTGTCCTCCCCTCCACCTGAGAGCTGCCATTTCAGGGCCTGGGCCTGGGGGCATCAAGTATGCCCCCGGGGGAGGCTGGAGGGCAGGCCTCTCCCCTTCCCGGCCCCCCTCAAAACCAGGAATGGCCAGGAGACATGACCTGGGCAGTGCGCGTTGAGAGAGCAGGAGCACGCGAAATAAACCAGTGCTTTAAATAATAATCTCTCTTCAAAATTCTAGCTTGCTGCAGGTTTCCCATCTGATTTTTGCACTGGTTACCTTAACAAGACAAGTTATCTGTGCCTCTGTCTCCAGGGGAGAAGTTCTCTAACTCAGTTTTCCTAAAACCTTAAAACTTTTACTGAAGAACAAAGAATTTACACTATACAGGACAATATGAATTTCATGCTTCTTTCCTTGAAAGTGCTATCTATTTTCATAGCTGTAAGATTCTTCTTTATTGAAGTATAGTTGATCTACAATAATGTATTAGCTTTTGTTTCTTGATAAAAGGACTGGATGTCCCAGGCCTACTCCGTCCTGGCTTCCTGCCTGCACGCGGGTTAGCCGGGCCTGTAGCAGCCAGCCTACGAGGTCGGGGTGGCACACCACGGGAAGCGTCTGGCTCCCCCAGCAGCCCCGAGCTCTGCTGGAGCCTGGATGCCACCCAGGGACTTGTCATCGTGGGCCTAGGAAAGTGGCTTTGCTTCTTGAGCCACATCGAGGAGGGTTTTCTGTTACTCATGCACAAAAGCATAACCAACTGAGAGATGAGATCCGATTTCCAAGACACGTTTACTTTTGATTCCTTGCTGATGATTAATTTGAAATTTCAGAAACACAAGCAAACCAAAGCAAAGCATGTCTGAGGCAGGATCTGGCCTTTATGTTACCTGTCCCCCACTCTCACCCCACTCCACGCAGACTTGTGCATACAGCAGAGCCAGGAGAGGGAAACCGAAGCCCCCTGAGTGAGTTAGCAGAAGACTGGACTAGAAACCAACTTTCAGACCCGGACCTCACGCCTCAGGGCCGAGAGGACGTCACCCAGCAGAGCTGCAGGGGCACCTGCGGGCGTGAGCCTCCCCAACCAGGGGCAGAGGCTGAGGGCAGCAGATGAAGCCTGGGCCCCCGCACCTGGCAGGGATGGGGCCTCCATAGTCCCCCACACCCCCAGCCTTGAGGCCTGACCCCCTTAGGGCTCTCCCACACCCTGAGCTCCAGCGGAACGGGAGGGAGGGGGGCAGAGGCGGGGGGGCGAGCAGGCCCACCTTCGATGACCGTGAGCCTTGCTGAGCATGTGGCCTCTCCATAGGCATTCATGGCAGTGCAGCGGTACACGTCCGTGTCCTCGCCAGTCAGCTTATTGATCTGCAGAGAGGCCGAGGGCAGGGGAACAGGGCTAGCCCCCTTCCTCCAGTCACTGGACATAACTAGATCATAAAGATGAACAAGGCAAGCTCTTGTCTTCATGGACCTTACTGTGTTCATCAGGAAAGCAGACCCCGAGACCAAACCTAGGTCAGGGCTGCGGTGGGCAGAGGGTGGCTTCCTGGAGTCCAGCGGATCCGGGACTAACTACCATCTCTGGTGTGTGCTGCAGGCCCCTTACCTAACCTCCCTGGACCTTAGCTTATTTACTTATAAAATGAGGATAATAATAGAACCTATAAAACCCTGGTCAGTGAGCTAGGATCTCGCAAGCTGTGCAGTGTGGCAAATAATAAAATAAACAAAAAATTTCCCAGTTTCCGGAAGTCCAGTGGTTAAAGCTCCAAGCTCCCAGTGCAGGGTGCATGGGTTCAAACGCTGGTCAGGGAATTAAGATACTGCATGCTGCACAGCGTGGCCGAAATAATAATAATGCCCCAAAGCAGTGAGTGGCCAGAATTAAAACACACAGTCTAGGTCAAACGACTAGCCCGGGAGCAGCTCGTAGTAGCTGTTCTGTGGTGTGTGACTGTAAATATTACTGATACTGACCAATACGGACTGAGTGCTCACTGCAGGTTGGGCCTGGGGAGGTTTATTAGCTAAACCTCAATGCTCGTAAAAGCCCCATGAAGGAGGCACTATCATCACCCCAATGCCCAGAGGAAGAAAGAGAGAATAGGTGACTTTTCAAGGCTGGGGGAGTAACCCAGGCAGCCTGCTCCCAGGGCTTGAAGGAAGCTCCAGCTCTCTGTCAGCAGAGGTTGGCCAACCTGCTGGTCTACCCTGGCTCGGGAAGGAGAGGGAGGACCCCCGCCCGGGAGGACCGCAGTCCCTACCTGCAGCACGTGCTCCCTGCTGCCTGTGCTGGACGAGACCTGGTACTTGCTGGAGCTGCTGAGGTCCCCTTTGGAGCAGTGCCAGCGCACCCTGGGCCTGGGCTCCCCGCAGACCACAGCCCGGAAGGTGGCCGTCTTCCCTGCAACCGGAAGAGGCGGGCGGGCAGTTTGACGGGTTAGGGGAGGACAGACGGGGATTTTAATGCATGTTCTCTGTGTTGCTCTGGGCACTTCAGATGCCCATTCCAAGAGGGGTGCCTGCCCTTGGTCCTGGGGACCCGAGGTCCCCAGGCAGGAGCGCAGTTTCAGGCGCCCCAAGGATGCCCTCTCCCTGTCTGTGTGTGCCCCTGAGGGACAGGGCGGGGCGGGGGCCTGAGACAGGCCGGAGGCTGGGAAGGGGGGAGTCCTCTGTGGGTCCCGTTTCCACTCTCTGGCAGGGGGCCGCGAGCGACCTCGGAAAAGCCTGGTGGTGGTGCTCCAAGGGTCCGGTCCTGAGACCCAGGGTTCCAGCCTCGGGAAAGAGCCCAGCTCTGTCCCTGCCTGGAAGCCGGTGGGGCTGGGGGTGCTGCCCACCCTCAGGCCCCCAGCCCCGCCGGGAGTGTCTCAGCAGAGAACAGTTTGGAGTAAAGATGCAAGTCCCCCACCCCTGCTGAGAGACGCAGTTTCTCGTGACAGTGTTGTGGAGATGTAGAGTCAGATCCAATGGGGGAAGGGCGTTATTTTCCTTAGGCCAGAACGAGGGGCTCTGAAGCCCACTGGGGGCTCGTGCTGGGGAAAGGTGCCCGCTCACCCCTCCCCACGGCCCGTTCCCTCTGCTTCCCGGCTCTGTTCTCTGCGGCCTGTGGGCCCCGGGGCTGCTGTGGGGCGGCCCCATTTCATTCCGTTTTGAGGGTGCAGAGGCAGAGCTGCTTGTGGGCCGGGAGAGGGAGGGTCCCAGGGCCGCCTCGGGAGCCTCTGCTCCGCGCTCGCCACACCCCACCTTCCTTCCCAGATGCCTGTCCGGGCTAGGCCCGCACCCCTTTACCTCCCTGCTCCTCAGGCCCCGTGCCCTGTGGGGACCTGGCACCCCAGGTGTAGGGGTGAAGTGGCAGACACAGGGGTTGGGGCTGGGCTGGAGCAGGCCTGGGGTCCCTCGTCCCCTCCAGAGCCTTCCCGGGCCTCACCCTCCTGCAGCGCCAAGGCGATGGGCCTCTGCACGAAGTCGGGCGTGCTGCAGCCTTTGGGCACCTCGTCCACCAGCTGCCAGATGCTCACGCCTGGCGTGGAGGACTTCTTGAGGGACTTGCCTGGAGGAGGTGGCGGAAAGGGAGGTGGGCCTCAGCTTAGACCTGTCACTGGAGGGGGCAGGGGCCCCCCAGCTGTGCCCCCCACGGCTGGGCAGGGCTGGCTCCTCAGCTCCTCCGGGGACAAGGACTTTGGGGCTTTCTAGTGGGTGTGGTGGTGGTCTTCCCAAGTATGAATGCCGCCCTGGGGGAGTGGGCATGGGTGCCCTGGGGAGACCCCGGGAGGGTCCCGGAAGAGGAGGGTGGGGAAGGGAGAGTGGAAAAGGGCTCCTGGTGGGAATTGGGGCCCAAAGGGGGCTCTGCACCCCGGATTCAGGAAAACAATTTCAAACCCAAATCCGGAACTAACAAGGCACAGGCTCTTTGCCCTGCCCCCCTCCCTCTCCTGGTGGGCGCCACATGGGGTGAGCAGAGTGGAGGGGGCACTTCTCCCACCTGCCATGGTTCCAGCTCCTCTTCGGCGCTGACTGATCTGAGAATAGAAGGTGGGGTTGCTGAGAAAGGTCCAAGCTGGTCACCCCATCCTTCCCATGCTTCGGCACCCCGCCTGGCTGGGAGCTCCTCTCCCCCACCCGCTGGCCCAGCATGGCCCACCTCCCGGAGACCAGGGAGGGTAGGGCACTGCCCACGTGGAATCTCATCCAGGCAAAGGAAATTGTGGATGAGCTACAAGCTGTGCTGGAGGTCTGGCCTGCTGGTGGGGCCCCAGGCCCAGAGGACGCTCAGAGGGCGGCACACGGCCATTCCCAAGTCAGGAAAGCAAACTCCAGACCTCAGGGTCTCCCAGCTGTTCCCTGCCTGGCCCCTTGACTGGGGATGAGGGCTCTCCAGCGGCATCCCCTGGGGCTGCGGGCCCCTCCACCAGCCCCGAGAGTCTCGAGCATGGCATGCAGTCCTCCAGCTCCCACCCCACCCAATCTGGAATCCAGATCGCCAGGCCTGTGGGCAAGGATCCCTGGGCTGCCCGTAAGGTCTTCTAGCCTGGGACATCTGGATCTCCATAAATCCATCCACCCCTCCAAAGCCAGTGAGTTATAATGTCAGGTGAGCAAGAGTGCCTCCCAGACCCCCTCCACCAACAGCAGCACCCCTCTGACTCTCACTCAACGGCATCTGACCGCCATCCATTGAGGCTGATGGGGCGGGCCGCCAGGAGAGGGCAGGGGGCCTGGGGCTGGGCTGGACTGAGAGCAGTAAGGAGAGCCGCGAGTTGAGCAGGAAGGGGGTGTCTTGAAAGAACTTCCCAGCAGTCCCACCCCTGGTGCGGTTGGCCCGTGGCCAAGGGTTCCATTTTGGAGATTCCATTTCCTGCCCAAAGAGCCCTCAGTATAGAGTCACATGACAGGGCACATTCCGTCCTCCAAGCGAGGAGCCTCCGTTTCACAACTGCCCACCCGCTGGCACCCCGGCCCTGGGCGTCCCCCAGCCCGGCCACTGCCCCACCGCGCTGGAATGCCGCACTGCGCCAGCCGCGTTCTGGGGCGGTCACGGGTCACAGCCGCCCGGTCTGCGGGGAGTCGCCGGGCAGGGGCGAGGGGGACGGCGGGGAACCCAGCTGGCCGTGGCGGGGGTGAGGGTGGGGGGCTCCGTCCCACCCATGCCCAGGACCCCCACCCCGAGCCTGCCCACCGCCTCCACCCTCAGCGCTGACGTCTTAGTCAGCATCTTCACCCCGTGTCTCCATCACCCTCGAGCGGCTCTGGGTTACTTACTCAGCCGTTCGTCACACGCCAAGAAGCATAATCCTCCCGCGTCTGTCCCTCCAGCCTCCCGCCTCCAGACCCCAGCTGAGACGGGGAGAGCGGCTGAGCCCCCCACGGGGACCCTGGGGCCCACTCTGACCAGCTTGCCCTCCTGACCTCGGCCTCTTCAGGAGTAAGCCAGATCTGGGACAAGGTCAAAAGCGAAGGGCGAGAGATCCGTTTGGTTGGAGACCAGAGGGTCGTGGTCCTCATGGAGAGGACGGGGCATTGGGGAGGAGACACTCTGCTCCAAGCTTTCTCCCACTTTGGAGAATTTTAACTCTCTACACCAAACAGCAGCTTGAGTCCCTGCAAATGTCTCCCGGTCTCCCCCAGGCCCTCAGCCCTCCGCCCCCGCCCCACCAGCTTCATCCAGCCCTCCCGCTTCCTGCTGCCTCCAGCTTCTCAACGCGTAGGAGTCAGGGCAGGGAGAGACACCCGGGGCTCTTCTCCCTGTTTGACCATGTTATTAATCAAGATGTGCCGAGCTCCAGACCGGAGGTCCTCACTCTGGACAGCTGCTCAGAGTATTTAAGCTGGCCGGCGTTGCCAGCTGAGCAGCGCCGGGAGAGTCTGAGCCTGGAGCAGAGCTGCCCAACAGACTCGCCGCAGCTCCGTCCTCCAAGTGTCCCCAGCCGTCGGAGGGGGAGGTACTGCCCGGGGGGCTCCTGGGTTCCTGCCCCCTGCCTGCCCTTCCTGAGCAGAGAAGGACAATGGGATCCCAGCCTCGCCCTCTCTGCCCCCGCCCGGGTGGGCAGCCAGGTGTGCAGGGCCCACTGACCTGGGTGCACAGCCGGCCTCCGGCCTCCGGGCCGCTCCCGCCTCCCCGCGGCCAGCTGCTGCCGGAGGCTCTGAATGGACTGCCGGTGGCCCGGTGGCGCCGGGACAGATGTAGGTCACGGCGGACTCCTGCTGCCCCCGCCCCTCCCACTCAGCCCGCCTCCCTCCTCCTCCTCCTCCAGCCTGGGCTTGGCAGGGCAGGGCCCCCGGGGTTCCCGCCCTCGCCTCCAGGGAGGTCAGAGATGGAAGGGTCCTGTGACAGGGACTCATCCAACTCCTCGCAGAGCATTAAGCTCCCAGGTTGGCTCGGTCAAGCCCGCCCTGCGCGGCCTTGTTTATATGATCCTCTTAGTGGGTGCCTTCTCATCATCCAGAGCCTTAATTTTTCCACTAAGCTGACCCTGGGGACCCTTGACACCATAAGTCACGCAGACACCCAAAGCCACTGCCCTCTTGGGAATCGGCATCTAAAGTGGCACCAAGCAAAGCCAGCCCTGGGGAGCGAGTCTCAGCCCCGACATATCAGACATATCAGAGGGCGCAACCCCCTGAGGGGGCCAGGGGCAGGGCGAGACCTCCCGGGAGCCAGGAGGCCTCCCAGGAGGTGGTGAGCTTCCTGAGGTGGGAGAGCTGGCCCCTCCAGCTGGGCTGGGGGGCTGAAGCAGGCAGGCCGGACACCTGGGTGTTAGGACATGTGGATGGAAGGTGGGAATCGGGGTGGGGGGCTGGTAATAAGTTTCCTTTAGGATGGGGGGCAGGCGGGCCCAGAAGGAGCCGGGGCACAGAGCCGCCCCGTCTGCTTGGGGACAACACCCGCTTGCTCCTTCAGGACAGGGAACTGGTTTGTCTGCTCCGGTAAGCAAGGCTTGGTCGCAGATCCAGACACAGTGGAAGGCAAAGGGGCCAAGTTTCCTCTCAGGAGAGGGCACGGTGGCTACACACACCCCCGGCACACTGCGGACCTGGGCTCACTCGTGTGTGTACAGGTGTACAGGTGTACCTGGGGGCAAGTGTCTGACCTCTCACACTCAGGGTGTGTGTGTGTGTGTGTGTGTGTGCATGGGTACATACACACAGGTTGTGTGTTTCCTGCTTGTTTCTAACTCTGGGTATCAGAAGCTGGCGCTTTATTTATTCAACAAATAGGTGTTGAATGCCCCATCCACCCCCTGGGACCCTGGGTCTAGCGCTGTGGTGGGCTCTGGGGACACACAGGCGAGTGGAGACGGGTGCTCCTCCCGTGGGTCTAATGGGCAGACAGATGCTATCTAGCCAGTGACAAAGTGCCCTGCCTGCTCCTGAGGGACCCCGAGCAGGTGGGGAGCCAGGAAAGACCAGGGAGGTGGGCGTGGACAGGTGAGCTTTGGAGGCCGGGCGAGACGTGGTCCGTACCCTGGCGGGGACAGGACGCGTTTGCAGCTTTCAAGCAGCCCGCCCTGCCGCAGGCAGACAAGGGGCTGGAGGCAGCTGGAGGCAGAGCAGGAGTCCGGCTCCCAGGAGGGGGTCTGGTCGCCCCACGTGCTCTGCCTCGTGGGGCCCTGCGGCCCCCTCCTCCAGGGGCTCCTGGGCTGCAGGGCTGCGCCATCTGGGCTAGCGCGGTAGCTTGCCGTCTCCCCGGCGCCCAAGGCGGCCCCCAGGCCTGCTCAGGCCAGCCGGTCCGCTCCGCACTGGCTGCAGTTGAAGTGTCAGGACTCTGAGGAGTCGGGCTCGCGGCTCTCACGCGTCCTCTACCCTCTGTCCTGCGCCCTGTGTCCTCTGTCAAAGGAGCGTGATGTGCAGCCAAGTCGGCCACGCACACTGTGGAGGTGAGAGTCCCCTGCATCACCCATCCGGGCAGGCAGTGGCGTGGGCCTCTGAGATGGCACAGGGTGAGAAAAGCATGCAAACGGGGTCGCTGAGCCCTCAGCCCAGCCCTCCGAGGTATTCGCTGGCCACCACTCACGCTGACGTCGGTGTTCTGACTGTCCTCCAGGACCCTTCCCAGCGAGCCAGGGAAATCTCACACCCTCCCGGGCACGGCCTTCCCGGCCCTCCTGAGGGATGGAAGTGCAGGCCTCCGGGGCCCTTGATTAGCAGAAGGCTCCCCCAGCCCCAGAAGCGCTCTGGGCGGGGCCGTGTTGTTCTTTCTCCCTCGGTGACTCTGGGTGAACACGCAGTCCAGCTTACTATCGCTCTCCTGTCCCCACGGGATGCAGAATTCAGGGCCCCACAGGACCCCTCTTGCTCCCCATGGCTTGGGGTGAGTGGGATGATCTCCGGAACCTTCTGGAGTCCTGTGACCTGCTTCCCGAGTGGGTTCCCGGGGTTCTCCATGGATCTGGAGGCCGGGTGACTTCCTCTGATGCAGGGGAGCACTTGAACTCAGAGGCCAGGGCCTCTGTGCGGGCTGGGTTAGGACCATCTCTCTACTGGCCTGGGGTGCAAGCGAATGTGCTGGACAGGCTTCTGACTGAAGACCTGTACACATGTGCCCGCGCACACGTATCACAGTGACACCAGAAGACAGGACTCTGCAGAAAGGGAAAGGCCACACGCGGTCCTGCGGAGATGGCCCCAGGATCTGGGCCACGGATGGGCTGGGGTCGGACCCAGGGCTCCACTCTACTGCTCCGTCCCCAGGGAGGCACAGCTGAGAGCTCGAGGGCGCGCACCCCTGCCCCCCGCCTCCCTCCAGCCCCCCAGCTGCTCTCCGGACCCGTCCATACCCACCCCCAGCACGCAGCTGTCTGTGCCCCTCCAACCCCCGCAGCTCCAGCCCCCCACCGGTCAGGCTCAGTTCACATCTTTCTCACCTCCTGCTTGTGACAAACCCCTGTGGCCTCCCAGGAATGAAGCCCTCGGCCCCGAGGACAATTTCATGCTTAAAATGCAGCTTTCAGCATCGGAGTCGCGAGCCTGGGCCCACGCTCTCATGTGAAAGGGCCTGCAGACAAGAGGGCGCAGGCGGGCAGAGTCCCCGCTCTGGCTTCTGGGCCTCAGCACGCCCCATCTCCTGGGGCAGGTGGGGCCTCCCAGGGCTCGGGGCCAGACAGAACCTTCCAGAGACTTCAGCAGCAGCGAGACAAGCTCCCTACCGGTGGGACACTCGAGTCTTTGACGGCTGGATCTGCACCGTCTTTCTTTACGTGAACACAGCCGATGCATAATAGCTACTCTGAGCCTCTCCTGGGTCCGGCATTTGCTCCATCATGAAATGCTCCCCACGACGAGCCAGCTTTCCCCAGAGTCATCCCTGTCCTGTTTGCTGGGTGCCTTGTGTTTTCCGGCCCTGCCACTTGCTTCTTTACAGCTGGAGATAGACCGTCTGCTCTCTGTGTCCCCTGGGGCTCTAACCCGACTCATCCCTGTTCAGAGATGCACTGAGATGCAGGGGAGGGCGACCTGCCTCGAGGCAGCCGATGAACGGCTGGGGTGGCCTCCAATATCGGGGGAGGGAAGCCCCCGATGACCAGCCCAGACAGCGGCTCCATGGAGGCGGCCGTCAGGTCAGCAGTGGGACGGTGACCGGCTCCTGCTCACGGACGCACGTCCACTCCACACGTGAGCCTGCGTGTCGCCCAGCACGTCATGGGGCTGACTGCTCAGAGCACACACTCGCTGCCCCCCAGCCGCTGCCGGGTGCTCACCCCGGAGCGACGTCTGCCCTCATGACGGCCCCGGAGGTGGACGCACCGCGTCGGCTCACGGAGAAGGCAGTCGGCCCGAGAGCCGTTGCCCAGGGGTCCCTCGAGCCACCGCTCATGAGTGATCCCGGCTGGGGCAGCAAGGGTGGGCTGATCCTGTTACAGCTCAGCCTCCTCCCCTGACGTTCTGACTTTGAAAAATTAGGTAAAAGTCAACATTTTCAAATTAAAAATAATAACAATAAAGAAGTCAACATTTTCAGCCTCCAAGCTGTATCTTTGCTCACTAACCTCATTGAAAGGCACACCAGGGTGTCTCAGAAGTTGAGAAGGGCCCACCTGTTTGCGATTTTTGAGCCTTCTGGTATTTTTTTCAAGGAAGAAATGATAAAACAGGGCTAAAACATGAGTAGTAACCTGAAACTGTTATAGCGTTGTTAATCAGCTGTGTGTTCAGTTGCCCAGTCGTGTCCGACCTTTTGTGACCCCATGGGGTCCTCTGTGGGATTTTCCCAGCAAGAACACTGGAGTGGGCTGCCATTTCCTCCTCCAGGGGATCTTCCTCACTCAGGAACTGAACTCGTGTCTTCTCTGTCTCCTGCACTGCAGGCAGATTCTTTACCATTGAGCCAACAGGGAAATCCCATTAATTAGCTATACCCCAATACAAACTTAAATATATATAAAATATGAGCAGCACATTTTAAATATTTCCATTCGAGCACTCAACACCTGTAGCCCAGAGACACACATGCCAGGCACTGTCGTGGCTCCGACCACAGACGACCGCCGGCGATGAGCGGCTGATCCTCGGTGCCCTGCCAGCTGTGCAGAGGGTGTGAATACCATCTGCGTGTGGATGCACGACGTGTCCTCGTCTCTCGCTCCCATCGGTGTTTCCCCTGACCACAGCAATGAGCCACTCGAGACCGTGGGGGCCCTGCGCTGGGAGCCTGGAGGCCGCCCAGCTCAGTCTCCTGACTTAGACATTGGGGGCCCTTGGAGCCCCCAGCCGTGCAGAAACCTGTTTGCCCTGAATCTGAGCTCCTGGAGGTGGCCGAGCTTTATCCACCCACCGTCACCCTCCCCACACCCCGACCCCGCATGCTTGTTGGCTCCAGCTCGGGCACGCTGGCCTCTCGACCCCCACGTTCACCCTCCCTCCTATCCACAGGACGACCCGCTCGCCCTCCCGTGACCCCCACGCGGAGCATCCTGTCCCTGTGGCCCCATGGGCTCGCCTGCGCTCCTGTCTCAGGCCTGTCTCCCTCTGAGCCAGGTGACCCAGGGCCAGTGATGGCTGCCCCCGCCCCGCGCCCAGGTGGTTTCTCCCGCACACACAGCCCCCCGGGCTGGCGGGTGGTCAGAAGCCTCTCTACCCTGTGCCTTGCCCGCCCCGCAAAGACGTGTCCCCTCTGGGCAAAGGAGAGTTCTGCCTGTCCTGGGGGAGCCTCTGGGCTGGAAGGGCCTGCTCCAGCAGGCCCACCCCCCGCCGGCAGTCGTAGTGATTTCTGCGCCTGCCAGGAAGCTGGTATTTGTTTTGGAGTGGGTGAGGAGCCGTGAGAGGTTGCCAGGCAGAGAAGTGACAGGGCTGTGTTTTAGGAAGACCTCTTGGGTGTCAAGTGTTGGCTAAACTGAGTGGAGAAACGCTGAAGTCAGGACCTGTCTCCGCAGTAGACTCGCACTCCCAGGGAGGGGTTGTGTCTCCCACATCAGCCTAGGGCTTCCAAGGATGGGGATGGAGACCCCACCCCTATGCCTAAGCCCGAGACACCCCCAGGAGAGCTTGACGCTGTGGGCTGCTTGACCCGAGGGAAATTGAGGCCCAGTGGGGCCACAGCTGCCCCCAGACCCCCACGCCCACTGCCCAGCTGGGGCCAGGACCCCTGGAGGGGACAGTCTGAAGCCGCTCCGCCTCCGGTCCCGGGGGCAGCAGGGCTGCCTCCCGGGATCGGCTGTGCTCCGTCTGGCACCAGCTCCCCGAGTTCCCAGCAGCCTGGCCACACGCAGCTGGTGCTAAAGATCAGGCTGAAACCCCATCCCCGGCCGGCGGCGTGGCTGGGGGCGCCGTGCCCAAGCAGGGCTCCATGGGTAGGGTCCAGCCCAGAGCTGGGCAGGAAGCTAGGCTGCGGCCAGCTGGGGACTCGGGTCCTCGGGGGCCCAGCCGTGGAGGAGAGGTGGCTGTCAACGCCCTGCTGAGAGACCCACGGATGAGACCCCCCAGGGGCCGGGAGCGGAGACCGCCTGCCCTGGGTGGGGGCAGGCTCCTTCCTGACTGCACCGTCTCCCCTTCCCTCCTCAGAGAGCGCCCGTCCAACCGGGAGGCTTCAGCTGCACGGCCAGGCCGCAGGAAACGGCGTCTCTCGCCGCCCCAGGCGGCACTGGCGGCCACGGCAGGGGTGGGGACCCGCAGGTTCTGAGCCTCCACAGCGGCGGCTGGGCGGCCTGGGCCCCGTGGTGCCACTAGTCACCGCGCCTGCCTTTCCGGTTCCCCCGGGGCAGTGGGCAGCCTCTGCCCGCCTCCTCCTCCCGGCTGTCCAAGGCCACTCCGCTGACCGATCCGGTGTTGGCTGGCCCTCTCCCCAGTTCACAATGCAGCCCCCACCGCACTGGGAGAGACTGTCTTCTCTCCTAAGTTGAGAGTGTGCTTGGCCCTCACTGGTTGAGGGAATGACCATCTCCCGCCCCCACCCAGAGGGTCTTTGGGGTGCAGACACTTCTGGTCACCACTGCTTGGCTTCAGGCGGGCACATGGGGACCGCCGGGAAGGATGACACCTGAAAGGCAGGGAAGCAGGAGCCGCATCTGCGCTCTGGGCAGGAGAACTGGGGGAGGGGGTGAGCCTCCGAACGGAGCGGGGCCGCTAGGCATCACACAGGTGCTTCAGCAGCAGTTGTTAGAAGAGCGCTTGGTCACAGCCTCAAAGTGGGGCCTGGAAGTTGGGGGGCAGGGCATAGGATTAGTCGAGGGACCTTCCTTCCTCCACCCTCGCTGCATCGTCCCCAAGCCATCCACTCCCCTGGTTCTGGGTGGAGAGGAAAGTGAAGTGAAAGTGAACGTCGCTCAGTCATGTCCCACTGTTTGGGACCCCACGGACTGTAGCCCGCCAGGCTCCTCTGTCCATGACGTTCTCCAGGCCAGAATACTGGAGTGGGTAGCCGTCCCATTCTCCAGCGGATCTTCCCAGCCCAGGAACCGAAATGGGGTCTCCTGCATTGCAGGCGGATTCTTTACCAGCTGAGCCGCCGGGGACGCCCTGGGTGGAGAGGGAGGTTTGGTTAACATCCAAACACCCAGAGGGAAACATAGTCTACAGGCAAATCCTGTCTCCCTTTATTGATCAGGGGCTCAGCTCCCCAACCCAAATCAGACGACCAAAATGTTGGAACTCCAGCAAAGAGTTAAATGTTCTCAAACACAGATACTAGACCAGCAGCAGGCAGTAACCAGCGAGTACAGGAGGACTCAGGTCACGACGTAAGGATGAGACTCGCACTTTACGAAGGCCGTCCAGTGAGACACAGGCACGGTCTGCAGACAGTGGAGGAGGCAGCCTGAGAGGCCTCGGTGCTTTAGACACACGTCACCTCCCTAACCTCCGCCAAATATTTCTACCACAATTGGTCCCCATGCAGTTAACTTCTCAAACCTGGCTCCAAATAAGTGCTTGATTTCTTTTCCAAAGCCTACAGTTCAAGATCCCAGGAGGTGTGGGCTGCTGTCAGAGTCCAGCTGATGATGGAGGGGCTCAGGAGGACGCAACATGCTTGGCCAGATGGCCCAGGGCCAGATGACCGAGGGCCCTGACCTCCTACCAGTGCGTCCTGGGCTCTTGCGGGCTTGGGGCCCTCTAAGCCCACAGCTATCCTGCGGGGGGCCACGAGACGCTAGGGCTGGGGAGCCCTGATGACTCAGCCACACGACTGGGAAGGCAGCCAGGTGGATATGCCTCTTTGCCCCTCAAAACAGGGGTTTATCCATTTATAAAATGAGAGACCCAGGTCTGCTCGCCTGCAAGCCTGTCCAGTCCCCCTACAGAGCTTCCTCCTAGGAACCAGAAAAGACAAGAAAAGAAAGAAAGCGAGGAAGGAGACAGAAGAGAGAGAGAGGATCCCCACCCCCGTAAAACAAGGAGAATTCCAGCAGAGCAATAATCCAGTGCCAGTCACGGCGGAAGGTGACTGAGCCTTTGGTTTGCTGGCTCAGTGACACTTTGATGCTGTTCCTTCCAAACACCCAGACAGCACCCACAAGTGATTTCAGGACCCAGAGGTGCACCTTCCCCTAGGTCCCCACTTCCTCTTCCTAAAACCCTCACGCCTCCCACCGTCCTTGCAGAGAATTCTGGAGAATGCCCCCAGGCCACCCCTGGGCTCCCCACCGACCACATCCGGGGAGGGGGCACCTGCCAGCCTAGGCCCTTGGATGCCTGCCCCCAGGAGATTGACAGTGGCCGGCTGGGTCTCACTAATGCCCACGGCGGAAAAGGAATTTACTGCCTGGTGACGGGTTTGTGCTCCTGGAGGCACGCGTGATGGGGGCCCCAGTGTGCTGGCTCCAGGGACCGGGAGCCTGACCACCTGAGGCCCAGTCGTGTCCCAGCCTGGTGTCCACCCTGGAGGAAGTAGCCCTGGGCCCATGTATGGCCCTCTTGTATGGGCGTGATCTGAACCGTGTGGTGGGACACGGTGCCCGGAGCTCGTGGGTCCCTCAGGGGCCTGTAGACTTTCCTCTGTTCCCCAGCGGTGGTTCTGTTGATGATACAGCGAAGGCCAACGTCCTCTGAGACTGGCCTGGACTTACCTGTCTGCAGAGGCTGGGGGCAGATGTGAGCTCAGGCCTCCTGGGGCCAGAAGGCTTTATTTACAAAAATTATGAGGATGAAATAACTGCCCTTATGTGGTAGGTAGCATGAGCATTCAAAGGAAGAAAAATGTCAGCTCCTGGATATCTGAGATCGGTTAAAAATGACCGCAGGCTAAAAAGGCCAAGCCTGCCATGTGGGCTGTTGTTGCGGTTGTTCAGTTGCTAAGTTGCGTCTGACTCTTCGGACCCATGGCCTGCAGCACGCCAGGCTTCCCTGTCCTTCACCATCTCCTGGAGTTTGCTCAAACTCATGCCCATAGAGTCAGTGATGCCATCAGGCCATCTCATCCTCTGTTGCTCCCTTCTCCTGCCTTCAGTCTTTCCCAGCATCAGGGTCTTCTTCAGTGAGTCGGCTCTTTGCATCAGCTGGCCAAATATTGGAGCTTCAGCTTCAGCATCAGTCCTTCCAATGAGTATTTAGGTTGATTTCCTTTAGGGTTGACTGACTGTTTGATCTCCTTGTTGTCCAAGGGACTCTGAAGAGTCTTCTCTAGCACTACAATTCCGAAGCATCAATTCTCTGGCACTTAGCCTCCTTTATGGCCCAATAAGCTGGACAGAGATAAAATCCATGGGAATTTGGTGGTGGAAGCGAACAGCCAATGACCTTATTACCTGGTCAACACTAGTGGACATTTGTGATCTTCTAGAAGTGATGGGGTCTGCCCCAGGATTTAATTCTATGGATAATGCTGATGTAATTTCCTAGTCACATAAGCATAGCCTGATCTCAAACTTATTTGTTTATAGGCTGCACAGCAGGTGGGACTCAGTTCCCCAACCAGGGATTGAACCTGGGTCCACAGCAGTGCGACCACGAGTCCTAACCACTGCACCACCGGGGGATTCTCTAAACGCATTGAACATCTGTGTTCTCATTGGTAAAGAGGATGATACTGTTCTCAGTGGAAAGGGTGTGAACTCTTGAATCAGATGGACTCGGGTTTAAATACCACTTTTACAACCTGGAGGCTGTGAGCTGGAGTGACTGGGACAGAGGGAAGCAGAGGGAATTTTGTCAGCCAGGCAGAGGGTCATCAATCACCAGGGCTGCGGACCGTGGTGATGAGTGGCCTTGTACTCTGAATAAGACAGCAAGCTGCTGCGGTGTCCTGAGCGCAGGGATCATGAGATCTGACGTGAGCTGGTAGTTTTTAATATTCATTTATCTATTTTATTATTTGGCCGTGCTGGGTCTTCGTTGCTGTGGGCGGGTTTTCTCCAGCTGAGGCGAGCGAGGGCTCCTCTCCAGGTGTGGCAAGCGGGGCTCCTCTCCAGGTGTGGCGAGCGGGGCTCCTCTCCAGGTGTGGCGAGCGGGGGCTCCTCTCTAGTTGCAGTGAGCAGGCTTCTCGCTGCAGTGGCGTCTCTTGCTGCCGAGCACGGGCTCTTCACACATGGGCTCGGTAACTGGGGTGCACAGGTTTAGTCGCCCCACAGCATGAGGAACCTTCCCGGACCAGGGACCGAACCCATGTCCACTGCGTGGGCAGGTGGATTCTTAACCCCTGGACCACCAGGGAGGAGAAGGCAATGGCATCCCACTCCAGTACTCTTGCCTGGAAACTCCCATGGATGGAGGAGTCTGGTAGGCTGCAGTCTAACTTTTCACTTTCATGCACTGGAGAAGGAAATGGCAACCCACTCCAGTGTTCTTGCCTGGAGAATCCCAGGGACGGCGGAGCCCAGTGGGCTGCCGTCTGTGGGGTCGCACAGAGTCGGACACGACTGAAGCGACTCAGCAGCAGGACCACCACGGAAGGCCCTGACGTGCGTTTCTAAAGGGCCCCTCTGGCTGCTGGAAGGGAAATGAGGGGGCGTGCAGGGGAGCAGATGGGCTTCCGGGGAGCCAGGGGTAAGGAAGCCCCTGCTGGTGGAGGAGGCGCAAGAGACGCGGCTGCGATCCCTGGGTCGGGAAACCGGGAGCAGGAAATGGCAACCCCTCCCAGTGTACTCGCCTGGGAAATCCCACGGACAGAGAAGTCCACGGGGCCGCAAAAGAGCCGGACACGCCTGAGCAGGCACACGCCGCTGGGGGAGGACATGAGCGGCCCTGTAGTCATTTGGAGAAGAGGTGCCCAGGACGCAGGGGAGGGAGAGCTGGCCAGCTTCTAGAAGCACCTGCAGGCACGGCAATGACGGTCTGGACAGCCTGGCATTGAGTATCGGGGGTTACATCAGGTGTCGGTTCCCCTGGACCGAGCTCCTGGGCAGAAGCGTGAGCCACTATCACCCATCGATGGAGCCCAGCTCAGCCATACTTGAAGAACGGTGAACCACGGCTGCACCTGCGTGCCCCTGACCCCATGCCTTCCTGCACGCCCCCTCCGCGCTGCCCTAGAGGACTGAGGGTGGGACGGGGCTGCATTCACAGTCGGAGGCCTGGAGGAGCCGTGATGAGGCGAGGGGCAGGGAGGGCGGGAGCAGGAAGGCTGAAAACACCGAGGCTGAAAGGGGAGCGGCGAGGGGAGGGCCCGCAGGAGAGAGAAACAGGCCTCCGGGGGTAATGGCGAGGACTTCCCCGGCGGTTCAGAGGTCAGGAATCTGCGCTTCCGCTGCAGGCGTCACAGGCTCGATCCCTGGTTGGGGACTAAGATCCCACGTGCTGTGGGGGCGGTGCAGCCAAAAAGAAAAAAAAAGAGAAGGAAGGCAACAAGATGAGGACGGCTCACCTGACGCTGGCTCTAGGGCAGCCCGCCAGCCACGTGGCTCAGGGGACCGGGAGGGGGCTGCCCGCACACCTGACGGAGGCGCAGGGTGTGAGCCCCCGCGGACGCACACACACCTTGGCGCCAGGAGGCTTAGCCTTCAGACGGAGGGCCCTGCCTGGGCCCGATCTGCAGAGAAGAGTCTCACACTGGTCAGCAAAGCTTCCTGCCCACCTGAAGCCCCCCAGCTGCCTTAAGCCCTGTTTGGATGTCCCTTAATCCTCCCTGAAGGGGGTCACTTTCTTTCTGTCAAGCACTATTCTTTGAAGCCTGCAAAGGCCCTCCTCCGCCAGAATCCTCCCGCGGTTCATTCCTCTTCAGCCACCTGCCCTCCTGCCCCCTGCCCTCCTGTCCCCGCTGGTGCCATTCCAGCGTCACACACATGCCAGACCGCCCTCCTGCGAGCGGTCCCCTCTGTCCTTTGCACCCCCCAAGGGGAGGTGGCGCCATCGTCTCCCCTGGCCATCCCCACTGCCCCGTCCTGGGTGCTGCCCGGGAGTTACTCAGCCTTGGGAGCCTGGCCAGGAGATGGGCCTTCAGGCAGAAACCTGAGCGGATGCAGCCGATCACGTGTTCGCCCACGAGGAGAGGGGAGGGTCGGGCCTGGTGGGCAGGATGGTGGCTGTGGCCGGCCTGGGGCTGCTGGGGAGCCAGGCCCAGCGTCCTTCCCGCGTGACCTACAGGCGGTGCCCTTGATGGCCGGCGAAGGTTTAATGGGTCTTAGCGCTGGTGTTTAATGAGCCGGCCAGGCTGTTAATTGCTTCGTCAGCTTTTCTGCCAAGGCCACTCTCTGGCGAGGACAGGAGGCGAGGAGGCTGCGGAGCGGCCTGGAGTCGTGAAGGCAGGTGTCTGTGTGGCCAGGGAGGCCCCGAGGGCAGTCAGGCTCCTGCCTCCAGGGTCCCCCGGGCGAGGAGCAAAGCAGAGGCCAGGAGCAGGAAGAAATGATGTCTTTATCTGAGGTCTATTTTTGCCGTTTTGCTCATCACCAAGGCCTGGCTGAATTGGCAGGCAGGCTCTTCCCAGTTGCGGTTCCCCCAACCCCCACCCAAATGTCATCCCACCAAAGACACAGAACCCTGAAATCAAAGAGGCAGCCGCTCCCAGTCGCAGGCCAGCGTCGTGGAGCTGTGACCCCGGGGGCCCTGGGGCTGTGACGATGGCCATGTTCTCTGGCCCCAACGAGGAGCTGACGGACGTCATCAGACAGGCTCACCAGGAGATGAGGAGAGGTGGGCATGGAGGAGAGAAGCCTTGAGAACAGGGGGACCCGCTCTCCATCCCCCTCCCTGCCTGCCCCTCCCCCCCACCACGTGGAGCCGTGCAGCCTCTCTGGACCTCACCCTGGCAGGACCACGACAGGGAGGGAGCCAGGGACACAGCAGGAGCTGGACAGGGGCCAGGGAGGGTGGGCTGCGATTTCAATTCAGATTCCCATGGGCTTTCGACCTGATTTTCTTCAACTTGCCTCCCAGGCTACCCAACTCTACAGCACCGATGCCCGCCCCTCCTGTCCACTGGGGACGTGGGTTAGCCTGACGCTGATTCTTGGGAGACAGCTACTGTGCCCAGTGGGGTACTTCAGTGCCCCTGGACTGGAAGCCTGGCCTCTGTGCCCCAGCCGGGAGGTGGGGGGCTGAGGGTAAGCAGCAGCAATGCGAAATCCTGACCCAGATACAACCAGAGCTGCTAACAACAGGTGAGCTCAGAAACCCCCTTTTAACAAGAAGACCCCTCCAACCACTCAGAGATAATGTTCACTCTCCGGACGGCTCCTTCAC
The DNA here is from genome assembly GCA_917880005.1 of Nanger dama. NCBI lineage: Eukaryota > Metazoa > Chordata > Mammalia > Artiodactyla > Bovidae > Nanger > Nanger dama. The sequence goes on along the minus strand of CAKJTW010000013.1, from coordinate 47,570,645 downwards.
AGACACAGATGCCGAGTGTGACTCCATGCTGGGTCTGTGGCTTTCAGTTCAGTTCACTCACTCAGTGTGTCCAACTCTCTGCGACCCCATGGATGACAGCACGCCAGGCTTCCCTGCCCATCACCAACTCCTGGAGTTTGCTCAAACTCATGTCTATCAAGTCAGTGATGCCATCCAACCATCTCATCCTCTGTCGTCCCCTTCTCCCGCCTTCAATCTGTCCCAGCATCAGGGTCTTTTCCAATGAGTCAGGTTTCTCCCATCCGGTCCCATCACTTCATGGCAAATAGATGGGGAAACAATGGAAAAGTACAGGTGGCCAAAGTATTGGAGCTTCAGCTTCAGCATCAGTCCTTCCAGTGAATATTCAGGGTTGGTCTCCTTTAGGATGGACTGGTTGGATCTCCTTGCAGTCCAAGGGACTCTCAAGAGTCTTCTCCAGCACCACAGTTCAAATGCATCAGCTTTCTTTATGATCCAACTCTCACCTCTATACATGACTACTGGAAAAACCATAGCTTTGACTAGATGGACCTTTCTTGGCAAAGTAATGCTTTTTAATATGCTGTCATATTAAAAAGTCTCTGCTTTTAATATGCTGTCTAGGTTTGTCGTATCTTTTCTTCCAAGGAGCAAGCATTTTTTTATTTCACGGCTACAGTCACCATCTGCAGTGATTTTGGAGCCGAAGAAAATAAAGTCTGTCACTGTTCCCATTGTTTCCCCATCTATTTACCATGAAGTGATGGGACAGGATGCCATGATCTTCATTTTTTGAATGTTGAGCTTTAAGCCAACTTTTTCCACTCTCCTCTTTCACTTTCATCAAGAGGCTCTTCACTTTCTGCCATAAGGGTGGTGTCATCTGCGTATCTGAGGTTATTGGTACTTCTCCCGGCAATCTTGATTCCCGCTGTGCTTCCTCCAGCCTGGCATTTTGCATGATGTACTCTGCATGTAAGTTAAATAAGCATATAAGTTAAAAATCTGTGACTTTAACCTTGGTTTTTCATTGCTTTTGTTATTATAATAATACATAATGACCTGCCTGGGGAACCCTTCCACTCTGTTGAAGAGATTAACACACCCTCTTTTTGATGATGCCCATTCCTGGAGATATTTGAAAGATAATGATCTTTCTTTCCTCACCTCCTCCCTTTTTCTGTCCTATAAAAGAAACTGTCTCAGTTAATCTGAGACATTATTTGGCCATCTTCTCAGTCAGATCACTTTCTGACTAAAGTCATATTCCTTGCTTCAACACCTCATCTCTGTTAATTGGCCTGTCATGGCGCAAGCAGTTGGAGCTTGGACTCGGTAACACTACCACAAGCGTACACAGCACCCACAGACACACACCATGAACACACTATAAACTCACACACCACAAGCACACAGCACGAACACAGTGACTTCCCACTTGTGACCGGGCCACCCGCAGCGGCACTCGCCGGGAGCGTTTGCCAGTGACTGAGCACCACCGCAGCGCTTGCCGTGGCTCAGACGGTGAAGCGTTCTCTGCAGTGCGGGAGACCTGGGTTCGATCCCTGGGTTGGGAAGAGTCCCTGGAGAAGGAAACGGCAACCCACTCCAGTACTCTTGCCTAGAAAACCCCATGGATGGAGGAGCTTGGTGCAGGCTACTGTGCATGGGGTTGCAAAGAGTCGGGCACGACTGAGTGATTTCACGCCCCTTCCCTTCCCTTCTGCGGAGGCTAACCACCGGGCTGCTGCAGCTGCTGACCTCAAGGCCGCTGAGGGAGCCCAGGGTGGGGGTGAGGCTCTCTGTGCTCCAGGAATCTGGTGGGACAGGTCTCTACATAGCTAGGTATTTTCAGGAACTGGTTTCCTGATCCCAATCCTTGTATCTCCTCGTATCTAGAAAATCACTAAATCCCTTCAGGGTGACATCAGCTGCATGACTAGGACTGAGAGCCTGAGCGCACTGGGCCGCCTCCAGCATCCCTCACCTGCTGGCCTCCCGCCCCCAGAGCAGCGGAGCGCTGCCTCCCGGGCGCAGCCCTCATTTCGCCCTGAATAGAGCTTCACTCACAGCTCTCGAGCTGTGCAGCTCTTCCAGGTGACAAAGGGAAGCTGAGCGACCCGCAGTGGCAGGCGCGAGGGAGGCGGAGGGAGGCGGAGGGAGGCGGGAAGCCTCGACTCAGCCAGGCTGAGGAAAGCGTCGCCCTCCCCAGGCGAGGCCGCTGAGGGCCGGCGCGGGCCCCTGTCCAGACAGCCCGGCCCTGCGCTCAGGTGTCACTCCTTGAATCGAGCCGAAACGGAAAGACTGTCTCTGTCACCACAGAAAGGACTGTGAACAGAGGAGGTGGGTGTCCCCGGAGAGAGAACTGGGCGGAGCCTTCTGGACAGAAGAGAAGCCATTTTGGCCTGAGCCACTCTGTGACCTGAGCCTGGACACAGTGCTTGTCCGTGAACAGGTCTTAGAACCAACAATCTCAAGGGAAAAAAATGAACAACTGTTTCCGGGCAAGAGCTGGAACCACAGCAGTGATGATACATCTGTTGTGAAGACCCCCAGTTCTGAGTCAGTGGTGAAGATGAGCTTGAAGCTTGGCCACCAGACAGACAGGGACACACGAGACGGGGCACTGAGCTTTCCTGACCCTCTGACTTCAATCAGCTAAACGCCGGACTCCGTGTGCCTCCGCCCCAATCACACGCTGACTTCTCCCCTGCTCAAGCCCCTTCACGAACATACCGGTGCCCTTAGGTTAAAAACCCCTGAGTCCTGCTGAGGAGACACCACTTTGGGAAAGACCCCAGTTTTCTCCTTACTTGTTATAGGAGAAATAATAATAATAACCCTTCCTTCTCATCTTTGGCTTGGTTGCGTCTTCTGGCTCAGCACTCCCCAGGAGGCAAACCCAATTTTGGGGGGTAACCATTTACGCCAGACTGGGACTCGAGCCCATGTGCTGGGACTCAAACCCAGCCAAAACCCTGCTTGGGACTTAAACCCACATGGCTGGAACGCAAACCCAGCCAGAACCCATGATACCTGGTTTCAGGACCTAATGAAACTCAGGTTCTTGATGTCTCATCTCAGAAAGAATTCAATGTGAGACAAAGTGATAGGTAAGAAGCAGATTTATTCCAATTCAAAGAGAAGCACACTCCAAAGACAGAGTGTGAGCCGTGGCAGAGGGTGAGTGCAGCCCCGAAATTTGGTGAGGTTACTTTTTATGGGCTGAGTAATTTCATATGCTAATGGATGGGAGGGTTATTCCAACTATTTGGGGGAAGGGGTGGAGATTTCCAGGATCTGGGCCCCTGCCCCTCCTTGGTCTCTCCACAGTGCCTTGGAACTGTCAGGGCACCTGTCGGTGTGTCATTTCACTTGCTGACTGAGGATCAAGGTCTAGCCTTGTCTGCCACCTTGGTCTCGTTTGGTTCTGACTGGTTCATGTTGTGTCCTTCTTTCAGAAGCCGTGCCCTGCCCCTGTCCCTCCTGTTGCAGCGGGACCTCTGCCCCCTCCAGCTTCTTGGGCAGTTTAAAGAGGCCGTGGCACACACATTTATCCCCACGGTAGCTACGGAATCTCTGCCGCAACGCGGGTGAGACCCATGCATTCATCGCATCAGTATTTGTCCAGCAGCTGCTGTGTGCTGGGAGAGAGCTGGGGTCCTGCCTCCAGGGTTTTCAGTCTGACTCACATTCTAACGGGAGATCCGGAAAGCATGCGATTATGAAGCAGGAGGGAAGGGGGCAGGACTCAACTTTTGAAATAATGAAATAGCCCGAGGACACGACATAAACTGATTCGACCCAGTCAGTGTACACTCACTGTGACACACGGCAAGCTAAGTGACACACCCAGAGTCAGCGTGACTGTTCTGAGACTGACCGCCAAGCACCACAAGGTGGAAGAATGTTTGTGCTTAGTCATTCATGTCCGACTCTGCAACCCCCTGAACTGTAGCCTGCCAGGACCCTCTCTCCATGGGATTCTCCAAGCAAGAATACTGGACTGAGTGAGTGGTGGTCCAATTCCTGGAAATCCCACCCCTTCCCCAAAATATCTGGAACAGTCCTCCCACTCATTAGTTTATGATATTACTCAGCCCATAAAAACTAACCACGCCAGACTCTGGAGCCTCTCACCTTCTCAGACGCCCCACACTCCGTCTGTACTGCGTGCGTCTCTCCAAATGAATCCACTTCTGACCTATCACTTTGTCTCTCACTGAATTCTTTCTGCCATGAGACAGCAAGAATCTGAGCTTCATGAAGTTCTGAGATCAGGTGTGTGAACTCAGTTAAAAGATCTCAGGCTGAAGTCCCAGTGTGAGGTTCACTTCAGTTCGTCGCTCAGTCGTGCGCAACTCTCTGCGACCCCGTGGACTGCAGCACCCCCTGTCCGTTACCTACTCCCGGAGCTTACTCAAACTCATGATGCCCTCCAACCATCTCACCCTCTGTTGTCCCCTTCTCCTCCTGCCTTCAGTCCTCCCCAGCATCAGGGTCTTTTCCAATAAGTCAGTTCTTCGCATCAGGTGGCCAAAGTATTGGAGCTTCAGCTTCAGCATCTGTCTTTCCAATGGATATTCAGAACTGATTTCCTTTAGGATGGACTGGTTAGATATCCTTGCAGTCCAAGGGACTCTCAAGAGTCTTCTCCAACACCACAGTTCAAAAGCATCAATTCTTTGGCACTTAGCTTTCTTTATGGTCCAACTCTTACATCCATACATGACCACTGGAAAGACCACAGCTTTGACTAGATGGACCTTTGTTGGCAAAGTAATGTCTCTGCTTTTTAATTTGCTGTCTAGGCTGGTCATTGCTTTTCTTCCAAGGAGCATGCATCTTTTCATTTCAGGGCTGCTGTCACCGTCTGCAGTGATGTTGGAGCCCCCTCCCCCACCCCCGCCAAATAAAGTCTCCCACTGTTTCCATTGTCTCCTCATCTATTTGCCATAAAGTGATGGGACCAGATGTCATGATCTTAGTTTTTTGAATGTTGTTTTAAGCCAACTTTTTCACTCTCCTCTTTCACTTTTATCAACAGGCTCTTTAGTTCCTTCCAATTTCTCCCATAAGGGTGGTGTCATCTGCGTATCTGAGGTTTTGACATTTCTCTCAGCTCTCTTGACTCCAGCTTGCACTTCATCTAGCCTGGCATTTTGCATGATGTACTCTTAATATGAGTTAAATAAGCAGGGTGACAGTATACAGACTTGACATTCTCCTTTCCCGATTTGGAACCAGTCTGTTGTTCCATGTCCAGTTCTAACTGTTGTTTCTTGACCTGCATACAGATTTCTCCAGGATACAGGTAAGGTGGTCTGGTATTCCCACCTCCTGAAGAATTTTGCACAGTTTGTTGTGATCTACACAGTGAAAAGCTTTGGTGTAGTTAATAAAGAAGAAGTAGATGCTTTTCTGGAACTCTCTTGGGTTTTTTTTGTTAGTTTTTTGGGTTTTTTTTTTTTGTTTTTTTAATGATCCAGTGGATGTTGGCAACTTGATTTTGGTTCCTCTACCTTTTCTAAAACCAGCTTGAACATCTGGAAGTTCACGGTTCATGTACTGTTGAACCCTGGCTTGGAGAATTTTGAGCATTATTTTGCTAGCGTGTGAAATGAGTGCAATTGTGCAGTAGTTTGGGCATTCTTTGGCACTGACCTTCTTTGGGGTTGGAATGAAAACTGACCTTTTCCAGTCCTGTGGCCACCACTGAGTTTTCCAAATTTGCTGGCGTATTGAGTGCAGCAGTTTCACAGCATCAATTTTTAGAATTCCATCTGGAATTCCATCACCTCCACTAGCTTTGTTCGGAGTGATGTTTTCTAAGGCCCACTTGACTTCACATTCCAGGATGTCTGGCTCTAGGTGAGTGATAACACCATCGTGGTTATCTGGGTCATGAAGATCTTTTTTGTACAGTTTTTCTGTGTGTTCTTGCCACCTCTTCTTAATATCTTCAGCTTCTGTTAGGTCCATCTCATTTCTGTCCTTTATCGAGCCCATCTTTGCATGAAATGTTCCCTTGGTATCTCTAATTTTCTTGAAGAGATCTCTAGTCTTTCCCATTCTATTGTTTTCCTCTATTTCTTTGCACTGATCACTGAGGAAGGCTTTCTTATCTCTCCTTGCTATTCTTTGGAACTCTGCATTCAAATGGGTATGTCTTTCCTTTTCTCCTTTGCCTTTTGCTTCTCTTCTTTTCTCAGCTATTTGTAAGGCCTCCTCAGATAGCCATTTTGCCTTTTGCAGTTCTTTTTCTTGGGGATTGTCTTGATCACTGTCTCCTGTACAATGTCACGAACCTCCATCCATAGTTCATCTGACACTTTGTCTATCAGATCTAGTCCCTTAAATCTATTTCTCACTTCCACTGTATAATCGTAAGGGATTTGATTTAGGTCACATCTGAATGGTCTAGTGGTTTTCCCACTTTCTTCAATTTAAGTCTGAATTTGGCAATAAGGAGTTCATGATCTGAACACAGTTAGCTCCCAGTCTTGTTTTGCTTCTCCATCTTTGGCTGCAAAGAATATAATCAGTCTGATTTCAGTAGTGACCATTTGGTGACGTCCATGTGTAGAGTCTTCTTTTTTGTTGTTGGAAGAGGGTGTTTGCTATGACCGGTATGTTCTCCTGGGAAAACTCTGTTAGCCTTTGACCTGCTTGCTTTTGTACTCCAAGGCCAAATTTGCCTGTTACTCCTGCTACTGCTAAGTCACTTCAGTCGTGTCTAACCCTGTGCAACCCCATAGACAGCAGCCCACCAGGCTCCCCTGTCCCTGGGATTCTCCAGGCAAGAACACCAGAGTGGGTTGCCCTTTCCTTCTCCAATGTGTGAAAGTGAAAAGTGAAAGTGAAGTCATTCAGTCGTGTCTGACTCTTGGCGACCCCATGGACTGCAGCCTACCAGGCTCCTCCATCCATGGGATTTTTCCCAGGCAAGAGTACTGGAGTGGGGTCCAGGTATCTCTTAACTTCCTACTTTTGCATTCCAGTCCTCTATGATGAAAAGGACATCTATTTTAGGTGTTAGTTCTAGAAGGTCTTGTAGGTCTTTGTAGAACTATTCAACTTTAGCTTCTTTAGAATTACTGGTTGGGGCGTAGACTTGGATTACTGTGATACTGAATGGTTTGCCTTGAAAACAAACCGAGATCATTCAGTCATTTCTGAGACTGCATCCAAGTACTGCAATCTTGGATATTGCAGTAGTAGATATAATGGTCATCTGAGTTACATTCGCCCATTCCAGTATGAAAAGGCAATGTGAGGTACATAATTTCAAGTACAATGAGGTAAGGGGACTTTTACTGACTATGCCAAAGCCTTTGACTGTGTGATTCACAATAATCTGTGGAAAATTCTGAAAGAGATGGGAATATCAGACCACCTGACCTGCCTCTTGAGAAACCTGTGTGCAGGTCAGGAAGCAGCAGTTAGAACTGGACATGGAACAACAGACTGGTTCCAAATAGGAAAAGGAGTCCGTCAAGGCTGTATATTGTCACCCTGCTTATTTGACTTATATGCAGAGTACATCATGAGAAACGCTGGGCTGGAAGAAGCACAAGCTGGAATCAAGATTGCTGGGAGAAATATCAATAACCTCAGATATGCAGATGACACCACCCTTATGGCAGAAAGTGAAGAGGAGCTAAAAGCCTCTTGATGAAAGTGAAAGAGGAGAGTGAAAAAGTTGGCTTAAAGCTCAACATTCAGAAAACAAAGATCATGGCATCAGGTCCCATCACTTCATGGCAAATAGATGGAGAAACTGTGGAAACAGTGGCTGACTTTATTTTTCAGCACTCGAAAATCACTGCAGATGGTGACTGCAGCCATGAAATTAGACACTTACTCCTTGGAAGGAAAATAATGACCAGCCTAGACAGCATCTTAAAAGCAGAGACTACTTTGTCAACAAAGATCCGTCTAGTCAAGGCTATGGTTTTTCCAGCAGTCATGTATGGATGTGAGAGTTGAACTATAAAGAAAGCTGAGTGCTGAAGAACTGATGCTTTTGAACTGTGGTGTTGGAGAAGACTCATGAGAGTTCCTTGGACTGCAAGGAGATCCAACCAGTATATCCTAAAGGAGGTCAGTCCTGAATGTTCATTGGAAGGACTGATATTGAAGCTGAAAGTCCAATATTTTGGCCACCTTATGCAAAGAACTGACTCATTTGAAAAGACCGTGATGTTGGGAAAGATTGAAGGCAGGAGAAGGGGACGACAGAGGATGAGATGGTTGAATGGCATCACAGACTTGATGGACATGAGTTTGAGTAAACTCCTGGAGTTGGTGATGGACAGGGATGCCTGGCATGCTGCAGTCCATGGGGTCGCAAAGAATCGGACACGACTGAGTGACTGAACTGAACTGAACTGAACTGAAGGGGACTTTCGGGGTTCAGAGGGAGCATATGGGGTGACCCCAGCCCAGACTTTGGGACAAGACAATCTGAGGAGCCTTCCTGGAGAAAGTGACAGGAGGAGCAGGGATTGGTTGTGGCTTAGTCACTAATTTGTGTCTGACACTTGTGACCCCATGGACTGTAACCTACCAGACTCCCTTGTCCATGGGGTTTCCCAAACAAGAGTACTGGAGTGGGTTGCTGTTTCCTTCTCCAGGAAATCTTCCCTACCCAGGGACTGAACCTGGGTCGCCTGCACTGCAAGGTGGATTCTTCACCAACTGGACAGCAGGGAGGAAGATGGAGGAAGGGTGCTCCAGGAGAGGCACCAGCGTCTGCAGAGGCCTCCAGGGAGAACAGACAGAGATGCCCAGAGGAAAAGAAGCGGTTCTGTCTGGGAGGATTCGTCCAGCCCCTCTCCAGCAAGGACAGGAAAGTCCTCACCAGCCACAGCCTCAGGAGCCCTGGCCTTGGGTTTTCTCCCAAGCCCAGCAGCAGCTGAGGGTGTCAGCCCATGACTGGGCAGGGGCTTCCTCCCGTAGGGCAAAGGTCATCTGTGCAAGTCACGAGGGCTCCCCCAGGGGTCAGCACCTTGGGGCCCCTTTGCTGGCTGCTTCCAGGAGCATCCCCAGTCCTGCTCGGTGCTCCCCAGAGGCCTCTGTCCCCTCAGGACCTCTGCAGGGGTCGGGGAGGCAGGTCCCTTGGGAGCGCAGGATGTGCCTGTGCGTGCTGCCCGGGGGCAGTGTCGGTAACCCTGGCCCCCAGGCCAAATCCAGTGGTCTCTGTGTGTTAGGTTTTCCTGGAAACAGCCTCGCCCTTTCACTGACATGTCAACTACAGTTGTTTCTCTGTTATAGCAGAAGAGAGTGGCTTCCGGGGAGCGTGTATGGCCTGAAAAAGTAGCCTGCAGACCTCTGGGCTCAGTGCACAGAATACTTCAAAGCCTGTAAGGACCCTCAGTAAATTCCTGGAGACCTGCTGCTCCCCACACCTTCCCTGAAATCCCATTTCAGCAAGGCACTGGTCTCCCCGGCCTTGTCGTGGCTGAGGCCTGTTGACCAGTCTCCTGAGGAATCTCCTACCTGGGAGATTTTCAAGAAGAGCTCTTGGTGGGCAGGGAGGAGGAGATGGGGGCTTCTTAGCCCTTGGAGTGAGCTGACACCAGATGGCCAGGGAGAACCTGCAGGGTCTCACAAAAACAGCAGCTGTGCGGGGCAGGGCGGCTGGAAACCAGAAGGGCCGGGTCACGAGGAGGCCAGGGCGGGAGCGGGCAGCAGGCTCGAGGCTCGGCCCTGGTGACAGTGAAATGGAGACGCCTGTCAAGTGATCCCGCTCCCTGGCGGCCGCCTCGTCCGTCAGCACCCCCTAATCCCGAGGAGTTTGCACAGCCCTCTGCCGGCCCACGACGACAGCTGACGGCCTTCATCGCGAGGCCGGACCAGCCTGGGGACCGGGCAGAAAGGAAAGCCAGCGAGGCCGGGGAGCCAGGGCCTCTCTCGGGAGGGTGTGAGGCTGGCTGGCCCGGCTCCGGGGACAGCCGCGCCTGCGGCGGGAGGGCGGCCTCTGGGAGAGGACTGAGTCTGACCACCACCGGCAGGAGCCTCGCCCCAGGCCCGTCATGTCCGAGTGGCTGGAAGCGTGGTCCCTGGAGCTGGACAGCCGGGTGGGAAACCCAGCCCTGCCACTTCCTGCTCTGGGACTTTGATCAGATAATTTAACCCCTCTCCAGCTCTGTTTCCACACTTGCAAAATGAGGGTGAACTAATACCTGCCTTGCAGGGTTATTGGGAATGGTCAGTGACATGACATTTGAATATCGTGTAGCAGCGAGGCTGGCGTGGGTGCGGGGGTCCCATCCAGCCAGTCAGTCCTTTCTCCTAATTTACACTCACTTGCTGTTGTTCTAGCTCAAGCATCACAACAGCTGGCAAAAGAAGGGGCAGCTACTTCCTCTGATTTAGACCTTGAGGGGCCCGATGGCTCAGTGTTTTCTCTGGGGCACAGCGTAACTGTGATAGAACATTCTAGAACAGGACAGCTGGCCTTCCTACCCCCTCTGCTCTGAGCAATCCAGGATTCTGTGGGCAGGCCCAGAAAGCCAGTCCACCTGAACCCTGGAGGCACTTCCAACTTACGGGGTCCCCGAGCCTTCTGACTCTGAGACCGTGGAAAGAGAAGCAAGCTCTGACTTGCTCACATCGCGAGCGCAATGACCCGGCCAGGGCCCCACCCCGCTGCCCCTGGCAGGGCAGAAGCTGCCCCACGCTAAGGGGCTGCCTCTCTGCCCTCAGGGGACTAACAGCTGCAGGGATCTCCCATCCAGCCGGCAGCTGAAGCCCCCAGAACCTCTCCCTCCTTCTCTCTTGGGGTTTAGGGGCAAAACCTGTCAAACACGGACTCCCTTCTAAAGCAGTTAGTAAGCACCTACTGTGTGCCAACCACCATGTCGGGCGCTCTACTCAGGCCCGGGCATCCAGGGGCTCGTGCCGAGAGGAGACCCCAGTCGCACTCGAGTCACCACGTCCAGAGCACGTGTTCCTGCCAGCTTCCCGGGAAGGGTTTTCGGTTCCGGGGTAACTGAAAGAGAAGGAGGCCCCTGTCTGAGCCAGCTGCCCTTGGCCGTGATTGATGGCCTCTATTAACAGCATGCTGTAAACTGATCGAGCGCGGGGGGCCAAGCGCTCCCCCGTCACTGGACCCCCACCAGGGAACACTCTTCACCTCCCCAGCCTGCTGGCCCCAACATGAGGACAGCGTCAGAGAACCCTCTGCTGTGCTGAACCGCTCCTGAAGCCCAAGCCAGTCCACTAGGCCCTGGGGAGAAAGGCCCAAGCCCTGGAAGCTGACTTGTGGGGGGCGGGGGGGCTGGTCAGAGAGGACATTCCAGAGCGACCCTGGCCGGCGAGTGTGTCCCTCGGGCAGGTCACACGCCCTGTCTGGACTCAGCAGCCTGGTGGGTCATAGGAGCCTCCTCACCGGGACCTTTACAGCGTCTGCCTCCCTCAGCATCCCTGAGACAAGGCCTGCGAATCAGAAGCCCTCACCTAGGGAGAGCACCCCCACCCCCTCCCCTCCTCTGAAAAAAGCAGGTAGCTGGGTGTCCTTCAAGTCCGTACAGACTGTGCACGGGAAAATAGCCGGCAAGCCAGAGGGGCGTGAGGGTCCCAGGCAGAGGATGCCTCTCTGCTCTGGACAGACGGGGCTTTAACTTTCCAAACTCAGTGGGGTCTCTTTCATCCTTACAAGGCAGTGAGATGCAATGGGCTTGGTTTCACCCATTGAACAGGTGGGAAAACTGAGTCCAGAGAGAGGCTGCAATCTGGAGTGGGAGCAGCCCCCACCCCCAAGGCTCAGTCCCTTGGCGGCCCTCGCTGAACCGGGACCCCACCCCCTGCCCCATCCCTCCAGCTATGAGAGGTACATAGGGAGGAGCGATGACGGTTAAAAGCGGCAGATGAGTGTCTCCTTGGACCCCCGGAGCGGTGACCTCAGGGCTCAGAAAGTCAGGCTGGCGCCAGAGCCTCGGCCAGGGCCCTGCAGTGCCCTGCTGCTCCCTGCCCCAAGTCTGCTTCCAGCTGCCCTCTTGGGTGGGCCGGGGGCAGGTGCTGGAGCTGGGACCCCCACGGAACCACGCTGGCCACCCCATGGCTCCAGGAAAGGGAGGAGACCACCCCCACCCAGTTTTATCCCCTTCATCTGCCGGACCCAGGCCCGGGGCCCAGCCAGGAAGGCTCAGGGCTGGGCAGCGGCTACAGGGCGGGCCCAGGGACCTGTCACATTTTTTGGGGGTTAATTACCACCGCTTGGAATCTGAGCTGCACCAGTCTGGGCACAACAAGCCTTGTGGCTGGGTAGGGGCCCTCAGTCTTTCTCAGGTGACAGCTGCCGGCCTGGGACAGAACTGTCCTCATTCTGGGGGTGCCACTTCCCGGGAACCCCAGTTGTCTGATCGTGAGCAGAGCCTTGCAGGTGGAGGCTGGAGATCGGACCGTCGAGGTGTGAAGTGGCCCATGGGTGGCGCGGGGACCATGCAAGGGTAGCAGGGGCCCAGGCCAGAAGGGTGTCCTCCTGGGCCGGCCAGCCCGTCCAGCCCCCGGGGGCGCGGCACTTGCCCTTTGCGTCTGAAGGGGCAAGCATGTAACCTTTCCATTTTTGCACCGGCTTAAAGAGTCCTGGTGCCCAGAGCAGCGCTGGACGCTCGGCAGGCACCCGACACCGCCGTGGATGGCATGTCCACCAACCCACCTGTCCCCCAGGGGAGCGTGTGCTCAGCGCTTTGGCACTTCCAGCCCCCGCCCCCTGGGGGTGAGGGCGTGTCACATGTGCTGCTGGTGAAAGCGAAGCATCCACGGGGATGCGTTTTCACTTCTAAAGATAAGCTAGAGCCTGCTGGGGAGATTCCTGATGAGACGTGTCACATACTCATTCTCTCAGCACCGAGGTGTCACCCTGAGACGAGAGAGGAGGGTGGCGTGAGCGGGGACCCTGGCTGTCGCTTCCCTCCCCAGGAGAGGCGGCCCACCCCAGTTTGCGATGCCCTGTGTGCTGATTACTCCAGCCCAGGCTCACTGTTCTGTCTCCGGAGGTCCACCCTGCCCCGACACTGCTGGTTGAGAAGTTTATCTTTCCTCCGTTGCTTTTGCACTTTTGTCAAAAATCAGCCACATATATTTGCATGGGCCTGTTCCTGGGTCTTCCGTTCTGTTCCATTGATCTATGCATCCATTTCTCCACCAACAGCACACAGTCTCGATTACTGGGTCTTTTAAAAGGTTCCTGGTGTGTAGCAGATGCTTGAGAAATGGCCATTATAGTTTGTTCATTCATCAGATATATATATATATATATACACACACACATCACTACGAATAGAATTGCTGATATTCTTTCTATTTCATTTGCAGGAAAATGCACCTTATCCAGAGGCCAAAATTTTAGGAACCCAAGGTTCTCTGACTATCAAAAATGTCTCTGCATTTAAAGAACCAAAAGGTGTGCATGTAGAATTTAATTTACAGAAAAATGGATTCCAAATGGTAGAGTCCAATCTGCTGATACTCAGGAAAAGCACCCAGGAGTTACTGGAGTGGCATTTCCCAAAGTATGTTCCTTGGTACATGAGTCTTTAAAGATGCTTCTCAAAAAAAAAAAAAAAAAAAAAATTTATTGTCAAAATGTTGAGGAAAATATTATACACAATTGTATGTATTTTTAAAGGGATTCACAATGTGTGTTATCACACTGAAGCATTCTTAAAAACCCTGCAGTAAAATTCATTTGTGCAATTTGCTTTAAACTAAGGTTTCCCAAGGAGCTTCCCAAGGGGCCTCCCAGGTAGCACCAGCGGTAAAGAACCCCCTTGCCAATGCAGGAGACGTAAGAGACTCAGGAGATGTAAGAGACTCGGGTTCAATCCCTGGGTCGGGAAGATCCCCTGGAGGAGAAAATGGCCACCCACTCCAGTATTCTTGCTGGGAAAATCCCATGGACAGAGGAGCCGGGCGGGTTCTAGTCCACAGGGTTGCCGAGTCGGAGACGACTGAAGTGACTAAGCACACCAGGCTTCCCAAACTAATTTATTCATAGAAACCACGTTTCTCCACTCCCCCACCTCCCCTTAACATCCCATGATATTATTCCTGGGAACATATTCTGAAAAACACTATCACAGGGGATTGCCGGAAAGCCCACAGCATGTTAGGAGTCTGGGGCTTGGGATCTGAGGGCCCAGGGCATTCCCAAGGCTCTCTTGGGGAGATCAAACTGTTTTCCTAGCAATTCTAAGAGGGGATTTGCCTTGCTCACCCTCATTCCGCTGCAAGTGCACCACGCTCTTTCCCAGAGGGCGGGTGACATGTGATCTCACAAGGGGCTGATTGCAGGAGCACATGTGTGAACCCAGCTGTCTCCTACTGAACCAGATGCGGAGGGGTTTACCAAAAATGTCAAACAATGCCACTCTTCTCACTTGACCTTTTTCCTTTGGAAAATGTAAGTTTTTAGAAAGCTGTCTACTGACTTTGTTATTACTGTTGGCTGCGCTGGGTCTCCGTTGCCGTGCGCAGGCTTTCTCCAGCTGCAGCCGGGGCTGCGCCCTGCGGACGGGCACAGGCTCTAGGTGCACAGGCTTCAGAGGCGGCAGCTCACGGCCTCAGCGGCTGCGCGTGGGCCCAGCAGGCGTGGCGCGCAGGCTCCAGAGCTCAGGCTCAGTAGCTGCAGCGCCTGGGCTGAGCTGCTCCACAGCATGTGAAATCTTCCCAGACCAGGGACCAGGGGCCTGTGTCTCCTGTACTGGCCGCGGATTCACAGCCACTGGAACACCAGAGAAGGCCTGTTACTGTCACTTTAAAACAAATATGTGTGAAATTTGCTGTAATTTTAATGCTATAAATATTGATAGATATGACCATATACACAGTTTTCTGGGGTGATCAATAATTTTGAAGAGTGTAAAGGGGATGTGAAAATGGGGAAGACACTCCTCTATCCCTTACTGTATTCAGCCATTTAAATCAACACTTCTGTTACCAGATGTGTGGGTTTCCACAAAGCAAGCAATTCCTCAATGCGCCCTGGGTGTCTGACGCTAACTGGTATTAGTGCAGACTCACAGGCTCAGGACTCGGGCCCACAAGGTGGACTCATCTCCCCCAGCTTCAAAGCTGGTAACAAGTCCTGGTGGTCCTTGTGCTTCTGACTCACGGGTGTAGACAAGGTGTTTTTCCAGGGCCTAAACTGTCCCTCCTGCCCCCACATGACAGGCATTCTCTCTTGGCCCCAGCCTGCTCCCCAGCGCAGCCGCTCTGACCTCCAGAATGGGCCGAGGTCTCCACTGAGAGAGCCCCCACTGTTCCAAGTGCTGTGCACAGGTGGGCTCATTATACTGCGAAAGTAGGCCGCTTTACACACATGTAATCATGTGGAAACAGAGGCTCCCTAGGGATAAGCCAATCACCCGATTCCCTCAACTAGGAAGGGAAGAACTGGGATTGGGTGCCTCCTGGCGATCCTCCTGCTGGGAGGACTTAAAATTCTACCCAATCCCAGACACAGGGACCCTGCAGGGGCTGAGGATACAGGGAGGAACACCAATCAGCAGGAGGAACCATCACAAACCCAATGACCCCCACAGGAAACGCCCACCCTGTCCACAGTGCCTGCAGAAGGCTGGGGCCAACCACTTCAGGCAGCCTGACCCAGCTGGCCCCATGCAGGCCACATTAAGCACCGCACCCCCCGACTCCGGAATCCCAAAATAGGGACTGAAAGGGTCTTTCAGTTCAGTTCAGTCACTCAGTCGTGTCCCACTCTTTGCGACCCCATGAATCACAGCACGCCAGGCCTCCCCTGTCCATCACCAACTCCCGGAGGTCACTCAGACTCATGTCCATCGAGTCAGTGATGCCATCCAGCCATCTCATCCTTGGTTGTCCCCTTCTCCTCCTGCCACCAATCCCTCCCACGTCAGTCTTTTCCAATGAGTCAACTCTTCTCATGAGGTGGCCAAAGTACTGGAGTTTTAGCTTCAGCATCATTCCTTCCAAACAAATCTCAGGGTTGATCTCCTTCAGAATGGACTGGTTGGATCTCCTTTCAGTCCAAGGGACTCTCAAGAGTCTTCTCCAACACCACAGTTCAAAAGCATCAATTCTTCGGTGCTCAGATTTCTTCACAGTCCAACTCTCACATCCATACATGACCACTAGAAAAACCATAGCCTTGACTAGACAGACCTTAGTTGGCAAAGTAATGTCTCTGCTTTTGAATATGCTGTCTACATTGGTCATAACTTTTCTTCCAAGGAGTAAGCGTCTTTTAATTTCATGGCTGCAGTCACCATCTGCAGTGATTTTGGAGCCCCCCAAAATAAAGTCTGACACTGTTTCCACTGTTTCCCCATCTATTTCCCATGAAGTGATGGGACCGGATGCCATGATTTTCGTTTTCTGAATGTTGAGCTTTAAGCCAACTTTTTCACTCTCCTCTTTCACTTTCATCAAGAGGCTCTTTAGTTTCTCTTTACTTTCTGCCATAAGGGTGGTGTCATCTTCGTATCTGAGGTAAACAGCTGTGAAAAGAAGAGAAGCGAAAAGCAAAGGAGAAAAGGAAAGATATAAGCATATGAATGCGGAGTTCCAAAGGATAGCAAGAAGAGATAAGAAAGCCTTCTTCAGCTATCAATGCAAAGAAATAGAGGGAAAGAACAGAATGGGAAAGACTAGAGATCTCTTCAAGAATAGAGATACCAAGGGAACATTTCATGCAAAGATGGGCTCGATAATGGACGTAACAGAAGCAGAAGATGTTAAGAAGAGGTGGCAAGAACACACAGAAGAACTGAACAAAAAGATCTTCAAGACCCAGATAATCGTGATGATGTGATCACTAATCTAGAGCCAGACATCTTGGAATGTGAAGTCAAGTGGGCCTAAGAAAGCATCACTATGAACAAAGCTAGTGGAGGTGATGGAATTCCAGTTGAGCTATTTCAAATCCTGAAACATGATGCTGTGAAAGTGCTGCATTCAGTATGCCAGCAAATGTGGAAAACTCAGCAGTGGCCACAGGACTGGAAAAGGTCAGTTTTCATTCCAATCCCAAAGAAAGGCAATGCCAAAGAATGCTCAAACTACTGCACAGTTGCACTCATCTCACATGCTAGTAAAGTAATGCTCAAATTTTTCCAAGCCAGGCTTCAGCAATACGTGAACCGTGAACTCCCTGATGTTCAAGCTGGTTTTAGAAAAGGCGGAGGAACCAGAGATCAAATTGCCAACATCCGCTGGATCATGGAAAAAACAAGAGTTCCAGAAAAACATCTATTTCTGCTTTATTGAATATGCCAAAGCCTTTGACTGTGTGGATCACAATAAAACTGTGGAAAATTCTGAAAGAGATGGGAATACCAGACCACCTAACCTGCCTCTTGAGAAATCTGTATGCAGGTCAGGAAGCAATAGTTAGAACTGGACATGGAACAACAGACTGGTTCCAAATAGGAAAAGGAGTACATCAAGGCTGTATACTGTCACCCTGCTTATTTAACTTCTATGCAGAGTACATCATGAGAAACGCTGGACTGGAAGAAACACAAGCTGGAATCAAGATTGATTGCTGGGAGAAATATCAATAACCTCAGATAAGCAGATGACACCACCCTTATGGCAGAAAGTGAAGAGGAGCTAAAAAGCCTCTTGATGAAAGTGAAAGAGGAGAGTGAAAAAAGTTGGCTTAAAGCTCAACATTCAGAAAACAAAGATCATGGCATCCGGTCCCATCACTTCATGGGAAATAGATGGGGAAACAGTGGAAACAGTGTCAGACTTCATTTTTTTGGGCTCCAAAATCACTTCAGATGGTGACTACAGCCATGAAATTAAAAGACACTTGCTCCTTGGAAGAAAAGTTATGACCAACCTAGACAGCATATTCAAAAGCAGAGACATTACTTTGCCGACTAAGGTCCGCCTAGTCAAGGCTATGTTTTTTCCTGTGGTCACGTATGGATGTGAGAGTTGGACTGTGAAGAAGGCTGACCGCCGAAGAATTGATGCTTTTGAACTGTGGTGTTGGAGAAGACTCTTGAGAGTCCCTTGGACTGAAAGGAGATCCAACCAGTCCATTCTGAAGGAGATCAACCCTGAGATTTGTTTGGAAGGAATGATGCTGAAGCTGAAACTCCAGTACTTTGGCCACCTCATGCGAAGAGTTGACTCATTGGAAAAGACTCTGATGCTGGGAGGGATTGGGGGCAGGAGGAGAAGGGGACGACAGAGGATGAGATGGCTGGATGGCATCACGGACTCGATGGACGTGAGCTTGAGTGAACTCCGGGAAATGGTGATGAACAGGGAGGCCTGGCGTGCTGCGATTCATGGGGTCGCACAGTCGGATAACGACTGAGCGACTGAACTGAACTGAACTGGTATTTCTCCCGGCAATCTTGGTTCCAGCTTGTGTTTCTTCCAGTCCAGCGTTTCTCATGATGTACTCTTTGCATCCAACCAAAGCATTTCACAGACAAGGAAGTTGAGGGGGGAGTGTCTTCCGGGTTCACACCACTACTTAGTAGCAGAGGAGGGCCAAAGCCCAGGTGTCCACACCGGGGTCGGCGTCCCAGACTGGGAGAACTCCCCTCTTTCCTTTGCTGCTGGACCGAGCTCAACCCTGCCCCTCAGCAGCCCAGAAGTCCACAGCCCACCCTCGCCTCCCGCACCCCCTGCCCCTGCCTGCGGGGGCCCAGGAACCCCACAGGGCAGGGGACAAGGCTGGGGGCTGGGGAGTGGACCCTTCTGCGGGTCCAGCCCCCCTTTCGCCGCCCTGGTCCCTCCTCCTGTGGGAGAAGGAAGGGGTGGGCCGCCTCTGCAGCGAAGATGCGACTCAAATAACATTTCCGCATTGTGAGTGCGGAGACAGCCTTGAATCTGCTTTCATTGTTGTTGTTTATCAAGTCCTTTCTCTATAAAACGGCGAGACTGAGCAGCCCAGGTCCTCTCCAGAACCCCGGCTGGTAAATACTGCAAGGGACGGCCTCGGCGGTGGAACTCTGCTGCCGCAAGGAGGCCAGTCCCCTCCCGCTGCTCGTTCGCTTGGCCGACGCTCCCTTTTCCCGTCTGGTCGGGTTGAGAAATGCCTCCCTCTCCCTTGCGCGGAGCCTCGGCGCCCGGCGGAGGCGGGCCATATTGCCTTGGAGACAGGCAGGTGGCGCTGAGCGGTCGCCCCGGCAGCCAATAGAAGAGTGAGGGGCGGGGCCAGCGGGTCGTGTGCCGCCGCGGCGGGGCTTGCAGGTCAGCTGGGCGCGTTGGGGGAGGGGTCGCAGGCCCCGCGGGGGGTCGCGGGGTTCCTGGGGTCCCGGGTCCGCGGCCTGGTCGTGGGATCGGGGCTCGGAGGCTCAGCGCCCCAGGGTCTCCTCCGCCCTGGGGGAGGAGCCGCGGGCGGCGATGGGAGAGGGCAGGGAGGCGCGAGGCAGGGGTCGCCCGCCAGCCTCGTCCCGGAGACGCGAGGCCTTCCCTCCCGCCCAGGAGGCCCCGCCGCCGAGCCCGCCCGGTGGGCAGTGGGAGACCGAGGCCCGGGCGAGAGGGAAGCGCCTGAGCGGCCGGCCTTGGCAGGCCCAGGACCCCGGGCCCAGCCCCCGCCCTCTTCCCGGGCCGGAGCAGACTGGTTCGCTGCGGGGCGAGGGTGCCGCGTGTGCATCCGCCCCTTCCCCGCCTGCGTATTTCTTTCCAGGTGGGGTCTTGCCGGCCCTGTGAAGGCCCAAGAAGCATGAAGCTCCTGTGTGTGGTGGCCGTGGTCGGGAGTCTTCTGGTGCCCCCAGCCCAAGCCAACAAGGTGCGGCGCCCATGCAAGCCAACCTCGCCTGCGCCCGGCGTCCCGGAGGAGGGCGGAAGGGCTGCTGCCCCAGACCGGCCCCCTCGGTGCCCTGCGGGCCGTGCCGGGGTAGGGAGTGCTCTCTCGGGCCTAGGCTGCAGGCCCCTGGGGGAGGGGGTGGTCTGCGGGGCCCACGTCTGGATCTGAAACGCGCACGGTGGAGTTCCAGCTAGGGTCCTGTGTTTGGGCAAGTTGTCTAGGCTCTCCGTATCTTCCTTTGCTCTTGGATGCCTTTGGGTTGGTGCCGCTAGCACCGCTGTGCGGGGAGCTTCCAGTCGCCCAGTAGGTGTAATGTAAGGATTGTGAGGTTTGTGCAGGGGCAGGTTTCTGGGTGGAGAGGCCCCACCTCTGAGCAGGGATTGGAGACCACTTTCATTCTTTAGGGATTATGGCCTGGAGCTGGGTTTGAGTAGGTCTCTGGAATTTGAGATTGTGAAAATCACTGAGGCTTTTAATCTGAGTCTGTGGTTTGCTCCCAGTTCCTCTGGGCAATTCCTACCTGGAATGAAAGTTCTGTGTTGTTGTGTTGTCTCTGACCTGTTCCAGATAGGGAGAGCTTCCAGAGGGTTTGCTAGAGTGTTTCCACCGATACGTCCGCTTTCTGGGGTTCACCCCAGCCTTCCCCTTCCCTGATCCTTACCTAAGAAGTTGGAGGTGGAATGGGGAGAAGAGGCCAGCCACTAAGCCTGCTGGAGCCAGGTACACACAGGTGTGAGGCCCTGGGCAAAGGGCTGCCACCTTGCTTGCCCCTCCCCAAAGCCGTGAGTATCATCTGCAGCCCCAGACAATTTCTTGAGGAGCCTGTGGTGTAGCAGCCTTCCTCCAGATGCCACTCCTGCTGACCCCGGGCCTGGGAGAAGGTCAGGAGCACTCATGCGGTCACTTTATGAAGGAGGGAACTGAAGGCTGAGACTCTTGCTAGAACTTGAAGCCAGTGGCCCTGCCCACCTGACCCGAGACTTCTCTTGCAGAGTTCCGAAGATATCCGTTGTAAATGCATCTGTCCACCGTATAGGAACATCAGCGGGCACATCTACAACCAGAATGTGTCACAGAAGGACTGGTAAGGCGTTGCCCAGGCTGGCCCTTGAGGTTGTGGGTGCTGACTGGGCCTTATGGACCCCCAGAGGATAACCTCGCTCCCCATTTCCACAGAGAGCCTTACAAAAGAATATTTTGTCCCTGGTCACACATTCGATTGGAAATAAGATCCAGATGTGTTTCATTCTAGCTGAGGGGTTCCTGGTCCGAGGAGTGGATTTTGCTTTGATTTGGGTGTTTGTTCACATCTGCAGAATGGTAACATGTTGGGAGAGAGAGGTTTTAGGGTCACATATGGGGGAGTTTTCTCGAAGCTCTGTTAGCTGTGTTCTTTGGTGCCAATGTCATGACCACCTTGTGAGGCAGTGCTCCCATTCTAACTTTAGAGACGGAGGCTCAGAGAGAATGTCCGTTCTCCTCCTGGAGTCTTGAATCCACTTCTGGATGCCTCACGTCAAAAAAAGAGGGAAATCAGTAAGCATTCATTCAGAGAAAGGAGGCCTGCTTGTTGAAGGGAAGTTTCAACGTGCTGTCCTGGGAAGAGCGGTTTAAGGAACTGTAGTCGAAAGAGGCCTTGGGGGCACAGGTAGCTGAAAGGAGGGAGGGGGCCGGTGTGCTGGGGGCTGGGGCTTCGTGTGATGCCTCAGGACTGAGTCAGTGAGGCAAGCGCCCAGGACCAGATTTCAGTGTGGTGTGAGGGGCCTCATCCGGGCTGTGTCAGGAGCTGGGGCGCCTCGTCCCGAGGGCTCTGGGCACAGGGTCCGGGGCCAGGTCCCTGTGGATGGGTCACACTCACATGGGGAGCGGCCCAGGAACCCCAGGGGCTTTGAGAAAATGAAGAGTACCAGCACCCCCTCCCTTGAGAATTTTGGGTTCTTGCTGTTCCCAGCTTTACTGAGATAAATCAGACATATGACATCATGTATGGTTTCGACGGATGGGGACTTGACACACACGTATTGTGGAGCGAGGTTAGATGACGCCTCCGTTGCCTCACAGGGTTGCCGTGGGGGCGGGGGAGGTAGATCGTTTAGGAGCTACTCTTAGCAGCTCTCCCGTGTATATAATACAGTGTTGTTAACTGTAGTCACCACGCTGGACAGTTGATCCCCCTCCTCCTGCCCGGACACCCAAAAGATTTGGATTCCGTGACTGTGGCTGTGGCGGGTGGGGCATCGCAACTGTGGTGCAGTGCCGTGGCACAGAGAGCGCGTGGAGATATGAACCCATCCCACCAGTCCAGTCGTCAGTGTGTGATTTTCTGAGACCCATTCTGGTCAGATGCAAACCCTGGATCCAGCCTGCCCGCCTTCAAACACAGCTCTGCTCCTTGTTCACTGGGAAACTGATTACTTAATCCCCAGTTTATTTCGTTTCGCGTCTGTAAAATGGTGGCAGTATTCTGAGTGTTAAAGGAGAGTATGTGGGTGGGAGTGTGTGTGCACGGGTGTGGGTGTGCGGGTGTGAGTGGGTGTGAGTGTGGTGGGGTGTTGGGTGGGTGTGGGTGTGAGTGCACGGGGGGTGGGTGTGAGTGGGTGTGTGTGGTGGGGTGTTGGGTGTGTGGGTGTGTGCATGGGGGTGTGTATGCGGGTGTGAGTGGGTGTGTGGGTGTGCGGGTGTGGGGGTGTGGGTGTGAGTGTATTGGGGTGTTGGGTGTGTGTGGGTGTGAGTGTGCACGGGGGGTGAGTGTGTATGCGGGTGTGAGGGTGAGTGGGTGTGGGTGTGTGAGTGTGGGTGTGGGTGTGAGGGGGTAAGTGGGTGGGGGTGAGTGGGTGCGGGTGTGAGTGGGGGTGTGAGTGTGTGTGTGTGTGCAGGTGGGTGTGTGTGGGTGCAGGTGTGAGTGGGTGTGTGCGCTGGTGTGAGTGTGTGTGTGGGGGGTGGGAGGGTGCGGGTGTGAGTGGGTGTGCATGCGGGTGTGGGTGCGGGTGTGAGTGGGTGTGCGTGCAGGTGTGGGTGTGTCTGTGGGAGTGTGTGGGTGTGAGTGGGTGTGTGTGTGTGCGAGTGTGTGTGTGGGGTGTGAGGGTGTGGGTGTGAGTGTATTGGGGTGTTGGGTGTGTGTGGCTGTGAGTGCATGAGGGGTGAGGGTGTATGCGGGTGTGAGTGTGTGTGAGTGTGTGTGAGTGTGTGCGGGTGTGAGGGAGTGAGTGGGTGTGGGTGTGTGAGTGGGGGTGTGTGTGGGTGTGAGGGGGTAAGTGGGTGGGGTGAGTGGGTGCGAGGGTGTGTGTGGGGGTGTGAGTGTGTGGGTGTGTGTGGGTGGGGGTGAGAGTGGGTGTGTGCGGGTGTGGGTGTGAGTGTGTGCAGGGGGGTGAGTGTGTCCGGGTGTGTGTGTGGGTGTGAGTGGATGTGTGTGTGGGTGTGTGTGGGTGTGAGTGTGCATGCTTGTGCAGTGCAGGTACAAGTACAGCATTTAGAGCAGTTCCTGGCGCGCGCATGGAGAGTGCTGTACGACTGCTGGCTGATGGTCGCGTCTGTGGTGGCAGTCTGAGCAGCTTGAGCATCTCCAGACACGGGGTCCTGTGGAAAGGAGTGTTTATTCAGAGCCAAGAGCGGAGCTGATGTGCGCACTGAAGCCCAGCGGGTCAGCCTGCTGCCGGGCCAGGCAGGGGCGGTGCTATTTGTGGGTTGTCGTCATTGTTAAGTCGCTAAGGCATGTCCCACTCTTGACCCCATGGGCGATAGCCCACCAGGCTCCTCTGTCCTTGGGATTCTCCAGGCAAGAATACTGGAGTGGGTCGTCATTTCCTTCCCCAGGGAATCTTCCCAACCCAGGGATCAAACCCGGGTATCCTGCGTTGTAGGCAGATTCTTCTTTGTCTGAGCAAATGACATCAGGAATAAATGGATAGACTGCCCCAGCCTGACACCAGCTAATACGGCTACATCCCTCAGGCCCTGGGACGAGAGTAAGGCTTGAAAACACAAGGGTGACTTCCCCTGGAGGACAGGGTCCTATCTGGACCTCTCAGGCTGCAGTTCATCTTCCTAAGAAGTCAGTGTTAGGGGCTCCAGTTCCATGAAGGCTGGTGGGTGGAAACATGCTGGGACATTAGACCCCAGGGTTCTGGGACCCCGTGACCCTGGGCTGTCTCGAGGGGAGCCATCGCAGGCTGCCTGGAGTCTCTTTGGGAGGAATGCGGCCTGGCCCTGGGATCCTTGACCCTGGGGCCAGGGCCAGAGGAGCCCCGCTGTGTCCTCAGGCCCTCCCGTGGGCCCCTCTGCCGGGGGGCTGCCTGTGTGCTCCCCTGGTTGAGCAGGTGAAGCCTGGGCATCTGCGCGGTGCAGGCCTGTTCCTGTGTTGCCGGCGCTCTGCCATCTTGTGGGGGTTCCCATCCCTGCGAGGGGCAGAGATCCCGACACCTTCGCCCTGAGGGCAGGGCAGTCCCGGAGCAGCAACTCACCTGGGAAGCTGGCTAGGCGAGTCTTCCTTATTTCTAAAAAGAACCTTTTTCAAACAAATCTGTTTTGGAAACACTGTGTGAAGCAGTCAGGACTGCACCTCCTCCAGCCTCCTGCACGGAGGGCCCCAGGGTGCCCCAGGGAGCATAGTTCAGCCTGCTCCGTCTGTGCGGACCCCGAGGCCCAGAGAAGTTTCGCACATCACCTGCAGGAAACAGAACTCTCAACCAGCTTGCCCCTGTGACCCTCTCCCCTAAGGTGTTGTAACTGTTCCCCCTAAAGGGACATGCCACGGTTTCACCAGTTCTCTGGGGGAGAACACATCCCTTATGGGGAACCCATAAGTCCTACTGACCTGCCACAGTGACCTCCCAGACCCAGGGAGGAATCCGGGCCTGGTAGGTTGGCCTCTGAGGTGAGAGGTCCCAGGAGTGATGACCCAGTGCCGGGAGTGGGCCTGACCCTGTCCGTCTCTCGGCCCCTCCCTAGGCGCTGCGTTGAGTTAAGAATAGGGAGCCACATGCCCAGCGTGAGAACTGGAGTCATGAGGGGTTTAGGTAAAATCACACCACACACGGGACTTAAAGGGGACAGAGGCAATGGAGGACATGCCATCCCACACAGTTGGTGCCTGTGCCAGAAACCCAGCCCCAGCCTAAGGGGCCCTGGGCAGTTCAGGACAGGCTGATTGATTTCAAGGATTCAGGTCAGAGCTGGAAGGGAGGGCCTAGAGGGTCATCTGGCACTGCCCCTGCAGCTGCCCGGAAGGGTCAGGCTGGGGCACAGTCAAGATCAGGCCTGAGGCATGGTCACGGTTGGCAGGGCCCCCGGCTGAGACAGCAGTGGGAGGGGGTAGGGAAGTGGGGTTCAGAGACCTGGAAGGAGGCCAAGTCACGGGCGGGCAGTTGGGTGACTTCTTGGGTCAGCTGTGGCTCCTGGTCCGGTCTGGTCAGGAGGAGGGGCCAGTGGAGGCACTGTCTGCAGCAGGGACTGGAGGTGGGGGGCCTTGGAGTTTATGCCAGTGGGACCCTCACCCGGTTAGTCACGGAGGGCAAGGGCCCCTGACGCTGCGGGTTGGGACAGGGGTTCTGCCCTCCCCAACCCATCGGAGGCCCTGCCTTCCCTGGGGAACCCTCCCTCCCACCCTGCGCCTGGCCCCCCACAGTCCTCTGTCTGTTGCAGCAACTGCCTGCACGTGGTGGAGCCCATGCCGGTGCCCGGCCACGACGTGGAGGCCTACTGCCTGCTGTGTGAGTGCAAGTATGAGGAGCGGAGCACCACCACCATCAAGGTGCCGGGCACGCCCCGCCCACCCGCGCAGCCCCGCCCCCGCACAGTGGCCCCGCCCACTCCTTGTTGCCCCACCCCTGCACAGCTGCGGCCCTGACCCCCCCAGCTTCTCGCTTCCTTCTGGAGCCTCAGCCTGTTTCAGAGCCGCTCTCCCTCTGACACCACCGCGGTTGCAGGGGGAACCTGGGAGAGGGGCTGGAGGAGGCCCCCCCTACTTTTCCCTTTTTTCCTTCCCTCTTGCCATTTGTTCAGCGGACAGTTTCAGGGTTCCTGTTGTGCCCCGGGCACCATGAGCCTTACTGGGAGGGGAGTTAGCCGCCCTCTGGAGCCCCCAGTCTGGTTAAGCTTCCAAAGCAACAAAGCCGCAGGCCTGGCAGGACAGGTCCCAGACGCCCCCTTTACTGCCCCTGAACCCTGTTCCTGTGGGTCAGTGGGTGAACTCAGCAGAGCTGGTGGGAGGCTGGGAGAGGCCTGGCCCCTGGCCCCTCGCCCTGCTCCAGGCAGGCTGTCTCCTGCTCCACCCCTACCATGGTGAGCCAGGCTGTGCTCGCTGGCTGCCAGTGTGAGCACCTCTTGGCCCAGCCAGCCCTTAAGCGTGTTTCTGTGTGTGCTGTGAAGGGTCTGGAAATAATAGTGTCAGGCAAGAGCCCTCAGGAATTCAGCAGCACTGCTCAGCCCTCATCGTCTGTCACCTTGGTGCTGCCAGAGGACCGGTGGTTCTCGTGGGGTTCCCTCCACCGAGGGCATGGCCTGTGGAGGCGGGATGTGCCGTCTCTGCACGCGCGAGGCTCCTGGCCCGCCTGCAGGCACCACAGGCCCCAGGGCAGCTGGGTCTCTTCCGCGCGCAGATCGTCATCGCCATCTACCTGTCGGTGGTGGGCGCCCTCCTGCTCTACATGGCCTTCCTGATGCTAGTGGACCCTCTGATCCGGAAGCCGGACGCCTACACCGAGCGGCTGCGCAACGAGGAGGAGAGTGAGGTACGGGCTCTGCCGGCCCCTCGCCCCCTCCCCGGCCCCCGTTCACTCTTCCACTCAAACGCTCTCCCTTCTGCAGTGTGTCCTCAGGGAGGGCTGCCCTTTGCCCTCCCAGGCGCAGCGGGGCCGCCCCTGAGCTCCGCTGGCCTGGCAGCCTCGGCGCACTGGCAGAGGGGCGGTGAGCTCGCCCGCATGTGGCCGCTCAGGCCTAGTGCCCGGCTGACAGTGGGCCTGGAGTGGGCGCCCAGAGAGTCGGCAGAGCCCAGGGGGGCAGCAGAGGCCTGGCGGCTCTTTGTGGGCATGGAGGCGGGGCACGCACGCCAGGTGCGGGCGCTGACGATGTCGGGGGCTCCTGGCCTGTTCCCCTGGGGCGGGCCCCTCAGGCCTACATAGCTGCACCTGTGCCCTAGACGGGTGAGGGAGGGAGCCCCAGCATCTACAGGGGCGGGACTCAGGACGCCTCAGGCCCTGGGGTCGGGCTGCCTTGGGCTGCCTGCTGTTTCTGGAAACACTCCTGCGTTCATCCGGGGGTACTGGGCATCCCCAGGGAGCTGTACCAGGGACATCTGGTGGTGGAGGGTCCCAGTGAGTCCGGGGAGAGTTAGTGGAAAACATGGAAAGATGTTTAGCATGAAAGAAAAGCAAGTCCAGGCTAAAGAAGGTGCGTGAGAGCCTTCCTCCAGGGTGTTGCATGGAGCTTGGCCTCAGCCTGGTTTACGTAAAACCAGGGCAGAAGGACCAGATCTGGGAGGTTAGCACCAGGTCAGAGGGCCTCATCTCGCAGAGACAGGGTGAGCCGGGCCGGGAGGCTCCGGTGACGGGGTGAGTGGTCACTTGGGGCACCAGGCTTAGCTGCCTCGCCACCCACCTGCCCCCTTGAGAACGTCCCACGCAGTGTGTGCCCGGAGCAGGGAAGGGCAGATCCCCACCCAGAAGGTCCGGGGCTGGGACCTCAGGGTGAGGCTCCCAGCCAGGTGGGGCCCTGGTGGGTGCACGCCCCCAGCCTCCTGCTAACACGTGCTTAGCGAGGTGGAGCCAGGTGGGAGGCGGCGGGCCGGCAGTTGGGTGGTCCACCTCCAGGAGGAAGCCTTGAGACCCTACCTGGTGATTACTGCGCGGTAATAGCAGCTCTGCTGGGGAGGAGCCTGCGGCTGAGCACGGGGCGGTCAGGGGGAGGCGATAATTGCAGTCCTGGCCGGGGAGCAGCTGAGAGATGGGCGCTGATTACACACCCCGCTGCCTCCCGGAATGTTCGCCTCGGGGCTGCAGGGCCCCAGGGGCGGGAACCCCTCGCAGCTCTGTGTGCGCCCTGCCCTGCTGCCCGGCCCCTCCCAGCCCCTTTCTCTTCCTCCTGCTGGGCCCGGGTGCCGCAGGCGCCCGTGTGGGCGCACAGACCTCCCGGCTGAGCCCGGGCGTGGGGGGCTGGGTGCCTGGGGGGCTTCTGACGGGGACCTCCTCTTCTCTGGGTGTCAGTGGGCGAGGGCCTCCTGGCAGTGGGGCTCCGGGCCGGGGGTGCTCGGGTGCTGAGGGTGCTGGGGCTGAGTGAGTGGGTATGGGGGTGTCTCCTCCTGTGCAGTGCTCGCAGGCTCGGGGAGGAGGGCCTGCCAGGCGCAGGCTGGGGTCTGAAGAGCATGCCCCTTGGAAGGATGGGGTCCCCTGACGCTGGGAGCCAGGCTTCATCCCAAGAGGAAGAAAGGCTCTAGGCCTGGGCAACTCAGTGACCTTGGGGCAAAGGCCCCCTCTCCCCCACTCTGGGAGTCAGGGGTCAAAGGTGAGATGGGCGGGCCCGTCACATCCCAGGATGGGTGCCCCTTGGTTGGGTGCCCCATTTCTGTAGCCGGGAGCTCCTACCCTGGGGCTCAAGGATGAGCAGGAAGGGGAGGCCTTGCCCACTGCCTGCAGGAGATGAAAGGCTCACTGCCTTTGAAGGCGCCGGCGGCCCTCGGTGGGCCCGGCGCGGGCCGCTGCCTCTGCAAGATTCCAGCGGCATCGGCAGTAATCCCTGGGCTCAGACGCCCTTTGAAAGGAGGGAAGCCGTCCTGTTTGCTGGGCAGAGATGGCAAACAGGGGGCGCGCCACATGTGCAGTTGGGGCCCCTTTGAAGACAGGAGGGAGGGTCTCTGCACTTTGCAGCGTGGGCCTGAGCTCTGAGGGTCCCCGAGATGGCAGCCTGGGGTGGGTGTGGCGGGGGAGGGGAGAGGGGCTTGTGGAGGACGACCGTGCTGGCAACCGGGGAGCCCGGCCTCCAAGCAGCCCTCTGCTGGGCGGAGGGCAGCCCAAGGTGGGCAGGGCGCTGGCCCGCTGAGCGCCCTAGGGCAGGGGCCAGTGGGCGCCCGGAGCGGCTGTCAGCACCTCGTGGCCTGGCTGCTGGGGATGCGGTGCGGGGCTGCGGTCGCGGCGGAGCCTGCTGTGCACAGGCCGTCCCGGGGTCTCACCCAGTCAGCTCTCCAAGTCTGAGCTCCTGCCCCAGCGTAGCCGCTGCAGGGCTGTCTGTCTTTACTGGCATCTGTGCAGCCTTGAGAAGGAGGCCCAACCCACCATGTTGGGCGGTGGGGCCCCAGCACGAAGCAGCACCCTGACTGCTGGAGGGGAGGCCTGGCTGCGGGGGGGGTCACCAGGCACAGCGAGGCCAGAGACCTGGGGCCGGGAGGCCCGCCTGAGGGCTTGAGTGCGGGGCTCAGGGACGCGCGGGCCCAAGTCTGCTATGACCTTGGGCAGCAGGTGCTTGGCCTCCGGAGCCACGGACGGGCCGGTCTCCGAGCCTGGGGACGGTGCAGGTGATGCGCCACGGTGCGTCGGGCACCCTGGACGCCTGTCCTGCCGCCCACTTTCCTCCCAGTCAGCAGGGCTCCCCTCTTGCCCTCAGTGCCCAGACGCCCAGCTCTGGCGTGGTAGCACCCGTCTGTCTGTCCTGCTCTGGGCATCTCTAGGACAGGGGTGGCGTCTCTAATTCCCACTAATCAGACTGATAGCAACGGAAGTGTGGAGCTGCTCAGCTGCAGCTCTCCCGCTTAGGAGCTGTTTGTCAAGACTTAACGTGAAGGAGAAACTGTGGTCTTGCGAAAAATCCCATGGACAGAGGAGCCTGGAAGGCTGCAGTCCATGGGATCACTAAGAGTCAGACATGACTGAGCGACTTCACTTTCACTTTTCACTTTCCTCCATTGGAGACGGAAATGGCAACCCTCTCCAGTGTTCTTGCCTGGAGAATCCCAGGGAGAGGGGAGCCTGGTGAGCTACCATCTATGGGGTTGCACAGAGTCGGACACGACTGAAACGACTTAGCAGCAGCAGCAGCTGGCTTAATGCCCCGCTCTTGGCTCCCTCTGCCCCCACCAGGACGGGACAAGGGAGCATCTGCTGTGAGGACGGCCTGCCCCAGCTCCCAGAAGGGACGCGAGGATGGATGGGTGGGCAGGGTGAGGGTCCCTGGGCCCCCAGAGCTGGTATGGCTCAGTCCTGGGGACCCTGCCGCCTCTCATGGTGGCCTTCAGCAGCCCCTCATCTAGACGCCCACACAGAGCCTGGTCCTGAGCCCGAAAGGGAGGGAGCTGAAAGGCGGCTGTCCCCAGCCCCTGCCTGGGGGCTCCCAGGGGTGGGCCTCACGCTGGCAGTTGTTGCTGTGGATTGAGCACTTGCAGGCTGCCAGGTCCCGCTAACCACCGTGCTCCTTGTCCCTGAGAAGACGCCCTGCAGCGCCGTCCGCGGCGGGGAGCAGGGTTGAAGGACGGTGGTGCTCAGCACTGTTCCCCCCCGTCAGAGCCCAGGCGCAGAGGCGGGTTTGAGTCCACGGCTGTGCTCCCACCCCCGGACTGCCGGGAGCAGAACCCCGAGCTCCTGTGGGCTGCAGCTCCGGTGGCCGGTGTGTAACCGCCGTACCGGACGCCAGCGCGGCGAATCCTGGCCAGTACCGGAGGCAGGGCGCGGGGCGGGGAGTGTCTGCTGCCTCCCAGTGTTGTGTGAGGCTGCGTGTGTGTGTGTGTGTGTGCGTGCGTAGTGTGCGTGCACACACAGGCGTCCACGCTGGATCGCCCGGTGTGTGTGATTCCTGCCGACGGTTTAGTCGAGTTGAAGAAGACCGGCTTTATTAAGCTGGAGCTGGGGGAGGTAAGGTCGCTTGTTAGGGGACACGCAGCTGCTGAGTGGCTAGGGGCGGAGAGCGTGCCCCTCGGGGCCCAGGCCCGGAACCCAGGGGTCCTGAGACGCCGCCCTCTCGGTTCTGTGGTCCCGATCCTTGTCCAGCCAGGCCGAGCGCACTTCCTCGGGGTCCGGGGCAGGGCTCGGGGGCCAGTGCCCGTCTCTGGCTCCCCGGGGCTGGCCCACCAGCCTCACCCCTCCTGCTGGTGCTGGCCTGCTGTCCCCTCACCCCCACTCCCCACCCCCCGTCCCCCGCCTGGCAGCTGTGTGGCGACAGAAGCCGTGCCAGCTCGGGGCATTAGCAGCAGAGTTGCATTTACTGGGCGGCTCTGGGCCTGGAGAGGTGTGCTAATCCCTTAAGAGATGTGTGGCAAGGGATGAGAGGCAGGCAGAGCTGGGGAGGAAATCCCCGGGCTGTGGGCCTGGCCCTCAGCTCTAATTCCCCAAAGATCAGCTCAGGTCCTGCAGGAAATGTGCAGGCTCTGGAGCCTCCGAGGCAGAGAGGTGGTAATTAGGGGGCCGAGCTGCCTTTGACGACAGCCACACCGTGAGGGCGGGGGTGGGGAGGGTCGGAGGGGCTCCGGAGGGCACGCAGGGCGGGCCCCCACGCCGCCTCTGCCAGACACTCTGCTTCCGTGAACGGGCTGGGGTCCCAGCCCCACAGAGCAGTCCCGGGTCTCCCTGCTGTCCCCGGCCAGCATGGCCGGGGTGTCCCAGCCACGGGGCCACGTGCGTGCGTCTCCTCACAGGACAAGCTCATTGAGCCTGTGCTGACTGGGCGGGCCTGAAGCTGACTCTCTGTGCTCCCCTTGAGGGGCAGGGATGCCTGGGGTGCATCTGGGCCTGGCCCGAGCCCTACTGCCCGGAGCCCTCGCGCGCCCACAGCCATTGCCCCGAGCTGGCAGGGCCCTCGAGGAGGATGGGCTTGAGGGCCGCTCTCCCCGCACCCCTTCCGTGTCGGGCATTTGAAACCCCCTGCTCCCCTTCCCACGGCAGGACGCTCGTTCTGCGGCGGCTGCCACCTTCGGGCCCCGAGCAAACACGGTCCTGGAGCGCGTGGAGGGCGCGCAGCAGCGGTGGAAGCTGCAGGTGCAGGAGCAGCGGAAGACCGTCTTCGACCGGCACAAGATGCTCAGCTAGGCGCGCCCGCCTCCGGGGCTGGACGGAACCGCCGCACGGAGCCGCCCTCTCCCAGCTCTGTGCCGCCCTCCGGTCTCCCCCGTTAAAGCCCCGGCAGCTTTCCTTCTCTCCGTGCTCAGCTGTGTGATCCTGGAAGGGCACTGGTTCCCCGTCAGGTGGTCTCGGAGTGGAGGGGAGGGGACCACAGCTAGCCAGGGCCCTTGGGGCTGGAGCAGGCCTGTCTCCTGGCTGGGCCCTCCTCACCCCAGCCCGTGCACCACCCTCCTGGCTCCAGACCCTGGGGGCTCGGTCATCATCGGGAGCTGCCTCTCGACCGGCCCACCCCAGCCCTCAGGACGGCCCTGCCGGGAGTGCTGGGTGCTCAACCCACTGGTCCTCGGGGCCCCTGGTTGTGTTCCGGCTTCTCCCCCATCTTCTCGCATTGACGAGGGTGAGCAGAGGGCAGGGCCCTGCTCACTCTGGCCGGGCCCCGCTCCCACCTCAGAAGCCAAGCTGCCCCCCCACCCTGTCCCTGCCCCCCAGGCTGCAGTTGCTGAACCATTGGTTGGGACCACAGGACCCCGAGGCCAGACGGTGGCCCCCAGCCCCGGGCCCCGGTCCTCAGATTGCCACTTGCCCTGAGTCTCAGCGTCCCCGTGCATGGAGACCGCTGTCCTGTTACTCGCCATCATTAAATTGGCTTTTTTCTTTTTCTCGTTTTGTGGATTTCAAGAGATTCTGAGAGCTCAGTGTTTCACAGGCGGACCCAGGAGGGGCCTGGAGCGGTGTCTTTGGTGGACCTGGGGCTGGACGGCCCTCAGGGCGGGCGTGGGGTGGCCGCTTCTCTCCGGGTCTCTCCCTGCAAGGAGCAGGGGTGGGCTGGCCCGGGCACTCTCCCGAGTTCTCGTTTGTCTTCCTGAGTCTCCTGAGTGAACAGCATCTGATGTCAGCACCTTAGAGATGCCGTGCCCAGCACTCACTGAGAAGCCATTCTTCGTCATTCAGTCGCTAAGTCACTGCGACCCCATGGACTGCAGCACCCCAGGCTCCTCTGTCTGCCACGTTTCCCCAGGTGAAAACCAGCTGGTGCTCGGGAGCAGGGCCTACAGGGAGGCCGGGCTCTGAGAGAAGCTGCCAGCGCCCCCTGGGCTGAGGCAATCGGTGAGGGGGCGTGTCTGACAGAAACAGGGCCTGGAGGCCCATGGGATCTGTTTGAATTTCCCCCGTCGGGTCTGCCTGGGTCAGCGTGATCCTGGTGGGCCCTGAGCCGGGGTCTTGGGAGGCCCATGGGATCTGTTTGGATTTCCCCCGTCGGGTCTGCCTGGGTCATCGTGATCCTGGTGGGCCCTGAGCCGGGGTCTTGGTGAAGTGGGTGTTCCAGTTGTCAGTGATGTGCCCAAGTTCAGAGCCAAGTGCAGGTACCGGGGGTTGTGGGTGGGGTGACGTGTCGATGGGGCTGGCACTGGAAGCCAGTGAGGGATGTTCAGAGGGGCAGGTTTGACAGGGATCCTCAGCCAGCGGGAGGCTCCTGGGGGTGAGCGGGAGGTGCACATCTGCAGGTCGTCCTTGTCCTCAGTTGGCCTGGCGCACGCTCGGCGCCGGCCAGGTCACGTGCTGCTTCCCGGGCCTCAGTGAGCCTGAGAATTCTTCCACAACGGGACGCTTTCTGTAGGTTGGCAGACAGATGGGTCAGCTTATCAAGAATAACCCATCCAGAAACTGGTGTCTCAGACTCCCAGATACCCTGTAACCCCACCGTGGGGGACCTGGGTCCCCTGTGTCCCTGAGTCTCGGTTGAGTCCTACAGGCGCTCTGGCCTGCCTTTGATGGTCTTAAAGGTTTGGTCTGTGGTGGGCAGCTGCTGTTCGCTGTCAGGAAGCCCGATACATGAAAAATGTTTAGGAGTGCCTCTTCACTTCCCCTGAGGATTCGGCCAGCAGCCCAGCTTCTCCACGCACTTGGACTAAACATGCAAACTGCTGTCGGACGCCCTCCCCGATGTGCCTCAGTGGCCTGTGCGTGACGCCAGAGCAAGGTCCCCGCAGCCAGCTGGCAGATGCCAGATGGAACTCTCCACTGTGTCTGTGAGATGAAGTCTGGGGTTGTGTGCGGAAATCCTGTTTGTGTCCCATCAGGCCCGCAGCCACACTGATCTACGAGCGGTTGTTGGCACTTGGGACAGAGACAGATGGGTTGGGTTTGGCCCTGGGGACCGAGCCTCGTGTGTGTGCGTGCCCAGTTGCTCAATCGTGTCCAACTCTTTGCGACCCCGTGGACTGTAGTCAGCCAGGCCCCTCTGTCCATGGGATTCTCCAGGCCAGAATACTGGAGTGAGTTGCCCCACCCTCATCCAGGGGATCTTCCTGACCTAGGGAT
The DNA here is from genome assembly GCA_917880005.1 of Nanger dama. NCBI lineage: Eukaryota > Metazoa > Chordata > Mammalia > Artiodactyla > Bovidae > Nanger > Nanger dama. Next base: position 47,536,541 of record CAKJTW010000013.1, on the reverse strand, counting down.
CAAACCCAGGTCTCCTGCATTGCAGGTGGATTCTTAACCTGCTGAGCACCAGGGAAGCCCTTGACTGCTGGAGCGGGTAGCCTATCCCTTCTAAGGCAGGTTCTTAGCCAGTATGGTCAGTCATTCCATAAGGGAGGGGAGAGGGGGTGGATAGGAAGGAAGGGGCCAGCCCGCTCCCGGGGCCCCTACCTCCACTGCTCACCCAGGTCAGCCCCAGTGCCTTGGTTCTCTTGCTTCCTTGTGTCCATTCTTACCCTGAAGCCCCCATTGTGGGTGTTCAGCGTGGCTGCGCAGTGCTTCTCACAAGACTGAGCAGGGTGCCTCGGGTTCACAGTCCGCACTGCGCCTCCCAGCCCTCCGGGGTGCTGTTAGCCCTTGGCATTAATCCCGGGCCACCTTCCTGCTTCTTTCCCCCTCTCTCCGCCCTGGCAAATCCTCCCCAACTGCTACCCCTACCTGCAAAGTCTCCTTCCTGCTTATCTTGACTCCTTTGCTTTGATCCTGGAGATGGCGTGTCCCTCCTGTTCAGAGCCAGCCCAGCTGTCCCCTCTCCCTGGGGCTTCCATCACCTCCACGCTAGTCCTGCTTCCCGTCCCTTCCAGACTATCAACACCCACACGTCTCCTGCCTGAAAGACCATCCTCGGGCTCCATGCTCACCTCTGACTCCAGAGGGTCCCCTCCCCCGCCTCCGCTCACTCCCGACCCGAGACTCGAGCCCTCCGCAGGCCGGGGCGCTGGTGACCATCCCTGGCTCAGCGCTCTGGCCCCCTGCTGCTCTGTGAGGGGGGTGGTCTTCCTCGCCAATACTGCCGTTTTCCGGGCGGTCCTGCTCAGCCCGCTCAGCTCGCTCCACAGTTTAACGTCTGAGTTCTCTCTCCGACACTGTTCTCACCTGTGGTTTTGTGGTCTGAATTCTAGAATGCCCGTCTCTAGCCCAGACTTGACCTCCAGCTCCAGACCATCTGCCTAGCTTTCAGCTGGACCCTCCCTTCGGGGACCACAGGGACTGTCAAAGTCGGCATGTCCAAAAAGTAAACTCATCCGCTCCCAGAGACGGGCTGCTCTTTAGTCCGTTCATCTGGGCGGGTAGCGCTCCCACTGGCCGAGATGCTCAGGCAGGAAACCCGTGAGATCGCAGTCCCTCGATAGGCCTCCAGGGAGCCTTCCTGGGGCCTGAACTCCTCACTGAGGCCCTTGTCCGCCTGCCTCCCTGGCCTCTAAGCCCAGGTGGACTGGCGGGAGTTGCTGGCGGCGCCCCTGAGGCCCTGGCAGGGGTGTTGGCGCCACTGGACGTGGGCTCACGGTAGGGTTGCCCCTGTAGGCGCCCAGATGGCCCTGCGTCCCCAGCAGGCGGTGCTGGTAGGAGCTGCCTTCTCACCCAGGCTCCTGAGGGCCACGGCCCTGTCTAGGGGGCTGGAGAGCAGGCAGAGAGGGATGCCCAGGTCTGGCTTCTCTGCCCATCCCTGAGGATCTTTTCTCCGGTGCCAGGCAACTCCCGCAGCCCAGGGAGCTGGCAGGGTGGGCGGGCGGAGCCAGCCTGGAGGCGGGATGGACCTGGCTTCCTGACCCCACAGCTCTTCCAGTCCCTCACGTCTGAGCCCGTCTCCTCCATAGTATCCCGCAGCCCACGGCCTCATCAGATGAGAGGCAAGGATGAAAACCCCCCAGAAGGCCAGGCCTCCATCTAGCAACATGGGCAGGGCGTTAGAAGTGGGTGCAGACCCCAGCTCTGCGTCTCTCTACACGGCTGTGTAAACAACACTTTGTGTGTAAAACGCCTGGAACCACCTTGCGCTCATGGCGTCCCTAAGATAGCACACCCCCTGCCCAGCCAGGCAGAGCCTATGCCTGTCAGAGGGCCGTCCTTGCTGAGAGATCGGGGCCTAGGGCTTCAGAGACCCTGGCCCGTCGCTGGCCCACCTGTGGGAGCTCTGAACTTCTCGGGAGGCGGGGACGCTGCGGCCCTCTCCTGGGTGTGGAGCGAGTGGCTGCAGCCGGGCAGACCCGAGGGACTTCTGCCTCCGGGCGGCACCGTGGGTGAGGCTCCCCGGGCGTCAGGAGCTTGGCCCAGCCCGCCGCCCTTTGCAGGTGACCGGTGCAGACACGCCCTCCAGACAGATGGGGGACCCAGAGCCAGCCCCTGGGTCCCCGAGTGCCGCCACTCGAGCGAGGAGACTCCAGGTGGTGCCCGGGAGAGCGCTTTCTACCCTAGCGGTCATGTGGTCGTGTTAATAGATTAGGTCGAAACGTCGTCAGCACAAACTGCATGACTTTGTGAATGTCAACGTGAAAGGGGGCAGGTGGGCATGTGTAAGGGGAGTATCAGGCGCTCAGAAATTCTGGAAGGAACAATGTGCGGCCCCGCCAGCTCAGGACCCCCGCACCAGCTGGCTTCCGGGCCACCGTCGGCTCTGACACCCCTTGACTGCGGTCTCCCCGTTGGCCTAGTGGGTGAGAGTACCAGGAGGGCGTCTTGTCCAGCTCTGTTGGCTGGACGCTGCAGCGGCGCTCAGACCAGTCTCTGCCCGGACCCTGATGCGGAAACCCCGGACTTCCCCAGTCGGGAGAGGATTTGTCGTGTAGCGACCAGATCTGGCGGCACCGGGCCAGACTGCCTGGGTCCGGGCCCAGCGCTGACCCTCCCAGCTGCGTGGCCTGGGAGGATCCGTGTCTGTTTCCTCAGCTGGAAGAGCGGGAAGAGGAACTGGTGCCGCGGGTGAGTGTGTAAGTGCCCGGTGGGCGTGATTTGAGTCTACCTCAAACGTGCGACATGTCTCCCCACTGTGGCTCCAGGGGTGCTGCAAGCCTGTCCACAAGGAAGCAGCTTGGGGCTCAGCCTGGGCTGAGGTGACGAGCAGGGGCTGAAACATGGGGCTCCCTCCCCCATCTCCCCCAGGGCAGTGGGCTTCGCATCGGGGGCTGGGCTCTCAGGCCCAAAGCCACACCAGCCTGGCCTAGGCCACCTCTGTCCCCTCTGGGTGCCAGCTTCCTCCACTGGCCACCGAGGAGGGGCGGCCTGGGTGGCCTCCAGGAGCCCCGCCGGCTTGGTGCCCGGGAGCCCTGCCAGGGCGCCGGGCAGCCCGCAGCCCCGAGCTGTGCCCCTGGAGGGCCCACTGTCACAGCCCCCCGGTCAGCCCGGGGGTGCTCAGTGACCGCCCACCCAACTGGTCTTGCTGCAGTCCCCCTGGAGACAGGGCTGTCTTCCCCTAAGCGCGAGGACCTTCCCCGAGGGAGGACCTGTGCCTCCCGGGTCCCCAGCCAGGCACTCCCTGAGCCCCGGTCCATGGCCTCCTGCTGCACAGGTGCCTGGCTAAGAGGCTCTCCAGCCACTGGCCGGCTGCGTCGTCCCTCCCGCGGTCCTGGGCGGGCAGCCCTGGAGGACAGCACCCCCACAGCTCCGGGCTCGGGCCGGGGCTGTGTGTGTGTCCCTGGAACTCGGGAGCCAATCACTGGAGGCAGGGCAACCCCCCTTCCCCCACCCGGGGCCCATCCCAGATCAGAGGCGCCCCCAGCCCGCCCCCCCGCCCTCCCCTTCTGGGTGTGTCGCCGTTTGAAGCTTAGTCGGGTAGAGTGTACCTGGCTCCCGAGCTGGGCGGGGAGCCAGCCAGAGGCGGCCAAGGACGCAGCAGGGGCCGGCGGCCCCTTCCGGAGAACTGGTCCCCATCCCACAGCAGAGCCACTGAGCAGGGAGCAGCCCAGAGGGAACGGCCTCCTGGTACTCGGCCGGGGACGCTCAGCCACCTGCGGGCGGGGCAGGCGCCCACACCGAGGGCAGCAGACAGGCCAGCCGTGCAGCCGGGGCATCACTGCCAGTGGGGTCCATCCGTGGGCTCAGCCTCGGGGCCACTGCCCACTGCCTGCCAGTCCCCCAAGACAGACGTGTGGACCTTCTGGGTGGAGATCATCCCCGGAGGCGTCCTGGAAAGGAGCTGCAGGTGAGGGGGTGAGGGCCGGGGGAGGCTGGGCCCGGGGCTGCAGACGGCGGTGCGGCAGGTTGCCAGGGTCTCATCACAGCCCTGTCTCTTAGGGGCTGAGGGACCACAGGCTGCCGGCTTGGCTGGCTTCCCCCATCACCTGTTAAATGGTACCTGCCTCCTCGCACTGCAGTGAGGGTCAGATGAGCCAAGAGGTCACACTCGTGTCCAGCACAGAACAAGGCCTGAGAAGTGCTTCCGTCACGTTCTCCATCCTGCCGCTCGTGTAAGCGTGGGCTTAAGGTCACGGAAGCTCTCCGAGCCTCGTCTTCCCCATCTGCAAAATGGGGATGAAAAGTCACCTCCAGGGGTTAAATAGTTTCAAGCACATGGCAGGAGCCCTGGGAGGGCTACCTGTCAAGTCAGCTGAGGTCTGTCCCTGTTCAACCCCCACGTTCCCTGCATTCAGGGCTCAGGCTTTTACCCCACCAACGGAGGGAGCCTCTGCATAGAAAAGTTTCACATTTTCGGCCCAGGGCCTCTGCAGATGTGGCCTGTGAGAGCACCTGCTTTGATCAGCCTGGGGCACTCATGTGTGACCACACGCACGGACGCCCCTGGGGACCAGGAGAGGGGTCCGCCCTGCAGGAGGCGGCTGGGACACGGCAGGCACGGGCCTCCTGGGGGAGCGAGGCACACAGGTGGTACGGGAACAGCAGGCCGGAGCCCCCTAGGGAGTATCCCCAGAGGCACAGGGCTGAGGGTGCAGGGAGGAGAAAGCAGAAGGCAACTGAGGGCGGGGGCATTGTGGACACGGAGAGACCCAGACTGTCTGCAGGGGGACGGGTGGCCGGGAGTCGGGGGTGCCCCGGGAGGGGAGCTGCCCAGCTGAGAGGGGAGATGGGGAGGAGAGGGGCCGCAGGGCAGCAGACCCAAGGGCATGCGGCCTGAGCGAGCAGTGGTTACAGCGACCTCTGGAAGAGGGAGCTGAGTGCAGAGGAGTGCGTCCGGGCGGGTTTGCGGGCAGGCAGAGCTGAGATGCTTCCTCGTGGGGTCCCCCAGGGCAGTGCCACCCCACAGCGGAGGGCCAGGCGGGCTCCAGGTCCTGGCTGGAAGGGACCGTAGAGGCCGTGGTTGTAGTCACGTTTCGACTAGATGCAGAGAACTCAGATACTCTCTAAAACGTGGAAATCTCCTGAGACAGACGGGAGGGTCCTGGGGTGTCCTGAATCCACAGGAGAGGGACCGGAGGGAAGGGTGCTCTGATACTCTCTAAAACATGGAAACCTCCTGAGACAGACGGGAGGGTCCTGGGGTGTCCTGAACCCACAGGAGAGGGACCGGGGGTGCCTGCCAGCCCACGCCCTCCCAGGGACTCGGGGTGAGGACCCTTCCTCATGGGGACGTGCGGATGGCCCGGAGGGCATGCGTGTGACCCAGGGGAGTGCTCTTCTCCCTGCAGACCCAGGCCACGGCGCTGTGTTCGCAATGGCCTGCGGCCTGGCGCCACCTCCCACTGACAGATGCCCGGATCCAGGCAGCGGGGGAGCTTGGGAAATCTTGAATTTCTATTCTGTGGCCCCCGAGGTTTTTTCCCACGTGACCCCAGCCACCTAGAAGGGAGGCTCCCTGTGCGGTGAAGGGAGCGAGGCTTCCTTCTCCAAGTCTGCGGTGGCCGGGGCCTCGGGCACCTGGAGTTGGCATGGGGCTGGGGCAGCAGCCCTGGTGGGAGATGGGCATGCTGCTGACCTGCCAGGCAGCCCGCGGGGCTGGAGGCTTCCGTGCTGCCCCCAGCTCGGGGTGACTGGTTGCCGGGTCAGACAGCAGCCCCCCGCAGAGTCGCCTGGTTTAGGCTTACAGTGCCTTACGGCCCCCGGAGGGCGATTTCCCTTCCTCTTTCTTCTCCCTGGTATCAGCCCTGACTAATCCCACGTGCCCTAAGCCCCCCGGGAGGCGAGCCCTGTGCCGGCGGTGACCGGGAGGGCCTCACGGGACGTGCAGTGGACAGCAGCATGCATCCCTCCGGCCGGCTGGACCCCGGGCGCCCACTGACCTTGTAGCCAGGTCCCGCCTTTGCTTCCCTCTCCCAGCCCCCCCACCTGCAGCCCCAGCCTCATCCACTCCCATGAGGCTTTGGACGTCTCTGAGCTCTTGCTACCCACACGCTCTCTGGAGTCTGCCGAGGGGCCACTTTATCCTGGTGAGGCTCGTCACGCTAGCACTTCGGGGCCCCGGGCGACGCGCCCAGACGTCCTGGCTCCTAAGCTGCAGTCCCTCCCCGCCCCCACTTTGTGCGCAACTCACAGCCGGGGGCAAGGGTTGGCATGGGGCTGCACACAGCCCCTGAACCCCCTTCTTTCTGCGTCCCAGGCTTTTCCTCTCCTCGGGCTGTTAAGAAACACCCATTCCCGGCAGCCTGAGGACGTCCAGCCAGCCCCAAGGTGTACGCCAGTTTCTCTCGGATGCCACGTTCAACATCCGTCAGCTGTGTGGCCCTGGGAAACCTGTAAAGCAAGGGTGACGATCGTCCCTGCTTGGAGGATTCAGTGACTGTGCATGCATGTGCATGAGTGTGCATGTGTGTGCCGGCGTGTTCACATACAGGCGTCACTGAGGAGAGTGCCTCACACGGAGGACACCGCCCTGTGTCCTCACTTGCTCCTCACCTCCTTCGGCTCTTACCTCCCAGATGCACGCAGTGAGCAGTGTCTGCTCAGGAGCCCCGGGCCTAGGGGTGGATCTCTGCTCTGCCCTGTGCCAGCTGAGTGACCCCAGGCCGCTGTGTGACCCCTGGCCACTGTGTGACCCCGGGCCGCTGTGTGACCCTGGGCAATTGTGTGAACCCAGGCTGCTGTGTGACCCCGGGCTGCTGTGTGACCCCTGGCCACTGTGTGACCCTGGGCCGCTGTGTGACCCTGGGCAATTGTGTAACCCCATGCCGCTGTGTGACCCCGCTGCTGTGTGACTCTGGGAAATTGTGTGACCCCGGGCCGCTGCGTGACCCTGGGCCACTGTGTGACCCCGGCTGCTGTGTGACCCCGGGCTCCGGTGTGACCTCAGGCCGCTGTGTGATCCCGGGCCGCTGTGTGACCCTAGGAAATTGTGTGACCCCGGGCCGCTGTGTGACCCCGGGCAATTGTGTGACCCCGGCTGCTGTGTGACCCCAGCCGCTGTGTGACCCTGGGCTGCTGTGTGACCTCCTTGGGCCTCCGCATCCTCATCCGTAATAAGGGGCCACGGGCCCCCAGGGCTGTAGGGAGCACGCTCAGAGCAGAAGTGAAATGCAAGGCATAGCCCTGCCTCATCCACCTGCCCCCCGTCGGGCACAGCTGTCCACGCAGGCCCCTGTGAGTGTCCCAGAAGGGGGTCAAGGGAGTTTGGCGCGTGAATCCCCCAGCGGGAGGTGTACACTGAGTGCGTTCACCTTCTTCAGAGACGTATATGAATGCAGTTACCCTAGTCCTTCCAAGACCTGAGAAAGGGGCCGGGCCCTCATGTACAGGGTCTCCCCCTCTGGACGATCCCCAGGACAGACGTGGCTCTGGGAGCTGCTGGACGCGGTGCTGGGCGGGGGGTGGCACCTGCTGCCTCAGGCCCGCCAGAGCCACATCCCAGGATCTTAGTGCTCCAGGGGTCCTCCCAGGGCCGGCCCAGCCATGCTAGCAGTACCAGCTGCCAGGGATCCCTGGCACGGGACTCACACACGGCTGAGGCGTCAGTGCCCCCATTCTGCAGGTGTGCAAACTGAGGCCTGTGCAGTGGCTCCCTCACCAGTCAGGCAGAGTCAGGACCCAGTTCGGGAGGTCCAGCCTGTAGCCTCGCCTTCCCCTTGTGGGGTGGCCACTCACCTGGGGCTCCTGGGCCATGAGCTGTTCCCGGGAGCCTGATACTCCTCATGGGGGCTGGGGGCAGCTGCCTTCAAAATCAGCCCCTGTGACCCCCAGCATCATGGGCAGTTGGGAATGATGAACCCCTCCGCCAACGCTGGCCCCCACGAAATCCTGTAAAGATGAGGACTCTTCCCTCAAGAGTGGGGCGCCCCTGCATGGCTAAAAGGTCCTCAGGCCTCAGCCTGGACAGAGCCTGGTGAGCCGAGCCCTACTGTGTGACCCGAGCTCTCCCACAGCCTCTGAGCTGCCAGCTCCTCCTCTGTAACAGGCTCAGGGCTGCGAGCCAGAGAACGGGGCGCCCACCAGGCCGGCCTCAGAAGGGCCCCACCCACGGCCTTCCTTCTGCACTCCCCTCCCCCCTCCCAGAGTCCGAGCAGGGCCCCCACTCTGGGCTCTGCAAAGCTCCTCTCCAGAAGTGGCTGCAGGCGGGAGCCTGGGGCAAACCCTTGACGAGGAGGATGGCGCGGGAGGATGGCGTGGGGAGCTCTGGGCTGGGGGCTCACAAGCAGCACTGCCTCGCTTGTTCATCACGCGCCAGCGGGGCACAGGGGTTCAAACCAGGCACCCGAGCCCTGCGGCTGCCTGGGGAACAGGGCATCACTCTCCAGCCTCAAGGGCACTCCTGGGCTTGTGGTTGCCAGGCCTGTTGCCCCTTCTCCTTGGTCAGATCCGGAATATCTTGGAGATTCTCAAATGGTCATTGTTGAGTTGAGCTTGTTGAATATTGGGGTGAGAAGTGAGGTGATCCTCCTAGAAATAATTACCAGCTATCAGACAGACTCCCCAGGGAGACTATGACTTATCTTATTTAAAAAAGAAAAAGCATTTGCTTGTGCTGGAGATTTTAAGGTGAAATTCCCTGAAATGTATTCTACCCAATGTTAGGAGGCTTTAGAGGCCCACTGGGGGTTTCTGAGTTAAATGCAAGCAGTTCCCTCCACTGAGGGGCTTTCTCTGGGACGCATCTCCAGGACACGATGAAGGGGCTCGGTTCTCAAAGTGTCTGGCTGTGGAGCACTCTGGGGAGAGCTCTCCGAAGACACCTTCCCTGGAGGCAGGGGTGCAGCCCGTGCGTGCCGTCACCCCAAGTCCTTGGCTTCCTTACAGATTCCCCCAGTTCAGGGCCCCAGGGCCGGGGAGGCCCTGAAAGATGTCTTCAGGAAGGTGCCGACACGCTCCGTCAAGCAGGATCTGCTGCAGGAGCCCCTTAGGGGAAAAAGAGGCGGAGGGGTCGGAGAGCTCGCCCCCTCCAAAGCCCACTTCCGGGCCCGCTCTGGGTCTGAAGTGACACATTCAGCCCGTCTCTGGCCTCAGTCCCCCACCTCTGGCTCCAGTCCCGGCGCAGACAGGCTCAGTGAGAGGGGGCTGGCAAGGTGGAACTGTGTTATCCACCCTGTAGATGGCCCAGCCCACTCAAAGCTCACAGCCCCTGGCTTGATCATGACGGGCCCATCCCTCCCCAGGGCTACCCGTGGCAACCAGCAAACATCTCTGCAGCAGGTACTGTGCGTGTCAAAGGTGAAGCAAAGACGCGTTCTTGCACTTCCTGTTTACAGCCTGGGCCTGGGGGGCCGTGTCAGGAGGGGCTCCAAGCAGAAGGCTCTCTAGCGGCCTCCTGGACATAAGAAGGTCCTCACGTATCACCCCGAACAGAGCCTGGTGAAGGCCCACTGGGGGTCTGAGAGGCCCACTGGGGGTCTCTGGGTTAAAGGCAAGCAGCTCTCTGCCGCCGGCCTTTCTCTGGGACGCGTCTCCAGGACAGGATGAAGGGGCTCGTTTCTCAGTGTCTGATTGCGGAGCACTCTGGGGAGAGCCCTCAGCGACACCTTCGCTGGAGAAGCCCTCACATGCTGCCTGTCCAAGTCCTTGGCTTCCTGACAGGAAAGGAAGAGCAGAGGGCCGGGGGAAGCGGGCGGGGGCCGGTGGCAGTGGGCGCCTCGCAGAGGGCGGACCCGGGTGGGCAGGCCGTGCTCCGCAAGCCGTCAACAAGGAGCCAAGACGATGCGCCGTGGGCGGGGGGCTGGCGGCGGGCAGTGAGGGCCTCTGGCAGGAGGCAGACAAGGAGCCAGTGCGTTGGGGCGGGGGGGGCAGCATCTGATGCAGAACTGCGAGCAGCGGGGATGCGGGAGGGGAGCCCAGGAGACCCCCTGGCGGCTGCCCTGCCCGCGAGGAGCCAGGTCCCTAGAAGCGGGGGAGAGTGTGGCTTCAAGCCCTAGCCCCCAGTGCCTTGTGGGCGGGGACAGCCCCCCCCCACTATTTCAGAAGCATGCTCTTAGCTAGTAAGTTGATTCATACTGACACAATCTGCAGGTTTTTTGTTCAAAATCCAAAATATGTTTAATGATACATCTTTTCTGTATCTGTATGTAATGAACAGTTAACTGATGTGAGCTGACCCACCCCCCTCTGGGAGGTTAATGGAAAACCTCATGGCTCTTCTTGGGGATCCTCCCTTAACTGAATTTTCCAAAAGCCCTGGGGGACTCAGGTCGGGAGAGACCTAGTGGATTCCTGACCTTGAATTTCAGCGAACGGAAGCTGCTATTGCTCCTCATAGCCACACGGTGTCGCTGTTGACAGTGGTCTTGCCCAGTGGTCAGATCCCGCTGGGGTTCTGCGGATGGAGGAGGAGCCCCGTCCTGGAGTTCTTAAGCTCAGCAGGGGCCTTCTCGCCGGGTCCCCGGGGGTACGGCTCCAGGTGCTTGACTCTGCCTGGTCCTCCCCTCCCGTGGCCATCCTCCTTAGAGCATCCTCAAGGGGCATTATCTTCCCAGGACCACCGGGGCCTCTGGCAACACTGTGACCTGGCAGGAGCTCAAACAGCACCCTCACTTGAAACTTCAGTAGAAGAGCGCCTTCAGCAGGAAGCACAGATTAGTGAGAGCCCCGTGTTAGGTCAGCACCGCCCTTCTGACCTTTTGATTGCAGTGGGAAACTCTAGGAGAAGTAGAGGGGAGCTGGGGTGGGGGGAGACGGATAGGGCTGACAGTTCATGAGATCACTGACTGTGGAACCTTGGGTAAGTGGCTTCACCTGTATGAGCCTCGGCTTGCTCACCTCTAAACCGGATGAAATGGCTCAGTCAGTAAAGAATCTGCCTGCAATGCAGGAGACCTGAGTTCCATCCCTGGGTGGGGAAGATCACCTAGAGCAGAGAAAGGCAACCACTCCAGTATTCTTGCCTGGAGAATCCCATGAACAGAGGAGCCTGGAGGGCCACAGTCCTTGAGGTCGCGAGAGTGGGACACAGGACTTAGCGACTGAACCACCACCTCAGAAGACTGGCGTAGGAGTGAACGTGATGCTTCACTCAGAGTGCTCGGTGCAGAGCCAGGCACTTCCAGGGCCATAATGCCAGCTGTTACTGTGACTGTTTCACTGCTTGTTTTGTGCAGCCTCCATCCCATTTCCCAGGGCAGTCCCATGCACAGATGCCCTCTTGAGGATAACCTACACCCTGCACCCTTCCACTCTTCGCCAGGGTAGAGCATTTCACAGAGGAAAGCACAGGTCACAGCTCACCTGCAGCCGTGGCCTCACCTGAGCTCACTGCCACGTTATCAGTCGGTCAGTTCAGTCGCCCAGTCGTGTCCAGCTCTTTGCGACCCCATGGACTGCAGCACACCAGGCCTCCCTTTTTATCACCAACTCTCGGGCTTTACTCAGACTCACGTCCATTGAGTTGGTGATGCCATCCAACCATCTCATCCTCTGTCGTCCCCTTCTCCTCCTGCCCTCAATCTTTTCCAGCATCAGGGTCTTTTCCATTGAGTCAGTTCCTTGCATCAGGTGGCCGAAGTACTGGAGTTTCAGCTTCAGATCAGTGCTTCCAATGAATATTCAGGACTGATTTCCTTTAGGATGGGCTGGTTGGATCTTCTTGCAGTCCAAGGGACTCTCAAGAGTCTTCTCCAATACCACAGTTCAAAAGCATCAATTCTTCGGCGCTCAGCTTTCTTCATAGGTTTTTATAGTCACATTATCGGTCCTTGTCTAACAGGAAAGAGAGACCTGGATCAAGAAACACATGGTCAAGCGGTGAGTTTTCTCGCTTCAGCGACTACCTTATAAACAACATAAACAGCATGTAAAGAAACTGAATAGGCACTGAGCACTGAATTGACACAAACAGACACTAAGTTGTATTTATTCAAACTGTCATTCAGTCCAGTTCAGTTCAGTCACTCAGTCGTGTCCGACTCTTCGCGACCCCATGAATCGCAGCACGCCAGGCCTCCCCTGTCCATCACCAACTCCCAGAGTTCACTGACTCACGCCCATCGAGTCCGTGATGCCATCCAGCCATCTCACCCTGTGTCTTCCTCTTCTCCTCCTGCCCCCAATCCCTCCCAGCATCAGAGTCTTTTTCATTGAGTCAATTCTTCGCATGTAGATGTAAATAAATTTCTGACCTCTACCAAATTATATTCAAATAATTTGAATTTGAATAGGCAGGGATCACATGGGAGAGGACAGTCTGGATCTCGTATTTTTATAAAACAAGAGGACTGATTGCAAATAATTCTGAGCACCCCTTCCATGCCAGCACTGGCAAGGGACTAAGGGGCATGAGAGGAATCCCTGCCCTCTGGCAGCTTACTGTCTGGCTGAAGATTCAGAGCGCACAGCCTCGAACGCCCATGTCAGGGGTTGGAGAATTCAGACAATCAGCAAACCGGCCGGGTCTGTGTCAGCCAAGGGGTGAGGTCAGGAGCAGGCAGAGTGTCGGTGGAGACTGGTCCTGACAGAGCGAAGGGGCCACTTGGAAGAGACTGTCTGGAACCATCCCTTGAAACTTCCCTACCAAGGGGGTCCCTTGGAGGCCGTGGAACGGGGAAGGGGTGTGTGGTTTTGTCCCGAAGCCTCACATGCTCTTTCGAGAGCAGGTGCTTAGGGGACTGTTGACTCCCCAGTGCCCCTCTGCAGAGGGTGGAGCTAGCCGGGACCAGCCTGGGAGCTGGAGGAGGGAGTGATGAGAAGGTGTGGGGGCCTCTCCGGGGCCTGAGCCGCGTCCCTAGCTGGGGACAGAGCTGGCCCTCTGTCACACAGAAGGCCTGGCCCGGATTCTGGCCCCTGCTGCCCCATCACTGCCCCCGGGGGTGGCGGGACCTTGGTGGCGGGATCTTGAGGTCTCCATTGGGGAGGGCACGATAGCAGAGCATGTGATGGGGTAGAGGGTACCAGCGGGGCATGCAGACACACAGGAAGAGGGCGGGGCAGTGACGACCGTGGGATCTGATAACCGCGGGTGAGGGGGGCTGGGGAGGGGGTGGTAGCCCCTAAATGCAGCCCAGGCCAATTATTTCTAAAGCAACAGCGCCCCGGAGCCTGGGAAAGGCTGTGTGTAACCTAGTCCTGCGAGCAGCCCAGCTTCCTGTCTCATCCACCCTGTCAGTTATTCAACAAGCACTCTGAGCAGGCTGGGCCGCCAGGCTCTGCGCACTCGGAGGCAGGAGGGACAAACCCAGGGGGCTGGAGCCGCTCACGCCCCCCTTCTCTCCCTCCCCCCAGCTCCCCAACCCTCCCCCAGGCTGGGGGCCTCCAGGTGTGGGGCCCCGCAGGTGGGAGTGACCGGGCGTGCCCCTCACTCTCAAGGGAGAGGACATCACCAGGCACTTTTATAAGGCAGGCCCTGGAGGAGGTGTCTTCGGGTGTATTTCTTTCCTACTTGGTCCTTATACAGCGTTATTCTCCTGGGAAGGATGCCTTAAATCTCTCCCTACTGGAAACCGTGGCTCAGAGCGGTCACCCCAGCAAGAAGGGGTGAACGAGGGTCCAAGGCCTGCTCCGCGAGGATCTTCAGCAGCCCACCGCCTCCGCCCCTGATGCTCACAATCGCCTGGGAGGGTCACAGGGGTGAGGGGGGCCACAAAGGAGCCCCCAAAGAAAGCCCTTTTCTAACCGACATGTCCACTCTCCTCTTTAGAGACGGTTCTCCGGGGAGCCTCTGCGGCGCGGCGCACTCCAGGCAGCAGGCCAGGGTCTCCGAGGGCGGCGAGGACCAAGAGCCCAGCGCAGGGCCGCGGGAGCCACAGGGCTCTGCCCCTGGGAAGGCCCGCGCCCGGCCCGGGATCCCGCCTCTGCGCGGCCTCCCAGTCCGCCGCGATGGCGCGCCTTAGGGGGACCTCGGAGCTTCCCCCAGAGCGGAAAGAAGCGCTGACCAGTCCGTGCGCCCCAAGCCGCGGCCGGCGATGTGACTCGTCCCGCGCGTAGGGCGCGCCAGACCCCGAGCCGGGGCGACTCGGGGCTCGCTCGGTCCGGCTCCGCACAGCACCATGAACGACGACTTCTGCCGGGCTCTGGCGGCCCGCCGGCCCGCGGCGGCCCCCGGGTGCCTGCCTCTGGGCATCGGGCCCGCTCCGCGGCCGGTGCCCCGGCCGGCGCCGAGCCCCTGGGCACCGTGCCCTTCCTGCTCTACCCGGGCGCCGCTGGGCCGCCCTACTGCGACGCGTACGCGGCCGCCTTCCCGGGCGCGCCCTTCCCGGGCGCTCTGGGCGCCTGCGACTACCCCTTCGAGCCCGCCTTCATCCAGAAGCGCAATGAGCGCGAGCGCCAGCGCGTCCGCTGCGTCAACGAGGGCTACGCGCGCCTCCGCGGCCACCTGCCCGGCGCCCTGGCGGAGAAGCGGCTCAGCAAGGTGGAGACGCTGCGCGCCGCCATCCGCTACATCAGGCACCTGCAGGAGCTGCTGAGCGCCGCCCCCCGACGGCGCCGCGCCCCGCGAGCCCCGGGCGGCGCCCTGCCTGGCGCCCGGCTCGGCCGAGCCCTCCTGCGGCGAGTCGGAGGAGTGCAGTCACTGAGCAGGCTGGGGCGCCCGGGCCCGGGGGCTCCGGGTCCCCCGGAGTCCCCCTGACCGACGCCCAGGGCCCGCCGCATGCTCCCTGCGCCAGCGCCACCCCGGCCCCGGCCCTTACAGCCAGCGGACACGAGTTACGAGAGAGGCCACCCCGGGGTCGGGCTCTGGCTTGGCCTCAGCCCGCGAGGGAACAGGTCTAAGCCCAGGTTCCGGTGTGTACCCGGCCACAGCGGCCCTGATCCGTAACCCCCAGGGCCACAGGCGCAGCCCAGAAGGCAAGCCTGCTTTGATGGGCGGGCCTCGCCTGGACTCTCCAGGAGATGGCCTCAGACACCGGCGTCTCTTTGGGAGCCTGCCAGCCCGCCTCCCAGGGACACCCAGAGGGTGAGCTGCAGGCCAGGCAGCTTGCACCCAGCCCGGGGTGGGGTGGCGGGGGGCAGGATGTGTGGTCCCCGCTGCTCCCTGGCTTCCTCACTGGAGGACCCAAAGCCCCCAGCCCCCAGCCCGCAGTGTGGCCTTTTCCTTTCCCAGGTCAGGAGGGGACTGCTTCCCCTCATCCTGTGCTCTGTGGCATGCGGGCCACGTGGGTGTGTGTGCTGTGTTGCCACCAAGGGGCTAAATAAAGACGCTGGGCTCTGTGCTTCCGGGTCATTGTCCACCTCTTTTCCCTGGCGACCCAGTCTCCTTCCACTCAGAGCACTTGCCTGCGGGGGTTGTGGGATATTCGTTTGCTTATGCATTCAGCCATCATTCGCAGCAGAGCTCAGTACCTGCCAGGGGCAGAGTCCCAGGGGCAGACACCTGCCCCTTGCACAGTTAGGGGGCAGTGGGGTGAGGTGGGGAAAAAAGGTGTGCACATCCAGGAGCCCCCCACCCCGGGGCGTAGGGGTGAGAGTGGAGGGTCTTGGCCAGATGGCTGTGGGTGGAGATGGCAGGGAGGGCTGTGGACCCCTACTGAGCCAAGCCACCCAGCATCTTTTCTGGACGGTGTCTTGGTGTGGGGAGGGGGACTAATCTTGACATCCAGGAGCTGGTGTTGGTGGCCCCTCAGTGGGCTCAGTGAGGCTGGGGGTCCAGATCACTTCCTGAGCTCTCTGTCCGCCCGCTCCAGCCTGGGCCCGCGTGTGACCCTCCCCTGCCTCCTTGGGGACATACCGGGATGCCGCCGCCTGGGCTGGGGAGGGCTGACAGCTGCCTGGCTGTGGAGCCTGGAGCTGGCCAGTGGGGAGCCAGGGGAGGCTAATTTTACCCCCAGAGCAGGGAGAGTGATCCTGCCCCGCCCGGCTGGCTCAGCAGGGCAGGCGCCCCAGCTCGGCCGCCCAGTCCAGTAGGCGGGGGCGCTGGGACGCGGGGAGGAGAGGGCAGCGGTAGGGGAGCAGGACAGGCCGAGGCCGCAGGAGCCATGGAGTCGGCCCCAGCCCAGGACGAGGGCCTGCGGAGGAAGCAGGCCAAGAGCCCGTCCCGGAGGTCCTGCCCAGGCCGCCCCGGGCCTTGTTCTGCTTGACCCTCCAGAACCCCGTGCGGAAAGCCTGCATCAGCATCGTCGAGTGGAAATATCCTTCAGGGGCCACGCGGAGGGGAGGAGAAGGCTCAGTGACCACAGGCTCTGGGGGCCTGGCACTGGGGCCCAGGGGTGCAGCCGGGGGCTTTTGGGAAGGGCTGGGGGTGAGGTGCAGGGCCCCGAGGCCGCCTTGGGAAGGTGCTGGAAGGCGTGGAAGCCCTGACATGGGACGGGGTGGCGGGGGCCAGCGGGGCTGGGAGGCCGGTGGAGTGGGCACCGAGCTCTGTGTAGACATCAGGCCTGGTTGGGCCGCACGCCCTGGGCACAGGGATGTGACTCCCTTCACGCTGGCATCAGCTCCGGCAGGAATAATGATGAAAATGCCCGGCTTGCTGGGGCCGGGGGAACAGACATGGAGGCAGAGGGAAGGCTGTTGTCACGGGGTGCTGAGCGCGCCGGCTGGGAATATTTGGAATATTTATGAGGGGCTTTGGAAGATCGGGCTCCCACCAGCTGTTGCCTAGAAGAAAGAGAGGGAGCTGCAGGGGCAGAGAACTCGGAGCCAGGGGCGCCTGGGGGACCGAGCCTGCCCCCACACTGCTGTGCCCACCCTGGGCCCCCTGCCCCTTCCGTCTGGGGGCCAAGGGCCTCTCTTGCCTGTCTCTCAGCGCCTCTCCAGGCCTCTGCCCTGAGGCCATCTCTCCCCAAACCCGAGGAAGGTGGCTGGGAAGGGCACGGGGTCTTCCCGTGAGCTGTGGCCACAGGCGCATCCCCGCCGTCTGCTCACGCACACCTCTGCTCATCCATCTTCACCCCTCAGTCCCCACCACCCCCACCTCCCCTGGCGGCCTCCCCAAGGCCCCTACTGCTCACCAGCAAGTCCAGGGAGCCTGGGGGGTGCCCTCTGGAGAGCGGCTGGCTCGCCCTGTGCAGGGGGTGCTGGGACCTGGGGGTGCAGCTTCCTCGGGGCAGTCTCCCCTACTCAGGCCACAGAGGCCAGGTTTCAGGGCGCACAGCTGCTCCCCGTCCTGCCCCGGGGCCTCACCCAGCCTCCCTGGCTGCTCCTCCGAGGCCCCAAGGACTGTCTGACTGTAGTACCTTCGAGGGGACAGAGGGGTCGGGGGCCGGGTGAGGGGGTGGGGGGTGTAGGGACTGAGATGGGACTCAAGACTCCCTGAGCATTGGAGCTGAGTAGCCCCAGATGGGAGCCAGCGCCTCATGGTCCCTGAAAGTCTCAGTCAACCCCCTGACGGAGGAGGATCCCTGCCTGCACCCCCCTCCAGGAGCAGAAGTGCGATGTGGGCCCGTGTCCACAGAGACCCCCAGCGCACTCTCCGCTTCACCCGCAAGTTCCTCGCCTCAAGCTCTCCTTAACTCCGCCCCAGAGCCTTCGAGACCATCATCTTACTCACCATCTTTGCCAACTGTGTGGCCCTGGCCGTGTACCTGCCCATGCCGGAGGACGACAACAACAGGCTGAACCTCGGCCTGGTAAGAGGGTGGTCCTGCCTCTGCTGGCCTGCTGCCCAGTGGGGGTGCTGGAGCTTCACCCCCACCCCCGAGAGGACAGAGACCCCTGTCCCCGAGACCTGCAGGGTGGGCTGAGCGGCTCTGAGCTCCGAAGGGAAACCTGGCTGGGCTGGATTCCGTCATATCAGCAGCCAGCACTAAGCAAGTACCCGCTGTGCCAGCTCTGTGCTAAGTGCTGAGGCAGTCCAAGCGGGGGCTGGAAAGGGATGTCCAGATTCGGGAGCATTTCAGAACGGAATGAGTCTGCTACAGTCTGTGGAGTCGCAAAGAGTCGGACACGACTGAGTCAGCTTAGCTCACACGCATGCACAATTGCTTAGGGTGCTATAGGGTGAGCACGGGGTCAGCGTTTTGGCCTAATTTGGAGTCAGGAAGCTTGTTGGTGATGATCAGGGAGCTTTGGCAAAGGTTACAAAGGGCCTCGGTCGGCTTTGGAGGTGACCTTGGTTCTGGCTCCACTCCTGCGGCCGTGGGAGTCACCGCTGAGCACCGTGTGAGAGTGGGCTGTGTCCTCCACACCACAGCCCCTGAGCCAGTCCCGTTTGACGGAAGCAGAAACTGAGGCTTAGTGAGGCCGGTGATGGGGCTGAACGCTGATCCCCCCCTTCCCTGGGTGTGACTTGGAAGGAGCGCGCTTCTGTGGAGCTTGCTTTTCTGGGGGAGTCTGTCTCAGCACCACGCTTTCTTCGACCCAGCACCCACAACACGCCCACAGGCCAGGGAATGCCGCAGCTGGAGGGGGTTTTCCAGGGTCAGGTTGTCCTGTTCCTCCCTGCCTCAGTCTGTTTGTGATGAGAAAACGGAGGCTTGGAGAGGATAAAAGATGGACTTACCCAAAAACCAGATCATAGTCAAATGCCTGACATTGCCCACGTGCTTATTAGACGCCCAGCTCTGCACTAACATTTTGCATTTCTGTCTCTGTTACTCCCTCGTGAGGTCATTAAACCCATTATGAGACAAGGAAGCTGAGACCCGGGGGTCTGAGTACTCTGCCCAGGGTCCCCCCACATGTCTGTCTTCCCAGAGAGTCTCAGCCTCGGGCTCTGACTTTCAGACTTGACTGGATCGCTGTGCCACCAACGTGGCAACCACCCAGGAAAGCCGCTGGAGGCCATGACCCTGGGCACCTACCTCCCAGGCTCCCGGGGGACAGGGCAGTGCACCTCCTCATTTCAGCAGGCTTTTCAGGCACTAACTCTGCGGGGAGGGCAGGAGGAAGCCGGCCACATGTGTCCAGGGCCTGGAAGGACAGCGTTGTCTCTGCCTCTGCATGGCGCTGCTTTCCATGGGAGCCATCTATCTTGGGTTGGGGAGAAGCTGGGAGTCTAAGCGTGTGCTTGGCTATAACTGCAAAAATGCAGTGGGGTCTGACGTGGGGGAGGCGAGTGTGGGGAGGCACTCCTCAGAGCCCTGGCTCCCAGGACGGGTTCCTTCTCTACGCCCTGCATCCACCAGGGGTTCGTGTCTGGGGGCGTCGGTTCCATTTCAGCTCCCTAAGAGGTTGACCGCTTTGGAAAGACACTCCATCCTCCGCAGAGCTGCCTTCCATCTTGAAACAAAGCAGCCCCCTCAAAAAGTCCAGACGGTGCTGCGGGCTGACAGTGCTTGCAGAGATGAGGCGATGCGCCTGGGGGCAGGACCACGCGGGGAGGCCTGCCTAGACAGCCCCCGCTGCAGCGAGGGTCGAGGGTCGGGGCTGGACAGGACCCCCCACTGTGATGGCCCGAGGGGGCGGGGACGCTGAGGCCCGCTCCCGCTCGCCCGGCTCCCACGGCTCCCACGGCTCCCCACTCACAGGGTTCATATGGCTCACACGACTTCCCTCTCACACGGCTCCCACGGCTCCCCGCTCCCACGGCTCACACGGCCGGCTCCCTGCTCACACAGCTCACACGGCCAGCTCCCTGCTTACATGGCTCACACGCCTCACACGGATCCCCACTCACATGGCTCACACAGCCGGCTCCCCGCTCTCACGGCCAGCTCCCCACTGAGGCCTCCCGCCTCCCCCTTGTCCATTATGTGTTTATCATTCTAAAAACTGGCGAAAGGGAAGTGAGGGTGGGCAGAGCAATGGGGAGGGATCAGGGTCTTTTTCTCTTCTTCCCACGATTGGCTGCCTTACAAGAACCTGAGGAAGGCCAGAGAACTCCTGCCCCCACCCCCAGCCATCCAGCAGAGGGAGAAGGGAGGAGCTCGGACCACTGTTCACGCTCTTGTTCATTTAACAAACACTTGTCGAGTGTCTGTTCCGTCCCCAGCACCCACTGGGGTTGGCCTTGTGAACCAGAGTTCCCGTCTGCACAGAGGTCAGTCCAGTGCAGCAAGCAAGCAGTAAAAGGACAGGAGGCATGCAGGGTCGCCTTCAATAGCGCTGGTCCTGGGCCAGGCCCGAAAGCGCCCCGTGCCCGGGTGTGCCAGTCCCAGAGGGGTCCAGAGGGGTGCCGGGGCAGCAAGGACCCCCAGGCCTGCAGGGGAGGGGGCCTCAGGCGAGGGCCATGCCGACACAGGGCGGGGGCACAAGGTGGAGACGTGAGCTGGGGTCGGAGTGGCTCTCAGGCGCCTCGGAGAGTGGGCTGGCGGCGGGGGCATCGACGCTGTGTCTGGTGAACAGAGGCCTTGGAGACGGTGGAGGGGGTTGGTTAGGAGGTGGGCTCCGTGGACCCAGCGCCTGATGGGCATGGGACGGTGTGGGGGAGGGGAGGTGGGGGTTCCAGGGAGGGTGTCTAGCAGGCAGTGGTGTCGCGGGTATTCCTGGGGGAGGGGACAGCAAGGGCCACCCCTGGCCCCACAGGTGTGGCCTGAGCCCTCTGGCCCTTGGATGTGCGGGTTGGAGCCCTGGGCCACTGAGGCTTCCCGACTCTGGGTGACTGCAGGCTGGTGGGGGGCAGGCCTCGTGCGGCCCCGGGCAGCTGGCCCCTCACTCGGGAGGGGAGCATGACACCTGCTCTGAGAATGAGCCCTCTCTGGAGGCCGGGGCCCCTCCAGGAGCCACTCCGGCCCCACCCACCAGCTCTCACCCAGGCTGACAGGCTGAGCTGGGGGCCCCGTGACACTTCGTCAGGGGGAAGCCCTGGGTCAGAGCAGTAGGGGAAGCCAAGGCCCAGAGACGGCCAGGAGGCCTGGGGAGACGCCATAGCGTGAGACTGTGAAGGCGGGGTCGGTGCCCACGTCCCGGCCACCACGACGGCGTGCATCCCAGCCAGCAGGGGGTGGGCCCTGCCTCAGCCAGGCGGGAGACGCAGATGGTGGCCCAGAGAGGGGGCCCTGGGCTGCAGCTGTGTGACCCCAGGCGAGTGGCTCTGCTTCTCCGCGCCCTCACCTGTAAAAGGGGTTAGCACCGTAAACTTCCGAGAAGGCTCTGCCTGAGTCAAGACCTGTAGGTTGTGCTATCTCGTCTATCAACACAGGAGCCTTTATCATGCTGAGCCTCAGTACCCCTGTGGGGGCTTCCCAGCCACAGAGGCCCTGGGTTGTTCTGGACCCAAAGGATGCAACTCGTATGTATGACCAAAGGATTATCTCAGACAAAATCTTCCTCTTCACCCCACCCACCATCTGTGTCCGACCTCTTTAACCCTTTCCTTCTCCTTCCAACATCTGATTTATCTGGACGGCTTTTCTGGCCTCCACCCCCTCCTCCAGCCAAACGCCATCATCACCATCTTCGTCCTGGTCGTCATCCACTGGGCACTTGCCCTGTGCCGGGCACTGCTCTGACACACTCAGGGCCTCGTCCCCCTGAATGCCCGCCATGGCCCCACAGGGCAGCACGGCTTTATAGGCGAGTAAACTGAGGCACAGTGCCCGTCCAGTGGGCTCTGCAGAAAACCTGGACCCTTGGTTGGGCACTGCACGTGGCTCCCTCCTCATCAGAAGGGGACGCAGGAGGTCTCTGCTTCCCGGGGAGTGGTCCCGGGCTGGGCTGGAGGAGGGGTTGTCCAGGACAGCGGCTCCCGGCGCCTCCCCAGGACCCCTCTCTCTGGACTGAGGAGTTGCTGCCACGCAGGCCAGGGAGGATGCTCGGAGATCCAGCCCCACATCCACAACCCCCAGAGGGCAGGCAGGCTGCTTCATGCCTGCAGGACTGACCGGCACTGACTCTGCCAGGGTTCCCCCAGCCTAGTGCAGGCGGCGGGCACCGGTCACACAGGGCCAGCGTGTGTCAGGGAAGCAGGAGGACGGAATAGACCCTGAGCCATCCTGGGGCCGGCGGGAGGGCAGAGCGGTGGGAGCCCAACTAGGACCCAGGGTGCCGGCCGCAGCCCAGGACCCAGGAGGTCAGCTCGGCCACTCTAAGGCCCATCGGACCCCTGAAGCCTGAAGGGGCCCTGCCCGGGGGACTCCAAACAGAATTAATGCAAGGAAAACTTTGGGAGCGTCTCCATGCAGCCGGGGCCAGAGCAAGGGGGCCCACGCGGAAAGCGGTGGTGGCAGTGGCTAGAGTGGCCAGCTCTGGGACAGGCTGGAAGCACTGCTCTAGCTGCTTATCTGCCACTGAGCCCACAAGCAGAGTAAAGACGTGACCCTGATCAAAACAGAGAAGGAACACAGGTCATAGTTTGATTCAACGCATAGAGACCAAGAAGCAGAGTACAGCTGGTTCAAAGAGAACTCAAGCAACAGGAATCTATGACTCTGGAGGAAAAATGGCAGGCTAGGGCTGCGGGATGGGACACGCGGCGGGCCAGCGCCCCACAGGGTGTGTCCAGCAGGGGTGGTCTCCAGCAGGCTGGAGTCTGTGCTCCTACTGGGCAGAATCCTGACAGTCAGAAGACAGCCCCCGCCAGGGGTTTCCAGAGTAGGAAGGGGAGGGGCTCTCGGTGACAGTCTAGAGACTGGCGGGAACGTGTGTCCTGAGCGTGTGTAAGCCTGCGTCCTGGGCATGTGTCCTGAGCGTGTGCAAGCATGTGTCCTGGGCATGTGACCTGAGTGGGTCTCCTGAGCATGAGTCCTGGGTGTGTCTCCTGAGAGCGTGTCCTGAGCATGTGTAAGCGTGTGTAAGCGTGTGTCCTGGGCATGTGTCCTGGGTGTGTCTCCTGAGAGCATGTCCTGAGTGTGTGTAAGCGTGTGTCCTGGGCATGTGTCCTGGGTGTATGTCCTGGGCGTGTGTCCTGAGCTTGTATAATTGTGAGTCCTGGGCATGTGTCCTGAGCGTGTGTAAGCGTGTGTCCTGGGCATGTGTCCTGAGTGTGTGTCCTGAGCTTGTGTAAGCGTGAGTCCTGGGCATGTGTCCTGAGTGGATCTCCTGAGCATGAGTCCTGGGTGTGTCTCTTGAGAATGTGTCCTGAGCTTGTGTAAGCGTGAGTCCGGGGCATGTGTACTGAGCGTGTGTAAGCGTGTGTCCTGGGCATGTGTCCTGAGCGTGTATCCTGAGTGTGTGATCTCAGTCTGTCTTGGGTGTGTGTCCTGTGTGTCCCGAGCGTGTATCCCAGGCGTGTGTCCCTAGTGTGTCCTGGAGTGTGCTGCTCGCGTCTACAGGGCAGAAGCCAGGGGTCTGCTCCACCACCCCCAGTGCAGGAGAGGCAGGGTGGAGGCCCCGGCAGACCCCTCGGCCAGGCCTGCTAGCAGAGGCTCCAGCAAGGGCCCGGTGCTGTTTCCGAGGTCTGGAAGGTTTGCCGACACCGGTCAGGCTGGCCTGGGGCAGCTGGGGGCTGAAGGGCCGGCCCTCCCCGCCCCCGCCCTGCGCCTGCGGCCGGCAGGCCCGGCATTCCTGGGCTCGGGTTGCCGTCTTTTATAGGGCCCGGAATGCGCCCGCCCCGCCTCTCCGGGAAGCGGCCCACACTGGCCTTGCCCGTCAGAGACCCCGGGCCAGCCGGGCACAGGGGTCCAAGCCCGGGCCACTGCTCGGGGTCTGGCGAAATGCCTGCCCTCTCCCGCCGGGGGGGCTCGGAGTTCCCCACGCTCCTCTGTGCCCCTCCCAGCCCAGGTGCTGCGTGGGCACTGAGAGGTGGGTGGACAGGGTTGGAGCTGCCCGGCACGCCTGGCCCAAGATGGTCGGCCCTGGGGTCCTGGTGGAGCCCAGGCCTCAGCCAGCTGCAGCGCCTGCCGCCTCCGCCCCGGCCTGGCTGAGGCACACCTCCCTGCAGCCGGGGAGCCCCAGCCGGGGGGATCCCCGTCCTCCAGAACTGTGGGGGGAATGTGTCTGTCTGGCCACACGGGGGTGGCTGAGGTGGCTGTTGCCTCCCCTCTCTGTCCCCTCCCTGTGTTCCCGGCCCACCACCAAGCCCCGAGGAACCCAGGCCTGGAGGGCAGAGGACGGGATCTGACGAGGCCCCCAGGGGTCCCCTTGTGAATTTTTCCCCTCCCAGCATGACGTGGTGGTTGAGGTCATGGGGCCTGGGTTCTCATCACGGCCCTGCCGGTCGGCTGCTGTGCGATCCTGGAGAAACTGCTCAACCCCTCTGTGCTTAGGCTTCCTCATCCGCTCGGTGGGGGTAGGAGAGCTGCCCTTCCAAGCCCCTGTGAGGATGACGTGCGTGTGTCGTGTGTCTGTGTGCATGTGTGTGCACACGTGTGTGTGTGCGTGCACGTGTGTGCACACGTGTGTGTGTGTGACTACAGGAGGGCCTGGTGCACGAGCCGTCAGCACGCCGGCCCAGGCCCGTCTCCTGCCCGTGACGCGGGTGCCTCGTGTTCTTTCCCCACAAGGTGATCAGATCCCCCTGCAGCCCTCAGCCCTGCCACCCATCTCTGGACACACTCCTGCCCCCCACCCAGCGCGGGCCCCGCAGGAGTTGGCTCTCCTCCCTGGGAAGGGAAGCGGAGGCTCGGGAGGGGGCAGGCTCAGTCCCGTCCACTCTGGGAGGGCGCGTCAGGATGGACGCAGCCACTGCCCTCCCGCCAGGGGGCCCTCCTCCCAGCCTGGAGGCTGAGGGGTCCTGCAGACACACCCCAGGGCCTGCATTCCCAGGGCAGTGGCGCCTCAGGCCCCAGGCCAGCTCCCCGGGACGCCTGGGGCTGAGCCAGGGCAGGCGGGCTGGGGCCTCGCCCCCACCTCCCTCACGTCCGCACAGGAAAAGCTGCAGTGTAGGGGTGCCCAGGAGGCACCCCCTTTGCTCCCAGAAGCCAGCCTCGCCTGGGCCCTATGCCCACCCCTCTGGGATGGACAGACCTGGACCGCGCCTGGTCTCTGCTCGCTCACTCCGTGGCCCGGCCCTGGTCTCAGGCAGGGTCCGGTGGCCCCGTCCACCCTCGTGGCCACAGCGTTCTAGACACATGGTTCCCCAGGCCACTGTCTGCTGTCCCTGCGGGCAGTTCAGGAAGCAGGAGTCCTTGGCAGGCCTGCCCCCTGCTGTCTCGAGGGTCCCCTGGTGCCTTCAGACCCTGCCACAGCTCAAGGTGCTGTGTGGAAGCAGGCCCTCGAACCTCCAAACCCTGGGCTGAGGCTCTGTTTCTCTGGGGAGATGGCCCCCCACTCCAAGGCCTCCCACACACACCAGGGCGGGGGGGCTTTAGGAGACAAGCCTCCCGACCTGCCCCCTACGTCTCCCGGGCAGCAGGCCCAGGGTCTGCTTGGGGAGCAGCCGGGGCGGGGAGCATCTTGGAGCAGCAGCACCTGGGGGCCTGCTCCAAGCTCGGCCGTGAGGCCCCACGCCACCCGCTGTGCTCGGGCTACCTCTCTCAGCCAAACCCGCTCCGGCCCGTTGACGCAGACGGTCCTAACAGTGAACGGCCAAGAGTGGGAAGGTGGAATGCCCCAGGCCCATCCCAGCAAGACTTGTGTCTGAATAGGTCCCAGCACCTGGGCCCTGAGGCAGAAGCCTCAGGCCTGGGGGGTTGAGGAGGACCCGCCGCCTTCGGAACTGTGACTGGAGCTCCCCGGCTCCATTACCCTGCCCCGGGCCAGCCTGCGGGGCCTTTCTGTGGACCCTGAGGGCCCGGAGCCCTCCAAGGGGCTGCTGGCGTCAGGGTGCTGGGGTCCAGGCCGGCTGTCCTGAAGGCCCCAGTGTGGCCAGATAGGGGGACTGAGGCCCGCAGACTGCCGGAGGGAGGCCTATCCTGCCCCCACCTCCCCATGGAGCCCAGGGCCTCGGGGCACAGAGAGTCAGGCCAGGATGACTGACCCTTGGAGACAGAGGCAGCAGCAGGATGGGGTGCGTTCTGAGCCCCGCTGTTCTCAGCCCAGGGCTTCGGGGGCCTGGCTCCAATGCCCCCAGGAGCAGGCGAGTCAGGGTCACAGAGCAGGGCCCCCTCCAGCCAACACTGGCCCTGGAGCCCCAGTGAGCGGCCTGTTTGTGGAGGGACGTTTGCTGGTTAAGGCCCTTCCTTGCAGGGGTTTCTCTGGGGGCTCAGTGGAAGAATCTGCCTGCAAAACCAGAAAGCCAGGTTAGCCCTCTGGGTCAGAAAGATGCCCTGGAAGAGGGCACGGCAGCCCGCTCCAGTGCTCCTGCCTGCAGAATCCCGTGCACAGAGGAGCCTCGCAGGCCGCAGGCCATGGGGTCGCACAGAGTCAGACATGACTGGAGCGACTCGGCATGCGTTGCAGGGAGCTGGTCTCAGTTCCTGGTCAGACAGGCTCGTGGTGCTCGCCCGGGCAGTGCCGGGGCTCTGGGGTGGGCACTGTCTCCTGCGTGGGTGTCAGAGCCTGGGGTCCAGCGTCCCCTCTCAGAAACGGAGATGGCGAGGCCTCTGAGGTGTGCAGCATCAGAGATGGGATTTTCTGCTGTTTATTCATTCAGCAAGCGTTCCTTGAGGCCCTACTGTGTGCCAGGTGGTCTCACGTGCTCCAGCATGGAGCTTTGCGGACGACCTGTGAGGCCAGCGCTGTCTGTGGCTGGAGCGTCCTGTCCTCCGTGGTCTGACGGGTGCGTCTCCCCTGCAGACCTCGTCGGCGCTGAGCTGTGTGGGCTGGCCCCGGCGCTCGCCGCGTGGCTTCCGCGAGCCCGCCTTGGCCTGTGACCCACCCATGTGCCTGGGGGTTGTGCATGTTGCTCTGATTCCAAAGGCCGCTTCTGGAGCCCGCATGGCGCCCACCACAGGTGGGGACCGAGGGCCAGCGCTGGGGACACAGACACCCACGCCGCCGCCCGGTGCTGTACAAGGGGACAAGGCTCCGGGCTGTACAGCGAGGGGGGTGGATGGTCAGGAAGGACGAGACGGGGCGTGGCAAGCGGGGTTGGCTGCTGACAAACACCCCAAGCTTGGGCCCCAGTGATGATGCTGGAGCTGGAGTCCCAGAGGGAGAAGGGTGCGGCCATGGGGCTCTCTCGGAAGGATAGTCCTGGCAGAGCAATAGCAAGGGCAGAAGCCCTGAGCCCCGGTGCCTTCGGCAGGGTTTCGGGGAGGCCGTGCCCGGCGTGGGGTGGGGGCGGAGTCCTGCCACGAAACCTCTCCTCACCCCCACCAGCAGAGACTCTGGGATGCCGCCTAAGGTGACCTTTGCCCCCTCCCCAATCCCATTGCTGATGGGGACCGCTGCCTCTTCTGTCTGGTGGCAGAGAAACCACGGGCAGCCCCAGGTGTCAGGACCCCACGTGTGGTCTCGGGGCTGCAGCTGGGGCAGGGGTGGTGAAGAGCGGCCCCGTATTTGCGGGGATGGCGGGACACACGGGAGCAGCTCGCCCTGGGAGCTCAGAGGGCTGTTGGTGGCTGCGAGGTCTGCTGGGCTGAGGGGCCCGGGGGTGCAGGCAGAGGGGCGGGGGCAGCAGGAGATCCAGGGGCTTGGATGTCACGTGGGGGTGTCTGGGGGTCGTACGGGCCTGGGAGGCATGGGGGCACAGGTTGTGTGAGTTTGGGGGCAGGCGGGTCAGAATACGTTAGGGTGCAGAAAGGTTTGGACATGTGGGTGCTGGGGCCCAGGGCAGAGTAGCGGGAGGCGTCCAGAGAGAGCCAGGTGGGAGTCCCATTCAGCAAGTTGGTGCCATCGGCTAGCCAGGACCGTGTGGAGGAGCGGGATCTGGCGAGGGGCATTCAGGTCAGAGGCGGGACACATGGAGCCCAGCCCTGGCCGCCCCCGGACACGACCATGGGCCACGGCTCCGTGAGAACCAGCGGGGCAGTGCCGGCGGGGGGGTCGCAGGCATGGCTGAAGGGAAGGGAGCACGGGGGGTAGCAGGCAGCCAGGGAGCTCCGGGAAGGCTGGCCACCGGGGCCTTCGGACGGCCTCCAGGGTGGCGCTTAGAGAGCAGCGGGGAGAGAGCCAGGGCCAGGGGGCTGCAGTGGTTCCACGTGACCCCATTCAATGGCGAAGGAAGGGGCCCAGCGCCCCGCCTCGGCGGGACGCCCGTGCACACAGGTGTCCACGCAGAGCTCATAACTCCACGCGCTTCAGGGTGGGGCCGGAGCTAACAGCCGCAGACCCTGAGTGACCCGTGGCCTCGACGAGCTCCCCGGTGGCGAGCGGAAGCAGGACGGGCAGGGGCAGGTGCAGGCGCCCCCCCCGCCGGTGTGTGCCCGTCTGCCTGGCCTGTGAGTGCAGCAGCTATTCTGGGCCCTGCTTTCCCTCTGCTAAGCCCACTTCTGCCCCTGGGGCAGCAGCCGCTGGAGCGTTTAAATGCTGACTTGACTTCACTCACTGCTCCTTCTGCCCCCTCAGGCTGCCGGACTCCCAGTGGCCTGCCCTGCAGGGGACGGGAGCCCCATCCCCCCAGCTCTGCTGTGCCGCCCCCACCCTCGCAGGGAGCCGTGGGATGGCCCCTGGACAGTGACGCCTCCCCGGGTGATGGCCCCAGTTCCCGGCTGCCTTATTTAGCTCAAGCACAGGCCTTACACGAGCCCTTCAGTAGGATGGTGCAGCCTCGCATTCCAGTCCTACAGTGCCGTTTTCTGGAAGAAGGAGAAAGCTTTGGGCTTACAAGTTGGTGGAAGAAATAAGGGGCGTGTTAAGAAAAGCAGGCCTAGGCCACATGTGCCTCAATTCCCCCTCTGGATAGAAAGGGAAACCGTGCTTTTAGGAAAATTCTCTGAATACTAAATGGGGAGGTCTCTGAGACCATATCCGTGTGAATGAGCCGCTGGGGACCGTGCCTCCCAAGCCTACCCTCTGGGAAGTAAGAGTGAATTCCTGTCCGAGCTGCACGCTGGGTGGCAATGACGTATCAGTGGCTCTGCCGGGTGCTGGCCTGGCGGGGGCAGGGGACCCGTGGGGACACAGGTGTGGGTGGTGGGGCTCAGGCCTCCTTGGGGTCGGCTCTGGAGGATGCTGTCTGTGCTCCTGCGGTCGGTCACGCAGAGCCGTCCAGCGGTCGAGCCTGTGGGAGGCATGGGGCAGGGGGCGGGAACAGAGCTCAGAAGCCTGGTTCAGGAGACAGGGTGTCAGCCTGGAGCCCTGACAGGGTGAGCTGCTACTCTGGAAAGAGCTGCCTCCTGAACCCGAGGACAGGGAGGGGTGGCTGGGCCAGGGTGGGGGTGGGGCAGGGTCTGGAGAGGCCCGGGAGGAGACCCCCTTCAGTTGGGGGCTGGGTGGTGGGAGCTGAGCCAGGAGCCTTAGCCCCTGAACTGTGGGGCCCCTCCACGGCAGTGACCCCGCAATGCCCCCACCTTGCGTGACGGTGCTTGTGCCCGCCAAGTGGTGACTGTCAGCTTTGGATGTGGGCACGTGCGCTGGGCAGAGGGGGTCAGCGGAGGGGTCACAGAAAGTGGATGAAAGGGAAGACTCTGACCAGCCCGGAAGGCCCCTCTGGAACCCTAGTGAGTGCTCCCCAACCCTCCTCCCGTGAGCCCTCGGGATGAGGGAGAAGACGCCCACACAGGAGCCGCCTGGGCCCTCACCGGCGGCCTCCAGCCTGTCCAGCCGCTCATCCCATTCGCGCCTGGAGGTGCAGAGTCAGCTTCTGAAAGATGAGGAGCCTCCCTGGTGGCCCTGCGGCTGACCCTGCCCTTCCACCGTAGGGGTCGACATTTTGGTCTCTGGTCCTTGAACCAAGATTCCACAAGGCAGCGTGGGCAAAAATAAAAAGAGCAAAAAGTCCACACCTCCTCTAGTTTAGTGAGTAAAACAGGAGAGGAACCAGATAGGAACACGTGTGGCTTTCGCAGCTGGGGATCCGCTCACAAGACAGAGTGGGAGGGGGAACAGGGGGTGCCAGAGGCGGCCCCGGTGCCTGGTGTGGCCCCTGGGGAGGGCCCGCGGGAGGGAGGGACCCAGGTGGTCGGGTAGCAGGGGCAGGAGTCCCCAGGCGGCTGAGCCCCGGTGTGACCCCCTCGCCCCGCAGGAGAAGCTGGAATACTTCTTCCTCATCGTCTTCTCCATCGAGGCCGCCATGAAGATCATCGCCTACGGCTTCCTATTCCACCAGGACGCCTACCTGCGCAGCGGCTGGAATGTGCTGGACTTCATCATCGTCTTCCTGGGGTGAGTGAGGCTGGGGTGCGGGGCTGAGCCTGGTGGGGGACCCCAGGGCCCAGAGGCGGGCACAGCGGCGAGTGGGGTGGAGACAGTGGGGGCGCCAGCGAGTCACACCCTCCCCAGCCAGGCACCGCCAGCCTGCTGCTTCTCTGCACACACGGCTGGAAACGTGTGCCTGCTTCCAGGGCCCAGCAGTTTCTGGACGTTCATAAATTTCTCAGCCTTCATCACCATCTCTCCACGGACCCGTGTGGAGCACGTGTCCCTTGAGTTCACGAGAACGGACATTTGGTAACCTGCAGGAGTCGCGTGGGCTTCCCAGGTTGCTCTGGTGGTGGAGAACCTGCCTGCCAGTGTAGGAGACGTGAGATGCACGTTCAGTCTCTGGGTCGGGAAGATCCCCTGGAGGAGGAGGACATGACAAGCCGCTCCAGTCCTCTTGCCTGGAGAATCTCATGGACAGAGGGAGCCTCGTGCGCTCCTGGTGCAGTCCACGGGGCCACAAAGGGTCAGTCACGACTGAGGGGACTGGGCACGCAGGAAGCGCATGAGCCCGCTTGGGCCGCCACGACAAGAAGCCGCAGACCGGGGCTGATACACAAAAACATTTTCTGACTCTTCTGGAGGCTGGAAGTCCAAGGTCAAGGTGTTGCCAGGTTTCTCCTGAGGCCTCCCTTCTTGGCTTGCCGATGGCCACCTTCTTGCTGAATCCCCACGTGGTCCTTCCTCTTTCCACACACACCCTTGTGGTGCGTGCCCATGTGGTGTGTGCCCACGTTTCCTCTTGCACTAAGGGCACCAGTCAGACAATTAGAGCCCACCTAACAGCCTCCTTTTTCACTTGAGTCGCCTCTTTAGAGTCCTGTCTTCAAATACAGTCATATTCTGAGATCCTAAGAGCCAGGGTTTCACAATGTGAACTGGGAGTGGGGTCGGGGGCGCATGGCTAAGCCCGTGACGTAGATGTAGCAGCCACCACCTAACTGTAACGGTGCTTCCCAGTGGGCGTGTGAGCTTGTGAGTGCTGGACCACAAAGAAGGCAGAACACCAAAGAATTGATGCCTTTGAACTGTGGTGTTGGAGAAGACTCCCGAAGGTCTTGCTTGGACAGCAAGGAGATCGACTCAGTCAATCTTAAAGGAGATCAACCCTGAATATTCACCGGAAGGACTGAAGCTGGAGCTGGAGCTTCAGCATTTTGGTCATCTGACGCCAACAGACAACTCACTGGAAAAATCCTCGATGCTGGGAAAGACCAAGGGCAGGAGGAAAAGAGTTCGCCAGAGGATGAGATGGTGGGACGGCATTGCTGACTCAATGGACATGAGTCTGAGCAGGCTCCAGGGGGTAGTGAAGGACAGGGAGCCTGGCGTGCTGCCGTCCGTGGGGTCACAAAGAGTCAGACACGACTGAGCGACTGAACCAAACACACGACTTACTCCAGAGGCTGCTGTCTTAACCACTAAGCTGCCCTTCAAGTCAATAAAAACCATGGTGCTTACTTACCAATTACACAGTACTGCTCTGGGCAGAACACTGAGAGGAGGGGGATTCCGTGAGTCAGCCTCTGCCCTGGACGCACTCCTGGCTGGAGGGTGCACTCCTGTGTGCTGGTCCAGGGGCAGCTGTCAGCAGGATAGAGAAGGGCTTGAGAGGACCTCAGAGCACCCTGAGAGCAGGAAAGACGGCCCGGGGCTTTGTCAGACGGCAGCAGAAGGAATGCCCGCAGGAGAGCCAGCCCTGGGCTTTCTCCTCCGCCCCCACTCCCGGCGCCCGGTGCCCGGCGGCTGGAACCGCCCACCCACTCCGGGGTCCGCTCAGCCCCCAGGCCTGACACAGATGCCGTCACACCAGCACCTCCACCCGCACCTTCAGGGCCAGAGTGGACATCACCGATAGGCCCACTCACTGAGCCTGAACACGGCTGCGGGGTCTTCTCTAAAATCCCCTGGACAGACAGACATCACCAGAGCAGCCCCCTGCGTGGGGGCCCATACTTGCCCCCGCCCCCACCTCCGTACAGGTCCCCGGTCGGGACAAGGGCCACGACCCCGGGCAGAGGCCTAGCTGACCGCGGGCTCCGTCTCCCCCTTTTGTGGCCGCAGGGTCTTCACTGCGATCCTGGAGCAGGTCAACCTCATCCAGAGCAACACGGCCCCGATGAGCAGCAAAGGCGCGGGCCTGGACGTCAAGGCGCTGCGGGCCTTCCGCGTGCTCCGCCCGCTCCGGCTGGTGTCCGGGGTGCCCAGTGGGTGGCGCAGCCCTGCCCCTCCCCGGCCTGCTCCCTGCCCTGGTTCTGGGCCCCTGCGGGCTTGGTGTCCCGGGAGGGCCGGGAGAGCGAGAGGGAAGCTGAGTCCGCGCCCCCCCCCCCCCCCGCAGGCCTGCAGGTGGTCCTCAACTCCATCTTCAAGGCCATGCTGCCGCTCTTCCACATCGCCCTGCTGGTGCTCTTCATGGTCGTCATCTACGCCGTCATAGGCCTAGAACTCTTCAAGGGCAAGATGCACAAGACGTGCTACTTCATCGGCACCGGTGCGCGGGGCGGGGGGCGGGGGGCGGGGGTGCGCTGCGGGGCTGGAGGCTCACTGCGGGGCTGGAGGCGGGGGCGGGGGCGGTGCGGGCTCTGTTCAGTGTCCTAGACTGAGCTCTC
The DNA here is from genome assembly GCA_917880005.1 of Nanger dama. Taxonomy (NCBI): domain Eukaryota; kingdom Metazoa; phylum Chordata; class Mammalia; order Artiodactyla; family Bovidae; genus Nanger; species Nanger dama. The sequence goes on along the minus strand of CAKJTW010000013.1, from coordinate 47,503,965 downwards.
AAGTCGGCGGGAGGCCCTGCCCACACCTCCGGCCCCGCTGCCTCCTTCTGCGAAGCTCTGTGGGTACAAGTGATCCACAGCGTGCCTCGCAGCCTGGGTTCTCTAGAAGCCTCGCCCCCAGGGAGGTCTGGCCAGAGCTGCTGCCCGCAGGCGCCGCTGAGCCTACCCATATCCGTGGATCCGGGTCTGGATCCGGGCCCACGCCCCGCCCCCCAGCCTCACTGCAGTCTGCACCGCACACTCCCGCGGGGCTGTCCTCCCGACTTCACGGTCTTGTTGAGACGCCCCCTCCCGTTCCCGCCTGGGGCTCACTGCTCTCGCCGCCCGCCCTCAGACATCGTGGCCACGGTGGAGAACGAGAAGCCGTCTCCCTGCGCCCGGACGGGCTCCGGCCGCCCCTGCACCATCAGCGGCAGCGAGTGCCGGGGGTGGGTGGCCCGGCCCCAACCACGGCATCACCCACTTCGACAACTTCGGCTTCTCCATGCTCACCGTATACCAGTGCATCACCATGGAGGGCTGGACCGACGTGCTCTACTGGGTGGGTCTCGGCCGACCCTGCCCGGCTGGCCCCCTCGCCCGTGGGCTCGGGGCTGTTGGAGGGGCTGCCAGTCCTGGACCCCAGAGGGCCCGCTGCTCCCCCTCCTCCAGCATCCCCGGGGGGAGGGGTTGGGGTGCCACCTGTGTCTGCAGCCCCAGGACCAGTGAGGATGGAAACCAGGAGCTCAGCGGCTTCTGCCTCAGCTCCTACCTTGTCCCCAAGCCTGGCTGTGAGTGACTCGCCCCTGATGGCCAGGAATCTCAGATTTCCCGAGGGAGGAAGGGCCTGGAGAGTCTCTCTCCTCACTGCTGGGCAAGGCTGCTCTCCCATAAAAAGACGATTGGATACCAGGTCCCTCGTCCGTAGAACAAAAATACCAGCTCCATCATCGGGTAGTTAGATGGTTAGTGAATCTGTTAAGTGGGTCCCCACAGTACCGATGCACACCCAGTGTGTGGTCCTCCTGTTGAGAAAGTTCTTTTTGGTGTTACTCAGAGCTATTTGATCCTCCAGCAACGGAAGGCATAATCCCATTTTCTGGATAAGGAAACTGAGGCTCAGAGAGTTTCGGTGACTTGGCCTCTGGTGGCTAGTGAGCGACAGAGCCAAGACTGACCTCTAATCCCCCAGCTCCAGCCCCGGAGCCTGGCCAGGGGGTGACACTGCCTGTGTGTGGCAGTCGCAGAACTAATGCTTTGCAAACGTAGAGGGTTAGTGTGACTGGCTCTCGTGAGCTCAGATCATGGGAGCCAGTTATTAAACGTCTCAAAGGACTGTCACACATGTCGTTTGGCCTGTGACCAGCCTGTGAGGGGCGAGCTCACGTCATCAGCTCAGGAGGCTTTGGGACAGGGCTCAGAGATGCTGGGGGACTCATCGCAGCCACAGGGGTTCCTGAAGGAGCCGGCCGAGTGCAGGTCGAGACTTGGAGTGTTTCTACCAGGAGAAATCTTGGCTGGAAAGGAGGCTGGAGGCGGCCGGCCGGCCGGGGTCCAGGCGGGGAGCCGGGCGGTTGGAGGGAGGCAGGGCTCCGTCCCGCAGGCCAGGAAGCCGTCAGCAAGGCCCCAGTATTGCGTCTTCAGGCGGGACCCGGGTGGCCAGGTGCGGCGAGCGGTCTGGCTTGCGGAGGGCCTGGGCCCGCCCCCGGGCCCTAACGCCCGTGTCTGGCCCAGGTGAACGATGCCATCGGGAACGAGTGGCCCTGGATCTACTTCGTCACCCTCATCCTGCTGGGCTCCTTCTTCATCCTCAACCTGGTGCTGGGCGTCCTGAGCGGGTGAGGGGCCAGAGGCAGCCGGGGCGGGGGAAGTGGAGGGGAGAAGGCGGGGGGGGAGGAAGAGAGGGAAGAGGGCAGGGGCTGTGACTTGGAACGCCCACTCCTCCCCGGGTCCCCTTTTAGCCGGGAGCAGGCTCCTCGCTAGCAAGGAAGAGCGAAGATGCAGGGAGAGCCCCCTTGCTCCACCCCCTCCCTCCTCCTCGAGCCTTCTTCCATCCTCGCTTCCTTCGGCCCCTGTGCCTGAAACCCCCCGAGACCCCGGCCTGCAGCCCCTGGAGGTGCAAGGTTTGAGGCTCAGCTCCAAGAATGGCCTCCCGGGCTGAGCGTGCAGACTGGGGCAAGGGGCCCCGGTTTAAAGCCCGGCGCTGCTGCTGCCTGGCTTTGTGCCCTTTGCTAACTCCCTGACCCCTCTGTGCCTCAGGTCCACCTCTGACACGACGAATAAGTCAGGGCCTGCTTCACAGGCTGGTTGGGAGAACGCGCGAGTCCGTTCCCATAACGTTCTTAGAGCAGAGGCCGGCACCCCACGGGCGCTGTGCGCTCGTGGTCGTTCCTCTGTGAGGCTGCACCGCAGCCATGGTGCCCTCCTGGCACTGGGGGGTCTGTGGACTTGGAGAAGAAGGACCTGCTTTTTACTGACTCTAACTGAAACTTGACCCTTCCTTTCATGAAGTGGTCACGGCGCCGCCCGTGACTCGTCCCAGTAGGAAGCCCTTGGCAGATCCCAGTGTTGCAAGTATCACTACCTTGAAAGTATGACGGTTTTTAGAACTGAGACTAGATCTTGCCAGTTAATGAACTACTAAAGAAGCATTTGTTCAGCTGCTAAGTCGTGTCCGACTCTTTGTGACCCCGCGGACTGCAGCAGGCCAGGCTTCCCTGCCTTTCACCAACTCCTGGAGTTTTATATGTAATTTCAACACCATTTCTTTATGTCTCAACAACTACATTTTCATACCACTGGTTCCATTGTCAGGCTCTGGTTTCCAAATGAAACACTCTACAGTGCTGCCCGAAATGCTCCCAGATGGGGCATTTTCCCCATGGTTCTGAGGGAGGGACCCACAGCCTTCACAGGAGCCCCGAACGGACCAGGGCACAAGGTGGCCAAGACCCCTCTTGGACCCTGCCTGGCAGTGTGAGGGCGCAGGCGGTGTGAGCAGACCCTCAGGCTGGCTGCCCCCTGCCCTGCCCGGAGTCTTCCCCGACCCTCGGGTCCCCCGTCCCACAGCTGCAGTCTGGTTTCTCCGAGGCCCAGCAGCACCTACCCCGCCCCCGAGGCCTTAGGTCTATAAGCAGAACTAAATCCGTCAGGCAGCCTAAAGGGTCAGGGCTGCAGGGAAAACGTGATACGAGGCAGTTCTCGGCCTTCCCCAGGCAGTATAAACTGACTAGGGCCAGGCCGGGAAGCCAGGCCAGACTTCACGGGGGCTCCTGCACCAGCTGCAGGAGGCAGCAACAAGCCAGAGCCTCTCTTGCTAGCTCCTGGGGCGGGATGAACGTGCTGGTGCGTCCAGGGGCTGGGCTGCGGGAGGGGCCGAGGTGGTGTGCCCGGCCCTTTGTGGTGTTGGAGTACACGGGGCGTGTGCAGTAAGCTGCTGCTCCGGGCTCCCCAGAAACGGCAGTTGGGCATTTTTATTTTTTGTCTTCGTATAGTTTGGTTCAGAGTTTGCCCCAGCTGCATGCAGGTACTTTGAGTCCCATATAGTTTCTTTGTATCTTGTTGCTGGAGGAGAGGTGTGTCCAGGTGCAAGCAGTGTGCAAAGGGTTGCAGGTCCCAGCCTGTCTTGGGAGGGTCCAGGCAGTTCTCTTAGGCAGTGGATGGTTGTGTCACTAACCCCTGCCCAAGGTCACCCAAGATGAGGCCGGAGAAATGAGACGGGATGAGAAGGAACAATAGAGGGGGGCCAAGTGCGCCAAGTATCCTGGAGGGCGGGGCTGGGGGAGGGCTGCCCTCGGCCCAGAAGGCCCCCAGACCCACGCGATACCCGGGCCAGGAGGATGGGCACTTCCAGCCTCAGAAGGGGCTCAGTGATGAAAGAAGCTCCATCCCCGAAACTGGTTCCTCCTCCTCCTCCCTGGCCCCGTGCAGGGAATTCACCAAGGAGCGGGAGAAGGCCAAGTCCAGGGGAACCTTCCAGAAGCTGCGGGAAAAGCAGCAGCTGGAGGAGGACCTCCGGGGCTACCTGAGCTGGATCACGCAGGGCGAGGTCATGGATGTGGATGACTTGAGAGAAGGTGGGAGCCATGGGTAACGGTCAGCACCCCGCCCCAAGCTGCCCTCATGCCGGCCCCCGTAAGGGCATCCCTACGCCCTGCTCCCCACAGTCCCAGGGTTTGGACGAGCAGGACCAAGGGCCCACTTTGCAGATGAGGAAGCATGGCCCCTAGAGGGCAAGCCTGGCGCCTCGAGATGGAGGTGGCCAGGCTGGCCCAGAGCCTGCCCAGAGCACTGATTACCGAAGTACCTCACTGCCCCCAGAAACCACCCTCCTGATGGTGCAGGCTGTCTGGCTCCCGGGAATCAGGACAGTGCAGAGGGAGGGGTCTAGGCCCATGCAGGGCCGCTGAGCCAGGTGCCCCCAGTCTGTGCCCTTTCCTGGTGGGTCCAGCCCAGAGGGGAACCTGGCCGCCCGTGCCTCTCTATCCCCAGGGAAGCTGGCTCTGGATGAAGGCGGTTCCGACACGGAGAGCCTGTATGAAATCGCGGGCTTGAACAAAGTCATCCAGTTCGTGTGAGTGTCTGCTCGGCTCCGGTTCCCCAGCCCCCATCACCCCCCGTGGGTGGCTTCTGGGTCACGATCCCTGAGTGCGGGAGGAGGGCATTGAGCAGATGACCTATTTCCACATCACGTGAGGGAGACACTGGGAGCTGGTGGGGTAATTAGCCCTGGGAACTTCTGCTCCAGCAGGGGAGGCGGGCAGCGTTGCAGGCCTCTGGGGCAGGGGCTGGAGCTCTGGCACCTTTGTCTCAAGAGGACTGTGTGTTTATTTGATTGGCTGCTTCCAAATTCACACACAATTGTAACTTTGAGAGATCCAACAATAGAGAAATGCACCAAAGAAAAGATGAAGTCCTTGCTGCCCTTCAAAGAGGTAACCATGGTAACAGATTTGCAGCCCTCCAAGGCTGTTTCTACGCATTCATCTCTCTTACACACACATACACACACAAGTTTTTTACATGACAGGGTTTCTCATATTAACCACTGTCACTTCAGAACCAACAAAAGGACCCAACACACAGTAGGGCTTGCTGGATAAATGAATATGACCCACACATAAACTGAAAACTGACATTCTAAATTTAGAATGCTCTATTTAGGGCAAATTTATACACACAAAAACTTGTTTTAAAAAAAGACTTTCTTTTCTCGGAGCAGTTTCAGATTCACAGCAAAATTGAGCAGAAGGTGCAGAGACTGCCCACCTGCCCTCCCCTTGACCATGCCCGGGGCCCCCACCATCGGCACCTCCACCAGATGGGCCGTTTGTTACAACTCAGGAACCTGCGTGGACGGCATCATCAGCCCGAGCCCAGTTTGTTGGGGCTCATCCTGTGTTTGATGATGCATACCCACCATTATGATATATGGAGTATTTTCACTGCCCTAAAAGCCTCTGTTTCTGCCTATTCACACCCCCACCTCCCATTCCTGGCAGCCTACCACTGAGCTTACCGTCTCCAAAGTCTTGCCTTTCCCAGAATGTCACAGTGTGTGATCTCAGGCGGGCTCTTTTACTTAGTGACATGCATTTAAGGTCCCTCTGTAGCTTTGCAAGTTGTGATAGCTCACACACACGCTTTCTGGCGGTAGATCTTTGAACATAAAATATTCCACAGCATGAATATGTCCTCGTCTAGTTAAGCTGTCCAGTTTGGGGCAGTACAAACAGTGCCGAAGGAACGGCTGTAAGAGTGAGCATCTCTGCCCGGGGGATTCCTAGAAACAGACTTGCCGAGTCAGAGGGTGTGGAGATTCTGAACCCTGGTAAACACTGCACAAAGGTTGTGCCAGTGATGGAGGTGCCCTTTCAGTGAACCCTCCCCAACACCAGTATGACCAATGTGCTAAAGAATTCACCCTATGACCAGCGAAATGGGGCATCCCAGTGTGGCCTTACTTAAGATGGAAACATATGGAGCCCTACTCCGGGCCTGGCACTGCACTAAACTCAGCACCTGCATTGTCTCTAGTGGCCCCGAAGGTCAGCATTGCTGCTGTTCTCCTCTGAAATGTGGAGATATTTGCTCTAGGAGGCAAGATTTGCCACTTGTCTCTGCAGCTCACATTCTTGTCTCCTCTGGTGTGGCTGGAGAAGGGAGTGCATGGTCAGACTAAGTGTGGCCAGAGCAGCCTGAAGGCAGCCTTGGGGAGCTGGGGGCTCTGGCAACACAGCCTCTTCCCTCCCTCCCTGCCTGCTTCTCAGCCGACACTGGAGGCAGTGGAACCGCGTCTTCCGCTGGAAGTGCCACGATGTGGTCAAGTCCAGGGTCTTCTACTGGCTGGTCATCCTGATCGTCGCTCTCAACACGCTGTCGATCGCCTCAGAGCACCACCACCAGCCTCTCTGGCTGACCCACCTGCAAGGTGAGACACGTGACTGGCGGCCAGAGCCAGCGGTGCCTCAGGCTCTGTGAAGTCAGTTAGATGTTGACATCATTTTCTAGGAACTCTCGTGGCGGGCCTCTCTTCCTTGTGGCATTACCAGGGGAAATATTAATAACAGCAACACACTGGGGACCCACAAGGTGCTTGCCAGGTGCCTGGGCAAATGATCACAAACACAGCTATTGGATGGACCGGTGGGCAGTAATCGAGCACTTCGCACATCCAAGTTCGAGTTCCACTCCAGACACTGCAGCCTCTCACCAAGTGATTATAGCATACACGCTCTGTGTAAGGCCAAGGAAAGAATGCAGGGAACACAGAGAAGGAAGGTACCTCTCCCACCTTCAAGGAGCTTCCTGAGCCAAAGAAGAAGACAGATATTGATGAGTGATGTCAGGCCAAATAGGGAGGGCCACGGCGGAGGTAAATGTAAGAGGAGGATTACAGAGGAGGGGAGGCTGGATGGGAGAAAGGCACTCTGGTTAAAACGATGAAAAAGATAAAAGAAGGAAAACTGCTAGAACACCATCTTTTTCTGTGGGGGGAGACAAGAAACAATGTTTCAGATCAGACTCATGTATGCATTTATCCATCTATTTGTCTATTCGCTCATCCACCAATCTATCCATGCATCTGTCCATCCGTCCATCCATCCTTCCGTCCATCCACCCATCCATCCATACACCATCCATCCATTTACACATCCATCCATCTACACATCCATCCATCCAACCATCCATCCATCTACACATCCATCCATCCAACCATCCATCCATCCATCCATCCATCCACCCACCCATCCACTCATCCACCCATCCATCCACACATCCATCCATCCAACCATCCACCCATCCATACACCATCCATCCATTCACACATCCATCCATCCATATGCCATCCATCCATCCATCCACACATTCATCCATCCATACACCATCCACCCATCCAACCATCCACCCATTCATCCATACACCATCCACCCATCCACACATCCATCCACCCCTCCATCTAACCAGCCATCCTTCCACTCATTGCAGCCAACATTCTTGAGAACCCCTTAAGTGTGTCAAGCATCGTTAATGCATTGTCAATAACCAATGTGGACAAAATGTGAACACTATCCACCATGAGGGATCAGAGATGAGTTTGACATCCCTGGTCTATGCAGATAAATGAATGGCAGTGCCACTTGCTGAGATGGGGAAGACAGTCAGTGACCAGGTATTTTTTGGGGGTGGGAGAGGACAGGCAGTCCCCATCAGCTTAATCTCAGGCATGTTGAGTTTGAGGTTCCTTTGAGACATCCCAGTGAGACAGTGAGGTGACAGACGCAGAGTAGGTCTGGGACCCAGTGGAAGGTCTGGGTTGAAAAGTCAGAGTCTGGAGTCACCCGCAGGCATGATAATCGAAGCTTTGCCTTAGAAGACATCACCAGCCCCCCAGAGGATGGTGTGTACTCCCGTGCTCAGCTCAAGTGCAGCACTCAGGGTGAAGTGGGGGTGCCTCTGTAGAGGAGTACAGGAGAAGCTGGGGGAATCCTAGGGGATGTGGCATCCAGGATGTAAGGGAAGTGAACGATTTAAAAGGCAAGAGGGGACTTCCCTGGCAGGACTCTGCCCTTCCACTGCAGGGGACATGGGTTCGACCCCTGGTTGCTGTGTTTCTGGGAGATCAAAGAAATGGGGTTAAAATGCCTGTGGCTTGACTGCTGGAGTGAGGAGGGTGGGCCTGCCAAACGCTGTACAGTTTACCTTGTTAGAAATCTAGGCTGGGTCCCTTCAGTGGGGAAAAATCACCAGGTTTTACTGGATCTGGAGCGCAGGGAGAGGAGGATGTCCTGGAAACGCGGGGAGGGTGCCGCGTTCCTATCGCTGGCAGTGGGGGGCCCTGGGGGCCTGGCCCAGGCGGGATGCGCAGGAGAGTGGCTGGCAGTGGGGGCCCCTGGGGGCCTGGCCCAGGTGGGATGCGCAGGGGAGGGGCGCTGAGCTGCGCGGGCCGCCCTGCAGATGTGGCCAACCGGGTGCTGCTGGCCCTGTTCGCCGTGGAGATGCTGATGAAGATGTGCGGGCTGGGCCTGCGCCAGTACTTCATGTCCACCTTCAACCGCTTCGACTGCTTCGTGGTGTGCAGCGGCCTCCTGGAGATCCTGCTGGTGGAGTCGGGCGCCATGACGCCCCTGGGCATTTCGGTGCTGCGCTGCATCCGTCTGCTGCGGATCTTCAAGATCACCAAGTGAGCGCGGGCGTGGTCCCGGCGCCCCCGCCCCCCAGCCGCCCCTCCCTCCTGCCTCCCTGCCCCGCCCCTCTACCCTTCCAGCAAGGGCGTGGTCCCGCCCGCCCCGCCCCGCCCCCTCCCACCAGCCACACCTCCTGCCTGCCCCGCCCCTCCCGCCTGTCACGTCCCGCCCCTCCACCCTCCCAACTGGGGCGTGGTCCCGCCCATCCGCCTGCCCCGCCCCCCTCCCCACCTTTCCATCAGGGGGCGTGGTCCCGCCGCCCCTCCCTCCTGCCTCCCTGCCCCGCCCCCTCGACCCTTCCAGCAGGGGGCGTGGTCCCCACCCGCCCGCGGCCCTGCTCCGCCCCTACACCTTGCCCCCTTCCCCCTGCATCTCTCCTGTTTACTTACCTCTCACCAGGCCGATTGAGGGGCATGGAAAAGAGGGAGGAAAGGGAAAAGACTAGGAGAGGGAGGAAGGAAAGGAAGACGGGAGGGGAGGAGGAGAGAAGCGGGTGGTGAGGAAGGATAGCGGAGAAGGGGGCGTGGAGTGGTCGCGGGCCCTGGGCACAGGGGAGGAGTGGGCCTCACCCCCCGTGGGGTTCAGAGTCTAGTGGTGCACCGGAAGTCAAACGGCCACCGTACAAAGGAGAACGAAATGACAAACCGGGATGGGAACTCTGGATCCAGGCAGCCCCACCTCAGCGCCCGGGCCTGCCCATCCTCCAGGTACTGGACGTCGCTGAGCAACCTGGTGGCGTCGCTGCTCAACTCCATCCGCTCCATCGCCTCGCTGCTGCTGCTGCTCTTCCTCTTCATCGTCATCTTCGCCCTGCTGGGCATGCAACTCTTCGGAGGCAGGTACGACTTCGAGGACACGGAGGTGCGGCGCAGCAACTCCGACAGCTTCCCGCAGGCCCTCATCAGCGTCTTCCAGGTGGGCCAGAGCCACGCGCCACCTGCCCTGCCCGGCGGGGCCTCGCCTCCTCTGCCCCCACCCCACCCCCCTCCAGCCGCGGACTGTTTGGGGGCGACGTTGGAAGGGGGCTCTTGGACAACGTCGTCCCCAGGGAAGACCCTCACATCCCTCTGTCCCCCGCCACCCCAGGTGCTGACAGGCGAGGACTGGAACTCCGTGATGTACAACGGGATCATGGCCCTACGGCGGCCCGTCCTACCCCGGGTGCTTGTCTGCATTTACTTCATCATCCTGTTTGTCTGCGGCAACTGTATCCCCCGGGGCAGCGCAGGGCTCAGAAGAAAGCTGGGGTGGGGAGGGGCCAGGAGACGGGCTGGGACTGGGGTCCAAGTGCCCAGGCCCTCTGTGGGAGGGGGAGCGCCCAGGACCCGGGGCGGGGGGAGGGGACACAGCAGGTGCCATATGGGGACAGCGGTAGGGCAGTTCCTTCCAGCAGGAGGTTAAGGGACCTCAGGGTGACTGGTGACAGCGAGGATGAGTCAGTCCCCAAAGTCCGGAGCACCAGGGCAGGCAGGTGCAGGCAGGTTCTGCCGAGCCCAGCACCCGGCTCCTTAGCGGCACCCCAGACATCCTGCTCAACGTCTTCCTGGCCATCGCTGTGGACAACCTGGCCGAGGCCGAGAGCCTGACTTCCGCCCAGAAGGCCAAGGCTGAGGAGCGGAGACGCAGGAAGATGTCCAAGTGAGCAGGGACCCAGCAGGAGGGACCTGCGAGAGGGGCGGAGGGGAGGGCGCCCTGCACAGGAGAGCTGAGCCGTCCTGGACCAAACCGCGCTCCTCTGTGCTGTGAACCCCAGACAGTGTCGCCGCCCCAGCCGGCAGGCCCTGGGGTAGCTGCCGGTGCTGCTCACTCATCTTGGGGGAGGACGCGCTCGGCCCGTGCTCCTCCTGCCCCCACGGAGCGCCCCCACCTTGAGCCCTCGGTGGGATCAGGGAGGGCACCCTCAGGGAGCGGACCCCAAAAGGTGGAGGTTCTCTTCTGTGGAGGAGCAGGGCCTCCACTTTGGGTTTGCTTGGTTTTCCAACTCAGGGGTCTCCCCGGACAAGTCAGAGGAGGAGAAGGCGACGGTGGCCAAGAAGCTGGAGCAGAAACCCAAGGGGGAGGGCATCCCCACCACCGCCAAGGTGAGCCCATCAGCCCCGTGGGGTGCTCTCAGGGGCCGCGATGGGGGCCTCTGAAAGTCCTCCTTTCGCCTGTGCCTTAGAGTGGGAGCTGCGGGAAGGGGGGCTGCCTGCCTGGGCACCAGCCAGGTGAGGGCAGCTCCATCGCAGGGAAGCCTTGGTGCTGAGGGCGGGCACACCCCCACCGAGGAAGCAGACGTCCTCTGTGCTGTGCCCCTTGCCCATCTGATACTCTGCGCCACGGAGCGGTGCAGACCAGCTTCCAGCCCTGCCGATCTGTCCCGGCCTGGGGGCTGAGGAAGTAGAGTTCAGAGGGGCAGGGGGGGTGGGCAGTCCTGGCCTGGGGACTGCTGTGTCTTCTGAGAACTGAGCGTGGGGTATGGCACTCAGGCTCAGACAGGAGGGGGTCCCGGTGGCTTTCTGGGCCTGGCTTCCCTTGGTGAGATGGGAATGACCGTGACAGCAGCACCGCCAGGCCGTAGGCAGGCTCGGGGTGAGCTCACCCCTGCACGCCCTCCGCCGGCGGGGACCGCAGCTCTGGTCTTCATCTTCCTCATGTTCCTCCCTCCAGCTGAAGATCGACGAGTTTGAATCCAATGTCAACGAGGTGAAGGACCCCACCCCTCAGCTGACTTCCCAGGTGAGGGTCCTGAGACCGAGGGCGGGGTGTGCAGTGGCTCCTCATGCTGGCTGTTCCCCCGAATGAGGGTTTGTGGAACCCGACCCCAGGAGAGAGAAGTTCAGAGTCCATTCATCTCAACGGGACTCCCGCCCTCATCAACGGCACGAGGTGGGGGCCTGCCTGGCAGGCAAGTCAGGGCAGAGCTGGGCCCAGCGCTGCGGTCGCTTGCAGAGCAGGGCCCCCTGCGCCCCTAGCTGGTGAGCCACCCCAGGGTGGTGCATCCAGCCCTGAGACAGGAGCTACAGCAGCAAGGCTCTGGGACCTTGCTCCTGGCCCCACTTCCAGAAGGTCCTGAGGCCAGCAGCTCTCAGGCCAGCGTGCTGTGGGGAAGGGAGGTGCCTGCTGGACCCTGCCGGCCCCCCACGCCACGTGTCACTCCCTGGCTGCTGGGGGTTCACAGTTGGGTTCAGAGCACAGGAGCCAATGGAGCAGCGAAGCATGGAAAGACACCCCAGCCTCTCTCCCCTCCCCACAGGGGACGATGAGGAAGACGAGCCCGAGGTCCCAATAAGCCCCCGGCCCCGTCCGCTGGCTGAGCTGCAGCTGAAGGAGAAGGCGGTGCCCATTCCAGAAGCCAGCGCCTTCTTCATCTTCAGCCCCACCAACAAGTGGGTGGCCCCTCGGCAGTGGGGCAGGGGTGGTGGTGGGGTCTCAGAGAGAAGGCTGCTTCCTGCTCCGAGAAGACCGCCTTCTCCCAACTCTCTGGGCCTACAGTTACACTGTGAGAAAGGCATTCCTTTAACCTCAGATCTCTTGCCCCATTTAAAGTGCCAGCATCCCCAGGAGACATACATTTTAAGCCTCACGCATTACTTACATCCGAGCGGATGTAACCAACTGGACATGTTGGTTCCTTCTTGAGAGCAGAGTGGGGCTGTAGTTCTCAATGGCTTGAGTCTGACACCTTTAGATAACAGACCACAGTTCTCCTGGAGTTTCAGCAGTCAGCCTCAGGACCTGAGGCTGGAGAGCAGCCTGCCTGTGTTTTGATGGGAGCCATGGGATGGACAGAGTGTTGGAGGAGGGGCTTGTTGAGGGATGGGATGGGGCTGCATAGCAACAGAAGGGGGGCCGGGCCCGACAAGTCCACCAGAGACCACCTGGATGCAGGCTGACCTTCTCCACGGACCAGGGCGGAGGCTGCTGAGGCCCGAAGGCCCCGTTCAGAGCCTCCTGGCCCCCTGCCCGCCCACAGGATCCGCGTCCTGTGCCACCGCATCGTCAACGCCACATGGTTCACCAACTTCATCCTGCTCTTCATCCTGCTCAGCAGCGCCGCCTGGCCGCCGAGGACCCCCTCCGGGCTGAGTCCGTGAGGAACCAGGTGATGGCGGCCAACTCAGCGCCCCTCCAGGCCTCAGGCCCGCACACCTCCCCCTGGGCCCCCATTCAGCTGTATCCACCATGTGGCCCCTGGCATCACACTTTCTTAGAGTTTAAGTCCCCAGAGGGCCAAAGCTGCCTGACTCACTCCTTCTGGACAGTGTGGTCACAGCATGCGCCCTAGACAGGCTCTGGGTGCTGGGTTTCAGCAGTGATGATGGTAGGGATGGGGGTCTTGATGGTGATGGTGGTGTGGGGATGGTGGTGGTGTTGGGGGGATGGTGGTAGTGGGGTGGGGGGTGGTCTTGACAGTGATGGGAGTGTGGTGGTGGTGACAGTGGTGTGGGGGGGATGGTGGGGGGATGGTGGGGGATGGTGGGGGGATGATGGGGTGGGGGTGCTCTTGGTGGTGGGGAGGTAGTCTTGACAGTGATGGTGGCATGATGGTGGTGACGGTGGTGGGGGGATGGTGGGGGATGGTGGGGGGGATGGTGGGGGATGGTGGGGGGATGGTGGGGGATGGTGGGGGGGATGGTAGGGGGTGGTGGTGAGGAGGATGGGGGATGAGGGGGTGGGGGTGCTCTTGGTGGTGGGGGTGATGGGGGAGAGTGGGGGGTGGTCTTGATGGTGACGGTGGTGTGGTGATGAAGGTAACGATGCCAGCCCTGCCCTGCTCCTTCTCTCTCTGACCCCTGCCCTCCCGCCAGATCCTCGGGTATTTTGACATCGGGTTCACCTCTGTCTTCACTGTGGAGATTGTCCTCAAGGTGAGTGAAGGCCATGAGACCACATCCCGGGCCAGCTGGGCCCCCGCTCACACGGGCTGTGCTCCCTCGGGGGCTGGGTTGCAGGGAGGAGGGACAAGCTGGAAGGCGGCAGAGAGCAACAGGGACAGACTCTCAGGACCCAGGGGGCCGGGTGCTCTCAGCTCAGAGCTGGCACGAGCGGGCGAGCAGGCAGGTGGGCGCAGGCCTGGGGTGCAGTCAGTGGGCAGCCCGTGTGCCTCTCGGCAGAGCGCCCTGCGTCTCTGTGAAGCCTTGGGCACCTTCTTCCGCCCGTCCAGGCTTGGCTCGCCCTAAGTGCGGGTGGGAAGCAGTGATCTATTCCCAGACCTTTCTTGTCAGTGACTGAAAGGGCTCCCCCAGGGTCCCAGAGAAGCAGCTGTTGCCCTGGGCGGGGTTTTGGCAGCCCTGCCCTCTCACGCCCCCCACCCCATGCCCCCGCATCCATAGCACACTGCTGCCCTCCTGTTCTCACAGCAGACACACTGGGTTCACACCATCATGGTGGGGGTCGAGGGGCAGAGGTCGAGCCGTGCGAGGGGAGCAGGCCCAGAGCCGGCTGCAGCATGAAGGGAGGACAGTCCCTTCATTCAGGGGCCTGTTTATTGAAGGAATTGGTCAGAGGGAAATGGTAGCCCCTTGGGGTACAGGAGGACTTCTAGGAGGTGGTGACGTTAGAGTTAGGCCTTGAGATTGGACAGAGCTTCATCAGAGAGAGAGTAGGGCAATCCAGGACGAAACAGTGACTGATACATCGTACAGAGATGTTTTAAATGTGCTCAGAGAGGAGAAAGTGGCCCCTCTGGGCTGGGATACAGCACGTTTGGGGTGGGGGGTGGCGCCGGGCAAGGTCTTCAGGCTTGACAGGCTGTTGAGTCTGACCCAACCACGCCTAGGACACTTTCCAGGGAGGAAGAGGAAGAGAGAGGAGGAGGAAGAAAAGGAGGGAGGAGGAGGGAGAGGAGGAGGGAGAGGAGGGGGACTTGTATCTGCAGGGCAGAGGGCAGGGCTTCCATAACGAGACCCAGGGCTCCCATGGCCTCGCTGCCCAAGAGAGGCCCCTGCGCTCCCATAACCGGGCGCTGGGGATGGGGCAGTGCCCTGAGGACTCAGCCCGGAGGGTCCCCAGGTGCCCCCACCAGGGAGAGTGTCCCCAGGCTCCACCCACCAGGGGCGTGTCACCAGGCTCCACCCACTGGGGGCGTGTCACCAGGCTCCACCCACCAGGGGCGTGTCACCAGGCTCCAACCCCACCAGGGGAGTGTCCCTGGGCTCCACCCACCGGGGGCGTGTCCCCAGGCTCCACCCACCAGGGGCGTGTCACCTGGCTCCACCCACCGGGGCGTGTCCCAAGGCTCCACCCACCAGGGGCATGTCCACAGCCCCCCACCCGCAGCCCTGCCCCAGCATGCCGCCTCTCCCCTAGATGACCACCTATGGGGCCTTCCTGCACAAGGGCTCCTTCTGCCGCAACTACTTCAACATCCTGGACCTGGTGGTGGTGGCCGTGTCCCTCATCTCCATGGGACTCGAGTGAGTGGGGCAGCCGCCCGTGTGGGTTGGTGGGCCCCGAGCTGCCTGGTGATGGCGTTCAGGGTCCCCTGGGCTGGCACCAAGTGCCCTTAGTGACAAGGTTTGCAGGCAGAGTGTGTGTGTGAGACCCGGAGGGCATGTGGAGAGAGGGCGGTCGCCCCCAGCCCCGTGGGGAACACGGCCCTGGTGCCCGGGGAGCTCCTGTCGGACAGAGGGGCAGGTCTGTGGGCCGCCCCGGAGAGGCAGCCCGGGGCGGGAGGCCCCTCGGTCCCGGGATGGGACACAGGCAGCCTCGGGGAGGGCTGGGCAGAGAGGCGGGGGTGCAGAGAGCTGGGGGCAGGAGGAGGCTGAGGCGGGCCGCCCCCAGGTCCAGCACCATCTCCGTGGTGAAGATCCTGAGGGTCCTGAGGGTGCTCCGACCGCTCCGGGCCATCAACAGAGCCAAAGGCCTGAAGGTGAGAGGGGCCCACAGGAACCCTCGGGGGAAGGGACCCCAAGCCTGACTCCAGACTTGGCCCAGACAGCACTGGCTCAGCCCACCCCCTTTCGCAGCGGGGGTGGGGATGCGCCGGGCAGCTCTGTCCCCGTGAGGCCCTTCTGTCCTCGACCCGCTGGGAGGTGGCTGGGCTTGCCCTCGGGACCCCTGGGCGGGGCGGGGCGGGGCGGGGTGGCGAGAAGGGGCAGGTGCAACCGGAGCTCCCACCCCCTGCAGCACGTGGTGCAGTGTGTGTTCGTGGCCATCCGCACCATCGGGAACATCGTGCTGGTGACCACCCTCCTGCAGTTCATGTTCCGCCTGCATCGGCGTCCAGCTCTTCAAGGTGGGCCCCGCCGGGCCCCGCCCAGCGTGGGCTGGCCCACGCCCCCTCCGAGCAGAGGGAGGCCGGCTGTGAGGGCGGGTGTCCTGTCGCACGGGCGTGAGGCACGCTGTCAGGAGCCTGAGTGCAGACCCTCAGGGGTGGCCCCCGCTGTCTCGCCGGCTCCCCGGATCGAGGCCCCTGTCTGCCGGCCCGAGCAGCATCCTCCCTGCTGTCGTCCCCTCCACCCTGTCCCTCGGGGACAGGGCTGGCCCGAACCCTCACCCATCCCGCCTCTGCAACCTGAGTGCCCACCGGTGTGTCCACCGGGAGCTTCTGCAGGGTGGGGATGGGGGTCTGCTGTGTCCCGTCTGGGAGCTGCCCCCTCCGGTTCTCAGTTTCCTAGGAGAACTCAGCCATTCACTCCCGTCTGGGACTCAGCCAGCCCTGCAGTCCGGCTTCTCTTCCAGAGCTGGCCGCTGGACGCCTCTGGCTTTTAGATTACGTGCGGGACACAGACACAACCCCGAGGACACATCCGCATGCATGGCCTTCCGGGTCCTTCCAGAACCCTCTGCTCCCGCCCCCTAAGCACCATCTTTTCAATCACGATTATATAACCTCAGTTACTCTTAGACAGGCAACAGCTTCATCTCACAATCCTTCATTCATTCAATTAACATTTCGAGGGCAATTTCTCTGGGTCCAGGCCTCTGCAGCAAACCCTACCAGGTCGTCCCTGCTGTCAGAGTGGGGCTCCCAGAGGACGTTTAGGGGCCGCGTCCTGTGGTTTTCTGTCCTGGTGGGGTGGGACTGACAGCTCAGTCTCAAAACAGTGCTCAGAGTGGGCTGCGTGCCGCCCATCCCCCAGCTCCAGCCATGCTGCCCCGCCCTTCTGCCCAGCATTGCCCTCTGCAGCCTGGGGACCCTGGCACCCTGAGGGCAGGGCCTGGATGTGGCCGACTCATTCTCACCTTGGCACCATCTGGGCTGCCGCATAGGAGACCCCCCGGCCCCCCCGCCTCCCGACTCGCTCCCAAGGAACGAGACCAGCTGCCCTTCCGCCCTCCACCCGCTCTGTGCCTTAGTCTCCCGCCCGCCCACATACGTTCACCTTCTGCTCTGAGACATCAGGACAGGTGGTGACAGGGAGAGGTGTGGCCTTCAGCTTGTCCTGTGTGCCTGGGGGAGGCAGTTCCCTCTCCTGGCCCTCGAGGGACCTGGACCAGTATCTGCAGGTTCAAATTTAATTTAGCCACAGGCAGACTGGCAATCACCTCCTTTTGCCCAAATGAAACCTTCTGTGGGCACCCAGTGTGTGAGGTAGATCAGAGGAGAAGCTACTCAGGCTGAAATCCGCAGATGGGCTCACAGAGCTCACCCACTGAGCCTTGGGGGTGGGTGTGCCAGGACCCCCACGCCATGTGGAGATAAGAGGCCGCATGCGTCCCAGCTGGGCTCTGTCCCAGGGCCTGAGCAGGGGGTGGGGGTGGGGGCGTGGGGGAGGCGGGGCACCCTGGTCCTTGTTCTGTGACAGGGAGACCCAGCAGAGGGGCAGGGGCTGTGCCCCTGCTTCCCTTCCCCTGGGCCGGCCTGGGCACCAGCAGCGCCATCACGCGGGAGCTGGTGCCCAGCCTCGCCGCTGTCTGCCCGGCGGGGGAGCAGGGTGTGACAGACAGCCCTGGGCTCTGCCCCACGGCCAGGCTGCCCTGCAGAGGAAGACCCAGACCCTGCCCTCCTTC
Source organism: Nanger dama (assembly GCA_917880005.1). Classification (NCBI taxonomy): domain Eukaryota; kingdom Metazoa; phylum Chordata; class Mammalia; order Artiodactyla; family Bovidae; genus Nanger; species Nanger dama. The sequence goes on along the minus strand of CAKJTW010000013.1, from coordinate 47,486,362 downwards.
CTCCCTGCCACCCCATCTTTCCACCCCTGTTTCCACGACAACCTGTCTCCCTCCTTCCTTCTGGGGCGCAGGGGAAGTTCTTCAGCTGCAACGACTTGTCCAAGATGACAGAGGAGGAGTGCAGGTGTGCGGGGCCCTTGTGCGGGACAGAGCTGCCTCGTGCAGGGCAGGGCAGCCCTCCGCTGGGGAGCTGGGGAACCTGAGCTCCTCGGGCTCACAGAGGCCCTTCCTCGGGTGACCTTGGGGAGGGTCCTGGGTCCAGAGCACTCTCACTGCCCAGGGCTGGGAGGACATGGGGAGGGGGCCCGCGTGCAGTGTGGTGACCTGGACCCCCGATCCCAGGGGCTACTACTATGTGTACAAAGATGGAGACCCCACGCAGATAGAGGTGCGTCCCCGCCAGTGGGTGCACAACGCCTTCCACTTCGACAACGTGCTTTCGGCCATGATGTCCCTCTTCACCGTGTCCACCTTCGAGGGATGGCCTGAGTGAGTGAGCCGGGACCCTGGAGACAGCCATGCCCAGGGAGGCCCAGGAACCCCCTGCCAGGCACGGCGGGGGGACTCTCGCAGCGTGTGTGTGGGACGGGGTGCTGGCGGCTCACTCCAGGGGCAGCCTGACCGGGGCTGCGTGGGACTGGGCCTCCCCTGGCCACAGGGGCCCCTCCCGAGGGACTGGGAGGACACGGCACCCCGCATGGGACGGGGAGGCAGGCCCCTTCCCCCGACCTGCCCCAGCCTTTCCGGTCAGGGTCCTAACTTCTCCTCCACGGTGACTGTCCAGGCGGCTCCCCACGGCCGGTGGGTCGGAGCCCGCCCCTTCCTAGCCGGGCTCGGCCTCAGCCTAGCCCGCCCAGCCCACCTCTGTCCTCTGCCCACCCCAGGCTGCTGTACAAGGCCATCGACGCGCACGAGGAGGACAAGGGCCCCGTGTACAACCACCGCGTGGAGATGGCCGTCTTCTTCATCGTCTACATCGTCCTCATCGCCTTCTTCATGATGAACATCTTTGTGGGCTTCGTCATCGTCACCTTCCAGGAGCAGGGGAGACCGAGTACAAGAACTGCGAGCTGGACAAGAACCAGGTGCTGGGCCCCTGCAGCCGCACGAGGCTCGGGCCAGGGAAGAGGGCCCCGGGGTGGGGTGGCCCACGACCCTCCTCCAGCCTATCTCCCACCCGAAGCAGCACTCAGCGGTCGGGGGGCCCCTGTGGGCCTGTCGTGATGCCCAGAGCCCCTAGAAACGGGTATTGTCGGCTCCAGAGGAACCACAGCCTGGGGGGACCCTTCCCTGAACAGCCCGGCAGAGGCCGCAGCCGCCTTGGTCTGCAGAGGGCAGGGCCCTCTGGCCCGGGGCTGGGGCGGGGCCTGGCGCTGAGTGCCCGGCACTGCCCTCTCAGCGCCAGTGCGTGCAGTACGCCCTGAAGGCCCGGCCGCTGCGGTGCTACATCCCCAAGAACCCGTGCCAGTACCGGGTGTGGTACATCGTCACCTCCTCCTACTTCGAGTACCTGATGTTCGCCCTCATCATGCTCAACACCATCTGCCTGGGCATGCAGGTGAGGCCACCGGGACCAGGGCTGCCAGGACCAGGGCCCCGGGACCAGGACCCCCGGACCAGGGCCTGGGCAGCCCTGCAGAGGTGCTTCAGGCTGGACGGCCACTCCGTGCCAGCCACTGTGCTGAGGTGCCCTGCAGGGCAGAGAGGGGAGCGGGCCGCAGGACCGGGTGCCAGGCACGCGGCGGTGTGCGAAGGCGGTGATTCAGGCGCATGCGGCCGCAGCCGCTTGGGGAAGGGGTGGGCCGTGTGGGAAGCCCAAAGGGCCTTCTCTGTTTTCCTTCTGCTGTTGCGCTTCTGGGTGGTGGAGACGGTTGGAATGTTGGCTCCAGTCCCAAGAAAAGCGGGTTTAATATTCACAGCACAGGGGTCTGAGGGGACGAGCACACTTGGCAGGCAGGTCACAGTCAGCAGCGTCACCGCCCGCTCAGTCCCTCAGGCGTGTCCGACTCTTTGTGACCCCGTGGACTGTAGCCCACGAGGCTCCTCTGTCCATGGGATTTCCCAGACAAGAGTACTACAGTGGGTTGCCATGTCCTTCTCTAGGGGATCTTCCCCTCCCAGGGGTTGAACCTGTGTCTCCTGCACTGGCAGGCGGGTTCTCTACTGCTGAGCCAGCAGGGAAGCCCCTCAAGCCGCATGGTTACGAAGCCTTAATCATCTGATCCCTTATGCCCGTGAATCAGTAGAATCGCACAGCAAGGTCCCGGCCCAGGAGTCACACACACTCCCAAGGACCACAGGCCGTCGGGTGCGGTGGGTCTGGAAAGGGAGGCGCGAGCTGGGGGTCCAGAGCAGAGGGGCCAGGCTCACATGGGGGCCCAAGGCAGCAACAGGGGTCCGGCAGCCCAGCCAGGATGGGTAGGGCTGGGGCAGGGGCGGCGCCAGAGCCTCTGTTGCCTGGGAAGTTCTCGGGGAAGAAGTGGGCTTCGGTCAACTTCACTTTTAAAAGAAAGAGATTCCTGGGAAATGCTGGCGGACGCAGATCTCAGGAGGGTCACAGGGGAGGCGAGGGGCTGCAGGCGCTGCTCCGGGCTGCCTCTGTGTCCCGGGGGACAGCCGGCAGGCACAGGTGACCACAGGTGGTGGCGGTCGTCCCATCCTAGAACCAGGGGGCTTTTCTCCTGGTCCTGCACCTAGGTGGCTCCGGGAAGCTGGCCACAGAGCCCCCTGCTGGCCTCCCAGAACAGATGTGTGTGGGCAACCTTCTCATGGGACCAGGGCTGGGCCACCCTCTCCTCCCCCACAGTCCTTTTGGGGCGAGGGCGTGGCCGTGAGGCCCAGTAGGATTCTGGATGTGGCCGGAGCAGGCTCTGGGTTCTCTGAGACTAAGGAAAGCGGGGCAGGGGCTGGGGGAAGAAGGCAGGGCTCTGGGGAGCCGCCCAGCCCCTCCCTGTGCCCCCGCAGCACTACAACCAGTCGGAGCAAATGAACCACATCTCTGACATCCTCAACGTGGCCTTCACCATCATCTTCACGCTGGAGATGGTCCTCAAGCTCATGGCGTTCAAGGCCAGGGTGAGTGCTGGGCTCTGGGGAGAGGCGGCGCGTGTGGCCAGGGGGCGACCTTCCCACGGAGCCCCCTGCGGCCTCGTCCTCCCGGCAGCCTCGGGCACTCAGAGCCGGCCGGCCGCTCAGTTCTGGCCGCAGGAGTGGACAGTATGTGCCAGGGCCCCTTTGGTCCCTGAGCGTCTGAGCAGCAGCCCCAGGGCCAGGGAGTGTCCTGGTCCCCAAGTCCACGCTCCCCACCCCCACCCTGTCACGTCTGCCCACGAGCCCCAGACTAGGTTTCAGGGGGCGGGTGGGGGAAGACTTCCCTGTGTGGACAAGACCCCAATCCTGAGTCTCCCAGGCATGCTGCCCTCCTATTGGACCACTTTGTGCCCTGGAGGGAAGGGAGCAGAGGAGGGGCCCTGCAGCACCCTGGGAAGTGGCGTTGTGCCCCAGCAGTTCTGCGCCCCTCTCGGCCAGCGCCTTCCTTCCGCAGCTCACCCTGGGACCCCTCCCCAGGGCTATTTTGGGGACCCCTGGAACGTGTTTGACTTCCTGATTGTCATCGGCAGCATCATCGACGTCATCCTCAGTGAGATCGACGTGAGTACCGGGCGGGCGGAGCCATCGCTGGGGTGGGGCCGAGGCCACAGACCCTTGTGGGAGACCCACTAGTGTGCAGCCCAGCACCCTGGACCTCAGATCCTGCAGAGCACACACCTCAGAGTCCAGGCCCAATGAAGGGGCCAGGCGGCCCACGGCAAGCGCCACAGTGGACAGGAGCTGTCCTTTCTGGGTGGGGTGGTCAGGGAAGGCTGCATGGAGGTGGCGCCATGTGAAGGGACCTTCAGGAAAGGGAGGTGGGGAGGGGATAATCCACACCAGCAGGGTGGCTGCAGGAGGCAGATGAATAAACAGAAGGTCGAGCGGGTGGAGAGCTCAGCTCAGGAGAAGCAGGTCAGCGTGCTGGGGTGGGGGAGCTGCTGGAGAGGCAAGTAGGGGCTCAAACCTTGTGTCGCCGGCAGCGGGGGGTGGGGTCACTGAGGGTCTCTGAACAGGGCAGTGGAAGTATCAAAGCTGCACTTCTAAAAAGTGAATCGAGGTGAGGGCAGGAGGCGAGACGACTGAAAGCAGGTACACGGTTAGGGAGGCGGTCATCTCCTCCTCAGATACTTTCCTTGTGCCCCCACGTGGGCTAGAGATACAGCAACGAACGGGGCACCTGGGGAGACAGGCAGTGAAAACCAACCCACCACGTGGCAGGTGTGGCCAGTGAAGGGGTGGGAGGTGGCATTGGCTGGCCCCAATACAGCCCTGCAGGAGGTATGTGTGTGGGGTGCGGGGCAGAGCATGGCCCCTCAGTAGGGCTAGGAGGGGGTGGGCTGAGGGCCAGCGGGAGGCCTGGTGGCAGGGCTGGGGAGTGGGGAGCTGAGCTCAGAAACAGGGCAGGGGCTGGACCACGTCCTTTCTTCAGTTCAATCGCTCAGTCGTGTCCGATTCTTTGTGACTCCATGGACTGCAGCACGCCAGGCCTCCCTGTCCTTCACTGTCTTCCAGAGCTTGCCCAAGTTCATGTCCATTGAGTAGTGATGCCATCCAACCATCTTATCCTCTGTCGTCCCCTTCTTCTCTGCCCCCAATCCCTCCCAGCATCAGGGTCTTTTCCAATGAGTCAACTCTTCTACCTCAGTGAGGTAGCCAAAGTACTGGAGTTTTAGCTTCAACATCAGTCCTTCCAGTGAACACCCAGGACTGATCTCCTTTAGGATGGACTGGTTGGATCTCCTTGCAGTCCAAGGGACTCTCAAGAGTCTTCTCCAACACCACAGTTCAAAAGCATCAATTCTTCAGTGCTCAGCTTTCCTTATAGTCCAACTCTCACATCCATATATGACCACTGGAAAAACCATAGCCTTGACTAGACGGACCTTTGTTGGCAAAGTCATGTCTCTGCTTTTTAATATGCTGTCTAGGTTGGTCATAACTTTCCTTCCAAGGAGCACGCATCTTTGAATTTCATGGCTGTAGTCACCATCTGCAGTGATTTTGGAGCCCAAGAAAATAAAATCAGTCACTGTTTCCATTGTTTCCCCATCTATTTGCCATTAAATGATGGGACGGGATGCCATGATCTTCATTTTCTGAATGCTGAGTTTTAAGCCAACTTTTTCACTCTTTTCTTTCACGTTCATCAAGAGGCTCTTTAGTTCTTCTTCGCTTTCTGCCATAAGGGTGGTGTCATCTGCATATCTGAGGTTGATATTTCTCCTGGCAGTCTTGATTCCAGCTTGTGCTTTATCCAGCCTGGCATTTCGCATATGTACTCTGCATGTAAGTTAAATAAGCAGGGTGACAATGTACAGCCTTAAGGGACTCCTTTCCCGATTTGGAACCAGTCTGTTGTTCTGTGTCCGGTTCTAACTGTTGTTTCTTGACCTGCATACAGGTTTCTCAGGTAAGGTGGTTTGGTATTCCCGTCTCTTGAAGAATTTTCCACAGTTTGTTAATTAGTTCTTTGTTAGAGTCCAAGATTTTGTTCTGGGGTGTGAGCGCCCCTGGAGGCGCTTACACCTGGTCTGACTCTGGTTCCCGGAGGCCCCTCTGGATGCCACACTGACAAGCTGCAGGAGTCACCCAGGGTCACCCGGGGGAGCAGTCAGGATGTGCTCCGATCACCCAGTGAGGGGGGATGAGGGGGTGGCGTGTGAGCTGTGGAGGGGACAGGTAACCAGCAGCTGGATCTGCTTGGAGCGTTGAGCTGATTGCATTTGTTGATGAACTTGATTTAGGGGAGAGGAAAAGTAATCAACCGTGACTGCAAGGATCTTGCCCAGGAAACTGAGCTTCCATTTCTGAGACGTGGAAGCTCCGAGAGGAATGGGAGCAGGGCAGGAACCAAGAGTCCTGTTCGGAGCGCAGCAGCTCAGGTGCTGACATGGAGCGGGCTTGGAGCCACAGGCCTGGAGCACACAGGCTGCTCAGGCTGGAGCACGAAGTCGGAGACTCTAGGGAGGAGCTGCATTAGAGCCGTGGAAGTGGGCGAGACGAGCGGCAGAGAGCAGGGCGTCTGGAGGGCGAAGGTCCGGGGGCTGGCCGGTGGTGCTCCTCCAGGACCCCTGCCCTACGGCCCCCGGGGAAGGACACCCGTCGGGAGTCGGGAGGGGCGAGAGGCAGAGCGGCTGAGGGCCTGGACAGTTCTCTTTTTCTCCTGCAAAGAGAAGGAGCCTTGAAGGTGGGGAGAGTGTGCAGCCAAGGAGAGTTTCTTCTGAAAACGGGAGAAATGACAGCACATCCTGGGCTCAGGGGAGAGTCAGGCTATGGGGGTGGGGGCAACTGCAGGACCCACATCCCTGGGTAGGAGCCCTGGGGTCCCCAGGGAGCGCTGGCTCTGGGAACCTGGTTCATCCCCGAGCAGGAGGGGGACGCGAGTCCTGTGGCTGTGGACAGCGGGGTGAGTTAAGTGCCGCCCGGGGCCGCAGGAAGGAAGGCGTCGGGAACATCGGTGGGGGGTGGGCATCTCCATGATCCTGCACTGCGGCTTGGTGTTCGGGAGCTGCCTTGTGTATGGGGTGGGTTGTGCGTCGTAGGAAACACAGGCCAGGTAACACGGGCCACTCCTCCAGCACGTGGCAGCCGCCCCATACGCGGAGGGGAGGGGACAGCTGAGCGCAGGGGAGTGGAGGTTCCCACGGCATCCAGCCAGCAGGGCCTCTGGGCTGTGGCCAGGGAGCACCCAGGCTGTGGGCTGTGGGGGTGACAGACGGCAGGGCGGCCTCACCGAGGACCTGAAGCTGGGGAGGCTGCGGGTGAAGTGGGGGAGCAGGGGACAGGAAGGGCATCCCGGAGCCTGAGGCTGGGATCACAAGGCCACGTACCCTAGACTGCACACCTGCCAGCTGCATCTTGGAGAGGCCTGGCCAGCCCCTGACGGGGACACAGGTGGCCGTGAGGAGCTTACTCCAGGAGTCCAGGAGAGGACCAGCCCCAAGCCGATGCATGCTCATGGCCCACCAGTGAGCACTGCAGCCCTGCCAGCCCAGGGCCGGCCCTCGTGGGTGGATGGGGCCCAGGGAAGGGGGCCAAGGACAAGTCTAGAGTCTGCAAGGGGAGCCCTGGCAGAGAGCGGCACCTTCTGTGGTGGGAGGCAGGCCTGGCCTGGGGTCCGGTTCACCCCACACGCAGGACAGATGGAACTCTGTCCTTATGCATGCGGCTGGAGGGGGGCAGGGCCAAGGCGGCAGACCAGGGTGCCCCGGGGGCCCGTGTGCGCGTCTCCTTCAGCCCAGGCCTTGCTGGGAAGTAGCCCTGCGGGCCCAGGGTTTGGGGCAGCACCTCTCACTGGTTCAGTCTCGGCCCGAATGACAGTCACTTCTTGGACCTTGAGGTCCATGATCGGGGTGGGGGGCGTTGGGTCAGGCAGAGCCCTTTCTTCTGTGCAGGAGGGACGAGAGTGTCATTGGTCACCGTGGGGTTTTTAGGGACAGCAGATGTCCATCACCAGGCCTGTTTGCTTAAAATCATGTTAAGACTTTGAATTAAGACGCTGACTCGTATCCCTGCCATATAATCCAGAGAGCAGAGAGGGCGGTGCCGTCTGCTCGCACTTTCTGCCAGGAGGGCTGTGCTCTGTCCACAGCGGCAGCTACGAGCCACGGGTGCCTGCTGGTCGTGTGAAATGTGGCCAGTGCAGCCGGGGCTATGAATGTCTGCACCTGTGTCGTCTTCACCGTAGTCCAGGCGGCCACAGGTGGCTGCGGGTACCCGCTGGCGGCACAGGTTTGGCACATGGCTTGTCATCCCTGGCTGCATGTTAAATCACCTGGGTGCATTTACACCTCGGAAGCCAGGCCCAGTCCCCAGGAGATGACTTAATCGGCCAAGTGGGGACCCAGCAAAGGTGCATATTTGTTTAAGTTCTCTGTGCGATTCTGATGTGCCGCCTGGGCTGAGAACCCGTGGTCCAGCAGAAAGCTGCCCGGGGAACCAGTCTCCCAAATAATTAAAGATAAAACCATGATTCCCCATCCCAGGGCTCCAGAAACAGGGCTTCTCCAGAAATGTGGCCCCAGGGAGGAGCTCAGAGTAAACAGGAGAAAAGGCTGCCCCCACACAGCCCAGCCCGTCTAGGCGCTGGCCCCTGAGATGGAAGCCTTGGTCCGGCTCCCAGGTGGGGGTCTCAGACTTCCCAGAGGGCCTTTGTCGCTGGAGCGTGGGACCCCCGTGGGGGCCAGCACCCCTGGATTCTCCTGCGACCGTGAGCAGGGCTCTCCTCCATGGCCTCACATAGAACCCCAGCTCCACAGACCCCAGACGCACAGGCTGCATCTTGGAGGCGAGGGGGATCTGCCCATGTTCAGTCTTCCTCCTCTTCTTGCTCCCTGGCCCCTGGCCTGTCGCCTCACCATCCCCACAGCCTCTTCCTCACACCCCACCCCCGCCGCCGCCCGGGGTCCTCATCCCCCCCTCCCCCGACCCCCCGCCTCCCCACCTTGTTCTCTCTGTAACCCTCTGTGGTCTGTCCTCTCTGACGCCTCACCTCCCTCCCTCCATGTCCCTCCTCTCTCCCCTCCCCTCTCTCTCCACAGACTTTCCTGGCCTCCAGCGGGGGACTGTATTGCCTGGGTGGCGGCTGCGGGAACGTTGTAATTCCAGGCTGCATGAGCCTGCCAAGCTCGCCCGCCAGCTCTGCCCTGCAGCTTGCATGCCCGGGCCTGGCCGCTGGACTGCATGGGGCGGATGTGCTCAGGGCCCCCTGCCCCGAGCAGGCCCCCGAGGGTCTGGTTGGGGGCGGGCGGAGACTCTCTGCCACCAGAGTGTGCATGGGTGCGGTGGGAACTGGGGCTCCGTGCTGACAAGGGCATCCAGAGAGGACTGGATGGCAGAGAACCTCAGTGACAGGCCACCAGCACCAAGCTTGTGGGGACACCAAAGGCAGGGCAGGGGGCTCTCCTGGCCATTCATCGTATGTCAGGGGGCACGTGGGCAGTGGCCTTCCGGCTTGGGACAGCCACGTGCGGGGGCAGGGTGGGCATGGAGTGGCCGTTGAATCGATGGCCACAGAGCAGCTGAGCTTCTGGGAGACTCTGCGCTGGGGGGCACTGGGGAGGGGCGGGAGCGCTGCCGGTTTGGGGAGGAGATGACACGAAGCAGGACAGAGGGTAGGCACCTGGTCTGGCCGCTGCCTCCCCCAGGGTGGACGGAATCCCTGTCCGCCCAGCGCACTGCTTGGCGCCCCGCCCACCCCGCCTCCGGCTGAGCAAGCCCAGGGCCCTAGGCCCCGCGAGGTCCACGCGAGGTCCCAGCAGGTGCCGCTGGGTGGGCTGCAAGACCCCACCGCCACACGTCCCGCACACACTGCCCTCCCCGCCTGCCTGCCCTCACCCCGCCCGCCCCCGGCCCCACTGACCCCGGGCTGCGCCTCGCAGGACCCCGACGAGAGCGCCCGCATCTCCAGCGCCTTTTCCGCCTGTTCCGCGTCATGAGGCTGGATCAAGCTGCTGAGCCGCGCGGAGGGCGTGCGCACGCTGCTCTGGACTTTCATCAAGTCCTTCCAGGTGTGCAGTCCCGCCTATCCAGGACCCCCGCCCACCCGGGAGCCCCGCCCATCATGGACCCCCGCCCACCCTGGGCACCCACCCAGGGACTCCGCCCATCGCGGGACCACGCCCACCCCGAGACTACTCCCACCGGGGCCCCCGCCCACGGGAGGACCACACCCACCCAGGGACCCCGCCCACCCACGGGACCCCACCCATCGCGGGGCCACGCCCACCTGTGACCAATCCCATCAGGGGCCCCGCCCATGGGGAACCACACCTACCCACGGGACCCCACCCTCCTGGGACCCCGCCCATGGGACCCCACCCACCAGGGGGCCGCACCCACCCCGGGACCAAACCCCCGGGACCCCGCTTACCCATGCGACCCCCACCCCACCCATGGGACTCTCCACCCTGGAAGCCCACCCACCCGGAACCCTCGCCCACCTACGAGACCCCGCCCATCCACAGGACCCTGCGCACTAGGGGACCCCGCCCACTCACGGGACTGTATCTGCATGTGTTATGGGACGTCGTGACCACCCTGGGTGCAGCCCAGGGGCCTCGGGTCCCCCAGTGCACTAAGGAGGGCCCCGTACTTGGCGCGCGGTGGAGCGCTGCGCCCTGAGCCGCCGTCCTCGCCCGCCAGGCCCTGCCTTACGTGGCTCTGCTCATCGTCATGCTCTTCTTCATCTACGCGGTCATCGGCATGCAGGTGAGAGGCCAGAGGGCCCCCGGGAGGCCGACCGGCCTGCAGGCTGGACCCTCACCCAGCCTGCCTCCTGCATCCTGGCAGCCTGGGGCTTGGCCACAGCCCCAGAGGAGGAGGTGGTTCCCAGCCGGCCCAGCATCAGTCAGGAGGAGGCAGCCCAGGGGAACCTTGTGGGCAGATGGATGAGGGCGGAACTGCTCTCCCAGGCCCCTGTTGGAGGCTCTGGTGGTCTCAGCTACCCTCTCCTGGAGCACCTTGCTCTCTACATTGAGACCCTAAGTCAGCTCTTGGTTAGGAACACTGTTCCCCAGCCAGATTTATTTGGCTTGAGGAGAAAAGCTTCACCCAGCCTTGGAAACCCAAGTGAGCCTTGAATAAGGCAGGTTTGAACTCGAGTGTCCACGTATCCGTGAATTTTTAGGGAACTGTACTAGGGCTCCATGGGATTCATGGTTGGTTGAATCCGTGGATGTGGAACCGTGGATACAGGGCGGGGAGCCGACTGTAGCCTTCACCCTGGCGTTGCTCAGGGGTCAGCTGTAGCCCAGTTTGTGTGACCTGAGGTGGAGGGTGTCAGGGGAGCTGGGCCTGGTGGGAGACCTGTCCAGGTCCACAGGCCAGCCCTTCGTGGCCTGCAGATGTTCGGGAAGATCGCCTTGGTGGACGGGACCCAGATCAACCGGAACAACAACTTCCAGACCTTCCCTCAGGCGGTGCTACTGCTCTTCAGGCATGAGGCCCCCGCCGCCCCCGCCCCAGTCTGTGGGGGGCTGCTGGCTTCCTACACGTGGGCCCTGCACTCGCCCAGAAGGGCCAAGGCTTTGCTGTCCTTGGATGCTCACCCTGGACAGCCTGCGCCCCCCGTTTCAATCACTCTTGGACGAGTGGCCGCCATCTCCATGGTGCTCTGGGGTCCTGCATGTCCCCCACCCTCGCTGCACCAAGGCGGGAGGCAGAGGCCCAGTGTCCCTTGGAGGGAGGGTGAGGCCTTGACGACCTCTGACCCCACGCTCCTCTGGCTGCCCCACTGGTGACGTGAGTCCTGGAGTGATTTTGCACCTCTGTCCAGGAAGCCCCCTTTCTGTTTAGCCCCTGCCTAGGGCACCCCACGAGAGGTAGAGCAGGGGAGCATTGGTGCAGAGGGGCAGCCCGTGGACCCCAGGTCCTGAGGGGTGCCAACCTGCTCCCGAACGTCCTGCTCGCAGGGGGCTGGCGGCTCCCTCCCCTGGGGCCCAGAGTGAGAGGCGCGGGACCTGTGCCTTACAGGTGCGCCACAGGGGAGGCATGGCAGGAGATCCTGCTGGCCTGCAGCTACGGCCAGCTGTGTGATCCCGAGTCGGACTACGCGCCTGGGGAGGAGCACACCTGCGGCACGGACTTCGCCTACTACTACTTCCTCAGCTTCTACATGCTCTGCGCCTTCCTGGTGAGGGCCCGCCGGGAGGCGCCGAGCCCGGGGAGCCCTGCACCCGCCCCGGCCGCCTCTGCCCCTCCCGGGATGCAGCTCAGGGACGCGGGAGACGGGGCTCCGGCTAGTGGCCCTGCTGTGGTCGGTCTGGGTGCAGCTGCTTCTCCTGGGTGCGAGTCTCAGGCTCCAGAGTGGTTGTTAAAAGGTTTTACCTTTTTGTTGTTGTCATTAACAATTAGTAATCAAAAAATCAAAAGAGTTTACCGAGACTCTGCACTAAGACAGAGGCTTCTATTTTACTTCCTAAAATAGACAGCAAAGCTGCCTGCCCCTGCCTCTTCCCTTGGAAGAGGAGCTTGCCCTCTTTGCGAGGGGCTGCGGGTCTGGAAGCAGAGCTGTCGCGGGGGCCTGTAGCAGAGCACAGACGGCTCTGTGGCTTCAGGGCGCCGTCCCTGCACACAGGAGGCAGGGAGCCCCGCAGTCTCAGACCCTTGCTCTTTCTCCTTCCTATGTTCACTGAAACACTTTGAGCATCTCATGTTCCCCGAGTTCAGGGCAAGGGACAGGAATGTGAACAGGACACTGTCCTGGCCCTGAAGATGCCCGCTGGGCACCAGGGGTCTGTGTGCAACAAAGCTCGCATTTCAGAGGCACCGGCTGATACAGAATAAGCGAGATCAGCACAGGGGCAGCGTCCGGGGGTACAGCGTCCCTCGGGGGTCAGATGAGAGGCTGAGGTTGGGACTGAAAGCATCAGTCCCAGGACCCAGGGCAGAGGACACCTCCTAGACCCGAGTAGTGATACAGGTTGCTTGTGTGCGGGACGCAGTTGCCAGAAGGGCTGGGAGGCAGGCCCCTGGAGAAACTATGGACCCAGGCCCCATGGACACCCAGGCCCCGTGGACACCCAGGCCCGGTGGACACCCAGGCCCCGTGGACACCCAGGCCCTGTGGACACCCCCAGGCCCCCTGGACACTCCCAGCCCATCAGTGTGCCACCTGCCTTTCCGTGCAGGGACCCCTCTGCTCTCCTCCCACAGATCATCAATCTCTTCGTGGCCGTCATCATGGACAACTTTGACTACCTGACACGGGACTGGTCCATCCTGGGCCCTCATCACCTGGATGAGTTCAAGGCCATCTGGGCGGAGTACGACCCGGAGGCTACGTAAGTCCAGGCTGCCAGCCCTGTGCTGGACCGTCCCTCCCTGGCCCCCTCCCATTCTAGGCCCTGCCTGGCGTCCTACCGCGAGCCACCCTCCAGTCCAGCAGGAAGGAGCAGGCTTTCCTTCCCTTTGTTACCCAAGGGCCCAGAGCAGAGAAGTGGAATCTCTCGGAGTTTGGAGGGAACCCACAGCCCCCCGGGCAGAAGCCCCCTGGTCGTCTGGGAGATGGCCATCCAGCTTCGCTTGGATGCTTCTAGGAGCAGAGAGCTCACTACCTCCCCAGACATTCTAGGCCCCACTGCTCAGAATGTGGTCACTGACCAAGCAGCTGAGCTGGGTGAAAGTGCAGGCCCTGGCCTCGCCCTACTCTGACCGAGTCAGAATCTGTAGCGGGGGTAACCTGGCCTCCAGAGCCTTCAAGTACACTTGAACTCTGGGGAGCCAGGCTGCCTTACGTTCTTTCTAAGGTCGCCTGCTCAGGGTTGAGGACTTCCCCAGGTGTCAGGCGCTGTGCCAAGCAGGACACGCGTTAGTTAGCCCTGTGGCAGCACCTGCAGCCTCCAGCTGTCTCTGCGAGTGGGCTTTCACCGCCCCCATGCACACCCTCTACTTCTATTAACGCAACCCAGAGCCCCCAGACAGTTCGACTAAAGCCCAAGGAAGGCTCCCCCTGGGAAAAAGAGGTCTGGATCCCAGCCCCAGAGATCCTGTATCTGAGGGAACACTGGCCTCTTCTTACCTGCCCCCCACCCCCCGCCAACAGAGAGCCCATTCTGTGCTCTGGACAAGGAAACCCAGCTTCCGCTCCCCACACACGGCTGGAAGTCAGGAGGCGTCCCTGACTCCTGGCTCCCTCCCGGCCCTTCTCCGAGCAGGGAGGGAGGTCTGGGAGTGGCTGGTACACAGGCCTGGTGTCCCCTGCAGGGGCAGGATCAAGCACCTGGACGTGGTGACCCTGCTGAGGAGGATCCAGCCCCCGCTGGGCTTCGGGAAGTTCTGCCCCCACCGGGTAGCATGTAAGGTAAGCAGTGCTGCCAGCGAGAGGTGGGCACACCCCTCCCACCTTCACCGACCCCCCACCTCGGAGGAGGGAGGCAGGGGCCCTGGGGCGGGCCGAGTGGGTGAGTCCCCTGGGTGAGCACATCCCTGCCTGGGGCCTAAATCTCAACAGTGTCCCCAGCTCACCTTTCACCCCCTCAAGGAGGGCACCGTGGGCAGCCTGCACCCCAGCCCCATCCCCACCCCACCCCCGCCATGCTCAGTCTCCCCCGGCCCGGCCCCCCGCCCCCGCCGCCCCCCACCCGGCGAGGACAAGCACTGCCCGGGGCCCCGCCCACAGTGAGCCCCGTCTCCGCACAGCGGCTGGTGGGCATGAACATGCCCCTCAACAGCGACGGCACGGTCACCTTCAATGCCACGCTCTTTGCCCTGGTGCGCACGGCCCTGAAGATCAAGACGGAAGGTGTGGGCAGCCCCTCCCCCGGGGCCGGGCTTTCCCGTAGGTCCTGCCAGGCCCTCTGAGCTGGAGGTCGGGCTCAGGAGTCTCGGGGAGAAGCAGAGGGGGACCCAGGCCGAGGCCATGTTAGGGCTCAGCGGGCGCCCGGGCTCTGCAGGGCAGAGGCACCCAGCCTCTGTCCTCACACAGCCAGCTCTGACGGAGGTGGGGCAGGAGGCGGGAGTGTCAGTGCGAGAGGTGTGGGCCCGGGGGCCTTCAGGCAGGAACTTCGGGGCAGGGATTCCTGCCTGGAAGACAGATGGGGTGGGGGGGCGGTGAGGGGGCCCCGCTCACATGGGGACCCAGCTGGGTCAGAGCCATCCCAAAGGGGACCATGGCAGGCAGCAGGCAGCGGCAGGGAAGGCTTCCTCAGAGGGGCAAGGAGAGGGGGCCGGGGGGTCAGGGAGGGGCTGAGGCGGAGGGCTGGAGGGCTGCCTGGAGGAGGCGGAACAGACCAAGCGTGCAGGGGATTGATGACTGTCCTGCGACGGCAGGGAGGACAGGAAGGGACAGCCTCTGCAATCAGCCGCTCTGGGTGCTGGAAGTCAAGGTCTGGGGCAAATGTGAGCTGAGGCTGGGCTGCCCCAGGGGCACAGCAATCGTCCCCCCCGCCCCCTCTGCAGCAGGCTGTGCCCAGGGCAGCAGCTGCCACAGGGAAAAGCCAGCCGCCGTCTGCTGAGTGAGAGGTGGCCCTGTCAAGTGCTGCTGACCCGGCCTGTCCTTGCCCAGGTAACCCGAGCAGGCCAACGAGGAGCTGCGAGCCATCATCAAGAAGGTCTGGAAGAGGACCAGCATGAAGCTCCTGGACCAGGTCATCCCTCCCATAGGAGGTGAGTGCGCCCTGGGGGCCCAGAGCAGCTCTGCCTCCATGGGTTTGCCCAGGGGCGTCGGTGCGGGGCCCAGCCCTCTACAGCCTTGGGCAGACCCCATGGGGTCAGGCCAGCAAGAGGAGGGCAGTCCCGGCTTGGCCCCACGCTGACCCAGCCTCAGATGCCCGCTGGCCGCGGTCGGCCCCTCTGCAGATGACGAGGTGACGGTGGGGGAAGTTCTACGCCACGTTCCTCATCCAGGAGCACTTCCGGAAGTTCATGAGGCGCCAGGAGGAGTATTATGGGTACCGGCCCAAGAAGGACACAGTGCAGATCCAGGTGAGCCCGCCCCGAGCTCGCGGCTCCACTGCTGAGCTGGTCTCCGGGCTCCAGCTCTCTCCCTGTCTTTGGGGGCTGGCAGGGAAGGTGGTCAGGGAGGGAGCAGCCAGGGCACATCAGGGAGCGATGACGGCCCTGGATGCGAGATGCTTCAAGCTTAAGGGGAGAACCCGGAGCCCTTGCGTCCCTGGGATGATGCGACTCAGAGCCACAGGTCCTACTGCCTGAGCACAATGGAGAGACTGGGCTAGGTGGCAGCAGTGGTCTCCAAAGAGGGCGGGCCTCCTAGGGGAAGGAAGGGGCTTGAAATGACACATTGGGTATCCAAATACATGTAGCACTTTGTGTTATCTCGCCCGTTTTTCTTCTTATAATTTTTGTTTTATTTTTCGGTTGCGCTGGGTCTTCACTGCTTCGCGGCTCTCCTCTAGCTGTGGCGAGTGGGGGCCGCGCGTAAATGCGCGGGCTCCTCGTTGAGGTGGCTTCTCATGGTGGAGCGTGGCCCTAGGGCCCTCGGCCTGGGAGTTCCAGCTCGTGGGTTCAGCAGTTGTGGCTCCAAGGCTCCCGAGCACAGACTCGGTGGTGGTGCACAGGCTGAGTTGCTCCCCGGCACATGAGGTCCTCCCACAGCAGGGGTCAAACCCGTGCCTCCTGCACACAAGCTACCAGGGAAGCCCTTGTCTGGTTTTAATTCCATAGTTTAAGCGCATAATGTATAAATTTAAAAACAGTCACAGAATTGGGCTGTGTGTTCAAAATCTTATTTCAATTTTTACTGTGAAACAATCTCAGAGCTTTAAAAATAGCATGTGCAATATAAAAGTCCTTTTTTTTTTTCTGAACCATTCGAGAGTCATGCCCAGTGTTCAACCCTGAGCAGGTCAGTGTGTATTTCCTGAAAACAAGGGCATGTTCCTCCATAAGCCTCCTGCATAACCGTGATGCAGCCGACAAGATCAGGAAATGGATGCGTTTAGTCCCGTGGACTCCTGAGACCCCATGTGCGTTTCACCCGTGGTCCCAGTAATGTCCTTCACGGCAAAAGGATCGGACCCAGAGTCACGTGTTGTGCTTAGCTGTGCCATCTCTGTAGTCTTTAGCTCCTCAAGGCTTTCCTTGATGCGACCTTGACACTTGGAAGACTCCAGCCAGCACAGCCCTCAGCCTGGGCTTGTGGGGCGCTCCTCGTGACAGATCGAGGCCTTGCCTCTTGGACAGGAATGTCCCAGCAGTGATGCTGTGTTCTCTTTGCACACGGTCCGGTGACACCAACCTTGATTTGTTCCATTGCTGATGAGATGAACTCCCATCAGCTCACAATGTGGCATTAATGGCGTGTGCAATCGAAAGAGGGCATGTGTGTGGAGACCTTGTGGAGTGAGAGGGCTTTCCAACCTGGAGGCCCGGGCAAGGCGAAAGAAGACGCCTCAAGAGCCACCAGGGCTTGGATGACCCCAGGGGCTGGAGGAGCAGCCCGGGGCAAGAATGGACAGGCCTGGGCCTTCAGGGGAGCCCTGTTGCCAAGTTTAGGAGAGAGTGAGGAAGGCATCTATCCTCCCCTCCTGGCCTGGAGGGCCCCTAAGCCCCCTTCTCCGTCCCCAGGCCGGACTGAGGACCATCGAGGAAGAGGCAGCCCCCGAGATCCGCCGCACCATCTCGGGAGACCTGACGGCCGAGGAGGAGCTGGAGAGAGCCATGGTGGAGGCCGCGATGGAGGAAGGGATCTTCCGGGTGAGCGAGGCCGTGGCCCCCAGTGAGAGTGCTCTAGGAAGGATGCTGGGAGCCCCGCTGCCCGTGGCTCCTGGGACACCCCCCACCAGTGACCCTCCTGCCTGAGGTGCCCTGTCCCTCCCTCTATCCTCTCCCAACCGCCCTCTCCTCCCCTGCCCGAGCCTGAGGCAGCTCCACCCATCAGACACCCACGCGCTTCACTGGAGGGTCTCTCAGGACCACCTCACTGAAGCTTCTGGGGTTATTCATAGGAATGGGGGCCCAGAGAGACCCTTTGAGATGTCCAGAGCCACTCTCCAAGCGACTTGCGGAGGCGGGACTGGAGCCCTTCCTCCAGATGCCCGGCTCCAGTCTTTCCACTCCCCACATTCCTGTCCGAATATCTGGTACCCTACAGCTCCTAGGGGTGTCTTGTCCATCCCCCAGACTGAGGGCACCCTGAGGATGCTAGTCCCTTCCCCAGCCGCTGCCTGGACCGCTCCCCTCGGGCCTTGTTCCCTGGCCTCAGCCTGGACCGCTCCCCTCGTGCCTTGCTCCCGGCGCCGGCCGGGGCCCGGGGTGGCGGGCCCCTGCTCTCGGCCTCTGCTCAGTCCCTCCCCTCTCCGCCTCACTCCAGAGGACCGGCGGCCTGTTTGGCCAGGTGGACAGCTTCCTGGAAAGGACCAACTCGTTGGCGCCACACATGGCCAACCAGAGGCCGCTCCAGTTTACTGAAATTGAGATGGAGGAGATGGAGTCACCCGTCTTCCTGGAGGACTTCCCTCAGCATCCGAGCACCCACCCCTGGCTCGCGCCAACACCAACAATGCCAACGCCAACGTTGCCAGTGGCAACAGCAACCATGGCAACAGGCAGGCATTTCCCAGGTGGTGGCAGCAGCTGGCAGCCCGGGATGCGGGAGCGGGGGTGGGCCTGGTGGATGCCGCTGCTGGGCTCCCCGGCCTTTGGGGGCACTCTCTGGGGTTCAGCCTTTGCCATGCTGCGAGAGACTGGCCCGGACGGCAGATTCTGGTGTGGCCAGCAGGGGGGCAGCCTCGGGTCGGCCTCAGCCAGCACCCCAGCTTTTCTTCCCTTGTCTTGGACCAGTTGGGTTAGGAGAGGCGCACCTGAACAATTAAGGCTCGATTGTTGGATCTGGGCTCCAGTGGTTCCCCTCTTGCCAGCCCTGGGCTGCTGCTAAGTCGCTTCAGTCATGTCCGACTCTGTGCAACCCCGTAGATAGCAGACCGCCAGGCTCCCCGTCCCTGGGATTCTCCAGGCGAGAACACCGGAGTGGGTTGCCATTTCCTTCTCCAATATATGAAAGTGAAGTCGCTCAGTCATGTCCAACTCTAAGCAACCCCATGGACTGCAGCCTACCAGGCTCCTCCATCCATGGGATTTTCCAGGCAAGAGTACTGGAGTGGGGGTGCCATTGCCTTCTCCGAGCTGCGGACTGGATATAATCTGTGATCGAGGGCCAGGGGTCTAGGGATGAGCAGAGAGGGCCTTGCCCATCGTAGCGTGGGCTGGACTCCACTCAGACCTTCTGTTCTAGACCCGAGGCCCGGGGCTGGGGTGTTCTTGGCCTGGAGTCTGGGTTCCTCACCCTCGGGAACGGGTACGATGGGGCAGAGGTCAAGGGAGCGGCTCCTTCCCAGGCCAGGCTGCTTGCACCCCATTCCAGCCAGAGAGCCCCTGGATTAAGTCCACATGCCCAAGAGGGTGCCTGCATTGCAGGGCCAGTGTGGTGCTGGGTGCTGGACATGCAGATCCAGGCCTGTGCCCAGACCGCTGCAGTCTTGTCGAGGGGTGTGTGCCATGGGGTCCAGCTATGACCAGACGACCTCAGAGAGCAGGTCCTTAGAAGACAGAGGGCCTGGGACACGGAGGGAGCGTCCAGAAACGAGGACTCGAGGGTCAAGGCCGCTCCACAGCAGCGGGCCCAGGCCCGAGGGCAACTAGCTAGGGACATGGAGGGGGCGTCCAGAAATGAGGACTCGGGGGTCAAGGCCGCTCCACAGCAACAGGTCCAAGCCCGAGGAGGAGGCTGTGGGGCCCAGGAAGGCCGGGATGGGGCAGCCAGCAGCCCACGGCTCACCAGCCACACTCCCGTTTCAGTGTCTGCTACGAAGGGGAGCTCGCAGGGGAGACAGAGACGCCTGCTGCCAGGGGAGGACCCTTCCGGCTGGCCCTCGGGGACCCTGGGTCAGTCTCTCCTGTGCCCCTGAGGGGCTGACCTTCTCCCAGAGAGGCCTGGGGGGGCTGCTGTCTGGTTGGGGAACCCGGCCAGGAGGTGGGAGCCTCTGGTGATGGGGACCAGCTCGTCACCCAGGCAGAGGAAGTGGCCACACGGGCCAGAGGGAAGGTGGGCAAGGGGGGTCTGCACTGTGAAAGGGCCCTCCCTGGGAACGCCCCTCCCTGGCCAAAGGACAGCTCCTGGACACAGCGGCAGCTCAGCTCTGCCCTCCGGCAGCTGGCCTGGCGGCTGCCCAGTGGACCCTGGACAACCGCGCAGGACAGGAGGGAGCCAAGGAAGCTGCAGTCCAGAGACGAGGGTGTGCGGCGTGCTTCCTGACCCTGACACACTCACACACTCATGCACACCCATACACACAAATCTCGCACGCTCACCCACGCACGCTCACACAAAAGATCAGCTTGGCCAAAGCTGGTCAGGGTCTGGCCTTGATCCTCTCCCAAGCCCACAAGGACAGAGACCAGGGCAAATGGGAGGGGGCAGAGGGGGCAGGGGGAGCCCTGCCCGGCCTGGGGTGGGTGGACCTCTAGGACCCTGAGGGCCTCCGGGGGGACTGGCTGGCCGAGGGGAGCTGTGTGAGCCCTGGGCCCACTCTGCCCACAGGGCCCCACAGCAAGTCCCGAGTGGAGTGGCCGCAGGGACAGCTGCCCCGGAGAAGGACGCCCGGGGCCCAGGCCCCCGCCACCTCCTGCCAGGTAACAGGCCAGAGAGGACAGGAAGCAGGCTCCAGGCAGAGAGGGGGTGGCAGCGACTCAGCAGAGGGACGGGACCCCCCGTCCTCCCCCGCCTGGGATCTCGGCTGGGCCTTCCCCGTCCCCATGGACTCTGGCCTCCCTGAGGGGTCTGTGCCTCGGTGCTTTCCAAACAGCGCGCAGGAGCAGAGTCTCAGGTGCCCGAGGAGAGGAGCCCCACCCCAGGGTCCCTGCCAGGGGAGGCGCCACCCGGCAGTAGGACAGAGGACGGGACCCCCGGGGGCCCAGCTCCAGCCACAGCCCTGCTGATCCGTGAGGTGAGGGTGCTGCGTCCAGGGTGGCCCTGCCACGTCCTGTGGTGGAGGCGGGGGGTGGGGGGCGGGCCACCACCTTGAGACCACCCACCCGGCCCCTCCCCTGCAGGCTCTGGTGCGAGGGGGCCTGGACAGCTTGGCGGCGGATGCTGCCTTCATCATGGCCACGGGCCGGGCGCTGGCGGAGGCCTGCCGGATGGAACCGCGGGAAGTGGAGGTGGCGGCTGCGGAGCTTCTGCAGGGACGCGAGGCCCTGGAGGGCGTGCCTGGTGCCCGAGGGTGCCTGGGCCTCGGTTCCTCCCTGGGCAGCCTCGACCAGCGTGAGGGCTCCCAGGAGACCCTGATTCCCCGCAGGCCGTGAGGGCCCCGGCGTCTGTGTGGGCCCGGCTGGCGAGACCGAGGGTGGGGGGAGCTGTTGCGGGAAGGTTAGCCCGGCTCGGCAGCCTTGATGGACAGAGGGATGGGCTGGGGCGGGCAGGGGGGTCAGGAAACGTGTCCAAGTTCAGCGGGCAGAAGGCGAAGTCGCTCTCCTCACCAGCAAGCCGCGTGAGTGGACAGAGCTTCTGTGTCGTTCAGAGGCCTGGTCAGTGCTGGCAGGACATTAAAGTCTCCAGGCCTGCAGCAGGGCACTGCCTCTGCTTGTCTCCTTCTGGGGGCCCTTCTATACCTCCCCCTGCCCTGCTCCCAAGGAGGGACCTCTGGATGGTCCTCCTGCAGGGGCAGAGAGTCCGCTGAGGACGTTGTGGAGCTTCCGCACGTCCAGGCCCCTCACAGCTGCCCTTCCCCGCAGCTCGACCGGAATCCACTGCCTGCCCACCCCCAGAGCCTCAGGGGTGCCCGCTTGCGGCCTAAGGGAGCAAGGCCCCGGCATCCACCTCCTCGCTCTCCCCGGTTTCCTCCCATCACATGCTCCCTCTCGCGGCTTCCCGGTGACCTCCCCTGGGCCGCTCATCTCTCAGGGGAGGGCGTCCCCAGGGTGCTGGGTCCTCTCTCCTTCCTGCAGGGTCAGTCCCCTCTCTAGACATCACCTTCCTCATTTAGTGGCGAGCATCCCCATCCCCCCGTGCTTGTCCCCACCCCCGCGTCCCGGCCCCGCCCCCAGGTCCCGGCCCCGCCTCCGTGGTCGGTCCCTCCCCATCCCATCCCGGCCACGCCCCACCCACCCTGGCCCCGCCCCTGTGGCTGGGTCCCATTTCTCCTAAACCCCGCTCCGTGTCCTGCTCTTCGGCTCTGAGGATGTCCAGCTTGAGCCGAAAGCCCGTCATGTCCAGAGCCAACCTCCTCACCCCTCCCTGCAGCCTGTGACCCGGGGCCCCACTCTGCTCAGACCTCGAGTCCGAGGCGGGCCCTCCCCCGCCCTGGCCCATGGGCCCCGGTCCCTCAGTTTCTCGGCCCGTCCCCTCCCACGGCGGCTGCCCTGACACTCGGTCCTCGTCCCAGACCTCACCTACCGCCACAGCCTCCCAACGGCCTCGCAACTTCTTGCTGGACCCCCAGCCTGACCCTGATACTTCTAAGTGGAGAAAGTTGCCATCTCAGCCCCTCGCTTAAACCCCTGAAGCCTCCAAAGCCTCAGCATAGGGTGCACAACCCTGGCCCTGGACCCAGCCCCGGCCCTTGGGCCTGTCTACCCACCCTCCAGGCCCCGCAGCCCAGCCGGGGGACAGCTGTCCCGCCTTTCAGTGAACCCTGAGCCCAACAGACCCCTGGCCCGTAGTCAGCTCGCTATTACTTCCTACAGAAAGCGCCTCCCAGATACTCCCAAAGGCTCGGGACCCCCACAACACGTGTCCCCATCTCAGCAGGTCACCACTGTGACATTATTTCACACCAGCCTGAGGCCTTCCCTGGTGGCTCAGCTGGTGAAGAAACTGCCTGCAATACAGGAGACCTGGGTTCAGTCCCTGGGTTGGGAAGATCCTCTGGAGAAGTGAATGGCTACCCACTCCAGTATTCTGGCCTGAAGAATTCCATGGACAGAGGAGCCTGGTGGGTACGGTCCATGGGGTCCCAAAGAGTCGGACATGACTGAAGCGGCTAAAGCTTTCACTTTCAGCCCGAGGTCAGGCTGTACCAAGGCAGGAGCAGGTCCCCCAGGCTTATCCTGAGCTGAGCACTCTTCTACACAGTGTCCAATTGCTGTCAAAGAAACGCAGGGAAATGCTGACCGGTGTGGCCTCTGCCCTGGCCGGTGCCCCACCGCCCCTAACCGAGGGTCACCTGCCCAGCGCTGCAGCCTTGCGCCCTCTGTCCAGGACCCGGGGAGGGGGCGAGGGCACGGGCCTCCTGAGGCAAGGGCCCCCTCCCTGGCTCCACTGTCATGGAGAAGACTCTCACGTCCCTGCTCCCCTGCCTCCTCCGGGGGAGAGAGAGATGGTCCACCTGCAGCCTGGCTGAAAGCTGACATGGAAAAGTCTATAAAAGGATGTCTCCATTCACAAGCAGAATTATTAATGAGCATAATGCCCAATGTACAGAATGCCAGCTCTGTGGTAGGCTCTGCTCCAGGGGCCCCGCATCCATTTCTTCTTGTTCTCAACATGAAGCGTCATCCTCATTTTGAGGACAGGTTCAGGTTATGCGCCAGACGCCCGGGCTGGTAGGAGGGCCCAGGCAGGACTCAATGCCACGCCGTGGCTCCATGGCCCTCACGGGAGGTCTGGCCGGCCTCCCAGCCCGAGGGACGCGTGCCTGCTGGCTCCAAGGAAGCCCAGCTCTGACCCTCTGGGAGAGTCCAGGCCGTGTACTCCACCACACGCAGGACCTTCTGATGGTCAGCTTGCCTCTCCCCAGCTCCCCTTCAAATGATCAGTGGGTGTCTCCATGGAGGGCTGCCAGGCCCCCAAATAAAGGGCGAAGGGAACACAGGGTAGAAGGCTGCAGGCGGGGCTCCACGGGTCCTGCGGTCAGCAGAGCCTTCCAGCTGGGTTCCCGGCCAGAGGGCTGTCTGCTACCCGCAGCTTCTTCCAGCCCATCCCCTGCAGACCTGGGGTCCAGCTGTGCAGGGGATCTGCAGAAGGGGTGGGATGAAGCTGGGGGCTGGGGTGGGCACTGAGCCGCGTAGGGGCCATGAGGCAGGGGGAAGCCCCTTCTCTCATCTGGAGTCTGTGGAGCTCAGATGGAGAGTCTCTGAACCAAGGAGGCGGCCCGGCTCCCGGTCCCGGTGCGTCTCCAGGCCCAGCTCTGGCCGGGCTGAGTGGTCCTTGAAGCCAAGCTGCCCTGCGCAACGTGGTGGAACACAGCCCTGGAGCCGGGCCAGTGGAGCCCAGGTCCCTCCACCTGCCCCCGCCCCGGCATCAGGCGCTCACGCGCCCTTTCAAGCTTCTTCCTCCTGTAAATGGGGGAGTGATTTCTGTTCCCAGGCTGTTGGGAGGAGTGAGTGTGACCATGGAAGGGCCTGGCCCTCCAAGAGGCAGCTGCTTGGACTGGGTCAGAGCTGGTCCCTGAGAGAGTGCGACCTCACGGGGCTGAGGCTGACCTGATGGGGCTCTGAGTCTCTCGGTGGGGAGCTGGACAGCTCGGCTCCCAGCCACACATCTCAGCATCAGGCTGGTCCTCTCACAGGCTCCGCAGCTCCAACCCTCAGCCAGCAGGTGTGCAGGCTGACCACAGGTCACTGGAAAAGCCACAGCCAACCCAGACCTAGCCCTAGCCCCACTCCCTGGCATCTGACCCCGGGCCCACAGCCGTGGTGGCACTGGGCACTCGCTCCCCTTCCCCTGCAGGGGTCATGCTGCCGGTTTACTGATGAGCCGCCGAGGCGGGGTCTGCCCGGCAGGGCTGGATGCGTCCTCCAGCTCCCTACCCATTGCGTCTTCCTCCTGTGCCACACAGCTGCCCCCAGTGGAGCCTAAATCCGATTTAGAGGCATTCTAAAAGAAGTTGGCCTAGATACATAGGGCAGAATAATAATATTGGTGTCAAACAAGAATCGAAAACGCTAGGATGTCAGAGAAGCACGTGGAGGATCAGCTGCTGGGGTCTGGAGGCTTCAGAGGACGGAGAGCGAAGCACTGTTTGTTTGAAATGATGAGACGAGGAGACCTCATTGTGGTCAGACAGGAAGCCGAGACCCAGAGGAGGAGCGCGCGCCAGAGTCCGTGCGAGGAGCCCGGCTACAGGGGGGAGGCCCGAGAGACAGGCAGGCCCAGTGGGGGGCCGCCCAGCCCACTTCTAGTCATGGGCCCTTTGAAATGCCTCCGCCAGTTTATCGTTCTGTCATCACAGAATGGTAGTAGCGACCTTATCAAACCCAGTTCATTTCGTGCCTGACGCAATGTCTCCTTCAGCCTTGCAGCACCATCCAGGATATGGGCTATTAATAAACTCATTCCAGGAAAGGCCAAGTTAGCTTGCAGGCCAGGGGTCCAGCAGGGGCCCGGACACCACTCTGGAGCTGCTGACTTCCCGTTGTCAGGAGGATGGCAGGGCAGCCCCTAATCCAGCCCTACCACGCCCCCTGCTGATCTGGGCCACGGCCTGCCCAGCGCCCGCCCAAGCACGCGTACCCCAATGCCCTCAGCACCTCTGTGCACCCAGCAACCTTCCTCCTCCATCCCAGCCCATCTCCTCTGGCGGGCCTTCTCCGATGATCCCAGGAAATTCTGTCCATTTGAGAAGGTCACTCTCTACCTGCTTCCATAAGAATGACGTCACTGGCCATTGCAGTCGCCAACCTTCAACACCCCCTGAAGGAGCTCAGGGCAGAGATCAGAAATGAGGCCCTCTGTGCTCCAGGAAAAGCCTGCAGAGCAGACCTTCAGCGTTAGATTGTTTCAGATTTTATGAGCCTAATTTCTTGTATCTTCTCATACCTCGAAAAGCACTAAAATTGTCATCGGAGACATCTGTCCCCCATGACTAGCAAACCCTTAGTGAGATGTATACTCGGGGCACACACCCCCTTCTCCAAATCACAGGAGGCTGACTTGTTCTCAACTCTTCTGAGCAGCTCCATGTTGCTGCCAAGAGCCTGTCTCCCAGGCTGTAGTCTTCAGTAAGTCCCCAAGCAGAACTGACCTCACAGCTCTCAGCTGATAACCCTTTCTTGTTGTTTAGTCGCTCAGTCGTGTCCGACTCTTTGTGACCCCACGGACTGCAGCATTCCAGGCCTCCCTGCCCATCACCAACTCCCAGAGCTTGCTCAAACTCATGTCCATTGAGTCGGTGATACCATCCAACCATCTCATCCTCTGTCGTCCGCTTTTCCTCCCACCTTCAATCTTTCCCAGCATCACGGTCTTTTCCAGTGAGTTGGCTCTCTGCATCAGGTGGCCAAAATATTGGAACTTCAACTTCAGCATCAGTCCTTCCTACGAATATTCAGGATTGATTTCCTTTAGGATGGACTGGTTGGATCTCTTTGCAGTCCAAGGGACTCTCAAGAGTCTTCTCCAACACCACAGTTCAAAAGCATCAATTCTTTGATGCCCAGCACCACGGTCAGAAATGGCAGCAGCTGGTACTCTTGTCTCTGAGAAGACAGATCTGTCTGGGGTCTCCGGGAAGTTACCCAGCCCTTTGCAGAGGCCCTGTTGCACAGAGGACTGATGGAGTGCCGCGGGGAAGGCTGAATGAGCAGGCCCAGGGTCAGAGTTAGGGGAGCCACTGTCCAAGACCACCACCCTGGCCAGGCACCATGGTAACCACCTGCATGAGTGATCTGACAACAGGAGGGCCTGGGAAGGAACCTGGAACCAACAAGCTCTCACCAACCAGAAGAATTTGGAGAATTCCAAATTCCTACCACCTCCCAGAATCCTCCTGGCTGAAGCCCCTCTTGGCCGAGTGATGCCTGCCCCCAGGAAGGGCCCTGAGTCAGAATGATTGGCCAGAGACAACTCAGAAACCAACCCCATCACCATAAACCCTGAGACTGCGAGCCGCAGGGCGGAGCTCTTCTCCTGGCTTCCCTCACCCTCCTGCTCTCTGCCCGGGCGCCTCTCCCTATAGTCTCTCGCTTTGTCAGCGCACGTGTCTCCTCGGTTCATTTCCGAGTGTCAGACAAGAGTCCACCCTCGGGCCCTGGCCCTCACAACATTAGCACAGGTGTGTCCTGACACCCCGTCCATGACCACTCCTTGGCAGGTGACGGCCAGTGGCGCGGAAGGGCCCTGGGGTTTCCCTAATTGCTTCTCCGAGTGGCTTCCGAGGATGCCTGCCCCCTTCTACCTGCCAGCAGGGCTCCACGCAGCCTGGAGGCCAGATCCCTGAAGGGGCGTCTGCGGTTCTGTGAAGAGCTAGAGTCCTGAGAGCCTCTGGGCCCTGGGCATCTTTCCAGACCAGAACGCCGGCTCTGCGCCTTCTAGGGATGTCGGTACAGGCATGTGTGTGGGGTGGGGGGCGCTGCCCGAGTAACACACCAGCTCGTAGGCTCAGTGGCTCAACTCGATGAAAGTGCACTCCTAGTGGACAGCCTAAACCACGTGCGCTTATATGCGGTGCCAGGGTGTGCGAAGTGTCCACCCACAGCGATACCTGTGCGCTCTGCTCGCATTTCACTAAAGGTGGTCAGAGGACCGCAGCTCATACCAGAGTGAGCACAGGCCGGCCTGCCCTGTGCCAGAGGCAGTGAGCCGGAAATACTTGCCGGAGGCTAACGACCAGCCACTAGCCCAGTGACCTCTGAGCCCATTCCCTCTTCTGCAAAATGAGGACAATGAGCGTGTGCCTCACAGACCGTGAGGAGCAAAAGAGAAAGCGCATTAACACCTTCGCCCAAGGTAGCCCTTGGGCGGGTAAAATAAAGCGTAGACGCCCTCCAGGTGGCGCCCAGGGAGGTTGAACCGGGGGCATCCGTGCTCCGCAGGGGTCCGGCATGCCAGGGGCCCTCCCGCCCTGCAGACACCTACCTGACTCCCGGCCCCTCCACTGACGGAGGCTGAACATCCTCCCCACCCCCAGCGACGAGGACCCCTTGGGCAGGCAACCGCGGCGCGCCCCTGCGCCCAGCCTCAGGCGCACTCATCCCCTACTTCCTGTCCATCTTACAACAGGTTGGCCCTCTGTCCCGTCAGATGGCCGGGGCTCGCAGAAGAAGGGACGGGAGTGAAGGAAATTCACTTCCATCCTGGGCGGAGCCTTGAGCGGGGCGCTCCACCCAGGCCGCCCCATTTCCAGCCTGTGGGAGCCCGTGGCGAGGGAGCAGGCTGTCCCCATTCTGGGGTGCGGGGCAGACAACGGGCACAGCTCCCTAACTTGCCCTGGTCGCACGGCCGGGGGTTCTCGCCGCGCCTCCGTGACTCTGGCTTCCGGCTGTCTTCTGTCCCTTTGTGCAGACCCAGCTCTTCTGCAAACCGTGAGCTCACACTAGCAGTCCGGTGTTCAGCCTACGGGTCCCACCGCACTGTGCAGGGGGGCACTGCCCCCTCTGGGGTTTCAGGTGCCAGTTCAGCAGCACACTGCGTGACCCTGGACACGTCTCTTCACCTTCCTGGGCCTCAGTCTCCTCACCTGAAAAGGGCTCTTGTTGAACTAGATGACCTTAGGGCTGAAGTTGAGGTTGCCCACACCTGCTCTAACACTGTCTTAGAAAGCACTGCAGAGAAGATGGGATGAAGCTCCTGTGTTTGAGGTTATGTGGTGCATTAAACCCTCATCTACATCTGAAACCAAAAATAATGTGTGTGATTTCTTTTTAAAGACTGACGGGTATTTGTAATCCACAGCACTTCTATCTCTTCCTTGCTATTTATAACAAATTCTGGTTTCCTCTGTGGCCGAATCTGTCTTTCTCTGTAACAGGGGAAGTCAGGCTGGGCCCTTGCTGAGCGGAGGTCCCCACGTCTGCACCCGAGTAGGCCATGTCTGGGGTTCACGGCTACTGCTGGTAGGCAGGACTGGGCTCTGCCTCCAGGTGGGCTCAGGAGGTGCAGCAGGCCCACCGCCAGCAGGGTGGGCTAGGGCCTGTTCTCCCAGGAACCCAGCTGGGCAGGATGGGGGCTGTGGCCAGAGGCCGGCCCTCTCCCACCCCCAGAACTCCAGGGCAAGGCTCAGACAGTCCCTCCCACAGCCAGAGCCTGGTGCTCGCCCAAGAAGAACCACAGAGCAGACCCAACGTCGGGCCACCCCAGGGGAGCCTTCCAGGGCCTGTTACTGTCAGGTTGCTGCGGAGAGCGGGATCAGGCAGGAGCGATCTGGGCCAGATGGCTGCCCAGTCGCTGCCGGAGTCAGGTACGGTCACCACGGTAGCGTGAGAGACTCCTGCCACGGAGAGGCCCCCCAGCCCCCAGGGTTCACCTGCCAAGACGCCCACCACTCCTGTCAGAAGAGATAATGGAGCCCAAGATGCCCAGTGGGGGATCTCGGAGCTGATGCTCACACTGCAGTCCAGTCTGTGTGTGTGTGCTCACGCGCGTGTGCATTGTGTGCATGCACAGGAACATGTGTGCATGTGCGTGTGTGCATACGTGTGCCACACGTGTGAGTGTGTGCATGTGTGTGGGTTGCGGGGTGGGGTGGGGTGGGGAGACGTGTGCAGGCAGCTGAGGCAGAGCAGCCTC
The DNA here is from genome assembly GCA_917880005.1 of Nanger dama. Lineage (NCBI taxonomy): Eukaryota > Metazoa > Chordata > Mammalia > Artiodactyla > Bovidae > Nanger > Nanger dama. The sequence goes on along the minus strand of CAKJTW010000013.1, from coordinate 47,457,369 downwards.
AGGGTGGGAAGGAGGGGAGGGAGGAAGAGCAGAGGGAGGAGGGGGTGGGGACACACGCAGGGAAGGAGCAAGGCTGAGCTGAGGCTGGGGGGGCACTGAGGAGCACCTGCGCCATCCCAGGCTTTCCCTGGCTCTCTAACCAGATCCGCCTGGGCTGTGGTTTAAGCTTCCTGACCACTCCTTGGACCCCCATCCGACCTCCCTGCCTTAGGCCGGCAGCTCCAGGAGACAGGATCCAGTCAGCAGGCTGCCCTGCCGCTCCCTGGTGGCCCAGAAGACAGTCACCCTGAGGTCCTGACTTCTAGGAGGCCCAAGCGGCAACCCTGGTGCCTCCTGGCTCCTCCGGGCTCAGTACCATGTGCCCTGGAGGGATGGGGGAGGGGACAGCACAGGGCTCTGGCGCGGTTTCCCAGCAGTGAAGCAGTGAAGCTGAGTCAGAAGGTCACCTACTCTCGGAAGTCAGAGGGGATCTCCAGGAGGCAGGAAACCAGAGCCAGCCCTGGAGAAGCCCAGACTCTGCTGGGCAGGAGAGCAGCCTTGCAAAATGCAACGTTGCTGTCTGGGGAGCACAGGTCTGGAGCCCGGCTCCCCAGCTCCTTTCCCCAGGCGGCTGCTTGGAGGGGCCTGGGGAGTCTGGATGTACTTCACAGGAGGCACGAGTTCAGTCCTGTGTCTGTTGCTTATGTGCTGGGTGAGACTCAGTGCCCCTTTAGCAAAATTGAAATGAATAAAGCTCTTCCTGGTGGCTCAGATGGTAAAGAAACTGCCTGCGGCGCAGGAGACTTGGGTTTGATTCCTAGGTCAGGAAGATCTCTTGAAGGAAGAAATGGCACGCCGCCGGTATTCTTGCCTGGGAAGTCCCATGGACAGAGGAGCCTGGCAGGCTGCAGCGCACATGGCCATGGAGCTGCCATGACTGAGCAACTGATGCGGCCCTGCTGCTAGAGCCGAGCCCACAGCGGGACCTGCGCACAGGCATGTGAGGCGCCTGTCCGTGTAGATGGTCCATAAATGTCAGTCTCCTGCCCTGTTCTCATCTTGGTTGGAAGAGCACGTCCAAGGTCTGACTCCTCAGCGCTCTGCTGGTCTCCTGCTCCAGGGTGGGGGAAACACTGGCCCCAGATAGCTCTTCCTCTTGGTTCAAATGCTATTGAGAGTGCTGGGTCCTGCCAGGCCCTCCCCCACCCCTGCCCCTCCTACCCAAGGGCACCCGAGGTGGTGCTGCTGTTTTCCATCAGATTGGGGTAGAGGGTGTTGATTTGCCCTTGAAATCTGCCCTTGAAATTATCTTTTGCTTTTTGGTCTGACCAAACCAAACTGGGATGTGGGCTACGGATAGAGCAGTTATTTTGGTTGGGTGGGGGAGGGGAAGGGAGGAGGATGGCACCAAAGATGCGCCCTCCGCCCCTAGCCTGTGCCCTTTTCTAAATCTCTGACGTGGTTTCATCATCTGAGGGTGATGCAAGAGGCTGGGAGTCAGACTCCCCTTCTTCCCCTCCCCCAGCATGCGCCTTCCACATCTGGAGCTGCAGCTGGGTCCTCCTCTTGGGCTCGGTCCAGCAGAGGGAGCTGGTTGAAGTGAGGGAGAAGGCAGGCAGCTGGTGAGGGACTGTCAATGGCCCCAATGTTGGGAGCTGGCAGGCAGGGAGAAGGGGCTGGTCTTGGAGGCGGGAGAGGGACTGGAAAGGCAAATGTGATTTCTTCCCCACCACCACCCAGTGCTTCAAGGTCGTGGGGTTCCCCTTGTCCTTTGTACCCAAATGAAGGCAGCTGCCCTCCCCGCCTACTCCCCTCCCACCTCCCCCATCTCCCTCCAGCCTCTACCCAGGTGCCTGGAGCTCAGGGCCCCCTTTGTTCCCTGTCTCCGTGGGACAGCTCAGGCCTCCCACGCCGACCCTCTGCCCCCACACCTGCACTTGGCGGAGTGTGAGCAGGGATAAAGGGGGTGGGGGGCTGGGGGTGGGAGTCATCTGTAGGTCATAAAGGTCACTGGCGCCTCCGTGGTCTCCAAGAACGGAGGGGCCATCTAGGCTAGGAGCCTGGCCAGGAGCCAACCAAAGATGAACTTTAAAACGCTGCAGGGTTGTAGGGACAGGGGATTTTAGTTAGACACTACCGAGAATGGCAAGTTCACCGGAATAAATGAAGAGAGGCTTTCCTGGAGCTTTCAGAACACAATCCGTCAGGCGCTGTGGGACGCTCTGCCCGGGTGCTCACCCTGGCTTAGCCACTAACTTCTGCGTGACCTTGGTAGTTCCCCTCTCTGGGCCCGGCTTCCGCATTTATGGGCGGGGCGGGGGAGGGTCCCACCGAGGCCGAGGGTCTGCGGCTCCGGGGTCGAGGCACCGGTGTGATCAGCTCTTGGGGCCGTGTCCCTCCGGAGAACCCAGGAAACCTCTCCAGGCCCCCAGCGAACTTGTGGACGCGGGTCATCGAGGGGTCTCTTTAAAGGCTTCCGCCCCGCCCCTGCTGCCGGGTCGGGCCTTCGATTGGCGCAGCGGGCTCGGGGGCGGAGACTGGGGCGGGGCCTGAGCGTCAGGGGCGGGGCCTCCACCGGGCCGGCCCCCGCCCCCTTTGTTCGCGCGGCGGCAGGAGGCGAGGCGCGGCCCGAGGTGCGCGCGCGGGAGCCGCGCGGTGGGGAGACCGTCTCGTCCCGGCTGTCCACTGGTTCCGCGCCGCCGCCCGATGGCGCGAGGGGGCCCGCGGGCCCGGCCCCGGGGGCCCTCAGCCGGCCGCGGGTGAGCCCTCCGCGGGCCGCCCGCGAGCATGTCACCTCCAGGAGCCGCAGCCCCCGCCCGCAGCGCCCGCGCCCCCGCCCTCTGCAGCCGCGGCCGCCGCCGTCGCCCCGGGCATCTGCCCCCAGGTCCCCGCCCCTGATCGACGCGGGGCCCGGCACTGCAGCGCCATGGCCGGCCAGGGGGACTGCTGCGTCAAGGTGGCCGTCAGGTAGGACGGGTGACCCGGGCGCGTGCGCGGAGAGCTCGGCTTTGTCTCGCGTGGGCACGGGGCGGGGGTCCGGTGGTCCAGGGGGCGCCGCTCTACGGTCAGCCCGCACCCGCGGAAGCCCAGCCGGCCGCGCTGAGGGCGCCGCGCGCTGGCCGGGCCCCCGGGGAGCGGCATCCCCGCGGGCGGCAGGAGGGGCTTTGTTTGGGTGGTGATTTCGGGCCCCTCTTGGGAGCCCTTAATGATCAGAAAATCGAATAAACAAGGAAATCCGGTATTTCACACCCAGCCCGGGCCCGGGAGGGAGCGTCTGTGTGTTTCCTCTTTGGCCCCCTCCCCCAAGGGCTGCAGTCTCACGCGGGGACACTGGGTGGGGGACATTTCCCCGCATCCACCCAGCCTGCTGATCCTGCGCTCTCCGCACGCCGGATAGGCAGCATGCCGCCCTGGCCGACTCCACAGACAAAGATCGAGGAAGGACGAGTGGAAGGGCTGGGATGGGGCCTTGGCCCGTAGGGAGGCAGCGGCTCTGGAGAGATCCCTGCCAGCCCTGCCCCTAGAGCGGCTGGGCTGGGGACGGAGCAGGGGTGTCAGGGGTTCTCCTTTCAGAGGGCAGGCGGTGTGACCCTGATGCCCCATCCTCAGGCCCTCAGACAGAACTGATCCGGGGGAGGGCCACGTGGACCTGCCTGGGACTTTGAGGGACATCCTGGCCGAAGCGGGGCACAATGAAGATGTGTTCTTTGTGTTGGGTGGGGGCGCTCCGCGCCATGTCACCCTCCCTGTTCTTGATTTGGGTTTAGCTCTTTGAGACAGTCCGTTGGTGGAAGAGTGCCAGCCTGGGACCCGTCACCAACACAGGGAGGAGGGTGGAGAGCATCACCCAGCCCTGCGTGATGAGGGTGCGAGTCTGAGTCTGGGTCTAGGGTGGGTCTGAGAAAGGTCTCTGACTTCCCTGGTTTGTAGGTGACCCAGATTCCAGAATTCCAGGGCAGTCACTCCGAGAAGACTGTGGAAAACACCCCAGGGCAGGCGCTGCTACCCACCCCCCAACCCCAGCCACCTGGCTAGCCCTCTGCAGTGGAGAGGGTCAGAGGACCGCTGATCACAGTCTGGAGTGGAGGGAGGGAGAGAGCGTGCCCTCCCCTGGACCGCTGGCTGCTCTCAGAGCATCACTGGCACACACTCGCTGGCCCTGAATAGCCCGAGACAAAGAGGAGCCCCAAAGATGCCTGGTGGGCTGGCGGGGCGGGGCTCTTTGCAGCAGGATCCTGTGGGGCTGAGGGTGAGGGCCAGGGGCATGGTGGCGGGGGGTGGGGGTGGCAATGTCAGTAAGACAGCTGCAGCGGAGTGGGAGTCTGGGCGCGTAGTGAAAGGAAACTGGACCAGGGCTGGGAAGGAGGCTTCCTCTGGACTCCATCTCACCCGAGAGAGCCAAACCGAGCCCCCCTGCCCCACCTCGTCAGGGCCCCCAGGCTAGACCGGGGGTGCGGAGCTGTGGCCAAGCCCGTGGCCTTGGCGCCCTTGCAGCCGGGGGAAGAGCTGGTGTTCCCTCCCCCCCCCCCCCCAGCGGCAGGAGCTCCCAGACCCTCCCACCTGCTGCACCCTGCCCGCCATGCTCCCCTACTGTGACCCGCGTCACCTCTGCCTCCACTGAGACCGCCTGGTGGGGTCTGGGTGTCCCTACTCCTCGCCTCTGCCACTGGCCTGGAGGGAGGGTGGGGGCTGGAACACTTCCAGAGCCAGACCTTCAGGGGCCCCTGGATGGGGAGAGCGGGGCCCAGTGCACACTCCAGACTGGGGTGGGCAGCTGGCTGTGGAGGGCAGACAATGCCTGGACAGAGCCCAGCTTATAAGCAGAGCTGAGGACGGGGAGTGGGCTGGGACTGAGGCTGGGAGGGGGGAGCAGATGGCGCCACTGGGGGCTGCAGGAGACTTCTCCGTTCTTTGGGGGTCCCCTTCAACCCCCACCCCAAGCCCACCCTCGGAAATCTCTGGTCCCACTTGAAGGACTGGATGGCAGGCTGGAGCAGTGTTGACCACTGCTGGGAAGATCTAAGGATCTGGAAGTGCCAGGGGCCTAGCCCAGTTGCCTTTTCTCATATCTGTGTCCCCATGAGAATGGCTTATGGCAAGTCCAGGGTCCGACTCTTGAGACAGGGAGGCCAGGAACGGGGCAGACAAGGTCTGACGTATGTGTGTGTAAGGGTCCAGGGGCCACTAGATTAGGTAAGAAGTGCCAGACCTGGGGCTCTTGGCACTGTAATCTCCGGATAAGGATCAAAGCTGGCTTGTCTGCAGAGCTGTGGGGAAGGCCATGAAAGGGTCAAACCAGAGGGGGCACCGTTCAGGACCCAGAGCTGTGGGTAAAGGAAGAAGGTCTAGATGTGATCAGAACACCAACCCCCTGCCCCCAGCCCCAGGCCACCCTGGAAGCTGGCACTGTGCCCCTTAACTCTGCCCCCGAGACTCCCAGGCCAGCCCCTCCAGCCTCCCCTGTGATCCGTTTATCCTTTAATCCCCTTGTCCGATAAGGACTCTCAGCTCTGAGGCTGGCTCAGGCCAGTCTCTACCTGGGAGGGGTGATGGGGAGAGCAGACCTGCTCCAGGTTGCAGGCCTAACTGGTCGGGGGGAGAAGGGGAAGGGGCAGCGATTAAGAAATGCTGGTTGGCAAAGTTGAGATTGGGGAAGGAGGCCAAGTCAGGGGTGCGTTTATTTAAGACCCTTCTAAGCCCCCAGCTCTGAGCCCCCAGCACGAGGGAGGCCTGACCACCCCACCCCCTTATCCTTGCCTGTTTCCTTAAGCTCTGTCCTTAGTCTGCTGGGGTGGGGCCGGGGGTTCCCTGGGCATCCATTCCTGGACACTGCAGGGTCAGACCAGGGCTGGAGCCGGGCTGGGGAAGCCCGCCAGGGACCCAGGGGCGCCTGCTCTGTCCTCAGGTTCTCTAGCTGCAGGCTCCTCTGAAGTCTTAGTCAGTGTCTGTCTAAAATTTTGAATCAAGAGAATTGGTGGCTTGTGACAAAGATAAGACAGGAAAAACTGAGTGGGGTGGGGAGGCGGTGTCTTCAGCGTCTCCCCCGCCCCCTCCCCCAGCAGAGTCCAAGGCCGGCCAGGACCAGCTAGAGCCCCTGCTGATGGTTCCCAGACCCGGGAAGAGGGCCCAGGCAGGGCCCCCGGCGGGGGGTGGAGACCTGAGCATCTTGGTGGCGGTCTCCTGCTGCAGAAACAGGGCTATGTCATCACCAGGAAGTGCAGCGTCGTAACCACAGGCCCCGGAAGCGTGCCCCCACCCTCTGCCCGAGCCAGCCCGCCTGATTGGCTGTCAGCTTTTGAAGACCGTGCCTGGGGTGACGGGGGTGCAGGGGCTGAGGAAGTGACAGAAGTGACATGTGCCTGGCATCCTCCTTCCCACAGCGGCTCCGGGGACGGAGGGCCGGGCTGGGGCCCCGTTTCTGTTTCTCCTTCTGGGCCTCAGTTTTTCCTCCCTGTACAATGGGATCAGTGAGCTGTTCTGGCATGTCCTTTTGTGAAGAGCAGTGTTCTGGGTGCAGTGGAAGGTGGACAGCCTTAAAGGCTGACTCTAGAGGAGCTGAGCGTGAAGAAAATGTGAACAGAAATAAGCACTTGCTGAAAGCGTGCCTTCCAGGTGTCTCACTAGGTTAAGCCTCAGTGACTGTTAGGTGAAAAGAATTCACCTGGAGCCCTGGGACTGGTTGGTGACGGACCGCAGACAGCAGGCAGTGGAGGAAGCACTGGGCTGGGGGCCTGGGCGCGGTCACTTCCTGCCCACTCGCCCGAGCGCCAGGCGTCGCGTCTTCTCGTCCCACGCAGGCCCGCGGGAGCCAGGTGCCAGGTGCCACCCCACCATGGAGACAGGCACAGGCTCACCGCAGTAAACACAGGCCTCTGACCGTGAGCCCAGGGCAGCCGCCCTCCCGAGGCCCTGCTCCACGCAGCCTGCTCCGGCCGCTAACTGGCGCTTCGCTGGCGTTCCGCGCCTCCGTTTGCTCTGATGCTTCGGGCAGTTGCAGCTGTGACTGTGAATGTGGGAAGGCACGCGGGGAGGCACTCAGGGCTGGGCACAAGCCGCCTGTCCACACGATCCTGGATGTGACGCTCTCTGCCCACCCCCACTGGTGGGAGCCGCCCTCCTGCCTTTCCTGAGCTCCACGCAGCTGCCCCTAGACCCTGCTTTCCTGCCCTAGGGCCACCTTGCCACCCTGCAGGGCAGCTCTCTGACAGCCATGTCTCCGCCTGTGTCCTCGAGGGCCCCTCCACCTTGGGCCCCTCTATTGCTTGATTCACCCTCTAGACGAGCAGCCCCCTAGGAGGAATGGGGCCCCAGAGAGGCTGCGGGCTGGGGAGGGGAGGCAGCCTCCCTGCCGGGCTGGGGACTGGGCTGGGTTGGTGGCCTGGGCCCGGGGCTGCTCCTCTGTCCCAGGGGGTGGGCGGTGGAGCTTGGTGGGCATTTGTGGGGCATGTGGCAGGTGTTCTGTCCCCAGGCGCATCCCTGCCCTACCCTTGCTACTCTGGGTGTGGAAGGGATGCAGGCCCATGGTTCACTGTTCCCAGACCCCCAGACACCCGAGCCCGTCCCTCCTCTGTGCAGGGCGGAAGCCCACCATTCCTGAGGTCGAGCCGACCATTCCTGGGGTCCGAGCCGGGAAGGGCCCCTGGGGACCGGGGTCGGGGGCTGGCGGGAGTGCAGGCCGACACCTGTTGCTGTGCATTCCCCAGCAGGCGAGCGTCCCCAGGGCCCAGTCCCTGCCGAGCGGCCCTCCCAGACCCAGATGCCAGCACAGCTCGGGGCTCTGCAGCGTCTCCCGGGAGGTCATGGGAAACCCCTGCCAGATGCCCCAGGATGGGGTGGGGGTGGGGCAGGTCAGCCAGCGGGGGCTGAGGCGCAGCTGCGCAGGCTTCCCTGGGCTGGGAACACCCCCTCCCAAAGCTGGGCCTGCAGGGTGGACCTCGGAGGGGGAGCGGGCAGTTCAGGACAGGGACCCGGGGACCGCCCCACCCCCACCCCCTCCTCGCACCCACGCTCCAGCTTCTCCCGCCCGCCTCCTCCCCCAGGCCTCCTTCAGCCTTTCTGGGGTAGCGGGCCCAGCTGAGACCCCAATGTGGATGTTGTGGATGAGACACCCCATGCCCTGCCCCACGGGACGGCCCGCCGGGGCATTCTGCAGAAGTCAGTGGCCAGGACCCTGGGACGAACTAAGAGAGCGAGAGGCGGAGGACATCCCCGGGAGGGGAGGGCGCCAGAGCCCTGAACCCCAGGGTTCCTGTGGGTCCCCTTGAGTGTCTGCGGCCCTCCCTGGGCTCCTGGAAACACGTGTGGGGGGCAGAAATAAGGCAGAGGGGGCTGCGGACCCCTTTCCCCAGGCCTGGCCTCATAGACGCATGTCCTTTGACCCCGCAGTACAAAGCCTTCTTGTTTGGGGGTTCAGGCCAGTGTTTTCCCTGAGGCAGCCTCAGGAGGACTGGGCTGAGGGAGGGCCTGGGAGCTCACAGGGCTCCCCACGCCGCAGCTCTGCAGCTGAGAGGGGCAGCACCGTACGCTGGATCTGCCACCCTACTTCAGGGTGGACTGCCCCCGCACTCCCCGCAGGACAGGCTAAGTCAGCTGAAGCCCCAGGGTGTCTGGGAGCCAGACTCCCGTGAGACAGCAGGGATGTGAGACAGCAGGGATGTCGATTCCAGCCGACTTCCTGGAGCTGGCAGGCTGCCCAGGAGGGGGTGGGGGAGGAGGGAAAGGATGCCCACGAACGTGGGTGCACACCTCCTCCCTCTGCCTCGGAGGCAGCGCCCTGCTCTTGCGAGGCAGCAGCCTCCTGGGTCCCTGGCGCCTGCTTCCCCTGCCCTGGCCTCGGCTGTCTTCACTGTGAATGTGGAAACACTCCCCAGCAGACGGCTCTGGCCCTCTGGCAGCTGTCGGCAGGATCATCTTTCCCCGGCCCACCTCTCTCCAGGCCGGGGCTGCTTAGAGGATGCAGCAGGCCAGGCCACAGTCAGGCTGGGTTTGGATTTCAGCTCTACCATTAGGAGAGTGTGACTCTGGGCTTGTTCAGATTCTCCCTTCTGAGCCTCAGGAAGGAGGCAGTCCTTATATGTGACATGTGTCCCTGCACGTAAAGGCACTCCATGCATTGGCTCTCAAAGATACCGCGTCCGGTCCTAACAGGCGGCTTGGGCGGCGTCAGTGACCGTGACTCCAGGGGAGGAGGACTGCAGATCCCCTTCCCTTCCGAGGCTCTGCAGCCTCTGCAGGCAGGAGGCTCTCGCTGCCAGCCGCTGTGAGTCCCTTGCACTGTGGCTGAGTTCCCCTCTGGTCTGGCCCCTTCAGTAGTGGGGCCAGCTGGCCCCTGGCAGGTCACGGCATGGCTAAGCGCCTCACTGTGCCAGGCAGGCAGGGGGTCCTGTGGCTCCTCTCTGTGTCCCCCACCACACACACTCCTCCACACTGGAGGTCGTGAGAGCCCAGCGCCAGACGGAGCCAGGTGTGGCGTAAGGAGGGGGTCACGGGATCTGGGCGGCCGAGGGGGCAGCCCACCCCAGGAAGGGGTGCTGGGCGTTCTCACTTCTCCAGGCGCCCAGGCCCCCGGGCTCCTATTCAGGGTTCCAGAAAGACGTTAGGGTGTCCGGGAGGGGCTCACACCCCTGGGCTGTTTTTGAACGGACTGGTTACGAGGTGATCTTGGCCGTCAGAGGGGGCTGCGGTTCTTCTCAAGGCCCTGGATGTGGGCCTGCGAGGGTGTCTTCCAGCCTGGAAGACCCCAGAGTGACAACTTGCCTGCAGGCTGGTTCTCCCGGGTCCTCCTCCTGCTCTGACCCTTCAGTCCTTGGCCAGGAAAGATGGGCTTCCAAGAAGACCTAGCTACTGATTAGCTCTGTGACCCTGAGCTGAGTTAATATCTCTTTGAGCCCTCTTTGTAAATTGTGGGAGGACCTCCTCCTTAGAATGTGTGCAAAGTGTGGTAGGAACCCCCTGAGAATGTGTGCAAAGTGTGGTAAGAATCTCCCCCTTACAAAATGCGGAAAGTGTGGTAGGAACCCCCTGAGAATGTGTGCAAAGTGTGGTAAGAATCTCCCCCTTACAAAATGCGGAAAGTGTGGTAGGAATCCCCCTTAGAATGTGTGCAAAGTGTGGTGGGAATCCCCTGCTTAGAACGTGAGCAAAGTGTGGCAGGTTCTCCCACTTAGATCATGTGCGAAGTTTGGTGGGAACCGTGACCGTGACCAGCAAAGAGGCGTGTTGCTCCTTACGTGCAGGGTTATTAATCCTGAGAAACTGAGTCCACGAGTCTCCAGGTACCAGCAAAAAGGGATGTCAGGAATCACAGAGCACACACAACTGTAAGAATTTTCTAGGCTTCTGGAGCAGTTCTTAGTTATTTCACTATCGCAGCCCGAGCCTGGCATGCGACAGTCCATGGGGTCGCAAGAGTGGGACACGACTTAGCAACTAAACCAGGACCTCTTGGAGAAAAGGAAGATGTGGCAGCCGGGGCCGGGTCGGTTAGGGACCTACGGAGGGACTGGATCCGGCTAACCGGGCGGGACGGGGTTCACCTGGAGCCGGCCACACCCACGCGCCCTGCCGCAGCCCCCGGCGGAGGGGCGGAGCCCTGCGGGGTGGCTGGCGGCTCTGTGCGGCGTCACCGAGGCCGGTCGGGAGCGGGGCGCCGCCGGCCAGGCTTTGGGGGAGGGGCCCTCCCGCCTTGGCAGGCGCAGCATCCCCGGGCCTGCCTCCTCGCTGGCTCCGCCGTCCTCCGCTTCCGCCCTGTCCTGGCTCCCAAAGAGCCGGGGAAGTGCTGAGCTCAGCGCTTCTCGCAGCCCCGGGCTCGGGCTCGCCGCCTTTGTGCCCCGCCTCGGGGGACATGAGCCGGTGTGGGGTGCGGCCTGGGCGCCTGCAGCCCTCCGCCGCGAGTGTACAGATGGCTCTTAGAATCCCCAGCCCCGACGCCCTAGCGCCGCTCGGCAGTGCGCGGAAGCAGCCCCGCGGGCCCGGGCTGGACCCCTCCGCCGGAGAGCCCGGGCTTCCTCTGAGCCCCTCCCGGCCCTCTGCGCGTTGCCAAGTGGCAGACAGACCGGGCTGTGATCTGGGAGGTTCCCGGCCTTTCTCAGTGGGGCCCTGCGCCACCTTACCCCTGCAGGGCCGGGAGAAGGGATGGGGAGGTGGGGGGAGGGCGGGTGGGGGGAAGGTTTCCGGGGCTGAGGGGGTAGTCTCTGCTCAGAAATGACCCCCCGCCGTGGGGTCCACAAAATGCCTTTTGGGCTTGACAGAAACAGGCAGCGCAGTTTGCCAGCTTGAGTTCTCCGAATAGCGCAATAAATCATTATTTATCGTGATCACGGTTTACATCCCCTTAAATTTTGCATCCCAGGCGAGCATACCTCACTCGCCTCACCCTGGCTCCGGCTGGGGCCCACAGCGCCCTGCACCCCTGGTTCTCTTGGAAGATCCTGGAGCCTGGTTCCCACCCCCTGCTCGCCCTCCCGCGCCCCTAGGGACGAACAGCGCTGGCAGGGGTGCCGTCCTGCCGCCCTGCGTAGCCGGAAGCTGCTCCTTCCCTCATCTGGGGCTCCAGGGCCGCCCACAGAAGTGACCTCGCCCGGGGCGGGGTCAGGCTGGTCAGGAGCTGCCGCAGGCGAGGGCCGCCGAGTTCCTAGAAAGCTGAAACTGGCAAGAGCTGTCTGGATGATGCAGGGAAGCAGGGGTGGCCGACCTGCTGGAGGCTGGGGCAGGCGCTTGCCAAGGGCCCATCTTTGTCTCCTGGATGTGGTTTGGGTTCAGAGTCTTCCCCCGGGGCAGGGTGTGGTGGGAAGGAGCCCAAGGCGACTGTGCCCACTGGACTGGGGCCCCCGGAGCCCAGCGCTCGGGTCCAGCCTGCCGGACATGTGTTGGCTGTGGCGGGCCGCCCCCGCCCATCTGGCCCCTGCTCCCTTGGTGGTGCCGCGCAGGGAGTTTATATGTCCATCTGGGCACTGAGGGTCCCAGGCTGCTGGAGGAGTGGAGAAGCCGCAGGCTTCGGACTCCCGGCTTGCCTGTACCAACTGGGACTCAGCCTCAGCTTCCCTCTCTGGACAGTGGGTTGAGGTCGCTAGTGAATTACCTCCCTCGAGTGAGATGGCCTGAGGCACCTGGCCCAGCGCCGGCGCATGGAAGCATCCATGTCCAGTTACTGGTTCAAGGCCCGTTCCTGGGACAGACACTCCCCCGAGCTCCGTCTGGCTAGGTGGCCTTGGGAGTTAGTGACTCATCCTGGGCTCGTGTCCTCTGGCTCCCAGCTGGTGCCTCATTCTCTGGATGGTAGTACTCACCCATCTGCCCCTGCTAAGGACACTGGTGCCTAGGATGGGCCCGCGTGGGGCTGGCTGGCTCTCTGACCCCAGGGGACCCCACACCAAAGTGTGCTGGACCGGGACGGTCCCAGGGTGAATGCCTGCTGACCTTGCAATGCCTGGACCCTCAAACCCTGGAGCCCCCTCCTCTAGGCCCTGCCTCCTGATGTCCTTCCTCTTTGGCTGGGGGCCTGGCGGGCGGAGGAGAAGCCGGCTTCTTGCTGATGGGATCCACCGGGCAAGGCAACAGCTCCCCCCTCCGAGGCTCCTCCTGTCTCCAGGGACCCTGATTTGATTTCCTCCAATCACCAACATTGCTGTCTGCCTGTGGTAATTAAATGGTATTTGAACCGGATCCAGAAATCCCATCGCAAGCAACCCACATGGCAGGGAGCTGGTGCTGGCCAGCAAAGCTGGAGAGGCCTCAGAGGTGGTTGGGTCCCCCTGGGAGCCCCGGACACCCTAGGCCCCCAGGCCTGAGCTCCTGGTCCCTGCCCGGTGCCCTTTGAGGTTGCTGCCCGCCTTCCCTGGGCACACTGGGCCCTGCCCCTCAGCTGCACAAAGCATAGGAACAAGGGAGGAATGGAGCACCCCTGCCCAGGCTCGGACCCCTCCGCCCCTGGCACCCACCCCCCTGGCGCCCGCCCCCTGGCCAGCACCGTCTGTTTCCTTGTCCTTTGCGGGGACTAAAATGTCCCACTCAGGCGTGGTTGTGTGTGTCGGCCGCCATCACCAGCGGTCCAGGTGGGAGTGCCATGGCCCGGGCGTCTTACTGACGGATCCAGGGTCTGGTGTGCAGGTCCAGAAAGGGTGGGGGGATTCCCAGTGCCCCTCCCAGCCAGAAGCTGGTGGGAGCTGGGCTCACACTTCAACCTGGCCCGCAGCAGCTGGGTCGGGCAGGGAGGGGGGTGGTAACCTCCGTGGATGTCCGGCCCCTGCAGCCTCAGTGGTGTGACGACAGGTCCTGGAGAAAGGCCAGGCCACCACCCCGCCCCCCAGCCTCTTATTCCCCTCACAGGCGAACGCAGGCCGCAAGCTTGGGGGCTTCTCACCAGGCTCTGAGGGGCCTCGGGGGCTAGGCAGCCTGAGGCTGAGACAGGATGGCCCTTGGGGGCTGGCTCTGCGGTGGGTGGGTGGGGGGGGCCGCCCTGGGCCAGCCCTCACATGCTTTCTTCTCTCTGTAAATCTTGGCTTAGGACAGGGGTGCTGACAAGCAGCTCATTGTGAGAGCCTGGCTGAGGGGCTGGCTGGCTGTGTGAGCCCAGGGGCACCCCCGCCCGGAGATTCAGGCATTGGCAGGCGCTTTCTGTCAATCCGTGCACATGCTCACTGACTCACTCTCGGTTGCCATGGGGACCTCCTCCAGCAGCGGCTGCTTGCAAGAGGGGCAGGGGCAGGGGAAGGAGACGGCCCTGCCCACTGTCCACGATGCGCGCCACTTCGCCCTGGGCCCCTCCTCTTCCTCTGGGCCGGGGACCCCCCAGGGCCTGGGACGGGGCCCTCCTGTGGCGGGGAGGTCCCTGCCCTCTGACTTTGCCTCAACCCGCTCTGCAGGGTTCTGCCTGGTCCAGCCCTCTTGGCTTCCAGAAGGGAACCCAAGCTTATGCCTGAGACTGTTCCCCTCGCATCTGGGGCGGGCCTTCTTAAGCAGGGGGACCCCCTGCAGCCCCTGCAGGCCTGGGCAGAGGCACTGGTCTCCCTCCCGGAACATAGCCCCCCAGGGGGCAGCCAGGCCTGGCCCTTCCTTCCCTCGCTGGTCCTGGGCTTTGCCTCTCAGGAGGGGCCAACTGTCTTCTCCCCACCCCCTTCTCTATGGGACATGGACCTTGGGGCTCCGTGACCAGTTAGGAGCGTGTGCTTTGATGTCAGTGAGACCTGTCACATTCTGTTGCTGCCCAATCTTGGGAAAGTCAAACTCTCCCAGTCTCTGTTTTCTCAGTAAACATCCAGCAAATAATACATACCTCGCAGGTTTATGGTAAAGAATACGTGAATTTGTGTTAGGTAAAATACCTTTAACGTGGATTCAGTTCCCAGGGTGCTCATGGAATACCAGCAGCTGCTGGGCTCCCTTATGGCCCAGCGTCAGGAATCCACCTGCCAACATGGGGGACACGGTTCGATCCGTGCTCTGGAGAGACCCACATGCCACGGGGCAACTGAGCCCGTGGCGTCACAGCCATGGCAAGCCCCAACTGCTGAGCCCATGGGCTGCAGTCCTGAAGCCCTCGCCCCCAGAGCCCGTGCTCTGCCACAAGAGAAGCCCGCGCCCTGCATCTAGGGAAAGCCCGTGTGCAGCCACGAAGACCCGATGCAGCCAACATGCGTGCACACATGCATAGAAACACCCGCAGCTGCTGCTTTGAGCGGTGCTGATAGTATCAGCAGGAGAAGGCACAGGCACCCCATCAGTGTTATTGTTAGGGAGGTCTCACACAGCTGCCCCCATGCTATGCTTCCTTCCTTCTCCCACTCGTGGGAGAGGAGGGGTCTGGGGCAGACGCTGGCCAGCTGGATGGGCAGGAGGGTGGCTGCGGGTCACCCCCGGCCAGTCTGACCCAGGACTCCCTCCCGCCCCCGCCCCGGGCAGGATCCGGCCCCAGCTGTCAAAAGAGAAGATTGAGGGCTGCCACATCTGCACGTCGGTCACCCCCGGAGAGCCCCAGGTCCTCCTGGGGGAAGGACAAGGCGTTCACCTATGACTTTGTCTTCGACCTGGACACCTGGCAGGAGCAGATCTACTCCACGTGCGTCAGCAAGCTCGTGGAGGGCTGCTTCGAGGGTTACAATGCCACGGTGCTGGCCTACGGGCAGGTGAGCGCCTTCTCTGCCTGTGGTCACCTGGGCCCCGGCCCCCATCTGAGGGCAGAAAGCTGGCCACGGGGTAGCTGGGATGCAGCTGGGGTCTTGTCTGTGGTCCGGGGTTGCTGGGGGCGGTGCTGGCTGAGACTTGGGACAGGCTAGGAGGGTCCCGGGCTCACCGCCCTGCCCCCAGGGTCCTGGGTAATGCCCTCCTCCCAACTTTGCCTGCACAGACAGGGGCGGGGAAGACGTGCACCATGGGCACCGGCTTCGACGTGGCCACAGCGGGAGGAGGAGCAGGGCATCATCCCGCGGGCCATCGCACACCTCTTCGGGGGCATTGCGGAGCGCAAGCAGCGGGCGCAGGAGCAGGGCGTGGCCGGGCCGGAGTTCAAAGTCAGCGCTCAGTTCCTGGAGGTCTGTGGCCTTGCGGGTGGGGGGTGGGGATGGCAGGACTCGGGGGCCAGGCTCCCTGCGGGCGGCAGAGGAGGCACCGTAGGGATAAGGTCCTTGCTGTGGAGGGCGTCCCCTGGCTCCCAGCGCTGGAGGCCCACCTGGCAGGACCCTGATGGGGCTCGAGGCAGGGAGAGCCTGAAGGATCCCTGCAAACTCAGATGGATTACAGCTCTGCTGTCTGGCGGGCACAGTGGCACCCAGTCCTGGGGCCCTGGGGTGACCAGGACGCCCAGGCCCAGCTCACAGTGAGAACTCTGGCTCTCACCCTTCCTGGCCTGTGCTGGGCCCTCCCGGTCCCTTTCTGGCTGAGGTCCTTCCTGACCCTCGGAGTCTTCTCTGACCCCAGGGCAGGAGGGTTCTCCAGAGGCAGCCTTTCTGGCCTCTGGTCCTGCCTCTCTCTGGGAGGAGGTCAGGGTGCTGAGCCCCAGGAAGACAGCTAGCGGCTCTGGGGCTGGGGAGGGGGCCTCTGGCCTCCCAAGAGACCTCTCAGAAGCGTCTCCAGGAGGGCCGTGGGCTCGGTACCTCTTATGAGGCCCAGCGTGACCAGGCTCCTGCTCTCAGCCGCCTGGCCCAGGCAGTGTCAGCCCCAGGGATCCCAGCCCCGCGGCGATTGCTGGGTGTGGAGGCTGCCTTTGGCCTCTGGCTGTGTCCAGGGTGTGCTTGGAGGGAAGGATGTGGCTCCAGCCTTCCCCAGGCCTCCCTGTCCTCCGCTGCCTCTCCAGCCCTGCTCCCTCCCAGGCACATGTGCACCGCTGTCCCCTTAGGGGGCTGTGCTTTAGATTTGGAAATTGCTCTTTGTCCTTCTGGACTCTTGCTTTTGTAAAGAGTGCCTTTGTGTGTGTGTGTACATGTTATGTGCGTAAGTATATGTGTCTGTGCATGTGTATGTCTATACATGTATAAGTATCTATATGTATATGTGTGCAGGCATGTGTATGTGTGTGTCTCTGTATACATATATATGGATGGATGGATGTGTACCATCCCTGGGTCAAGAAGATCCCCTGGAGGAGGAAATGGCCACCCACTCCAGTATTCTTGCCTGGAGAATCCCATGGACAGAGGAGCCTGGTGACTGTGGTCCATGGGGCTACAGAGTCATGCACAACTGAGCGACTGAGCACACACTCACTGTATATGTCTCTACGTGTGTCTGTGTATATCTGTGTATACGCATATGTGTATTTGTGTGTGTGCATGTGTATATCTGTGTGTTTGTGTATATGCATATGTGTATTTGTGCATGTGTGCACATGTGTATATGTGTGTTTGTGTGTACGCATGTGTGTATTTGTGTGTGCATGTGTATATCTGTGTTTGTGTATATGCATATGCGTATTTGAGTGTGAATGTGTATATATCTGTGTTTGTGTATACGATTATGTGTGTTTGTGTGTCTGTGCATGTGTATATCTGTATACACATGTGTATTTGTGTGTGTGCGTGTGTATATCTGTGTGTTTGTGTATATGCATATGTGTATTTGTGTGTGCGGATTGTATAATCTGTTTGTGTATATGCATATGTGTATTGTGTGTGTGCATGTGTATATCTGTATACGCATATGTGTATGTGTGTATATCTGTGTGTATGCACATATGTGTTTGTGTGTTTACACATGTGTATATGTGTATATGCATATGTGTATTATGTGTGTGCATGTGTATATCTGTATACGCATATGTGTATTTGTGTGTGTGCATGTGTATAATCTGTGTTTGTGTATATGCATATGTGTGTTTGTGTGTGTGTATATCTGTGTTTGTATATACACACATGTGTGTTTGTGTGTGTATGCATGTGTATATCTGTGTGTATATCCATATGTGTGTTTGTGTGTGTACACATGTGTATATTTGTGTTTGTGTATATGCATATGTGTATTGTGTGTGTGCATGTGTATATCTGTATACACACATGTGTATTTGCGTGTGTGCATGTGTATATCTATGTTTGTGTATATGCATATATGTATTTGTGTGTATGGATGTGTATAATCTGTTTGTGTATATGCATATGTGTATTGTGTGTGTGCATGTGTATAATCTGTGTATATGCATATGTGTATTTGTGTGTGTATACGCATATGTGTGTACACATGTGTATATCTGTGTTTGCGTATATGCATGTGTATTTGTGTGTGTGCATGTGTATATCTGTGTGTATATGCATATGTGTATTTGTGTGCATGTTTGTGTGTATGTGTGTCCCACACCGTGTATTTCTATAAACTTCTCTTTGCTTTTCCCTTTCTCCATCCTTTTGTCATAGAGAGACCCAAAGAGCAGTTCAGCACCTAGAAAGCCCATGCCAAGGGTGACCCACAGGGATTAAATGTTGCCGTGTGTCATTCTTGACAGACAGACAGACACCAAGGTCCCACATCTGCACCAGGGCCTTCCGTTTCCTCTTCCCCTTCCTGTGGGGTATTTCCGTCCCTTGAAGGCCATCAAAGCCTCGGATGTCCGTAGGCTGGGACCTGCCCCCCACACAGGCCCCTGTTGGCCACTGACTGCTTGCTGGTCCCTCCTGCTCCCTGCCCCAGCTCCCTGCCTGGTGACAATTCCAACAGGTGAAACTTGGCCTGCCAGCGATTCCAAGCACAGGACTCTCCAAAGCTGAGACCATCTGAAATGGGAGGACACTCCCGGCCATGCCGCCTCCCACAGTGGTGTCCCCAGGCTCACCAGGGGCCAGGTCCTAGGTGGCTCTCCATCCCTCACCCCCAGAGCTCAGCTCTCCCCTGAGCCCTGCCCCCTGCTCTTGGAGCCCCGCCCCCGCCCCCTCCCTGACGCATCACACACTCTTGTCTGAGGGAGGACTCAGTCCTCTGGTTCCCACCGGGTCCTCAGCCCTCTGGGCGGAGCGCTGATTGCTGCCTCACGTGGGCTCTACTCAGAATCCAGCTGCTCCCGCCCCGTCCAGGGGAAAGAGCCCAGAACCTGGAGCCCTGGGAGCATCGGGGTGGCTGGGGAGCCTCCCAGAGCTGGTTTCCGTGCCTTCAGAGCAGTGCTGGCATGTAGCTGGAGAGAGCCCCGGGGGCCCTGGGCCACGCCCGCGTACACCCAGCCCCGTCTCCCGCCCGCACAGCTCTACAATGAGGAGATCCTTGACCTCTTCGATAGCGCCCGCGACCCTGATGCCCGCCACCGCAAGTCCCACATCAAGATCCACGAGGATGCCAGCGGCAGCATCTACACCACGGGCGTCACCTCCCGCCTCATCAGCTCCCAGGAGGGAGGTGAGTGCCTGCGGGACCACGGTGGGCTAGTGGGGGAGAGGGGGAGCCATGCCGCGCGGCTACTGACCCTGACGTCCGCCCCTCCGCAGCTGATCCAGTGCCTGAAGCAGGGCGCCCTGTCCCGCACCACGGCCAGCACCCAGATGAACGTGCAGAGCTCGCGCTCTCACGCCATCTTCACCATCCACCTGTGTCAGATGCGCGTGTGCGCCCGGCCCGACCTGGTGAGAAGCCCGGGGCAGACACCTGCTGGCGGGAGGGTGGTGCGGAGGGATCCCAGGCTCTGGGCCAGCAGACCCGGGCTCGGGCTCACCCTGTCGCTTGCAAACTGGCCTTCCTCTCGGTGAGGTAGAAGCGGGCAGTGTACGCAGACTGATGCTCGGTGTGCACGAGGCACCCCCAGCCACGCTGCCCCCAGGGCCCGAGGGCAGGGGCTGGGAGCAGAGGGCCATGCCGGCTGGCTTCCCTGCAGGTGAATGAGGCCGTGAGCGGGCTTCCTGATGGCGCCCCACCTGCAAGCGAGTACGAGACGCTCACCGCCAAGTTTCACTTCGTGGACCTGGCCGGCTCCGAGCGGCTGAAGCGGACAGGGGCCACAGGCGAGCGGGCCAAGGAGGGCATCTCCATCAACTGTGGGCTGGTAGGCATGCGGAGGCCAGCACGGCTCAGCCTCAGACCCTCTCCAGGCCCGCCTCAGGCCGGCTGCTGGCTGGGGCGGAATGCTGCCCTAACCCTGACTGCCCACCGTCACCAACTCTCACATCTGCCTCTAAACCCTCGGGGAGCCTGAGGGCTGCTGGGGTCAGCGGGCCAGGTCCACCCTCCGGGCTCGGTCCTCCCCCGGTGCCTCTCGAGCAGTGGTCTGTCTCCGCAGCTGGCCTTGGGCAACGTGATCAGCGCCCTGGGGGACCAGAGCAAGAAGGTGGTGCACGTGCCCTACCGGGACTCCAAGCTCACCCGGCTCCTCCAGGACTCGCTTGGCGGCAACAGGTACCGCCCGACACCCAGGGAGGGGGTGGGGGGCGGGGGGGAGCGCAGGGGCCTGCCGGTGTCCGGGTTGGAGGGGGAAGGCCCAACGGACAAGGGGCCCGCCCGGCCCTGTGGGCTGCAGGCCTGGAGGTGCCCACCGGCCACTATGGTCGGACCCGGCTTCGTCGTCTGCATGGCAGGGAGGGGTATCCTAAGGAGGTGGTAGAGGCCGAAGGGAACGCGGAAGCCGCATCACAACCCTCCTCCCCGTCCCCAGCCGCCTGCTGGCCGCCTCGCCGCGGTCACCACTGTTGGAGTGGAGACCCAGGCCAGGTAGTGCAGAGCCTCAGCCCCAGGCTCTGCCCAAGTCCTTAGGGCCCCCAGCCAGGAGCAGGATCTGCTCTGAAGTGATGTGCCCCGGGCCGGCTGTGCGCTCGACCTTCATTCCACACCCCCGCACTCCCCAGCCAGACCATCATGATCGCCTGCGTGAGCCCCTCGGACCGCGACTTCATGGAGACGCTCAACACGCTCAAATACGCCAACCGGGCCCGCAACATCAAGAACAAAGTGGTGGTGAACCAGGACAAGACCAGCCAGCAGATCAGCGCTGCGGGCCGAGATCGCTCGCCTACAGATGGAGCTGATGGAGTACAAGGCGGTGAGTAGGCCCCGCCCCCTCCCAGGGCCCGCCCCCTGCACCCATTCCAAGGCCCCGCCCCCAACCACAGGCCCCGCCCCCTCCCACCCGGGCCTCACGCCCCGCATGCCAGTCTTGGTGGCCAGTGCTGGGCTCACCGAGTGACCGGGGCATCGACGGAGCTCTCAGGCTTACAGTGTCAGACCAAGAGGTACACATCCTGATCGCACAGTTCTCACGTGTGAGGCAGGGGCTCTGTGGGGCTTTATTCCGCCGCATGCGCCGCGTTGGTCCAGAGGAGACAGGCTGCAGAACAGCAGCGTGAGGACAGTTGACGGGACCACCCGAGCCGGGACCGCCCGAGGGGGCCAGCGCACCTGGGCTGCTGCAGGAGAGGGCTGGCCCCTCATCCAGGGAGGGCCTCAGGGAAGAGGGGCCTTCATCATCGGAACGGGGGGGCGGGAGTGGGGGGTGTACCAGCAAAAGGAGGTGGGGCAGGTGTCCTCAGGTGCGAACAGGCTACCAGCAGAGGAACAGAGAAGGGAAAACGAAGTGCTCTGGGGAAGCGTCCCATTCTGTGTGACTAAGGCAGAAGTCACCAGCAGCGGCCACTGGCCTGAACGCGGCACACAAGTGGGTTTTGGTTTGACTGGCCCTTTGCTTTAAAAGAATGCAGGGGTAGTTGTCACTTTTCTGAAAATTAGGAGTTTCTGTTTTAACATCTTGAAGCTCTAACAGTGTGGCGCCAGGCTGGCGGGAGTGGCCCGGGCGGCCCCTTCGAGCCTGCGTGCAGCTCTGTTTGTTGCTTGCCCCTCACCTGGCCGTCTTACACCTGCCCTCCTCATTCGTGCCCACCCCTTGCTCTGGGTTTTGGCCCTGGGTTAGTGTTTGTGGAGACAGGAAGCTGAGCAGTGGAGAGGGAGGTGGGTTGAGATTGTGAAGGTCTGGAATGGCTGGTCACGCAATGTGGACTTTGTGTTGTCACGGGGGGCCCTGAAAGGTTTCTGAGCCCTGGGAGGTGAGAGCTGGCGGGGGAGCTGGCAGGGCTGCCGTGCGGGGGGAGAGGCAGCGGTGGGGGAAGAGCATCGTGACCCCCCGCCCCCCACCCTGTCCCTGACTGTCCCCCTTCCTGCCCTCCCGCTGCTCCCAGGGCAAGAGAGTGATTGGGGAGGATGGCGCCGAGGGCTACAGCGACCTGTTCCGGGAGAACGCCCTGCTGCAGAAGGAGAACGGGCGCTGCGCCTGCGGGTGAAGGCCATGCAGGAGGCTATCGACGCCATCAACAGCCGCGTCACCCAGCTCATGAGCCAAGAGGCCAGCCTGCTCCTGGCCAAGGCCGGTGAGTCAGGGCACCGGGCGGGCGGGCCCCTGCCCACACCAGCCCCGGGACGCGGGGCTCACAGGGCCGCTTTTCCTTTCTCTGGCAGTGCAATCGCACGGACTGTCCTGCGATGCTCTGCTTCTCACGATGCTGTGCCAAACACTCAAGCCCACTTAATTCTCTTAAGCTGCGTAGTGTCCCATGTGGTGGTGATGAGTGATTTACCGTAACAGCCTCTGTTGATGGACATTTGCTTGTTTCCAATCTCGCTGTTAGCAGTACGCTGGGGTCTCTGCACCCATGGACAAGCCCCTCTCTGATAGAGACTCCTCCTTGGACAAGGGCCTGTGCACTGCCCTGTTCCGGGAGACCACAGCCTGGAGCTGAAGGGCCTCCCTGTACTTCCCTTCTTAACTGTCCCCGCCCCCTGCGTCCCTGCAGGAGACGGCAACGAGGCCGTCGGTGCTCTGATCCAGAACTACATCCGGGAGATCGAGGAGCTGCGGTGAGTGGGTGCCCACACACCTGGGAGCCCGGGACCGAGGCAGGGCCACTCACCTCCACCCCACCCCCGCAGGACCAAGCTGCTGGAGAGCGAAGCCATGAATGAGTCCCTGCGTCGCAGCCTCTCACGGGCCTCCGCCCGGAGCCCCTATTCCCTGGGCGCATCCCCGGCCGCCCGGCTAGCTCCGTGGAGGATGCCTCTGAGGTCATCCGCCGAGCCAAGCAGGACCTGGAGCGGCTCAAGAAGAAGGAGGTCAGGCAGCGGAGAAAGAGGTGAGGGGAGGCTCTCCTCGGGCGGCCCGAGGACCCGTGCTCAGGGGCCATGGGCACCCAGGTGGCCTGGGGACTCACCGAGCGAGGCCGCTGTGGACAGAAGCCCCCACCGCCGAATGCTGGACGTCCCCTGAAGAGGAGGGGGAGGATCCCATCCGGGCTTAATTCTGGGCTGGGGGCTAGGGAAGAGCAGTGACCCCTGCAGAGCTGGACCCAGTCCCACCTAGTGCCTGAAACTCTTGCCCCCCAGTTCTCACCCTGCACACTCACTCAAGGCAGGTTAGCCCCCTAACGTGTTCCTCCTCACTCCTGGGCAGCCCAGAGAAAGAGGCCTTCAAAAAGAGGGCGAAGCTCCAGCAAGAGAACAGTGAGGAGACCGACGACAATGAGGCCGAGGAGGTGAGGGCCCCCCTCAAGCTGCCCCAGGCCCTGCCCAAGTGAGGCCTCCACAGACTCCCCTGTGCAGGCGGGAGGGGGGCTCGGGTCGGCCTTCAGTGGGCCCGGTGCCTCCCGGTAGCTGACTGGTTGCCACGGTGACGCCCATCCCTCAGCCCCTCATCACAGTTAGGTGATGCAGGCAGGAGGCTTCTCGGGGTGGGACTCTCCCAGGAGTGAGGGTGGGGGAGTGAGCCCCCTGCCGTGGGCCACCCCACTCCCCCACCTTCCTGACGGTGCCTGGCTCCCAGGAGGACGAGGAACGAGAAGAGAGCGGCTGTGAGGAGGAGGAGGGCCGAGAAGACGAGGACGAGGACTCGGGCAGCGAGGAGAGCCTGGCGGACTCCGACTCTGACCCAGAGGAAAAGGGTGCGTGCTCCCCGAGCGGGGGAGCCAAGGCGGGGCTGCCTTCCACAGGGGCCCAGAGAGACTGCTTGGGGCAGTGGCTGTCTGACATCCAGGAGGGAGCTCAGACGTACAACCCATCATAGCAGAAGCTTATGAGCACGCATTGATGCCGGGCTCTGAGCTGAACTTAAGCCCATGAACACGCCCAGCCTCCCTGCCCTCACGACCACCTGGATGGACATGTTAGGACCCCTCCCTTGGTCACCACCGAAGAGCAGTCCCACGGAAGTTGGTGGTCCACCCCTGGGTGTGGGGGATGCAGAGCTGGGCCTTGGATTGAGGCCTGGCTGTCCCGAAGCCCACTCCTCTAAGCAGGCCGTGTGTCTCTCAGCTCCGACCCAGAGTCCTGCCAGCTGCTCTGCGTCCTTGCAGCCCTGCAGCCCTGCCGGCTCCCAGGTCGTCCACAGCGTGTGGGCATCAGCCTCTGGGTCTCAGCGGGGGCGGGTGAGACGCCTGGCGCCCCCAGGTCCTGGGCCCAGCCCTGCACTTCCGGGCCGCTCTTTCAGGGTGTCCCCACCAGGCAGCCCCTGCCCACCGTGGGAGGAGTCATTTCCCCTTGCCACTGGTCACTGAGTGGTCACGGCTGGCCAGAGGAAGGCCCTGTCCCCATTCCTCGACCCGGGCCCCCAGCACCTCAGCCAGCCTGTCTCTGCGCCCACAGAGGTGAACTATCAGGCGGACCTGGCCGACCTGACGTGCGAGATCGAAATCAAGCAGAAGTTGATTGATGAGCTGGAGAACAGCCAGCGGCGGCTGCAGACTCTGGAAGCACCAGTACGAGGAGAAGCTGATCCTGCTGCAGAACAAGATCCGGGACACGCAACTGGAGCGCGACCGGGTGCTGCAGAACCTCAGTGAGGCCCCGCCCTGCCCTGCGAGGCCCCGCCCACCACGAGTCCCTCCCCGCCCACCGCGAGGCCCCGCCCCCACTCACCATGAGGCCCCGCCCCACCATACATACTAGAATCCTTTCTCTATCCAGGCCCATGAAGTGACACTCCTGTCTTTTCCTGAATTCTCTCCTAGGATGTTTCCTTTGGTTCCGTTTACAAATCTACCTCTCACGGTGTGTCTTCTGTACAGCACTCTCAGCCCGTTCATCCGGTTACTATTCATTCATTCACTCACTCACACATTCACTTAGCAGACATCCGTGGAATAGTCTTGCAGAGCGGCCCTTGTTCTAGGTACCAGAGTTGTTGGAGCGAGCGCTCTAGTGGGGAGAGGCAGACGGCAGGAAGTGGCGAGTTCTACAGCATGTCGGGGTGAAAAGTGCTGTGGGAGAAAGCAGCAGGGAAGGAGGCAGGGCGTGCTGTGGAGGAGGTGGACGTGTTGGAAAGGGTGGTCGTGGAAGACTCGCTGAGAAGCCAGAGTCCGAGAACGAGGGAGGGGAAGAGCGTTGCTGGCAGGATAGAAGATGAAGAGCCCTGGGGCGCCCCGATGACTGGGCACAGTGGGAGGGCACGGTAGCAGCAGAGGAGGCCAGAGAGAAATGGCCAGATGCGCCGGTCATTTTAAGGACTTCTGCCTTATTCTCTGAGGGACGTGGGAAGTTGGGGCTTTAAGAGACATGATGTAAATTTTGAAAGCATTCTGATGAGATCGCTCCAGCTGCTGTGCAGGGAAACGCAAGTGGAAGCTTGAGATCTGCTAGGCAACTGTTACAGAGGTCCTGGTGAGCAATGGTGTGGGCAGGAGGTGATGAGAAGCCGTCAGATTCCGGATACATTTTGAGGATGCAGACAAAGGGCTTTGTTGGGAGGGCTTGGGAGATTAAGAGAGGGGAGCCAAGGATATCTCCAGGTACCAGTACGATGGCAGACGCTGAGATGAGGGAGACTGCTGGGTGAAGGGTTGAGTTTGCACTGGTTAATCTGCCGTGTCTGTTGGCGGATCAGGTCAGGACTGGAGAAGGCTTGTTTCTTCTGCCAGAGCCCCTGTCTCTCTGTCTTCTCTTACTAACCCTTCCCCTCCCCACTGGTCCAGCCCTCTCCTCCACTCATGGGTAAGAAGCGAGCCAGCGGACCTGGTCCCCAGGCCCCTCATGGGAAGCTGGCGAGCACAAGGGCTCAG
Source organism: Nanger dama (assembly GCA_917880005.1). Lineage (NCBI taxonomy): Eukaryota > Metazoa > Chordata > Mammalia > Artiodactyla > Bovidae > Nanger > Nanger dama. The sequence goes on along the minus strand of CAKJTW010000013.1, from coordinate 47,431,960 downwards.
AGATCTGAGGATGAATCACTTCTTCAAGGTCCCTGGAATGTCCTTGGGTGTCTCCTAATCCGAGCCCCTCCTTGTTCACCAGAGGGAACAGGCTGAGTAGGGTGTGACCCACCAACATCACGCAGTGAGACCACCCCCCACCCCCGGCGGCGCGGTCCGAGCCCAGGGCACTGGGGCCCAGGGACCTGCGCCAACGCTGCCCCACTGCGCGCAGGTACCATGGAGTGCTACACAGAGGAGAAGGCCAACAAGATCAAGGCGGACTACGAGAAGAGGCTGCGGGAGATGAACCGGGACCTGCAGAAGCTGCAGGCCGCGCAGAAGGAGCACGCACGTCTGCTCAAGAACCAGTCTCGCTACGAGAGGGAGCTCAAGAAGCTGCAGGCCGAGGTGGCCGAGATGAAGAAGGCCAAGGTGGGGGCCGGAGACAGGGCCAAAGTAGGGGACGGGGACGAGGGTGGGGCCAGTGCGGGGCCAGGGTGGGATCAAGATGAAGACAGCCTAGGTGGGAACTGAGGGCCAAGATGGGGCTGGGGGCGGGGCCAAGATGAAGAGGACCGAGGAGGGGCGGAGCTGAGATGAACAGGACCAAGTGGGGCGGGGCTAAGGTGGGGTTGGGGGGCGGGGCCGAGATGTAGAAGGCCAAGGTGGAGAATGGGGATGGGGTCAATTTGGGGCCAGGGGTGGGGCTGGGGGGCGGGACTTGTGGGCCAGGCCAAAAGGGGCAGACTGAGGGTATGGTAGGTGGAGTGTAGTCTCAAAATCCATTTGAAAGTGAAGAAAGTGTTAGCTGCTCAATCGTGTCCGACTCTTTGCCACCCCATGGACTGCAGCCCACCAGGCTCCTCTAGTCCCTAGAATTCTCCAGGCAAGGATACTGGAGTGGGTAGCCTTTCCCTTCTCCAGGAGATCTTCCCGATCCTGGGATCGAACCCAGGTCTTCTGCATCACAGGCAGATTCTTTATCTTCTGAGCCCTAAAAATCCATTTACTGTGTTAAAAATAACCGTTCACTGTCAGCGTGGATGCTCGTCTTGACACTTGACATTGCCTGGTTCGACTGTCCTGCTCCTGGACCTTGTCCTCTTAGCTAGAGGTTGTGCAGTGTGAAAGCACCTTCCCCAGTAGAGGATCCTCCGAGGAAGCCCAGGGACCCCGCCCAGTGCGGCGGTCTCCAGTCCGCGCGCACTGCTCGAGGCCTCAGGTCTGGGCCGCGGACCGGGGTTGCGGAGGATGCGGCGGACTTGGTCAGCGGGCGCCCTCTGGCGGCAGGAGGGAGGCCCTCAGTTCAGTTCAGTTCAGTTCAGTTCAGTCGCTCAGTCGTGTCCAACTCTTCGCGACTTCATGAATCACAGCACGCCAGGCCTCCCTGTCCATCACCATCTCCCGGAGTTCACTCAACTCACGTTCATCGAGTCAGTGATGCCATCCAGCCATCTCATCCTCGGTCGTCCCCTTCTGCTCCTGCCCCCAATCCTTCCCAGCATCAGAGTCTTTTCCAATGAGTCAACTCTTCGCATGAGGTGGCCAAAGTACTGGAGTTTCCGCTTTAGCATCATTCCTTCCAAAGAAATCCCAGGGTTGATCTCCTTCAGAATGGACTGGTTGGACCTCCTTGCAGTCCAAGGGACTCTCAAGAGTCTTCTCCAACACCACAGTTCAAAAGCATCAATTCTTAGGCGCTCAGCTTTCTTCACAGTCCAACTCTCACATCCATACATGACCACAGGAAAAACCATAGCCTTGACTAGTGGGATCTTTGTCAGCAAAGTAATGTCTCTGCTTTTGAATATACTATCTAGGTTGGTTATAACTCTTCTTCCAAGGAGTAAGTGTCTTTTAATTTCATGGCTGCAGTCACCATCTACAGTGATTTTGGAGCCCCCAAAATAAAGTCTGACACTGTTTTCACTGTTTCCCCATCTATTTCCCATGAAGTGATGGGGCCGGATGCCATGATCTTCGTTTTCTGAATGTTGAGCTTTAAGCCAACTTTTTCACTCTCCTCTTTCATTTTCATCAAGAGGCTTTTTAGCTCCTCTTCACTTTCTGCCATAAGGGTGGTGTCATCTGCCTATCTGAGGTGATTGATATTTGTCCCGGCACTCTTGATTCCAGCTTGTGTTTCTTCCAGCCCAGCGTTTCTCATGATGTACTCTGCATAGAGGTTAAATAAGCAGGGTGACAATATACAGCCTTGACGTACTCCTTTTCCTATTTGGAACCAGTCTGTTGTTCCATGTCCAGTTCTAACTGTTGCTTCCTGACCTGCATACAGATTTCTCAAGAGGCAGGTCAGGTGGTTTGGTATTCCCATCTCTTTCAGAATTTTCCACAGTTTATTGTGATCCACGCAGTCAAAGGCTTTGGCATAGTCACTAAAGCAGAAATAGATGTTTTTCTGGAACTCTCTTGCTTTTTCCATGATCCAGCGGATGTTGGCAATTTGATCTCTGGTTCCTCCGCCTTTTCTAAAACCAACTTGAACATCAGGGAGCTCACAGTTCACGTATTGCTGAAGCCTGGCTTGGAGAATTTTGAGCATTACTTTACTAGCATGTGAGATGAGTACAATTGTGCAATAGTTTGAGCATTCGTTTGCATTGCGTTTCTTTGGGATTGGAATGAAAACTAACCTTTTCCAGTCCTGTGGCCACTGCTGAGTTTTCCACATTTGCTGGCATATTGAGTGCAGCACTTTCACAGCATCATCTTTCAGGATTTGAAATAGCTTAACTGGAATTCCATCACCTCAACTAGCTTTGTTCGTAGTGATGCTTTCTAAGGCCCACTTGACTTCACATTCCAGGATGTCTGGCTCTAGATTAGTGATCACATCATCATGATTATCTGGGTCGTGAAGATCTTTTTGTACAGTTCTTCTGTGTATTCTTGCCACTTCTTAATATCTTCTGCTTCTTTTAGGTCCCTACCATTTCTGTCCTTTGAATGTCGACGTCCACTCTTGCCATCTCTTGTTTGACCACTTCCAATTTGCTTTGATTCATGGACCTGACATTCCAGATTCCTATGCCATATTGCTCTTTACAGCATCGGATCTTGCTTCTATCACCAGTCACATCCACAACTGGGTATTGATTTTGCTTTGGCTCCATCCCTTCATTCTTTCTGGAGTTATTTCTCCACTGACCTCCAGTAGCATATTGGGCACCTAATGACCTGGGGAGTTCCTTAAACCATACTCACAGAAAACTAGTCAATCTAATCACACTAGGACCACAGCCTTGTCTAACTCAATGAAACCAAGCCATGCCTGCGGGGCAACCCAAGACGGGTGGGTCATGGTGGAGAGGTATGACAGAATGTGGTCCACTGGAGAAGGGAATGGCAAGCCACTTCAGTATTCTTGCCTTGAGAACCCCATGAACACTATGAAAAGGGAGGTGCTAGGCCTTGGTTGTCCCCCTTCAGGACTCTCTGGACCTTGTGGAGTGGTTCCCAGGGGAAGTCTGCCTGCTTCCTCTCTGTCCGCATGCAGGTTCCCTGGCTAAGCCTCTCCAGGTGCCCCGGCCAGTGCGGGCCGGCTGTCATCTCAGGGGAGGTGATGCCACTGTAGACCTTTAGGAGGGAGGCTCCTCCTGTGGCTCTGAAACCTGGAAAAAATAATATTAATGTAATAATGCCCACAACGTGTGGGAAGGACAGAGGGTCCCTGATTGTTCCTGGGCTTCAATCTCAGCTTGTTCGGCCCTTCAGCGGGGACTCCCCTGCTCTGCTCAGCTCACTTAGTTCTTGTGAGCCTGGGGGAGAGGCTGAGAAGAGCACCCTTGGGCTGTTCCAGCAGTGGGCGTGCCCAGGAGGAGTCCAGGGTTTCCGTCAGAAGGGCCCAGGGCTGCAGGCATGGACTCTGATCAGATGCCACGAGCACCAAGGCCAGGACTGTCTCACTGCAGCTGAGGGGCCCCATGCTCACGGAGGTGCCCTCGGGAGGCGGGGGACGCCCAGAGCAGGGCCGCCATGGGTCCTGGTGTCACGTGCCGGGAGTGTTCCTGCCGCTCTGAGACCGCCACCCTGTGATGACCCCCGTGGGGCACAGCCACACAGACGGAGTTGGGCAGCTGGGCCTTCGTCCTGAAGGACACATTCCTCCCCCAGGAAGCCTTGGGCTCTGGCTCCGGCCCCAGAAGAGGGCTCCACGTTGGGGTGCACGCTACGCCCCCTGTGCAGGGCTCAGGTCTGCTTCCAGCCAAGGTTCGGCTCGCTCTAGCCAGCCCCAGCCCTTTGGGGCAGCATTCACTTCAGACCCACAGGCCCAGCAGCAGGGAGGCCCCCCTCCTCTCTGTAGCAACCCCCGACACCGCCACCAGCCCCTGGCCAGCCTCCCCTCCCCTGCCGGGCCGTGTCGTCTCCTGACTGTCCTCAAGGCAGGCTGGTGACGTTCCTGGGGTGCCTGAGGCTTCAGTGTAGCAGAGGGGCCCCCTGGCCCGATTCCCATGGCCCTATCTCGTGGAAGGGGCTGACCCCGTGCACTAGAGGGCAGGTGCCACCAGGCCCCAGGTGCTTGCTCCCCGTCATGTGGCTCACCTCTGGCTGCCCTGATGATGCCCTCTGTGCCAGGATCTCAGCTCCAGACTCTGTGCTTGGGGGCCTGCCCTGCCCTGACCCATTGGAGTACCACCCCCACAGCTGTGATAAGAGCTGGATTTTGAAGCAAAATGGCCTGGACCACAAATCTGGCCACCCATTGCTGGTTTTATGACTTTAAGTCATTTGGTCTCTGAGGCTCATTTCCTGTCTATGAAATAGGGGTGATACCGCTTCTCATATGACTGTTGCGAGGGTCTGGGCATACAGCGTGAGCTCCATCCCTGCTTCTGGTTCCATGGTCGCTGTGAGCCTGGCCTGGGAGCTCACCCACCGCAGCTCAGCTCCACCCAGGCAGGATCACCTGGCTCTGGCCACGCAGGCTGGGCCCACACAGGCTGGGCCCTGGCGGCGGCTCCGGGTGGGGCCACCAGGGGCTGTGACCAGAGCCGTGGGGCCGTGCTGGACCCTGCCATGTGGTGACGCCTACACAGCCAGGCCCCGAGGCACTGCCCCAGCCTCACGGCCATAACCCCCCCCACACACAGGTGGCCCTGATGAAGCAGATGCGGGAGGAGCAGCAGCGGCGGCGGCTGGTGGAGACCAAGCGTACCCGCGAGATCGCGCAGCTCAGGAAGGAGCAGCGGCGGCAAGAGGTGAGGGTGCCTCCAGGCCCCGGCCTGTCTCCCCACGCTGTGTCCCTGCCTCCTGGCAGGCCGTCCTCACCGGTGAGGAGGTGCTTGGAGGCGAGCGCAGCCCCACGCAGGAGGGCAGGACGGCTGCGGGCACCCTTCCTGGTCCCGTGCGGTTCCGAGCTGGGCCTGGAGCCCCGCACCGGCCAGGACCCAGCACGCCAGCCGCAGTGTCCAGCCTGCAGAGAGGCCCACGGGGCCCAGCCCTCTGCCCCAGGCTCCCTTGCCCCTGCCCTGGCTGGGAGAAGAGGCCGAGAGACGTGCCCCTCCAAATACCGGGTCCCCTTCCCCGCGACTTCCTGGCTGCACAAGGCTGCCCTCCAGAATCGGTGGCGCGGACCGGCTCAGGGCTTGAGCGAGGGCTCCTCCACCTTCTCACCCCTAGTTTCAGATCCGAGCTCTGGAATCTCAAAAGAGGCAGCAGGAAATAGTCTTGAGGAGGAAGACTCAGGAGGTGAGTGCAGGCCCCTGCCCGGCCCCCGGGGCAGCCCCCTCCCGCCTCCACCGAGTGCTGACCCTGGGTTACCCCTTGGAGGCTCTGAAGGGGGAGGAGGCTGCTGGTTCCGGTCCCGGATGCCCGAGATGCCAGTTTCTAAAAAGAGTCTCTTTTTGTTCATTTCACATCGAAGACCCCTTGACCCTTTCTCCGTCCTAAACCCAGGCCAGGATGGAGCGGCCCCTGTATCCTCCCCACCCAGCACCCCCAGGCTGGGCCTTTCTGTGAGCCTGGGAGCATCCCGCCCAGTGGGCCCCTGTCCTCTGGACCCCCAGGTTTCTGCACTGAGGCGTCTGGCCAAGCCCATGTCTGAGCGGGTGGCAGGGCGAGTGGGACCGAAGTCACCCATGCTGGACTCGGGGGCCGAGGTGTCGGCCAGCACCACCTCTTCCGAGGCCGAATCAGGGGCCCGCTCCGTCTCCAGCATCGTGCGCCAGTGGGACCGCAAGATCAACCACTTCCTGGGAGTCACCCCCACGCCCACTGTGCCTGGTGCCCGCCCTGCCAGGTGAGGAGGCCGGCGCCTCAGCTTTGGGGGCCGTGGGGTGGGGCCTCAGAGGCTCCAGGTGAGGGGCTCCGCACGGTGCAGAGGCTGAGAGTAGTCCCGCTCTGGCCCCTCCACTTGTGCCCCCCAGAAAGAAGTTCCAGAAGAAGGGGGCCAGCCAGAGCTTCAGCAAGGCTGCCAGGCTCAAGTGGCAGTCGCTGGAGCGGAGGATACTGGACATCGTCATGCAGAGGATGACCATTGTCAACCTGGAGGCCGACATGGAGCGGCTCATCAAGGTGGGCCCGCCCCCATCCTCCCCCTCCCCACCCCGCCCGCCGTCCCCCCCCCCCCCGCCCCGCCACTCCCCGGGCTCATCAAGGTGGGCCCGCCCCCCATCCTCCCCCCCCGCCCCGCCCGCCGTCCCCCCCCGCCCCGCCCCCGCCACTCCCCGGGCTCATCAAGGTGGGCCCGCCCCCATCCTCCCCCCACCCCACCGTCCGCCCCCCTGCCCCGCCACTCCGCGGGCTCAGCAAGATGGGCCCGCCCCTGCGTCCCCCCCACCTCTCCGCTCCACTCCCCAGGCATTGGGGGCGGCAGCCTAAGGCCTCGCCTTCCTCCCCAGAAAAGGGAGGAGCTGTCCCTCATGCAGGAGGCGCTGCGCAGGAAGCGGGAGAGGCTGCAGGCGGAGAGCCCGGAGGGAGGAGAAGGGGCTGCAGGAGCTGGCGGAGGAGATCGAGGTGCTGGCGGCCAACATCGACTACATCAGTGACAGCATCGGCGACTGCCAGGCCACCATCGTGCAGCTGGAGGAGACCAAGGTGCCCGGGGCGGGCGGGCCGCACGGGCGGGCGCGGGGCGGCGGGACAGCCGGTTGACGCGCCTGCTGCCTCCCCACTCAGGAGGAGCTGGACTCCACGGACACATCAGTGGTCATCAGCTCCTGCTCCCTGGCTGAAGCCCGCCTCCTGCTGGACAACTTCCTCAAGGCGTCCATCGACAAGGTGGGCGGGCCGCTGGCCTCCCGGCGGCCGGTTGCGTGCGGAGCCTGCCCTGGGCTGGAACACTCGAGGCTGGCTGCCCAGCTGTGTCACTCACGAGGGGACGCTGAAAAGCTGGGGTGGCGGCTGGCTTTAACGAGGCAATGTGGCCAGGGGCTTGGTGTGGCCACTGCACACAGCAGGGCCTGAGCCTGCGAAGCGGGAGGCAGCAGCTTGTGGGTGTGTGTGTCTGTGAGTCTCTGTGTGTCTGCGTCCGTGTCTCTGTGTGTGTGTCTGTGTCCGTGTCTCTGTGTGTCTGTCCATGTCTGTGTGTGTGTGTCTGTGTCCGTGTCTCTGTGTGTCTGTGTGTGTCTGCCTGTCTGTGTCCATGTCTCTGTGTGTGTCTCTGTGTGTCTGTGTGTGTGTGTCTGTGTCCGTGTCTCTGTGTGTCTGTGTGTGCCCGTGTCTCTGTGTGTCTGTGTGTGTCTATGTGTGTGTGTGTGTCTGTGTCTGAGTCTCTCTGTGTCTGTGTGTGTCTGTGTCTGTGTCTCTGTGTGTGTCTCTGTGTGTGTCTGCCTGTCTGTGGCCGTGTCTCTATGTGTCTGTGTCCGTGTCTCTGTGTGTCTATGTGTGTCTGTGTGTGTCTGTGTGTGTGCCTGCCTGTGTGTGTCCTTGTGTGTATATGTGTCTGTGTCCGTGTCTGTGTGTGTGTCTGTGTCCGTGTGTCTGTGTGTGTGTGTCTGTGTCCATGTCTCTGTGTGTCTGTGTGTGTCCATGTCTGTGTGTGTGTCTCTGTGTGTCTGTGTGTGTCCGTGTCTGTGTGTGTTTGAGTGTGTCTGTGTGTCTGCCTGTGTGTGTGTGTGTGTGTGCTGTGTCCGTGTCTCTGTGTGTGTCTGTGTCTCTGTGTGTCTGTGTGTGTCTGCCTGTGTGTGTCCTTGTGTGTGTGTGTGTGTCCATGTCTCTGTGGGTCTGTGTGTGTCCATGTCTGTGTGTGTGTCTCTGTGTGTCTGTGTGTGTCCGTGTCTGTGTGTGTTTGAGTGTGTCTGTGTGTCTGCCTGTGTGTGTGTCCTTGTGTGTGTGTGTGTCTGTGTCCGTGTCTCTGTGTGTGTCTGTGTCTGTGTGTGTCTGTGTGTGTCTGTGTGTGTGTCTGCCTGTGTGTGTCCTTGTGTGTGTGTGTGTGTGTCTGTGTCTGTGTCTCTGTGTGTCCATGTCTGTGTGTGTGTGTCTCTGTGTGTCTGCCTGTGTGTGTCCGTGTCTCTGTGTCTGTGTCCATGTCTCTGTGTGTGTCTGTGTGTGTGTCTGCCTGTGTGTGTCCTTGTGTGTGTGTGTGTGTGTGTGTCTGTGTCCGTGTCTCTGTGTGTCTGTGTGTGTCCATGTCTGTGTGTGTCCGTGTCTGTGTTTGAGTGTGTCTGTGTGTCTGCCTGTGTGTGTGTCCTTGTGTGTGTGTCTGCCTGTGTGTGTCCGTGTCTCTGTGTGTGTCTGTGTCCGTGTCTCTGTGTGTGTCTGTGTGTGTGTCTGCCTGTGTGTGTCCTTGTGTGTGTGTGTGTGTCTGTGTCTCTGTGTGTCCATGTCTGTGTGTGTGTGTCTCTGTGTGTGTCTGCCTGTGTGTGTCCGTGTCTCTGTGTCTGTGTCCGTGTCTCTGTGTGTGTCTGTGTGTGTGTCTGCCTGTGTGTGTCCTTGTGTGTGTGTGTCTGTGTCTGTGTCTCTGTGTGTCCATGTCTGTGTGTGTGTGTCTCTGTGTGTGTCTGCCTGTGTGTGTCCGTGTCTCTGTGTCTGTGTCCGTGTCTCTGTGTGTGTCTGTGTGTGTGTCTGCCTGTGTGTGTCCTTGTGTGTGTGTGTGTGTCTGTGTCTCTGTGTGTCTGTGTGTCCGTGTCTCTGTGTGTTTGTGTGGTGGGGCAGCAGGAGCAGACAGATGGACATGCTCCTCCCAGGGATGGGGTTGGTGCTGGAACAGCAGGTGTGTCTCAGCCCCCATGTCCGCTGCGACAGGGCCCAGGCTGTGGGGTGGCTTCCTTCCCCAGGGGCTGTGCCTGCGGGGCAGCTCTGGACAGGGCAGGAGGCTGCCCTCCTCCCCCTCCCCCTCCCCGCAGGGAGCTCTCTCAGCTCTGCTCTCGGGAGGGTGTTGCTCTGCTGGGCTGTGACCAGCATCGTGGTCGAGGGCCTAAACGCACACCTCCAGCCCTTCTAGTCCCGGCGGCCGCAGGCCAGAGATGAGGTGCGGGCAGGGCTGGCGTCCTCGGAGCCTGTCTCCATGCCTTGCAGGCGTTGCCTCCCCCCATGCCTTGTAGGCGTTGCCTCCCCCCCCGCTGTGGCCACCCTCTGTGTGTGTGTGTCCTGATCTCCTATAAGGACACCGGTCACAGGGACTGGGCCCCCAGGGACTTCATTGTAACTTAATCATCTCCTTTGTGCATGCGTGCTAAGTCACTTCAGTCGTGTCTGCCAGGCTGCTCTGTCCGTGGGATTCTCCCGGCAAGAACACTGGAGTGGGTAGCCATGCCCCCTCCAGGGGATCCTCCCAACCCAGGGATCCAACCTCCTGCCCTGGCAGGCGGGTTCTTGGCCACTAGCACCACCTGGGAAGCCCTGATCGTCTCTTAAAGCCCCTCATTTCCAAATGCAGTCCCCTTCTGAGGTCCTGGAGTTACGTGTGTTCTCGTCTGGGGGACACTATACAGGCCACACGGGGAGCGTGCCCCCAGCGTGAACGTGGGGGAAGCCAAGGGTCCGGGCTGTGTCTTAGGCCTGTGACGGGTGCAGGGTGAGGGCTGGGAGCCCTCGGGGCTCTTGTGAGGTGCAGATGCTGGGAGGGCAGTGATGGGGGTCCCCATGGCCCCAGGCCGGGAAGGGTGACCCCAGGCCTCACTGCCCATCCTCAGGGGCTGCAGGTGGCACAGAAGGAGGCACAGATCCGGCTGCTGGAGGGGCGGCTGCGGCAGACAGACATAGCAGGCTCCTCCCAGAACCACGTGCTCCTAGACGCCCTGCGGGAAAAGGCTGAGGCCCACCCTGAGCTGCAGGCCCTCATCCACAATGTGCAGCAGGGTACGGGCCCCCGGGGTCCCCAGACACCCAGGGCTCCCTCCCTCCCACCCCAGAGACCCTCGCTTCCCCAGCTCCCCAGAAGCCCCAATCTGACCAGAGGAACGGTGGGAGGGAGGCCGCCCTCACCATACTCCATTGGTTGGGGTCTCACCCCCGGCTCCCTCCTCCCCCACAGAGAATGGCTATGCCAGCACGGACGAGGAGGTGTCCGAGTTCTCTGAGGGGAGGTGAGTTTCCAAGTCGGGAGGGGGCACATGCCCCGGACTGGGCCGAGGGCTGACCTGAGGCCTGGGGGCTCCCGGGGACCTACGAGTCTAAGTCCCTGGGAGCCAGAATCCCAGCTGTCAGCACCCTGACCCTCGCTGGCTTCTCCCTTAGCTTCTCCCAGTCATTCACCATGAAAGGCTCCACCAGCCACGATGACTTCAAGTTCAAGGTGAGCCCCACGGGCAGGCGGACAGGCTGCTCCCCACAGCCTGGTCCCCGCCTTCCTGTGGCACGGCCCCCACCCCAGCCTCCACCCAGTACTGCCTCCAGCTGGGGTACGGGGGCCAAGAAGAGTCTCAGCTGGAACAGGGGGCGGGGGGGTACCCGGGTTTGTGACTTGTGACAACTCCTTCCTTCTGAAGCGGGTGGAGTGAGGTCACCACAGCCCAAGGCCCCGCCTTCAGAAATTCCCCTCTTCCTCACCAAACTGCCTCCAGCTCTGATCAGAGCCTCGCCCGGATGTCCACTCACTGCAAACAGGTCTGAAGTCAGGGAGTAGTTTCTAGGCTAGACTGAACCAGTGGGATGCGTTAGAGAGGGAAGGCAGAGCGCTGGGACTTGGGAGCGCAGATGTGAGCGCAGCCTCTGGGTGCACTGAGGAGCCGGGGACACTGGTCCACCTGGGCAGTTCTGCAAAGTCTAGGGCGGGAAGGGCATTCCTGTTGGTTCAGCCTCTCCAGACGCCCGGGAGATGGGCCTGGGAGAAGTCTGCCTGGCCCTTCCGTCCCCTCCTCTGCCTCTGGGTGGCAGCACTGTCTGCCCTGTGGAATTCCCCCTCCTGCACCATCCTGTCCCAGCAGGTGGGTCCACCCAACCTTTCCTGTCGCAGGGCGAGCCCAAGCTGTCTGCCCAGATGAAGGCTGTGTCGGCTGAGTGCCTGGGCCCCCCGCTGGACGTCTCCACCAAGAACATCACCAAGTCCCTGGCCTCCCTTGTGGAGATCAAAGAGGACGGCATGGGCTTCTCGGTCCGAGACCCCTACTACCGGGACAAGGTCTCGCGGACCATCAGCCTGCCCACCAGAGGGAGCACTTTGTAAGGAGGGAGGCTGGTGGGGGGGTACGGTGGGGGGGGAACGCGGCGCTGGGAGATGGGTTCCGGCCTCACTGGGCCCTGTGTTCCAGCCCCCGACAGTCTCGCGGTGCGGAGACGTCCCCTCTGACCCGGAGGAAGTCCTACGACCGGGGGCAGCCCATCAGGTGAGGGCTGTGTGGGGCTGTGAGGACCAGCAGGCCTCAGCCCCTCGCAGGGCCCTGGGTCCTTGGGAGGCCTCAGAGGTCTTGTCCTGTGGGGAGAGTGTGAGAGAACAAGGACAGTCCAGGAAGGGGAAGGGGCACGGGACAGTGGAGGGTCCCTAGCTGCTCAGCCACTTCTGGGGCCCCTGGGGCCTCTGCAGGTCACTGGATGCTTCTCTGGGCCGTCCTGATTCTCTGAGATGTTTGGCGGCCTCGCGGTCACTTGTGAAGCAGTGGAGGGCAGGGCGACCTCGTGCACCTGCCTTGAGGGGAGGCAGATGTGCTCCAGTCCCTCCCCTGGTCCAGCCCCTCCTCCGCACCCCCTAACCTGTGGCCTTTGGTGGGAGGAGTTGCAGGACATCTGTGCACCTGGGGGAACCCCAGAAACCATCCTGCCCTGTGACAGAGTCAACACGCTGGAGCAGCCATGGGGTGGGGTGGGGGGTGCAGGCTGGACTCTCCAGAGGGAGGGAGGATGGGCCGCACCTGAGGACCACCTTCCGAAGAGAGAGGTCTTGGGTGTCGTGTTGTCACCTCACTGTGAAGCTGGCTTAGTGATTCCCAAGCCATTGTTCCCACAAAGTACAGGGTGGAGTACTTGAGGGCATCAGGTCACAGCGTTTCCATCACCCCAGCATGTGAGTTTCTGCTGAAAGACACTTTATCTAATAAATACCACTGACTCATTTTCCCTGGGTCAGGAAGATCCTCTGGAGAAGGCAATGGCGACCCACTCCAGTACTCTTGCCTGCAAAATCCCTATGGACCGAGGCACGTGGTAGGCTACAGTCCATAGGGTCGCAAAGAATCAGACATGACTGAGCAACTAAACTTTCACTTTCATTAGCCCTGACCTCGGGGCCAACAGCCCTCTATAGAGCTCATGACTGAAGGAAAGCTCATCTAACGGGCTTTCTCCATCAATCGCGCCCCAGCTTCCTTGAACTCCGCACACCAGACTGCCCTGCAGCAGCTTTGGGGCCATTTTAATCAGTGGCATCACCAGCAAGAGCACAGAAATATGAAAAGCATGACATGACATAGACTTTGGAAAGGACATTTGTGTGCAGGGTGAGGAAGGCAGGGCTGCCTCTTCCGACCGCAACTGGCGACATGTGCGCTTGGGGCCTCTTGTCTGCAAATGATGGGAGAGGCCCGCAGATCTTGTTTGGGGCTGACACGCGCGCCGTGATAAGCAAGGGATTCCCAGACTCGGAACCAGGTGGCCACCAGGCGGAAGGTGGGGCAGGTGGCCCACGGGCAACAGTGCGGGTCCTGACGGCGGCACTCTGTCCTACTCGCCTGCCAGGTCCACAGACGTGGGGTTCACGCCCCCTCGTCCCCTCCCACCCGGCCCCGCAACGACCGAAATGTCTTCTCTCGTCTCACCAGTAACCAGAGCCAAGGGTCCGCGCTGGACAAGTAAGGGCGGGGGCGGGGAGAGGAGTTGGAGGGGCGGGGTGGGGGGCGGGGAGGAGTCTGCGGGTGGTCTGGGGGGCGAAGCTGGAGGCAGAGCGAGGAGTCTGGCGGCCGGCGAGGCGAAGATTCGGAGGAGGGGCTGGGGGCGGGGCGGGGCGAGGAGTCCGTGGGCGGGGGCGGGGTGAGGAGTCCGTGGGCGGGGCGGGGCGATGGGGCCGGGGCAGGGCGAGGATTCTGGGGGCGGGGCGGGGCGGGGCGAGGGAGTCGGGTGGGGGGCGGAGCGAGGAGTCGGGGCTGGGCGATGGGGCTGGGCGGGGGGCCCGGCCAGGGCTCTGCAGGTGGGCCCTCGCCAGGGGCGCAGGGGCAGCAGGAGATCCTGCACACACCGCGCTGGCCCCAGTCTGTGCTGAGCGTGGGCCCCTCCCGTCCCCGAGTGTTCGGGGGCCGTGGGAGAAGGCAGGAAGGAGGCCATGGGGCTGTGGCCGTGCACCCCGGGCGCCTCCCAGAACTGCTCGCCTGTCCCTTGTGCCTCTGATTCTTCTGAGGCCCCTTCCCCCAGCTTCAGTTGTGCCCCCCTCCCCAGCGCTCATGCTTGGGCCCCTTGGGGACTGTCCCCACAGAAGGAGACCCTGTTACGGTCACACGGAGGGGTCAGTGCCCACTGCTGGCCGCCCCTGCTGGACGCTCACCTCCCGGTGTGATGGCCCCTAAGCTGCAGCCTGCTTGCACACACGCGACTTCACTGAGCTGTGAGCCAGCCGTGAGGACCGTCTTCCCTGTATCATAAAGAGGAGATGAGGCTCACAGAGGTCGAGCTGGGCCCAGACCTGGGGCTTCTTGACACGTGGGGATCTGCCTTGGAGAAGGGGGAGGCCTGGACCTCCCGTGCTCTCCTCTGTGCCCCCAACACTCCCGGAACCCCCCAACTCTGCAGCCCCAGTGGGCTCCTCTTGGCTCCTCTATCCTCTTAGATGGTGCAGGGGGGCTGCTGTTCTCTGGGGAGCCCAGGCTACCAAGTGCTAGTCCTTGCCTGCATCCATACCTCCCAACAGAAATGTCCCTTCCTGGGTCAAAATACCGCTTCTCCCTTGACCCACTTTGTCTCCCCTTGTGGAAGGAAGGCACCAGCACGCCAGCCAGGGTGCCCTCCACATACCAGACAGGGTGTCTCCCTGCCATAACAGCCAGGACACCCCCCAACACAAACCAGGGAGCTGCACACACCCACCAGGACGCCCCTGCGCCAACCAGGGCACCCTCACACCCAGCAGAGTGCCACCCACACCAACCAGGGTGCCACCCACACCAGTCAGTTTGACCCCACGTAACAGCCAGGGCACCCCCACACGAGTCAGAGAGCTGCACATACCAGCCAGGGTGCCCTTGCCAGTGAGGTGCCCCCCACATTCCATCCAGGGTAACCCCACATACCAGCTAGGGTGCCCCTACACCAGCCAAGGTGCCCCCACATCAGCCAGTGTGCCCCCGACATAACAGCCAGGGCACCCCCACATGAGTCAAGGAGCTGCACATACCAGCCAGGGTGCCCCCACCAGCCAAGGTGCCCCCTCACTAGCCAGACACCTCCACATCGTCCAGGGCAGGAAGCCACCAAGCCTTGACAGTCAGCTCCTTTCCAGCAGCTCTGAGGCGGGGCCCGGCATCCCAGCCCTGTCCTGTCCTGTCTGGTGGCCCTGGTGTCGGGCCCATATGTGCACAGAGCCAGCTCCCGGGCACTGTCCAGGCTCCCAGGGACAGCGAGTCTGGGGGTCAGCAGGTCCCTGCTGGGAGAGGGCAGCTGCTGGGCAGAGTGAGAGCAGTCACCGCGTTGCTCAGGGGGCAAGGGGCCCCCAGCTTGTGAGGCAGCCAAGAGCCTGGGACCAGCAAGGCCTGTCTCCCCCGAGGCCCCTCCCCACCCCCACCCTATTAGCTGGGGGCACCCCCAGC
Organism: Nanger dama; assembly: GCA_917880005.1. Classification (NCBI taxonomy): domain Eukaryota; kingdom Metazoa; phylum Chordata; class Mammalia; order Artiodactyla; family Bovidae; genus Nanger; species Nanger dama. Next base: position 47,416,850 of record CAKJTW010000013.1, on the reverse strand, counting down.
CCCCGGGCCGGCCCCCTCCCCGCTGCCCTCAGCAACCCCCCCTCCTCTCCTCCCGCCCCCTCGGAGCATAACCGCCCTCTGACCGCCCCACGCTGCTGCCGCTCGCTCCCTCCTGTGTGTCCCCTCCCCCTAATCCAGCTAATTTTCTGCCCCCAGGTCTGATGACAGCGACTCCTCTTTGTCGGAGGTCCTGAGGTACACACAGAATGGCTCACTGCTCCCTCTTATCCCCCCCAACACCCTGGCCTCAGCATGCGGCCCCTCCCCTCCACCGACTCCCCCAGACCCCCTCCTGCCTTCTCACCCCCGCTCCTCCCTCGAGGGTGCTTCGTGGCCTCTGACTGTGCCAGGCTGGAGCTGGGGGCTCGGGGAGGGCGTGGCTGCTGGCGCCTTGTCACTGGGTGGGAGGGGTGGGCATGGGAGCCTGAGGCGCCGGACCCACCGAGAAAGGCTTGGTGGTGCTAGAGGGGTCGGACCTTATCTGCTGGGTCAGGGGCTCGCTCGTGACCTTGGCCCTGAGCCAAGAGTGCCCCTGACCACATCTCCTGGCCCGAGGACCAGGCATACCAGGAGACTGTCCCCCAGCCAGCCCCGTGAAGCCCCCCACGGCAGAGCAGGTCCCCGGACCTGGTGGGCCTGAGGCCCCTGCTGGGAGAAGGGGCCCCCCTCCCCGGGGCTGAGGCTCCCTATTCCTCCCACCTGGGGGGACGCTTCTGTAACCTGCCCCCAGAACTCCCTTGGAAGGAGGGTTATGCTTTTCTGTGTGGTCTTCCCGTAAGCTGGCTGCCGGGGGCTGCTTCCCTGGACTGCAGCTGGGCCAAAACAGAAGCAGTGAGCTGGGGTGGGGTGAGGTGGGGGGGCTGTGCATGTGTGTGTGGCGCGTGGGATGGCCAGGCCCTGGCTGCCCGCTGTCCTCAGGGTGGGCTGGCAGAGCCCAGGGCTTTGTCAGCAGCTGCAGGCAGGGCAGGACTGGGCCCCGTCGGATGCTCTCAGCCACAGCGTCCCCGTCACGGTGGTGCTCTCTTTGGAGAGGACAGACGTGCTTTCAGGCGTGCACGTACCTGGGCCGGGGGCCTGTTCCCAGGGACCCCCGCTGAGAACAAGCTCTTCCTCCTCAGGCCTCTGGAGGCTGGGATGTAGCCGGGTCCCCAGGCCCGCTCAGGACAGGCCTCCTCCGCTGGCTCGCGGGCAGGCAGGGCCGCTCCAGCCCAGCGTAGCTACTCGCAGAGGGCCAGGGCGTCCTTCCCATGGAGCTGAGCAGGCTATGCGAATGCCACCGGCCTGATCACGCTGGTCCCGCCAGGCGTGTGTGCACACCTGCACACACGTCCATCTCTGCAAGGGCCAGACAGCCTGTGCGCCCCCCGTCTGCACACACCCCACCCTCCCTGGGGCCTCTGAGGTGGCGGAGGAGCCCCCAGCTCTGGGGCCTCTCCCACCCGGCTCCAGCCTGGGGGTGTCTGTGCCTCGGGTTCTGGGTGAGGCAGGGTCTCAGGGGCCTCCCCCACAGGCAGGTCCCCGCTGTTGTGACCCCCGGCCCAGCCTGGCTGGTCTGGCTCCCCCGGAGCGTTCAGCACGGCGACTGAGAGACCACACCACAGGCCCTTGCCTTCGTGGCTCTCGGGCTCCGGGGCGGTGCCTGAGGCCCCAGAGCCCCTGCTCGTGCCCCGTACCCGGGAGCCTCGCTCGACCTGGCTGCAGCCCCAGGCTGACGGGCGCCTCTCTCCCTCTCTCCTGGGAAGGGGCATCATCACCCCGGTCGGAGGAGCCAAGGGTGCCAGGACGGCCCCGCTGCAGTGCGTCTCCATGGCTGAGGGCCACACCAAGCCTGTGCTCTGCGTGGACGCCACGGATGAGCTGCTCTTCACGGGCTCCAAAGGTGGGTGGGACCCAGGCCGGCCCCGTGGGCTCAGGGTCTCCCAGCTGACTGCTCCCTCTGCCTGAGACCGCGGCCAAGGAGATGGGAGCCTGCTCCTGTTGAGGCTCAGGGCTCCCCACCCCCAGGCCTCCCCTCCTAGCTGGCCCTGGGGGCTCCCCCCCATACCTGCCTCTAGAACGCCCAGAAGCGGGTCATCACTCACGCCAGCACCCTCCTCCACACCCGCCCTGGCACTTGGGGCCGTGCGTCTCCCACAGTGACGGTCCCAGCAACGGAAAAGCTGCCTGCCAGCAGAGAGCAGCTGTTACGCCCACAGACCCGCGTGGCAGGAGGGGCTTCGAGTCTGGGTCAGGCGGCTGGGCCAGGTCCCGAGGTTCACTCGCCCCTGCTGGCTCACTGGCCAGGGCGTGGCACGTGGCGAGCCTTGCTGCAGGCCCGGCCCCTCCGCACTGCCCGCCGGGCCCCTGTCAGGAGCAGGCGTGAGCCCGTATTGGCCCCCCGGAGCGCCTCCTCTGGGTGTTTCTGGACACCTCTGCCAGCCTTGGCAGCCCTGCGGGGTGTGGGCACGTGACACGGCGGTCCCCGCCTCCCCTTAGATCGCAGCTGTAAGATGTGGAACCTGGTAACGGGCCAGGAGATCGCAGCTCTGAAGGGCCACCCCAACAATGTCGTCTCCATCAAGTACTGCAGCCACTCGGGGCTCGTGTTCTCCGTGTCCGCCTCCTACATCAAGGTGTGGGACATCCGAGACTCGGCCAAGTGCGTCCGGACGCTCACGTGAGTTCCCCCACCAGGCTGTTGGGGCTGGGCTGGGGTGGGAGCCAGGGCCCGGCCTGCCCGCCAGGCGCACCCCCGACCCTGCCTCTCTCCCTCGCACGCAGATCCTCGGGCCAGGTGGTCTCGGGGGACGCCTGCGCAGCCGCATCCACCCGCACGGTGACCAGCGGGCAGGGGGAGCACCAGATCAACCAGATCGCCCTCAGCCCCGGGGGCAGCATGCTCTACGCCGCCTCAGGGAACGCCGTCCGCATCTGGGAGCTCAGCAGGTGGAGGCCCCAGGGAGGGCGGGGGCGGGCAGGTGACCCCCGGGTGGCAGGACCTCACTGCCCCCCAGCCCCCAGGACCCTGGCCAGCATGTTCACCCACAGCCGACCCCTGTCCCGCCCCAGGGTCCCCCTGGTTCATCCCCCAAGCTGGGCATCTCCGCTCCCGCAGGTTCCAGCCCGTCGGCAAACTGACTGGCCACATCGGCCCTGTGATGTGCCTGACGGTCACCCAGACTGCCAGCCAGCATGACCTGGTGGTGACTGGCTCCAAGGACCACTACGTTAAGGTACCGAGATGCCCTTGACCTTGAAGCCAGGTTCGGGGGGTGGGCCCTCTTCTGCTCTCCCCACCTTGGCCTTCCCTCCACTGCCTTGGGACTGAACAAAAAATAATGTGACTCCTGGGGCTTTATACTGAACAGTCCCTCCCTGGGAGCAAGGTCTGTGCAGGAGGGAGATTGCAGCGTGATTTTGTAAATGGTGGGAAAACCCTCAGGGCTGGGAGCAGGGTGACTGTCTGCCTGGGGAACACAAGACCGCAGTCTGCAGTGACGATCTTTGCTCCATGGTTGTGTCGCTGCAAACAGGTTCAAAGTCCGAGGCTGAGAAGCAGAAGATAAACAGGGTGGAGGGCTCACGATGAATGTTTCAAGTGCAAGTAGCACTATATTTATTTATTAAAAAGTGAGGTGAAGTCGCTCAGTCGTGTCCAACTCTTTGCAACCCCATGGACTGTAGCCTGCCAGGCTCCTCCCTCCATGGGATTTTCCAGGCAGGAGTACTGGAGTGGGTTGCCATTTCCTAAAACCTTAATAGGAGATTCACCCCCAGACCCATGTTGAGTCAGTCTCCCTGCCCCCAGTCCCCATCCCCCGGGAGCCCCTCTCCACCCTGAGTGCTGGACTGGGGAACCTCGAGCTGGCCCCCTGGAGGCGGGGGGTGGGGGTGGCCTGGGACTCCCTCCAGCCCTTCCTCTGCAGATGTTCGAGCTGGGAGAGGGGCGTGACAGGCACCATCGGGCCCACCCACAACTTCGAGCCCCCGCACTACGACGGCATCGAGTGTCTGGCCATCCAGGGGGACGTCCTATTCAGCGGCTCCCGGGACAACGGCGTTAAGATGGGACCTGGAGCACCAGGAGCTCGTGCAGGTGTTGAGGGCAGGGAGGCTGGCCCCGGGAGGGCTTGGGGCCCTTGCACCCAGAGCCAGAGCCCCCATGCCCGCCGAGTCTGTACCCTCTCCCCCCGGTGCCCCCAGCATCCTCTCCAGAGCCCCCACCCTCCTCAGGCAGCCCCCTAAGGAAGGGTCTACTCTCAGCCCCGTCTGACCAGTTATGCCCTTTTCTTCCGACCTTTCTGAGGTCGTGCGGGGCCGCTTCAGTGGTGCGTGGCCTCAGGTTCGAGCTGGGGAGAGGGGCTGAAGGACCCATCTTGAAGCCCTGCAGAGCCTGGCTCCTGGGCCCTGCGATGTGGCCTGCCCCCCGCCCCCAGGGGACTCTAACGTCCCCGGGACAGGGTCCCCCGCTGCCCGCCCTTACGGCTTGCTCCTTCCCTAGCAAATCCCCACAGCACACAAGGACTGGGTGTGCGCCCTGGCCTTCGTCCCGGGCCGTCCCATGCTCCTGAGCGCCTGCCGTGCGGGCGTCGTCAAGGTCTGGAACGTGGACAGCTTCACGCCCATCGGCGAGATCAAAGGCCACGACAGCCCCATCAACGCCATCTGCACCAACAGCAGGCATATTTTCACCGCCTCCAGGTGGGTGCCGGGCAGGGGGCCGCTCCACTCTTGCTCCCAGCCTCTCCCGGCGGGCGGGTGGGCGTGGGCCCAGCCCCCAATGCAGACCCCATAGCACCCCTGCCCCCTACCTTCCTTCCCAGGGCACCACCTAGGGGTGGGGCTGGGCATGCTGGGCCCCAGCCAGGACTACCCGCTTGCCTCCCGTTCCTCAGCCCCTGGTCCCATCCAGGATGCCCAGGCCCCTGCCCCGGCGCTGGTCCCATCCAGGATGCCCAACCCTGCCCCAGCTCTGATCCCGTGCAGGGATGCCCAGCCCTGTCCCGTGGGCAGCCGCTCAGACGGCCTCTTCTTTCTCCTTCCTGTTCCGACCTCGTCTCTTCTCTCCGCCTCCCCCCTTCCTGCCCGACAGTGACTGCCGGGTAAAGTTGTGGAATTACGTCCCTGGACTCACCCCCTGCCTCCCGCGCCGAGTCCTGGCCATAAAGGGCCGCGCCACCACCATGCCCTGACCCCGCTCCCCTCCCCTCCCGTCTCCCCGTCCCTCATCTCCTCTCTCGTCCTCCCCTCTCTCCTCTTTCCTCTTTCTCCACTTCGATCTGAGCTGCTTAACGGTATGAGATTGGTTTTCTCTAGCCCCATACCCTGCTTGCCCGAGATTGCCACACCCGCCCCCCTTCCTTCCTTCTGAGCATGGACGGGGCACAGACCCCAGGAGAGGGGTGCCAGGTGGCAGAGAGCAGAGGGGGCCTTCAGGCCCGGACAGCACAGAACATAATAGCAACGAGAGAGCCTCCTGTTGGGCCGTGGTGACCACAGGCCCCTCTCCCTGCCCAGCGCCCGCCCCCTCCCCCTGCAGCCACCCTTGCCCTGGGTGGCCCCTGGCCCTGGAGAGTTGGGGGCTCCAGCCCCGTCTTCATGCGGGGGTGGCCGGCCAGGCCCATGGCAAGAATTGACCGCCCTCTCTCACTCTACCCAGTGACCTAACCGTGAAGTTCTGGAGCGCCCGGCGCCTGCCCAGCGGCCCCCCACTAGCAGTGAGGTCAGAGGACGCCCACCCCTCGGCCCAGCGGCCTGGACACAGGAGGCCACAGAGGGTGTGGCCGATGGGCGTGGCCCCTCCTGCCCCCCCGCCCCCCGCCTTCCCCTGAGATACTGTCCCCCCGCATCCACCACCTCTTGGGCAGAGGGCAGTCGGGGGAAATCAAGCTGTGAAGCCAAAGGCGACTCCCCTATTTCTCCCTCCTCCTGGCCCTGAATTCCGCTGGCCAGCTGGCCACCCCCTTCTTCCAGCCTCGGCCAGGGGACTCCTGCTGGAGCGGTGAGGCGGCCCCCTGCCGCCCAGGCCTCCCCCTCCGCCCCTGGCCCAGCCACTGCACCCGCCTCTGAGCCCAGAAAGACGCCCTCAGGTAACCGTGCAGACCAGGCGCGGGCAGCTAGCCCTGCAGCCGGCCTCTGCCCTCGGCCGCCAGTGGCCGCTCTCTGTGGACCCCGGTGACTCCTTGGGTCCCTTTCTGACAGTCTCAGCGGAGCTGCTGGAAAGATTCCTTTGGGGGAGACGGTCAGAATGCTTCGGTTATTTATGTTGTTTTCTTATTTTTACTTTTGCTGTTGCCTCCTGGAAAACTGACTTGAAGTTCCTCCCCACGTGTTCGTTCCCGCAGCTGTCAGGGCCAGGATTCCAGTGCCCTGCAGGGCGGCTTCTCCTCGTGCTCTGCAGAGCAGGGCGGTGCCCTGCGGGCCTCTGCAGCCCGGGCCTGTCCCCACCTCAGCGGGAGCTGCTCTCAGACCCCATCCCCAGACACCGGGCACCTCCGTGCCTTCCTCCGCGGGGCTGGGCGCCCACCCGCGCAACCTTACACCAGCCATGCCCACAGGGGGTCTCCTCGCCCGTGGGGCCTCCCACCCATGGCCCCCACTCCCTGAGCCCCGAGAGGGCCACACAGAAGCAGCTCGGAAGACCATCCACCAGGAAGGGGCTCGGCCCCCCCCCTGCTCGTCCCCTCCCCAAGCCTGGCAGCGCCCGGGGCCCCTGCCCCGAGGGGCCAGCAGTGAGGCTGAGTCTGCTGAGCTGCTCTTTCCTGGGGGCTGGGCCCCCCGCTCCTGAGATGTTCCTCTTTTCCTCTTTCCTTTTTCCTTTTCCACGCATTTTTCTAACGCTGACCTGGCCTTGTGCTTCCTGGCCTCAGTCTGGGGGCCAGGAGCCCCAGTTTTGTCCAGAGAATACAGTGACTTTTGGGTCTTAAGGAGGCGGTCCTTGGCGCCCCTCCCCACGCGGTCAGGGCCCAGCACTGGGGAGGAGGGAAGGAAGACAGAGCCTCGCCCTGCTGCACAGAGCTGCCCCCAGCTAAGAAAGCCGTCCCGCCATGAGCGGCCCCGGCTGGACTCGGGGCAGACTTCGGGGAGCAGTCGTGCAGAGGGACCTGTGCAGAGCTGGGACAGCGCCTTCAGGACTGGAAGCCCCTCCTGCTGGGCCCCCCAGGGGCACTGGGAGCCCCATCCGCCTCTGAGAAGTGGGCACTGAGAAGCCGCCTCTCCGTCTACCCCCAGCCCCACCCCTCCGTCTACCTGCTCAACAGAAAGCTCAACCTTTCGACCTGTATGCGAGAATACCCATGACTGTTTACAGACTATAGAAATACAAAAGACTGGCTGCTCTTGCCTGGGGCCTGGACCATGGCTGCAAGCCTGTCCTTGCTCAAGGGGGCTGCTTGCCCATTAGAGGTGCTTGGTGTCCCTGCCCACCCGCGTCCGCTGTTGCTGACGGGTCCGCTACCTCATGGCGGGCTGGCTCTGCTCTCCTGGCAGGAAGCCCCGACTCTGGGGTCTTGGGAGTGGTTCCCGGCTGTGCCCCGGAGCTCTGAAGTCGGCACACCCCATCGGGGTGGTTCCCGGCTGTGCCCCGGAGCTCTGAAGTCGGCACACCCCATCGGGGTTGTCAGGGGGCCTGGTGGGGGCCCCGTGCCCCCCCTGCACAAGCTTTCTAGGTGTGGAAGCACAAAGCGGTTGAGATGAGAGCACAAGGCAGGGCTGGCAGCCGGCGACCTGGGCAAGCCTGCCAGGAGGTTCCGCCCCGGGGGCGCCGAGAAGGCCCGCTCCCACGGGGCTCAGGCACAGCCTGTCCCCCTCCCAGGGCTCATCCTGCACTGCTGCCCCTCTGAGCCATCCCAAAGCTTGAGGCCGGCCCTGCAGGCAGGCCACGAAAGAGGGCCGGGGCCCCGAGTGGCACCCTCTTCCCCCCATGTCCTGAATCTGAATGCCTGACCCTAGCCCTCCTGACGAGCTTGGATCCCTCCCCCGCCCCGGGCCAAGCCCTGGAACAGCTAGCAGCTGGTCAGTGAGCTCTCTGAACGGGGCCATCTTCTGGCCTTCTCAGCCCGGTCCTGGGCCCAGACCTCGGCTCTCAGCATCCCCAGGCCAGCGTCTCTTCTGTCAGTGGGGCTGGCTCCTCTGAGGCAGCCAGAAGCCCCCAGGCACACCTGGCATCAGGTCCAGAGCGTGCCAGGGAGAGGGAGGCTGAGAGCCAAGGCTGGCTCGCCCCGAGCCTCTGAGGCGGTCGGGGAGCCACCGTTTGGGAAGGGCCGCCTGTGGGTTGGGAGGGTGGGGTAGGGGGGTCTGGCCCTGCTGCCTGCCGGGAATTGAAAGCACAAAGCGCTGGAGGGGCCTCCCTTGTGCCGCCCAGCGGGGGAGGTGCCCCAGGCGGCCGCTGTGAAGTCAGGGATTCCTGGCCTCTCCTGCCTTTCGCGGGGTTGGGGTGGGGGTGCCCAGGCTGCCGGCGTCCTCTGAATTGGTCTGGGCCGGGTGCGGGCACACCCCCTGGCCTTTGAGCCTCGCCTCACCCGCAGTGCCGGAGCCTAGAGCTCCTTCCCACCAAAGTGGCCCAAAGCCAGCTCCTCAGTCCCTTTGCACCCCACTCCCACACAGGAAACAATGCCAAGCTCAGCTGGGCATGGCCTCTGGGCCGGGCTCAGGAGCCAGGGCTTGGCCAGTTCTCCCGGAGCCCTCCTCTGCTGCTCTCAGCCCCCACCCCCCTGCCTTCTGATGCACAGGCACAGAGCCTGCGGGGAAAGTTCTAGCTTCTGAAGCATCTTTGCTCTCCTCCTCCACCACCCCCGGGGTTCAGAGGGCGCTCCGGCCCCTCAGCTCCCTGGTCCAGCCCTCTGAACACCTGTCCCGAGGGCCCTGCAGGGGAGCCGAGGTCAGAGAAGACCCCTGCCCCGCCCACCAGCTCTTTTCTAGCCATCCCCTGCCAGGGCGCAGGGCTGTGTTTGGCTCCAGCTCCTCTGCTGGGTGGTCGCACAGGTGTATGTGTGTTTTGTATGCTGGCCAATGACTGTACATAGTGTATGAAAGTTATTTAAGCTCATGCTGTACATTTCTGTTCCCGGACAGGATGTGAGTGTTCGAAGAAACTGTCATGAATAAAACTCGAATGGCCGTTGTCCATGATGTGACACTGAGGGCCGCGGACATTGAGCGGGTGGTCATTCCCTGGCTTAGGGGGCGGGGCCTGGCCTCTGAGCCAGGCCCAGCATGAGGGTCACCGCACATGTGGTGGGCTGGGGACCCACTGAGGGAGCTGCACACCTACCCCCACAAGCCTCCCGGACCCCCTCCTGGGACGGGCTTGGAGGCTGGAGCTGGGCCGTGAGCTTCTGAATGGCGCCTGCTCCGTTCCTGACACTGTTCGCAACATCGTCCATCGACGGTCACGACCTGTGTGACGGGCGCTGTTGGTGCTTTCTGAAGTGAGAAGAGTCTCAGAGAGGAGGTGGCTTGCTGGCGTCCTGCTCTGAGGAGCCCGCAGGGCTGGCCCTCATCCTGTCCCTGGGGTGGAAGGTGACCGCACACTCGGACAGAACGAGCATGAGACAAACGGCCAGGCTGGAGAACGGCTCCCTTGGGCTTGATGCTGGCCTCCCAGATCAGGGCTTCTCAGCCTCGCCTTCGCTTTCCTTCCCCGGCTGCCTGAAAGCGCCTCTGCCCCCTGCCCCTGTGCAGGCACACTCCACGCTCAGCCGTGTCTGACTCTGCGACCCCGTGGACGGCAGCCTGCCAGGCTCCTCTGTCCGTGGGATCCTCCAGGCAGGAGCACTGGAGTGGGCTGCCGTTTCCTCCTCCAGGGTCCTTCTGGCCCGGGATCGAACCCAAGTATCTTGCATCTCCTCCACTGGCAAGCAGATCCTTAACCAGCGAGCCACCGGGTTCCGCCTCTAAGACCCATTCAGTTAGTTCAGTCGCTCAGTCATGTCTGACTCTCTGCAACCCCATGGACTGCAGCATGCCAGGCCTCCCTGTCCATCACCAACTCCCAGAGTTTACTAAGACTCATGCCCATTGAGCTGGTAATGCCATCCAACCATCTCATCCTCTGTCGTCCCCTTCTCCTGCCTTCAATCTTTCCCAACATCAGGGTCTTTTCAAATGATTCAGTTTTTTGCATCAGGTGGCCAAAGTACTGGAGTTTCAGCTTCAGCCTCAGTCCTTCCAATGAATGTTCAGGACTGATTTCCTTTAGGATGGACTGGTTGGATCTCCATGCAAGACTCTTCAAGAGTCTTCTCCAACACCACAGTTCAAAAGCATCAATTCTTCAGCACTCAGCTTTCTTTAGAGCCCAACTCTCACATCCATACATGTCTACTTTGACTAGACAACCTTTGTTGGGAAAGTCATGTCTCTGCTTTTTAAGATGCTGTCTAGGTTGGTCATAGCTTTTCTTCCAAGGAGCAAGCATCTTTTAAAAGTAGGAAATCAAGAGTTACCAAGCCCCATTATTTTGAACTAAAAGCCCTATTTTTAACATAAAAACATCTATGAGATGCCAAACAACCCTGTAACATGCTCATCACCCAGGAAGGCATAGTTGTTCCTTTAAAACGGAGGTGCCCCTGAGCCTGGAGCTCACCAGGTCCTGTCTGTCACCAGGGTTCCCCAGGCCTCAGTGATGCTCCTGTAGCCCAGGACTGTGTACTTCAGAGTTCACACCCACCCCCACCCCGCTGCCCTGCCCCTCCTCTGGGTACAGTTCTCTACTTTGTCAGGCTCAGCTCTAATGAAAACACTTCAGTAATAGTTTTATTGAGTTATAATTCCTGGACCACAAAATTTTCCTCTTTGGGGGAAGGGTACTGACTTCAGTTGGTTTCTGTCTGTATTCCCTCTCCGTGGCTTGCAGCCACAGATGCTGAGCAAACATTTAAAGAGTGAGCATGGGAACAAATGAAGAAAGAAAGAATAGCAATCTTGGTGAGTGGCGTGATGAGATGAAACAAACCATCTAAACCTATCTTTCCCTTTGAAAACCACACATCACCACACCAACCCCTAACACCCTAGGTGTGCTCGCAGGGATGCTGGGGCCCGTCTGCAGCTTCCGCACTCCTGGGCTATCTCAAAGCTTTCCTTTCTGATGTTTGTATTAAGACAAGGGTGTCTCTTTGCTTTGTTTTGCAAATACAAATCCTAGCTGTGCTGTCAGCCTGCACAGGCCCTGCTGCTGATCCAGACCCACAGCTGGTGATGGGCTGGTGGCGGGGCCATGTATCTGCAGGAGGCAAAGATGCTGTGGTCAGAAAGAGGTCACCCCTGGGAGGCTTCTAGTCCTCAGGCGGAAGGGGCTTGGCAAGCTGGCGGAGGCAGTGGGGCGGGGGTGGGGGTGGGGGGGGGGGGGCGGGTGGGGGGAGGAGGCGGGCATCCTGAGCCACTGATAGAGACCCATGCCCCCAGCCCTGGGGTAGGGGGCGGGTGGGGGAGCCTCCCCACCCTGGGGGTAGGTGCTGGCTCCTGGCTGGTTGATGGAGCCCCACCCAGGCCCCACCCCCTCCCACCCCGGTCTTGCCCCACCCTGGCTCCCCACAGACCGTCTTTCACAGGGCATCTGTCCTTGGGGACAGAGCCACTGACATACGGGAGGTGGTGACTAGGCATCGCCAGCTTCGGGCCAGCCAGGCAGGGTGTGGGTGAAACCAGAAGAGGTGGCCCCGGCGCTGCTAAACTTGTCAGAGGCCCAGAGCCGACTGCAGCCAGACGCTGGCCACAATAGATGGTTTTTCCAAACTCAAGTCTTTGAGATGCCAAGGCACTTAGGGGTGGGAGGCAGGAACAGTCAATTAAGTGACGGCCCTTTTTATTCCTTTCACGTGGGATTCTTCTCTCCAGATGGTAAGAGCAGCAGCTACTTGTTAGGGAAAACTTGGGAAATAAGCGAGTCTCAAGAAGAGAAATTCTGTGTGGGATATAAGTTACCAGGTGGCTTTCCCAGACAAGCGTCACCTCTCAAAATCTGATACAAGAGACCAGGTAAAAAGAACCCGTCTGTCAATGCAGGAGACGCAAGTTCAATCCCTGGGTCGGGAAGATCCCCTGGAGGAGGAAACGGCAACCCCCTCCATGGTATTCTTACCTGGAGAATCCCATGGGCAGAGTCTGCAGCCTACGGCTCGTGGGGTCACAAAGAGGCAGACGTGACTTGGCAACTAAGCACGGACACATTCACTGCCAGGGCTAAGTGGCGTCTCAAAACCATTCTCTCCAGCCCTCTCAGTTTACAAATGAAGACAAGTGAGGCCCGGAAGCCATCAAGACCGTCCTGGGACAGGAGGGCCTAGAGTCTGTTTCCTGGCCCGCTGGTCTCTGCCCACGGGGCCCCTTCACTCGGAGGTGCCCAAGGCTGGAGGGCTGGTGGCCCCTGAGGCAGGCCCTATACCAGTGCGCGCAACCTGCTGATGGGTTTCAATAAGATCCACCTTCCGTCTCTGCTTGTCGCAGAGCAGTGACTTCAGAGGCGCTTTGGGACGGTGCGTGCTCCCCAAGTCTTGTGGGGTTCCCCTCACACCTCTACCTGCAGGGGGTGCAGCTGGTAAGGCCCCCCAGTGCCAGCTGGTGACAAAGGCCATAGGTGGAAGAGGTTTCTGGCGGGTGCCACGGTTAGTGTGGGCTTTAGCTCTGCCTCTGAGGTTATCATGCCAGAGACTCCAGCCACTGCCCAGGCTCAGAAAAGGTGGGGGAGCACCGCCACTGCTGAGAGGGAAGTGTGGGTGCTCTGCGTGTCCCCGGGGGCTCAGGTGCAGGCCACAGAGGCTATAGTGTGCCTAGAGCTCTGTCCAGGACCCGCTGACTGAGCTTGGGGATAACAGGCGCACCTCCGGCTCCTTGGCAGGAGCAGGCAGAGACGGTGGGGACAGCCAGGGACCCCGTGTGGACACACAGAGCTGCTCCAGGGATGGTGGGATGGTCCCAGGCAAGGCCGGTTCCAGCAGGAGCAGCAGGATATGGTGGGCACTCACCCGGCTGACCTCTCGGGTGGCAGGAGGAACAGGCTTTCAGGATCCAGGCCTGAGTGCTGTCGCCAGGCTGCTCTGGCTGGGTCAAGGACAGCAGGGTGGGATTCTGTGGAGTCACCCTGGGTCCGGAGCACAGTGTCCAGCTCTCCTGACCTCCCAGGATGTTTCAGGGGCTGACTCACACCCTCCCATAAGCTGTCCTCCCACTTAAATCAACTGGGGAGGCCACTGTCGCCTATAGCCAGGAGCCCTGCCCACAACCCCTCTATCCCATTATAGCTTTCCTCCAGCTTTCCCATCAGCAGTTCAAGCTAATGCTCAAAGAGCCACCTTGCCCTGGCAGCCAGGCCCTGGGCAGTGCGGGCAGGGTGGGGAGAGCCGCCTGGACCAGGAGGAGGGGGAGTGGGTGGGAGTGGGCTCCAGGGAAGACAAAGCAAGGCCCCAGCTGGAAGTCTCCGCTTTCTCCTTTTATTACAGAAGCTCTGCAGGGACACCCCACGTCTACAGCAGGGCTCAGAAGCCAGGCCATGGTCTCCGCCGCCACAGGCTCATCTGACAAGCCACGGGCTCAGAAGCAGGCCTTCCACAGCCTCCTGGTGCAGAAGCAGGAGGTGGAGCTGGCGACCCACGTCTTTTCTTTGGCCTCCAGGATGTAGGAGGTCTGCGTGGCGAGGCAGCTGACCGTGGGGTCCGGGTCTGCCTGCATGTGCCTCAGGGCTGTGACAGACACACGGGCTGAGCCAGCGGGACTGGGCGTGCGGGGCTCATGGGGGCAGCTGGGTGCTGTGCAGGAAGGGGAGGGTGGTGGGCCAGGGGCCAGCAGCTTGTGAACAGGGAGCCAGAGTATTTCCAGGCCTGGGACTGTGCACTGCAGGGCTCTGAGAGGCGAGGCTGGGGCTCATCCAGTCCAGGACCAACCCGGGGGTCCTGCCCACTTCCCCCAGCCTGGCTCCGCCCTCCTCTTCCCAGGGCACCGCAGGAGCCTAGGCTGGGACTCGCTGGCACCATGGAAGCCCGCCAGGCAGGGGTGCAGGCTTGGGAGAGGGAAGGGGAGGTGGCGGGGTGGGGGATACAGGGCAACCGTAGAAGGTGCAGAAAGAAGGTGCCAGGACCCACCGTGTGCCCCCAAATGACAAGCCTCCCCGTCACCACCCCTCCATGGTGACTACTGCTGTGAGCCCACCTGCCCTCATTTCTGAGTCCCCGCAACCACATCTGAGGGACAGGCAGCAGGCGCAGGCTTGCACTGACCTGCGTGGACCTCGTCCATCTCCCTGGCCTCCTCAGCGCCCAGGGTCTGGATGATCTGGCCTGCGTGGGGCACGGAGAGCCTCACTGGCCCACAGAGGACCAGGGGACCCCGCTGGACCTGCTCTGTGCCTCTTTCCCAAACACACCCCATGCCCGCTCTCTGTCTGTCCGTCCCTCCCACACCCGGCCTGGGGTCCTGACTTTCTCCTTGAAACCAGGATGACTTCCCCGCTTCTCTGAAGGGTCTCGAACAAATGGGGCGTCGCCTGTGCTGGGCGGTGCTTTCCCTGGGGACGTTGACGGAGCCGGCCACTCCAGTCTCTGAGCTGCCCTCCCAGGATGCGGCTTGTTTCGCGGAGGAAGGCCGCCCAGCTCAGGCAGGGGCTCCCAGTAGGGTGGGGGCGGGGGGGCAGGTGCGGACAGCGCTCCACCCTGCTCAGTCACTACCCCAGGCTGTCTGCCTGCTGTCCCGGCTCCCAGCATGGGGACACGGCGCCCCGGGTAGAGGGGAGGCCCGCTGTACCTGCGAACCACACGGCGGCCCGGGCGGATGGGGACCTGCGGGCTCCTGAAGAGCAGTACGCTCTGCTTCAGAAACCAGAGAGCTCGGCCTGCCTCCTGCTGCAGCTGCGGGAGAGGCACCGCTGCTCCTGCAGCCCCCCACCCGGCCCGCCACGCCCCACCCCACGCCCCGCCCCGCCCCACGCCTACGCCCACGCCCCGCCCCACGCTCCGCCCCACGCCCCGCCATGCCCTGCCAAGGCCCGCCACGGCCCGGCCCCGCCCCACGCCCCACCCCACGCCCGCCCCCACGACACGCCCCACCACGCCCACCCCAGCCCGGCCACACACCGCCACGCCACGCCCCCGACCCGCCGACGCCCCGCCCCGGCCCCCTCTGACTCCTCTGCCTGGCTCCGCCCATGCCACGCCCCACCCCCAACCCGGCCCCACCACGCCCCACACACCTGCCCAGACCCGCCCACGCTCTAGCCCCCCCCATAGCCTCCTCAGCACCACCCCCGGTCCACACCACGCCCAGCCTAGCCCCGCCCATCCGGCCCACGCCCCACCTGACCCCGCCCGGCCCCGCCCTCGGCCCACGCCCCGCCCCGGCCCGCAAAGTCAGCCCCAGGAAGTCTGCACGTCCGCACACCGCCCGCAGCTCCTGCTCCACAAAGGCCCTCCTCCCCAGACTGACCGCGCTCTGAGGCCCACTTTCCCTGGGCTCGCTATTGTACCGCTGTGGCCGCGGGGAGAGGAACCCGACAGCTGGGTGCCCCAGCCACCCCCACAAGAGCAGGAGGCGCACGAGCCGCGACCCACCAGGGCACTGAGGACGGTCCACACGTCTTTCTCAGCGAAAGTCGCCCTGAGCTTTGACCAGCCCAGCAAGGTGGCCAGATGGCAGAGGGTGGGCCGGGCGATCTGGAGAGACAGGAAAGCCCAGCCGGAGGAGTCAGGGTGCAGGCCGGGCCAAGACTCCGAGGGCATGGGGGCGGAGACAGGCGACAGTGAGATCAGCCCTGCGGGTCGGGCGCAGCGGCCCCGGCGACCCCGACGGGAGGAAGGCCGGGCCGTCCTGTGGCTGATCCTGTACCCTTCCTCCCACTGACAGGAAGCTGAAAAATCGTGGTGGTGATTTTCCCAGTTGCTATGTTACCGCAGCGAGACCCACCTCCTCACCTACCCTGCCAGCCCACAGCCCCCAAGCCCCCAAAACAGCCTCTAGAAGATTTCCCGGAAGTCCGGATCCTCTGGCTGGGGGTCACTCCTCTCATCAAGGTTGGCTCCGCCAGAAAGGTGGCCGCCCAGCTGACTGGGACAGACCCACCCACAAAGGGGACATCCCAGCTCCCCAGCTTGTCCAGGGCGTCCTGACCTGTGCCCACGCCTCACTGGGCGAAGGAGCCTGGTGTGAGCAGGCTGCCCACCGCGCTTCTCAGCAGCTAGGCTCAGAGCCCAGCCCGCCCACTCCAAAACCTGGGCCAGCCCTCTGCCCCCAGTGGGTGCCTCTCCGTCCCAGGACCCCGTTTCCAGTCAGCCTCTTCAGCCCCTCGCCAGTGCTCACTAACATCCTGGCAGCACCGCCCGCCCCCCCCCCCAAGGCCTCCCACCTGAGCTACTCTGCCGTTCGAATCCTCCAGGTGGAGCACGAGGGAGGATGAGCAGGTTGAGGACTTGGTGCCTCAAGGGGAAGACAAAGACCCTCCTGCTGACCTTGGCCAGGAGCGCCCCATAGATCTCAAAGGCTGTCAGGCGCAGAAGCTCAGACTCCTGGGGAGAACACACACATGCACGCACGCGGGGCCAGGCAGTGGGGCCCTGCCTTCCAGACAGCGGCCCTGAGCCCCCACTTTCTGCAGGGCCCCCAGCATCATGGCCCCACTGTGACTGCCCCCTGCCCTCTGGACCATCCCCAGGCCGGGGGCCACGGCCGTCAGCCCCCTCCGCAGGCGTCGCCGTCTGGCCAGAGGGCCTCGGAGACAGTTCTGGCCACCCTGTTACTGGACAGCCGACGCCCCAGGAGGGAGACAGGCCTCAGGGGACGCACCTCTTCCAGGAAGGGCGGGAGGGTGAACGCGAGCTGGATGAGGAAGGCGGCCGAGTGCTGCCAGGGCAGCTGGTCCACCAGGTCCCTGAGCACCTGGAATGTCTTGGCCACGACACTGCCGTCCGCAGAGTAGCAGCAGCTGAGCACATAGGGCTGCAAGGCGCGGAGCTGCTTCCCCTAGGGATGGGCGCTGGGACAGTCCCACCCGCTGGGGAGCTGCCCTCACCCCACCACACAAAGGCTGGGGGGCACACCCCTCCTGTCCCTGGACCCGGGTGCCGGCAGGGGCTGTGCCAGCAGAGGGGCGCTGGCAAAGAGGGGTGCAGGAAAAGAGGGGTGCCGGCAAAGGGGGTGCCAGTGGGGACGTGCTGTCAGAGGGGAAGACTCCCGGGGGTGTCGCACATTGGGAGGGAGGAGACACCTCTCACCCCCAACCCCCAGCACCCTCCCCTCCGCCTCCTCATCCCTGGGAGGACGCCAGGCTCCAGAAGACCAAGCAGGTCGGCACCCCGGGGCCCTTGTGGGAAACCTCCCCTTCTTTCCCAGGACGGTGTGAACAGCAGGGGCCCTTTCCCAGCCCCGACCTCAGTGGACTGGCTTCGCGGGGACTGCCTCTGTCTGGCCTTGCGAGAGGGGGTCCGCCCCGTCCGCCCCGGACCCTCTAGGCCTGCAGGCCTGGGAGCCCGCGGTGCGGCCAGCTCACCGTGCTCTCGTGCCTCGAGAGGATCTCCACCGCCTGCAGCAGCAGCTTCCGACAGCTGGCTCCTCGTGCTGGAACCAGTTGCCCAGGGTCCTGACCATCTCCTCGTCGGCAGCAGCCGCCACGTCCGGGCACTGCAGCAGCTGCGCGAGGACACGGAGAGGGTCGGAGGAGGCGACCTGGAGGAGGCGTCCTCGGCGACCCAGAGTCCAGGCTCCTGCTCGAGAGTGAGGAAACGCTCTTCAGGATTTGGAAGAACTGCTACAGGGGCCAACGGAAATCTGGAGGGTCACGTTCACGGGCTGTCGTTCCGGAAGTTGTCCTCCAGCCTGCAAGTCTCCCTGGGGGACCTGTGACAAGGGGAACCCCAGGGGATCAAGGTAAGAAACACTGGCGAGTACACGTGCAAGGCTCGCATATGAGAAGCATGGGTGTAGAACTGGTGAGGCTGGAGGGAGATGGAAAAGTGGGAAAGGAAATAAGGCGACAGCTAAAAGAAAATAGCAAATGATTTATAAAATAGAATATAATTAAAAGAAACAAATTTAGAATCTGAAAAATAGAATACAATTAAATTTAGAAAATAGATTCCAGTTTCAATAGAATGTACATTCAATTTAGAAAACAAAATACAATGAGAAGAAAATAGCAAATGTGAATTTATTTGTATATTTATGTTACTTATGGCAATCCACTCCAGTATTCTTGCCTGGAGAATCCCATGGACGGAGAAGCCTAGTAGGTTACAGTCCACGGGTCGCAAAGAGTCGGACACGACTGAGCGACTTCACCTTATCACCTTATACGTGTATTTATATTATTTAAAATAAAAGTGAACAAGACCAAAGCTAATCTGATGCATTTAACCAACAGGAGCTTGTTCTGTGTGCATGCGCATGTGACGTGTGTGTGTCTGTGTCTCCGCGTGTGGTCCTGGTGATGGGGGTGTTTTTGGGGACAGCTACTGTCTCTGAATGGCAGACAGGCAGACCCACCCCTTGGACTCTCTAGCTGAACAATTTTCTTAGATTCTTTGAACCTCAGTTTCATCCTCTGCAAAACAGAGGTAATAACACCTTTTCTCACAGAGTTACAGCAAGAGCTAAAATTACTGAGCTCCTTGAGAACCCCGGACCAAAGCTGATGGCCCTGATGGTTTTGCATATTTCTACTATGATCCTGCCCAGGAAACAGATGAGGATAACCAAACAAAAGTCAAGTCGCTCAGTTGTGTCTGACTCTTTGGGACCCCACGGGCTGTACCTGCCAGGCTCCTCCGTCCACGGGATTTTCCAGGCGAGAGGACTAGAGTGGATCGTTATTGCCTTCTCCCGGGGATCTTTCTGACCCAGGGATCGAACCCAGGTCTCCCACACTGCAGACAGATGCTTTACTGTCTGAACCACCAAGGAAGTCAAACAATAGACAGGGCAGGTGAAAAACACGTGGATTATTAGGAGTTTTCATAGCTGTTCTCTCCCGTAACAGACCTTGATCCACTTCTTCAGCTGGTACCTAAAGCCCCACTGGTTTTCCACCTTAAAACTGACTGGACCACCCTTCAGTGGCTGATAGTAAAGCTGGCCCAGCCTTCTCCCCAGCTGCTGATGTCTCCTCCCCACTTCCTAGCCCAGAAGTCCAAGAAGGGTGGGAGACACGAAGGCCCATCTCCACTGTTTTCAGCGGACTTTTTGCATTTGGGGGAACTTCTAGAGAGGTTCTCCATCCTAGCTGTACTTCTAGAAGATAGCTCTAAGCTTGGGGTCTTCTCAAGTAAACACCCACTGAGACCCCACCCCAGACCACCGGCAGAGAGGATTCGTAGGCAGGGTGGCGGAGGGGGTGGCACAGTGGTCAGCCCTTGGTGTATTTAGAAGATGCTCGGAGGGTTCCCAGGCGCAGCCTGAGTCCAGGACCCCTCCATGTGGGGCCCCCCACCACCCCTGGCATGTGCCTTCTGCTGCTTCCCGAAGCTGGGTCCCAGGACCGCCCACTGGAGCAGGTCCAGAAAACGAAGCCCTTCCCCGGGCCCTCGGAGTCCAGGCCTCTGCCATCGGGGCCCAGCGGTCTGCCGTGGGCAAGCTCCCGAGAGATGAGGGGCACTCACGCTGGCCAGTCACTGCACACAGAATTGCCTTCTCGTCAGGGGCCCAGGCGTGCCCGTCCACACCCGACACCCTCAGCAGGGGTTCTGACCACACGACTCGGGTCCCCGTCTGCCTGGTCAGCGCCCCACCCCCATGCATAAATCAACACAGGTTCACGGGTGGGGGGAGGGGGCTCCACAGACAAGACACTGACCCCCGCAACCTGCACAAAACACAGCACGACCCGCAGGTTCTATCCGTCTATGTTTTAGGACTAGCACTAACCCTCTCTCTCTGTTATTTCAGAAGAAATCCACTCCCATTGAAAAAACTCAGTGGCTTCAAATTACAAAAGGAGCTTATTTAAAGCTGTGGTGAGTCAGAAATCCTGAACTCCCTTTAAACACCGCCGGTGGGAGTATAAATTGGTAAAACTTTACTGGAGGACATTAGTCTAATTAGACACATCAGACTAACTTGGCATCAGTCTCAAGAGTCATAGAAGACATTCATAGTTTTTGAGCCAAGTCTTCCACTTACTATGTTTCGTAGTTAAGCAAATAATCTGGAATATGGACAAAGCTTTCACAAAGAGATGTTCACTGTGGTGTTATTATAATAGTGTAAAATTAGGAACTGAATGTCAGATCAGTCATAAAATACCTTTGTGATGAGATACTACATCCCCATTAAAATGTATGTATAGTCACCCCTCCCCAGAAAAAACACATACTGATGCAGAAGATGCTGAAAGACGGTGGGACACAGAACATGGACGGACATTGGTCTCAGACGTGGCAGACACACCCCCGACGGCGGCTCAGACGCTCAGTCGCATCCGACTCTGTGTGACCCTGTGGACTGCAGCCGCCAGGCTCCTCTGTCCACGGGAATCTCTGGGAACGCGTACTGGAGTGGGTTGCCATTTCCTCCTCCAGGAAAACACCCTCCCTATTCAGACCAAAATCTAGAAGTGGTTTCTTCTGAGCATCACCGTTATTCATGGTTTTGTTGCTTTTAAGATTCTTTTCCATAACTTCCAAATTTCTATGCCTTTTTCCTGCCAGGTGACCAGAATACATTGAGCCAACCAGAGAGCTGAGCAGAGAGTGACTCTAAGGCAGGGTGGCTGCGGGCGCCGCGCGATTCATGAAATCAGAGCCGAGATTCAGTCGCACCAGGTAAATTCAAGGCCTGAGATTCCAAGTGACCAACCAGGTGTCCTGAGCAACGTCTCCCAGCCTGACGTGAGTCAGGCCACGGGTCCCCCGGAGTAACTGCTCCTAGGGGGCAGCCCCCCACTCGCCCCCAGTCCCAGCCACTTGCCTCGGTGAAGAACACGAGAGCCGTCATGTGGTTCTCGAGGTTGGGGTCCTGGAGGACGCGGACGGTGAGGCGGAACACCGGGCGGGTGTGCCAGCATTTGTGGACAACCATGGCCCTGTGGGACAGGTGCCCGGGCTCAGGCCTGCATGCATGCATGCATGGGCCCGGGAGGGGCGGGCCTCCACCAGGGGGCGGGTCCCCAGGGTGGGGCGGGGGCTCTGCCAGGGGCGGGTCCCCAGGGTGGGGCGGGGCTCCGCCAGGGGCGGGTCCCCAGGGCGGGGCGGGGCTCCACCAGGGGGGCGGGTCCCCGGGCAGGCGCGGCCCAGGCTCACCTGCCCAGCACAGCCGCCCCCCTCGAGGTGTCTCTCCGGACTGGTGAGCAGCTCCCAGCCCCGCAGCGTCTGAATGTAGGCCACGTGGTCGCTGTACCCGGCACTCCTCATCAAGGTCTTCAGCGCCTCCACGGAGCAGCTAGGGGGCGGGGTCGCAGACAGCAGAGGAAAGGTCATCCTCTCCTCACCTGGGAACCTCCTGTCCACCCAGCCTCCCGCACGGCCGCCACCTTTTGGAGGTGGGACAGCCCTCAGGGACCCTGGCAACGTTCCACGAACGAGGCACCCGAGGCCAAGACAGCTCGGGCACCGGGGTGGGGTGTGGGGGTGGGGGGTCTGCAGACTCAGGTGCGTGGCGTCAGCTCCTGCACCGACGTCTCGGAGGAGCAGGATCCCTGCATCCGCCCAGAGAGCCAGATGTACAGAGAGTCTTTCTAAGAAGCCCGGCAAAGGCCTCCCCGGGCGGTCCAGTGGTTAAAACTCTGAGCTCCCAGAGCAGGGGCCCAGGTTCCATCCCTGGTTGGGGAACTAAGATTCCGCATACCGCACAACGCGGCCAAAAATAAGTAAGAAAAAAATCATCAATAAAAAGCCTTGGCAAGAGCTGCTGGAGGGCGCATGGGGAGCCCGGGCCCGGCGGAGTTGAAAAATGGCAGACGAGGTCCCCGAGCGACAGCCGGAAGGGCAGTACCTGACGGGGTCCATCCCCTGGCTCACAGGGGGCTGGGTGGCCCCCGCCCCCAGGAGGGAGGAGATGCGGAGCAGCAGGGCCAGGAACAGGTGCGGGAAGAAGGCCTGCACCTCCATTCTCCGGCTGGGCTCCAGCAGCAGCTCATGGAGGGCCCTGGTGGCCTGCAGGGCGGGGGTCATTGTCAGCTGAGGCCCCGGGAGACTCACCCATGGCCAGCCCCCGAGGCCCCCTGCCGAGCCCGGGAAGTGCAGGGCCCTCTGGGGGGCTCTGCTGGGGGCTCGCTTCTCTCACCGTCCTTGAGGGGTCAGGGGACTGGGCTGCTGGTCTCACTCTGTCTTGCCCAGAAGAACGAGGAGCCAGTTCTCAAGCACGGCAGACTCCCTGGGCCCCACCCAAGAGGAGGCCGCGAGGGTGTTCAGCCTCCTCTGTCCACAGCAGCCGCTTGAGAGCTCTGGACAGCCTGGGACGGACCCGGGGCACCCCACCTGCTGCGAGCCCGCGTACAATCAAAGGAGAGATCTGCGCTCTGCAGTCGGGCTCCTGGGGCCAGGACCTCTGCTGGGGGGTCAGCCTCTGCAGGAGGTGCTCCATGATCACTTCGTAGCCTTTGGGGAAGGACGCCAGGATCTCCCAGGGCTTGTGAGCCCCGCTGCAGGGCGAAAGCCCACCCGCAAGGTCAGCCTCCCGGGAGGGGCTCTGCCGCTCTGCTCAGGGCCAGCCCCTCCTCCTACCCTTCCCTCTGCCCTTCTCCCCCTCTGCTTTCCTCCGTCAACTCCTCCCATCTCTCCATCACCTCCACACCTCCTGTTCTCTGCCACCTCATGTGCAGGTGACTCTGAAAGTGCTCACAAGGCCTGCGAACCTGACAGAAGGAAACAGCTGAGTCCCACGGGTCAGAAGCCTCCCCCGTGGCCGGGTCCCAGCTGGCGCTCCAGCCGGTGGCCCGGGCCCAGCCGGCCACCCTCCAGGCCCCGGCTGTCACTTCCCTGCGCAGGCCCTTCCTGAAAAATTCATGTTTTTCTTTGCCTGGGATACCTTCCCTGCTCATCCCAACCTGAAAAATTCACACTCAGAGGAAGAGGAGAGATCTGAAAATTATTTCTTCAAATAACAGGATAAAATTTCAGGAGAGTCCGCTTGCTGTACCCAAGAAGCCATGACCTTAGTGAGACAGGAGGAGAGAGTCATGAAAAGATCGAGAGGCTGAAGACGAGGATGAAGACAGTCTCCCTCCTGGTGATGGTGGTGATGTGGCATCTCAGGGCTCTCGGGAGAAAGACGAAGGAAAGAATCCAAACTGAAAACATGGGCGCTTGACCAGTGTTTCGCGTGTTAATCAGTGGAAGAGACAGACCAGCGCTGCCTTGCTCTATGCTGGCCAGCAGAGCCCTGGCCAGGGAGGTACGTAATTTCTCAACTGGGAAATTAAGATTGCTTATTAATTTCTGATGAATGCTCTTCATCATGCTAGGGAAGTTTTTCCCATAATAGGGGATTTTTTTTTCAATTAGTAATAGACTTTGAATTCTTTTGCCAAATGCTTTATAGCTTCCCATGATAAGTTTAAAAATATGTATGACTATTAAAGCAAAAATTAAAACTTTTTTTTGGTGGTGTCTCTTCGTGTGTATAGATATAATACGTATGGCATCCATACCATAAGTAAGGAAGTAAGTTCCTTACTTACTTCCATAAGCAAGGAAGCCAAAGAAGCTACATGTTGAAAGCGTCTATGTCTTCTTGAGGCTGTGAAATATTAATTCTAAATGGACTATGAAAGTTTAGGGGTGTCAGTACACTATGACAACTGAGGTTTGTAAATCCCTAGGAGTCCACTAAAAATTGATGGAGTCAAAATACAATGGATAAATTAAGAAAAGTGAAGTTGCTCAGTTGTACCCGACTCTTTGCAACCCCATGGATAGTAGCCTGCATCAGGCTCCTCTGTCCATGGGATTTTCAAGCAAGAGTACTGGAGTGGGGTGCCATTTCCTTCTCCAGGGAATCTTCCCAACCCAAGGATCGAACCCAGGTCTCTCACATTGTAGACAGACGCTTTACCAGAAGGAATGCCTTAAAAACACACACACACACACACACAAATTACCCAAAATAATTCAGGAAAGTGGAAAAGTAGGAGCAAAGCCTGGAGGAGGCAAACAGAAAACAAACCATTAAATGATAGCCTGAGGACCTCGCCTGGTGGGCCAGCGGTTAAGAACCCTTCTGCCCAGACACAGGACAGGTGTTCCATCCCCGGGTGAGGAACTAGGTCCCGCGTGCCACAGCTAAGACCTGGCACAGCCAAATAAGTGAAAACAAAGACATAAATATTAAAAAATACTTTAAAATAGTGAAAAGGGCTTATAAAAAGGAAAGAAATGGGTAGAAGATTGGAGGTTTGGCCAAAGCAGAAATGCGGAGGTAAATGAACACAAGAAATCATGGTCAACATCAGGTGCAATCAAGAGTCAAACGCAAATAAAACAAGGATGGCCCTGCACACCTAGAGTGACTAGGTCTTTCTTAATGACGATGCCAAGCGTGGACAAGGGTGGAAGCAGCCCAAAAGCACTTTGGTGAGCCGCTGGCAGAAAGGCAAACGCCACAACCACGGGTGGAAAAGTTTGGCGGCTTCTTTAAAGCTGTTAAATGGACAGCTCCCATATGACCCAGAAATGCAACCCCTAGGAACTCAGCCAAGAGATGAAAGCTAATATTTACACAAAAGCCTATGCACAAATATTTATAGCAGCATTACTCGTAGCGGCCCAGAACTGGGAAAAGCCAGGTGAGTGATGAATACGCTGTGGTCTGTGCCACATGGGGTGCTGTTGTTCAGCAAGGAACGCCGTGAATTTCTGACCCACACGATGCCCTGGATGAATCCCAAACAGCCGCATGAGCGAGAGAAGCCAGGATCGGACGCACGCCTCTGCTCTGTGCAGCGTGACTCTGTGTGGTTCTATCCCTAGGACGTCCTGGGAAAGGCCCAACGACGGGTAGAGGACAGGTCGTGGGGAGGCTCGTGGCGGGGCGGGCAGTGATTCCAGCAGTGTGGGTTCTGGAGGGCAGTGGAAGCGCTTTGTGTCTTAATAGTGGTGGTGATGACTGTGACTATGCATTTGAGAAAACCTGTGGAACTGTGTGATCAAAGGGTGAATTTTACTATATGGAAAAATTTTAATGTTTTATAGCTTTAGTACATCCATACTATATAATATCAGATGGCTATTAAAATTGTTTACAAAGTAGTTTTAATTTTGAAAAACTGCTATGAAAAAGATGTGGAGATTGGTATATATGAGTGACTATGTTTTTAAAACTCTTTTTGTGTATGTTCATTTGCTGTGTTTATAAAAATTGAACAAAATCATCCTTAAGAGTTAGACACACTATAAATTATACCTAAGTAACAGCAGAGGTTGCCTTGGGGTGAGATTTCTTTTCTTTTCAAAAATGTACATGCTTTCAAATTTTCTGCAATAAACCAATATTAATGGTACAATCGCCTGGCCCCAAGTAAGGAACTTGCTTGTACTAAAAGTTGGACATATTTTAAGAATAAGCAGATTGGCAGAGCCTGGGGGCTTGTCCGCCCCCCCCCGGGGGCCCCACCCACCTCTGGGACTGCTCGTCCATCTCAAAGAGCGTCAGGACCACCTCATCCGTGTAGGTCTGGGCCAGCACGTGGAGCACCTTCCAGATGGTCTCCTGGGCCTCGGCGTCCGTGGCGCTGTGTATGTGATGGTAAACGTGCTTGATGATCTCAGGCACCTGCAGGGGGCGGGGAGGGGCGGAGTGCCTGCTTCATGGGTGCTCGACACCTGCTCGGCAGGAGCCTCGGACCCAGGCGCCCACGCGGGGCTGGGGCTCTCCCCCTGCCATGGTTTAAGAGGCACAGACTAGACAGCAGCAAGGAAGAGGCTGTGGAGTCGGGTCCGGAAACCAGGTCACAAAGATCAGAGCAGGGAACTGGGACACTGAGACTGTTGCTGGGGAGGGCAGGCCCGTCGCCGGCTGTGTGGACGGGGAGGCCGCGTGGGCCTGGAGTCAGTCACTCTGCCTGGATTCGAACCCTCCTCCCTACCGACCACTATGTGGCCTTGGCGACGGTTCAGCCCTCTCTGTGCTCTAGCTCCTCATCGGACGAGAACCAGCTCAGCCTCCTCATGGGTCTAGTGAAGGTCACAGGGCCATACCCCCCTGAACTTCTCCCCAGCTCCAGTTACTTCCCCGCAGACTTGTTGTAAGAAATAACACAGCGCGTGACTGCGGCCAGCCCAGGGCGAGGTGTTCAGCGTTGGTAAACCTGAACAGTAATTGAGGTCAGCCTAATGCGGGAAGCTGACCTGGGTCTGGGAGCCACTGGGGTGCAAATTCCAGTTCCCCACAGGGAGAAGGTTCCAGTGAGGAAAGCGGTGCCGGAGGGGACCCGAGCTCTGCATGGGGTGGGGAGCAGAGTCCGGCTGCCCAGGAGCTGGGCAGGGACTCCGCGTGGGGGCTGGGGGCTGCCCTCCAGGGGGACCTTTGGCTCAGGCGTGTTCAGACTCCGCCCCGGGCCAGAGAGAAGAAGAGAGCCCGGGAACTGCTCGCGGAGGTGGCACTGGTGTCGGGGGGGTGGGAGGCGGGCAGGCCGTTGAAAGGGAGCGACCCCGTCTGTCCACAGGAGCTTTGAAACTGGTCCAACGAAAAGGACTCAATAAAGAGACACTGGGCTGGCTTAATTTCTCTGTGAACAAGTCCCACCTCCAACAAAGGGCCGTGCTCCAGCTCTGGCTCACGTCAGTGTGCCCTAGGCTTATACGTAGATATAGAAATACAGATACACGGATATAGATAAAGGTGTAGAGGCCAGACAGACATAAAGATATGGAAACAGGTATCTCCTCATCTTGCTGGGAGTTCTCCGCCCGGCCTGACAAAGCACTCAGGAGGCCTCACCCCGTGTCTGGGCGCGGGAGGGAGGTCTGAGGCGTCTCCTGTCCTGGGAGCCCCGAGGGGCTCCCACTGTAGCTCTGAGGCTAGCCTTCCCTTCCCGGTGGAGATGGAGGCCAGGTGGCCACCCCTCCACACGGAAGGGCCTTCCACACAACTGCAAGCCACGCCTCGTTTAACTTTTTCTCCTCTGGATTTAAGGATCGCCACTCCTTAACCCCAACCAGTAGGAAGTGAAACAGCAGGATCCGACACGGAATGGAAAGGAAGAAGGCCCAAATCGCCCTCGGGCCCTGGAGTCCCTGGAGCGGCTACCTTGCCAATGTCGGGGACGGAGGCCTTCAGGATGGTCCGCAGCACCCTGGAGGCCGCCCGGGCGTCATGCCTGCTGGGCTTGGTCAGGGCCTCCAGCGACACCAGGATTAGGTCCGCTCGCTCCTCGGGAGTCAGGAACTTCCTGAAGAACTGGGAAGAGGGAGCTGGGCTGAGCCCCTCTGCGTCTGCCCGTGGCCTCCACGCCCTGGAGAGGCCGGGCCGGCTTGGGTCCAGCGCAGGCGGCCCCGGCCAGCACCCGGCTCCCCGCGGGGTGAGGCCGAGGCGGGGCACGGCCAGCGGTCCCCACAGCAGCACGCAGAGAAGTGAAAGTGAGTGAAGTGGAGTCGTTCAGTCGCGTCTGACTCTCGGCGACCCCATGGACCTCCAGGCCAGAATACTGGAGTGGGGAGCCGTTCCCTTCTCCAGGGGATCTTCCCAACCCAGGGACCGAACCCAGTTCTCTCACATTGTAGACAGACCCTTTACCAGCTGAGCCACCAGGGGAGCCCAAGAACACTGGAGTGGGGAGGCCATGCCTTCTCCAGCGGGTTGTCCCAGAGGGGGGTGGCAAAGGCGGCAGGGTCTGCATTTGGGACACAGCAGGGGACTGCACTTGGGGTGGGCTCTGATGTCTAGCAGGGAGACGGCGCCGGTTTCCAGCTCTGAGGCAGACGCGGCCAGTCGCGCACAGCACTGAGCCCCGCCGCGCGGGGCCTGCCCCTGCAGCTGGGAGCTGGGGACTCCCTCAAGGCAGGGAGGCGGGCAGCCATGGGCGGCATGGAGATGGCAGCCAGGGACCGAGAGGGGTGTCCAACCAGACCCGGGAGACTAGGGGACGCTTCTGGAGGAGGCGCCTGCTGAAAATGCAGGAAGGCTTCCAGGATGAGGCAACGGCGGGGGGTGGGGGTGGGGGTGGGGGGTGAAGTGACGCTGTCTGTGCCTGAGCAATGATTCTTGGACTGCGGGGCAGAAAATGGTGTCTCGGAGGGGCCGCCTGCAAATGGGGAAGGAGCAGGGGGCAGCCACAGTGAGAGGCAGGAGGTGGGTGACGGCCATGGCAGGACCAAAGCGGAGCAGATGGACGAGCAAGGGATTCAGGAGGCAGAGTGGATGGGCGTGGGGTTGAGCTGGGCATGGAGAGGAAGGGAGAGTGAAGGGTGGTGTCTGGGTTTCTGGAGGGAGTGAGGGGAGCTGGCGGAGCCTGGGGCACCGTGCCCAGGGCCAGCAGTCTGCCTCTGCTGAGAGACCAGAAGTGAAGCTGGGCCAAAGACAGGTGTGTGGGGAGGAGAGCGGACCACACCTCGCTGCACAGTCCCGCTCAGTGACTTAACTTCAGTCCACCCCAGGGCAGCTAGGGGAACGGGCCTTCCCCTCCAGCAAGCCGTCCACGAGACCTGGGACTTCAGGGACCCTTCCTCACAGTGGGATCACCCTCGGGCCCGGCCCTCTTCCTGCCCGCGCTTCCCATCCAGGCATCCCGCGTTGGGTGGGGTGCGTGCGCTACCATCGTGAGGTCCTGTATGCTGGCCAGCCACTCCCCGCGGAAGTTCTTCTGCAGATCCTTCAGGATGCTCTCTGTCTTCTGTTTCACACCTGTGATCCAAAACCAACGGCGGGGGAGAAAGGAACACACCCTGCACTCCTCCCACGCAAACCTCAGAGCGGACCAAGAGGGTTCCTGGGTGAAGTGCCGCTGGCCCATCACAGCATGCGGGGTCCGGGCCCTGGCGCCAGGTTGGCAGGTGGAGGTCAGCGAGGCTGCTGCTCCCACACGCCGCTCCCCAGCCCCTGCTAAGTAACTGGGAAATGGACCCAGTTTAATCACAAAAGCCAAGTCTCTGAAGCTCCCTCTGGTGGAGACGTGCAAATTCCTCTGGCATCTCTGCGTGTGTGTGCATCCAAATCTCTGACTTTCTTGGGGCAGGGGAAGTCCAGATCAGGGGTCCCCAGGTTGTCCCGTGAGGAGGGGAGCCTCATTTCCCAGCCTGGGCCATCGCAGTAGCGGGTGGGACAGCTGGGAACACTGCGGGCCAAGCGGACCTCACAGGCGGCTGCAAGCCTGTCTCCCTGTCCTCCCGAGGGTCCCAGGGAATCTCTCCTAAGAGGGTGTGGCATCAGCACTGGGCTGGGGCTCATCCGGGTAAGGCGTGTTTAGGGCCTTGCCCTGAGAAGGAGACCGGCCCTCTGGCGGCCCCCCCCAACACCGTGCAGGGCTCCCAGCGGGTCCTGTCGCTGGGAGCCGGCGCCCGCTCCCCCGCAGCCCCCAGGCCATCAGGCCAGGATGCTCACTCCGCTGCAGTGCGAGGACTTTGAACAGGTAGTGCAGCGCCTCTGAGGCCGCCGTGCCGACCTCCAGGCGGGGGGCTCAGGCAGAGGAGGCCCAGCGTGCCCATCAGCGTCCCAGTCACGGGAGAACTCCGCCATGTGCTGTGGGAGGGGGCCACATGGGCACTCCTCCAGCCCCGCCGGCCCGGGGGCCCCCTCCCCTCCACACGGCTTGGTATTGCTGTGGGCATCCCCACCTCAGCAGCTCCACACAGTGCTGGCAAAGGGACCTTCCAAGTCAGCACCCAGGGGACTGGGGCGGCCAGACCCCCAGGCACACTGGCCAGTGGGAGCTGTGGGTTCCCACCCCCGGCCCCCGGGCCAGGTTGTGTCTGCCTGCTCAGAGGCACGGGAGCAGCGGGGCCGAGGCGCTGTGGCCCCCTCCAGGGGCCCCTGCCGAGCACTCACTGCTAGCTCGGGAAGTTGCAGATAAACCTCAGGATCCGGGAAACGGCGCCCAAGATCCGGGTCTGCTCGTGCACTTTATCCGACTGCACCAAGCAAGGCAGGACGATCTGCAGAGGGAGCAAGGAGACCCCACCCTCACCTTCCGTAGGGTCCACCCTCCCTGTTCAGTCCATCCCCGACCACCGCCTCAGAGGTAAGCAGACACCCCTGACGCATCCTGGCCACAGAGACAATGGGAGGGTGGCTGCGGCTGGCCCGAGTTTATCTAGTTTTTATAGTTACCTAGTTTTCTGTGATGAACATGCACTGCTTGTAAGATTACCAAGAAAACAATGAATAGCATTAAAAATGAAAAAAAAAAAAAGAAATGCCACATCCCCCAAGATACTGTCCTAACACGAACGCGTCTCCTCTCTGCACCCAGCGCTCATTGCTGCTGTTCAGTCACTGAGTCGTGTCCAGCCCTCTGCGACTCCCTGGACTGCAGCACGCCAGGCTTCCCTGCCCTTCACTATCTCCTGCTCAAACTCATGTCCTTGAGTCAGTGACGCCATCCAGCCATCTCACCCTCTGTGACACCCCTTCTCCTCTTGCCCTCAGTCCTTCCAGCAACAGGGTCTTTTCCAGTGCTCTTCGCATCAGGTAGCTAAAGTACTGGAGCTTCAGCGAAAGTTTAAAATAAGATAGCTGGGCAATCTTGTCTCATCTTTAGTCACATCTAGTATTTTATCCAAAATTAAATCAACTTTGTTAATTACCATCCTGTCACGACAGTTCATTTCAAGTGACTCCTGGCTATTTCTCGAATTCAAACTCACCCCTCAGGGTGACAATGTATCATGACCCAGAACGTTTGGGGACTCCGTGAGGAGGGGGAGAAATGCCGGACTCTGTCTCCAGGGCACAGACCCGCCTGCTGAGGTCTGAGGACCGAAAGACGCCTTCAGCCGCAGCGGAGCCCCAGGCACCCTGCGCTCCCTTTCCTCCCCGAAGCCAGGGCTTCGCCTCCTCCCCTCACCTCCAGGAAACCCTGCAGGAAGGCCATGCTCGGCTCCAGACCCTCCATCACGAGAGCTTGCAGCATGTCGTCCAAGGCCTGGATCGTCTGGCAGGCGGGGGTCGCGGGTGTCAGACGACGGGCCGCTCCCCAGGGCGCCCCCACTCCCATGGGCCGGCATCTTCGAGCACCAGCCCCCTTGGCCTCACTGAGCCCCGGACCAGCTCCCACTGTGGGCCAGACAGTAGGAGTGGGCACCGGGCTGCTCTCGCCAACAAATGCAGCCCCTGAGGGCCCTCGCCACCAGAGGTTCATTCTCTGACATCTTAAATCCAGGAAACCTCTGTCTTTCACGCTGAAAACTCCTGGGAAGGTTCAACCAAGTCTATTGGTCAGTAATTCCCTAGAACCTGTGGGCTCATCCCCAGACTGTCTCCTGAAACGGGGCTCTCGTGACACTAGGGAAACAGAGCGCTCGCGAGAGAAGGATGTGGGCGGTGTGGGAGCAGGAGCCAGCCCGCGGAGGCGGAGGGGCCTGTGGATGGGCGGTGCCGGCACCTGGAGGTAGGGGCTGGCACGTTCCTTGCGGTCCAGGCTGGGCATGATAAGCGGCAGAGAGATGATGCTGGAGATGCCGGCGGTGGCCAGGTCCAGCTTCTGGGACAGGTGGAGCGGCGGGTTCACCTGGCTGTGGGGGGAGGAGAGCAAGGGGCCACGGGGGTCTCTGGAGCACAGGTTAGTGTCCAGGACCGGCAGGGGGGCATTCTGCTCTGCCCTCTTGCTGGGCCTTCACACACTTTCCTGCAGGGAAGGGGGTCCTGGAATCTCCAGGAGCCTTCCCCACACTGATGCCCTAACAGCTTTCTAACAGTGAGAGCTGGGGGTACCCTACCACAGGAGGCTGGGAGGCGAGGTGGCAATCACGGGCCCTGCCCCCACAGCCCAGAACTCGGGTCCCCAGGCCTTGCCATGCCCCTCAACCCCAACGCTCCGGCCTCGGGGACCCAGGCACCTCAGGGCCACGATGCAGAGCATGGCTTGCTGCCGCACGGTGCTGACCAGGGCCTCCGTGGACTCTTCGAGGATTAATTTCTAGAAGGGAGGAGGAAAGGAGAATTCCCCTCAGAGAGGGGCCCCCACCCCTCGGCTGGGTGTGTCACTCTTGTCCCCGGAGGACTGACGCCCAGAAAGAGAGGGCCTTGCTCACCCTGGATTTTCTCGGCCAGGACAGTTTTGGGAAAGAAATCGTCCATGTTGCCATTTGCCTGGGCATGGACAGCACCACTCAAGGTGTCCACTGCACTCAGGAACTTCAGCTTGTCCATCTCGAGCTAGGACGGAGGGACACACGAGCCCTGCCCGCAGCCCGGCCTCTGCCTGCGGCGCCCGGGCCTCCCCTGCCCAGACCCTGCCCCACGCAGGGCCCAGGCCCCCGACCACAGAAGCGTTTCCTCCACACGTCCTGCACTCAGCACTGGCTGCCGGGCGTCCTGGCCCCTCTGCAGCTCTCCAGGGACCAAGCTCGGGGGGGTCTTGGGGGCCCACAAGGCAGGGTTTTCTTTCACTTCTGTGGCTGGCCTGGCCACCTAACAGGCCAGGCCAGGGCAGCCTCCCGAGTCAGGGCTGGCATTCAGGTCAAAGGAAGCCCGCTGAGTGTGCTCAGTCAGGTCTGGCTCTCAGCGACCCCGTGGATTGTGCGCAGCCCGCCAGGCGCCTCTGCCCACAGGGATTCCCCAGGCAAGAACACTGGAGCGGGCGGCCATTTCCTTCTCCGGGGTGTCTTCCCGACCCCAGGACTGAACCCCCGCCTCCTGCGTCTCCTGCATTGGCAGGTGGGTTCCTCACCACTAGTGCCACCTGGGAGCCCCACCCTCGTTCCTCAGCTCTCAGAAAGCTCCAGGGAATTGCCTTACCACCTGCTCTTGCTCTAGACATTCCCGGAGGCACTCATGGGCTTCTCTTTCTGACTGGCGCAGTCCTGCAGAGGACGTAGTTGGGAGGAGTCTGGCTGATTCTCTGGGTGGAACAGGAAAGCAGAAGCACTTCCCCACACCCTCTTTCAAGAGGGCTCAGAAGCTGCTGGGGTCCCAGGTGACTGCCCCAGCTCCAAGAAGCAGCTTCTCCAGGCCTGGGGCCAAAGGTAGGCCACAGAAGCCTCCGTGGAAAGGAACTGCGTGGGGGGACTCAGTCAAGAGACTTTCTGCATCAAGCATGGCCAGGAGAGACAGGAGATGGAGAGTCCTCTAAGTCACCCTGGGAGCCTCAGGTGCTGGCGCTGTTCTGGGTGGGCTCTGAAACCCTTGAATGGGAGGGAACTTGAAACCCCAAATGGGCCTCTGCACCTCCCTGGACGACTGAGCCAGTGCAGCCCTGCGGAGCCGGCACCCAGGTGTAGACAAAGGCTGAGGGTGAGGCTGAGAACAGCGCCTGTCCCCCGCCCCCTGTGTCGGGAGCACGGAGACTGCCCTGGGAGGCGGGGCGGGGTCTGAGCCGGAGCACTGCAGCTGGAGTTCAAATGCCTGGAGTTCGAGGCTAGCTCTCCCGCTTAAGGAGCCCAGGACCTTTCCAAGTTAAAGTCTCTCAGCTCGCTTCCTCGTCTATACAATAGGGAGGACGACCATCCCTATTATTATTGTGAGAATTAAATGAATGAATGCACGATAATGATAAATAACAATTGATGATAGTAATAAATAATTAATGCTTGATTATAATACAGAAAGAAGACTCTTGAGAGTCCTTTGGACAGCAAGGAGATCAAACCAGTTAATTCTAAAGGAAATCAACACTGACTATTCACTGGAAGGGCTGATGCTGAAGTGAAAGCTCCAATACTTTGGCCACACGATGCAAAGAGCTGACTCACTGGAAAAGACCCTGACACTGGGGAAGACTGAAGGCAGGAGGAGAAGGGGATGACAGAGGATGAGATGGTTGGATGGCATCACCGACTCAATGGACATGAGTTTGAGCAAGTTTGGGGAGATGGTGATGGACAGGGAGGCCTGGTGTGCTGCAGTCCACGGGGTCACAAAGAGGCGGATGGGACAGAGCGACTGAACGACAACATTGATACATGAAGGCACAGCTTTGAGCAAATTAAATCCTTTAGCACAGGGCTGGTAATCACAGGGTCCATCACTGTTATGAGTTTAAATTAATTCATTCATGTGAGAAGTGTGGGATGAGCCCTGGCCCACGGCAGGAAATGAGCAAGGCCCTTCTTCTGCCCACGTATACTGAGCACTGCCACGTGTCATTCTAATGGAATCACCTCTGTCTGCTTGTACAGATGTGTGTATGTACACACACACACACACACACACACACATATATATACACATACATACACACACATATATATACACATATATACATAGGCAATGGCACCCCCACCTAGTACTCTTGCCTGGAAAATCCCATGGACAGAGGAGCCTGGTAGGCTGCAGTCCATGGGGTTGCTAAGAGTCGGACATAAGCAACTTCACTTCCCTTTATACATGTATATATACACTCACAGGAAGTCGGAAAACACCTGAGTGGACTTGAAGGCCACGGGGAACTAGCCCAACAGATATCTGGGGAAAGAACTTTCTAGGCCAAAAGAGCAGTTTGTGCAAAGGCCCTGGGGCAGGACCACACTTGGCCGGCAGCTGGAACGGCCCAGAACCTGGAGTGGGGCTGCAGGGGGAATGGCCAGTAAGGAAGGCAGAGCAGTCAGGAGCCAGGTCAGGAGGGCCTTCTGCAGCTGCTGCAAGGAGAGTTGTGTGGATTTTGGCTTTTGTTCTGCGGAGGACAGAGCCCTCAGTAGGTTTCGGGTAAGAAAGAGTTACTCTGGTTGTTGGGTTGAGACTAGAGATATGCAGGGTGGTGGTAGGGGCGGGTAGAGGTGGCTGGGTCACATGGTAATAATCCAGGGGAGAGGAGATGGGGACTGGACCCAGGATGGTAGGAGTGAGTGGTCAGATTCTGTATCTGTGTTGAAGGCAGGCCCCAGAGGGAGGGTGGTACGCTGGGTGTGAGTGAGAGAAAGACAAGTGCAGACAGACTTGGGGCCTGAGGACCTGTGCAAGCGAGGCGGGGCAGGTCTGGGGCTGGCAGCGCAGCTGGGATGTGCTGGATCCGAGATGCGTGTGTGTGTGTCAGGTGCTCATCTGTGTCTGACTCTTTGTGACCCCATGGACTGTAGCTCACCAGGCTCCTCTGTCCATGGGATTCTCCAAGCAGGAATAGTGAACTGGGTTGCCATTCCATTCTCAAGACTATTTTCCTGACCCAGGGATCAAACCCCAGTCTCCTGTGTTGCAGGCAGATTCTTTACTGTCTGAGCCCCCAGGAAAACCCTTGAGACACTGACTAGCCACTAAACAGGGGGTGTTGCTGTGGCTGGATGAAGAGTCTGGGCTGGGGTCGGGGACTTGCTGACACACTGGTGGTCTACAGGTCTGCCTTGGCTCTCCCGAACAGTGGAGAGACCCAGGCCACAGCCAGATCCCCATCCAGCTCCAGGCCCCTCGGGGAGGCAGGTCTGAAAAGGGACTGGCGTGCAGAGACCAGAGCTCTGACCGACCAGGCAGCCAGGAGTGGGCAGACTCGAGTCCATCCATGAGTGCCCAGCAAGGACTGGGCCATCCAGTACCATCCCATCTGAGGCATCAGGAGCCACGACTCGGCTGGGTCCCAGGGTAACTCACCCGCCAAGTGAGGGCTCCCAGAGACGCGATCAGGCAGTCCCGAAAAAGTGATTTTGTTTAATTTTTTGACGACGGTCGGGATGACGGTCAGGAGGGGAGTCCATTGGCATGCCTAGGCAGCAGCCAAGTCAGGCTTCCAGAAAGGACAGGCAACTGGCTGAGCGGTGCCAACTTGGGTCCACCTCGGCCCCCTTCACCCCGCCCTGGGAAGATGGGGACCGTCTGAAGGGCCCTGCCTCCCACTCCTTGCCCCAGAGCTGCTTACAAGTCTCCATTCAGGGCTCTCCCTGAGTGGGGACGTTTCATTTGGAGGCAGCCCTCTGCCTTCGGGAGGCGGCGCTGCTGAAATCCCCGAAGCCCCCGACCCCTGGCCCGATTCACAGTCCGCATCTGCCCTGCAGGTGGGGGGGGCTGAGTGGCCCCAGAGGTCTGCCCAGGTCCTGCCCGTTGAGCAGGAGGAAACCGCCGCCTGCCCTGGAGGCTGGGTCCCCCAGCCGGGGCGCCCTCTGCCTCCGTCCACGGGAGACCCGGGGTCCCATGTCCTCCTGCCTCCAGTCCTGCCTGCTGGACTCTGGCGCTCCCTGGGCTGGGGCGCACCCACCTCGGCCCGCAGACGGGGGTTCCTGACACCCGTCACGGCTTCCCTGGGCTTCCCTCTTCACAGCACCCACAGCATGTGACTCAGCCCAGCAGAAGGGGGGCCAGGTCTGAGGTCGGGGGTCCAGAGAGCCGGCCGCGTCCCCTCGGAGCCGGCCCCTGCGTGGGGCGCCTCAGTCCTTGAAGCCCAGCCCCTCGGGCCCGGGACATCTGCCTGGCCTGCCCCAGGGGTGCTGTGAGGGCTGCGGAGGGGAGCCCTCACCTGACGCGGCGCCTCCGCTCTGGGCCCACCCGGGCCTGGGATTGTGCCTCCAGGGGGCGTCGCGACGGCCCCAGAGCGGCCCCTGCAGGGCGGGCGGGGACCTGGCTCCCCTCGCCCGCGGGTCACGTGGCAGCCCGTCCTTCCGGCGGAGGACCCGGGACCCCCCACTTCCTGCCTTGGAGACGAGGCGCTGGGGCTGTTACGCACAAGAGCATCCACTCGGGCGGTGGAGGAGCCCATCGCTGAGCCACGCCCATTGCGAGGCCACGCCCACTACTGAGCACCACCCACCACCGAACCACCCCCCATCGCCGAGCCACGCCTATCGCTGAGCACCGCCCATC
The DNA here is from genome assembly GCA_917880005.1 of Nanger dama. Classification (NCBI taxonomy): domain Eukaryota; kingdom Metazoa; phylum Chordata; class Mammalia; order Artiodactyla; family Bovidae; genus Nanger; species Nanger dama. The sequence goes on along the minus strand of CAKJTW010000013.1, from coordinate 47,380,085 downwards.
ACTGAATCCCACCCATTACCAGGCCACGCCTACTACTGAGCACCGCCCACCGCCGAGCCACGCCCCTCGTTGAACATAGCCACCACTGAGCCACGCTCACCACTGAGCCACGCTCACCACCGAGCCACGCCTGTCGTTAAGTAGCGCCCATCACTGAAGCATGAACAGTATGAAAAGGCAAAATGATAGGACACTGAAAGAGGAACTCTCCAGGTCAGTAGGTGCCCAATATGCTACTGGAGGTCAGTGGAGAAATAACTCCAGAAAGAATGAAGGGATGGAGCCAAAGCAAAAACAACACCCAGCTGTGGATGTGACTGGTGATAGAAGCAAGGTCTGATGCTGCAAAGAGCAATATGGCATAGGAATCTGGAATGTCAGGTCCATGAATCAGGCAAATTGGAAGTGGTCAAATAAGAGATGGCAAGAGTGGACATCGACATTCCATGAATCAGTGAACTAAAATGGACTGGAATGGATGAATTTAACTCAGATGACCATTATATCTACTACTGCGGGCAGGAATCCTCAGAAGAAATGGAGTAGCCATCAAGGTCAACAGAAGAGTCCGAAATGCAGTACTCAGATGCAATCTCAAAAACGACAGAATGATCTCTGTTTGTCTCCAAGGCAAACCATTCAATATCACGGTAATCCAAGTCTATGCCCCAACCAGTAATGCTGAAGAAGCTGAAGTTGAACGGTTCTACGAAGACCTACAAGACCTCTTAGAACTAACACCCAAAAAAGATGTCCTTTTCATTATAGGGGACTGGAATGCTAAAGTAAGAAGTCAAGAAACACCTGGAGTAACAGGCAAATTTGGCCTTGGAATGCGGAATGAAGCAGGGCAAAGACTAATAGAGTTTTGCCAAGAAAATGCACAGGTCATAGCAAACACCCTTTTCCAACAACACAAGAGAAGACTCTACACATGGACATCACCAGATGGTCAACACCAAAATCAGACTGATTATATTCTTTGCAGCCAAAGATGGAGAAGCTCTATACAGTCAACAAAAACAAGAACAGGAGCTGACTGTGGCTCAGATCATGAACTCCTTATTACCAAATTCAGACTCAAATTGAAGAAAGGAGGGAAAACAGCTAGACCATTCATGTATGACCTAAATCAAATCCCTTATGATTATACAGTGGAAGTGAGAAATAGATTTAAGGACCTAGATCTGATAGATAGACTGCCTGATGAACTGTGGAATGAGGTTCATGACATTGTACAGGAGACAGGGTCAAGACCATCCCTACGGAAAAGAAATGCAAAAAGCAAAATGGGGAAGCCTTACAAATAGCTGTGAAAAGAAGAGAAGTGAAAAGCAAAGGAGAAAAGGAAAGATATAAGCATCTGAATGCAGAGTTCCAAAGAATAGCAAGAGATAAGAAAGCCTTCTTCAGCGATCAATGCAAAGAAATAGAGGAAAAGAACAGACTGGGAAAGACTAGAGATCTCTTCAAGAAAATGAGAGATACCAAGGGAACATTTCATGCAAAGATGGGCTCGATAAAGGACAGAAATGGTATGGACCTAACAGAAGCAGAAGATATTAAGAAGAGGTGGCAAGAATACACAGAAGAACTGTACAAAAAGGATCTTCATGACCCGGATAATCACGATGGTGTGATCATTCATCTAGAGCCAGACATCCTGGAATGTGAAGTCAAGGGGGCCTTAGAAAGCATCACTACGAACAAAGCTAGTGGAGGTGATGGAATTCCAGTTGAGCTATTTCAAATCCTGAAAGATGATGCTGTGAAAGTGCTGCACTCAATATGCCAGCACATTTGGAAAACTCAGCAGTGGCCACAGGACTGGAAAAGGTTAGTTTTCATTCCAATCCCAAAGAAACGCAATGCCAAAGAATGCTCAAACTATTGCACAATTGTACTCATCTCACACGCTAGTAAAGTAATGCTCAAAATTCTCCAAGCCAGGCTTCAGCAATACGTGAACAGTGACCTTCCTGATGTTCAAGCTGGTTTTAGAAAAGGCAGAGGAACCAGAGATCAAATTGCCAACATCCGCTGGATCATGGAAAAAGCAAGAGAGTTCCAGAAAAACATCTACTTCTGCTTTATTGACTATGCCAAAGCCTTTGACTGTGTGGATCACAATAAACTGTGGAAAATTCTGAAAGAGATGAGAATACCAGACCACCTAACCTGCCTCTTGAGAAATCTGTATGGAGGTCAGGAAGCAACAGTTAGAACTGGACATGGAGCAACAGACTGGTTCCAAACAGGAAAAGGAGTACGTCAAGGCTGTATATTGTCACCCTGCTTATTTAACCTCTATGCAGAGTACATCATGAGAAACGCTGGACTGGAAGAAACACAAGCTGGAATCAAGATTGCTGGGAGAAATATCAATAACCTCATATGCAGATGACACCACCCTTATGACAGAAAGTGAAGAGGAACTAAAAAGCCTTTTGATGAAAGTAAACGAGGAGAGTGAAAAAAATTGGTTTAAAGCTCAACATTCAGAAAACAAAGATCATGGCATCCAGTTCCATCACTCTATGGGAAATAGATGGGGAAACAGTGGAAACAATGTCAGACTTTATTTTGGGGGGCTCCAAAATCACTGCAGATCGTGACTGCAGCCATGAAATTAAAAGACGCTTACTCCTTGGAAGAAAAGTTATGACCAACCTAGACAGCATATTCTAAAGTAGAGACATTACTTTGCCGACTAAGGTCCGTCTAGTCAAGGCTATGGTTTTGCCTGTGGTCATGTATGGATGTGAGAGTTGGACTGTGAAGGCTGAGCGCCGAAGAATTGATGCTTTTGAACTGTAGTGTTGGAGAAAACTCTTGAGAGTCCCTTGGACTGCGAGGAGATCTAACCAGTCCATTCTGAAGGAGATCAGCCCTGGGATTTCTTTGGAAGGAATGATGCTAAAGCTGAAGCTCCAGTACTTTGGCCACCTCATGCAAAGAGTTGACTCATTGGAAAAGACTCTGATGCTGGGAGGGATTGGGGGCAGGAGGAGAAGGGGACGGCCGAGGATGAGATGGCTGGATGGCATCACGGACTCGATGGACGAGAGTCTGAGTGAACTCCGGGAGTTGTTAATGGACAGGGAGGCCTGGTGTGCTGCAATTCATGGGGTCGAGAAGCGTCGGACAAGACTGAACAACTGAACTGAACTGATCACTGAACCGCGCCCACCGCCGGACCACGCCCATCACCGCCTTGGGACTCCCAGGGGCTGCTGCGGCTATTCTTCCCAGGAAGGACCCTCAGAGCCCAGTTCCTTGGGCCTTGGTGGGGTGGCAGGGTAGGGGACGACCCAAGAGCTTTGACTCCTCCTCCCATCCTGCCCAGGACACTTCCCACCAACCTGCTCCCCAGGGCCCTGGCCAGACCACCCTGGGCAGACCATCAGCTCGAAACTCGGCGCATAAGAACCTTCCTCACCAGCCTGGCCTCACAAATCACAGAGTTTATTGGAGTATTTGGCACGGAAACCCCACATCTCCAGCCACATGGCTGAGAACACAGCCACTTCTCAGGTGCAGCGGGCGTCACACGGGAGCAATAAGTTAACATGCGGGGCACACATGTATGTGAGGCGCTGACCCAAGGAGCGTCATGTTCCATGAGGACTGGGGGGTGGGTGGCTGTGCCCAGGTGGCCCCAGCTTGCCAGACTGGGAAGCTGCAGGCCAGGAAGGGCAAGGATGCGGGCTTCCCCGCAGGCCCCCCTCCCTCTTCCTGACCCTTCAGCCAAGTGGCCCAGGCAGTGGATCTCATCTGGGTCAGGGTGTGATCAGGTCCTCAAGCAGCCTCCCCACCTTCCACCCTGCAGACAGAGGACGCTGCGTGGGGAAAGTCAGCCTAGTGTTCCCCGCCCTTCCCAGCCTTGAGTCAGTGGCTCTCTCCTGCGAGCAGAGTCCCCCATTTGGGGGTCTGACCAGGCAGCAGAGGCCGTACTAGAACAAGAGCCTGGGACCACAGATCAGCTTGGCACAGCCAGCTGCCAGGCCTCAAGTCTCAGTGCTAGGACAATTCAGTAACACCTGCAGGGAGAGTGTTGCATGTCTGTAAAGCCAGGACTTGCCCTCCTTCCAGAAGATCTGGTCTCAGGACAGAGGTGGGGAGAAGCAGTGACACTCCCGCCCCGGGGATAATGCCACAAGGGGCATCTTTCTAAAAGCACGTGTGCAATGTTGGTTCTTGGAACAATGACAAAAAGACGTCAGCGGGTGGGGGCCTGCCAGTTAGCCCCTACCTGGGTCTCCTGATGCTCCAAACCAGAGAGACCTCCTCAGACCCAAGGCTCCTGGGCCTGGTTCGGTGCTGGGGGCTGCAGGACACAGGTTCACAGTGACCAGGGCCCCGCAGGGTCAGGAAAAAGCAGGGCCCAGGAAGACAGACTCAACCGGGACACATGGACCTTTAACCCTGCCCTCGGTGCGTGCATCACAGAGCACAATAGAGAGGGCAGGATGTGCCCAGCCTGGCACCCCTATGCCGGAGCGCTGGGAACCGGGGACAGGGAAAATGCCCCCAGCGGTAGTGGGAGAGGAGGCCCCAGGGTTGTTCTCCAGAGAGCTGGGGGACTCGCCGTGGCCCTCTATGCTCCAGGCATCCCCTCCACCCATCTGGCCCATGGAGAGATGCCACCAGTCAGAGGCAAGGCCTCGCATCCAGTAGACCAGTCTCTGGGAAATAAAGCATCCTCATATCACAGGGATCGTGCGGACAAACCGCAAACATAAATCCTTAGGCCAGGGCTTTTGAATAAAAATTGATTTAAAAAGTCTCAGCTCCAGGTCATCGACCTGCGATGGGCGAAGGGAGCTGAAGAGAGTGATGAGAGGGGGGCGGCCGCAGCCCCAGCCCCGCTGGGAGCCAGTCCCTTCCACCAGCCGGCCAGGGCATCTGCAGCCCGGGGTTACACCTGGCTCATGATCTCGCCGTTCTCAGGTACAAAAACTTGCACGGGGGCCCCTCAGGCGATCTCCGGAGCACGCACACCGTGGGCACCTGCCAGGCCAGGAGGAAAGGAGAGGCGTGTGAGCTAGCCAGGCCGAGGTGTCGGGACAGGACGCCCAGCCACCCCATCCTTGTCCCTGAAGGCTGCTGACTGGCGGCAGCACCGGCCCAGCCACCCAGCCCCTGCCTCCCCAGAGGCTCTCTGGGCCCAGAGATGGCCCTACCCATTTCCGCCCCAGTTCTTTTCAGGGTGTGACGGGCACCTTGACCGTTGCTCTGCCCTCCTCTCCTGGGCTCAGTTCTCATCACCCTCCCATCTGGCACATCGGGCTGTGCTGGGCCTGGGCCAAGGACAGGTCCCAGCTCGCGGGAAGGGGAAGGCACTTCAGTGGGAGGGTGCGGCTGGGACCGGAGCCAGGGCGCTGCCAGGCCCGGGAGGCCAGCTGCGGCCCAAAGAACTGGGGGGCGGGGAGGGAGGCCTGGCGGGGACTGCCAGAACCTCGGGTCTCAGGAAGCAGCCTGTCTGGACTTCAGGAGCATGGCCCTTGCAGAGCCCTCTGTACCAGGGGGGCAAGAACAAAGGAAGGCTCCTGCCTGGTGCCCTTGTTCCGTAGGAAGAAACTGGGCACAGAAACCAGGGCGGCCACCCTATCTCATGTTGGGGTGCTCCACTTACAAGCTGCCCACCAACCCGGTCCCTGGTCCCGGGTGACAGTAACAGCTCTCATCTAGGCCTTACCATACAGGGCGCTTTTCATTTCACACGCAGTACTGCCCCTAGTGGACGGGTCCTTTACTGCTCCCGCTTTACAGAAGGGGTGACATGATGGGAGTCTTGACTAACCAGCCCCATCCTGACTGCTAAGGGGCAAGGCTGACTTGTACCAGGGCCTGGGCACTTAACCACAGGTCAGCTTGCTTCTCAGCTGGGTGATGGAAGGGGAGTGGGGGTGGGGAGGAGCTGACCAATGGCCAGAGGTTCGCCTCCTGCAAACCCTTTCCAGACTGTCCTGGGACCTCAAGTCAGGAAACCTGGGGGTGATTGGATTGGACCTCGGATTACGAATAGAGGCCTGTCTGGTAGATCCTCGGTGGAGCCATTAGGGGAGATGTTTAAGGTGTCCGGGAGGGTAACCTCCACCGGCACACGTGGGCACGCGCTCTTGAGCAGGCAAACTTTGGAGGCCCCCAGGGGAGTCTTCCCAGTGCCGCAAGGAAACGTCCGGGGGCTGTCCTTCCTAGCTGAGGGCTGCCGGGCCCCCGGACTGCTGGCTCTGGGCTCTGCGCTGGGCCAGCAGGGACCGCAGGGCCCGGAGAGCCAGGCCGGAGCGCGTACCTGTCCGCGCGGGGCGGGCGCGCGCACAAAGCTGTCGGCGCCGGGCGGCAGGCTGCGCACGCGGAACGCCCCCTGGCGGTCCAGCGAGTGGGGGCGCGCGCTCCGGAGCCGGGCCCGCTCGTGCCACGACTTGAGCTCCTCGGACACGGCGGCCTTGCTGAGCCCGCGGCCCGCGGGGTGGTCGCGCAGCGAGGGCGTCCGGGCCACGCGGCCGTGGGCGGGCGGCGGGCGCTGCCAGCGCGCGGGGGCCCCGTCCTCGCCGCGGCCCGGGCCCCACTCGGCCCACTGGGCGGGCGGCGGGCGGCCCTCGGCCAGCACCACGTAGCGCGCAGCCCGCAGGCAGGCGGGAGGCGGCCGGGGCCGGGGGCCGGCGGGGCCGCGGGGCGGGCGGGACGGCGCGGGCGGGGAGAGGGGCCGCAGGAAGGAGATGTCGGGGCTGCTGCTGCCGGGCGGCGTGGGGTGCGACAGGCTGGACGCTTCGGAGCCGCTGTCCTCGGAGCACGAGTGGCAGGCGGCGGCGCGGCGCGGGCGCGGGGCGGGCGCAGCAGGGCTCCGGCGCCGTCACCGTGTAGTAAGTGGGGCGGCGCCGCGGGAGGGCGCTGCGACCCCGGCCGTCGGGGCCCGCGCGGAAGGGGTCACTCCTGCGGGGAGAAGGGGGCACTGAGTCAGCCGTGGCTGCGAGGGTCTAGGGACCCACCTAGCGTCCTACACGCCCCTCCTGCACCCCACCCCCCCCTGCTCCACTGCATGGCCAGCCCGGTTTGGGGGCAAGGAGGCCACAGCTGCCTCCTGGCCTCTGCCATCTCAGGTGCAAGCGGTCCAGTGGCATTTCGTCCACACGATCTGTCCGGACGGACACTGGCAAACATCTGAGATGAAGGCCTGAAACTGGCCCCCGGCACCGAGACAAGCGGAGAGCCCAGGGCTGAGGCCAGGGAGAGACCACCGTGGGGCAGCTGGGGCCTGGACTTCAGCCTCCAGACGGGGAGACGGTGGCTTCTGCCCTGGCGAGGGGCTCCGTATGGCGGCCCCAGCCAGCTGGGACAGCCGCCCTCCCGGAACACCAGCCCAGGAGAGCCAGCCGGTCAGGAATCCACTCTCCCCTGCCCACCCAGAGGGGACGCCTTTCACTGATCTGCACAAAGGCCGTGTGTTAAAGGCCCGGGTATGTACACTGGGAAACGCGCTGCTGGACTTCAGCGCTGCCCACCAGCAGCTAACCTGACGTGAGAAGCCAGCCACATCCTAAGGCTGCCCTGGACCCCTGAGAGGCCGTGGCCACCACTGCCCGCCGTCCCTGGCTCACTGGTCAAGCGGTGGCCACTGAAACCAGCCCCAGGGGGCAGAGGACTCAGAAGGGAGGGTGCAGTGGGTGCTCACTGATCACGGGTCCCATATCTGTGGATTCATCTGCTGCTTGAATGCATCTTAACTTCCAAATCAACACTCCCAGACTCTGGTCACATGTGGACACACACAGGGTGGTGAAGATTCTGAGCTGCCCAACAGGCTCTCCAGGCTGAGACCTCAGCTCACACCCTGCACACAAAGGCCCTTTCCACAGTCTATTTAGCGTCATGCTTTCGTGTTTTTATGCCTCTGCAGGTGATTTCACTGGTTAAGACGGCCCTGAAGCTGGTGCTGCAGAGCTGTCTGGTGTCCAGAGCATGAGGAAGCTGGGGCGTGATTCACGGAGGAAACACGGGTTAGATGAGCTCCGTGCGGGTGTGCGTTCTCGGGCTGCTGGCCTCGAGTTCAGTGGTATATATTAGATAAGGTGTGTTTCAACAGAAACTCCATAAAACAAGTTTATGTGTCGATCCATTGACAGGCCAGCAGCTGTGACCCTGTGTCCCAGGGAGCAGTGGTTTGTGGTGACTTCACAGGACATAAGTACCCAAGCAGTGAGAATCAACTGGACATCAACTGGAAACGTGAACAATCACAGACCACCGCGAGAGTCCCTACCAAGACACTATCTCCCCCAACAAGACAGTCTTCTGGATGGGGAGAAAGGTCATGCAAAGAGACAACACCGGAGTCTCCGGAAGAAAACAAGTTGCTTCCTAAGTGACTCGCCCTTAGTTTTGCCCGCTGGAGTGCAGCCTCTGCTGAGAGGTGCTTGAGAAAGAGTCTCAAGGAGAAGCCGCTGCACAAGCCCCCGTGTCGCCCCCGGGTGTCCCCACAGCCCTGGGGGCTGCCGCCCTCTAGCTTCTCTCTGGATGTCTGGGGGCCTGGCTCTTACCTCAGGGGCTGCGAATGGCCCCTCCTGCCCTGCATCTCAGGGGTGGCCGGGGCACTGGTACGGCCCTGCCGCTGCCCAGGAACACTGCGGATGGGGACCACGCAATAGGAGGCGGGCTCCAGCAGCCACGGGCTGGAGCCGCTCGGCCCATCCTGCGGGGGTGCTGGCTGGGCTGCTGGAGGTGGAGGGATTGGAGATGGGTCAGCAATGGGAGTGCCTCCACCCAGGGATGCCAGCCCACAGCATCACACGGCGGGAAGCCTCCCACACTAGTGCCCAGCCACGCCCCCCCCCAAGATCCCACCTGCCCCCAGCCGTCTCTTCCTCTCGCCTGACCTGGACTCGCTTCCAGCCTCGGAAGACTTCCTGGGCTTCTCATAGGGGTGGTCCAGACTCGTCTCCTTCCAGGGGCTGTTCTGGATGGGGGCCCGCTCCAGGCCCATCTCAGGGCCTGCTGGCTGCAGCCCCTCGAGGCTCTGGGGCGGGAGAGGCCGGGCGGGTGGATCTGGGGCCTCAAGGGGCGGTTTTGGCACTTGAGGTGCCTCTGCAGGTCAGAGAAACCTGGTGAGAGCAGCGGCGGGGGAACCGGCCCAACTAGAATCTCCACAGCCTGCTGCCTGCTCTCCCTCCCTTGGCTGTTTGTCCAGCTGTGCCAGGCCATGGCTCTGGGCCCAGATGCTGCAAAACACTTTCTTCTCCTTTGGGACTCACTCCCTCACTGCTCCACATCACACCTGCCTCCTCCCAGAAGCCCCCCAGACTGGCTCTCCCGGCCCACAGGACTCCACTTCTACCCTCCGCTGCGGCTGACCTCCCGTTCCCGTTTATTGTCACACATGCCTGTGTGTGCCTTCTTGACCGGCCTGGGCCCTCCCTGGGCAGGACCCCCGCTCCCAGCATCATTAGGGTTTGTCGGCAGGGTGCTCAGCCTACTAACTCGAGCTTATTCCCTCGGTTTTGCCCTGTTTTCACAAAGGGCAGCGGCTGTGGCGGACAGCTGAGGCTGCGAAAGGCGGGCGCTGAGGCAAAAGCTGTCTCAGGCCACAGCAGGGGCCCGGCGCCCAAGGCTCTGCGGGACTTACCTTCCCGCCGGGGTGACTGAGAGCCTGCACCGGTGGTGGCCGGCCGTCCCCGCGGCCAGCAGGTGGGCCTGGGATTCAGCGACCCCATGGAGCAGACTCTGGGCCCGCCCGCGCCCCTCGCCCCCAGCTCACTAAGGGAACGCTCCAGTAAGCCCCGCAGGAGCCCAGCTGACAAGAATCCCGAAGCCCCTCTCACCTTCCTCCCGGGGCAGCCCATCCGACAGGGAGCTGTCATCCGAGGCGCTGAGCTCTGGGGAAGCCAAAGGGGAGAGGAGAGGGTGAGGAACGCCCCCTGCCCTGCTGGCGAGCTGCCTGCCCCCTCCCCCTCCTGCCGGCACTCATCAGGAAACTCCGACTGGTGCTCAGCACCAGGCTGGGTGCGACTTTATTACTGGGAAGGAGAAAGAGTCAGAAGACTGGCTGAGGAGACGGAAATCTGCTCTTAATGCAGGCCCTGTCACTAGCTTTGCAGCCTCAGAGAATCTGTCAACGCTCTGGGCCTCCGTTTGCCCAGGCCCCGCGTTGGCAGGCTTTCCCGGCTGGGGAGCGGGGCAAAGGCAGAGAGGGTCATTCTAGACTCTGCTGTAGAGATTTCACTAATTTGCTATAGTCTGCTACCACAAATACAGAGCAACTCAAGGACCCCAAACCTGAGACCGACAGATGAGCAGCGTGAGTGGGAGTTAGGACTGTGGGGTCCTGGGACAATTCAAGGGTGGTCTGGCGGCTGAATCGGGGATCCCCTGGAGAAGGGCACGGCAACCCACTCCAGTATTCTGGCCTGGAGAATCCCATGGTCAGAGGAGCCTCGTGGGCTACAGTGCATGGGACCGCAAAGAGTCAGACACGACTGAGCGACTAACACTTTCACTTTGAGCGAGCTGAAACTTCAGACACTGTGTCTGTACCTAATACAACCCGGACGGAACTCACAAAGCATTTCTAACCACGCTCGAGAACAAGGATGAGGGCAAATTCGCAATGGCTGACATTTCTCTTGGGCTCCACTTAGTGCTTTGTACCCTGTGAGATTACATCTCTGTCTCCATGTAACAGCTGAGGCCACGGAGGCGTGGATGAGCTGATAAAATAGCTCAGGTCAGTCTAGCATTAGGTGGCTGAGTCAGATTCACACCCAGACAGTCTGACCAGGCTGGCTCACCACCACTTACAGGCTCTGCCGTTAGTTAGCAGAGGTCCTTACTCAGAAAACTTCAGGATTTAGTTTCCAGCCATCGGAAAATTCTAACAAGGATTGACTGATGGCAGGCCTACGGGACAAACCCAGTTAATTGACTATTTTTATAAAGTTTCATTGAAACTCAGCTACGAGTTTCTTTACGTAACGTCTGGCTGCTTTCATGATATGAGGGCAGAGTTGAGTAGTGGTGACCGACACAGTCCAGCCCAGGAGCCTGAAAGACCTACTCTCTGGACCGCCGCCGAAGTCTGTCAGTCTTTGCTCCTCAGTTTAAATGAAGTAGGGGGAATGGTGGTCCAGTGGTTAAGAATCCACCTTCCAATGCAGGGACACAGGTTTGAAACCTGCAGGAAAGTAAGATTCTGGCTGCGATCAGGGAGAAGAGCACGTGCTGCAGTGAAGATCCAAGGCAGCCAGATATAGTGTTTTTTTTTAAAAAGAAAAACAGTTGCGGACATTATTCCACTAATATATCATTCATTTTAAAAATGGACTGTAGCCCACCAGGCCCCTCATGGGATTCTCTAGGCAAGAATACTGGAGTGGGTGGCCATTCCCTTCTCCAGGGGATCTTCCCGACCCCCAGGGATGGAACCCAGGTCTCCCGAATTGCAGGTGGATTCTTTACCGCCTGAACCACCAGGGAAGCCCAAATAAATGATACCTTTTTAAAAAAGAAAAAGAAAAAAACTGTTGTGGACATTATGCCATCAATATATCATCATTTTTAAAAATGATTTTAAAAAAAAAAGAACGAGAACCTTCACACAGAGCAGTTTGTAAACCATGCCGCTGAACCAGCTCAGCGGACACCATTGTGAGCTTTAGGGTTCACCGGGGAGACATCCTCCTCCTGAAGCCGAGGAATCGAGACACTTGTTTCGCCATTGTCAGCTGGGGATACCATGGGACCGCTCCCCGTCACAGCCCAGGGGTGCATTGCGGTGAGAGGCATGTGTTTTGGGTTTGACTACATGGTCTGGGAAGAAAGCCATCCCCTGCCATCAGCCCAAATCTGCGTCATCAGAACCCCATGGACTGAGAGGAACAGTGCACGGCTGGGGACCCGGAGGCCCCTGCTTGCCGCCGGATTACACGGCTGGGGACCCGGAGGCCTCTGCCCGCCGCCGGATTACTCGTGGTTCCCGAGGGCTGCTCGCTGTGGTGGCCACACTGAGCCCCTGGCCCCGCAGAGGCAGCAGGACACCCCAGGGGGAGGGCAGTCACCCCACTGAGCACCCTTCAAGCACCACCATCCCACCCGCAGCCAACAGCTGCTCGTGGCCATTTTAAATGAAAATTTAGTCCCTTAGCCACACAGGCACAGTCCGAGCACCCTACAGCCCCCGTGGGTCTGGAACATTCCTATCATCTGAGAAATTCTACCAGTGCTGCCAACCGGGCACTGCCCATCCAGAGGCGTCCCGAGCACCTGCTGCCTTAGATCAGTGCCGGGGCCTCTCTCCCAGGCTCCCTGTGGCAGCGAGTCCCGCACGGGACCGCTCCCCAGCACCTGCGGAGGGCCAGCCAGCGCCTCTCACCTGGCACGGGTGCACTTGCAAGTGGAATGGCCAAGAGGGTGGGTGGGTTTCTGTTAGTGCTTTGGTTAGTCTGTTTGCTTTTTTTCTCTTTAACTCAAAACACCTTTCAGCTACTAATTATCAACTCCTCTCTACTTCCTTGTTTCAGGGCGAGCCGGGCTGGGCAGATGAGCCACAGGCGGGAACTACCTGTCTCCAGCCACCCTCTCCTGGGCTCCCAAGAGAGGACGCTGGAAGCCAGGACCTTGGCCTTGCCGGGACAGGACTGCGTGCGGGGAGCAGGCCTGTCTCTGATCAGGAGGGTGAAGACTCTGCGCGCTGGCCCCTGTCCCGTGGCTGACCCCCCTGGACTGCATGCCTGCCTCCGTCTCCCGGGCCGGCTGGCCAGAGCCCCAGGCGTGTCCTGGCCTGCTCTGCACTCCCGACAAGAAGCGTCATCGTCACAGGCGGCAGCAGAGCAACACCCCACACCGCCCCCAGCCCACACTGCAGGCCTGTGGTCAGGGCCCCGGGATGGAGCAAGCCCAGAAGGGATACAGGAGGTGCTGAGACACATGGACGGGACGCGGCCGCTCCCCACCGGCCCAGTGGGCGCTCGAGGCTCTGGAGCCTGTCAGCTGCTGCCTTCCAAGGGGAGGCCACGTCCCGGGTGCGGTCGGGAAGTGAAGGGGCCGGGGGTCTCTCCCCTCAGCGCCAGTCTGCCCAGGGGTCGCTGTCCAGCCCTGCCAGCTCCCTGTCTCCTGGCTCTACCGGGTCAGCTGGCACATGGAGGTCCCCCCTCCTTGCTCACCCCCTACTCCTGGCTGTGGGGGACCGGCGAGGTGTCTGGCCCACCCTTTCCCCCTGAATTAGAGGCGATGCGCGGTGGCAGGGAATCCTGAGACAGTGTGGAGGCTGTCTGCCTGCCGCACCGCCTCGGGGCCCGCACAGGGACCAAGACTTCGGGCTCCCCGGGTGCCCTGGCAGGAAGCCCACTCTGAGGGGTGGGAGTGGGGGCTGGGGACCCCAGTGAGGCCTGGAGTCCAGTTCCATGCAGAGCCACCAGCTCCAGCAGGCCCAGGACCCAGGAGAGGCCTGGGAGGCAGAGCCCAGGGCCAGAGGCCCCTGGGACGGATCAGGAGGGAGGCCTCCAAGGGCCGACTCAACGAGTGGGGCTCGGGTCAGGAGAGAGAGCCACACTGAGGAGAACCTCCCGTCAGGAGAGGCGCTGGGCTGGACCAACTGCCGTCCAGGGACCGGCCTGGGCTCGGGGACTGGCCTGAGGCTCAGTAACTGGAGAGCAGGGGCCGCTCACGACCTGCCCGTCTGGATTCTGCAGGGCTTTGGGGATGGCAGGTGGGCGGGTGGGGCTGGACTTCCAGCAGAGGCACAGGCCCTGAAGCGGTCCCCTGGGCAGACAGGCTCAGAACGGGACCTCGGGAGCGCCCACAGCGGAGCCTCACGCCACCCACACTGCGGGCTGGGGGCAGCCGGGCTGAACATGCCCTGGAGATAAGCTGACAGCCTGCGAGCCCCCTGTCCCGGCGGTGCACTTCAAGCAGGAAGCAGAAGGGAGGAGCCTGCAGATTTCTAAGTGGGGAGGGGTCTCGGGAGAGGGGCGCCCGGGAGGGCGGTCCCCGGGCGGGGGGGCTCACCTGGGCCGGGCGCCGGGCCGGGCAGGGGCGCGCCTGCCGCTCGCCCAGGCAGCGCTGCAGCCGCCGCAGCTTCTCCTCCTCCAGGCGCACCGCGTGCTGGCGCTGCCGGCGCACCTGGCGGCCCAGGTTCCCCTCGCGGCACAGGCGCCGCGCCGCCTCGGCGATCTGCAGCTGCAGGGCCAGCTGGCGCTCCAGGCTGCTCAGCGGGTCCTGGAGGAGGACGCGATCAGCGATCCTGGGCAGCCCCCTACACTCCCCCTGGGACCCAACCGGCAGCCTCGAGCCAAGCCCGCGGGGCGGGGGGCCGAGGTGGACACATTCCCGTCCAACCGAAGGGCAGACGAGCCCAGGGGCTCTGCAAACCCTCACAGCACAGGGCGGGGCCGAGGGCGGGATCCACCAACACGGCTCTCCACCAGGGCTGAGAAAGAGGAAGACAGGCCGAGGGCCGAGCCACCCGCCCGTCCAGGCAGCTGCCCGTCGGCCCTTGGGGGGGACTGGCCCAGCGTCCTCCCTTGAGACCCCGGCCCTTCCAGTTCCTGCCCAGGCAGGGCTTCCCGAGGCCCCTGTGGGTGACGAGTGGGCGGGGCCCCTTGTCCACCGGGGAGCCAAGGGCCCAGAGCGGTGGGGCAGTGGCCTGGGGACAGGGCCGTCTGCCTCGGGGACCCAGGATGGCGCCCGGCAGACTCACCTCCCTGTGCAGGGCCCACTCATCCAGCTTATAAGCGGCTCCGATCCTGCGGCGGACGGTGGGGGCCTTCTCCCGGGTTTGAGGGGAAACTCCGCAGGCAGGATGCCCGTCAGCTCCTGCAGGGGGGAACGAGGTCGCGCCAGGCGGCTGTCACCCTGGGCGGAGCACTGTCCAGCAAGCGTGCGAGGCCCGTGCCCGCCCGGCTCCCACCACCTCTGCCCACCCCTGGTCCAGGGCTGTCCCTCCTGCTCCCTGGGGCCGGGCCTCTGCACGTGCCCCGGGCGCCTCCATCCACATAGCCCCTGCGGCCCCTCCCCCAGCGGTGCTGTGGGGCCCCCCAGGGAGAGCCTCGGTGGGGTGGCACCCGACCCCTGACTTTCAGCCCCACCCCGCAGCTGAGCGGCCCTCACCGCCTCCCGCAGGCAGAGCCTCCTCAGCTCCTCCAAGCAGGCTTCCAGCCGCTCCTCCAGAGCCCGCTGCTGCTTCCGCACGGCGTGGGTCAGCTCCTTCCCGGGGGACACCGGGCTGTCGGGGCCTGCTGAGGACAGGGCCGTGTGCTCAGGGGGCCGGTCCCGGCTGCCTGCCTGCCCGCCCCAGCCCGGGCGGTGATGCACACTCGGGCTCACAGTCTCAGGCCTATCCAGACTGTGGGCCGGCTGCCAAGGTGCTGTCACAGCCGCAAACCAGCTCGTTTCCCGCCACCCAGTGGCCGGTGACCACTCGGAGGACGGGCGGCACCACCAGCCTTATGCGGGGCGGCCGCGGTCAGGGTTTACCCCTTCCCATCCCACCCTCCACCCACGGCCGCTGACGGCTTTCTCTGCTTCTCCTCTCGCTCTCACACGCAGGCACACACTCCACCCACAGCTCTTCTCTCTGGTCCTCCATCCAAACCAGTCCCCACTGGGCCCACCAGCTTGCATGGACCAGAGCCTCAGCCCCTCACCCGAACCAGATAAGATTTTCCAGCTTCTGAGGGATCGTGGAGCCAAGGGAGAGCACTGCAGATACTTGCCCAGACAGGACCCACGCTCCCGGCCAGACCCCCAGAGAGGAAAGCCCTCCAGCCCTCCTGGTGTCTGCCCTGCAACCCTCGGGGTCCTGAGCCTGGGATGCACGGACTCAGGGAATGGAGGCGTCGGGGGCTCGGGGGGCTCGGGGACTGGGGAGCCTGAACCACTCACCTGACTGCAGGATGATGCCGCTGTCCGTGTCGCTGACCTCGTCCTTGCTGTCCATGGTGGGCTTCCGGGAGGAGGGGCTGAGGAGGAGGAGGGGCTGATGCCCTTCCCAGCCCAGGCCAGGACACAGAGGCGGCCTGGAGTTTCCCCAGCTTTTAAAAGAACAACAAAAAAATGCAGAGGTAAAGCCCCAAGCTTCCAGACAGCTGATTAGGCGGATGCGTGAGGGCGGGGCCACGGAGTAGCAACCTGGCCTCCGGGAGAGGGAGTCTGGGGGTGGGGGCAGCCTCGGTGCTGGGGTGACCCGGCCCTGGGTGGACTCTCAGCCCAGTCTAGACAGCCACTGCTGCCCCACCCCACCCAGAGAAGACTCGAAGCCCGGGGGTAACAGCAGGGCTGGCCCCAGGGACCGGGACACCAGGGAGGAAAACCGTAGGGAGAGCGAAGGCAGAGGATGAAACGGGGAGGACAGGCCTGGGAGGGCAGTGTCTGTGCCAGGAGGCCCACCGCGCACCCTGCCCCGTGGGGGAGGCCTGTGTGTGCACCCGCAGCCCAGGCCCCCTGCTGTCTGCACCAGGCTGTCCATCCGAAGGCAGGTGCCCAAAGCCTCCCGCCAGCTCTGGGCTACCCATGACGGGAGGGGAGACCGCTCGGAGGGGAGAGCAGGGCACTACACCCCCCAGCCAGGAGAGACACAGCGTGCACGTGTGTGTCTGTGTATGGGTGTGTGTGTGTGGGGGGGTGTACATGTGAGTCTTTGTGTGTATGTGTCTGTGGATATGTGTGTGTGTATGTGTCCGTGTATGTATGTGTCTGTGTATGTGTCTGTGTGTGTCTATGTGTCTGGGTATGTGAGTGTGTGTGTATATTTGTGTGTGTGTGTGAGCAGAGGGTGCCCACAGCAGAAGCTGCCGAAGCGCAGGCACCGGAAGGTGGCAGCCACCCCGCCTCCCTGGCCTGGGAGCACGCGTGCAGCTCAGGAGTGCTCCCAGGGGAGCGACCGCTGGCACCAGCGACCCCACCAGCCCGCTGTCCCCACAGAGCCCGCGGCCGCGGTCCCCACAGAGCCTGCGGTCCCCACGGAGCCCGTGGCCGCTGGCTGGAGCGGGGGTGGGGAGGCCGGGCGGGGCCCCGGCAGGCGGCCTGGAAGGAGAGCCAGCCACCTCCTCACTGAGTCAGCCATTGAGCAACAGTCCAAAAGTCCTTCCGAGTTTCTGTCTGGAGCTTATCCTGCCTCTCCTCAGGGCACGCCGCAGCGCGGGGGAGGTGGGCTGGTCAGCTGTGGGGAGGAGGCGGCCTCGGAGGCTGCGCCCCAAGCAGGGCAGGTGTAGGGAGAGGCCCTGCCGAGCAGGCCAGGGAGCATCCCACTGCCCGCGCACAGCCGTGCAGACCCACATCAGAGCATGGCCAGCAGAGTGCCTTGGGCATCAGCTAAGCCTAGCCCTACAACAACCTGTGCCTGCAGGTCGGAGTTGCGGTCCTCCAAGGAGGCCTAGAGAATGCACGGCGGGACCATGTGGGCCCTGTGCAGAGATGCCGCGCAGAGGAACCGATACCAGGGCACACAGGGCGAGCTACCTCTGCCCAGCCCATCCTTCCCAGATGCTCCTTCCTCCTGGAGCTGGAGCCGGACAGAGGGCAGGCAGCTCCCCTGAACCCCCCGTCCCCCACGTCCAGCCTGAGCCTCCCCAGAGGCTGGGCTCAGCCTGGCCTGAGCGACGAAGCGAGGCCATCTGGGTGAGCATTCCCGCTTGGTCAGGGGAGGGAAGCCATCAATTAGTCACACTTACTAATTATTAACCACTCAGGAGTTGCCCTGGGAAGCGGTGACAACCTGGCCGGCTTCTCAAGCCCCTGTGCTGTTGCAGGGAGCAAGAGGGGATGGTGGTACTGAGGGCATCGGCTGGCCGCACACTCCCCTCGGAGCCCCGACTCTCCATCCAAGGTCAGGGGCGGGCACTCTGGGGCCCCCAACTTGAGCATGGACCTCGGAGCCTGGGATTCAAGCCTGGGTCCTGCCGCTGCCGCTGGGATCTAGGGAGCTCACCTCACCTCACCCGCCAGGGGGCCCCGTCCTCACCAGTGAACACTGGACAGCACCCCAGCTGCTGATCACTCCCCGCCCTGAACGTGAACCTCTGGGCCAGCGTCAGGCTGAGACAGAAGCCTCAGCCGGGCAGCAGTCCCTCCAGAGGGGCTCCCCGGCTGCAGGGACCCTGCGTTGGGGCCTCGTCTCAGCCCATGAGCACCCCCCGCCCCCTGGCCGGGCTCCCGGGCCAGCTGGCTCCTCGCCCCAAAGACCCATGCCGGCTGCCTCGCCTCACCTGTGTCCAGGTTTCCGTCCAGGCGTCAGGGAAACACCCCCTGGTCTCGGTTAGGGGGCTGAGGGGCCCAGCGTGTGGCCTCAGGGTGTGCCAGGCCACCCCGCACTCCGACCCAGGGTGGCTCCGCGCGCGCGGACGGCCGACTGCTGGCCCTCCCTGGGGCCCGCCCGCGTCCCTCCCAGGCTGCCGGGCCAGGGGAGCCAGGTTACTTGTTCCGACTTGAGTCAGAGGGAGGAGCGGTGAGCAAGCCCTTCCCTGTACAAATCCTGCCGCCCAGGCAGCTCGGGCCTCTGCACTTCCGGGGGCAGCGGGGGATGGGGACCAAGGGCTCCCCGCAGGAACCCCAGGAGAAGGTAGCGGGGTCAGGCCTTCAGGGCCTCCAGGGCCCCGACCGCCCCCAGGTTCCCAACCTGCACAGCGCCCGCGCGTGGGGAACACCAGCGAGAAGCCTGCATGCTGATGAGTCCCTGCTCCCCTCACTGAAGTGGGGCTCAGGCCAAGCCAGGTTAGAAACCCCAGGCTGGGCCATGGCCCTGGAACTCCAAGCGGGGGGCTTCGGGGTCCCAAACTGGGCCAGGCTGTTCCCTCCTCTGACCCCAGACGTCTCCCGCCAGGACCATCAAGGCCACACCCGCCCTCTTCGTCACTGACATCCCCAAACACCGGGGGCTTCATGAACCCCCAGGTCCCCACTCCACCGACCCTCAGGCAAACCCAGCACTGTTGAAGTTGAGCCTGTTTCATCAGGGAAGCAGGGCCAGGGCGGCCAGTGGTCCATCCCCAGCAGGAAGAAGGCCTTCCCTGGTGGCTCAGCTGTTAAAGAATCCGCCTGCAAGGCAGGAGACGCCGGTTCCATTCCTGGGACGGAAAGGTCCCCTGGAGAGATGGATGGCTGCCCACTCCAGTGTTCTGGCCTGGAGAATCCATGGACTGAAACAGCCCAGCAGCTTCCAGTCCACGGGGTCGCAGAGAGCCGGAACGACTGAGCGGCTAAGCACTCAAGCGCAGCACGGGAGGAGGAAGAGGACAGGTGCCGCCCACGCAGAGACCCCCAGGGCTGCCCGCCACGGGCCTCGCCCCGGGGTCCCAGCACTACACACATTTCCAGATGGCTCCCCAACACCCAGCCCCCAGCCCTGGAACCCAAAGGCCACCCCCCTCCCCCAGCCCCCTGGGAAGGGACAATAGGGGACGTCACCCCAAGCATCTCCCACAGAGCCGTGTCCGGACACAGGCAGCCCCTGCTGCTCTACACACCCCCATGCCCCTCATGCTCCTGCACACACCCTCTTTCCAAAGTGCGAGCTAGCGCCCTCCAAGCTGATCACCCCTGTCCTTCCCAGGCTGAGGCTGAGGGGGCTCCAGCAGGGGGCAGCCCCCCGTGCTGGGGGGCCCACCCTGGGTCCCCAGAAGCACCGGCAGCCTCTACCCCTGTGCCTCCCCATCCCCTCCAGGTTTGTCAGTCTTCCCACAACAAATAGGAGACCCTGAGGCACACCCAGACTCCACCTTGCCCATCCCCCAGCAAGGGGAGGTGATGGAAGCTTCAGAATCAGCTTGCAGCATATTTTTTAATACATTATTTTAGGTGAAGAGAATCACTAAGAGAATCAATTATAATGAAATGCAGTTCTAAAAACCAGACAACACAGTAAACTGTACATGTTTCTCTATTAATATTACACAGGATCCAGTAGTCTGGCAATTCTGTATGACCAACAGCACTCCAGGTTCCTAGACGCTGTTCCATCGGCTCTGTGACCTGACGCCCTCTGGCATCTATTAACGGCAAATCACAGCAACTGCCAATGGCATCTTGTCTTCATAACTGAAGGCAATGTCAACTTTCAGTAAAGACTGATGAAAAATAAACCTCTTCCCATCTGAGTGCAAGACCCTCGGAATTCATTCTATCCACCGATGCTCCGGTGCCCATTCATTGCTGTTCAGTGGGTCAGTCGTATCTGACTCTTTTCGACCCCATCCATGGACTGCAGCACGCCAGGCCTCCCTGTCCTTCACCATCTCCCAGAGCTTGCTCAAACTCATGTCCATTGAGTCGGTGATGCTATCCAACTCTCTCATCCTCTGTCATCCCCTTCTCCTCCTGCACTCAATCTTGCCCAACCTCAGGGTCTTTTCCATGCCCACGGACCCAGTTAAGAACCCCGTTCTTGGGTAACGCCCCATCTCTGAGTTCAGGAAGAGGAGGACAAGGATCAGGCCGTGTGCTGACCCTCAGGAGGCCTCAAAGATCCTGTGCTCCCTCAAATTCACCCGCAGCATTTCCCAGCCCAGCAGGCTGTGGACTCGGAGTGGGACGGGTAACCCAGCTCTCCCAAGAACCCTGAGAAGTGGATCTCCCTGGACCCCATGCCCTTCGATTCATGGTACCCAGGGGGAGGTTCGCATTCCAGAGGTCTGCTGGACGGCACCACTCTGCTTCCATCCAGCACCCTGAGACCTACATGCCAGAGCATCATCAATCACCAGGACCACCAGTCGGTGAGGAAGCGGGGTTTCCTAGAATACTGGAATCTGATCTTTGAAAGGAGAAGCTGCATCCTGAATCAGGACTCTCCCACCTCCTGCATCCATCCACTCTCCATTATGTTTTTAAAGTTCCTCCTGTAAGTTCCGTGTGACACACGAGGTTGGAAGTTAAAGCAAGGGGGTGTGACCATCCCCCAATCCCCACCAGCACCCAGCAAACACCAGTCTCGGGGACTCTGAAAATTTCACCAGTCACCAAACTGGTGGTCAGCGGCTGTCTTCCCTTTCCAGCAGTGAAAAGAGAAAGGAGGGAGTCATCCCGAGACTCTTCAGGCCCAGGAGGTGGGAGAGGGTTCCTTAAACTGTTTCCTTTCCCCTGTGCTCCCCTCCCGCTGGGAAAGGTGCTCGCCTCCAGCCAGCGACGAGGGAGTGGGGCAGGGACGGCGGACTCCACGACGGCCTGGAATGCGCCCTGGAATCAGACCTCTAGGCTCGCCTCCAAAAGCCCCTTTGTCCGGTCCACCCCCGCTCCCCTCCCCCACCGCGCCCTCCGCGTCCCGGCGGCCCGAGGCTCGGCTCCTTTTGTCTGGCTTCCCGGAACCTGCCAGGGGGTCCGCAGGCGTGGGGAAGGTCGGAGGAGAAAGGGCGAGGAGACGGAAACGCGCCTTTTCGGTAGGGATTCGGAATTCCCACCCCCGGCGAGTTCGCCCACTGCCCGCCGGGGCCTCTCCGCCTCGGCGGAGGACCGGGGGTAGGGGCTCGGCCGCCCCGGCCCCGCGCCGCGCCCCGGCGCTGCCCTTACCTGTCCCATGGAGGTCCCGCGCCGCCCGCCTGCCCCCGCGCCCCCCGCGCGCGCCTCGCCGCCTCGGGACCTGCTCGTCCAGGCCGGCTCTCCTCCCCCGCGACTCCTCCCGGCCTCCCCGCCCCGGAGGTATTTCATTTAACTTCGGCATTCGCAGCATCCCAAATGTTAAAGATCCCAAGACATCTGTCCCCTGGGGCGTACCAAGGCCCAGAGGAGGGAGGGGGAGGACGCGCGCAGAGACCCGAGATTCCGCGCCGGGAGCCGGGGCGGGGCCGCGCGGCGGGGCGGGGGGGCGCCCGCGGTGGGGGGCTTCCCGCGGGGACCCCGGCGCGGCGGGGCCGGCCGCCTCCCCCGCCTCCGGACGGGCGCGCCGCGGGAGCCCCCCACGCCGCCAGTTCCCGCGGCCCGGCGGGGAGGCTCCTCCCGGGCCCGGGGCCGCCTTCCCTCCGCGCGCTCCGGCCGGCCCGGCGGCTTCCGCGCCTGGAGAGCCAGGCTGAGCGAAGGGGGGGCGCCGCGCCCCCCCCGCCGGGCCCTCTCCGCCCTGCCCTCTCCCCCTCGTCGGGCCCCCGCCCCCCCGCCCCCGGCGGCCGCGGCCCGGCCCGGCCCGGCCCCTCCCGCGGGTGGTGGACAGGCCGGGAGCGGGGGGCGCGCTCGGGGGCTGACGGAGCTTGCGCCGCGCCCGTCATTCATTCGCTCACCCGCCGGATCGGGCCGCGCTGAGGAGCTCCTACTAGTGCTCCTCCCGGCGGGTCAAAGTTCAAGCGCTCCCCTCCCGCCCCCCGTCCCCCCCTCCAGCATCCCCGAGCTAGAGGCGCGGTCAGTAGGCAGCAGGGTCGGAGAAGGAAGGCCCACAGCACCGAGCGGGGGGGACCGGGGGGCTGACCCCGGCCGAGGATCGCACTGCCTGCCCGAGGGGGCCGTGCCGGGAACCGGGGATCGGGGCAGGAGAGGAGCCCAGGGCAGCGGCGACAGGACGCGCAGAAGCCCAACGGCAAAGGACCCCGGGAGGGTCTGGGAGCTGAGGGAGCTTGGGGTGTGGGGTAAGGAGGAGGCGACGGTCGAGGAGACTGGAGCCGCCGGCAGGGGACCGGGACGCAGGGCCGCTCCGGCCGGTTGTCCAGGATGTGCTGTGCTTCAAACTAGGAGGACAAGCGCACCCAGGCTCCACCCACCAAGCCCCGGGTCTCGGCCAGAGGCACGTCTGCCTAGAGGCGGTGGCTTTTTCCAGTCTGTACGGAGGCACCAGGTGAGCTGGGCTTCCCTAGTAGCTCAGACGGTAAAGCATCTGTCTTCAATGCAGGAGTGATCCCTGGGTCCGGAAGACTCCCTGGAGAAGGAAATGGCAAGCCACTCCAGTATTCTTGCCTGGAGGATCCATGGACAGTGGAGCCTGGTGGGGTACAGTCCATGAGGTCACAAAGAGCCACACATGACTGGGCAGCCAACACACACTCGCTGAGCTAAGCTGGCTGTAGAGCCACGTGGGCTAAGGATTGAAGATCTTTATCCTGAATTGAAGAAAAGCTCCAGGGAAACAGAATTAATAGGATTTTCCCGCACCCCATCTGTGTGTACAGACATACAGAGAGAGAGGAGTTGGTCCATGATACTCCGAGGCTGACAGGGCCCCAGCCTGCAGGATGGACTGGCAGGCTGCAGGCCCAGGAAGGGGCCACAGTCTGGCTCCAGAGGCTGGCTGCTTGCAGAACTCCCTATTTACTGAAGTCAATCTTTTTGCTGTTCTGGCCTTCACATGACTGGACGTGGCCCGCCACACCATGGCAGGTCCTTTGCTTGGCCTGCCGGCCTCGATTGTTTACTTCAGTGTTGATCTCATCTAAAAATACCTTTACAGAAACATCTGGAATAACATTTGACCAAATCGCTGGGTGCAATGGCCTAGCCAAGTTGACACATAAAATTAACCATCACACTACTGAAGACTGCTCTTCCTAGAACAAGCTGGGAAGACTGGCACAAGTGATTGGCACAAGGAGGGTTGCAAAACAAGGGAACCACAAAAGACAGTGTCCAGACAAGGGTGACAGAGCCTGGATTCAGCCTGTGGCTTTGGGAGGGGGAGGGCATGGGGTAGTCCAGAGCTATCTGGGAGTGAGACCTGGCCTGACTCCCGAGTGACTTACTAAAGACACGGCAGGAGGAAGGGGAGGAGCTGGGGCTTCCCAGGTTTCTGGCTTGAGCTCAGGGTCAGGTGAGGTCATTTCAGGCCGCGCGTGGTGATCAGGAAGGGCTGCAGGGAGGGCTTGGGAGCCACGGCATGGCTGTAGCTGCTGTGCTGGATGAGACCGCCCAGGAAGGGTGTGTGGGATGAGGAAGGACCAGCAGGTAAACTCCAGGAACGCTTAAGGGGTGAACAGGTTGTAAAGTGCCTCCAGTGGTGAGCATGAGTGTTATTTTTTGTTGCTGTTACCGGTTTGGGCCCATCATTTTTATTTTTATAACTGTATTATTTTTTCTTCATTAAACTTTTTACTTTGTATTGAAGTATAACCAGTTAACAATGTTGAGATAGCTTCAGGTGCACAGCAAAGGGACACAGCTTAAAGTTACATGTATCCCTTCTCCCCCAAACCCCCTCCCATCCAGGCTGCCACATAACACTGAGCAGAGTCCCCTGTGCTGTATAGTAGGACTTTGTTAGCTATCCGTTTTAAATAGAGCAGTGTGTACATGTCCACTCCAGACTCTCTAGCTATCGCTCCCCCAGACACCTAAGTTTGTATTCTAAGCCTGTGAGTCTGTTTTATAAATAACTTGGCATGCGTCATGTCTTTGTGGATTCCCATGTAAGGGATGTCATACAGTATTTCTCCTTCTCTGTCTGACTTACTTCACTCACTATGACAGTCTTTAGGCCCATCCATATTGCCGCAAATGGCAGAATTTAATTCTTTTTAATGGCTGAGTAATAGTCCACTGTATATATATGTGCCTCATCTTTATCTGTTCCTCTATCAATGCATGTTTAGATTGGTAAGCATTATTATTACTCACACAACAGAATGGTTTGTTGAGGTGTTGATTTGTAGCCCCGCCACCCCCCAGTCACCTTTGTCGTTTCTCTGGGTGGGACACAGTGGCCGCCTGCAGGCTTCAGCTCTGAGCCCACTGGGACAATGCCAGGGGTCCTCCTGAGGAGCAAGGGCAGGGACATGGCTTTGACGGGAGATGGACTGTGAGCAGGAGCAAAGATGCCCTGTGCTTCAAGCACCCCTTGCCTCCCAGCACGGCCCCCAGGAGAGGACGAGACCCACGCAGGGATAGGGGTTGAGAGGTGGGCCCCAGATTGCTGGCCTCAAGTGATTCTTGCCCTGCACCCGTCCAGGGTGCAGGAGCCCCGGTTACAGAGACTCCTGCGGGCCAGAGCAACTCTGAGTCAGATGGCAGCCCTCCCTTGCTTCCTGGGCTCCCCTGAGCCTTCAAGGACATTGTATGAGAAAACAGAATTTCTTGCCATCCCAGCAGGCCCAGGACAGAATCAAACTGGTTTAATCAGAATAGGGGAAAAGTGGAAGCAGTGACAGACTTTATTTTGGGGGGCTCCAAAATAACTGCAGATGGTGACTACAGCCATGAAATTGAAACACTTGCTCCTTGGAAGAAAAGCTGTGACCAGCCTAGACAGCATATTAAAAGCAGAGACATCACTTTGCTGACAAAGGTATGTCTAGTCAAAGCTGTGGTTTTTCCAGTGGTCATGTATGAATGTGAGAGTTGGACCATAAAGAAGGTTGAGCGCTGAAGATTTTATGCTTCTGAATTACAGTGCTGGAGAAGACTCTAGAGAGCCCCTTGTACTTCAAGGAGATCAAACCGGTCAATCCTGAAGAAAATCTACCCTGAATATTCACTGGAAGGACTGATGCTGAAGCTGAAGTTTCAGTCCTTTGGCCACCTGATGCGAAGAGCTGACTCACTGGAAAAGACTCTGATGCTGGGAAGACTGAAGCGGGGGAGGAGAAGGGGACAGCACAGGATGAGATGGTTGGACGGCATCATCGATTCAAGGGACATGAGTTTGAGCAAACTCAGGGAGACAGTGAAGGGCAGGGAAGCCTGGTGCGCTGCAGTTCAAGAGTCCGACACGACTGAGTGACTGATAACAGCAACAAAAGAGGTAAGGGGACATCCCTGGGGGTCCGGAGGTGAAGGCTTCACCTTCCAGTGCAGGGGGTGCAGATTCAACCCCCGGATCAGGAGCTAAGACTCCACATGCCTCATGACCTAGAAACCAAAACTTAGCAGCAATATCGTGACAAATGCAATACAGACTTAATTGCACAAAAAGGAAGTAATATGTGTGTCTTGAGAACCCGAATTTGTAGCAACCTTGTCATCTTCCTTTACAGATAAGGACACTGAGGCCCAGGGAAGCTGAATAGTTGAGTTAAAGGCACACAGCAGCCAGGGGCTGATGTGGGGCTGCAAGGTGGGCGTCTCTGATGCGAGAGCCCTAACCTGTGGCTGTAAAACTCCAGACGTGTAAAGGGACCCGAGGCGGAGAAGGCAGGGCGCAGGTCGAGGACGAGAGCTGCGGTCTCCAGCTCAGCCACTGGGGGCCGGGGGGCAGCGGAGGGCAGGGCAGCAGCGCCGGAGGAGGCATGGCGGGGTCGAAAACTCAGACTCTGTCCCAAGGGGTCGGGCACCGGAAACGTGGTCCCAAGGAAAAGACAAAGCTGGAAATGCACATTTCCCACATGAGATCAAATGGTAGCCTTCGGTTATCTATCAAAAATCCAGGGGAGGCCTGGCCCTGGGTGGGAGGTGTTGCTCCCCCGCCGCCCTAGGAGCCCCGAGCGAGCACCCGCAGACGCTGGGCTTGGGAGCAGAAAACGGGTCTCACCGGGGCCTGGCCCGCCTCAGCCGGGGAGGGAGGGGCTGCCGCTCGGGAGAGACCACCGAGCCGACCGTCCGCCTCGTCCCCGCCCCCTGGGTGAGGAGGCGGGGCGGGCCCCGGTCAGGCCAGGGGCGTCTGGTGGCCTGTCTGCACCCCAGCCCTCCCGGCGCGCCCCGTGGAGGGGCCGCCCGGCCCCGCTGACTCGGCCCTGCGGAGGACGAGGACGGGGGCTCGCCTCCCGCCCGCCGCGGCGGCCCAGACGGTGCCCGGCGGGCGCCCTCGCCTAAGCCGTTTAAACGGAGACGCGAAATAACTCGGAGCCCAGGCCCCGGGTCGCCCTGGACCGCGTGCGGCGCTGCCAGAAGCCGGAGCCCTCGCTGGTGAGTGACTCCGCGCAGAACCCTCCCGGGGGTCGAGCCCGCGGGCTTCATTCCTCTTACTTTCAAGGGACGGGAACCGACCCGGGCCGGGCGCGAGGCCGAGCCGCTGCGGGGCCGACGGGCGGGGCCGGGAGGGAGCCCACCGCCCGGGGCGCGGCAGCCCCGCGCCGGCTCCCGGCCCATCCCCGGCGCCGCCTCCGCCCCCCCCGCCCCGCTTCCTCTCCCGGCCCCGCGTCCGCACCGCCCGCCGCGACCACCAGGGCCGACGGTTCCCGGCCTCCGTGCGCCGCGGGCGGAGCGGGAGGGGCGCCTGCCGGTCCCGGCGCCCTCACCCGGCGCGGGCTCAGCCTCCCTCGCCGCCCCCGGGACCCCGGCCCCCGGCCCCGGCCCCCGCCGCCCCCTGCACCTGCCCTGGGACCACGTGGCCCCGCCGCCCCGCCGCCCTGGCCGCCCCCTCTCTCCTTTCTAGAGACCCGAGAGAATTGGGAACTCGAAGGAAAGAGCGCGCGTCGTGTTAAAAAGTAAGACAACCGCAGACAGGGAAGCTAAGTAGCAGCGCAGGGGAGGCGGGCGTCGTGGGGGTCTTTGCGCTGGAGCCCAGCCTCCAGCCCCGTGGACGCCGGGCCCTGGGGGGCGCCCAGAGGGCGCTCTGCGCAGAGCTCCCCACGTGCCTCCCGGGCTGCACCCCGAGCGCTGCCTGCCTGTCAGCCGGCAGCTGGTGGACCCTGTCCCTCCCGGATGAGGGTGGGGGACGTGAGGACCAGGCCCTGGGGGCAGACCCCCGCCACAGGGCCTCCGCGTGCTGCCCCAGGAAAAGGCTGAGGACTGGGCAGCTGGGCGGGGGCGGGGGCGGGGGAGCCGCTGCTCTCCCCAGGGCTGGGTGTCGCCAGCACTCCAGGGATCCCGCCCTTCTCAAAGGTCTGGGCTGGAGGCGCCTCTAAAATAGACTGGACGCCTCCCCCACCCCCGCCCCGGGGCCTTTTCATCACTCCACCGCCAGCTGGGCGGCTCAGGTTCTCAGTTTAGGAGAAATGTTGAAATACATGTGTTTTGGAGTCAAACAGCCTCAGTTTCTTGCTCTGTAGAATGGGGGTGATGGGATCACTCGTGGTGGTGATGAGGGTGAAGAAATCATGCGGATGAAGCGTGCTCTGCTCACAGTAAGGTCCCAGTAGAAGGTGGTGATTTGTTAAAAGACGTTTTCTCAACACTCTGGTGGTCTTGCCTGGAGAATCCCAGGGACGGGGGAGCCTGGTGGGCTGCCATCTATGGGGTTGCATAGAGTCAGACACGACTGAAACGACTTAGCAGCAGCAGCAACATTCTTATCTTTAAAAATAAAGTTTTTCTTCTTTCTCACACTCAGGAAAAACTAATAATATTTCTGCACGATAATTGCATTTTCATGTTCCAAAGCTGTTCAGCAGTGGCCAGGTTTCACTTCCTCCTGTTTAGCAGCTCCAGGCTTCAAAAGGCAAGCCCCCTCCGATGACCAGGCCACTGGTTTGTGGCTGTGACGCCGGCTAGCTGAAAACAGGCTGGTGCGTCACCGTTCGGCGCCTCTCAAACTACCCAGTGATGAGGAAGCCGGGGAAGGGGTGTTCTGAAGGGAGGGTGTTTTGAACTGAGGTCGGACTCCGTGGAAATGGTCCTTGAGGGCAGCTACATGTGACCTTTGCCCTCCCGCCCCAGAGCTGTGGCCCCAGCTGCTCCTGCCCCCACCCTCTCTGACTGGGGGAGCAGGGCGATGCACCTCCATCGATGTGTTCAGATACATGCTCACCAAAGTGTTCTGGGTGGTCTGATCGCTCTGTGGGGGGCTTGTGGGTCCCGAAGAGTGGCGGGGGAGGCCCCAGACAGGCTGCTGGGTGGGGGCATGACACGTGATGAGCAGAAGCCCCCAGGCTGGAACCAGAGGGGAGGCCGCCCAGTGTGTTCGAGAAACCTCAGATGCTTCCCTGGCGCCTTGCATGCTGGGAGATGGGTGCTTGCCACGTTCTCACCTGCTGTGAGGAGCTGGGTGAGAAGCAGTGCCTGTGCGTCCAGAGGGCAGTGTGGGCCGGGGGACATAGCGCCTGGGCTTTACCAGGTCTGCGTGAGCTCGTGTTGCCAAAATGTACTCCTGTGTGTGTGCAATTTCCGAGTAATTAAAAGAGCTCAAAACTTAATGTGAAGATTTCCCGACGTTAGTAAGAGTCAATTAATAATATAATGAACTCCCATTTATCCATCATCTAGACTTAGTAATTATTGGCATTAACCTCTGTTTCCACAGTTTATTTTTTTCTTGAGTGAAATATTTTAAACAAAATCCCAGGCTTCATAACTTACAACTTCTAAATGTTTAGAGTGCATCTCAGGAAAAAAAAAAGAAACAAAACCAGCCTGGACCGTTTTCTTCTATAGTCGTGTGACTGTTTGCACCGTTGGATCTTAGTGCCGCCCAACCACGTCCGTGTGGAGGCCTCCAGCTGCCCCAACACTCTCCCTGAAGCCGGCCGCTTGCGTCCAGACCCAGCTCGCCTGCGCGCTGCGTTCTGCTCCCTCGGGCTTGTGCGCCCCCACCCGAGCTCCGCCTCTGAGACAGGCCCCACCCCGGGTGCTCCGACTGCTCCTCCCGTGCATTTAACTCGCTCCCGACCCCGCGCTTCCCACACATGCAGTTTAGCCTTGACTGGGATGCTGGCTTCTGTTTTGGGTGAGAACACCTTGGCAGGTGACCGACAGCCCCAAGGTGGAGCCGACCAGGGGGTTCCGGGTGACGGCGGCCCTCCACCGTCCACTGCTTCCCCCTCGTCACTGTGGGCGGCCTCGGGCACCCAGCCGCCCCCAGCTCCTGCCAGCCTCCACCGCTCGGTTTCAGTATCTGTCCATCTAACAGACACCCACCACTGTGGTCTGAGTCGCCTCGTTACGCCTGCACAGGGAGATTTTCTATGTCTATTTAAAATAATTTTTTTCTTAAAAAGGGATAAACTTCACAGGATGTGAGCAATTGCCTTCTTAGTGACCTGTTCCCCGTGCAGACTGTGACAGGGAAACCTCAGAGGACGTCCACACTGGTGTGCTGTGCTTCACAATAACCTCCCTGTTGGCACCGCACAGTGGGCGCGCCTCGGCAGGCTCTGCTGACGTGTCTTTCCTGGCTCAAGTCTGAGAACACGGGGCGAGTGTGATCTCCCCGTGTGCGACCCAGAGAAGCAGCTTCCTGAACGTCAGAGAGCATTTGTGAGGTGGCTGAGGCGTGAACTCTCTGCAGAGCTCTCGTCAGCTGCTCGTTCTCTGGCCTCCCGTAAGGGCTTGTTCACAGCAGGGCCCAGGATGCTTGCGTTTCTGTGTATCTGGATAGTTTTGCCTTGACATTAATTTTTAATGGATTGATATATGGCTCTACCCTTTGCTGGGTGCATTTTATAAAAGTTTATATATTAAAATATATATAAGTAAATATATATATCATACATGTAATAAATATATATTTAAATATTTATTTTTTAAGAGCAAAAACTAGGTAAGTCTCTGAAGAACATGCTGGGCTCCCATTATGGGATTGTGGGCTCTGTGGGCTGACAGGGAGCAGAGGGGTCCCCTCACCCAAGCCCCCCAGGCTGGGGCCTTGCCCGCAGCTGCCCGCCGGTGCAGCAGTGGACGCAGCGCCTCAGCAGAGCGGTGGCCCCAGGGAGGCCCTCTGCCCCCCGCAGCGGCTGCTCTGGCCTCCGCAGAACACTCCAGGTCCTCGGGGCCACACGTCCTGGGTCTGCTCACAGGCTTGCCCTGGAGAGTCCCTGTGACTGACTGAGAAATCAGTGACGGACAAAAGTCACTCGGCCACAGGACAGCCTGCCTCGTGTGATTTTCAGTTTCAAGAAAAGGGAAAAACAGAGCTTTAGCCAAATTAAAGGTCCACGCAGTTTATGTCCCTCTTTGATGCCGTGCGTTTACAGCTCTGATCTTTCTGTGTGTGGGACGGAGACTCAAGGGATCAGCTTGTCCCGAGGAGGAGTGGGAGTCTTCAATTTCTCTAGGCCTGTGGCTTTGCACACAGGTTGGCACATGGTAAACACAAAATAAAAACGCGTTGAATCAGTGATTCTGAGAAGAGAAATCCCAAAATGTGGTATGACTCAGTTCTATCTAATGAATGTCTTTCTTGGTTTTTTTGCTCCCAATAATTACAGCAAGCGTACAGTGCTTATGCTGGGTCATACTGCCCTTCACAGATGAACACGTCTAGCTCTCACACTCCCTTTCTGATAAAAAGCACTAGAGGTGAAAAGAGATGAATGGCCAAGGTGGCGAGAAGACTAAGTCTTGGACCCACGGAGCAGCTGGTGTGCTTGAGTCAGTACCTTGGGTCTAAAATAATAATTCGGATTCACAGTCGATTTGATTTTCTGACAGTCTACCACCTACATGCCTTAAGAAAAGGAAATTGATTTCCTTGTGCAATAACTGAGACAGGGCAGGTTCATCAGCCTCTACTCTCCTACCATTAACGGATGACTTATTTCTACTCCTGCGATAGAGGAGGAGGAGGACCTGCCAGTTACCAGAGTTTTTATGGGTTTTTTTCCCTGGCTACAACAGATAAAGTTCCTGAAACAGTAAACTGTTTGAAAATAGGAAGTGAAGCAGATGAAGGCATATTAAGTCTCAACTGTCTTCTCTTGAACTTTCCTTGGTTAGCGGCTGTCTAGCTGTGTTGTACAAAACTTCTTTTTCAAATTCACATTCTAGAACACAAAATTACACTTAATTTTGCTCATCATTTTATATGAATAAAATTTGAAATGAGTTTAAATTTTGGAAAACAGTAAAGCACTGATGATAACTCTCATGAGCGCTTGGTTGTGTGACTGTGGTGCTCCTTTTCAAAGCGCTTCGTTGTTGAAGCTGCTGCTGTCGGAGGAGGTGGGGGGGTTTCCCATTAGAAGGAGCAGGAGGGTGAGATGGGTCACCCGAGGCCAGAGGGCAGGTAGTCCCGAGGAGGGCCAGCCGGGTGGCCTCAGGACCCCCACCCAAACCAGCCCTGAAGTGGGAGGAGGGGATGCCCTTGGGCAGGACATACTGCAGAGCGGGCAGGGCCCTTCGACCATCTGGATCTGGAACCCCATGCGTTACACAGGGCAGCTTGGTCCAAACGCCGCGGGGACGTCCACGTGGCAGCTAAGAAGACGGCTCATGACGCCTCCTGGAGAAGGAAAGGCAGAGCCCCTCGCAGTGGCAGCAGCGTGACCCGGGACCATAGGGGAGGGAGGGCCGGGGGCAGAGAGACCGCGAGCGCGGTGCAGTCAGGCTGCAGGGACCTGGGCCAGCTTCCACCCTGCACGAGCCCTCGTCTCTCTTCAGGAGGATCACAGGCCCGGGAAGGTCTGAGGCAACAGCTCCTGTAGTAAAAACCGGAACGAATTGAGCCTGCCCTCCAGCCTGCAACAATCCCAGCTCTGTGGCCCTGTGTGCACAGCACGGGGCGTGGGGACAGCCGGGGTGCAAGCAACCTGCTTTAGGGAGATCAGAGGGGAGACAGCAGCGTGTACACCAAAGACAGTCATTCTCAGAGCAGGGCGGCTAGGATTAATCACCCCCCACCCCCACTGTCTGGCACCTCTTCCTGGGGCAAACCACAGCCTCGCAGACCTGCAGCTGCTTTGCAGGCAAAGCCGAGCACCTTCTCCCGCTTCCCCCAACCCCCAGCAGGAGAGACCCGGGCAGCCAGGGGCGGGGTGGGGGGGCTGGGGCGTGGGCTTTGGCACCTGCCTCTCCCAGGCCTGACCCTGCCCTCAGCACACCTGGGACAAGGCCCACTCCCCTCTTAGTCTGCTGCCCAAGCAGTGCCTCCTGGCGGGGGGCAGGGAGCGGGTTGTATTGGTTTGCGTTGCTCAGAGAAACAGGATATACACACAAGACGCTTATTATAAGAAACTGCCCTCGTGGTCACGGAGGCCTGGAGGCCCCGAGGCCCCGGGGTCTGCACGAGGCAGGCTGGAGGCCCCGGAGGTCCCCTTCCCGGTTCAGCGGGAAGCAGGGGAGGCCTGGTGTCCCAGCTCCGCGACTGGTTGAGAGCCCGCCTGGTGGAGGGCCGTCCGCGCTCCTAGATCTTTGATTCAACTGTCATCTGAAACAGCCTGTGACCGGGCGCCTGTGGCCCCGTCGAGCTGACGCGGGAAGTTAACCGTCCCACTGGCCTTCTGAGAACA
The DNA here is from genome assembly GCA_917880005.1 of Nanger dama. NCBI lineage: Eukaryota > Metazoa > Chordata > Mammalia > Artiodactyla > Bovidae > Nanger > Nanger dama. Next base: position 47,347,158 of record CAKJTW010000013.1, on the reverse strand, counting down.
GCGGCAGGTCCAGCAGGCTGGCCTTCCCCCGGGCACCCTCTGCTTCAGCGCTAATGGGTGAGAAGCAGGGAGGCCAAGCTGGCAAGTCAGCGGAGGTGGGCGTGGGTGCGGGCTGTGGCCCAGGGTGTGGGGCTTTGAAGTCCTGCCCTGTGCGTCGCTCTGGCGAGTCAGCAAACCTTGGCCTCTGAGTTCCCATCTGTAAAATGGGGGTAATGGTACAAGTCCGCAAGGCTAGTTCCCCGAGCTTTCCAAGCCTCAATTTTTTCGTCTGGTGAACAGGGAGAGTGCTACTGTACCCGCCATAAAGTTGCTGGGAGGGTGATCAGGAGACCTAAAGCCCGCAGCCCTCTCCTGTGGTGCGTCCCCAGGAAATATTAGCCATTCTTTTAATACCTACTTCAGAGCAATATTGTAATGATACATTGTATAACAAAGGTCTTTGAGCAATATAATAACATAGTCATATTGTATTTTTCTTAAACTTGGGAAGACACCAAATTGGCAAATACCTTTTTTTACGATAATAATGCCTGCTGTTTGTTAAGGGTGTGGTGAGCAGGCACCCACAAGCCTCCAGAGAGAATGTAATTTTTTTCACAATTTGGCACAATGCACCAAAGTCTCAAATTGTTCATAACATCTGATGAATAATTTCACTTCTAAGAGTTTGTCCTGAAGAAAGAATCAGAAACGAAAATAAAGATTTTTGTACAAGAATGTTCATCACAGAATTACTTAAAAGAGTGTAAAATTTAAAAAAACTTTAAGGGCTTGTTAAATAAAGGTGGTTACATTTCATATAATGATGTAATGTTAAAAAAGGTGTTTAGAATAATATTCAATGACCTGATAAAATACGGCATATTGCCAAGTACAGGCCACAAAATACTATATACACAGCATACGTTCAACAGGCCGTCCCTGGTGGCTGAGACCCAGTGCTCCCGACGCAGGAGGTCCAGGCCAGGGAGCTAGACCCCGCACAAAACAACTAAGGCCATATAAATAAATAAAAATAAATATTTAAAAAGATATATTCAGTAAGCCATTACTGAGCGCTGATTTTCTGCCAGGCACTCTTGGGCACTCAGTAGACCCAGTGTTGGGTCCCACAGAGATTGATCACAATTTAGCTTGGAAAAAGCTTACCTGTGTTATATTACAATGTAATGCAAGGTGCTCAGGCGTGTCTGACTCTGTGGGCCAGTGGGGTGTAGCCTGCCAGGCTCCTTTGTCTGTGTGTATTATTAAAGTACACGGAAAAGAATATACATTTTCACGGTGGAATAATGAGTGTTTTCCACATTTTTCCATTATATTTTCTTATGATTTCTCTTTTCAAAAAACAAAGAACCTGCATTACTTCAAAAGTCAGGGGGAAGCTTACACTTTTAAGGAAAGGCCAGGCCTAGGTGACCAGCGTTGTGAGCTGGGTGTCGCATGGGAGGGGTGGCAGGCCCCGGGCAAGCCAGGAGGAGAGAGAGCACAGAGGCCTGAGCTGCCCTGTGCTTCTCTGTGCCGCTGACCGAGCCGCTTCCAAGCCGGGTCCCAACGAGGGTGAAATGAACTGATCGCTCCTGCCTGACCCCTCTGTGCGCCTTTGACAAACACCTGCTGTGCTGCAGGACTCAGGGTCGCCTTCCCCGGCCTGGCTCTCCCCGTCCATCTCTTGGAAGGAGCAAGACCGGCCTCCTGCCCTGCTGGCTGGTGATGGACACACGCAGGGGTCTTACGCAGTGCCCACTCTCCCGAGATGCAAGGGCGCTTTCAGTGAGCCCTCCGGTGACGGCAGGAGGAAGAGCGGTCTCACCTCCTCACCTCCTCCTCCCGCCCACCCAGCGCCTCTGCTTTCGGCTCCCCGAGGTCTTTCCACCCTTTGCCCCGTTGGACAGAGCTGAGGGTCTTGGCAGGAGCTGGGGGTCTTGGCAGGAGTGGTCAGTAACTTCTTGCAGGTACCCCAGCCGAGGCAGGGCAGGGTCTAGATCCCACGGCTCTGACAAGCGGGATGTCCCCACAAGGTCCAGAGTGGTGCGGGGGCTGAGTCATATCACTGAGCCGGGCTTCGCCAGCCCTGCCTGCCATTCCCGTGAACTCTCCAGATCAGTCACCCCAGGCCCAGCGACCACACGGTGCCCTGAGACAGGGCCCAAGAAAGCCCAGAATTAGTCAACAGCTCAAATCAGAATCACACAGGCCAACGTGCCCGGCCTTTGCCCAGAGGTTGACCTTAAAAAAACCCAGAGATGCTCCACCCCATCTCCGCTGCAGGCCACAGCCGGGGGGGGGGGGGGTGGGGGGGAGTTGGGGGGGCAAAGGGGCGGGGCAATGGGCCGGGACCGGCTCACCCGAGGGCAGGGCTCCTGTGGTCTAAACACCGCAGCTCACAAAGCCCGTTCGAGGACATGGCTTCGCCTGACCCGTGAGGAGGCCGAGCAGAGCGGACAGAAGCGTCGTCCTCCATGTGAAGAAGAGAGGCTAGGGGGCATCTGGCCAGGGCGCCCCAGGAAGGCCCCGCTGGGGTCAGGCCAGCTCAGGCCTGGGTCCGTGTTAGCCTCAGCCTGGGGGCACTGAGACCGCTCCTTGTTCACTGCCCTTAAAGAAGGCTCCTAGAGGGGCTTCCCGGGGGTCCAGTGGCCGAAAGTCCGCCTGCTAGTGCAGGGGACATGGATTTGACCCCTGGTCCGGAAGACCCTCTGTGCCTTGAGGCAGCGGGGCCCGTGTTTCCTGGATGACTGAGCCGGTGGGACTGAGCTCCGCCACAGGAGAAGCCCACACCGCAACTGCAGAACGGCCCCTGCCCTCCACAACTAGCAACAGTCTGTGCACAGCAACAAAGACCCAGCTCAGCCACTAAATAATCAAGAAAACTGTTTAAAGAGCTCATAGAAAATTTCCAGACAGAGAAGTGGAGGGGCCTTCCTTTGCTGTTGCCCTTTACAGATCATACAGATAGCAACCCCCCCCACCCCCCCGCCCTTACCCTTCCCACTGTTTCTCACGATTTCATATTACGACGGGATCACACCAGTCACTGGGCCGACAGCTGCTTCATGCACGTCCCCTTCCCCACCAGGCACAGGGGCCGCAGCAGGGGCGGGCGCCCTCCCTTGACCTATGGAGCTCACGTTCTGATGGGAGAGACAGACAGAAAACAGACGGCTTCCTGTCAGCTGAGAAGAGAGACACCCATGGCGCTTCACTTGTGCCAGAGAAAGAAAGGAACGAAAGGTGGTTTTACCCAAAGGGCTCTGCGGTTCCTAATGTTTTGCACCGACAGCACCAATGCTAACAATGATTTCATGTCCTCCAGGCTTGAAGCGTGCGGGTGTGTCTCTAACATGAGCAGTTGTTACCCCCTTTTTTGTTTTACCCACCAGCATTTTCCAGTCTCCCAGCAGTGGGAGGAAAATGCTGAGTTTTGATAACTTCTGGTGAGGTAGGGGGTTGGAGTTGGAGAAGTTTCATTTCTGCCTGTCTTTGGGGAGCTTGGTGTACCAGCAAATTGGGAGAAGCAAGGTGGCAGGCCTTAAGATGGGGGCTTCGGTCGGAACAGCCCAGGAGAGCACCTCTGCTGTGAGCTGGGGCCTCGGCATGTGACTCGGTCATTTCTTGTCTCAGAGAGTGACGGGGAGGGTCTGAAGGGCCACGGTGCACTGACCTCTCCAAGACTGAAGCATCTGGAATCAGTCCTGCCAGCCTGGTGACCCCACGAGCTGCAAGGCCCGCCTCCCTTGGGGTGTGGGGGGACAGGCCTGGGTATGTTTCTTCTCAGTGTTACCTCCTAGGGCAGAAGATGGGCGGTGTGTCTGCTCTAACCCAACAGCCCCAAAGGCTGAACTCCATGCCTGGAGCGGGCCTGGTGAGATCGGCTCTCCAGGAGAATTTCTGAGTTCTTTCCTGTACTGACTGACGTTTCTTTAGGCCATATCTGCTTAAAAGTATAAAGACTGGAATTCCCAACCCCTCCAGAAACCTCCAAGGATGTCGCAGACTCAGAACACGGATGCCCTTCAGCATTTGTCCTGGACGGGCCCAAAGGGAATGAGGATAAAGATCTGCCAGGATTCGACAGCCACAATGCCGCACTTCCGCTTTGAAGTGACACCCGGCTGGCAGCTGCGCTGAATCTTTCCCCCTCCCTCTCTCTCTGAAACCTCCAAAATGGGAAATGTCCTTTAAAACAGGAAGAAGAGAAGACAGGCTGCCCTCCCGGGGGCCCACGGCGGGGCTGCTGCTCTTGGCTCAACTTGACACCAAATCCTGACTGCTTTGAGGTCAGCCTCAACTCCTGGATTGAGTTTTGTCTGACCCAGTGATCAAGTGGCCCCCTCACACTCATTTCAGTCCCTTACACTCAAGTAAAGGCAGACACAGCTGTCTGGTGAGGGCAGCAAGTGTTTATTGAGAAAGGGGAACTCACGCCGTGGGGCCCAATGTCCCAGCCAGTCAGAGCATCCGAGTGCCCGGGGACAGATGCTGGAACCTTCTGTCTGCAGGGAGGCGCCCGCCCAAGTCCAGGGTGAGACCTGTGGCTTCTTGGGAGCTGGGGGAGATGAAGGACAGGCCTCCTGCGATTGCTGGCAGCAGGAAGGGGTGAGTGCGACAGCACCGTGCTCCCCACGCTTCGGTGAGTGTTGAAGATGCGGACGCGTGACTCGGCACAGCCACCAAGACGGCAGAGCGGAAAGCGCCAGGATTCTTTGGAGAGGAGCCAGAGAGTTTGGTTTGGAGCAGGTATTTCTCAACAGGCAATGGCGATTGTAGAGACCAAAGGTAACAGAGCCGCTCGAGACGAGAGTGGCCTCTGGGGGGTCTCTCCCACGGGGGCAGAGCAGGGAGGCCACTTCCCTTTCCGAGCCCAGGTCGGTGTGGCAGGTCCATCTCGCAGGACGTTCACTGCGCTGGAGACAGAGCCCAGGCGTGCACTGGGCGGAGCGGGAGGAGAGCGGGTCTCAGGAGCCGGGCCGGTGGGGGGGACGCTGGGAAAGCTGAGATTTGGGGAAAGCTCGTGAGGGAGGCCCCGCGGACCCAGCGGAGCAGTCCGCTGCGCTCGGGGAAGTCAGGGAGGCAGGTGGCGGTGGGGGAGCCGCCCGCTTCGCTTCCCTGCGCCGCCCGCAGCCCGCGGCGGGCCGAGCAGCTACGGGCCGACAGCCGAGGGGGCGCTCGCCGTCTGGGCTCGGCCGCCCGCGCGGGCCGGGCTCCTGAACGGGGAGCCGTCGTCGCCGGAGAGCGATGACGCCGAGCTGCTGCAGCGCGCCGGGCGGTCGGCGCGCCCGCAGGCCCCGCGCTGCCGCAGCTGCGCGCGGAACGAGCGGTCGAGCAGCAGGTAGATGAGCGGGTTGGCGCAGCTGTTGACGAAGGCCAGGCAGGTGGCGACGGTGAGGCCCCAGCGCAGCGCCAGCAGCAAGCGGCAGGGCAGCGGCAGCGCGCCCAGGCTCGCCAGGTGGAAGACGGCGCGCAGGGCGCAGAAGGGCAGCCAGGAGCCCACGAAGGCGCCCTCGACGGCCAAGATGATGCGCAGCGAGCGGCTCCGGGCGCGGCCCAGGTGCGGCGGCCCGCGCAGGCGGCGCGACACGCGGCAGTAGCAGACGACGGTGACGGCCAGGGGCAGCACCAGGGTCAGCAGCAGCAGCAGCAGGCTCAGGCCCTGGAAGGCGTCCGACGGCTCCTCCCCGCACTGGCTGCCGCGGCCCCCGCCGGGCAGCGGCCGCAGGCGGCGGAAGGCCAGCGACGGCAGGCCGGCGGCCAGCGCCGTGGCCCACACGCCCGCGCAGGCGGCCAGCGCGCAGCGCCGGGAGCGCGGGGAGCGCGCGGCCAGCGGGCGGCCCACGGCCAGGTAGCGGTCCACGCTGAGGCCGGCCAGCAGCAGGGCGCCCGCGCAGCGCGTGCCGGCCAGCGCGAAGCTGCTGAGCTTGCACAGCCCCTCGCCGAACGGCCAGCGGCCGCCCCGCGCCGCCGCCGCGGCCCACAGCGGCAGCGTGAGCAGGAAGCCCAGGTCGGCGGCCGCCAGGTGCTGCACGAAGGTGTCCACGAGCCGCCGCGGGCCGCGCGCCCCGGACAGCAGCCACAGCACGAAGGCGTTGCCCGGCAGGCCCACGGCGAAGGCCGCCAGGTAGAGCGCGGGGATGTAGGCGTGGCTGTAGGGCAGGTCCCGCGCCGCACACAGCTCCTCGGGCTCCAGCTCGCCCGGTGCGCCCGACCCCGAGTAGTGGTCCCAGGGCGCCGTCCCCGCGCTGGGGCTCCAGGGCTCCGTGGGGCGCATGGCCGGAGACGCCCGGTGGCGGACGCGGGGCCAAGAGGGAGGGTGGCTCTTCACGGCCCGTGCCCAGCCCAGCACCTCCCTTCCTGCCGCCGTGGGCCGAGGCGACTGGGTGGGCAGGGAAGGGGTGGGGGGCGGGGGGAGGGGCAGGTGCCTGGGAAGAGAAGGGGGCGAGATTCGGGGGTGGGGCGGAGGGCCGGGACGTGGCTTCCCAGCTGGGTCTTTGGAAGAAAAGCTCCCGGCTGGATCTCCGCCCCTGCCTCCCGTGGGAGCCTGACCTGTCCCTCGTCAGTCACTGGTTTTATTGAACGAGGAGCGGTAATGGTTTCAGGGCCCAGAGGGCCAGTAAAACAGACGGTCAGAGCCTCGGTCCCCTCACCCCTTCTTAGCTCCCGGCTACTGTCTCTCTCTCTCTTAGGATTTTCCCCGGGAAGTGCCAGCTGCCAAGATTCCCCTGGCCTCTGCAGAGCCGGCGGGTGGAGGGAGCCTGCCCTTGGGGGCCTCCCTACAGTCAGGGACTGCATACCAGACTCTCCGATGGCGTTACCTCCCTGAGCTGCTGGGTCTGGTGTCTTAGCCCAGGGTGGCGTTTCTGACCAGCTCAGGTTCTCAGGGAGCCACGGGGAGCATTTGAACCAGAAGAGGGAGGGTCAGCCTGTCCAGATGAGGCAGTAGAGCCTGGAATCTAGACCCCAGCCCTTCCCACCTCCTTCCTGCGCAAAACCTACCTATGGAGCCTATGGGTGTTAGGCTCAGAGTGCAAGGTGGAGCAGGACTCGGCGGCAGAGGCGTTGTCCTCAACCAGGAGCTGGGAGTTTCGGAGGAGGGACGGGACCCCTTGTGGACTGAGAGGCAGGAAGGAGTGAGAGAGAAGGGTGGGCATGTAGCTTGGCCTTGGAGGAGGCGGTAGGCCAGGGACAGGATGGGAGCAGGGTTCCCGAGGATGCTGGGCAGTCAGTCAGGCCCCAGCTCCTTAGCACGTCCTCCCGCGAGCTGCTGCACTGAGATGTGACGGTGAGTCCTCCACAGAGCGGTGCCTCATTGTCACCAGGAGTGGATGAGCTGTTGGGTCATCTGGCGTTACAAATTCAAGGCGGGTTATTTTTCCATTTTATTCCGTGCAGCCCTGTTACAGCACGCGCCTCTGTGTGGCAGGCCCCGTTTCGGGTGTCACAGGAGATGCTGGTTTTGACCCTGGAGGGTCACTACTCAGGAGCCCAGAGCCAGATCCACGTGTCCCACGTGCAGTGGCCAGCGTGCCAGAAGTCACACGTCCTGGTCCGAAGGTTAATGAAGTCCCCCTGGAGCTCGGAGGAGGGGGCAGCCCCTCTGATTGAGGAGGAAGTCCTGAGTCTTTCCCGGCACCCGAGGTGGGCACTGAGAGGCCCCTGGACACGCGAAGGGGGGCAGAGCCCACCTGCGCCCCCAGGGCAGGGCAGTGTCAAGCTGTGGAGGGACACGCAGAGGCCCCAGCAGAGCCCTGTGGTAGGTTGCTGTTGCGTGTGCAGGGGACGGGGCGTGTCAGACAGGGGACCAGTGGTGGGACAGAGAGGAGCAGACCCATCCGAGAGGCCTGAGGTGCGGGGCTCTTGCAGCCGAGCAGGGGGGCGGGCCTGCGCGGCCGGCGGGAGAGGCAGGCATCGTCCGCCCGTCAGCCCACTGAGGCCAGGGCCGCGGGGGGTGGGGGGCATGTGTGTGTTCTGTTCTGTGCTGATTGGAGTGGGGTGATGGAGTAATTCGCGGCCCACACCAAGCCCTTCTGAGGGCGAAAGCAGCGTTGAGGACCGTTGACCTGGGCCATCAGGCTGGCCTGGGCCGAGCGAGCCAACGGGGACATCAGGTCCCCATAACTACGGTGCCTCTGTCTGTGAGACACCCGGGGAAGAAAACGCCAAGGGGCAGGTGGGGTGTGGGCACACTGTGCCCAGCAGGGGTTACTGCACGATGGGAAAGGCAGGTGAGGGCCCTTCCCACCCCCCAGGCCTGGGTCTCCCCTGAAGACCCTGCCCGCAGGGTGGAGACCCGGGGGCTGCCATCTCAGATTTGCTCAGGCTGCTGGCGAAGGACGCACTTGTCTTGGGAGGCCCTGCAGCCTCCGCCCCTGGAAGGCCAGCCCAGGCTGCGCTGCCTCACCTGAGTGGGGACATGTGGGGGGCCGCCAAGGGCAGCTGGGGACAGGCCCCATGCCTCCTGGGCGCACGGCAGCCCAGGCCCGGGCGTGTGCGGTTCTGAAAGCTCAAGATGAACACCCAGCTGCCGCAGGTGGACGAGAAGAGCGGGCAGGGCCCCAAGAGGGCCGTGGAAGCAGGGCTGGAGGGGGGCAGACCTGGGGTATTTATTTGAAACATCGGGCCTCGCGCTTCCGGGGCAGTGGCCTTGTGATCCCGAGTGCACGGCGGATTCTCTCTGCTGGGGCCTGGGCGGCAGGCCTTTCTGCCTTTCTCTGGGCGGCAGGAAGCCACATGGGCCTGGCCTGCCACGTGCCCAGCCTGGCTTCAGTGAGCAAAGCCAAATCCATGACGCCAGCCTCTCCTCCCCTCAGGGCTGGAACCAGTCCCCTCGTGACATCTCGTCCTAGTGAGCTGAGAGTCCGGGCCCCTGCAGACGAGCACGGAGCCCGCAGGCAAGAGTCGGCCTGCTTCTCTCCAGTCGCACCCCAGGGCCCTCTCAGGCCCCCAGGGCTCCTGCCGTCCAGAAGGAGAGTGGCCTGGTGAGCTGGATCAGCCTTGCCCCGACCACAGGCTCATCAGCCCCTGGGTAAGTGAACAGGGCTCCCTGTCACTGTGCTTGGCACAGGCCTGTGTGAGATGAGAGGAGAGGATAAATACAGAAGCATCCAGGGCTTTGCACTAGATGGTCTCCAGGAGCAAGTTTTGTTTTTTTCCAGTCCCCTTATGGGCTGCATATTCAAGCTCTCACCACTGTCCCCTTCAAGGTTAATTTTTCTGTCCAATCATCTTTAACTCTTTGGGGAAAATTTTGAAAGTTCTCTCGCCTTTTTCATCACGAAAGCCTTGGTCACATCGCAGAATGTGAAATAAGAAAAGGCGTTCTGGCCCTCCCGGCAGCACGAAACGCCGGTGAACCTTCCAACCAGTGAAGGACATTTTCAAAACGGCATTCGTCTGCGGTCCCCGTTGCTCTGGAGTTTCCCGTGCTGTCAACACCGCACCTCAGATGCCCCCCACTCAGAGGTCCTCCACATCCGCATTCCTTGCACACGCTTCCGAGGCGATTCTGCAGCCAGCTGGTGCGGTTTCGGGCTGCTTGTCTCACGTAACGCAAATCCACGGTTTCCTGCGTTGCTCACTCTTCCGATCCCTTTGCTTGGTCATTTAGGTTGTTTGTAGTATTTTTTGCAGCGTTTTTATTTATACAAATTTGTAATAAATAACAGCACTTACCACTTTTTCTCCTTTCACACTGTTCTCTGAGTATAAAGGCCTTTGTGAAGGACAAAGGCTATCAGATTTTCTGTGGCTTGATACAACTGCGTGCAGTGATCGCTAAAGGCGTCACAGGAGAGCACAGCTTCAACACCGTCCTTTAGAGATGCTCATTGGTAAAATGTCTCTCCACTTTAACAGGTAATGAGGTAAAGTGGTAACTCACTTCAATTTACATTTCTTTGAAAATAATAAGATTGAAAATGTTTCCAGATGTAATTCCTCTCATGTGAACTAATTATGTCCTTCACACATTTATCTATTACAATCTTTTGTGTGTTTAATAATTTGTATCAACTATTTATTTAGAATAAATCATTATTCCATTTGGTTCAAGTACCTTTCTAAGCTTTTTCCCTTAGCTGTTTAAAATTTTTGTTTTACATTTTCATAGTGGAATTCGTTGCTCTAAGCAGTTTCAGAGTTTAGAATGTTACTTTCTCTTTGATGATCTAGAAACGTTCACTTTACTTTTTGCATGTGTTTATTAGGCTGCCCTGCGCGCGGATCCGGTTCCCGACCGGGGGTGGGGCCCGAGCCTCTGCACTGCCGGTGCCAAGTCAGCCACTGGACCACCAGGGAGGCCCCTTCAATCTTGTTAAGTTTGTATCATCTTTTAAATCCACATAAATGTTTTTTTTAGATTTCTAACTTTCCGAACACCATTACATTAAAGCTATTTGTAGGAACCCCGCTGTGCTGTGATGTTGAGTTCACTGTGCACACACGCACCATGCTGTGTCCTCGTGTCTGCGTGTTCAGTGCACAGACAGGTGGGGCTGCTGGTGGGAGGGGCTGGCATCCATGTCTGCTTTAGAGCTTGACCGCCACATGCAGCTAGGCTCCAGCTCCCATCTCAGAGGGCCTGCATGTCAGGAAAGGGCCTGCATGTCAGGGAGGATCCCGTAGACAGCGGGGGTGGGGGCGGGGGGGCACCCCCACAGCAGCTCTGCACCCCGGTCCAGCCCTTTCCCCTGGGGAGCTGCAGACTGGGCCGCCCTGTCTCCCCCACCCCATCCCCGGGTGTCTGTGCACACAGTGGGAGGGTCACAGTCTGAGATTGTCCTGGGCACCTCCCGAGAGGTCATCCCCACCTGGGGGCTTTCGGGCTGGGCCAGCACAGGTCCCTGGGGCTGGGGTCTTGGTGCTCAATACCACAGGTGAGGGGGCTCCTGCTGCAGAGCTGAGCGGGCCGAGGCATGGGCTGGTGGCAGGGGCGGGCGTGTCCTCAGCCTCTGGATGGCGGAATGCTAGAAATGGGGGCCTCAGCTTCCCCTCACGGCCATCGACCAGATGCGGGGTGCTTCCTCACACACCACGCTCCCGAGCCCTGTGTGTGTGTGTGGCTGTGCGCGCACGTGTGCCTGTGCCAGCACGTGGAGTGGGGGAGGGGGGAGGGGAAGGCTGGCAGTGTCCCCCACCCCCGCCACCGCAGGCTCCCCAGCCCAGGGCCGGCCCCACCCTGGGTGCCAGGGGTGGAGCAGGGTTTCAGAAACTCTCAGGGACCGGCGACTGGGAAGGGGCAGGACGTCTCAGCCTCCCTGGGGAAGCGCTTTGGTGACTCAGAGTGAAAGTGTCTCAGGGCCGCAACCTCACTGCTGGCCTGGGGGCAGCGGGTCAGGGGTGAGAGGAAGAGGGCGGCTTTCAAGGAAAGCGAGATTCCATCTCCTGCTTCAGGGCTGCAGCCCGAGGCGGCAGGAACCCGAGAGGAGAGCGGCAGGGAAGTCCCCTGGCAGGACAGGGCCCCAGGGGGTGTTTGGAGAGGAAGTTGCAGGTCTGGGTGGTGACTACTCAGCCCACAAGGGCTGCTCGCCAGCGCTTCCCAGTGATCTCAGCCTGCCTCTGGTCACCGAGGCAGGACTGGTGGCTGGGAGGGGGCGCAGGGTGGGGGCCAGCCCTCTCGCTGCCGTGAGCCTGCCCTTCCTGCCTGGGCCCTGCCCATCCCTGCCCTTCCCACGCTATGCTGCCAAGCAGATGTCCACCTGTCAGTGAACGAAAGACAAGAAGACAATGGCGGGGTGCTCGCTCTCCAGCCGCCCCCCGCCTTACTGGGGGGAGCACGTTTTAGTGCAGACCCGGCACCATCTCCAGTGCGGCCTCGAGGCTGTGTCCGGGCACCGCGGTGAACGGGTGACGTCCGGAGTCACCCTCCCAACTTGGCACAAACGTGAGGAGCCGAGGAACCCGAGAAGGTCCTGACGGCTGGGTTTTCTCAGTGACTTTGTGACTTATCTCGAAATGCCACACTTGCCTGAGTTTCAGTATCTACTGGGGATTTCCCTGCCGGCTGCTGTGGCCAGGCCGGGCAGGCCCGGGAGGACTTCAGTGACGGCCGGGCTGAGCCGGGCTCCTGCAGGGGAGTGGAGGCATCGGGACCCCGTTCCCCTGCAGAAGAGACGGCCTGGTGACTCGGGCAGGGGGGTGAGGTGGACGGAGGCTCGGGGGGTGTGACGTGTGGGGACTCCAGGCCTGGGCGCCTCGGTGCTGGATGGGAGAGCAGGAAGGGAGGCCCTCAAAGGCTTGGCCTCGGTGACTGGCTGCTGCTGGGGGCGCGGACCTACCCAGGTCGAGGACTGGTTTCTGAGCTGGCTGAGCTGTGGAAAGTCATGAACTTCTGGGTGAGGGGTGAGCCGCACGGTGGTGGTGGGGAGCCTAGGTTGTATGGAGGTGTCTAGGCCTGGCAGAAAGCGCAGGGGCGGGCAGGGCCTGGGGCGGAGCCGAGACTGCGTGCAGGAGAGCTGGGGCCAGACAGGAGGGGGAGCAGCCCACCCTCAGCCCGCCCTGCACCTGCAAGCTGCCCCCAGGCCCCAGGGACAGTGTGCGCCAGCTGGACGGCAGCGGCCCAGAAAAGCCGCCACAGCGCTCTTACTCTGAGGGCAAAGCTGTCTTTAGTTGGAAAGTAGGGGTGGGCTTCCCTGCTGGCTCAGGTGGTAAAAATCTGCCTGCAATGCAGTAGACACGGGTTTTCAATCCATGGAAGACCCCTGGAGAAGGGAATGGCTCCCCTCTCCAGTACTCTCGCCTGGAGAAGCCCATGGACAAAGGAGCCTGGCGGGCTACAGTCCAGAGGTCACGGGGTTGGACACGACTGAGCGACTAACACTTTCCCTTCACACACTTTTTAGGCTTTTCTTTAAGCGCTCTGGTCTGAATGAGGACAATCCGCAAAATCCAAGTGAAGCTTAGGGAATGACTGTCAAGACCTGGCTCCCACTGCTGCCGGAGCTGGGCGAGCTCAGCAGACACTCACTTGTAGAGGCGCAGAGGGTTAATTCTAGCATTTTAATTATCAATTCACCAAAAAAGGAAGAAATACAGGCAAAATTAATGCAAGATGAGAAAAAACGTTTCTGCATCACTGTGTAGACCGTCTGAGCTGAGTACAGACAGCGACAGACTTGCAACACTAAGTCAGGATTCAAACAACTCGTAGTATTAATCACCTCTCATGAAAACCTCGATTGTTCAATTTAAACAGAGGTTAGGAGACAGGAAAACCATGTGATGCGTTTCCCCAGGTTCAAATATTAGCTCCAAGACCCCGTATTTTAGTCGAGAAACCGAAAAGGACCTTTGGTGCCATGCTTTTATTCAAATGAAAGGGGAAAAACTACACTGTACCAGGAAGTAGCAAATGTGAGAGTTATTTTACAGCACAGCGTCGTAGAAACACCTGCAAGCAACGCTCCCGAGTGGACAGGCAGCGCACCAGACACTGTACATCGCCCCAAGTGTCCACGGAACCACAATTAAAAAGCTGGGTTTGGCTTTAAAAACAGCCAACTGAACTCCTAACAGTCATAGCACAACCGAGCAGCTGAGGGGAACGAAAAGCTTCCCAGCGCCTGTCGCGTGGCAGAACCCCACAGGCCGCACTGGTGACCGCGACGAGGGTCTGGCAAACTCAACTGAGCAAGAATCCAACAACGTGGCCCCCGACGATGAGAAGCACCAATGTGTTTCCATAAGCTGATGACTATCTCCAGACTTTACGAAATAGCGTAATTCTCATTTGTATAATTTTAAAAACATAATTTAAAAAAATCCACAGACTTAAATATATCCATATTCCTTCTGCATGAATAAAGTAAGCCATCATACTGACAGCAAGGAGCTCTTGTGGCAATATTCACTATTCCACCTTGAGACCTTACAGAGGCCACTGGGCACACACAGGCTTGAGAACAAAGGGTGGTCCTGTCTGGTTTCACACAGTTACTTCCTCCACTGTCTTGCATTCAGTTTAAAAAAATTTAATGGCCAAGTAGTATCACCAAGAAGATTGCTTTGATAAGGGCAATTTCGTTGATTAAAAAGAACAAACTTAGTAATGCTGAAGGCTTGTTAACTCTCCTTTTGCCTATTACCACATGTTCACTATTTTTTTAAACTAGTCAATCTATTTGACAATCATTTCCCTCTAATTGTGACCGAAATGGTTGTCTGAAAGGTAAAATGTGCAATCCCTCAGTTTTAATTTTCATATATTATATACACAATATGTATACACTTAGAATATAAGAGTTACATATATCCTGGTCTTTTACATGCAAACAGCAGATCACAAATAGTTCTGAGCTACACACATATCCTGCACAGGTATTGGAAAAAGATCTGTAAAATTTTTTTACAGTTTAAACAAATATACATAAATATAAGAACATAAATTACAGGAAAATATCGACAGCATTTGAGCAGACGCTGACAGCCCAGACGTGCTGACGCCGAAGGCCTTATAATAAGAGAGAAAGCACAGGCCAGGGACACCGCACTCCGCCTCTCTTTAAAAGATAAGTGAATACATCATCATATGAGATATTAGTTACTTCTCTGAACAACTCAATTAGAGAAGCGTATATATTTTTGTCTCTACTTCCCATTAAAGAAACAGACTATGCATCTCATATCTGCAACAATACTGTCTTTCCCTCTAAGTTTACACGTTGTCACAACACTGAAACATAACAGGGTCACAGAATCATTCAAGTCTTTTCCTGAGAATGAAGTTTTTCCCCAACTAACCCTCTGGTATGCACTGTTAAAGGAACGAAAATCACGTAGGGAAGAGTTCAAGTGTGCACTCAGTCTAGGCTGTCTTGCTTGAAAAGGATGAAAAAGAAGAAAAACTCAGAATCATACTTAATCTAGGCTGTCTCGCCTGAAAAGGATGAAAAAGAAGAAAAACTCAGAATCAGTGAAAGAATGTGAAGCTATTTTAAAATTAAAATGTAGCCCTTTGTACATGTTTAAAAACTCTAAATATAACTTTTGTATTAGTTATAAATACCACGGAAAGACCTCTAGAGAGCGTGTGGCAGGAAGTCCTCCATCTTCAGGCTCAGACCACTCAAAGTGTCGTGCCTTTCTGCCAGCTTATAAAGTGACATGCTTCAAAAGAGACAGAAAGCCTTTTTGTTAAAAGAACAATCTAAATTATTCTGAGTTGGCCAGAAGTGGTGTAAAAACAGCACTGATTTAATCAGCAACTTCTTATAACATCTATCTTCTTGGTTAAGCTCACGTGGTTTCAAGTGAACTATAGCAGCTCTTTACAACTCCTCCTCTTGCTTCACAGGAAAACGTTAATACTCGAGTGGATAATAAATAGACCTGTGGGTGCTTCGCAGGGTCATCTGGCCAACGCTCTGACGCTGCTGGAGCTCGGGACCAGGGCTTCTCTCCGCGTCCTGAGAGCGGCACGAGGTGGCTCCGCAGGCCTCCATCCTACTCGTGTGATCGCCACATGAAACCAAATACAAACGTTATCCTGGAACAAACTCCCAGGGCAGAAAGAAAGCCAAACAAGCCATCTTGAAGACACTCACGTACATTAAAAAGTTAGAAAAAAAAAGGCAACAAACAGAAACACAGCTGATAATCCTGGCCATACGCCAACTCGTGTGCGTGAGAACTCGGTGCTCCGCCGTCTCGACAGCCCGGCAGGCAAGCCTCCACCAGTGAGCCGGACACCCGCCACCACCTGGCCTGGCACCTCAGTGCGTCTCCAGCACTGCGGTCTACATTCCAGTTGTCATGACAACAGGGCTGAACGTCCAGTTTCAATGAATAGAAGTCTGTTGGCGATTAGAAAGGATTCCTATAGGCAGTAGGGATGAAGTGCAGACTCACTGCGCGCTCCGAAGCAGGCGTCCCCAGCCCCTACGCTTTAGTGGGCAGCAGTTTCTTGGGCGTCACTGGCCTCTTGGCCTGCCACAGATGGCTGTGAATGGTAATCGCATCAACACTGGCAGATAGAGTTTTAGCAGGTATGTGGCTGAACTGTTTCCTGTCAGAATTGTATTTGTAAAGGCCCTCGATCATCTTCTTAGTGACAGACTTCGGGCCTATCCCAGTCAGCTTACTGATCTCTTCCGTGTCTGGGCAGTAGGCATACAGAGACCGGAACTGGCAGCCTGAATCCCGGAATAAGATCAGGAAGTTGTTGGCATCTGACTTCTCCATTTCCTTCAGGATTACAAACGAAAGCAAAACAGCAGTGAAAGCCCTTAAACGCTCTGCTCAACACACCGCGCTCCCAAAGCTGTGCTTCACTTCTTGACACGGAATGTAAAGCAGAAACTCCTGAGCAGCTGCAATGAGGGGCACGTAACGCAAGCCCAGCACGCAGGGACGGGAATGTGTGCAGGCCCCCCACGGCCAAGGACCTGCTGGCTGTGCCGGGAATCAAGACCCCGGAGGGACTGCAAGGTCTGCCGGATCTGCTCAATCCCCACCACGGACAGCCAGGCACTGGCCATCTCCATTTTAAAAAGGCAAATCACGTAATCTACGCTTACGAAATGTAACTGAGTGACTCTGGGGAAGAAAATATTTTAGAATTTTATATTTTCATCTTAAGTCTATGCCTAGTCTTGAATGAAATGTGCAGTCTTCCAGAATCCCATCTGAGAGTTAAGTCCGTCTAATAATGAAAACATAGTTACACACCCTTCATATGTGGCTGAAATTCTAGGAGTCCCTAAGGAGTGCTTTTTCTTGAATTGAAAGAGAAGATTCCTACAATTTTAAGATGCTGCCCAACCTAACTTTCATGCAAACATGCTTACCTCCAGTATTTTTTTCTTCTGACCTTCATTTACTTTTCCAGCCAAACAGCAATGAGCTAAAGCATTTTGTATTATGTGCTTATTGGACTTTGCACTCGGTTCTTTGAAGAGCTTTGGTCCTGTAAGAATTTAATAACAATAACAGTAAGAATAGCTTTGCTAAGTCAGAAACACTGCTTATGGTATCATCTGCACAGCATTATTGAATGACGCAATCGTTCCCATATGATCAAACTGTGACATGGAGGCCCTGCCCTGCTCTGGTCAGGACACGGTTTCATCCACGGGGTTCCACCTCGCGGGTTTCCTCCGGTCTCCTGAGGTGGCCTGGAGGGCAGCACTTTCTGCCACTCCCCTGGAACGTTTGCACCTGAGAAGGCCCCTCCTCCCTCACACTCACCTCCCCAGGAGGCCTTCAGTAAGTATGCAGAGAAACCAGTTCTTTGGAAGAGAAAAAAATTAGCCCTGATTTGTCGTGTTTACCTCTATCTGGAATAAACTACTCCCACCATGGCTGACTCAGAGCTGCCAGTGGTCCTGCAGCCACGTAATTCCTGGAAGGGTCACTGTGTGTCTGACAGCCCCGCAGGTCTGCACTCTCCCGGGGCCAGCAGACTAGGCTGCTGCACTGACCTTACAGGCTGCTGGGCCGGCTGGAGCCACAGGGTAGCGAGGAGACGACTCTGGGGAGTCAGCAAGCTCTGTGCCCTGGGCCTTCAGGGACCACTCGGGGTCAGCCGGATGCCGGCGGGATGCGGGTGGCCCCGTCACCTCCCCCGCCTACCTCTCCACGGCCATTCCCACCTTCTCTCCTGCTTCGCTGCTTTGTTCTAACGGCGTTCTGCATGCATCTCCTTCGACAACGCCTCCCCCAACAGAGCGAGACCAGGTGCCCTCCGGGACCTAAGGCCTTTGTTTATCTTTCAGAGCCTCTCAACGCTTGCTCCAGACGCGCAGTTCCAGACCCTGAAGGCCCTCATGAGGGGAAGGACTTGGTGGAGCCGAGCTGTTCCCCGCACTCATGACTGATGTGGGCTGGAGAGACCTCTGTAGACCAAACTGAGACAGCCTCAGACCCAGACTACAACACAGAGATGGGCAGGGTTTTTAAGGGAGAAGTGGGGGGCTGAGGGCTACTGCTATTTTTCTGAAGCTAAATTCATCTGGGACAAGTCGCCACCACTTTGACTGGAAGCGCATCACAGACACTGACTTACCCGAAAGAGGCCGCCCGCCTCAGCCACTGCCTCCGATTGGTCTTCCGCGTGCAGCGTGCCCCGCACCGCGTCTCAGCCCCCCGTCCACCTGCTCCCCAAGGACGGGCGGGCACTCACCTGTGTACTCCGTCCCTGAGGCCACAGACGACGTGGTGGATGCATTCTCCCAGTCCTTCTCGCCGTTCCGGCTGCCACAGCGGCTCGGAGATAAGAAGCCTTCTACAGACTCTGATCTGAATGACATAAGACACGCCCTGTAATGTCCCATACAGAGGAGAAACATCTGGGGCTCAGGAGGACAAAGGTGAGTGCCAACCAAACTCAACTCAGAGGCTTAAAAAGAAGATGGTGGTCATTCCGTCTCATTCACAGCCGCAGGGCTGAGACCTCAGTGGGCAACCCCGAGTGCCTGTGGAGGACAGATGGGCGTTCCCACAGGACAACCGACAGTCCCCGACGACCTTCACTGGGAACCTTCTTTTATGTGGGCGCTACGTTACAACATGCTTCCTAAGACCAGGAAATACTGATTTTTAGCTTCTAATACATATACTGTGTTGGTCAAAAACTTCATTCTGTTTTTTTCCATAAGGTGGTTTGAAACCTCAAACTAACTTTTTGGCCAACCCAACACATCCTTGAGAAAGAGGGCGCGCACAAAGGAGCTCTCCTAAGTCAGCAGAGGGGGAGCCCAGAGCGGCGGACAAGGACGCTCCGCTGCGACCGCGCCGCGGCCCCACGGCAGCGGCTGGCCAACCGTTCCGGGTGCTATCCTACCGATGCCATGACTCTAAATCCAAGAGAGAAAACTGAAAGGTGAGTAGACCTCTTCTGGTATGTATTTGTTAGACACTCAAACTGTCCTGATCAGCAAAACTGACAGCCGCCCATGACCACGGTGCACTTGCTGAGAACGCCGTGTCCTCAGGAAGGCGTCTGCGCTGCGACTCACCTCGGGGGCCTCTTCCCTGAGTGCAAGCTCTCATTGTCGCCCATGTTCAGTGATGCCAGAGAAAGGCTCGAGACTGCAAAGACACGACAGATTTGTGAGCCAGAACAAAAATTAGAAATTTAAAAGGGGCAACTAGAGAAGAGTGTTCATTAGGGTAACCCCAGTGTATGAAAATCGAGCTTGGACAGTTTCTTTTCCTTTTTCGATACATAATATGCTTGCATACATATATACACAACTTATTTAAAATGGGCAAGGAGCCTACTTTTGAGAACTGGTGAAATGAGGGAGGGAGGCCGAGAGGTACAAACCCCAGTTATGGGATGAGTGAGTGCGGAGTGCAGCCAGTCACTGCATCAACTCTTGGTGCAGTGACAGATGGCAGCCAGATTAAGCCTGATGGTCACTGTGAATCACTCTGCGGTATAACAGGAACTAACAGTGTTGCAGGTCAACTGTGCTTCAACAAACAGACTCACAGAAAACGAGACTACGCGTCTTAAACTTAGAGTGCCAAACGCCAGTTACATCTCAGCAAAACTGAGAGAAGAAAAGGGTGAAATTAGCTATTCCAAAATAAAGTGGTGATAAATGAGTGCTTATAAGAAAAAAACTTAAAAAAAGAAAAATTAACAAAGAAACTAACAAGAATAATAAAATATATTTTAGGAATATCTAATTCCCAGATAATGCTGGACTGGATAAAGCACAAGCTGGAATCAAGATTGCCGGGAGAAATATCAATAACCTCAAATATGCAGATAACACCACCCTTATGGCAGAAAGTGAAGAGGAACTAAAAGCCTCTTGATGAAAGTGAAAGCGGAGACTGAAAAAGTTGGCTCAAAGCTCAACATTCAGAAAGCTAAGATCATGGCATCTGGTCCCATCACTTCATGGCAAATAGATGGGGAAACAACGGAAACAGTGACAGACTTTATTTTGGGGGGCTCCAAAATCACTGCAGATGGTGACTGCAGCCATGAAATTAAAAGATGCTTGCTTCCTGGAAGAAAAGTTATGACCAACCTAGATAGCATATTGAAAAGCAGAGACATTACTTTGCTGACAAAGGTCCATCTGGTCAAAGCTATAGTTTTTCCAGTGGTCATGTGTGGATGTGAGAGTTGGGGACTATAAAGAAAACTGATACTTTTGAACTGTGGTATTGGAGAAGACTCTTGAAAGTCTCTTGGACATCAAGGAGATACAGCCAGTCCATCCTAAAGGAAATCAGTCCTGAATATTCACTGGAAGGACGGATGCTGAAACTCCAATACTTCGGCCACCTGATGCAAAGAACTGACTCATTTGAAAAGACTGATGCTGGGAAAGACTGAAGGCGGGAGGAGAAGAGGACGACAGAGGATGAGATGCTTGGATGGCATCACCGGCTCAATGGACATGAGTTTGAGCAAGCTCCAGGAGATGGTGATGGACAGGGGGCCTGGTGCACTGCAGTCCATGGGGTCACAAAGAGTCGGACACAACTGAGCAACTGAACTGTTCCCAGGTAGCAAATCAATTTGTTAACTTCAGCCAATACCAGGTATCAAAAATGTTCACTGACTACAAAAGGTGGAGTTCTCTTTGCTTTTTAAATTGAAGTACAGTTAATCTACAATGCTGTGTTAGCTTACAGTTTAAGCAAAGTGATTCAGTTACTCACACACACACACTTCTTTTCCAGATTCTTTCCCATTATAGTTCCCTGTGCTGTACGGTAAGTTCTTGTTGTTTATCTAATTTATATATAGTCATGTGTATATTGTAACCCTAGCATCCTAACACTCACCCCACCCCATTACCCTCTGGCATCTGTTTTCTATGTTTATTTTTTTAAAGTTCTCTTTAAATAGTGTTATTTTCCTTCAGTTTCAGAGTAACTATAGGAATTCAGTATAGAATTCAGTATATAGTTCGGTATAGAATAAGTATAGTAACTCTTAAATTTCAGAATAACTATAGTGACAACCCAGGGAGATGGCATGTGAGGGCGAGCGCCCACCGGGCTCGTGTTCAGGCTGGACGTGAGCACTCGAGTGTGCTGCTGGCCATATGCACGCACGCGTAACAGGCTCCACTCGCAGGAAGCTTTCCTACCCGGCTCAGCGCCCTCCGCGCCTCCGCGCCACCGCCGAGCTGGGGGGCTGCTCTAAGCCACCTGGCCACGCGCCCCGTTACCTGGGGGCCTTTCACGGGTGTCTTGGGGGACTCGAGGTGATCCCTGTGGATGGACTTGGGCCGCTGCTTCTTCTGCCGGGCCGCCTGAGGCCGGGGCTTGAGGACGGTGTCCATGTCCTCCATGAGCTTGAGCTGCTTGCGCCGCAGGTACTCCTGCCGGATGAACTCGCGGCGCGCCCGCTCGTCCTCCTTCTTCTGCCGCTCCTCCTCCGTCCTGCGCCTGCAGACCGAGTGGGCGGCCGCTCATGCTGCACGCACGGGAGCGGCGAGGGGTGCGAGTGGGTGAGGGGGTGAGCGTGCATGTGTGGGGGGGGCGGGGGGGCAGTAAGGGTGCGTGAGGGGCGGCGAGTGTGCGTGGTGCGGGTGGTGGTGAGTGTGCATGGTGGGGGGGCGGTGAGCGTGCCTGGGGGTGTGGTGAACATGCGTGAGGGGGCTGAGCGTGCGTGGGGGGGGCGGTGAGCGTGCGTGAGGAGGGGGGTGACCGTGCGTGGTGGCGGGGGCAGTGAGCGTGCGTGGGGGGGGGCGGTGAGCGTGCGTGAGGGGGGGTGAGCGTGCGTGAGGGGGGGTGACCGTGCGTGAGGGCGGTGAGCGTGCGTGGTGGGGGGCGGTGAGCAGGCGTGGGGGGCGGTGAGCGTGCGTGGTGGGGCGGTGAGCATGCGTGGTGGGGCGGTGAGCCTGCGTGGGGGTGTGGTGAACGTGCGTGAGGGGGCTGAGCGTGCGTGGAGGGGTGGTGAGCGTGCGTGGGGGGGCGGTGAGCGCGCGTGGGGGCGTGGGGGGGCAGTGAGCGTGCGTGAGGGCGGTGAGCCTGCGTGGGGTGTGGTGAATGTGCGTGAGGGGGCTGAGCGTGCGTGGGGGGGCGGTGAGCGTGCATGGTGGGGGGCAGTGAGCGTGCGTGGTGGGGCGGTGAGCATGCGTGGGGGGGCGGTGAGCGCGCGTGGAGGGGCAGTGAGCGCGCGTGGGGGGCGGGTGAGCACGCGTTGGGGGCGAGCGAGTCCACAGCTGGAAAATGCTCCATTAAAGTGTGCCTGGGACAAGTGCAGTCATTAACTCTATCATAATAAATACTTTAAAAATATGTGTGTGAGAAAAACCCAGGAAAAATTTTTTAAGTTAATGTTTCAAGCTTGGGATAAAAACATGCAACCAATACTTAAATAAATAAACTTCTAGGAAGCGCCCCCGACCAGCACCGACTCCGCGAAGGCTTCCCCGAGCGCGCGTTCCCGAGCCAGCAGGACCCCCCCGCGGGCGGCGGCGGCCCCACCTGGTCTCCTCCTTCCTGTGCTCCATCTCGGCTTCCAGCTGCTGCTTCCGAAGCTGCGTCTCCTTCTCCCTTCTTAACCGTTTCTCCAGCAAAGCTGCCCGCTTCATGGCCATGTCGTTCTCTGCCTTCTGATCATCCTAGGGAATGGATTTCATTGAGGAGGAGGAGATTTAAGGCACCAATTTCCTCATTTTCAACGGCTGAGGCCACATGTAGTGGTTATTCGTAGAATTGAGAATCTAGATTACCCACTGAGTCTTATTTCAACCCCACCACAAATGGACATGTTCCAAAATGATGAAGGAAGAGATGAATTAAAGAGGCAATACTTTTATCAAATAACAAAAACACAAACTTCTTTGATTACATGTTCTCAAAACTTAGGAAGTCAGCAAAGAACACCATAAAATGAGGGAAAAAAATGAAGAAGTTTTCTGGGCCCTGATAAATAATTTACAGAGTGGAGGGGTTCTCCACACATTTTAAAATTCCATTTAAGTTATATTTAGAATACACGCTTAATGTAGAAAAGTCAAGAAAAAGCACAAAAAAAACAGCCACCCAAAGTTGTATCACATAAACGAAATTCCTGCTGCACCATCTTTTTAAGTGGAAGTTCTGAGAGTTTGCTCGCTGGTTCTGCACAGCACTGCGGGCTCTCCCACGTAACAGGAGGTGGGTGTAATTACACTCCTGACCCCAGGACTAGCTAGAAGGTGGGCCCTGGGCCTCCTGGGCCTGCCTGGCTCCTAAGCAGACTCTGAGGGCCCAAGGTCTCAGAAGTCAGGAGGAACCAGCTGGAGAATTGGTTCTGACACATTCCCAGCACGCTGTTGGGCACAAAAGACATGAAGATTGAAAAGGCAGGGCTCCTTAGGCGAAGGCGCTTCTAGACCCCTACCAGCCGAGGGGAGGAAGGGGGCCGTGAACAGCCAGGCCGAACACACGCACGTCCGCGCCAGACACGCTGCACACACTGCGGATGAGAAGACACAGTGCCTGCAGGACTTCACGGTCTAAGAGAAACCGTGGCAGAAGCCAGCCACAAGGCGGCTGGGAAGGCTGGGTCAGCAGCGTCACTATGAGAACGCTGAGGGTGCAGGAGACGCAGGAAGACACCCATCGACCCCCAGAACCACGCAAGGCTGCGGCACACAGGAGGACTGAAGCGAGCCTCACAGAACATCCCGGAGCGAGCTACGGGGAGAGGGTGGACCCGCGAGTTAGCGGATTCGTCTGGGAAAGGCCCCGATCACATGCCGAGGGGCTGCACTTTATCCAAGAGGCATCTCTAAGAGATCCCGTGGACTTCTGCTCCTGAGAGGCATGTGAAGAAGGGACCAGGCAGACGCGGGAGCCCGTGACGAGCTGCAACCACGGTCTGAGGGCCGAATACCGGGTGGTGAACACAGTGTGAGGAAAGGAGTGCACAGGTGGATACCCGAGGACCCCCTCTGCTCCCCTTTCGGAGGGAGCAGAGGTAGCAAGGTCTCTACACATCAATTACCGTCTACAGCAGCAGTCTGTTAAAAACATTAACAGCAGTCTCACACAGTTGGGAAACAAAAACACGACTCACATTAACTTTCTAAACATTAAAAAGGGCAGAGAGGGTCATCTCTCTACGACCAACTTCAAAGTAAGTTACCCATTCCCAGTATTTAATGATTCAAAGCAAGCGACTGTAACCACTTCCCAATTCTCAGTTCTGACTCCAGCAGGAGTCCAGAAAATCTGCGAGTGTAGACTTTGGCCACTGAAGGCTGTCTCTCTGTCTACAGTCCAAGCTTCGGAGGATTAGAAACCGTGTTCCTTGGTCTCTTAACTTTTTAAGAAAAGAAACATGAACAGCACACATGCACGTTTCTGATCATAAAAATCCACTTTTCCCTGTAGTTTGGAAAACACAGAAAAATATAAAGTGAGAAAAAGGACGAGAGGAGAAAAACTTTAACACTAGGCCTTCCTTGTTCTAGCACCAACGGTACGTGTCCAGATGTCACCATCACAAGGCGATACTGTGCAGGACTTGGGTTAGCTGGCTGCAGCAGCCTATAAACGCAGGTTACATCAAACACCACACTGGAGACTGGGGTCATAAGCTACACTCTCTTCAGTGCTTCCAGAGGAGCTATTCCAGTGACAATTGCTCAAACTATATTTTTAATGTTTCACCTTGCAAGATTCGGTCTGCTCAGTTTTTAAAATTAAAAAAAAAAAAAAATGTATGGGAAGATGGTCAATACCAAGGAAAGAAACAGATTTGGGGGCAATGCCAACCTTTTTTACTAACTGGCAACAGAGTATCTTTTGCAAGAGTGAATCACTTGGTTCTCAAAAGGCTTTGGTGAGAGAGAGACAAACAGGGGCAAAAACAGGAGGTCTCCCCACGTTCAACGACTGCTTGAAAGACTGGATGAAAGACTGCTTCAGAAACCAGAGTGCCTGCCCGGAACCGCAGTCCACAAGGGCTGGACCAGAACACAGTCTGTCCCAGGACTACGGACAGACCCTAACAGAGGTCCTGCTCGGGAAGCCTGCGCGTGCGCCAGAAGCATGGAGTGAGAAGAGGCCCAGGGCCGGGCGGGCGGTTTTACCTTAAAGAAGAATCCACAGCACACTTTCTGGTCCTCATCCGCTTGTTCTTTATCACTTTCTCCATCGTACTTTTCAACAGATACGTCAGCCTTTTCAGGGGGTTTCAAATCTGAGAGGGAGACTTCGATCAGATTAGCGCTCTTAGGAGCAGCAGGCGGCACACTGGGTTTGGAAGGCAGCTGGGCGGGCTGACTCGGGGGTCCTCGCTGGGTGCGGGGTGCGCGACCTCCGAGGCCGGGCAGCTGGGCCCTCCCGGGGCCACGGAGGGCGAGGGCCGGGCCTCCTCGTGCTCCGGAGGCCCCGCCGATCCCTCTTCCTCCTTTGCCCCGTCTTTGCGCCCGGACTCCTGGGCCCGAGGCTCTCCGTCGTCGCCCAGACACACGAAGGACCGCGTCTGGATGGGAACCTGACTCGGGGAGAACCTCCGGAGCCGCGGGAGGCTGTCCACAGACCGCGGGGGGGCGTCAGCGTGCGGTGCAGGGGTGTGATCTTGAGTTCGCTGGGCCTGGGAGTCCTTTGATTTTTGACGGAGAAGGACGCGCTCTTCCTGGGCGCGGCCTGCGGGGCCGGGTGGGCCGGGCGGGGCGCGTCGCCGCGCGCAGGCCGGTGCGGGGAGGGCGGCGGCGGGGAGATGACCCAGGCCTGCTGCTCGCGCATGTGCATCAGGGCCTCCTGCTGCAGCGCCAGGCGCCGCATCTCCCGCTGCAGCGCGTGCAGGGACGCATTGAGCCTCTCGATGGAGCGCGTGTGCTCCAGCAGCTCGCCGTCCTGCGGCGGCTCCTCCGCGGGCCCGGCCGGGCTCCACCGCCCTCGGAGTCCCCCGGGCGTGCTCGGGGCTGGCGGCCACCTGCCCGCGGGGCTCTCCGAGCCCTCCTTGGCGTCTGCCGGGGACTTGCTCCTCGGCCCGTTCGTCTTCTGCGGCTCCTTCTCGCGCGGCCGCTCCGTGTATACCTTCTCGTCCTCCGCACCTGCTGCCTCCTCCCGCAGCGGAGAGGCCCCGTCGCCTTTCCTCTTCACCACGGTGAGGAAGGCCGTCCTCCCCATCTTCTGCCTCTGCCTGGTGAACGCGGCCTCCACCTTCTTCTTTTGGGCCTCGATGGCCCGCCGCTTCTCCTCCAGCTTCATCCTCAGGTGCACCACCTCGGAGGCCAGCAGCTGCGTGGTGTCCCGGCCGTGCGGAAGGCCCGTGTCCTCAGGGGCCGGGGCCCAGGCCACCACGTGGGGGATGTTGAGCTCCGAGCCCTCGGGCGTGGTCTTCTGAGAGCTGCTGCCGCTGCTCTTTCCGTCCGTGTGGTTCAGCTTCCTGAACTTCTGCTCGGCAAAGCTGGTCATCTTCACCCCCGGAGCTGGAGGAGGCGCTGCTCCCGGGCTGGGACTTGGTGCTGACTGTGCTGGGACAGGGGCTCAAGGCCTCTCTGGCACTGCCGGTCCGCACCTCGTAGTCTTGCAGGAATTTGGACGCGTCATCCATGTCAGAGTCCAAGCTCACCGTATAGTCTCTCAGGGACGAGTCCTCGTCCATGGTTTCTGGAATGTCTTCCGAGGGCACGTGGATGCCCGTGTCCACCTCCGTGGTGTCTGTGACAGGACTCAAGGCCCCTCGCGTGTCCCCCACATTCTCGGGACTGGACTGGCTGCGCGGGACTCCGGCGTTCAGGAAGCTCAGCTCCTGGCTGTGGAGGAAGAAGCCGTTGGCAAGCTGGTCGGGCCTCGGGGTGTGGGCGGGCTTCTCGGCGTCATGGATTATTTGCAAGGCCTCTTCAATGCTCGGGGTCCCCACCTGGTTGCCGAGCTCGTCGAGAAGCACGCTGCTGCGCAGTGCTCCATTGGGGAACCCGCACCGCGTGCTCTCGTTGGGATTCTGCTCGCCTGCGCTCCGGGGCACGTAGGTGGTCAGGTCGCCGTGAGAGCCCACCGTGTGCTCCTCTGCGATGCCCGCCGCGTGCTCCTCCCCATCCACTGGCTTGAAGGCCAGGTTCTTCCGGGCGCTCCTGGCTGCACGGTGGTTGCTCAGGGCGAGCCCGTCATTGCTAAGGGAGCGAGTGATTCCTCGGTTGGAGGTGGATCTCTGCACAGGATTTTCTTTATCAAAAGAAATATCAAATGAGACTCCATGCACTGACGACCTGAAAAAACAAGAGAAGGCTCTTAAATAACCCCAGAAAAGACAGAATCTGTTCTCACTGAGAAGTGTGATTTCTTCTCTCCCTCATTTCTCACAATCACGTCCTCCTGGGAGTTGGGGTGAGGGTAAGGCTGCAGGACACCTGTCACCACGGTCCTCCATCGTCTGGCTAGCACAGGGGTGGGGGGTGGGGAAGGAGTGCTTCTCGCTAAGGCGAGGACACAGAGAGTGAGCCTCCTGTTTACCTTTTCTCCTTGGGCCATGTCCCTATGAAGCCATCGACATAGGACATAGACGAAGACCTCCTTATTCCTCCTTCAAATGCACGAGAAGAAAAGTCACTGGCATTGCTGTGTAAAACAATTTTAACTTACAACATTTTAACAGATTTCACACAAGGTAAGGAGATACACATGGAGAAATGAAGATCATCTTATTGAGAAAAGGAAGCTCAGAGAAGCAGAGAGTCTTCGGTGTGTTTATGGAACACTTTATTTGCGTTTATTCTCAATCACTTTCCTGTTAACCACTCACGTGGCACTTTCTGGGCTTTCTCGGACACATTACCTGGAGGCTGAAGGCTGAGGCTGGGGCTGTAAGTGCCTGGAAGGCAACTGAGGACGAGAGTGCGTGAACGCAGCTCCTCCCCCACTGCAACATAAAAGACATGCAGAGCGTCACAGCCTAGCTCTTTCAGGCAAATTTAACACACAGCAGCTGAAGTCAAACACTGCCACCTCTGATTCTCCATCCTAAGTGAAAAAAAAATTAAGGAAACATACTGTTTAAACCAAAGAATGGCTGTGATTTGAACCTTCATGTATTTTATGTTTTTAGCCCAGGAGCTTGAAATACTACTTTCAAGTACAACTCAATGTCCTTGTGAGATAAGGTATGGCACATTATTTTCATTTTATAAGCAGAAAAACTGAGAAAGAAGTTAAATGAAAATCATCAGCTTGCAGTACTTTGGTCGAATCTAAATTTCTAAAAGTGCAAGTACGACCACTTCTTGTAAAAGAGCCTGACACCTGCTTGGGCACGGACCTGTGTGTATGTCTCTAACATACTTTCATTTCTCCTTATTTAATTCCACCCTATTCCAGTCAATGCAGGGGATTAGACAGTCTGTTTCTCAGTTCATGATGACATTTGGCCAAAATTTAATCTTTTTCTTCCTACATTTTCAGTCCACCACAGCTTACCTTAGTAGGTGAAACTCAGCACGCCCCTCAGAAGGGCTGAGAACAAGCCAGGGGCAGGGGCGCAGTGACGTAGCTCTCTGCGACCTCACTGCCTTCAGCTAATGCAGACCGAGAAGATGAGCAAGCGCCAACGGGTTCAGAGGCAAACCTCAACGTGCATCCTGCCCAGTGAGTGCCTGCTGCACAGAGCTTTCCAGAAGCAATGCCTGCAGCTGGTGCACGGCTCCACTGTCTCACTGGCTCCCTTGCACCCACTCCACCCCGCACATCACGTGCCCCCTCACCCGTGTCCTTGGCCGTGGGGAAGGTGAGGGACACGGTCACGCTGCTCCCCATCATGGGAGTGTCTCGGCCCCTCCAGTGGCCTTCCCACCAACTCTTCTTACACCGACTACTGAGTGTGTCCTCAACAGGGGCACGTTCAGCTACTGAGCATGTTCACTCTTTTCTTCTTCCCCAAGTGCTGGCTGAACTGCCGCACGCTCCTGTAACCGCCTCCCTTCACGTCTGCGCGGAGGGTTTGGTGTGGGTAACTCCTGGGCGTGCCAGTGGCCATGGTGGGCAGTAGCTGCCACAGATGTCTTGCTTCACCATCTTCTTCCACTGTTTACTCGGGAGATCACTCTTCAGACGTGCTAACACTTGTACATGTGGCTGCACCATTCTCAGGAAGAACAGCAGTCCCTGAATCCCTCCTCAAAAGTCCCACAGTGGGAGAACTCACATGGGCCACGCGGAAACTCACAGACAGGAGAGGACTACACAGTGGCCCAGTGAGGGAAAGCAGCCAGCCAGCCACCCGGGAATAAGGAGCTCTGCTGGGAAGAAGAGAGCGGCCACGCAGACACCTGCGAGAGGAGAGGCGAGCCCTCCCGAGGGAAAGACACCCACCAGCGCCAGGCAGCAGGGGGCTGTGTGTCCACGTGGCTAGAACAGTAGCTGAGGAATAACCCAGTCTTTAAGTGGAAAGTTTAGAAGGTTTCAGAGATTTAACAGGACAAGAGATATGACCTAGGATACTGAGCGTTTTCTAAATTTCAAGGCAGGGAATGTCACTACATAACCAAACCAGGAAAGCATTGAGGAAGTAATGTGTAGGAAAACAATCTCCCCCGGGACCCCACAGAGAAGCTCCTGGACCAGCTGCACTCCAGCTCCACCTCTTCCTTCGTGGCGAACCTCAGTGACGAGTACGAAGCAGGGAACTTAACGGAAGTAGGAAAATCCATGGGGGTAAATCCACGGGCAGGGGAGGAACGTGCTTTCCTAATTCACAGGGAACGTTACAGGGCCCTGAGGTTCACGGCGATGAGAAGCCCTGTGAGAGCAGTAAGAGGGTGGGGGAGGGTTTGTCCACACTGGTCAGGACACCGTGGAGAGAAACTTCTCAGATGTGAGGAGGAGCGACAGCTTCGGTATGTGTTCACATTTTCAGGTTAAACCAAGAATTCATGCAGAAACTATTTTCAATTTCTTACTTATAATTTTAAAAATGTATTTTAAATAGATTGGCCTAAATTTCTAAAAAAAAAATCACAAAGTGTTTCGGTTTTAAATAAACAAAAATCTTATATTAATAAATTAGGGAGTCCAAAGTCAATACACATTTTAGGTTCTAAAAATATGCATTAAAAGTGCTTATAGGATCTGCTAAAAAACACTTTGAAACAAATTAATGTCTCTATCACATACTTGGGTCAGAAGTCAGGATTATCCTCATATTAAATGTTTATCTGGCTTTGAATTCAATTTCTGATATTAAGAACTAAAGCATTAAATATTCAATGACACAATAAATAGTCCATTGTGACATTTCAATAGCTGCAGTAACTAGCAAACCAAACAGGGAAAACTGTCTCACAGATTTAAAAATCTCCCCCTGAGGCCTAAGAATTACCTATCATTTGAGCCTCATATGATCTCAATTATAAACAAGGTATGCAGCAAGAGTTTAGTTTTAGGGTGATTACTTGGACCTTAGGATAATACTTTCCCACTTTTCAGTGTGACTCATAAAAGCCTATTTATGAAACATTCAGTTCATATAAATTTCAATGACACTGACGTAAAAACAGGCTTTAATAGGATAAGTTAATTGTAACTTATTCAGCTCAAAGTTCAACTGAAACTGTAAAAGCACTCTTATAATGTAGTAATAATCTTGACCTCCTAAGTGACTGGGATGGCCGTCTGGACTCACCCTGGCGTGAAGTCAGAGCTGTCCAGGGCATCTCGCTGGGCAGCATTCACGACAGGAACTGATGTCAGATCCTCCACAGGCTCAGCTATGGGAAAGACAAAAACCTCAGAATTAATTTTTTCCACTACCGTGTCAAGGATTCTGAAACTGCAAGTAAATAGTTACTCTCAGTTTTCCTTATTCCTTTTAGAGAATCATAGTATATTTAGTTTTCTCCTTAAATAATTTTTCAAAAGGACAAATCTTCTTTAAATACTTCTTGGAAGTGTTCTAGCCTATAAAATTCACTTGATTAAGGCTAAATGGGGAGGGGGAAGGCTTAATATAAAATAAATACAGATAATTAAAAATAAATGAGTATTCAATTTTGCAAAAGCTTTCACAGAGCTTGTCACACATGGTCACTTTTATGTCCACGAAATAGCTGGTGTTTTGGTAATCAATTAAAGAGACAGAATTTTGTTGGTTACTAACTAAAACACAGCTATAGTTCACATTTTTGCAAATAACTCTCATTTAGCTTTTTGCTTTTGAGATCTAACAACGTCGAATATATTGAGTAGTGGGCTTCACAGACGAGATCACACAGAGCACTGCGTGTGAAAACTGTGCGAACAGTAAGAGGCGTGGGACTCTGGCTGTGATCACCACCGCAGACCCTGGCTTTCCCGAGCGGCCTTCGCAAGGGGCTCGGCGCGTCCACAGGCCTGCCCCGCTGCGTGACGCCTCCCCGGGCAGGTTCACACCCGTCACTGCGCGTCCTGCAGACATGGCCTGGGTGCAGGGGGCGCTGAGGGACGCCGCTTCTCCTCACTGAAGTGAGTGTGGAGTTCACCCCCAACTTCTTCCTTCTTCTCTTTCCTCTTTTTTTCCTTTGATTTTTTTTTGAGGGGGGGAGCGGGTGGGGATGCAGAGAAATAAGGGAAAATACAAAACTGGGGCAGCAAGGAAAGCAGGCAGGCAGCGGGGCGGCACGCTGGCAGCAGCAAAGCCCCGCCACGCAGAGGGAAGCCCTCCCAGGGGCCAGGCCTGAAGCTGGACTTGTGCTTTCCTCATAGAAAGAAACCTCTGGTTTTATCATGGAAGCCAGTGGAAAATCTGGTTTGCTTTACAGAAAGTGTAAGAAGATTTTCTTCTTTTCCGTTATTTCCAGAGATCTTTATGGTAACTTACCCCTTTATTTCTTGTTAGTGGCCTTATAATGAGCAGTCAATAGACTGTGATACTGTGACAATCACAGAACTTACTAGGTTTATATATATATATATATATATATATATACACACACACACACCCAAGCCTTTTCATGGCTTTATGGCAAATTCAGATTACAGATGAGAATCACGCCATAATTTGAATGGCTTCTGGCCAACAACATTAGAAAACAAAACATTAAAAAACAGAGAACAAAAGCAAAGGGTGGCAGTAAAAGATGCAAAGGGAAGAAAGAGGGAAAACAGTTAAAAGCTATAAGTTCCACAACATAACCCTTCGAATTCAGGGCTATTCTCGCCACCTCCTTTTCCTCCCCTAAGGCGTGTCTCACTCAACAGAGAACTAAATATTAAAATATTCAGAATTTATCCAGGCTAACAGCTAGAACATGAAACAGTCACAGGCCTTCCTGTACAAGAACACCAGGCGAGGCTGTTTTAACTCTCCATTCTGTCTGTTCACAGAAACACTGATCACCTCCTTGTGGATGAGCGACACGGGGCTGGACGAAGGAGGGCTTCACGACCTCGAACCACCAGAAGAGCTCGGCCATGAACACCAGGTAGTTACTCTGAAAAGAGGCAAGAAAGTCAGGAGAAAAATCAGATAAAGCTTGACCAACAAGCAATGATTAGGAGAATTTTATTCTGTGTTACCTATGAAATACAGCTTTAAGTATCAGTCACTCACTGAAATTTTTGATTTAAAAAAAAGCAATGAGAACGCTGATAACCTCTATGGGCTGTGTTGTGTGCTACCCTCTCAGCAGCTTTCATTCTCAACTATATTTCTTTCTCCGACACATTCATTCTCCCCTGAGGCTGAACCTGTCCTACTTGGCTTTAAACAAGCTCAGGCACTTCCCTGGCGCTCCAGTGCTTATGATTCTGCGCTTCCAATGCAGGGGGCTTGGGTTTGATCCCTGGGTGGGAAACTAAAATCCCGCAAGCCACGCAGCATGGCCAAAAACTAAAAACATTTAAAAAGTAGGCCTGCTCGAGTCTCCTACTGAGCACAAGGCACACGCTTCAGCCGACTCCCCTCCTCCGGCTGCCTCTCGGCCCCGCCCCCGCCCCGGCCCCGCCCCCAGCCTGCCCCGGCCCCGCCCCGCCCTCCCCCTTGGCCCCGCCCCGCCCCAGCCAGACCCCGCCCCCGCCGCGCCCTCACGCTTGGCCCCGCCCCGCCCCAGCCAGACCCCGCCCCCGCCGCGCCCTCCCCCCTTGGCCCTGCCCTCGCGCCCCCTCCGCACAGGCTTCGGTCACGCGCCACCCCCCACCCGGTCCCAGCCCTCCGCTCCCAGTCCACTCCCGCACGGCACGCAGGCACGAAACTCCATCTGCTCAAGTCGCCAGCGACTATGTACTCAGTCACACAGATTCTGTAGCCTCCCTTGAACCTGACCTCTCAGGGGCACCAGATACTCCGGATGTGTCTCCTCTGTGAAGGCGGCCGCCCGCCCCGATCAGGTGACTCCGGGACGCGCGGCTGTCCTGAGACGGCGGCCTTCGAGCATCTCCTCGTGTTTCTCTACCTGCACACATCCTCCCCACAACCCTGATCCAACTCCAGCCTTATCTCCCTGAATGACAACCGCCATCGCAGGGAACAAACCAGAATCCCGGGCCGCCCCATGCCCCCTCCTTTCCCCCTTCCCACACCAAGTCACCCTCAGGGCTGCGAGTCTGCACCCTAAACATCTCTGAGCCCACCCACTTCTCCCCACCTTCATCATAATTACTCTGATTCGAATGTTTTCACTGCTTGGTTGGAATACAACCAATACAACCAATCCCCTTTTCTTTGACTTATTAAGTCAAACTTCTCAAAACCAGCACCCTTTCCCCACCTTCCCCACCCTTAGGGAAAGACTGACTACAGCTTACAAGCAGGTACTTGATCAGGGCCCTCCTCAGTTTCCCCAGCTTCATCGAACATCACATCCTCCAGGCTTCCCCCTCTTACCTGGCCAGCTCTATGGTAGAAGGACAAAGCCAGTGTTCAGGGCAGTGCCTGGTACATACCAGATGCCCCCAAAATATTTACTAAATGAATGTATAAGCGAGTAATGTTTGCTGAATGAGTGTATAAGTGAGTGATATTTGCTGAATGAGTGTATAAGCGAGTAAGTAAGCACATAGTAAAGAAGGCCAGTCACAGGCAAAACACTGGTAGGGAGCATCTCTGGGCAGTAAGATGACTGTGATTTACATTCATTCTTCATACTTAATTCATAGTACACTTTCTAAAGCCAAAGTGTAAAATTATACTTTAAGTACTAGGGCTAGATTCTACTCTGCCAGTACAATTAACTGAGAGCTGTGTATATACTTTGAAAAACACTTGTTAAGTGCTCCATAACTGTCTGTTATAGGAAAATAATCAATATTTAAGGACCTTGGTGCTCAAAAAACTACTCATCATCAGGAAAATGAAATCAAAACCACAGTGAGATACCACCTGGCACCTGTCAGAATGGCCATCCTCAAAAAGGTAAGCGACAACAAGTGCTGATGAGGGTGTGGAGAAAAGGGAAGCCTCGAGCGTTACCAGTGGGGGTGCAAAATGGTGCAAGCACCACGGAAGGCAGTATGGGGCAGTATGGAGGCTCCTCAAAAAGTAAAACAGAGCTACCACGGAACCCAGCTGTCCTATCTGGGTACATGCCCAAAGGAAATGAAAATAGGATCCTAAATAGAGATCCGCACGTCCATGCTCACTGCAGCTAAGACATGGAAGCAAGCTGGGTGTCCACAGCGGGTGGGTGGATACAGATGTGGTACATATGCACAATGGAGTACTACTTAGCCCTGAGGAGGGGAAGGGCATCCTGCCATCTACAGAAGCACAGGCGGCTCCTGAGGGCAGTGCAGTGAGTGGGATGAGCCGGACAGAGAGAGAAACACTGTGTGGTGCCACCTGCACGCAGAATCTAAAGAGCCAACAGAGAGCAGAGCGGGGGCTCCAGGGGGCCGGGCCAGCCCCTGACTATACAGTGAGCAGGTCCTGGGGGCCTAGTGACTATGGTCAATGACACGGCATCACAGGTCTGGAAGCTGCTGAAAGTAGATCTGGAACGCTCACAGCAGAGAAATGCTGATGATGCCAAGTGATGAGGGTGTCAGCTGCCAGTGTGTGCAAGTCAAATCAACACACTGAACACCTGAGACTTCTACAACCACGCCTTCCCTGGGGGCTCAGTGGTGACGTAATCCACCTGCTGATGCAGGGGACACGGATTTGATCCCTGGGCTGGAAAGATCCCCTGGAGAAGGAAATGGCAACCCACTCCAGTACTTGTGCCTAGGAAATCCCATAGACGGGAGGGCCCGGTGGGCCACTGTCCACGAGGTTGCAAGAGTCGGAGGTAACAACAACGACATGTCAATTACACCTCAGTAAAGCTGGAAGAACGTTATTTCAGGCACCCTGGTCAGATAACCATCCTAGTAACATAACTGTCTGTGTTTGGCCAACGATTTCCCCAGTAACTGAAGTTTATGAAGAGAATTCCTTTCTGAATCAGTGAAGATTAAACAACAAATCTGTAGCCATATTCTAGAAATGATACCAAATTAATTTCAGTTAAAAGCTCTTCTTTTGGTTAAGAAAGCCATGCAGCTACACATTAACATTCTTGAACAATGTAAACAATATCAAAGAATACGAATACAGAGTAAAAGTGAAAGTGCACACACTCCTCTTGCCCACGTCCTAACACCACAGTCACAAGGAGCCACCGCCGACAGTTTTGTGTTTCTCTCCCTGCAGACCTTTTCCTGTGTGTCTCTATCCACGTGCACATGTGCATACAGATAGAAGCAGCGTTTTAAAAACAGGTAGAAATCACATCACGTTCTATATAATGTGTGTGGCCCGGTGTTTCTCTCCATAATTCTTGCGCTCTCTGCCTCCTTCCCTTCAACAGCTCGACCACATGCCAGGACACTGCCACCGCGGCCCTTCCCAGATGAGCTGCTCCCCACTGTCAGCCACCAGGAACAACACTAACGCAGCCTTCTGTGCGCTTTCAGTGTGGTCAGATGCCACCAAAGTGCCCTCTAAAAAGGGCACACCAGTGTACACATCCAGTGTGGGGGACAAGAGGGCTCATTGCCCATGTCCCTACAAATGCTTGTTGCTCAAGTCAACACATGTTGGGATGCCCAGAACCATGGACCAAGCAACTTCCTGAGGATGCAGAATCTTAAAATACTCATTTGAAGACAAAACTGTGGTTCTAATAATTTAGCAGAGGACCAAAACAGATGAAGTGACAGTCTTCTCTGCAGATAATTACCTATTTTTTAAATGCCTCATTTAAGAAAGGATCTTTATATCTGGATTATGCCCAGAGTCAGTTGATCTAAACATCACGGTTACATTTTATTTATGGGAAGTCCAAGGTATATGACTTAAGCAAATGTACTCTTACAGTTAAAATGAGATGATTTTTTTTTCCTGAGATTATAGTAGTGGCATTTAAAATTTCTAATAGGCAAAAATCAGAAAAAGCATTAACAAGATAAATATGAAAATATCTCCCAACTTCCATTTTGGTAAAAATGGTGTAACCATTCAAAATCAACCAAGGTCTTTCTTCCAGCGTGTCAGACAGCGGGGAGTGGGTGCTATTCTGGTCAATGGGCAGTGGTTTGTTCTGGAAACAGCTGCACAGCTGGCTGTGTCTCCTGCCGTGTGTGAAGGAGAAAGGGGCACAGGGGAAAGAGGGCAGAGAGCACGGAGTGCAGGCACGCGGGCGGCAGCCTTTAGGGAGGCGGGCACCGCGATACGGCCAGGCGTCAAGCCTGACTCAAAGCTGTTCCCCTCTGACGTTACACAGAAGTGGCGAGCTTCAGGCAAGGGCACAGGAGGCGGGAAGGAATTCTGCAGCTGCCGGGAACAGCAAGGCACCACTCCCACCACGGAGCTCTGGAACCTGCAGCTCAGAAGCCATCACGCCTGAGACACGCGTCTGTCTTCACTGCAAAGTAAGCTCTGGAAGGACACGGATCTCTGATCATCTGCTGATTCACCCAAACCACCCAGAACAGGGCGAGGCGCTCAATGAGCAGCCCTTGGAAGACGCCGCACTAAAGCAACGGCGTGAAGCCAGGAGGCCCTGTGACAGCGTCCCACAGCAAGGGGCCCAGCACGGCCGAGAAGAGCAAGTGCTTCCATTATCCACTAAAAACTGCACATAACTGGCTGCACTGTGCAGCACGCAGGGTCCCAGCCACCGGGCCCAGCAGGGCAGTGCCAGGAGTTACTTAAAAGGTTCATTTCTAGACAACTTTGGTATTTCCTTCCCCCCTTCTTTCCCGAGGTTGTGCCTCAAGCTCTGGGATAGGGAGGACCCTTTCTTCCTGGAGACGCAGCCCTGCTGAGGGCCCAGAAACACTTGCTGGCTGCTTCTCCACTTCGCTAACAACTGCAGGACCACAGATTAATTCTCTGTATTGCAAAGACACCTGTAGCTAACAGTGTACGTTAAAACGAAACAAAATCAGCAGAAAAATCTAACGAAACTATTTTGAGTGAAATTATAGTCAGCTTTGCAAGCTTCACACAGCTAGACTGCCTCTGTGCCCGGCTGTGCGATCTTCCCCACAACCTTAGAGCGAAGGGGCCAAGAGAGCACCTTTATGGAGGAGGCTGCGTGAGAGCATGTCTTCCAGGGTGAAATGGCAACACTGGTTCAAGTATTCTTGGCAAAATTCTTGGATCAGCTGCAGGTTATAGAGGCTATCAGCCAAGGACATGGTTTCTTTCAAGCAAATGTCTTCAAATAAGAAAAGAACAAGGATTAATTTTGATAATACACACTTTGGACTCACTTTATAATTAGTAGCTTAATACCAGCACACAACTACGTAGAATCTGGTCAACACACACACACACACACACACACCCCCTATAAATGCAGCAGTTACTACACAGAAAGACTTAGAAACCAAGCATTCTTTCACTCAACTAATGCCCTCCTAGAATGACATATAAATGTTTTCTTAAAAGCCTTCATTACTTATTAGGTATTAACATCTTAAATATCTGTTACGTCTGTCCACAGTTGAGAAACATTTCACTGGAACACTTACCCTCTAACCTGACAACACCAGGACAGTAAAAGTGAATAAGGGCTGCAGCGCGCAGCCATCCGAGCCGTCTTTCAACAGATTTTCTACCAGCGGAATGCAAGGCAGTTGCTTGAGCAAGGTCTGCTCCTTCCTATAACGAGCCTACAATATAAAAAAGAGATGAAAGTAAGTACTTCAACATATAGGGAAAGACACAGTACCGTAGGTCCCGTGTCGGCAATAAAGTGTAAGTCAGAGGGACAACAGCTACTCAGCCATACCCTTCTCTCCTGAGCAGCACTCCTAGACCCGTCCTTGCCAACAGCACTACGATTCTGAAGCTGAGTGCCTAACAGAACGTCACAGGGCTCGTTTATGTGAATTCACTTAGCCTAAGAATTTAAATATAAAAGCATCACAGAATGGCTTTTGGACATTTGAAATGTCCAAATTATCAGTTCTGTGGCTCTGAAGATGATAAAATTTGCTTTAATGTTAGACTTAACTTAGACAGCACGCTCTTGTGTAAAAAGATTAAGACTGGAGCTTAAAGCCTGAGGAGTCATCAGCGCCAAGGGACACCCAGAGGAATGTGAAACGACTCCTAAAGGAGGCCTTGCGATAAGAACCGTCACTCTGAGTAACTGGAATCAGACCACAAAGAAGTCCTGGCTTCTCATCTGAATGCTGAGACGATGCAAAGAGAGTGAAACCACTCTGAAACTGAGCAAGCCCTCCGGGATGAGGTGTCACTAACCCAAAACAGAGCAAGTGCAAGGGTTTCCGCTCCCTCTCGGAAAAGAAGCAGCTCTTGTTTTTTAAAGACTGGCTGGTGCGACTGATACAAATTTGTAAGACAGTTCCCTAAAAATGAGACCTGCTGTAAAACTGAGAGTTTATGAGAAGGAGCTTAAGTCAGACTCAATACCTGGGCTCAAATACTGCTCCTGTCACTTCTCAGCTCTGGGATCTTGGGCAACTAACCTCAATGCTCATCTCTTGGTTCCTTATCTGTGAAGCGGGATAATCACAGTGCGACTTCACAGGGCGTGGAGGACTAAGATGATGGCCGTCAAAGTGCGATGCACGCACGGGCACACAGCGAGCGGCCACCAGAGGTCAGCTGTCTTTAGCTACTAGCTCTCCTCAAGCCAAGAAAAATCATGCTCAAGACTTAATGAAAATGCAGACTGAATTATTTCAGTAGCAAGATTTATAATTACAGTGGTTGGTAATATTTTTAAGAAATCAAAACTAATTTTTCTTCTATCCAAATTGATCATCTCTATTTCATAATTAAAGTATAATTATGAAATATAATACTCTGGTAAGAATAAAAACAGAAAAATAACTTACTGAAAGAGATTTATTTCCTTTAAATGACTTTGCCCAGAAAAGTACACATATTCAGGGGAAATATTTATTCCTATATCCCCCTCACTCAAGATTCATGGAACATTTTCCCTTGTGAAGAATTTCAGCCTTCCGCTGCCCCTCTGGCTTCCAGACCCCCAATCCTGCTTCCTCGGGCTGGGGAGAAACAGAATGCGACCTCCGGAAGCGCCCCCACCGGGGCTGGCTCGCGCCAGACCTGCCGGACCTCCAGGGCCTGCGGCCGGAAGAGGCCGGCGCCGGGCGCCCAGGGTCACGGAACAGAGGCCCGAGCTGGGTGCTGTGCTCTGCCACGGGGCACGAAACGAGCGCACACACACAGCTCCCCAAGGCTGCGGCCACGAGGCCTGCGGTCTGGACCAGACGACCCACGGCTTGAAGGTGGCCGGCCGCGACATCTTCCTGAAGATTACATCCTAGAAGGCCTACCAGGAAACCGACTTTCAGTCTTCAAGTCGTGTGGGTCTCCCAGGACTTCTGGAGCGTGCTGGCGCTTTTACAAACGCACTGCTCT
This sequence comes from Nanger dama, assembly GCA_917880005.1. Lineage (NCBI taxonomy): Eukaryota > Metazoa > Chordata > Mammalia > Artiodactyla > Bovidae > Nanger > Nanger dama. Next base: position 47,307,446 of record CAKJTW010000013.1, on the reverse strand, counting down.
TTCTACAAAGGGAGACATCTGGCATTTAAGAGGGATGTATTTTTGATCTTTCAACACTGTGGTGGACTTCTGTTGCACGTCTGTTTCTGAGGGTGAAAAACACTTAAGTGGTCCAACCCACAGAGTTCACCCTGAAAGATCAACTCTTGTAGTCAAACCAGAACTGAATCTGTTAATAGTTTAGATTCAGTAAGGAGAGGGACACAGAATCTGTCACTTTTTTATTACACAAGCAGTATCCTCTATAGGTCAGGCCAAAAGGAAATTACCCTTTCAAAAAGATGAAGAATTTACAGCGCAGTCTATACTCCCTTCCACTGGCATCGTTAAGACCAGTACAAATCTATGCCCACACTTTCTTCTTACCTAGTTACTTACGGTCTGCAAGTAATGACAGACTAGTTCACACTTTAAATTATCTTTAAAGCACCTAATCCAAATTTTGGCTAGATTTTTTTAGGTCTTTCTATTGTGTACTATGATCAAAGACCTTACAATCCAATCTCCACATGTGACTAATGGAATTACATGAAATGACTGGATCAGCATGACATAAACAATACAGAGACACTCCACAATGACCATCTCTGGAGAGTGAGCTGAAGAAGCTGGGCAAACTTACAGGAACCAGTTTCCAAAACCATTTGGAAGGAGACTTCAGAGGAGGCAGCAGGAGAAAAGGGAAAGTGAAAGGGAAAGTGCATCAGCATTTTTAAAAATTAACAAGTTATAGTAAAGTTTCTGTTAGTGGAGCTCCAAGTTTACAGTTCTCAAAACACTTTTAAATTGTTAATACTTGAAATTTTAGCTTAAAATATAGAGTTTCCTCGTGATAAAGACCACCACCTTCTCCCCCAACTCCTCTCCCAACATGGATATGTGTTTTTAGGATATCCTGGACCTGCTGCATACTTTGGCGGCAAAGAATTTTATTTCATAGCTCTGGAATCACACATCATATTAAAAAATACAATACATAACACAAGTGGGAATAGAAAGATTCTAGGGCAACTTGCAACCACTGAAATCCTTAGACATTAGGAAGCCAAGTCTTTGTCCCAAAAGGAAAAGAAGACTGTTCCATAAGTGTATGAGTAAGAGCAAACAGCAACGCAGAATTGAACATGATGATAATTTCCCTTAATAATATGAAGAATTTCTTTCAATTAATAGGAAAGAACAGTTGGCAAGTCCTATCAATTAATATTTTTATAGTCTCTAAAGCAAGTAGCTACTAACACAAAGAATATAAATGTTATTATTTTTACTATCCAGGGGTGTCTCAAAGAATATAATTTTATATCTTCAAGAAGATTAATAAACTCACAATTTCAGATAATTGAATACTTTGTGGTTGTTTATATTTCCTAGAAACGTTGTGTTTTTTTGGGGGAGGGCAGCCCTAAATAAATATTTATTAAAATGAACCAAACTAAATGGGATCTGAGTTAGAATTTGTACTAAACTTTTATGCAGAAAGTTTTTCTTACAGAAATTAACAGTAAAAATAAGACTATTTGGAAAAATAACATAAATAACATATATTCAAGAACTTAAAAAATCTGAAAAAGTCATCTCAAGAATCAGAAAAATACCAGCTTCCCACAAAGAGATAACATTTCCAATAAAGTTTTCTTGCTGCATCAGGAAGAGTAACCTTAACAGTTCTGTCACGTGTATTTTAACCTCTCATTTAACCACAGACTCTGGCAGCTGCATCTGCAGGAGTCGTGAAAAGCACACAAGCAGGGCAGGAGGCCCTGGGAATGTGTCTGGGTTCCCAGTGACGAACAGCAATGCCAAAACGGGAGTCTTCCTGTTTTTGATACTAGAAGAATCCATTACATAGAAATTACTAGGGATTATTCAAAACAGGTGATAAGCAAAGGAGCTAGTCTGCATTTCTTGTAAGATATTCAGTACTTGAATTTTTTTACTAATTCAGAAAACTCTGACACAGCTCCCAATGACTGGAGCTGGGAAATCTGAACAAGTTAATACCACAGACTTGTAACCACAGTACACACACACATACACACACACACACACACAAGTCCAGACTGCTACAAATAACTGACTGAAGGATGTAAGGAAGTGGACAGGACACCGTGTTCCTTAGAGGAAAGTTCCAAATGATACAGGGGCTCGACTCTTCAGGGAGGGAGCTAACTTCTCTCTCCTGCAGCGTGGGCTGGACTGAGTGACCCACTTTCAAAGAAAACAGTGCTGATGAGGGAAATGGAAACTTGACAAGGAGGGATGCAACTTTAATGAACCAAGTGATCACGCTGACACCATCCGTGATGAGCCATGTTCATGTCCTGCGCTCCCTGATGCGAAGTGATGAGATGTGAAACTACCTCTGCGACGTTCTTCTCTGAAAGCCCACACACCAAAATCTCATCACGAGACACAGGAGACAAACCCCAATTCAGGGATGCTGGATAGAACACCCGGGCAGAACACAAACTGGTGGGCTCTGAAGAAAGCCTGTGGTTTAGTCAGTGTTAATAATCCAGCAGTGTTCCTTTCCTGTTGTTCCCAAAAGGGCCATGATTATAATAATAAGATGTTAACATTGGGGGAAATTGGACAAAGTTGTACTATCTTTGGGATTGCTCTGTAAACTAAAAATTATTCCACAATAAAGTTTATTTCAAAAATAAATACAAAATTAGATGAGGGTTGTCAAAAGGTGCAAACTTCCAGTTAGTTATAAGATAATAAGTAGTAGGGATGAGACATACAACATGGTAATTAACACTGCTGCATGGTGCATATGAAAGCTGTCAAGGTAAATCCCAAGAGTTCTCATCACAAGGGAAAATGTCTCCTCTGTTTCTTCGATGCTGTTTCTCTATGAGGTGATGGAGGCTCACTAAGCCTACTGTGATCCTTTCATGACGTGTGTAAGCCATGACACTTACACCGTGACCATGGGTACTGCACACCTGAACCTTACACCATGCTCTGTGTCAATCAGATCTCAATAAAACCGGGAATGGACAAATGAAGAGGTGAATAACTATGGACAGAAGCACTTGCATTTACAAGAAGAATCTATCAATTCACACAGATAATAAAGGGATGACAGACTGATACACAGATGAGCTCAGATTTGCTCACAGCACCCTAACTAACAAACGTGCAAGAAGTGATGGAGGCAGAAAATTGCCATTTTGTAGCCACCACAGTAATAGTAACTGAAGCAGGTGTCATCCATAAATGCTGAATCCAGGATGCAGGGAAATGCTAAAGAGGAACAAGGTATTTACAGTCTCAAAGTGTCTCCTCTCAAATTATTACAAAGGAAAAATAACCAGGCAGTCAAAAAAACCAAACAATATCTTAACCAACTGATCAAAATTATTTTCATCTAATAGGGGCAAGTGGCTATCATGTGCCATCTTGTGAGAAGGATACACCTTACGTCGTATTTCAGTCTTAAAAAGCATACTCAATCCATCTGCAAGGAAATGCCCGTAAAAATATGAAACTGAAGGATATTGGATTAAAAATGCCCTGTATCCTTCAAAAATGTTATGGTCACAAAAAAGAAAAGCCGAGGATGGTTCCAGGTTCAAAATGAAAAAGGTACACAATTAAATCCATTATATGATCCCAGTGTAGAAAAAAAGCATAAAGCGTCGATACAGTCGGGATGACTGACAAAACCAAGACACAGGCTGGCAGTCTGGCCAAAGCCCAATACTGGCACCAAGTTCCCCTCCTGCGGCTGTGTGAGCCAACAGCTCTGTTCTTAGGAAATGCACACCAGAATGTTAAGGGGTGAAGGGCCATGGCGTGTGCAACCTTGGTTCACATGTTTCAGAGAAGTGTATGCACATGTATGTTTGTGTGCAAGGGCACACGTGCAAGCACAGGAAATGTTACAGAATGTTACAGAAAGGGCACACAGGGTGTCTGTAGACACCCCTTGCAACCTTCTTGAAGTCTAAAGTATTTCAAAATAAATGTGCTTAACTTAGCAAGTTATATTAAGCCCATACCAATCCAAATCTTTGTAGGTCTGTGTCCAGACGCACAAAATTGATTTACAAAGCTGTTAGATCTGATTTTTACAGTCCTCTTAGACAAAGACTAAAATCATGGTATTAGGTTATCCAACTCATATATAAGTTACTTCAGACCAAATCATCTTTATAAAATATTCCTTGGAGAAAAAAAAAGTCATGGTACCATCTTTGAATTTTTAAAATATTTAAATATATACATACACGTGAAAGTTTATGATAGCCAGCTACTCACTATTTTCATTAACCTTTGGAGTCCCTTACATTTACTACATGTAAACTGAGCATCACGTTAGTAACAGAATTTAGGAGCCACTCATCCAAACCTTCAGTGTTTGCAGACACTGGTGATAAGGCTCAGGGTAGCGCAGGGGCCTGGGAAGGGCAGCGGCAGGACCCTCCTGACCGAGACCAGGGCCCACTTCCCACCGCACTCGGGACAAGCTCCTGAGGAGAGTGAACGCTGGGCTTCAGTCGCTTACCCCCTAGAGACTGTTAAAGGTAGGGCTGCCAGATTTTGCAAATAAAAATACAAGATGCTCATGCAGCCTATACCAAAAATTATTTGTCCGAAATTCACACTTTAGAATCAAAGAGTAGCAGAAGCCAAAAGAGAAACTTGAAAGAAAATAAAGAAAATAACATCAGCAACCTGTTTAATCAAAATATTTTCTTAGGACACTATTTAAAACGCCTCCCTCTTAAAGCACCACCCAGTCCAACAATCAGAAATAGATGGTCTAATAATCTACTGAAATGGCTTTGGAATTTTAAATTTTGGTCCAACACTAATAATATACAGTACAAGTATCCTTCAACAGAACATGTATTTTACCCAGAAGATAGATGTAGATAGATGAACGCTACTGAACATCTGAGCAGAGAAGCGCAGGACAGGAGAGGAGATCAGACAGTCCCCGTCCGGCAGTCCAGGCTCCGCCCATGGGGGAGCGACAGACCCCAGGGCTGGGCACCCGGGCTTCAGCCTTGTGAGCAGGAGCTGAGGGGGCAAAGGGCACGGCGGCCTCTTACCCACGGTACAGCAAGGAGCAAGAGCAAACCACTCGACCTCTCTTGCCTAAAAGGAGAAAAAGGGTGAAGCATTTGCTTTGCAAGAATGAAAATCAAGAATAAAGTGATTCTGTTTCTAGCCATACGGTTCAAATGCTGAAAGTCCCACTGATAGGTAAGAGCAAGACTCCCTAACCTCATCTGCGCTTGGCCATGTGTTTCCTCATGATACCTGTGCAGTAAGATGCAAGAAATGAACAGATTACCACACATCTTAACAATGAGAATAAGGATAAAATTCATTTGAAAAATGAAGGTATTGCACCCTAACACATGGCACAAATCAATCTATGAAGCAGAAACGGACTCACAGACAGAGAACTAACCTGTGGTTGCCACGGGGATGGGGGCGGGGGGGGCCTGGGGTTAGCAGGTGCAGACTGTCACAGGCGGGACGGGGGAGGAGCAAGGCCCTTCTGCACAGCACAGGGGCCAGAGCACACAAGGTCCTGAGATGAGCCATAATGGAAATAACAGAAAACGCATGTGCGTGTGTATGACGGAGCCCCCATGCTGTCCAGCAGGATTCAACACAACACTGGAGATCAGCTCTACTTCAGGAAGCGAAGTGAAGTCGCTCGGTCGTGTCCGGCTCTTTGCGACCCCATGGGCTGTAGCCTACCAGGCTCCTCTGTCCATGGGATTTTCTCAGGCAATAGTCCTGGAGTGGACTGCCGTTTCCTTCTCCAGGGGATCTTCCCAACCCAGGGATTGAACCCAGGTCTCCTGCATTGTAGACAGATGCTTTACCGTCTGAGCCACCAGGGGTTAAATAATAGGCAAGAAAAGGAAATGGAGGCACAAACGCTGTGCTCGTGGTGAGTAACAGCATGCAGTAAGCAGACGCTTGAGCGAGCTGCGCCGGTTCCCTCACTCACTCGCTCAGCGAATCCTGGCTGTGAAGTGTGCACATGCAGCCCCATTGGACCAAGTGCCGGGAAGTCTGAGTGGTGGGCCCCGTTCCGCTTGCCCTTCTTAGAGGCTAGCGAAGGGCATGCTGCAGCGCAGCGGGTCAGAGTAGGGCATGGCCTGGCGACCGAGCAACAGCTCCAGCTGCAGCTGACTGGAGCAGTCAGCACTTTGTTCCACAGAACAACGTTCACTGGAGCCTCTGTGATCACATAACCCGTGTAGCTCATAATGTGCGTGCAACACTACAGCGCCGAGCCACTGTGCGTGACAAACAGGGCTCCGCAGGAGCCCTGTGACTTGGGATGGCGCCCGAACCGATTTCTGATCAGAGCCAGGAGCAAAACAGCAGGCAGGAGTAGATCTGTCTCCAAGGCAAGGGTTTCTACTCTTGAGGGAAGGAGAGAGCGAAGGGGGGTGGTAAGCAAAAGAAAGGGGCTGGGGACCCAGTGGGGCTGGGCTGGGAAAGGCAGCGGGGGGGCCCACCTCCACTGGGGAAAGGTCAGCCAAGGGAGCAGGAGGGCGAGAGTGGGCCAGGGTGATCCCAACACCAAATTCAGGCAAGGCTGCTGGTTTTGGCAGAACCTTTCTAGCAAGGCTGGTTACACACAAACCAGCTCTCCCTTCCCCTCCTGTTACAGAGCATTATTAGCCAGCAGCCTTTGTCCAGAATGAAGAGAAGCGCGGCATAATAATAAAGATACTCAAAATAACCCAAATGGAAAATAAAGTCTCTGAATAATAGAACTTCTTATACCTCAACTGAAATGCTCGACAGTAAGTTTCAAGGGCTCTCCCTATAACACATTTTAGAAAGTGTAAGATATACTATATTGCAGGAAATACACTTTAGGTTTCAGTACACAACAAACACATAAGTCTTCAGAGAAAAAACCTCTAAAAGCCTGTTCAAGAATTTTTAAAGAATAAATCCACGTCAGTGTTTCTTCTCCCTTCACAGAATAACCACGTTACAGCTTACAATTCCCAGAATAATTTTAGAGGCTGGTCTTATTACAAGTCATTATAAGGCTGATACATTGGAAACTGTTTTCTTGTTTCATAATTCTACCAAAGGCAGAACCATTATTTTTGCCAAAAGAACCTCAGAAATTGAGCTCTAATCATTAACAGCCCTCCCTAAACACCGTCATCCAGCTGACCTCCATTCTGCGCTTCCGCTTGCCTGGCAGTCACGGCAAGGCTTCCTAGGGCACAGTGAAGATCACCAAAATGATCTGATGAGCACAGCCATGAACAGTTCCCCAGACAGCACACACCTGTGAACACAGGCTCTCATAAATTAGGTACTTTTTCCCCTTTAGGAACGTATATGTACCTTTTGACCTCCTAGAGTTTCCACTGCGTGATGGTCTTTCAATTTCTGTTCTTGTTCCATTATATCCTTCAAATGTTCATTTACCTTAAAATACAAAAACATTAATTTTAATTTATAGTCAAATATAACAATAAAATAACACGTACCTTAAAACGCCTACGTTCAGGTCTCTGATGTCAAATATCAGTGCCACTCAAATGAACAGAACCTCATTTTCTCAACCAGAAAAAAGTATTTTACAGTATTTACAGGTGTTTAAATTAATTCATTACTTTACCAAATACTTGTTGAGTGCCCACTGCATGTCAGGGGCCAGCTGGAGCGCCCGGGAGAAAGGCACTTGCCAACCGCAGCTCTGATGCTCACCATTGCTTAGTCACTCAGCCACGCTTGACTCTCTGCGATACCATGGGCCGCAGCACGCCAGCCTTCCCTGTCCTTCACCATCTCCTGGAGTTTGCCCAAACTCATGTCCGTGGAATTGATGATGCCATCCAACCATCATCCTCTGCTGCCCTCTTCTCCTTTTGCTTAGGAAATAAGACAACTATTTTTCTGTAAAAATTTTCACAATCTCTTTTAGGACTAATAGGTGAAAACTATTTTCCTCAAAATTAATGTTTTCATTATCAGTAGAAAACACTTTGTTTGGATTAAATTCTTAACCTGTGATTTCCTAGGCATGTCCCTGGATCATGAGTTGGGTTTAGTGTGGTCACAGGTCACAGTTAAAATACATGAAAAACTTTTGTATATAGGAACTTCTCAGGGAGAAGGTCTAACTTATCAGATTATTCAAACAGCCTATAATTCAAGATGACTAAGAAACAATCTGTTGAGTGCATAAAGTATTTCTTGAGAATAGATAATTTTGGATTTTGAGTTACTGATGTTTCGGCCATTCCAACAATAATAAATAAATGCTCAAATTAACTAATAATGGCAATCAAGAAAATATGAATGCCATTATCAACCATGGTAAACTAAATCAATAATTTTTTAAATTCTGTTGCTTGAAATTCAGTTCTGTGCTTAAAAAAAAGGGCTGATGAATTTTAATTTATGGTAACTTGGTCCCATCACTTCATGGGAAATAGATGGGGAAACAGTGGAAACAGTGTCAGACTTTATTTTGGGGGCTCCAAAATCACTGCACATGGTAACTGCAGCCATGAAATTAGAAGACGCTTACTCCTTGGAAGGAAAGCAATCTAGATAGCATATTGAAAAGCAGAGATATTACTTTGCCAATAAAGGTCCATCTAGTCAAGGCTATGGTTTTTCCAGTGGTCATGTATGGATGTGAGAGTTGGACTGTGAAGAAAGCTGAGCACCGAAGAATTGATGCTTTTGAACTGTGGTGTTGGAGAAGAGTCTTGAGAGTCCCTTGGACTGCAAGGAGATCCAACCAGTCCATCCTAAAGGAGATCAGTCCTGGGTGTTCATTGGAAGGACTGATGCTGAAGCTGAAACTCCAATACTTTGGGCCACTTCATGCGAAGAGTTGACTCACTAGAAAAGACCCTGATGCTGGGAGGGATTGGGGGCAGGAGGAGAAGGGGACGACAGAGGATGAGATGGCTGGATGGCATCACCGACTCAATGGACATGAGTTTGAGTGAACTCCGGGAGTTGGTGATGGACAAGGAGGCCTGGCGTGCTGTGATTCATGGGGTCACAAAGAGTCGGACACGCCTGAGCGACTGAGCTGAGCTGAAGCTTGGTCAACAGTTACTAACAGTCTTCTCTCCCCATGACTCTACCCGAGGCGTTGCAAGGAATTATCAACACACAGACTTGCGCTGGTGTGTGAGGCTGCTGCACGCCAGATCTCAGAGCATCGACTCACTCAGCTGTGTAAACACTCTTCCTGAGAGACGGCAGAAGCAGAAATGAGCTGGCTCTGACTCAGAACCCCCATTCACAAGCTAGGACCTTAATAATTTGTTGGTATCCGTGAGCCTTGGTTGCCAGTTTGAAGGAACCTACTCCATGCGTGGTTTTGGGGGATGACGGCTCTGAGATGGTCCCCAGCGATCCGGTGAGTGTGGGCAGGACTGAAAATTTGCTTCAGACCCACCATGATCAACGTGCTCGCTTCCACTGGAGGGCACGAGCTCACTGTGGTCTGCACAGAGATCAGGGTCCCAGCTTCCCGGAACCGGCAGAGCCACAGCCTCATCCAACTGCCTCGAGGCCCGGAAGCCAACAGGCCTGCAGCCCGACTCGCGTCTGCCACCTGCCAGCTTCCCTTTCCTTCTCTAAGGCTCAGCTTTGTGGCACAAGCCTTTCTAACTACATTATTTATTTATGGTCTTACACATGTTACTCAAGCAAACCTAACAATCATCTAATTGGCAATATGAAAAACTTATTTCATTCCTGGATGCAAAAAAGTTCGAGGAGCACCCATAGAGTGTATCCCCTGCTCAGGAGTGCTCTAAATTTTGTACTAATCTGATATCAACTTGGTTAATCATAAACTGTTAACGATAAGATATTGCAGAATACATAGAAGCTCTCTCACCATTTTAACTGCTTTTCTTTAAGTCTAAAGGGAATGGGAACTGTTAAGACTGCATGACTTTAATTTTCATTTTGACTTTAAACAAAAGAGTAATGGAGTCTGTCTTCGTCTGATCAGGCTGCTACAAGAACACCAGAGGCAACGGAAATGTATTTCTCGGGTTCCGGAGGCTGGGAAGTCCAAGGCGCCAGCAGACTGGGCCTGGCGAGCCTGGCCCCTCTTCCTCAGAAGGCGTGAGTGGTGCCCTGGGGTCTCATGAAGAGAGCAACCCTGCTCCCACATGAGGGCCAGCCTTCAGGACCTCCGAACAGCAGCACACTGGGGGTCATGATGTCAACGGCCAGCTCTGTGGGAGCACAGACTTTCAGCGCAGAGCAGGGCACAGCGCCCATGGTTCTAAGACGGCCGCCCCCAGGGGAGCACCCACCTTGTTGATCCAGTACATGACTGCGTCCTCGATGTCGTAGGGCAGGTCTGTGGCCTGGAAGAAGGCCGAGTACTGCTGCGCGCAGGCGGCCACCTTCTCCACGCTGACCATCTCCACGGTGTAAGCCATCATGAGGGTGTCGATCATGGCCAGGTGAGCGCTCTGGAGGCAGACGGAGAGCAACCGTCAGTGCCCGCCGGGGGACGGCCGCCGTCAGCGCCCCGCCGGGGATGGCTGCTTTTACACTGTTCAGTGTCACTAGCACTGCCCAACAAACGGGAGGCGGAAGGAAAGGCTATTAACAGTAAGCTTTGATGAGAGGCATAAATGGTGCACACAGGTTGGGGTGAGCTCAGGTAGCCCAACCAGTTCATCACTCAGATGCTCACTGAGGATCGCCATTCAAGGCGCTCATCATCTCCTACTCAGAGGAGGCTCCTTGTCCTGCTTTTCCTGGTTTTGAGGAGGTCAAGATCATTTACTCAACGAAACGACTGCAGACTTCAGCGTCATCTCTGAGCAAGCTCTCTGCTCTCATCCACAGGGAGCCACGCACAGACTCCACTCCTGAACTGCCCTCAAGTCTGGCCTCCTTGTCTGCTCACCTCCATTCCAGCTCAGACTCCACCACTTCTCACCCCTGAACAAGGCCAGGAACCCTCTGCTTTTCCTGGCTGCAGCTTCCTCCCCACCCTCTGCATCCATCATAGGACTGCTAGTCTTTCCTTTGCTGCTGTTTATCATGAGAGGTAGTTTCATACAGAAATGTTACACCACGGCGGGGGTGGGGGGTGGGGGGAGGGGGCAGTCCTTAAAATTCCCCAGCATTAGGAGGTTCCTAAAGCCGAAAGCACCCTGTCACCCTCCTGCTCCCCAGCCAGTGTCCATGGTCTGGAACGTATGCACACCAAACACTGTGCTCCCCGCCGCCCGGGCAGACACTCGCCCTGCCTCCTGCCCTGTGGCGCTGTAAACACACCACCACCCTGCATTTCCCCAGGGATGACTGTCGCTGGGCGCTGCTGGGCCCAAGGGCAACCACATGTGCGGTTCTGAGAAACAACCTCGGATAGGTTCGTTAGGAGGGTGCAAGGGTGCCTGTTTCCCCATATTTTTGGTCAATATTAGACATCATGCACTTTTATCATCTGTCATCCAGTCTGGAAGTTAAAAACCTTCCCTTGTACAGACTGCACATTTCTCTGATTAATGAGGATGGGCATATTTTCATATGTTTAGCAAATACTTGTATTTTTCCCTCAGAAAACTGCTGGCTCATATCTCTGGCTTACATTTCTCTGTGAGATGGTCACCTTTCCTTTTTATTTCTTGATTTATATTATATATTAGGTGTCATTTCATCATCAAATACCTTTTTCCAGCTTATCTTTGGGCTTTCTACTTTATTTGGAATGTAATATTATATTAAGAACAAGAGATCAAATTGCCAACATCCGTTGCATCACAGAAAAAGTAAGAGAATTCCAGAAAAACATCGACTTCTGCTACACTGACTACGCTAAAGCCATTGAGTGTGTGGATCACAACAAACTGTGGAAAATTCTTCAACAGATGGGAATACCAGACCACCTTATCTGCCTCCTGAGAAATCTGTATGCACACCCAGAAGCATCAGTTAGAACCAGACATGGAACAACAGAGTGGTTTCAAACTGGGAAGCGTATGTCAAGGATGAATATTATATCACTGCTTATTTAACTTCTATGCAGAGTACATCATGAGAAACGCTGGACTGGAAGAAACACAAGCTGGAATCAAGATTGCCGGGAGAAATATCAATAACCTCAGATATGCAGATGACACCACCCTTATGGCAGAAAGCAAAGAGGAACTAAAGGGCCTCTTGAAGAAAGTGAAAGAGGAGAGTGGAAAAGCTGGGTTAAAACTCAACATTCAAAAAACTAAGATCATGGCATCTGGTCCCATCACTTCATGGCAAATATGGGGAAACATGGAAACAATGACGGACTTTAATTCCTTGAGCTCAAAAATCCCTGCAGATGGTGACTACAGCCATGAAATTAAAAGACAATTACTCCTTGGAAGAAAAGCTATGACCAACCTAGACAGCATATTAAAAAGCAGAGACATGACTTTGCTGACAAAGGTCTAGTTTAAGCTATGGTTTTTCCAGTGGTCATGTTTGGATGTGAGAGTTGGACCATAAAGAAAGCAGAGTGCCGAAGAATTGATGCTTTTGAACTGCGGTGCTGGAGAAGACTCTTGAGAGTCCCTTGGACTGCAAGGAAATCAAACCAGTCAATCCTAAAGGAAATCAATCCTGAATATTCATTGGAAAGACTGATGCTGAAGCTCCAATACTTTGACCATCTGATGTGAAGAACTGATTCACTGGAAAAGACTGACGCTGGGAAAGACTGAAGGCAGTTAGGAGAAGGGGACGAGAGACGATGAGGTGGTTGGATGGCATCACTGACTCAATGGACGTGAATTTGAGCAAGCTCTGGGAGTTGGTGATGGACAGGAAGCCTGGTGTGCTGCCGTCCATGGGGTCGCAAAGAATCAGACATGACTAAGCGACTAAACTGACTGAACTGAATATTATATTGCAGAGAAGGTCTAAATATTGAATATTTACTTGGTAAAAATCTGTTAATGTTCTCCTCAATGCCTGCAATTCCTCCCAAGTTTACAAAGGCTCCACACCCCCCCAAGAATATAAGAATACTATACTTTTTTAAAATACTACCTTAAATCCGTGTCGAGTGACTTCTGAAGATGTTATATACTGGGGTCTAGTTATGTTTCCAAATCAGAGATGCCACCATCTCATGCTCCCATAAAGCTGACCTCACCTTCCGCACCGTGAAGTCTGAACCCCTTAAAAGGGGAGCACGCCTGATTAGCGGGCCCCACCTATCAGTCCAGCTCACAGCCTGCACCTCCTGTCCCCCTCTGCTCTCCCCTCAGAGCAGCCCGCGGCAGAGCCCCGCTGTCCCCACGCCTGCCGCCCGGCTTCCCACACCCCCATGTGCAGGCCCGCCTGCCGCTGGTCTGAGTGCCGCCCTCTGACCCCCTTTCCAGCTCGCTCCCCCCACAGAGGGAGGCCAGCTCCCATGCAGGTGCTGCTCCACGCGCAGGAAATCCTGCTTCGCTTTCAGTTTTACTGAGATGTTACCGACACAGCGCACTGTGTGAGTTTAAGACTGGACACGCGGCCCTGTGAAATGATGAGCACAGTGGACGCGGTGGCACGTGCGCTGTGTCCTGACCCACTACCGGGAGGGGCCGCAGGCCACGGCATCTTCACACAGCTCCCCGGACGAGGCTAGTGAGCAGCTGGCTGAGGCCCACAGACTGGCTGGGTGCAGGGACGGGCACTGGCCCCCAGCGAGACAGTGAGGCCGTGAGGGCAAGGGCATCTTCGGAGGTACCTTCGCATTCCCTGCACCAGACACAGCGCCTGGCAACGAACAGGGGCTGAAGAAGGAAAGGAGTAACCGACCGCTCACTGTCAAGAAGGAAGCGTGAGCTCAACTTTGGAGGCTAGGACCTAGGTTCTACTCGGAGGTGGGGACCAGGGCACTGAGCACTCAGCAGTGTTGAGAGGAGGGCAGGGGCCTGTCTGAAGCTGCATGCTTGAGGATGGCCATCAGAAAACCAGCGGTGACTCAGGTGCTGTGTGAGTGCTTTACTAACATACCAGCTCTTCCGTTTCAAATCTGTTCTGAAATAAGACTGGAGATAACACACACCTTTATAACCCTTAAAGCTCAGAAGGAAGCGTCACTCATGCTCTTAGCGTGAGGAAGCTGAAGCTCCGAAAAGTAACTGGTCTGCCCCAATCTGTGCCCTCCTGCTACGGTGACACGCAGTTGGCAGAAACTAAGTCAGCTAGTTAGGCAAGAAAAAGGTTCTGGAAATGATAAGCAGACATCAAATGCAAGAAAGAAACGCAAGCGCAGCTGTTTGAACTTCAAGTCATATTTTCACACGCTCTGCCTCCCTTTCAGGCTGCTCCTGTCCGGGGACCCTGGGTCTTCCCTCAACTCAGGAGACTCGGTGTCCACCCCGTGTGCCCTTCACACAGGGATTTACGTGTCCTCTCCATTTACCTGAGCCCCGGGGAGCAGGTCCTGTCTCTCTCACCTCTGCTCCCAGCACAAGGGTTAAGAGGAAAGCCCTGAGTAGGAGGATTTAACAGCATTCTAAAGCATAACTCTTCTGAACAAAAATGTGGAAAAACACCTTGAGAGCTGTAAAACCATTCACGTCCTCTTCACTAAGACTGTTTCTCTTGGCAATTTATTCCACAGATAAGAGTTTAAGAGAGAAAAAAGAGCTTCATGAATGAAATTGACCGTTACTCAATTATAGGCAACAAGAAAGGAGGCAACGGTACAGCCACAATGAAGAATTAATTCCTGCTCTCCTAAGCGACTTGACAGCAGGAGGAAATGTGCTCAACACAATGCTGAGTGGAAAGAGCAGCACCGTACTGTGATGATGCCCACAAGACATGCACGCACATGGGCAGACACACGTGTGCACACACATCCTGAATACACCCGTAATACACATAGGGGAAAGGAAAAGAACAGAAGCAAAACTTGCTTAGAAACGACCTTACCTTGTAATAATATGCAGATAATTATACAGAAGTATAATCAGTAATATATTTTCAGAACAAACTTCATCTCAGTGATTACTTCAAGATACTCCTAAATTCAAGAACAAATTAAAAAATATTCTACTACTTTGTTTACAGATATTCCCATAAGATGTTCACCCACTTTTAAACTAAGAATCTGGGTATTCTTTCTACCCGCTTCTGATGCCTATGTCAGAAGCTTTCTATCTCCTCCTTTATACTTTAATAAAACTTTATTACACAGACACACACACAAAACTAAGAATCTTCAAATCTGAGCATGATTTTTTTTACCCCTTAACTTTATAATATGTGAAAGGGAAAGTGAAAGTGAAGTCGCTCAGGCGTGTCCAACTCTTCAGCGACCCGGTGGACTGTAGCCCACCAGGCTCCTCCATCCCTGGGATCCTCCAGGCAACAGTACTGGAGTGGGTTGCCATTTCCTTCTCCAGGGTTCTTCCCAACACAGGGATTGAACCCAGGTCTCCCCATTGCAGGCAGGGGCTTTAACCTCTGAGCCACCAGGGAAGATCTTTGGAGAATTTAAAAATTATGTTTAACAGAAACTGTATAGACGATGAAGTTAGAAAAGATCAACAGTGAAAGTGAACGGTAGGCTACAGTCAACCCATCTGGACTGGTTTATGTCTCTAAATTAAATACACACATTCCATTTTTTCACCCCCAGCAGCCAGCACTGAGAGCGGCGCTGAGACCCCTGTCCCCTAAGCTGCACAGGTCAGAGCAGGGGACCGCGCGCGCGGCGCGAGCGCCAGGGGGGCGGCCTGCAGGCTGGCTCAGGCCCCGGCGCCCGCCCGCAGCCTGCGGAGCTCCGGGCGCGGCCGGAGGAGGGCCGCCAGGCGGCAGCACAGGGCGCGCCCGGGGGCAGCGGCAGAAAGGCCGGTGGCGGAAGGAAAGGCAGGCGCTTCCCGCGTCCAGCGACAGGCGAGGGCAGGAGGCCCGCAGCTCACCGAGCCGCCAGCAGCCTCCAGAGCTGGCTTACGGGGCCACGGTACCTCCGACCTGCGGAGTCTGCACAAAAATCGGTCACATGCGTGGATCAGAAACGAAGGTTAAGGCTGCTAAATCAAGAGCACCGAAGAGCTGCTGGCGAGATGGTCACTAACAGCCTCACAGATGAATGAGACCCAAGCTGCTCTAGGCCACGGCTTTTGATATTCTCCCATCAGGTGTAGCTACAGGACTGAGAAGGCGTTTCCCGACCGGAGCTCCGGCCCGCGGCGCAGTGCCAGGGCCCGTGTCCACGCCCGCCGCAGGGACCCGGGGGCACACGGAGGCCCGGGACCAGCCGCTCTCGCCGGCGCGCGGCAGCATCCGCCCGGCACACCGGCGCGGCGAGGTGAAAACGAAACTTTACACATCGTTTCTTTACATAAACAAGTTTACCGTAATTTTCATTTATCCTGACTTACACAGAGACACAAGGAAAACAGCGCTTAAAGCCCTACTGAGATGCCGCTTCCCGCCAGGAAGGCTGTAATTACGAAGTCTGATGACAGCCGCCGCCGCGAGGACGCGGGGGCAGGAGCCCTCGCGCTCCGGGCCGGGACGCACGCCCGCCGCCGCCGCCGGGAGCGGCGGCCCGGGAGCAGCCAGCCGGGGCTCGCGGGCCGGCCACCCCCGCCGGAGCTGGCCGGCCGGGAAGCAATGAGGCGCGAGCACACAGAGGCGCTAGGCAAACCTCCACAGCAGCGCCATCTGGAGGCAGCCGAACGGCCACCACCGGGTGACGGGTAAGCAAGAACGATTCACCCCTGATATTCTGAGTGGAGTGTGCCTCGGTAAAGAGCCTGGTAAACAATGCTGGGCAAAATGCGCCCGGTACACGTGGGGCGCGCGCGCGCACTCTCTCACTGCATTTATATAAAACGTCCAGAACGAACCACTATAGAGACACAGAGCAGGTCAGGGCTGCTCGGGGCTGGGGAGACAGTGCTTCTTTCTGATGAAACTGTCCTAACAGGGACTGTGGTCATGCTTACACCGCTGAGTGTGCACGGTCCGCCCGGAACGCACGCACTGCACACGCTGCCGTCACATCTCAGCTGCTACCCCCTAATCAAACCCACTCCTGATGCTTCCCTGCCTCCTTTCCAATCTAAACACCTCACAAACCACCTCAGCTCTGAGGCAGGCCGTTAGCCATAGCCATGTGTTTGCAAAGTGTCCTTAGAAGGACTTCAAGGTGAAGCGACACTGATTTTTCTAGGCAGCCTCGTATTTTAGACATTGTTAAAAAGTGAACTAAACGTTTATTTTCATGAGTTTGCCTTCTATATAACTTCAAGTAGGAAATATTTATCTATGAACTGATGATAAAAATAAATATGCTAAATTAATTCTAGTTTCCTCCTACAGATATTTATGTTCATTTTCTTAAGGCACTAGCTAACTGGATAAAAGTTATACACAGTTTACTTGAAAAGATTATCATTTATGATTTTTCTTAGATAACCTTAATTATTTTAATAGCTAGAATGAGACGTAGATTGCTATAGTTGGTATGAGAATAGAAATTTTCCAGAATAAATTTACTTCCAATCATAGTGTCTGTCCTCTTGTATGACAAGATCCTAGCACACCAAAAGCTCAGCCTGTCGTGGGAATCCCCATGCAGCCAGCAGGTAGAGCTCGGGACAGTCACTTCCATGGCCCTGGTTCAATTCCTGGTCAGGGAACTAAACTCTCACAAGTTTAAAACGAAACGAAAAACAACTGGCCTATCAAAAGCAGGCTAGTCCTAGGGGCAAAAGCACTGGCCTTTAAACACAGGCAGCCCCCGGACAGAGGGGAGAGGACTGCCGGGCGCCCGAGGGCAGCCCCCCGGAGGGGAGCAGAGGACCCGCCTCCAGCCTGTACGAGACCCAAACAGGCGGCCGCTCTGCTACCCTGCGGGAACCCGGGCTCACCTGGAGCCCTGGCGAGGAGGCGCCGGCCACGAGAGCCAAGCCCTTCATGAGACATTCGCTTGTGGCGACACTGAACTGACTCTGCTCTTTCACCCAGACCCACCTGGTCAGCCATGCGAAGGGCGGCCGCTTAATCCTGCCTCAACTGAACAAACGCCCTGTGGCTCAGGAGCGGAGCGGCCGGGGGCTCTCTTCAGTCCATTCCACTCAGCCACTCCCACGCGGCGACTCTGAGGCATCACCCTGGGGAGAACTGTTTCCAAGACAGTGTTGACCCAAACCGAGATGAAGCTTCGCTGCGAAGGGAGGCACGCAGGATGCAGCCCAGCCGTCTTCCAGTCGCAAGTCCCAGACCAACGAGAGACGGGTGTCTCCCAGCGGCTCCAGCACTCCGGCTGGACCACACCTGGGCCCAGCGGGGTCCCCTGCGGCCCAGCGCCTCACCACTCCTCCATCCCGCGCAGGGTAGGGTCTGATCCCTGGCTGAGGAGCCAAGATCCCACAGGCTTCATCCGGGAAAGCAGAAGCCGTACTGTAGCAGACTCAGTGGAGACTTTAAAAATGGTCCACATTAAAAAGAAAACTTAAAAAACACATCATTCAAAACAAATCACCAACCTCAAACGGCAAGCTACAGACGTGAACTAGGGCTCTATCAGGTGGACACAGGAACTGCTCGCCAGCAGCAAACAAACCCGGTAAACAAAGGAAGCGTCTCCAGCGGCGGGCCTGGGCGCCGCCAGGCACGGAAAACCGCGGGCGCAGGCCAGCCTCCAGCAGGCATCTCGCCTCCCACAGCCCTCCATCACCGCAGGCTGGCCGTGCCACGGCCCCACCACCAAGGCCGGCGGGGGCTTCCCAGAGCCCACCCCTCCTGGGCCCGCACCTCCTCCCGGGCCAGCAGCGCCAGGGACGGCGAGAAGAGCGCCGGGCTCCACACCACGACGCCATCCGGGCAGGGCCCGCGCGCCCGGAGTACAGGCGGGCAAGGCGCCCGTGCCCATCCCGGAGGCGCCGGGCGGGGCGGGCGCGGGCGCGGGGGCGGGCCGGGCCGGCGCGGGGGCCCTGGGGCGCGCCTGCCCCCCGCCCGGGAGCCGCGTGCGGCCGGCGCTGCCCTCGCACGGCCCGGGCAGGCGCTCGCCGGAAGGCCGAGGCCGCGCGTGAGTTCCGGGTGGCGTGGATGTCCTTCCAGCCCTCGGTTCCTCAGTCGTGTCCGCCTCTGTGCCACCCCCACGGACTGCAGCCCTCAGGGCTCCTCTGCCCAGGGGATTCTGCAGACGATAGTGGGTTGCCACTTGCTGCTCTAGGGGATCTTCCCGACCCAAGGATCAAACCCAGGGCTTGGCAGGCGGAGTCCGCACCGAGCCACCTGGGAAGCCGTGTCTAGCACAGCGTGTTGGGACGAGATCGGGTGCGCTCAGGGCGGTACGGCTGGGGACGGCCAGTGTGCTCATGCATGATCGGGGCTCAGCAGCCCCGTGGAATCCTGAAGAAAAGGCCTAGAAGCAAGAACACGATAAATGCGCCTGTATCCAGATCCTGGTTTCTAAACAACATCTCATTAAAATAAACTCAAGCCTCTTTAGAAAACGACTGATTCCAAGTCACAGACAAGAAAAGCACAAAGGAACCTTGGAATATCTAGTTGTGTCACAAAGAAAAAAGGATTTAAAAACTGTCAAATGGATACAGGAACCGGCCTAAAGGGGCACCCACTGGCCAAACACAAGCCTACACGAGCATAAAAGACTGATGGCAAGAATGAATCACAACACAGCACAATCCATCTGTCCAATCACAGACGGACGAGGACTGAGAGGGTTCTTAAAGCACAATGTCACAGCCACCGATGGAGCCACTGACTCAGGCAGAGACCACTCCAGAGATGCTGGAACCACTAGGGGAGCCAGCAAATGTCAAAGCATCAGCTCACACGAGGCCTCCGCGCCCCAAGGGAAAAGTGGGCACCCTCAGTCTCCAGGGATGGGACACGACGGGACCGACTCAACACCACCCCTGTGTATAACACACACCACCTGTCCATGTCATGGAATTCATGCCAAATAACACGCCACCTATTCATGTGATGGCATTCATGTATATAACACACACACACACCACCTCCCCATGCCATGGAATTCATGCCAAATAACGCCACCTATTCATGTCATGTATATAACACACACAGACACACCTCTTCATGTTATAGTGTTCATGCCATATAACTCACACACCTATTCATGTTACGGCATTTGTGTCCAAAGACTGCAATCTGAACCTCATCGTGAGGAAACAAATCAGGTAAATCACGATTAGGGTATATTCTAAAAGCCACCTTGCTTGCATTCCTCAAAAATGTTAACGTCGTGATTTAATAATAAAATACGGGGGGAGGGAGGCAACTGTTTTAGACGGAGAAGAGCAAGAAAGGCAGGACAACGAGCGAACCAGACGACCTCTGACTGGCTTCTGATCCGAAAAGGGTTAAAGAAAAGCTACAAAGAACATGTTGGGCACATAATTGGAGAAATAAGACTACAGATCATGTATTAAATAATAGTGTAGCTACATTCTCAGTGTGACCATGGTATTTTGGTTATGCAGAAAAATGTCCTTGTTTTCATGAGATACTGAAACGAGAGTGTGTGTGTACACAGAGCTAGAAAGGAAGAGGGAGGAGAGAAGCAAACGTGGGAAACCTGAGTGTCAATTACTCTTTAAGTCCAGAAGAATGAAAAGTTGAAGAAAAGGCAGTTTAGAAGCAAACAGAACCATATTCCTTTTCCACAGACCTGAGGAAGTACACTCACACATGCAGCCTTGTACAGGCTGCACCTAAGTCAAGTGAGGTCTAAAGATGAATGCACAGATCTTAAATCGGTATCTTTATCTCACAAAATACTGTGTGCAGAGTAAACTTGACGTGATACTCAGCCTAAACAGGAACTGCTTATACACACACAGAATAAGCTGTTTCCGTTTACCTTTTAACACCTAAGTAATTGTTGGTGGCTTTCTTCTCAAACCGTACCTCATAAAGAAAGCATTCCAAATATCTGTCCATTAAGCAAGTCATCAGACGGGAATAGGGGAGTGTACGGCCTTCATGGAGCTCTAATGAAGCAATGCTTACCAATCCTAATGCTACAATTAGATATAGAAACGGGGGAGGTTTCGATAAGCCAAAAAGAAAAAAATAAAATCAAGTGAAAGTGAAAGTCGCTCTGTTGTGTCCGACCCTTTAAGGACATAAGTGCTCTCCCGTGAGAACACGGTCCTGAGGAGGGGAGGCCTCTCTGCAGCACTCCTTTCAGAAGCAAGTCGTGCCGCAGAAATGTTGCGATCTGAAGTGACAATAAAGTTTACTGTTGTAGTCATTATTCTGCTTTACCACACATTCAGCAAACACTTTCAGAACAATACATACTTAAATATACTATTTTGAATTAATTCATACACTAATATTCAGTTTAGGGAAGACTCAGGAAGCGAAACGGGACAACAGAAACTGACCACACTGGCTAACTTCACCGACCCCTCATCACAGGTCAAGGTCCAGCGCTGCAGGAGGTGCTCCCGGCCCAACCTGGAGTCCTCCCCCATGCGCAGGGCAGACGGCAGGGTCCTTCCTCACACAGCTCAGAGACTGGAGCCAGAGTCTCAGGAGCAGTCCCAAGTCAGACAGCGGCGTTCTGCCGGTTGAGCCTGTCTTGCTCTGCAGACGCATGGGCTCTACCGCCCCCAAGGCTGCCTCGCAGAGCTTCTCTGCTCCTCTCAATCTTAAATACCCATTCCTCACAAGCTTTTATAAATTAAGCTTTTTCAGTTCAGTTCAGTCGCTCAGTCATGTCCGACTCTTTGCGACCCTATGAATCGCAGCATGCCAGGCCTCCTTGTTCATTACCA
Source organism: Nanger dama (assembly GCA_917880005.1). Lineage (NCBI taxonomy): Eukaryota > Metazoa > Chordata > Mammalia > Artiodactyla > Bovidae > Nanger > Nanger dama. The sequence continues at coordinate 47,285,670 of CAKJTW010000013.1, read as the reverse complement.
TCTCCCTGAGTTCACTCAGACTCACATCCATCGAGTCTGTCATGCCATCCAGCCATCTTATCCTCGGTCATCCCCTTCTCCTCCTGCCCCTAATCCCTCCCAGCATCAGAGTCTTTCCTAATGAGTCAACTCTTCACACGAGGTGGCTGAAACTGGAGTTTCAGCTTTAGCATCATTCCTTCGAAAGAAATCCCAGGGATGATCTCCTTCAAAATGGACTGGTTAGATCTCCTTGCAGTCCAAGGGACTCTCAAGACTCTTCTCCAACACCACAGTTCAAAAGCATCAATTCTTCGGGCGCTCAGCCTTCTTCATAGTCCAACTCTCACATCCATACATGACCACAGGCAAAACCATAGCCTTGACTAGACGGACCTTAGTCGGCAAAGTAATGTCTCTGCTTTAGAATATGCTGTCTAGGTTGGTCATAACTTTTCTTCCAAGGAGTAAGCGTCTTTTAATTTCATAACTGCAATCACCATCTGCAGTGATTTTGGAGCCCCCAAAATAAAGTCTGACACTGTTTCCACTGTTTCCCCATCTATTTCCCATAGAGTGATGGGACCAGATGCCATGATCTTCGTTTTCTGAATGTTGAGCTTTAAGCCAACCTTTTCCACTCTCCTCTTTCACTTTCATCAAGAGGCTTTTTAGCTCCTCTTCACTTTCTGCCATAATGGTGGTATCAACTGCATATCTGAGGTTATTGATATTTCTCCCAGCAATCTTGATTCCAGCTTGTGTTTCTTCCAGCCCAGCGTTTCTCATGATGTACTCTGCATAGAAGTTAAATAAGCAGGGTGACAATATACAGCCTTGACATACTCCTTTTCCTATTTGGAACCAGTCTGTTGTTCCATGTCCAGTTCTAACTGTTGCTTCCTGACCTCCATACAGACTTCTCAAGAGTCAGGTCAGGTGGTCTGGTATTCCCATCTCTCTCAGAATTTTCCACAGTTTATTGTGATCCACACAGTAAAAGGCTTTGGCACAGTCAATAAAGCAGAAGTAGATGTTTTTCTGGAACTCTCTTGCTTTTTCCATGATCCAGCGGATGTTGGCAATTTGATCTCTGGTTCCTCTGCCTTTTCTAAAACCAGATTGAACATCAGGGAGTTCATGGTTCACATATTGCTGAAGCCTGGCTTGCAGAATTTTGAGCATTACTTTACTAGCATGTGAGATGAGTGCAATTGTGCGGTAGTTTGAGCATTCTTTGGCATTGCCTTTCTTTGGGATTGGAATGAAAACTGACCTGTTCCAGTCCCGTGGCCACTGCTGAGTTTTCCAAATGTGTTGGCATATTGAGTGCAGCACTTTCACAGCATCATCTTTCAGGATCTGAAATAGCTCCACTGGAATTCCATCACCTCCACCAGCCTTGTTTGTAGTGATGCTTTCTAAGGCCCACTTAGCTTCACATTCCAAGATGTCTGGCTCTAGATGAGTGATCACACCATCGTGATTATCTGGGTCGTGAAGATCTTTTTTGTACAGTTCTTCTGTGTATTCTTGCCACCTCTTCTTAATATCTTCTGCTGCTGTTAGGTCCATACCATTTCTGTCCTTTATCGAGCCCATCTTTGCATGAAATGTTCCCTTGGTATCTCTCATTTTCTTGAAGAGATCTCTAGTCTTTCCCATTCTGTTCTTTTCCTCTATTTCTTTGCACTGATCGCTGAAGAAGGCTTTCTTATCTCTTCTTGCTATTCTTTGGAACTCTGCATTCAGATGCTTATATCTTTCCTTTTCTTCTTGGCTTTTCACTTCTCTTCTTTTCACGGCTATTTGTAAGGCCTCCCCAGACAGCCATTTTGCTTTTGAGCATTTCTTTTCCATGAGGATGGTCTTGATCCCTGTCTCCTGTACAATGTCACGAACCTCAGTCCAGAGTTCATCAGGCACTCTATCTATCAGATCTAGGCCCTTAAATCTATTTCTCACTTCCACTGTATAATCATAAGGGATTTGATTTAGGTCATACCTGAATGGTCTAGCGGTTTTCCCTCCTTTCTTCAATTTGAGTCTGAATTTGGTAATAAGGAGTTCATGATCTGAGCCACAGTCAGCTCCTGGTTTTTGCTGACTGTACAGAGCTTCTCCATCTTTGGCTGCAGAGAATATAATCAATCTGGTTTCGATGTTGACCATCTGGTGATGTCAATGTGTAGAGTCTTCTCTTGTGTTGTTGGAAGAGGGTGTTTGCTATGACCAGTGCATTTTCTTGGCAAAACTCTTACTCTTTGCCCTGCTTCATTCCTCATTCCAAGGCCAAATTTGCCTGTTACTCTAGGTGTTTCTTGACTTCCCTACTTTTGCATTCCAGTCCCCTGTAATGAAAAGGACATCTTTTGGGTGTTTGTTGGGGGCCAGTGTGAGGAACTCCGCCCATGGCAAAGGTCATGAGGAAGGACGCTTGGCATACGCAAAGGCGTGATCAAGCCTCAGGAAAACCCCTGTTCCGGAGCATCTACCCCCAAACCAGAATACTTTACGGGGAGCTCTCCCTCATAACCATTTCTCTCAGAGGAGGAGTTAACTTGCAGCCCCAGTTAATAAAAATTCCTGGGCGTGACAAGAATGTTTCAACTTATGAACTCTGAAGGTTCTCTGGCCTGCCTGATCAGGTTCGTCCAGCCGCATGTGAATGTTTACAACCCCCCAACTGTGAGAGGCACAGGATGCTTTAAAACTTTCTAAATACAGACTCTTTTGAGAAGTTAGAAGATTATTAGTATACTATTAGTGGGTTGATTAGGAATTATATTGGTGAAGGGTTTTTTTCATTTGTCATGCCAATAATTACTGCTAATTCCCTGCCTTGGGTGTGACAAGGGTGGCTCAGGTCAAACCTCTCTGCTGACAGACTAGCTTGTGTGACAACCTCTCAACCATAAACAGCACAGAGAGTTTTGAGTATTAGCATAAGGCTTTTCTCATTTGATTGCCACCAGGCCTCCATGTCCTTAGGCACCTGGGAATATATTAATCAATATATTTGGAATATAGAAAAGGAAATATAGTAGTTTTGATGTTAGCAATACTAGACTTTTTGAGTTAATGAATTTTTCTTTTGTTATGGATTACTGTACTTTGTTATAAATCACTGTGTCCTCACTATGTAAAAATGTAATTTTATCACTATCTTAAGACTAAGTAGATCTTAAGGGGAACTTTGATAAAACGATTTTCATTTGTTGGGCTGATGTTTACTGCTAAATCTGTATATTCCCTGCCCTTACAATGAATATAACTAGCATATAGGAGAAATAAGTATTAACCCTTAAGCATACAGGAAAAATAAGTATTAACCTCTAAGATTAATCATGTTAACCTTGGGTTAAGAAAATTCCTTTCCTAGTTGTAACTCACTACACCCTCACCCTATAGGAATGCAACTTTATTTGGAGGGTGGCGCCTGATTTAAGAAAAAATCAGTTTTTCTGGAAAAATAAGTTTTCTGGTTAACTGACCGGTATCAGAAAGGGCCATAAAATGTCAGCAGACCTCATGGTCAGAAGATGATGTAAAAACTCATGAGACCTTTGTATAACTTTATATGAAGCACCTGATTGTGACAAAGGTCAGGTCTGCTGACCCCAGCGTGACTCTGTATTCATCCCTATGTATAAGAAAAGGTATAAAAACAAACCTGAAAAATAAAGAGATGGGATCAGTTTCTGGAAAGACTGATTTCCCCGTGTCATTTCTTTCTCACTCCTCGCTTTCCTGGCTGACTTCCCATCTGGTATAGGGGTATGCACCAAGCCTACTAACTCTGCCTGGGCTTCTAAGATCGGCTTCTAAGATCAGTGCCTCCTCTCCTTCGGGAGAACAGAAAGATGCCTGTGGCCTACGTAGGGGTGATTAGTATTCCACTTAAACCAGTTATTCAGCCTCTTTTTCTCCACTAATTTTCCAACTACACTATCCGTTTCTAATCTCTCTCTCTATCTGTAACTAAATATGTATTTTTCCAAGGAGGACACCAACACCATCTCCACCTTCAAATCACCTGGATCCACCAGGGCTGGATCCCGGCAGGTGTTAGTTCTAAAAGGTCTTGTAGGTCTTCATAGAACCGTTCAACTTCAGCTTCTTCAGTGTTACTGGCTGGGGCATAGACTTGGATTACCGTAATATTGAACGGTTTGCCTTGGAGATGAACTGAGATCATTCTGTCGTTTTTGAGATTGCATCTAAGTACTGCATTTCGGACTCTTCTGTTGACCATGATGGCTACTCCATTTCTTCTGAGGGATTCCTGCCTGCAGTAGTAGATATAATGGTCATCTGAGTTAAATTCACCCATTCCAGGCCATTTTAGTTTGCTGATTCCTAGAATGTCGACGTTCACTCTTGCCGTCTCTTGTTTGACCACTTCCAATTTGCCTTGATTCATGGACCTGATATTCCAGGTTCCTATGCAATATTGCTCTTTACAGCATTGGACCTTGGTTATATCATCAGTCACATGCACAGCTGGGTATTGTTTTTGCTTTGGCTCCATGCCTTCATTCTTTCTGGAGTTATTTCTCCATTGATCTCCAGTAGAATATTGGGCACCTACTGACCTGGGAGTTCCTCTTTCAGTATCCTATCATTTTGCCTTTTCTTACTGTTCATGGGGTTCTCAAGGCAAGAATACTGAAGTGGTTTGCCAGTGGACCATATTCTGTCAGACCTCTCCACCATGACCCGCCCGTCTTGGGTTGCCCCACGGGCATGGCTTAGTTTCATTGCGTTAGACCAGGCTGTGGTCCTAGTGTGATTAGATTGACTAGTTTTCTGTATGGCTTCAGTGTGTCTGCCCTCTGATGGCCTCTTGCAACACCTACCATCTTACTGTCTTACTTGGGTTTCTCTTACCTGGGCATGGGGAATCTCACGGCGTCACAAAGAGTCGGACATGACTGAGCTGAACTGAACTGAACCAGACCCACTCCTGCAACATACCTCTTAAAATTACAGGAGCAGTTGGAAGGTTCTTGTTAAGAAGGAGAAATATGTCCTTGAGAAAGATATATTGTTGTTATATAATTATTCAGTTCAGATATGTTATATAAACATTAGCATAGAGCTTAAGGGAAAACATACCCTTGAGCAAGATAAGTTGTTTTGTTGTGTAATCATTAGCTCTGGGCTTAAAGAAAGCTAGTCTTAAAGACTGTCATAACAACTCAGAGTTTAAGAAAAAACGTCTTAGGTGACCAAGACAAAGCAATGTAGAAAAAACGTTTGTCCCTTTCTCCTCTGCAGGAGACGAAAAAGATGGCGGAGGAATAGGATGGAGAGACCACTCTCTCCCTCACTACTTCATCAAAAGAACATTTCAAAGCTGAGTAAATTCCACAAAACAACTTCTGACTGCTGGCAGAGGACATCAGGCATCCAGCAAAGAGGATCATCGGCTTCAAAACCAGGTAGGAATTAATACATACGACGAAGACAGAGACAAAGGAGGTAGGGAGGAAGCCCCGTCCCAGGAAGGGAATCCCGTCCTGGGAAGGGAATCCTGTCCCAGGAAGAGACTCTTAAAAAGAGAGGTTCCCTAAAATAGGGGAGCATTCTCACAGCTGTGTACGGGGCGAGCCCTGGAAGCACAGAGGGCAACATAACAGGAAGGAAGAATAAATAAGTAAATAATTAAAACCAACAGATTACGAATTCAACAGTATAACCCCCAGCGGACAAGCAGCGCAAACGCCTGCGTCCGACAGCAGCGGGGGTTGGGCAGGGAGGAGTGTGCCCGCGACAGAGCTTTCTAAGAATTGGGCCGTGGGAGACGTGGGCTGTAGGGCTTATCTCGAGAATCGGGCGTAACCGGGCCAGAATCGGGTCCGCGTGTGGCTAGAAAGAACTATCTTGGTCTAGCAAACCAGACTGTGGGATAGCCAACACACGGAACGCTCGAACGTAAGGACGGATTGGCAATAGCCGCTGCAGACCATCCCCCTCCGGCGACAGGCAGCCAGAGCCTTAAATGCTGGAAGGGGGCAATCGCAGCTCAAGAGTGACGTTACCTACCAGATTGCAAACTGATTTCTTTGCTATTGAAACTGCTGGGGGCTCTGAACAGTCATCATCGGCCTGAGAAAGAGCCCCCGGCGGAGCTCCCAGAAAATTGAGCGGCCCGGAAGCCCAGAAGTAGCAATAGCGTGCGCCAAACTCCCAAGCCACTCGGACCTGGGTAGGGTACAAAGCCCCTGTTCAACCAAATTCAAGTCTCGGAGGGCTTCCTGACCACCAATCCTGAGCGCCAAAGACCAGGGAAGTGCATGAAGCATAGGGCAGGCCCCACAAGGTTATCGCAAGGAGCAAGAAGGGGCAAGCCCAGTGCAGAGTCCACCACCACCCTCCCTGTGTCAAGACGGAAATCAGACACGGAAGAGACCAGCAAACAAAGGAAGTCAAACAGAGGGAACTGCCTTGGTAGCGACCCCACACAGTCTACAACAGAGAAAGCGTCAGATATACCGTTAGTACTTTTATGATCAATTTTTTTTGGGGGAGGGGGATGATGTGGAAGCATGATTTTTTTAAGAATTTTTTTTTCTTTCTTTAAAAATTATTTTTTCTTTTTTAAATGTGTTTTCTCTTTTCTTTTCGTTTTTTTTCTAAACTTGCTTAAACTTTTAAGTCTTCTATATTTCTATTTATTATCTTTATAACTTATTATTACTTTAGAAAAAAAAAACCACCCTATCTTTAAAGCAAACGCTGTATATAGTCCTATTGGTGGTGGAAGTTGTCTTTTAATAATTCTGGAATCTTTTATTTTATCCTATTTTTATTTTTTTTTCTCAATTTTTTTTTAAATTTTCTCTCCTTCTTTTTCTTATCTTTAATATTTTATCGTTGAAAATCCAATCTCTACTCCAGATTTTTAATCTCAACATTTTGGTATTTGTTGCCAATTTTGTACTTTTAAAAACCTAATCTTCAGTACCCAATTTTACATGAGTGCGAGACTACTGGCTTGACCACTCTCTCCCCCTTGGGAATCTCTCTTTTCTCCACCAGGTGGCTTTTTTTTTTTAATTAAATTTATTTATTTTTAAATTATAATACTGTATTTGTTTTGCCATACATTGACACGAATCAGCCATAGGTGAACACAATCTCCCAGTGACCAGGTGGCTTTTGTCTCATCCCTCCCCCTCCTCTTCTCTACCCAACTCTATGAATCTCTGTGTGCTCCCGAAGGTGGAGAATTCTCAGGGAACTGGTCACTGGCCAGATCTGTATCCCTCCTTTGCATCTCCCTCTTTCATCCTCCTGACCACCTCTATCTACTTCCTCCCTCTCCTCTTCCATGTATAACTCTGTGACCACCTCTGAGAGGTCCAGACTTTGGAGCGCACACAAGAAAGTGGTTACGGGCTAGTTTGCTTTTTCCTCTTTTGATTCCACCTCAGCCCATTCCACTCACCTCTAACTACCCCCTCCCTCTTCTCTCCTCCAAGTAACTCAGCGATCCTCTAGGGACGACCCTCAGAGTGGAGAAACCTATCATCATTAACCCAGATGTTTTAACAATAGTGCTGAATAGATGGAGAAATCATGAGGCTATTGTAAAAATAAATCTGAAAACCAGAATCAGGAGGCGTAAGTCCAAATCCTGAGATCATCAAAGAATTCCTGAATACAGGGAACATTATCCAATAAGAGCTCATCAAATGCCTTCATACCTATACTGAAACTGAGCACCGCCCAAGGGCCAACAAGCTCCAGAGCAAGACATACCACGCAAATTCTCCAGCAACACAAGAACAAGCCCCTGAGCTTCAATACACAGGCAGCTCAAAATACTCCAAAATCATTGACATCCCATAACCCATTACTTGACACCTCACAGCACTCCAGAGAGAGGAAATCCAACTCCACCCACCAGAGCCTCAACACAAGCCTCCTTGATCAAGAAACTTTGACAAGCCACTGATATAACCCTAAACACAGAAAGGAAGCTCTATAATAAAGAGAATTCCACAAATTCCCAGAATATAGAAAAGCCACCCCAAATGCAGCAATATAACCAGGATGAAGAGACAGAGGAATACCCAGCAGGTAAAGGAAAAGGAGACATGCCCACCAAACCAAAAAAAAGGGGAAGAGATAGGGAATCTACCTGAGAAAGAATTCCGAATACTGATAGTGAAAATGATCCAAAATCTTGAAATCAAAATGGAATCACAGATAAATAGCCTGGGGTCAAGGATTGAGAAGATGCAAGAAAGGTTTAACAAGGACCTAGAAGAAATAAAAAAGAGTCAACATATAATGAATAATGCAATAAATGAGATCAGAAACACTCTGGAGGCTACAAATAGTAGAATATCGGAGGCAGAAGATAGGATTAGTGAAATAGAAGATAGAATGGTAGAAATAAATGAATCAGAGAGGGAAAAAGAAAGACGAATTAAAAGAAATGAGGACAACCTCAGAGACCTGCAAGACAATATGAAACGCTCCAACATTGGAATTATAGGAGTCCCAGAAGAAGAAGACAAAAAGAAAGACCATGAGAAAATACTTGAGGAGATAATAGTTGAAAACTTCCCTAAAATGGGGAAGGAAATAATCACCCAAGTCCAAGAAACCCAGAGAGTGCCAAACAGGATAAACCCAAGGCGGAACACCCCAAGACATATACTAATCAAACTAACAAAGACCAAACACAAAGAACAAATATTAAAAGCAGCAAGGCAAAAACAACAAATAACACACAAGGGGATCCCCATAACAATAACTGCAGATCTTTCAATAGAAACTCCTTTCTCCTCTGCAAGTCCCTGGACCTCTTCCTCCTCACTAAGGGTTCCGGACTCCGTATCAACCCACCTAAGAATTAACTCTCTCATGATCATACACTACAAAGCTCTGGGGGATTAGCGTTTTTAGTCAGCATCTTCTGTGGAGATTCATCCAAGGGGCTAGGTTTATCAGTTATCCCTTTTTATTGCTGAGTAGTGTTCCAATAAAGCTCTTAAGATACCATTTACTTGGCATGATGATAATCTATCCTCTTGTTTTTTCGTTGGTCATCTGGCTGCTCCAGGTCTTAGGTGCAGCATGTGGCCTCTCGCTCCTTGACCGGGGGTGGAACTTGGGCCCCCTGCACCGGGAGTGAGAGTCCCAGCCAGTGGCCAGCCAGAGACACCCCATACCCGATCCTCTCGTGCTGTACACACATCACCTCGCTTAGTCTCCACTATTAGCTTCTCCCTGTCTCCCAAGCCCTGTATCTGAACGCCCTGAACACGCGGCTCCCCTTCTCGGTCTCTGCCCACTTGCATCTCCTGAATCAGTCTCTGGCTGGTTTCACCGAGGCCTCCCCTGTCCCCTGCCAGGGAGCTCCTGGAACTCCAGCCCTAGGTGGCCCTCCCGGGCTCCACAGCATGGAGGCACCGTGAGCCCTGGTTCAGGAGGAGGCTCTGGGTCAGGCTGCCCGGGCACACCGGGGCTCCAATGATGTGCTGCCACTCACAACAGGGCCCTCCAAGCCTCTGCAGCTCGGTTCCTCATGTATAGAATCAGGGATAAAACACTGCAGACCTCAGGCAAAGTGTTGAGGACGACACGCATCAACAGGTGTGGGGCCCAGAGCAGCGCTGGAGCCTGGGGTCCAGACAGGGCCCACTGACAGCAAAACGGCTCTCAGCCACGAAGGGCAACCGGCTCAAGACTCGCTCCTTGCCAGAAACAGCTGCAGAACTGGAAAACCACAGGAAACTGCTTTCAGACACCAGCCTACAGATGACACAGGGTGTGAGTCCTGAAAGCAGCTCCGACACAGCAGCCCCTGCACGCCACATGCGGAGGGGCTTCTGCAGCTCCAGAGCAGGAGAGGGGCCCCCGGGTGCCGGACCGCTGAGCTGAGGACACCAAGCCTGGAGTCTGGGCACAGGAAGGCTGAGAAGCGGACAGCCGTGGAGCAGAGGACTGGGGGGCTACTCAGAGCGACCTGCAGGGGGCACCCTCCAGCAACCAACTCACCTGCACACCAGCAAGGTGGGACTGGGAAAGGCTGGACGGAGCCAGCCCCCAGGGAGAGGACAGCTGCGGAGGCCTGTGGGCAGAAGCAACCCCCTCGGCTCGCTCGAGCCTGCAAACACTCCACTTCGGGCCAAATACAAGCTCACAAGGATCAAGATCATCTGCAAGTAACTTAACTGCCTACCAAAAAAAAAATTTCAAAACTTAAAAAAACTTATTTTAAAATAATAACAGGTTCACAAGCTTACCAAAATTCAACGCTTTTAAAGGTGGGAAAGATTCAGACACTGAAAAATATGACAGTTACAATGTCTACCATTAAATTAAAAATTACAAGACACAGCAGCAGGAATATGTCTCATAATCAGGAGAGGAACCAGACAGATTTAAGAGAGATGATGGAATTATCACACAGACTCTAAAACAAACAATATAAAACATGAACATATTGAGGAAACAATATATACATATACATATCTTTAAAGGGATCTGTAGAGCTTAAGACAGTATTGGAATTGGAATATTCACTGGGTGAGCTTAACAGCAGATGGAGCAGAAACTGAGCCTGAAGACACAGGAAGAGAGGCCATCGGAACTAAAGCACAAGAGGAACAAGCCTCACCATCAACAGCAACAACACACACCAGAGGAGGGAGCCCCAGCGACGAGGAACACCCTCACCAGCAACAGCAACACACACCAGAGCAGGGAGCCCCGGTGACGAGGAACAAGCCTCACCAGCAACAGCAACACACACCAGAGCAGACAGCCCCGGTGACCTGGGGGAAACGGGAGGTAGCTACGTAAGCGGAGCCCCAAAAAGCTGTGGCGGTGGGGAGGACACAGGAAAAGAAACAAGGCCTCAAGAACTTCCTTTATTACAGTGAAAGAAGAAGCTGTCAACCTAGAGTTCTATAACCAACAAAATATTCTTTAAAAAAAGTGGAGATGAAATAAAGATATCTTTAGACAAATATTCAGAGAAGTTGTCACACACAAAAATGTTGGAAGCAGCTCCTCAGGCTGGAGGAAGGCAATGTCAGATGGAGACTCGCGTCCAGGCAGAGGAGCGGCGCCTAAGAGCAGGCATGCGCATGACTATGGGGGACCTCTCCTTTTCATTTTTTTGAACTTAAAAACTGACTTTTAAAGCAAAAAAGTTCACTTAAAATTTGAAACTGATACTAAACAACAAGAAGACAAACCACTCAATTTAAGAATGGGCAAAGAATTCAACAGAAGCTTTTCTGAATGAGACAGACAAGTGGCCAACAAGCGCGCGAAAAGATGCGCGAGGTCATGAGCGGAGCGGAAAACAGAATCACAGCAGACTGCCACTTCACAGCCACCTAGGACGGCTGCAATTCTCAAAATGAGAAACAACAACTGTTGGTGAGGATGAGTTTCCAGCCCTCAGCCACTGCTGGTAGGGTGTAAAATGGTGCAATTCCTGTAGAAAATTGCTCACAGGCTCCTCAGTGAGTCAGACACAGGATCACCACCATGACCCAGCACTTCTCCAGCCAGGCCCACACCCCAAGGAACCGAAAGCAGGTATCCGAGTAAAAACTTGTGAATGGATTAATTCGTAGCGGCCAGAAAGGGAAATGTCTGCCAACGGATGAGTGGACACGTAAACCGTGTCCTAGCCCTGCAACAGGAGGCTTGCTGGCGATAGAAAGGAGTGCAGTGTGGCCACAGGCCGCGACACAGAAGAACCCTGAAAGTGCCCTGCAGAGTAAAGGAGCCACAGAGAAAGCCTGCATTTACGTTAGCATCAGGCAGTTCAGTTCCTCAGTCAGGTCCAGTAACATGACTATTCCTTTAAATAGGTACATTTTCTTTAAATAATGCCTTAACAAAGTTACTTAAAAAACAAAAACAAAAAACCAAACTCTGACTTGAAAGTCACTCAGACTTCATTGAACGCCCTTTTCTTCATCTATCAAATGTGGATAATACTTACCTTCTCACCTCACAAGACATCAAATGAGGTCAGTCAGTCAGCTCAGTTGCGTCTGATTCTTTGCAACCTCATGAACCGCAGCACACCAGGCCTCCCTGTTCATCACCAACTCTCAGAGTTCAACCAAACTCATGTCCACTGAGTCAGTGATGCCATCCAGCCATCTCATCCTCTGTCGTCCCCTTCCCTCCCACCTTCAATCTTTCCCAGCATCAGGGTCTTTTCCAATGAGTTGGCTCTTTGCATCAGGTGGCCAAAGTACTGGAGTTTCAGCTTCAGCATCAGTCCTTCCAATGAATATTCAGGACTGATTTCCTTTAGGATGGACTGGTTGGATCTTCTTGCAGTTCAAGGGACTCTCAAGAGTCTTCTCCAACATCACGGTTCAAAAGCATCAATTCTTTGGCGCTCAGCTTTCTTTATAGTCCAACTCTCACATCCATACATTACTCCTGGAAAAATTATAGCTTTGACTAGACAGACCTTTGTTGGCAAAGTAATGTCTCTGCTTTTTAATATGCTGTCTACATTGGTCATAACTTTTGTTCCAAGAAGTAAGAGTCTTTTAATTTCAAGGCTGCAGTCACCATTTGCACTGATTTTAGAGCCCAGAAAAATAAAGCCTGTCCCTGTTTTCACTTTTTCCCCATCTATTTGCCATGAAGTGATGGGACCGGATGCCATGATCTTCGTTTTCTGAATGTTGAGCTTTAAGCCAACTTTTTCACTCTCTTCTTTCACTTTCATCAGGAGGCTCTTTAATTATTCTTCGCTTTCTTCCATAAGGGTGGTGTCATCTGCATATCTGAGGTTATTGATATTTCTCCAGGCAATCTTGATTCCAGCTTGGGCTTCATCCAACCTGGCATTTCTCATGATGTACTCTGCATATAAGTTAAATAAGCAGGGTGACAATATACAGTCTTGACATAGTCCTTTCCCAGTTTGGAACCAGTCTGTTGTTCCATGTCTGGTTCCAACTGTTGCTTCCTGACCTGCATACAGATTTCTCAAGACGCAGGTCAGGTGGAGTGGTATTCCCATCTCTCTCAGAATTTTCCACAGTTTATTGTGATCCACGCAGTCAAAGGCTTTGGCATAGTCATTAAAGCAGAAACAGATGTTTTTCTGGAACTCTTTTGCTTTTTTGATGATCCAACACATGTTAGGCATTTGATCTCTGGTTCCTCTACTTTTTTAAAAACCAGCTTCAACATCTGGAAGTTCACAATCCATGTATTGTTGAAACCTGGCTTGGAGAATTTTGAGCATTACTTTACTAGCATGTGAGATGAGTGCAATTGTGCGGTAGTTTGAGCATTCTTTGGCATTGTCTTTCTTTGGGATTGGAATGAAAACTGACCTTTTCCAGTCCTGTGGCCACTGCTGAGTTTTCCAAATGTGCTGGCACATTGAGTGTAGCACTTTCACAGCATCATTTTTTAGAATTTGAAATAGATCAACTGGAATTCCATCATCTTCACTAGCTTTCTTCATAGTGATGCTTTCTAAGGCCCACTGACTTTACATTCCAGGACGTTTGGCTCTAGATGAATGATCACACCATCGTGATTTTCTGGGTCGTGAAGATCTTTTTGTACAGTTCTTCTGTGTATTCTTGCCACCTCTTCTTAATATCTTCTGCTTCTGTTAGGTCCATACCATTTCTGTCCTTTATCGAGCCCATCTTTGCATGAAATATTCCCTTGGTATCTCTAATTTTCTTGAAGAGATCTCTAATCTTTCCCATTCTATTGTTTTCCTCTATTTCTTTGCACTGATCACCGAAGAAGGCTTTCTTATCACTCCCTGCTATTCTTTGGAACTGTGCATTCAAATGGGTACTGTGCATTCAAATCTTTCCTTTTCTCCTTTGCTTTTCGCTCTTCTTCTTTTCTCAGTTATTTGTAAGGCCTCCTCAGACAGCCATTTTGCTTTTTTGCATTTCTTTTTCTTGGGGATGGTCTTGATCCCTGTCTCCTGTATGTCACGAACCTCCGTCCATAGTTCTTCAGGCACTCTGTCTACCAGATCTAGTCTCTTAAGTCTATTTCTTAGTTCTCCTGTATAATCGTACAGGATTCGATTTAGATCATACCTGAATGGTCAAATGAGATCAAAGTATATCAAAGTGCCCTACACATTCAGTGACATAGTGAGTTACAGTGGTTTAATACCTCAGGCATCAGTCAGTGTATGACTCTGGGATTAGCCTGCAAAGCAGTTTATCACCTCAAGATAATCTTCGAATTTCATTGTAATCATTTATTCTTATGTTTTCCCAAGCAAATGCTACATGGATCAACAGCTTAAGGCATTAAATCAGGAGTGTGCCTGGCTGACTGACTGTGGACCTGCACGAGGCCAGCACAGACGGCGAGCAGGCAGGACGGCCACCAGCCCTGGGACAGCAGAGCCTGGGCTGCGTCATGGAGCTCCCTGGACGCAGGTGATAATGCCCAGCTCACCAAGATTTAAGTGTGGAACGTCTGTGGCTTTGAAATGCCCTAACCGAGGTGGCCTGGGCCAGCTTTGTGTCTAAGGCAGTTTACGCATGGAGCTCAGGCTCACCACCCGCGCCGGGCGTACCCGCTGCCGCTGCACGCCAGAGCCCTAGGACGACAGCGATGGCCTCTCATCTGCTAAGCAGTACCACATCCCTCGTGCAGTTGAGCCAGTCACACACGGAGCTCTTCACAGCGCATGTGTGCTCCAGAGCTCACAGCTCTCCAGATCCCAAAGTCTCCCAGGCCTGTGGATCCTCAGCCAGACCTGCCCTTCAAATCTCAGAGACTGAGAGCGAGTTGCGCAAAATGCGCTGAAATATGCTTTATCACATAAAAATAACCGGCAGGAGAAGCTCCAGTTAGCACTCAGAAAATTGCCTGAAAGGAAGTTTGTCAGCAAATTTCTTTCAGCTGGGTCTGCCACACCAGGTCATGACATCATCACAGCTGTTGCAACCACTCAGGCAGGGTCCGTCTGCCAAGTGCTGTCTGTGGAAGAGAGAGAGGAAGGTTGCAAGGTCTCCTTGGCGACATGGGAGGTCACCACCCAGGTTTCTGGAGACTACAAAGACAAGTTAAAGCCATATAACAGCAGGCAAAATTTCACAAGGTTTGAATACAGCTATGGCAGAAATTCCATCAGCAAAGTAAGAAGTGGGAACACCGTTCCTCCCACCTGCCAAGCACCCAGAGGTCACGCTCCTTCCCGGCTGAAGGCCTCTGGGCAAGCAGGCACAGCGGCAGAACTCAGAATCCGAGGTCGCTCAGGCCGGCATCAAGGCCTCTCCACACAGATGCCGGCCAGAGGCAAAGAGCTGCAGCTCTGCGAGGCACCGCACAGCTGACTGGCTGGAAAACGAATAATCACGAGGAAGGAGTCTGAGCTTGTACAGGGGTCAGTGCACGCGGCCTCCCGACCCCCACACAGCCTGGTGACACAGCCCACAAGAGATGCTCCTGCCCACAATGACACACCCATCTCCACTCTGTCCATTCTAACCAAGGTGAACAAATGTGTGAAGGGATCATAATACCTTAAAGAGCATTGATTTTTCAAACAGTTGAGGAGCAATGTCCACGTAAAACGCTCCCACTGTAATTCTGGTAGACCATAACATATGTAAGTAACTCTTTTAAAACACTGATTTTTAATGAATCATTAAATACTGACATTATTCGAATCCAAATTCTAATTTAGATCATGAAAAATACTAAGAAATAATAATTTATCAATAACAACGGTGTTTAACAACAAAAAAGAGATTTTTAAAAACATCAGCTTTCCTTGCATTTTCAGACCTTCTTCAGTAATATTCTCATCACCACACGGGAACTAGGAGTGAGGGACAAACTCCGCAGAGGGGGAGGGAAAGGCTGATTACAGACAGTGGTGCCACAGAGTGCTGCGATCAGTCAGACGTCAAAGCAGCCAAAGCACTTCAGAACCCAGGTGCCTCATCATTATTTTAAATGAAACTTTCTGAGAAAACAGAACAAAACTGGAGGTGTCAGGACCTTTGACCTCAGACTTTACTACAGAGCCACAGTCATCAAAACAGCATGGTGTTGGCACAAAAACAGACTTGCAGGTCAACTGAACAGGACAGAGCCCAGAAATAACTCCACACACCTACAGCCAACCAACCTACCACGCAGGAGGCAAGGAGGCCAACGGGGGAGAGTCTCTCTGCAGCGGCACCAGGAGCACCGAACGGCCACATGCAAAGAGTGAGAGCGTGTTCTTATACCAAGCACAGAAACAACCTCAGAATCAACTGAAGGCCTAAATGTAAGGCCTGAAACCACAGAACTCCCAGAAGAAAATATGGGCAGTGGCTCAGACAGTAGAGAACTGGCCTGTGATGCAGGAGACCTGGGTTCAATCCCTGGGTCAGGAAGATCCCCTGGAGAAGGGAATAGCAGCCTATTCCAGCATTCTTGCTGGAGAATTCCACGCACAGAGGAGGCTGGCAGGGGCTACTGTGCATGAGGAGGCTGGCAGGGGCTACTGTGCATGAGGAGGCTGGCAGGGGCTACTGTGCACGAGGAGGCTGGCAGGGGCTACTGTGCATGAGGTCACAGAGTCGGATGCGACTGAGCAAAGGCTTCCTGGTGGCTCAAATGGTAAATAAATCTACCTGCAGTGTGGGAGACCCGGGTTCAATCCCTGGGTTGGGAAGATCCCTTGGAGAAGAGAATGTTCAATCCACTCCAGTACTGTGGCCTCAAGAATCCCATGGACAGAGGAGCCTGGTGGGCTACAGTCCATGGGGTCACAAAGGGTTGGACACGACTGAGCTACCAACATATAAGGGGCTAATATCCATAAATAAAGAACCCAAAGAACTCAAATCAAAAACAAACCTAACCCCCCACCAAAACATATATATTAAAAAAATGGGCAGAGGACCTGAATAGATATTTTTTCCAAAGAAGACAGGTGGATGGCCCACAGGCAGCATGGAAAGACGCTGAACGTCACTAACCACCTTGCTCACGGCCAATCTGGTGGCTCTTTCTAGTTCCTGAGACACACCTGCAGGCCATTATGCCTGCTGTCTCCGCTGCCTGGAATGATCTTTCCCAGGAGCCCTTCCAGTATTCAGGCCTCAGTTTAGGCCTCAGTCCTCTGGACCGGCCTTCCCCGACGCCTCGGGGGAAGACGACACTTCACTCCCCTCGTCCTCTTTCTTCTTGATTTCCTTCCTCAGAGCACTCACCACTACCGGAAACTGTTACAGTCTGGTTAGCTTTTTACTGCTCATCCTTGCTACAGTATTAGCTATGTGAAAGCAAGGCTCTTGTCTTCCCATCGCTGTCCTCTCACCGAGGCCCCAGTGGTTCTCAACAAGCACTTACCGAATCAAGTAGCTCACATCTCACAAAGCACGAAGTAACAAGTGTAGCCTCCAAGCCTCAAATTCCAGAACCTGCTCCCTCCAGGAAACTCTCCCCAGGAGCTGATCATCCCGACGTGAGGCTGACTTACTTGGGGGCCTGTCTCGTTCGCTGTCGGGGATGCTGGCTGCCCCATCTCGGCCTAAGTGGCCCCGGGTGGAGAGCTCTGCTCCCAGCTGCCCTCCCGGGTGAGGCTGCCCCAACCCTCCCACCCACAAGCAGTGCCCAGTCTCCTCAGCTTGCTCCACCACGTCCTCCCGCTTTCCTTTTCCTCATGCCTCTCAGCACTCTCTAAAATCACCCTTTAATGTTTACTAGGTGGACTGTTTACCTCAAACTAAAGATTTGAGCTTCAGGAAAACTCAGAATCAGCTCAAAATTCGAAACTCATAATCAGCATTTTCTGATCCCTGCAAGTAGAGCAAGAGGACTTCCTGGGACAGCTTTACAACACAGTCACTTTGTGCCACAGCTCATTATAACCCTCTTTTCAGCACAGAACAGGGCATACTCAGAAGGAGTCCAAGTATTACAAAGATCTTTTCTATCACAGAAGCTCATTGATCCAGGTGTCTAAACACAGGCAAGCATCCAAATGGAACGGTTTATACAGTTTTAAAATAATCATCTATTCTCCTTAACTCTCATCACTGACATTAATTAAAAACAATTTGCTAAACTATTACAGTCTGCCAAGCTAAAAAACAGCTCAGTATCATGGGGACGGGGTGCAGGGTCAGTCTGTTCAGCACAGACTGGAGTGTGGACGACGGCGGGCCACTGCAGGCCCGTGCCCTGCTCAACGGTGCCGGCCGGGGCTGCGCAGACGGGAAAATCTGATCTCTGTGCCACACCTGCAAAAGCAGCTCAAACCCAGTGCTCCAGACATGTATGTTCAGATGCAAGCCTATGAGCTAATGCTTGCGAGGGGCTGACTCACTGGAAAAGAGCCGGATGCTGGCAAAGACTGAAGGTGGGAGGAGAAGGGGACGACAGAGGATGAGGTGGCTGGATGGCGTCACTGACTCAGTGGACATGAGTCTGGGTGAGCTCTGGGAGTTGGTGATGGACAGGGAGGCCTGGTGTCGCGGAGCTGGACACGACTGACTGAACTGATGCTGATGCTGTATATATAATTTAAAGAAAAAGTATCCTCGACAGTACTAGTTCCTTAAATTTAGTAATCTACAAAGAATAGTTACCTTTTTTCTCTTTTTAAAAGATGAGAAGTCTTAGTTAATATACATTTACTTCACCTTCGAAAATCATCAAAAATTACTGCTGGCAGGTCTATACTATCAGACAACTCTCTAAATATTTAGCTTTTGCTACTTTGAATATGTTATGAAGGTGAGATTACCAACAGACACAGAACTTTCACTATTTACAAGTGAAGTTAATTTACAAAGTATGAAGTAACCATACTTTAGAAGCATATTGTTATATCATACTTTAGAAGCTAGCTCTGAAAAGTCAAATTTTTACAGAAGAATATGCATATGAATCTGCAATATCTACTTAACTTCAAATCAAATAAAATGACTCACATTTTTTAACTGGAAAGTAAGACAGGTATCAAAGTATTATTTCAGGAAAATTAATCTGCTAGAAGTATGCTATTGAAATTAGATAAAATAAATTTTTTTTTTTTTTCTTGGCCATGCTGTGCAACTTGTAGGATCTTAGTTCCTGGACCAGGGATTGAATCTAGACCCAGGCACAGAAAGTGCCAAGTCTTAACCACTGGAAAACCAGGAAAGGCCCTAGATAAATAAACCTTAAGGTGGCAAGTCCACACACAACCTCTAGTCCCACGGTTTCCTTTTTTTTTCCATTAAATCAAATACAAGTTGGTAACTCACAGACTCAAATCCATGTTTAAGGGAGATCTAAGTGTGGCATTTAGCTTTCGGTACCAACGCTGTCGCCTTACCACTCTTCCCTATAAAAACCAACTAAACAAGCGAGTTTAAATGTGTGTTTATAACCCACTTGCAGGTCAAGCATGAAGCAGGTTCCATCAGCCGCGGTCCTCGTTTTCTGCAAACAGACCAGGAGAAAGGTCAGGTCGCAAGGGAGCCGTCGCGTGTGTGCAGCAGCTAGACCAGCTGCA
Source organism: Nanger dama (assembly GCA_917880005.1). Taxonomy (NCBI): domain Eukaryota; kingdom Metazoa; phylum Chordata; class Mammalia; order Artiodactyla; family Bovidae; genus Nanger; species Nanger dama. The sequence continues at coordinate 47,266,190 of CAKJTW010000013.1, read as the reverse complement.
GGTCCTACCGCACAGCGCATCCGTGTGCCTCAGTCAAGAGAATTCCAGAACTCCAGCCCAGACGGCGGCAAAGGCCTCTCTCCACGCCAGACTCCACTGCTACGCTTAAAGCTGTCCGTGGAGTTAACTGGGACACAGTTAAACTGGGACAAAGGAGATGGGTGGCTCATTCTTTACACAGTGTTTCACTACGTTTCTTTCAATGGCAGGTAGCGGTCTTTTGAATGAGCTGTGCTAATTTAAACACCTGGGACTTACTGAGGGAACACTGAGGCAGGGCACAGATTCTGGGAGATGGGCCAACTCCAGGACAGACAGACCCGGAGTGCCCCAGGCCTGGCAGGGTGCTCGCGAGCTCTGCCTCTGCCTCCATCCCCGTGCTGCCCGCACAAGGCAAGCAGCCTCTGCCATCAGACGGCCAAACCCCCGGGTAAACCAGCGGCGGCAGGGCGCAGAGCACAGATGTGGCCTCTAGGGTAAGCTCTCCACTGTCCCAGTCGATCGGAAACATCTGATTTTTATGGCCACAAGCCAACATTTCGTTTTGTAAGCACTAAGTACTAGGCATACTACTTGGTTCAGTATGATAAATATACACAATATATGTGCATACTAAAACATTAAATTCTACTGCTTAAATATACGCAGTTTTTATCAGTAAAACTGGGGGAAATGAGCTGTATAAAGCATGTCTTCAATAGCTAAGGAGACTGCATTAAGAGCGAGTCTTTTGAAATGATGGACATTACATTGAGCATTGCAATAAAGATGGCATTTTCCATTTCACATAGTGCAGCCTTGAGAACTGAGGTTATTAAAAGTAGTGCTTTTCTAAATCAGTGCTGTGAAAATGAATCCTGGTATAAAACACTTTAAAAATTTAAAAATTATTTTGCAAAGTGAAACACTGTTTTTTAAAAAAATCTGTTTTTTAAGTCAGTTGTCACTAAATGAGACGTCCCTATGCAAGAAGAGTACCTGCTGAGATCTGAATGTTTCAGTTCAGTCGCTCAGTAGTGTCCAATTCTTTGAGACCCCATGGACTGCAGCATGCCAGGCCTCCCTGACCATCACCAACTCCCAGAGTCCACCCAAACCCATGTCCATTGAGTTGGTGATGCTATACAACCATCTCATCCTCTGTTGTCCCCTTCTCCTCCTGCCCTCCATCTTTCCCAGCATCAGGGTCTTTTCAATGAGTCAGCTCTTTGCATCAGGTGGCCAAAGTATTGGAGTTTCAGCTTCAGCATCAGTCCTTCCAATGAACACCCAGGACTGATCTCCTTCAGGATAGGCTGGCTGGATCTCCTTGCAGTCCAAGGGACTCTCAAGAGTCTTCTCTAGCACCACAGTTCAAAAGCATCAATTCTTCGGCACTTAGCTTTCTTTATGGTCTAACTCTCACATCCATACATGACCACTGGAAAAACCATAGCCTTGACTAGAAGGACCTTTGTTGACAAAGTAATGTCTCTGCTTTTTAATATGCGGTCTAGGTTGGTCATAACTTTCCTTCCAAGGAGTGAGCATCTTTTAATTTCATGGCTGAATGTTTGTGTCCCCCTAAAGCTCAAATGTGGGAACTAAAAAGCACCAGGTGATGGTGTGAGGAGGGGGGGCCTGGGAGGGGATGGGTCAGGAGGCGGGGCCCCAGGGAGGCTCCCTCCCTTCCCCCAGGAGGTCACAGCAGGAGACGGGCAGCCTGCAACCCAGAAGCAGCCTTCAGCAACACCCGGCCATGATGACTCCCTGGCCTTGACCCCTGGCCTCTAGAGCAGGGCGCAGGGGATGAACTCTGGTTGCTTATAAGCCAGAGCCTGTGGGACTCTGCTGAGCCCAGAGAGGCCTGGCCCGTCCAGCCAGCCTCCCCTGCAGTCAGTCTCCCACCTGCTCCTCTCACCACACCTCCTCGTGGCTGCCATACACCCTTCTCATGGAGGGACACCCTGCTTCATGCTGACAGTTCCTGCCAGGCTCCCAGAATCGATGCAGAGCAAAATCCACAAGGACAAGAATGGGGGTGGCAGCATGGCGTGGGCAGGAAGAACACGCACCAGGTCAGGGGTTGGGGGGCCGGGCGGCCGCTGCACCGCCAGGGGCTAGTCTCCAAAGTCTACCTAGCTCATGACGCAGCTCAATACCGAAGGAACAGACACCCAGGCAAAAGCGGGCAGACGGCCTACACAGACATTTCCCCAGGGAAGACACATGGATGGCCAAGAGGCAGATGAGAAGATGCCTAACTGCACTAATTACTAGAGAACTGCAAAGCAAAGCTCAGTGAGGCATCACCCCACATGGGCCAGAATGGCCGTTACCAAGAAATGCACAGACGGTAAAGGCTGGAGAGAAGGGAACCCTCCCACACCGCTGGCGGGAATGCAGACCAGTGCAGCCACCGTGGAGGCTCCTTCAAAAACTAGACACAGAACGACCACAGGACCCAGCAGTTCCATTCCCGGGCATGTAAACACCTGGAGACAAACTTCGAAAGGATATGTGCGCCCCAACATCCACAGCAGCACGACACCCCACAGTCAAGACACAGAAGCAAGTCAAGGTCCACTGACAGACAGACGGTGGATAAAGAAGACGTGGGATGCACAACAACGGAGCGTGAGCCGTGAAAAGCACGACGTGACGCCGCTGGCCGCAGTGCGGGTGAACCTGGGGTCACCACGCAAGGGAAGCCAGGCAGAGAAAGGCAAGTGTCGCCTGACAGCACTTACATGGAGAATCCAGAAAAAGATCCAGACAGACGGGCTGACAGAACAGAAACAGGTGTGGAGAATGGCCTTAGAGGCGGGAGGGCGCAGGGAGGGGCGCACGGCGCTGCCGCCCCCGAGCTCACTCCCCCCGCAGGGCGACCGTCCGCAATGCAAGCCCGACGCTGCCCTGCCTGCTGCAGAGCCATCACCTCCAGGACGCAGAACACGCGTGGACACGCCCGGCCCATCCCCCGTCCAGGGCTCCTGGCCGCAGCGCTCGTCGTCTCTGGACACGGACTCGGGCTGAAGCTGCACTCTGACGGCACGCGCCCACACACCAGCTGCACCTCTGTGCCCGCCCGGGAAGCCCCTTCAGAGCCGTCAAGACTCGGCCCAAGAGCAGGAGCGAGTCTGGAGCCCCTCCACTCCTGAAACACACGTACTGTAAGCTGCTTGTTTCTCTAACCCCCAGGAGAATGCGAGTCTCCAGAGGACAGAGGCCACTCCCAGTCCCAGTAGGTGACACAGAGTACGCGGCCGACGTGCTGTCAATAAACTGGAAAACATTAATAGACGGCCTGACTTCAGGTTTATTATAAACATAAAGGTTCTGTGAGATCACCTGGTAAAATGAACACACATTCAACAAGTTATTTCTAGAAGAAAGTAATCTGGAGTTCTAAATAAATTAAATGCTAAGTCAAATGTTTAAAAAAATGGTTATATCAAAAGATAATGTGACTTTGAGCCTTGAAATATTAACGGAATCCAAACCAGGTCCATGATTCATGGAATACCCAGCACTGCGCGTGAAGAAAATCCTGTTCGACAGATGCCAGGAGAGCTTAGAGCAACTTTCCACAGATAGGCTCTCCTCATAGTGTCCAAGGCATCATTCTACACGGGCGACTAGAAATGAGTCCTTCCTCAACTACTGTAATAAATCTTACATTTATATAATCCTCTTCTCTAAAGGGCAATTTTTAAACTTCTTACATGGGTCAGTGACTGAGCTCCAGCGACGGTGGCGCCATGGGGGCCCCAGCACAGCAGTGGGGGGCAGTGTGCTGCGGGGGGCAGAAGCGAGGACAGGCCGGCGGGGCTTTGCTCTTGTTTGGTTGATGCAGGCAGGATAAAAACAGGTCCACGCACCACCGCTGCCACAGCAGCCCCCAGGAAAACAGCACGAAAACTTATTCCATGATCCTGTAATGCACCAGAGTTAACAATCCCAACTCAGGCTCACAGCCTCTTCACAGTCTAGGCAACCGGCCGACTCTCCAGGGCTCCCTCACACGTGGCCCCTGTGCGGGGGCGATGTCACTGGTGACGCACAGCACGCCTGTGCAGCCCAAACTGGGTCAGGGACTTCTTCAGCCCGCCGCCTCTCACCGATCCCCTCCCACCCACGGAAACCCTGTGAATCACTCATCCCTGACGCCTTTCCTCACCGGCCAGCAGCAGTCACCACACCCGCCTGTACGATCCCACTGCTACGGCCTACCCCCCACGGGGAGCACCTACTCCATGCGCATAAGCACTTTCCCAGGCTTCTTTCTCTCTGGATTCTAAGGTCCACATCATCCAGGTGCAGGCATCCGTGGTCGGGAGAATCTGGACGACAAAACACGATACAGCCACATCCTTTACTTGCAGGAACAGCCTTCCTGAGGGCAAACAGATGCTCCCATCATCCTTCTGCTTTAAACACAGCTTCACTGTCCTTACACCATGGCAAGGCAGGGTAATGGAGCGTGTGAGTGTGAGTGTGTGTGTCGCTCAGTCGTCTCCTACTGTTTGTGACCCCATGGACTGCAGCCCACCAGGCTCCTCTGTCCATGAGATTCTCCAGGCAAGAGTACTGGAGTGGGTTGCCATGCCCTCCTCCAGGGGATCTTTCTGACCCAGAGAACGAACCCGGTCTACACTGCGTGTGGATTCTTTATCATCTGAGCCACCAGGGAAGCCCTAATGGATAGTTCCAGAGATGCATTATAATTTTTTAGCTTATGTTGCAAATACCCCAAACATCCATTATAGCAGTGCTGACAGTTTACCAAGAGAGCACTTCACGCCTCCCTCATCAAATGATCAATCAGCACACTTTAGTTCCCATTAAGCAAACAGAGTACTGAAGCTCTTTCTGGTACTCATTAAAAGAAAGCACCTCAAAATAAAATTTTTCTTTATATGACTGCTTCAAAACAAGATCTGATTAAGTAATAAAGGTTATTTTATAAATCAAACACGAAAATCAATCTCATTATTTCATATCACACATACTATATACATTTACTTTAATAGAGCTTTATGAATATCAACTTTTTCCTATACATGCAAACATGACTGGAAAGCTGATTTACAACCAAGAGTTTGATTCAGAACCAGTCTACAGTTTACATAGCATGAATCCAAATATTTAAGTGCTCAAATTTGCTTTGGATTACAGCATTATAGATTAGCAAGTCACAGTTTTGGCTCATTCAGACTCTAATGCTAGTCCTGCTGCTGAATAACAGTGCTGCTGCTGCTGAGTCGCTTCAGTCGTGTCCGACTGTGTGTGACCCCACAGACGGCAGCCCACCAGGCTCCCCCGTCCACTGGATTTTCCAGACAAGAACACTCGAGTGGGGTGCCACTGCCTTCTCCAAACAACAGTGCCACCCTAGCCAAATTGCTTAACCTCTAAATCCTAAGTATTACATATTTCAAATGACTCTGGAGTAGATCCAATTTCTCAGATCACATCCTTGATCACAGAAGTCACTCTGAACACTTGTTAAAAATACATGTCCCAGGGACTTCCCAGGTGGTCCCGAGGTTAAAACTCCATGCTCCCACTACTGGGACATGAGTTCGAACTCTGCCTGGGGACCCTGCCTGCTTCAAGGTGCCTCAAGCCCTGTTCTAAGGCCCCATGCTAGCAGCTCTATCCGGAGGGCCAGGAAGTCTGTGTTCAAAGTCCTCCTGGACTGTGTTCCCCAGGCTGCTCCCAGCTGGCAAGTTTTCTACTACACACAGGCCAGTTCTGATCTCTAAGGCTCTTTCAGTCAGTTCAGTCACACTCAGTTGTGTCCGACTCTTTACACCCCATGAATAGCAGCACGCCAGGCCTCCCCTGTCCATCACCAACTCTGGAGTTCACTCAAACTCATGTCCATTGAGTCGGTGAGGCCATCCAGCCATCTCATCCTCTGTCGTCCCCTTCCCCTCCTGCCCTCAATCCCTCCCAGCATCAGGGTCTTTTCCAATGAGTCAACTCTTCGCATGAGGTGGCCAAAGTACTAGAGTTTCAGCTTCAGCATCAGTCCTTCCAAAGAACACCCGGGGCTGATCTCTGTTAGGATGGACTAGCTGGATCTCCTTGCAGTCCAAGGGACTCTCAAGAGTCTTCCCCAACACCACAGTTCAAAAGCATCGATTCTTCGGCACTCAGCTTTTTCACACTCCAACTCTCACATCCATAGAGACCACTGGAAAAACCATAGCCTTGGCTAGATGGACCTTTATTGGCAAAGTAATGTCTCTGCTTTTCAATATGCTATCTAGGTTGGTCATAACTTTCCTTCCAAGGAGTAAGCGTCTTTTAATTTCATGGCTGCAGTCACCATCTGCAGTGATTTTGGAGCCCCCAAAAATGAAGTCTAACGCTGTTTCCACTGTTTACCCATCTATTTCCCATGAAGTGACTGGACCGTCTGCCATGATCTTCATTTTCTGAATGTTGAGCTTTAAGCCAACCTTTTCACTCTCCTCTTTCACTTTCATCAAGAGGCTTTTTAGTTCCTCCTCATTTTCTGCCATAAGGGTGGTGTCATCTGCACATCTGAGGTTATTGATATTTCTCTCAGCAATCTTGATTCCAGCTTGAGCTTCTTCCAGCCCAGCGTTTCTCATGATGTACTCTGCATAGAAGTTAAATAAGCAGGGTGACAATATACAGCCTTGACGTACTCCTTTTCCTATTTGGAAACAGTCTTTTGTTCCATGTCCAGTTCTAACTGCTGTATCCTGACCTGCGTATAGGTTTCTCAAGTGGCAGGTCAGGTGATCTGGTATGCCCATCTTTTTGGGGGCCAGCGTGAGGAACTCTGCCCTTGGCAAAGGTCATGAGGAAGGGAGCTTGGGCATACGCAAAGGCGTGATCAAGCCTCAGGAAATTCCCCTGCTCCCGAGCATCTAACCCCAAACCAGAGCCTGTCCTGTACTCTCACCTACGGGGGGCTCTCCCCCATAACCGTTTCTCTCCGAGAAGGAGTAAACGTGCAGCTCCAAGGCAGTAAAAATTCCTGGCCGTGACTAGAGTGTTTCAGCTTACGGGACTCCTCTGAAGGTTATCTAACCTGCCTGTATTGGTTCCTCCGGCCACAACAGCCCTCCAACCTTGAGAGGCATGAAATGTTTTGACTTACTAAAGGCAAATTCTTGTGGGAAATTAGAAATTCTTAGTATAGTGGGTTGGTTGAGAATTATATTGATTAAGGGTTTTTTCATTTGTTGTGTCAATAATTGCTGCTAATTCCCTGCCCTGGGTGGGACAAGGGCGTCTCAGGTTAAACCTCTCTGTGGACACATGATTGTTCACTACCTCTCAACCACAAACAGCACAGAGAGTTTTGGAGTACTATGAGAGTCTTAATTAACATAGGGCTTTTTCTTGTTGTTGAGTTAATGATTGCCACCAGGCCTCCATATCCTTAGGTACCTGGGAATATATTAATCAATATATTTGGAATCCAGAAAAGGAAATATAGTAGTTTTTGATGTTAGCAATATTAGACCTTTTGAGTTAATGAATTTTCTCTTTTGTAATAGATCGCTGTACTTTGTTATAAATCACTGTGTCCTTGCTACGTAAAAATGTAAGTTTATCACTATCTTAAGACTAAATAGATTGTAAAGGGAACATTGGTGAAGGGTTTTCATTTGTTGGACTGATGTTTGCTGCTAAATCTCCATATTCCCTGCCCTTATAATAAATATAACAAGCATATAGGAGAAATACGTATTAACCTTTAAGCATATAGGAGAAATAAGTATTAACCTTAAGATTAATCATGTTAACCTTGGGTTAAGTAAATTCCTTTCTTGATTGTAACTCACTACACCCTCACCCTATAGGAATGCAACTTTATTTGGAGGGTGGTGCCTGGTTTAAGAAAAACACGCTTGGAAAAAATAAGTTTTTGGTTATCAGAAAGAAAGGGTTGTAAATGTCAGCAGGCAGAAGTGGCTTGAAGATGATGTAAAACCCCTAAGACCTTTTTTTATGTAAAGCACCTGATTTTGATAAGGTCAGGACTGCTGATCCCCACGTGACTCTGTATTCATCCCTATATGTAACAAAAGGTATATAAGAAAATCGGAAAAATAAAGAAATGGGATCAGTTCTGGAAAGACTGACTCCCCCATGTCGTTTCTTCTCTGCTCCCCCTTTTTCGGGCTGAATCCCATCTGGAGCGTGGGTGCCCTCCATGCAGGTGGTGCAAATTCCTTGTCCGGAATTTTATTGGTACCCCACGTAAACCAAGTTATTCAGCCCCTTTCTCTTCCCATCTGGTGCATAGGACCCACCAAGCCTACTAATTTTGCCTGGGCTTCTAAGATCAGACCGGGGAGGGGGGCGGCCCTCAGTGCCTCCTCTCCTTCGGGAGAACGGGAAGACGCCTGCGGCCTTCGTAGGTGGTGATTGGTACTCTGTGTTAACCAAGTTATTTGGCCTCTTTTTCTCTGCTAAATTCCTAGTCCCTCTCTATCTGTAATTAAACAAGTTTTTCCTAGGACGCCTACTCCGCCCCCCACCTTCGAATCACCCTGGATCCACCAAGGATGGACCCCGGCACCATCTCTTGAAGAATTTTCCACAGTTTATTGTGATCCACACAGTCAAAGGCTTTGGCATAGTCAATAAAGCAGAAATAGATGTTTTTCTGGAACCCTCTTGCTTTTTCCATGATCCAGTGGATGTTGGCAATGTGATCTCTGGTTCCTCTGCCTTTTCTAAAACCAGCTTGAACATCAGGAAGTTCATGGTTCACATATTGCTAAAGCCAGGCTTGGAGAATTTTGAGCATTACTTTACTAGCATGTGAGATGAGTGCAACTGTGCGGTAGTTTGAGCATTCTTTGGCATTGCCTTTCTTTGGGATTGGAATGAACACTGACCTTTTCCAGTCCTATGGCCACTGCTGAGTTTTCCAAACATGCTGGTATACTGAGTACAGCACTTTCACAGCATCATTTATTAAATTCATGGAACTTAAGATTTTATGACACGGATCCAATCCATCAGCCCAGCCTGATGACATCAAGCGCAGCACACGTGCAGCTCCCTTTTGTTGCAGAGGGAGGTTCAAAGGCCACAGGTCCCACCTGGCTCCAGTTGCCGCAAGTCCCTCGGCTTCCAAGTGCTCCTACACACCAGTACTTGTGCAGACAGACAGTCCGAGAGGTGAGCTGACTCGGGTTAGGACGCGCTGCGGCTGCAGGGCGCACAAGTCGCGGTGGGTTTAACGCCGACTGGAGCACTGACCTCAGGCCTCAGCGCCTGCGCCGCCTGCCCCACGCCTATGCACGCGCCGCATCTGCGCCTGCTGACGGATGTGGGCCAGGCACGCACACGCCCCAGTTCAGCCCTTCCGCCAACCTTACAGAGTGCAGCTATGTGCTGGATAACGGCTAATACACATCCTAACTATTGAAAACCACACTTCCTGGACAACACTTTTCCATTGACGTAAATATAGAAAAGCATATTTTACAGTTTGTACTCCCACAATCTGTCTTTAAGTGCACTCGATGGAGAGGAGATATCCCCAACAGGCGTTCTCACTTTTGCTTTAAAAAAAAAAGGCATTTCCTTCAACCCCCACCCAGCCCAACGGATCACCTCTGCTCAGCGAGCCCGCCTCACACTCACAGTGGCGCTTCTGCCACCACCGCGTATTTCCCCAGTGGCTGCGAGGCGGCGGCGGAAATAAGGCTCCAACCAAGACCGCTGAGGGGTGGGAGGCACAGTGGGTGCCATGCAGCCAGCACAACTAAACACACCCGTTTCACTACAGAGCTCAAAAGGCAGGGTAAGGAAGGACACTGACTCTCATTAGTACAAAACCAAAAGGAACGGTTTCTTAAGAAACAAAGTTTTTACTAGCACTCTCGAGAAAGCTTCTCACACAGGTCTTAGAAAAATAGTGATAGTGCAATATCATCAAACGAAACTTCAGAGCACCCGGAAAACCTTAGGTCCAGTTGTAAGAAAGACTGAAAGTGTACAACGAGAACACGGATCAGCAGGCGTGACACAGCGGGGGAGATGACGTGGTCCAGCGTGAGTGCCTGCGGCCCACAGACAGAAGCCAGACCCAGGAAGCGGCGCCGCACCCTTTACGTCACACTCTTTAACCTCAGCTTCTGCAAAGTGCAAGTGAAGTGAGAGGCACTCAGTCGTGTCTGACTCTTTTGACCCATGGACTATACAGTCCTTGGAACTCTCCAGGCCAGAATGCTGGACTGGGTAGCCTTCCCTTCTCCAGGGATCAAACCCAGGTCTCCCACATTGCAGGTGGATTCTTTACCAGCTGAGTCACAGAGAATCCTGAGAATACTGGGGTGGGTAGCCTATCCCTTCTCCAGCCGATCTTCCCGACCTAGGAATCAAACTGGGGTCTCCTGCAATGCAGGCGGATTCTTTTACCAACTGAGCTATCAGGGAAGCCCTCAATTCCTGGAGTCAGATTTAATAGCGAGATCAATGCAGAGTAAAGTAACCTGATGGGAATGCAAAGAGTCTACCACACCTGCAACTTCACCCACACAAGCCTCACTGGGAAAGATGATGACGGAAGCGTGCTAAGTCTGTTTCATTCTTATCAGAGAGGCCCTAAAACAGATAACCTTCTCTGTGGATGAGCAGGCCATGGGACGTGTGCCACTGGTACTGGGCAGGCACGGCGCAGCCTCAGCACCGTGGGCGCAGCCTCAGCACCGTGGGCGCAGCCTCAGCACCGTGGGCGCAGCCTCAGCACCGTGGGCGCAGCCTCAGCACCGTGGGCGCAGCCTCAGCACCGTGGGCGTGCTCTGCGACCATCCCCTCGGCCCGAGCAGTGGGAGCAAAAGCAGTCAGAGCAGGGGTGTCCACCTGGTGCAGGGACTCGAGAGCGCGGACGGGGGGCTACTGCAGGGCCCCCTGAGCGGAGTTCTGCTCAGCCCTGGGGCCTGCAAGCTGCTCATGGGCGCCATGCAGGTGTGCAAACCTCAGCGGGAACTGTGAGGTGAACCTGCAGCCATCAACAGAAGGCCAAAATCTCCTATCTGACAAGAAACATTCTTAGTTTTCCTCAATGATTCTGCAGTTTAATAAATCTACTACTAAATTCATTAACTAAAGTTTTCTTGAGATGTTATTCTCCATTTCTTGAAAATAATGAAAATAGGTTGTTTTAAAGAAAGAAAACAGGCAGAAAGCAGAGGTAGGCCAATCAGCTCTTCTGGTGCCGCATCTGGTGATTTTCCCTCAGCCTCCTTCAGTCTCATAATTTCATATACTCTTCCACACATGCCTCTCTCCTCTCCTCCAAGGAGAACCACCAGTCTCATACGAGAGCCTCATCTACTCCAATGTGCAAATGAGTCACTGTTCCAATACCATTCTCGACGCCCAGGATTTTGTAAACGCGAATTCAAGCAGCACCACAGACTGATGCAGGACACGGCAAACCCCAGCACACCTGCGTGTCTCTGGAGCTGCGGGGGAGGAAGGGCACGCCTGCTCGGCCCAGGCCGCCACACAGCCCTGCACTGCGTGCTCTCCAAAAGAATGCGTTCGCGGTTGTTAAATAAACTCAAATACCGAGCACACAGAAATCGACCAAGAGGTCATTCACGCATATAAGCGAACGCTCACAACTCCCATATCTTTCCTAAGAAGACAAGGATCCCCTTTACGTCTCTCAAAGTCTCTGGGATGGAAAAAAGTAAGCTTTTAAGCTAAAAAAAAATCACTTTAGTTGGAAATTATGTCCTTGTTTCTCCCAGGTATGAGAATGGCACCAAACATTCCAAAATAGTTCATTAAACTCTTCCTTAATTGGCTCTCTTTGCTATACACCTGAAACGCAACACTGTAAATCAATCACACTTCAATTCTTAAAAAAACAAATCTTCAATTTGAAAATGAGGTTTATGAGGAAAAAGATAATTTTTAAACTCCAGGCAGAGATGGCAGTGCACTGTAAAGCCTAGGTCCCTCTGCTGGGTAACACCCTTCACGCCCAGACGCACAGGCGCCACAGGCCGGCGGCGCGGCCGCGGAGACGCACCATCTGGATGGGCTTCTCGTGCAGGTCTCGCTCCGTCACCAGCTTCTCTTGGTCGGTGACATAGAGGCCCTTCTGAGCTAAGGCCTGGATGACAGCGTCATGGCCCAACAGGGGCTTTGCAGCATCGCTCCTGAGGATGAGGCTGCCGGCGCGGCAGTACAGCTCGGCGGACAGCAGCAGGCCGACCACGGGCGGCTTGATGTGCTCCTGGTCATACTGGTCCGTGTAGAACGGCTCTCGGAGCTCCTCTGGCACATTCTCTACAAAGATTAAGGGGGAAACGTTCTTACAAGATTTGCATAAAAGAAACACAGTTCATTTAATAGCATCACTTATATTGTAAGATTTCTTTTAGAAACAATAACCCTTTAGCTGAACAGATGATTTACTTGACCACGGCAGACAGTCTAGAATGAGAAACAGAGAGAACGTCCCTTTACGGAAGATGCTGTCCGAGTACCTCACGAAACCCACCGCCAAGCATCAGGAGACGCCTCCTGAGCCCAGCAACTCGGGGAAAGCGCTCCCACACGCGCGCTCGGACACGCAGGACAAGGGCAAGATGCCCAAAGGCCCGTGCCAGTGAATCCCCTCCCGTCCAAGCGGCCAACCAGGAAAGGCGGCCGAGAGCCGCTTCAAGGGCCCCAGGTCGCGACACCCGAGAGCCTAACATCGCCTGCGCACCGTCCACTGTGCCCTCGCCTCCCCCCGCTGGCCTCTCCCGCCCTGCTTGGCCTGTGGAGGGGCAGTTAGAGCTGAGGTTCAAGGAGAACCACCCTCAAACGTCCCGAACGCCAGAAAACCCTGTTACTACACCACCCCCGACCACCTCCGTCCAGCCCCACTGAAGCCCTCCTGGGTGCCCGGCCGACCTGCCCCAGGGAGACAGATGGGCAGCTGCGCAACGGGCCCAGTCTCTGAGCATCTCTCTGGAGGCCAGGCCACTCCCGGGAAGAAGGCCCAGTGAGAATGAGCATCGGCCCCCCGGAGGAAAGGCAGGCATCTGAGTAGCAAGCTCACGTGGAGCTGCAGTCACAGGACCTGGGCAGCCACCAGCCGGGCCTCGTCCGCCTTCTCTGGAAAGTCAGGGTCCACGGCCACTCGCTGCCGCCTTCAGGAGCTTCCTGAAGAGGCAGCTTCAGCGTAAGCTCAGGAGTGTCACAGCGTGAACAGAAGTCCGAAGAGCACATTCACCAGTGTTAATGTGCTCTGAGCAATTTTACCTTGAAGCTTTAGAAAAGTCCAATCATGTAGAAAAATATCTTCATCAAATAACAGTATTATAATTACTGCATGTTCATTTTACATACCAGTACAGGTTCTGGGGAACTCAAGGATTTAGAAATAATCCCTACACCCAAGGACCTAATAATCTACAAATGGTGTAGACAGATCAACTTTGTCAATTCGGAAACTGGAGACAACAGTTTAACCAAAAAACGACCCAGCAGAAAATCAGAGAGACCAAGTGTGTACTTCAAGTTCAAAGCACTAGGCACCACGGCAGGCTAACCCAACTGCATCCAGAAAAGCAGGAGGGGAAGAGCAAGCAGAAACTGCGATCAGAGGGGCTGAAGAGGCTCTCTAAACAGGAGGCGGAGACAAAGACAGAAGACCCAACAGCTCGGGCAGAGAAACGGTTCCGGTAGGAGGACAGAAACAGTATGGACCCAATAGAAGCAGAAGATATTAAGAAGAGGTGGCAAGAATATACAGAAGAACTGTACAGAAAAGATCTTCACAAACCACATAATCCTGATGGTGTGATCACTCACCTACAGCTAGACATCCTGGAATGTGAAGTCAAGTGGGCCTTAGGAAGCATCACTACGAACAAAGCTAGTGGAGGTGATGGAATTCCAGTTGAGCTATTTCAAATCCTGAAAGATGATGCTGTGAAAGTGCTGCATTCAATATGCCAGCAAATGTGGAAAACTCAGCAGTGGCCACGGAGCTGGAAAAGGTCAGTTTTCATTCCAATCCCAAAGAAACGCAATGCCAAAGAATGCTCAAACTACCGCACAATTGCACTCATCTCACACGCTAGTAAAGTAATCCTCAAAATTCTCCAAGCCAGACTTCAACAGTGTAAGAACTGTGAACTTCCAGACGTTCAAGTTGGTTTCAGAAAAAGCAGAGGAACCAGAGATCACATTGCCAACATCCGCTGGATCATCGAAAAAGCAAGAGAGTTTCAGAAAAACATCTATTTCTGCTTGAATGATTATTGCAAAGCCTTTGACTGTGTGGATCATAACAAACTGTGGAAAATTCTGAAAGAGATGGGAATACCAGACCACCTGACCTGCCTCTTGAGAAACCTGTATGCAGGTCAGGAAGCAAGTTAGAACTGGACATGGAACAATAGACTGGTTCCAAACTGGGAAAGGAGTATGTCAAGGCTGTATATTGTCACCCTGTTTATTTAACTTATATACAGAGTACATCATGAGGAACGCTGGGCTGGAAGAAGCCCAAGCTGGAATCAAGACTGCTGAGAGAAAGATCAATAACCTCAGATATGCAGATGACACCACCCTTATGGCAGAAAGAGCCTAAAGAGCCTCCTGATGAAAGTGAAAGAGGAGAGTAAAAGAGCTGGCTTAAAGCTCAACATTCAGAAAACTAAGATCGTGGCATCCAGTCCCATCACTTCATGGCAAATAGATGGGGAAACAGTGGAAACAGTGTCAGACTTTATTTTGGGGGCTCCAAATCAGTACAGGTGGTGACTGCAGCCATGAAATTAAAAGACGCTTACTCCTTGGAAGAAAAGTTATGACCAACCTAGATGCTGCAGCTGCTGAGTCGCTTCAGTCGTGTCCAACCCTGTGAGGCCCCATAGACGGCAGCCCACCAGGCTCCCCCGCCCCTGGGATTCTCCAGGCAAGAACAGTGGAGTGGGGTGCCATTTCCTTCTCCAATGCATATTAAAAAGCAGAGACATTACTTTGCCAACAAAGGTCTATCTAGTCAAAGCTACGGTTTTTCCAGTGGTCATGTATGGATATGAGAGTTGGACTATAGAGAAAGGTGAGTGCCAAAGAACTGATGCTTTTCAAACTGTGGTGTTGGAGAAGACTCTTGAGACTTGGACTTCTTGAGACTTCTTGGACTTGCAGTCCCTTGGATTGCAAGGAGATCCAACGAGTCTATCCTAAAGGAAATCAGCCTTGAATATTCATTGGAAGGACTGATGCTGAAGCTGAAACTCCCATACTTTGGCCACCTGATGGGAAGAGCTGACTCAATGGAAAAGACTGTGATGCTGGGAAAAACTGAAGGCAGGAGAAGAAGGGGATGACAGAGGATGAGATGGTTGGACTCCATCACCGACTAGATGGATATGAGTTTGAGTGAACTCCGGGAGTTGGTGATGGACAGGGAGGCCGGTGTGCTGCACCCTATGGGGTCGCAAAGAGTCAGCCACGACTGAGCAACTGAACTGAACTGAAGGATCTGCCGGCAGTTTTATAGGAGGAAAGTGACCCATTACGACTGATGTCTGGGGACAGTTAATCTAGCATTCAGTACTGAAGGTGAGGCTGCAGAGACCAGGAAATGACCTGGGAAGGAGGCAGGGCCGCGATGCCAACAGGAAGGGGAAGGACAGGGACAGCCCTGAGAGCCCAGGAGGAAGCAGGAGAAGGGGCCAGACGGCACCCGGAGGGCATCAAGGCAAGAGGCACGCCACCACCAGAGGCGGGGAGACCACGGAGGCCTCTGCTGCAGAAGCAGGACCGTGGCCTCAGCGCCAGGCACGCTGAGCTCGGAGCAACAGCAAACACCCAAGTGGAGACATGGGAAAGGCAACTGGGGATGCTGGACTGTGGAAAGAGGCCAGGAGTAGCTGGACCAATTTGGGATTTTGGAGACATCTAAAAATATCATCCTCATTTAATAATTGAAAACTCTTCCCTTCCTTCAGAGCTGCATTAACCAGCTGTGAGCCAGCCTTCAACTTGACAGACTCCGCAGGGTAATGGTACGCTTTGTCATAAACTACAGAATGCAGGGTCAGTGTTCATTTAAATTCTTGTATCCCGGGAACTAAATGGAAGCTATTAGTAGAGCAAATTTAAAAGTGAAATCATGTGATTTTAAGATGATTATAAAATGTATACATGAGAGAATTTTTCCTACAGCAATGAAAAGTGACCATTACAGACTTGGTACCCAAACACCAGCTGTGCAGACTGACTGCTTGCCGCCAGCTCGCAGACCTTCCCACCACACGCACATCTAATCACACCTGCACGCTGCATCCACATCCTTCCCCACCCGGAGCTTCATTACTCGGTGAAACTGTCAAACCAAACAATATACAGATAACTATTAGGACTGTGTTAATAACAACAGAATGGGAAAGATTAGAGCTCTCTGCAAGAAAATTAGAGATACCAAGGGAACATTTCATGCAAAGATGGGCTCAATAAAGGACAGAAATGGTCTGGACCTAACAGAAGCAGAAGATATTAAGAAGAGGTGGCGAGAATACATAGAAGAACTGTACAGAAAAGATCTTCACGACCCAGATAATCACGATGGTGTGATCACTCACCTAGAGCCAGACATCCTGGAATGTGAAGTCAAGTGGGCCTTAGAAAGCATCACTACGAACAAGGCTGGTGGAGGTGATGGAATTCCAGTTGAGCTATTTCAAATCCTGAAAGATGATGCTGTGAAAGTGCTGCACTCAATATGCCAGCACATTTGGAAAACTCAGCAGTGGCCACAGGACTGGAAAAGGTCAGTTTTCATTCCAACCCCAAAGAAACACAATGCCAAAGAATGCTCAAACTACCGCACAATTGCACTCATCTCACACGCTAGTAAAGTAATCCTCAAAATTCTCCAAGCCAGGCTTCAGCAGTACATGAACCGTGAACTTCCAGATGTTCAAGCTGGTTTTAGCAAAGGCAGAGGAACCAGAGATCACATTACCAACATCCGCTGGATCATGGAAAAAGCAAGAGTTCCAGAAAAACATCTATTTCTGCTTTACTGACTATGCCAAAGCCTTTGACAGTGTGGATCACAATAAACTGTGGAAAATTCTGAAAGAGATGAGAATACCAGACCACCTGACCTGCCTCTTGAGAAACCTATATGCAGGTCACGAAGCAGCAGTTAGAACTGGACATGGAACAACAGACTGGTTCCAAATAGGAAAAGGAGTACGTCAAGGCTGTATATTGTCACCCTGCTTATTTAACTTATATGCAGAGCACATCATGAGAAACGCTGGACTGGAAGAAACAAAAGCTGGAATCAAGATTGCCAGGAGAAATATCAATAACCTCAGATGTGCAGATGGCACCACCCTTATGGCAGAAAGTGAAGAGGAGCTAAAAAGCCTCTTGATGAAAGTGAAAGAGGAGAGTGAAAAAGTTGGCTTAAAGCTCAACATTCAGAAAACGAAGATCTTGGCATCTGGTCCCATCACTTCATGGGAAATAGATGGGGAAACAGTGTCAGACTTTAATTTTGGGGGCTCCAAAATCACTGCAGATGGTGACTGCAGCCATGAAATTAAAAGACGCTTACTCCTTAAAAGATGCTTACTCCTTGAAAGGAAAGTTACGATCAACCTAGACAGCATATTCAAAAGCAAAAACATTACTTTGCCAAGAAAGGCCCGTCAAGCCAAGGGTATGGTTTTCCCAGTAGTCATGTATGGATGAGAGAGTTGGACTGTGAAGAAAGCTGAGTGCCAAAGAATTGATGCTTTTGAACTGTGGTGTTGGAGAAGACTCTTGAGAGTCCCTTGGACTGCAAGGAGATCCAACCAGTCCATTCTAAAGGAGATCAGTTCTGGGTGTTCTTTGGAAGGACTGATGCTAAAGCTGAAACTCTAGTACTTTGGCCACCTCATGAGAAGAGTTGACTCATTGGAAAAGACTCTGATGCTGGGAGGGATCGGAGGCAGGAGGAGAAGGGGACGACAGAGGATGAGATGGCTGGATGGCATCACTGACTCGATGGACATGAGTCTGAGTGAACTCCAGAGTTGGTGATGGACAGAGAGGCCTGGTGTGCTGCGATTCACGGGGTCGAAAGAGTTGGGCACGACTGAGCGACTGAACTGACTGAACTGATGCTCAATAGGGCTTTTCTGTGCAAGCACTGTGCATCCATCCTGTCTTCAACACGAACAATCCTCTTGTCCCTGTTCTGCATATAAGGACCTCAAGACAAGTGTTGTGCCAAAGGCACACAGCTGATAAACACAGAGTCTTAACTCTAAACCATGTAGCCAGACAGATTCAAAAATCACGATGGTCTGCCAGGATCACCAAACTGGAAGGTGGAAGAGGACAGCTTTGGGGCTGTTTTCATTGTGCTATGATGTACCCATAAGTCTAGGTTATGAAAGTGTAAGTTTCAAAAATTTCAATGCAAGGAAAAGGGAAAGGAGCCATAGCAAGTCTCAGAATGTTTTAAGGAGATGACAAAAACAGATCATTCCATCCCTAAAGAATGTAAAACTGCAGACTGAGTATTGTAAAGTAGGTCACTTTTAAGAACAAGACTTCAAGAACTGCATATGCTGAAAAGACAATGTCAAAAATGTCTATCATTTTGCAAACAGTACAAAAGTGTCGTTCTTTAAAACAACAGTTTGGAGTTGTATCACTTTTTAAAACAAATGAATTCAGACTGCATATTAGAAAATAAATAGGCAAAATCAAAGATAAGAAGTTTCACCCTCCCTCTCATCTCCAGAGTACAAGAAGATAAGAAATTAATACTTGAGAAAACTGAAACTCCACACCCAGAATTGCAAAGGGAAAGAGACAAGTTTTCTTGCGTACCAGGACTTAAGCGAGAACCTACCACGCTCATGTTACTATAAATAAATCCTGGCTAGAGGAAAGCTTTGAAACTCACAACCACCTGAGAGGCTTGGGCACGCGCAGAGAGCACAGAGAGGGCCTTGCTCAGGGCCCTTCTCCATAGAGCTGAGTCCGCACGGGAGCAACGGCGTGAGGGGAGTGCACTTCAGAAAGGCCACTGCTCAGCCAGGGGGATGCTGTCTTGATTTCCAAATCTAAAAACTGCGTCTAAGATAATTACTAAGACAGAATCTGTGAGCATCAAAAACTCCAAGTGAAAGTAAACCCTAGAGCTTGAACTCTAAATCAACCAAAAGACACAAAAATGATCAGTAACATTAAAGAAAAAAAAATCCTAGTACCAGTAACCAAAGATTAAGTTACAAAGAGCCTGCCTATCAAAATGACGAACAGTTGCTAAACCCTCTGTTGATGAGGAGGGACTCGCCCAGGCCCAGGCCTCTTATTCCCACGCCTCACACGGCAGCAGCACCCGGAGCACGCAGTGGACATCTGATGGTTGAAAACGTTACTTTGTAAAATTTTAGTCATTGGCCTTGTTCTAAAGATAAGCACAGATTTCCAATTTCCGCTCAAGTCCCAGATTCTGCACTAGCAATCCCAAGTTCCTCCTCCCATATGCTCCGAAAGCCCTGAGAATTCCCTCCCGGCCACCTGACTCCCGCAGCAGCCTTCCCTCTCAAAGCTTGAGTGGCTGTGTTGGCCTGATTCACCAGCAGCAGGGAGCACTGGCGCTGGAGCCGTCTTACTTGATGGGGGTCCCCGAGGGCAGTCATCCTCTCCCCGAGTTCAGGCCGCCCCCCGCTGCCCACGTGTGTCAGGTGTCTGCCTCCCCGGCTCTGGACCTCACCCTCCACCCCTCTGGGCCGGCGTGCCACAGACACCCGAGTCTCTGGGCTCCACACTGCCCAGTGGGCCCTCATCCTCCCACGGGAGCTGTGAGCCAGCACCCCCAGACCCCTCTTCCCATCGGTCATCCTGTTCTCACGACTGCTGTCCCATGATATCCGGGTCTGCTATTCCCTCCACACCGCAGCCTCCAGGAGAGCGGGCCCTTCCACTTCCTCGGCATCAGCACCCAGAAGGGCGCCCAGAGCACAGCATGGGCAGGGGCTCCCCGTCCCTCCACGCCGCACCCCAGGTGTGAAGTCCTTGCCCCACCCCCTCCCACTGCCCTGAGAGACACAAGGGCCTCCTCCGAGCTGCAGATCCTCACCAGCCTCCAGGATGCAGGGGAACCTCAACCCCAAGCCCAGAGCCAGGTTCCCGGGCGGCAGAGGCAGTAACGCACAGGGCGAGGGGAAGGTGAGGGGCGAGCTCCGTGGAGCCGGCCTCCGATGAAGAGTCAGTGTGAGCACAAGGTGACTGCCACACACCTGTGACAGCAAGAGAGCACCCGAGCCGCAGGCCACGTCTGCCGAACCCCGGCAGCTCCAAGCGCGCACCTCCATCCTGGTCTCTAAGACCCTCCCTCGAAAGCAACCGGGGCTCCTCAAGAAGGGGCTGCTTCCTCCAGAGCCGGAACAGCAAAGCACACGCTCAGCACGCTCAGCTAAGAATGTGTGCATGCGCGTGCCTGGGAGTGTCAGAGCCAACAGGGGACCGTGTCAGCTCGCAGGACTCCGATGGAAGGAGACTCCAATCAGCCAAACCTAAGACAATCTGAATATCAAATAAATAATGACAACAAACGATTATAACCCAGTTGAATAAACAAGAATGTCCATCCTGATGTAAGCAAATAAATGAATAAGTGTGTGAAAGAAAAAGAAGGGAAAACTCTTCCTTGTAGCAGAATACCAACTAAAACTGGGATACAGTAAACGAGGTAATAACTGACTCAAGCAAGAATCATTGTGGGTGCTAAGTCACTGGGCCGAAGTCTGATGAACAGGATGTTTCAAATTATCTCCGGGCAAATTGCTTCTTAATTAAAAATGGAAAATAATAATTTCACAGTGGAGAAAAGTAGCAGATACCACCTGAAGCAAGAGGTCAAAGTCTGGAGTTGCCTGGTGGCACAGTAGATAAGAACCCACTTGCCAGTGCAGGGGACACGGGTCGACCCCTGGTCCGGGAAGATTCCACACGCTGAGGAGGACCCACTGAGCCCTGCACGACCCCCGACGCCCGCACGCTCCAGGGCCTCGAGACACAGCCAATACGCGCGTGCACGGCAGCCACGAAGACCCGGCGCGATCAAAAGAAATTTAAAAAGATTACTTTTTTTAAAGAGAGAGATTCACCAACTGAATGGACATCGTGTGCCTCTGACACGACCCACTGGAAACACAGCGCCGTTTCTCTTGACTCTATCCTGAAGACACGTTTGACAGATCCAAATCGAGGGGCCTTCTGTAAAATACGTGACCTACAGTTTTTCTAAGATAAAAACACACTTTAATAAAGGAAACAAACAGACATTGCAGGCTCAGACATGCCGGGGGTGCTGAGAGCTGGGACTTCCCACGTCTCCCCCACCCCCAGCCGTCCGATCCTGGGAGGCCAGAGGGTGGGGGACCAGAGGGCGGGCCAGGCCCCCAGGAACGCAAGGGGCACCAAGGTGCACCTGTCACCGGTGAGACAGGGAGGAGAGAAGGGGCTGTGGAGGGGGTGCAAGGAGGGAGGGAGGGGGAGAGAGGAGGCGTCGGAGGACGGAAGAAAGCCCAAGGCAGCGGGCTGGCAGCAGGAGCCGGGAGGGGTGCGGGAGGCGCCTCAGCCCGGCCTCCACCACTCCTGCCAGGCAGGGCTCCGCGCACTGGCTCTTCTCCCTGCCTAGGGGCTCCTCCGGGGCACTGCCAGCGGCCAGACCCCGTCACGGGGGCAGAGGACCAGGGGGCGGGGGCCGCCCTGCAGGGACCAGCCTCCTCATGCAGAGAGACAGCACCCGAGGCAGGGACCCGACGCCCACCCCCGCATGCGGCGGGCTGGCAGGCTTCACCACGCCAGCACCGTGAAGACAAGCACAGACTGACAAGCCAGCCAGGTCACAGAGCTGACAGAGACAAGCCAGTTAAACGTGGTGCATGATCCTGGCTCTGGGCAGAGAAGAAAGTCGCAACAAAGGACACTAAGACAATGGCAAAGCGGAACGCAGGATCCGATGATACTACGGCGAGCTAAATTTCCCGATTCTTAAAATTTTCAGATTATCTGAGACTTACTGTTCATCTCAGGAGACAGCCCGAAGCATTTAGGGGTGGAAGATACAGTGTCTCTAATTCATTCTCAAACAGTTCAGAAAATATTATATATATCTATCTATACATACACACACGTGTACTTGTGTCAGGCAAAGGGAAAGAATCGTAGACCAAATGGGACACAATGTCCACCGCTGATAACTCTGGGTGACGGGTGTTGGGGAGCTGCTACTATTTTTAGACATTTGAAATTATGCTGAGAAAAGCCATGAGACCTCAAAGCGCCCCAATCAGCCTCCTTCCCGCGTTCCTCACGCCGCAGATCCACAGTGCCTTCCAAGTGCACAAGCCTGGGGCCTGGGCGCCACCACTGGCACCTCCCCGTCCCTCAAGCCCCAGACCAGACCTGTCACCACGCCCAACCCAAGGGCCTCCCTTTGCACAGTCCCAGCGCGCAGCTCCCAGTCCTGCTCTCAGGGCTCTCCGTCTGAACCCCGTCGGGCGGGAAGGGGCAACCTTAACGGCACTCGGCGCCAGTTCTCTCCCACACCCGTCTCTGCGATGTCACTCTCGCCCTGCTCCAAGCCACTCTCTCCTGTAGCCAGAGTCTGCTTCTTTCCCGTGGGCAGACTTGACCAGGTGACACGCCACACCGAGCCTCAGGGCTCTCGATGATGTCCAACTTCTGCAAGGACCCAGCGCCTTCCTCGGACCCCCAGGAAAGTGGCCCAGGCCTGCCTGCATCCCTGGGTCGCGCAGGGCCCCCTGCTGGCCACGCAGCCTCGGGACCGCGCTCCTGTCCCCTGCACAGCCTCTGACACCCCGGTCGCCACAGCTCCAAGTGCTCTTTCTCTCTGCTCTTCACCCCCTTCCAGATTCTCAGGGGCCACTGACTCGTCACTTTGGTCCAATTTCCCCTCAGTAAACAGCAAGAACAGAGCAGTTACCCTGCCTCTCCTTTACCTTAGAAAATGCACTTTTACTTTAAAGACTGCTCAGTTCTACTAAAAAAACACACATATGTTTGTAAGATAGATCCGAAAACTTTAAAGATATTTGAACTAAGGTAACTACTAGGAAATAAAAACTACTAGGTAACTATTAGGAAATAAGAAGTCTGTTAGCCACAGACACAACTTAAGAAATGTACCGCGTAAAGGTCAGCGCTGACCGCCACATGTGCACAGAAAGCAACGTTGTTACTCACCCGCTCACTCCTGTCCCATCCTCTCCGCCCCTGTGGACTGCAGCACACTAGGCTTCCCTGTCCTTCAATACCTCCCAGAGTTTGATCAAATTCATGCCCATGGAGTCAGTGATGGCATCCAACCATCTCATCCCTCTGCCACCCTCTTCTGCCTTCACTTTTTCCCAGCATGAGGCTCTTTTCCAATGAGTTAGCTCTTCGCATCAGGTGGCCAAAGTATTGCACTTAAGCTTTAGCATCAGTCCTTCCAATGAATATTCAGGACTGATTTCCTTGAGAACTGACTGGTTTGATCTCCTTGCTGTCGAAGTGACTCTCAAGAGTCTTCCCCAACACCATAGTTCAAAAGCATCAATTGTTCAGTGCTCAGCCTTCTTTATGGTCCAACTCTCACATCCATACATGACTACTGCAAAAATTATAGCTTTGAAGTATACGGATCTTAGTCAGCAAAGTGACGTCTCTGCTTTTTAATATGCTGTCTAGGTCTGTCATAGCTTCCCTTCCAAGGAGCAAGTGTCTTTTCTATTTCATAGCTGCAGTCACCATCCACAGTGATTTTGAAGTCCAAGAAAATAAAGTCTGTCACTGTTTCCACTTCTTCCTCTTCTATTTGCCATGAAGTGATGGGACCATATGCCACGATCTTAGTTTTTAAATGTTGAGTTTTAAGCCAGCTTTCTCACTTTCCTTTCACCCTCATCAAGAGGGTCTTTAGTTTCTCTTCGCTTTTCGCCATTAAGACGATATCATCTGCATATCTGACGTTTTTGACATTTCTCCCAGCAATCTTAATTTCACCTCGTGATTCATCCAGCCTGGCATTTTGCATGATGTACTCTGCATATAAGTTAAATAAGCAGGGTGACAATATACAGCCTTGACGCACTCCTCTCCCAACGTGGTACCAGTCAGTTGTTCCATGTCTGGTTCTGTTGCTTCTTGATCCACATACAGGTTTCTCAGGAGGCAGGTAAGGTGGTGTGGTATTCCCAAGTCTTCAAGAATTTTCAATGAAGCAGATGTTTTTCTGGAACTCCCTTGCTTTCTCCATGATCCAACGGATGTTGCCAATTTGATTTCTGGTTCCTCTGTCTTTTCTAAACCCAGCTTGTACATTTCAAAGTTCTTGGCTCAGGTGCTGCTGAAGCCTAGCGTGAAGGATTCTGAGTGTGCCAGCACGTGAAATGAGTGCCACTGTGCCATCCTACAGACATTCTTTGCCACTGCCCTTCTTTGGGACTAAAATGAAAACTGACCTTCTCCAGTCCTGTGGCTACTGATGAGTTTTCCAAATTTGATGACATACTCAGTGCAGTACTTTAACAACATCATCTTTTAGGATTTTAAATAGCTCAGCTGGAATTCCACAAATATTTATGATAATTAAATATGCATGAGACAAAGCAAACAACAGGCAATGAACACTACGTATATACGAACCCTTCACAGTCTGAATGCTTAAGCGAGCCACCGGTTGGTGATGCTCACTCCGGCCTATGCATCCTCTGCCCCAGAAGCCTGAGACCCGCACCGATGCAGCAGGCTTCCCGACAGCCTGGCACGCGGGAAGCTGGGGCAGGCGTGCTGTCCGTCGCCTCCCTGATAGAGCATGCGTGTGGCCTGTGTCACTGCGGGCCTCTGTGTTCCAACCTCGGCTCCAACTGGCATGACCACACCATCCCTAGGTGAGGCTGCTACAGCAGAAAGTGGCGGGCAGAGCTCAGGACGGAGAGCGGGGGTCCACTCACCTCTCCCCCCGCTTCTCACTGTAAACTGATGCCACAAGCCATGTGATAGAAGCACTCTGACCTGTTTGAGAGCTTTTCTGCCCCGTGACCTTTGGGGTGGGCGCCTGGCAGCATCTGGAGGCTAGGGTTCATCAGGGACATTTCCCCCAGGCGCCCACTCAATTCAGGGAAGAATGTTCCAAGTGACAAGTGAAGAAGTCATGGCAGAAAGAGAAATAAGGAGACGTTAAGTGCCTCCTGGTGGAAGTACAAAAACTTATGAAGTATGCAAAAAAAAATCAAACATGAATCTGTTTAATTCTCTAAATTTAGCTGTCAGTATATAAGAAATGAGAAGGTGATGGCACCCCACTCCACGACTCTTGCCTGGAAAAACCCATGGACGGAGGAGCCTGGAAGGCTGCAGTCCATGGGGCCACTAAGAGTCCAACATGACTGAGCAACTTCACTTTTCCCTTGCATGCACTGGAGAAGGAAATAGCAACCCACTCCAGTGTTCTTGCCTGGAGAATCCCAGGGACGGGGGAGCCTGGTGGGCTGCCGTCTGTGGGGTCGCACAGGGTCAGACACGACTGAAGCGACTCAGCAGCAGCATATAAGAAATACAGGGGGCCCAAAAAAAAAAAAGGGAGGGGAGAGAGAGGGGTGTGTGTGCATGTCAGTCGCTCAGTCGTATCCGACTCTTGCGACCCCATGGACTGTAGCCCCCAGGCTCCTCTGTCCAAGGGATTCTCCAGGCAAGAGTACTGGAGAGGGTTGCCACTTCCTTCTCCAGAGAGAGAAAGAACAAATGGCAAAGACGGCCCTAACTCGATACTGACTGGAACAAATGAACTGGAAGGAAAGGAAGTGAGAACGCGAGAGGTGAGGTGGAGTGTGTGGCGATGGCAGGACTGCAGTGGCGTCTAAAAGGGGCCCCTCCGCAGCAGGCGCCACGCGCACCCCCCAGTGCACACGGCCGCAGCGCCCGCGCCAGCCGAGACAGACGCAGCCTGCACGCCCGTCGACAGGGACGGACCGAGAAGACGCGGCACACGCATCCCAGGGAGCACTGCTCAGCCACAGAGAGGAATGGAGTCGTGTCTTTGCAGAGACATGGATGGACCTAGAGGCCATCACACAGAGTGAAGCGTCAGAAAGAGGAAACGCCGTTCCGTGACGCAGACATATGGGATCTAAAAAATGGTACAGGTGAGCCTGTCTGCAGAGAGAAACAGAGACACGGACACAGAGATGCACACAGGACACTACGGGGCGTGAGCTGGGAGGCGGGGATGGACACCCACTGTGGGCACCACGCGTGAAGCAGGCAGCCGCAGGGGCCGGCTGCGAGCGCAGGAGCTCTGCCAGGCGCTCCGCGCGTAGCAGGAGCTAATGCAACACCGCCAAGCAACTAAACGCCAGTGAAAAAGAGGAAAGGAGCCCGACTTTCGGAGACACTCGAACATTTATTGATGAAATGACTGGATGGCAGGGATGTGCTTCAAATAACGGGCAAGGGGACAGATAAATCAAGATTGGCCATGAGCTGTTGACTGTGGAGGTTGGGTAAAGAGTACATGGAAGTTTACTGTCAATGTATGTATCTGAGATCTCCTATCACTGAGCAGCTTTGTCTATTTAAAGAGAAAGAAGGGTGTAAGAGAAGAGCGGAGCACTTTCTGTGATGCTGGGAAGAGCCCTGGCCTGTGTGGGACCTGAGAGGACCCTGGAGTAGGGGCCATTCCTGAGTAAAAAAAAAAATCACTCTTAACACTCCCCACAATATCATCTTTCCTTCTCTGTGTCTAGGCGACTTCCCACTAAATCTGTCTTCTGTACCTCTAGACTCGTGAATCTATGCCTGTCTCAGCTCTTCAAATATGAAGCGTCAAAGTAAAATTTCAAGGACTTACAGTCAAGCCCTCTAAAACCAATGGAAAAAAAAAAGAGAGATAGCTTAAAAAAAAAAAAGGATAGTTCTGCTGTTTCAGAATCTGTTACAATACAAAATTCTACAACATGCACCAGAGAAAAATTTACAAGTCAGCAATCTCGTAATTTGAATGTCATTAAAAAAATAGAGAGAGAATGGAAAACAAGAAGCTGAAAGAGAAGCTTGAAAGCAGCAGTAAAATGCCAGCAGAAAAAAATGAAACCATCTACTTTGAAACTTTCCTTTGCTGAGGACAAATGTCATTTCAGATATATTTTACTTCAAGAGCCTAAAGTACTTAAGAATGAGCTCACGCCCCCCATTTCAGAGCTAGAAAGTAGTCTGAAGGAACGAGCCGGGAGCGGCTGCTGCGGAGACCCTGTGGCGCACAGGCTGCCGCCCACAGGGACCCGACACGCGCTGCGGGGCCTGCCTCACAGCTGCAAATGGAGACACGCAGCATCTACTTAATAGGGCCGTTCTCAGAATGAAAAACAATAATGCATATAAAATGCTCAAAGCTGTATCTGACACGAAGTATGCGTTCAATAAATCACAGTGGCTTTCTAAAAAAATCTAATGTGCCTAGGATAATTTACTTATCTACTAAATAAATGCCACATTGCTTACCGTGGCCCCCTCGAGCAATGCCAACTTACCTTTCAAGCCGGGTCTCCTGCACTCAGCACAGAGGCCTCCTGCAAGCTCAGGTCTCCGTTGCTGCGCGGACACACCCAGCTCTGGGCTCCCTGCCTGCACACGCACCGTGGGCTCCGCCTGCCGCGCCTACTCCCCCACTCCCGGCCCGCCTCCCTCCCCGTTCCCCCATCTCCACTGCCTCGGCTTTCTTCGGCTTTCTTCGCAGACGGCGGGGAATGCCAGCGCCCTCCACAGCGGCCCCAGCTCCTCCCCTTCCCCAGGGCACTGGCCAGCTCCGCAGCTCCAGGATTTTGCCTGAACCCTGCTGTGGTTACACACTGACCGTGCCTCTGCACTACCGCACAAGCTCTCAGAACGCAGGCCTGGTGTGCACACCTGCAGCCTCCGACCCAGCTAAGAAGACCACCCACTGGAAGCTCTCCCCTTCCAGGGCCTCGGTGCTTCTGCACTCTCTTAATTCTCCCCTAACTCGGGCTGCTCTAATTCCGACTTCTCTTCCCCAGCCTCCTTCCGAAACTATTCTCAGTGCTCAGTACCCTAGATTCTGTCTCAAATCCTCTCTCCCTCTATGTCTCATCTCCGTCCCAGTTCAACGACACTTCATACAGAGAGGACTCCCCAATTGCTGTTTTGTAGACTCGCCTGGTCAACCCTCCTCCATACCCACATTTACAGCTGCCTACCTTATTGCATTTCTCAGATGACATGTTTGGCCAACACATGAAGTTCAAGGTTCCCCAGAACAAAGCTGACTTCCCCTTCCCATTGGCCGCTCCAGTCACCGACAGCAAAGCTCAAGTAACCCGTTCTGCTTACAACCGCGGCCCCACCCAGGCCTCCCAAATCCAGCCCTTTAGAAACACCAGGGACTAGGTCTCGGCAGTGTTTTTCTACCTTTGCCTCTTTCCCGTTAATCCGACTCCTGGATTAACACTGGGCATACAGGACAGTGAAGAGGGCAGCTGAACACAGGCGCAAAACGCACAGCCATATGCTGGGTGGTGTGTGGTGAGGCCCTGAGCCCCTGGGCCTCATGTCCTCATCAGCGGCCCCGCACAGTGTCCACCTCTCAAGGCTGTTATGAGGACCAAAAGGAGAAGGAACACAGAAAGAGGCAGACACACGGGGAGAACTCCATAAACATTTCCGGCGTTTCCATGCTGCCACCTCAGCTCACGACCTCATGCCCAGACTCCTGCGAGGACTTCCCAAACCGGCCTCTCTGCTCCAGGCTCCCTGAACCACAGTGGTGAACACTGAGACCACAACTTCACACGCGCATGAGAGTCAGGTCTCATGCAGAATTTTGACAAAATGCATTGGGATGTGCAAAGAAAGATAATAAGGAGTATTTATAGTATCAGATAAAAAAGCATATTAAATAAAAATAGCAGATAAATAGCATATTAAAAAGCAGAGACATTATTTTGAAAACAAAGGTCCATCTAGTCAAAGCTATGATTTTTCCAGTGGTCATGTGTGGATGTAAGATTTGGACCATAAAGAAAGCTGAGCACAGAATTGATGTGTTTGTACTGTGGTGTTGGAGAAGACTTTTGAGAGTCCCTTGGACTGCAAGGAGATCAAACCAGTCCATCCTAAAGGAAATCAGCCCTGAATATTCATTGGAAGGACTGATGCTGAAGCTGCAATACTTTGGCCACCTGATGTGAAGAATGACTCATTGGAAAAGACCCTGATGCTGGGAAAGATTGAAGGCGGGAGGAGAAGGGGGACGACAGAGGATGAGATGGTTGGATGGCATCACTGACTCAACGGACATGAGTCTGAGTAAACTCTGGGAGTTGGTGATGGACAGGGAGGCCTGGCATGTGGCAGTCCATGGGGTTGCAAAGAGCTGGACACGACTGCACGACTGACCTAAACTGATAATAGCAGATGGGCTCCCCAGGTGGCATGAGTGGTAAAGAGCCTGGCTGTCAATGTAAGATACATAAGAGATGCAGGTCCAACCCCTGGGTCAGGAAGAGGGCATGGCAACCCACTCCAGCATTCTTGCCTGGAGAATCCCAGGGACAGAGGAGCCTGGTGGGCTACAGTCCATGGGGTCACAAAGAGCTGGGCGTGACTGAAGTGCCTCAGCACACAGGCAACAGCGGATGATTTTATACTCTGCTATATACATTCTGTAGCTCATGCCACATGCTACATGGCATGAGAGGGAGAAAGACAGTCGGTAACGCCGAAATGATGAAGCAACACCAGGAAGTGGGCCTTAAGTTCTACGTGAAGAACAGATGCTGGCAATCCCGGGTGGTCCAGTGGTCAGCACGCCAGTGTTGGGGTAAAGAAGAGGCATTTTCACTGCCATTGCCCAGATCACACAACCAAGAAAAAGAACTCCAAATGTGAGAACTTTGCAAACTGGAAGCAAAGTTATACCACTGCATCAGTGGGTGAAGCTATTCAAATACACCAGACACGGCACAGCTCAACTTTTCCTTCTGCAATTTGCTTAAAGTAATTAGAGCATCTTACCTGCTTACTGAATAAAATTCACCTAAACAAACTTGTTCTTCATTTGATCGAAGTTGTATCTGCCTCCTCCCACAAAATAAACTATTAAGATCTGGGTTATCTGGAACATTCTCAGTGTAAAGAAAAGAATATGATCCCAGGCTCAGATTAAGTAAATACTCCGTCTGCTTTCTAGGCATTACAATGCCAGTGTTGTATTTATTTTTAAAGTTCAATAACTTCATTCTATGCCCACAATTGATTTCCAACTATCATCTTAAATGAGTTTTCTGAAATATAGTTCTAAAACTTAATTTAATATGTTAAAAGTTAGAAAGTTTCTCACAGAAAAGACTCAATCAGCACCTGCGAATCCTACATGCCGTCGCTGAAGAGGGGATGCTCCTCAGTCGCAACTGGAAAGGGAGCTAGTGTTTTCAATGCTTCACTGAACGCCACTAGGCAACACCTCCGAAATATGCTGCCTGCTAACACCTGCCATAAAACAGTGTCTGCAGCAGATGCAGGAAATTTACATCCAAAGAAATGAAGCCTTACTTTTTTCTACTCATCCCATATAAATTTATACTCTGAAAGACTGTTGAATAAGAACAAAATGTACATACATAACCTTCATAATAATACACTAATTTCTCCTTACTAAGTGACTTTTGCATTGGAGAAGGAAATGGCAACCCACTCCAGTATTCTTGCCCGGAGAATCCCAGGGACAGAGGAGCCTGGCGGGCTTCCGTCTACAGGGCTGCACAGTCGGACACGACTGAGGCGACTTAGCGGTAGCAGCAAGTGACTTTCTTATGGTTTTTTAAGCTTGTTTTTCATTCCATTTTGAATCTGACTTTTATGCATGCCAATCGCTGCCAAGACAAATATAAGTGCCAACGTCATTCATCTAAACCATCTGAGAGTAATATCTGCCGTTATTTAAAGAAAACAAATAAGTAAATAAGACTTTTAACATGTACTATATGGACTTTTGCACACCTGGCAGATAAGAGGCTTACTCTGCAGAGTGGCGGAAGGAGGAAAGACTTGCAGGACCCGCCAGATGTTTAATCTTCGGCAAACGGGTCTGAGCTCGTTCCCTCATCTGTGAAATGAGAACACTGTCCTTCTGGAGGGATGCTGTGGGACTAACAGAGCAGTGTGTTTGAAGCATCAGACACAGAAGAGGTGTGCCTGCTCCACCCACACCCAACCCTTTAGAGTCAGACACTCAAGGCAAAGCTCATGTCTGCCCTTATTCCAAGTGTGACCGAGGGGAAACTGTTTAACCTCTCTCTGCACTGGGGACCTTGCATTTTTAGATGAGGAGCAGGCTCCCTACATCAGAGCTGCTGTGGGCCCTGATCGTACAACAGAACGCACAGCATCTCACACGCCTCCCGCACACAGCACATTCCACCAGCGCTCTGCTTCTTCCTCTTCTAGTCTCCTCCAAGCAGGTTCAACACCTGCTCCTCAAGAGCTCCAGGATCTAGTAAACCTGCCTGACATGCACCCAGAGAGCAGGCCTTTTTCTGGTCAGGAATCCTCACAAATCCAGGGCAACACGGCCATCTGTGCTACAAGATTCTCAGTTTCAGGAGGAAAGAGAATATTTTTGCTATCCCCTCTGCATTCCATTTTGTACACACTGCTTCTCCACAGAAGTGGAAATAGAAATTTCTCTTTTTCTATCTTTTCTAAGTACTTACATAGCTTCCATTTCTCCTCTAAGTGGGTATTAGCTTCAGGAAACAAAAATACTCTAACACTTTATGTTTCCTCCCAGGTGCTACTCTACACATTCAGTTTCAACAAAATCTCTAAGATCTAAATTATTTCAAAGTAAATTTTTATTACATTTACTCTTGATGCCAGTTTTAAAACCTTTAACCTCTTTCTACTTCAATACAAAGCATGAGAATTCAAATAAAACAAAAGCTGTCATAAACATCAAATCCCAGTAAGGTGACGTTTCCCTCAAAACTAATTCAAATAATTTTCTAAACGCTGAGATTCACTCGCTGGTTAACTAACTATGCAGTCCTCCTAGTCACCTGTGTATGTTTGAACAGTTAGCAATGAATTAAACCATTTACCCACATATTTTCATGGTCCTAAAAGTGGAAATAAGCCATCCTCTTACCTTCAAAAAAAAAAAAACACCTGTATTTAACATCTGGAGAAAAGTCTGTAGATACTAAGAAACTTTTCAAAAGATATTTTACGTATCCAAAATTTATTAACTAGGGCACAGAAATTTCACAGAATGCATCAAAGCTATCAGACGATACCACCTTCATGGAAAAATCTCCAAGTGAAAAGCTAAATCTTTCAGAGCTCCGCAACAGGGGCTCCTAAAGCACCCGCCAAGGCATCACACAGGAGGCCCTTTTCCTGTTATTTTGCAAAGACCAGAGTTAAGGCGGGAGTGTCTACTTCCACTGCGCTAAACAGTCTGTGTCAACAGCACATGCCCTCAAAACACTCTTCCATTAAAAAAAATTTTTTTAATCCCACAGTAGGGAGTTGTTTCTCTTAATTCATGAGGCCAAAATGTTTGGAAAAAGGAATGTGTCTGAACACGAAATGAAAACAGTACGTGACAGTCAGCAAGCTAAATACTGGGTTTAAATAACTGGTCTAGCTGAGCCTGGACCGTGTACGGGAGGACACAGGCTTAAAGAAGGACCACAAAAACTAAAAACCTGCACTCGGCCGGGGGCCACCGTACAGCCCACGGAGCGTGACTCGCAGCCATGGTTACAAATGTCAGAATCAATGTAGTCTGTGCGCCAGCCACCTCCTTCCAATAATAACGAAACCAACTCAGATTTCTCGGCGCTGTAATCACAGCTATGACTGCGGGGGAAATGAATGCAGCACAGTGGGGAAAATACCACAAATTAAAACCACCCCGTGTGAAAACGTGACAAAGCTGGTCACTGGAGGGGGGAAGAAACACAAAAACAGCAAACACCCGCTTCTGCCGCCCGATAAGAGGAATCAGGCGCGTCCCACCTGCCCAAACAGAGGCTCTCGCCTGGAGAGCAAGCCGGCGTCCCCCCTTCCTCCTCCTCGCATCGCCCATCGCGTCCGCGAGCCTGTGCGCCGAGCCCGGCGGGGAAGGGGACCGGAGGACGGAGGCAAGCGGGATGCGCGCAGCTGCGGGGAGGGAGGCACGGGGCGGCCGCCGCCTACCTGTCCCGAAGGCCTTGGCCACCAGCCAGGCCAGATTGCAGGCGATTTTGGCCCTGGAGAAGTCGTAGTGGTCGAAGGGCTTGATGGCCGGAACAATGAACGTCCTCCTCCCGTCCCGGGGTCCGCGGCATCCCCCATCCTCTCGCGCTCCGGGCGCCGGCCCAGCCTTCACATGGCGCGGCCGGCCGCGGGGCCGGGGGTCGGGGTCCCGGCCGCAGTCCCCGGGCCGCTCAGAGCATCGGGCAGGCCCCGCGCGCCCGGCCGCCCCGCGAGCCTCCCGCGAACGCGCGTGCGGGCGCCTCCCCTTTGTCTCGGCGCGGCCGGGCCCGGGCGCGGCGGGGGCGTCCTCAGCGGTCACGTCGCGGGGGCCGTCCGGCCATCGCGCCGCCCTCCGCGCGCGGCCCGCCGAGGGGCGCCCGCCGGCCGCAGCGCCGGGGCCTCGCCTGGGGGACGCGGGCGGGGGACTCGGGCGGCCCCCGCCCGGCGCAGACGGAGCCGAGAACGTCCAAGTCCCTGCGGCGCCGGCAGTCGGCCCTCGTCGCGCTCGCCCTCCGCCGCCGCGCGGACGCCGTCAGCCCGCCGCTCGGGCCCCGCCCGGCCAGCCCCGGCCCGCGCTCCGCCCGCGGCCGCCCGCGCGCTCGCCGCCTCAGCCGCCGCCGCTGCGGTTTTTCCGGCTGCCGCACTGGGACCGCGCGGCGGCGGCGTCTGCGCATGCGCCCTCGGCGGCCCGCCCCGCCCGCCGCCGGCGGGGTCCCGGCGACCCGCGGAGCATGCGCGGTGGGCGCGGCCGCGCGGCGGGCCTGGCGGGTGCGCGTCCAGGCGGCCGGGCCCGGCGCGCGGCGGCCGGGGGCCCTGCCGGCGCCGGGGGAGCGAGCGGGGACGCGGGCCTCGCTGGGGCTTTCGGGCTTTCGCCGCACGGTGCTGAGGCACAGAAATAAAAATAAAAAATCAGTCGCTCAGTCGTGTCCGACGTTTTGCGACCGCGTGGACTGCGGCCCGCCCGGCCCCTCTGTCCACGGGATCCTCTAGGCAAAAACACTGGCGTGGGTTGCCGTGTCCTCCCGCAGCTGAGGCCCGGAGGGCTGGTGTGCCCTGAAACACTTGGCCGGGGGCGCGCGCACTGCGTCCCGTCTCGCCCTCGCGGGGCCCCGGCGGCGGGTGGCCTCGCTGGCGGGCCGCAGAGGCGCAGAGCTCGGGCGGGTGGCCGGCGCCTGAGCGGGTCGAGGCCTCGGCGCTCTCCGCGGCCTCCCTCGGGGGCGCGGCCTCGGCGCGTCGCACCCGGCGCGCGGGCTCCTGCGAGCGCGGCTGGCGCCCGCAGACCCTCGCGGCTCCCCTTGCCGCAGGAGAAGGGCTGCTGCCAGACGCCTGCCTCCGGCTCTGCGCGCTCCCTCGGGCGCCTCGGCTCACACCCACACGACCCGCCCGTCTCTCGCGGGAATCGCCTCCTGCGGGAAGCCCTCCCGGCCGCGGCTGCCAGGCGGGCGCTCCCCTGGCCCCACACCCAGCACCGGGTTCTTGTCTCAGCAGCGGCTCCTACACGCAGTCGTCTCTTTCCCGCCGGTAACAGCGTCTGTCTCCCCCCGCGCGCGTGGGGCCCGTCGCATAGCAGTTGCTCAAGTGATGTTCCCGCTTGTTGGGCTTCTTTAATCCTTCATTTCTCTCAGTCTCTCCTTTCAGAACGTTATCTAATTTTCAGTTCAATTCAGTTGCTCAGTCGTATCCGACTCTGAGACCCCATGCACTGCCACACGCCAGGCCTCCCTGTCCATCACCAGCTCCCAGAGTTTACTCAGACTCATGTCCGTCGAGTCAGTGATGCCATCCAACCATCTCGTCCTCTGTCGTCCCCTTCCCCTCCCGCCTCTCAATCTTTCCCAGCATCAGGGTCTTTTCTAATGAGTCGGTTCTTTGCCTCAGGCCAAAGTATTGGAGCTTCATCTTCAGCATCAGTCCTTCCAGTGAATATTCAGGGCTGATTTCCTTAAGGATGGACTGGTTGGATCTCCTTGCAGTCCAAGGGACTCTCAAGAGTCTTCTCCAACACCACACAGTTCAAAAGCGTCAATTCTTCCAAGCTCAACTTTCTTTATGGTCCAACTCTCACATCCATACATGACCGCTGGAAAGACCATAGCTTTCACTAGATAGATCTTTATCAGCAAAGTCAACTCTCTGCTTTTTAATATGCTGTCTAGGTTGGTCATAGCTTTTCTTCCAAGGAGCAAGTGTCTTTTAATTTCATGGCTGCAGTCACCATCTGCAGTGATTTTGGATACCAAGAAAATAAAGTCTGTCCCTGTTTTCATTGTTTCCCCCTCTATTAGCCATGAAGTGATGGGACTGGATGCCGTGATCTTCGTTTTTTGAATGTTGAGTTTTAAGACAGCTTTTTCACTCTCCTCTTTCACCTTCATCAAGAGGCTCTTTAGCTCCTTTTCACTTTGTGCCATAAGGGTGGTGTCATCTGCATATCTGAGGTTATTGATATTTCTCCCGGCAATCTTGATTCCACCTTGGACTTCATCCAGTCCAGTACTTCACATGATGTACTCTGCATATGTTAAAGAAGGAAGGTAACAATATACAGCCTTGATGTACTCCTTTTCCTATTTGGAACCAGTCCGTTGTTCCATGTCCAATTCTAACTGTTGCTTCTTGACCTGCATACAGATTTCTCAGGAGGCAGGTAAGGGTCTGGTATTCCCATCTCTTGAAGAATTTTCCACAATTTCTGGTGATCCACACAGTCAGGCTTTAGCGTAGTCAATAAAGCATAAGTAGATGTTTTTCTGAAATTCTCTTGCTTTTTCTATGATGCAACAGATGTTGGCAATTTGATCTCTGGTTCCTCTGCCTTTTCTAAATCCAGCTTGAACATCTGGAAATTCTTGGTTCACATGCTGTTGAAGCCTGGCTTGGAGAATTTTGAGCATTACTTTACTAGCATGTGAGATGAGTGCAGTTGTGCAGTAGTTTGAACATTCTTTGACATTGCCTTTGTTTGGGATTGAAATGCTGGCGTAATCTAATTTTAGTCCTTGTCCAATCCTTGTTATCTTCGTTTCACAACCACACAAAATGGAAAGCTAAGAAAAACTTGAAAATTATCCCACGTCACACAACAAATAAAGATTTGATCCCAGGATTGTCTTACTCCAGAGTCCCTTTTTCTTTTTTTTTTTGGCCTTGTGGCATGCAGGATCTTCCTTTCCCAGTGGAGGCTGGAAGCCACACCCAGTGCAGTGGAAGCATGGAGTCTTAACCCCTGGGCCTCCAGGAAAGTCCTTGCAGACGATGCTTTAGCCAGCAGGGCTTCTCTGGCACCTTCTGCCCTTTAAGATGGGAGCAGGACATGTGAGGCAGGGGTTGGGAAGAGTGCCTTGGACCCTGCTATCCAAAAGGATAGCTTCACTGGCAAGCAGGCCCCTTTGATCCCGTTTGACTCCTACAAATGCTCTCCCCAAACAGAGGGCGTTACAGATAAGCCTAGCTAAGGACGTGGGCTACAAAAGGAAGGTGAATGACAAGAATAATACATCATAGGGTGGTTGGTGTCATTTTTCAATAATGAATATTAATAAGGTATTTATCATAGGTAAGGCCTTCTGCTAGATCACTTGGGGGATGATAAAATCAGCATATGGGTAATAGTTAACAAAGCACATTCATAGAATAAGTACCTTCATTCATTCTCTCATCCATGCTGTGACATAGGCATTATTATTATCTTTCAACTCTAGATAGGAACTGAGGGTCAGAGAGATTAACTTGCATGGGCAAGATTTCATGGTTGATTCATACCTGAGTCTGGCTTCAAAAACAAGCACAAGCTTTCTGGCTCCACTCCCTGGGCACCTTTCCTCCCTCCCCAGATTATGGAGGCTGACATGTTCATCAGTAAATATAACACGACGTGATAAGAGAGATAAGTGCACCTAAACTACAGAGGAAGATGCAGGTAGGGGAGTCGGTTTCATAGAGACTTCTGTTTGATTGAATGTACTCAAGTTCACCTTCAGCCAAATCGTAAAGTGACAAGTCAAATTAAGAGAAACTTACAGCCCGGAAGCCCCACGGACAGAGGGGCTTGGTGGGCTGCAGTCAGTCCACGGGGCCACAGGAGTCAGACACGACCGAGACCGAGCGACTGAACTGCTGGCACCATAGCCTCAGAGGTGGAAGGGAGATGCCAGAGCGTCTCACCAAGCTCCAAAGCCGCCTGCAGGCTGCTGCAAGATGCTCCAGGCCGGAAACCACGCCCAGCCCGCTCGATGCCGCCCGTGTGACTGAGCAGGAGTGGGGCTCTGTGTAAATGCTCGCTGAGCTTTATTGACAGCGATGTCAACCTCAATAAACACGATGAGCGGGAGGAGGCAGCACAGAGAGCTGCTCTGACCTGTCCTCTGACTCAGTGGTGATGCATTTAGTAGCGGTGGCCCAACTATGACCCGACTGGGGAGGAGTGTGTGTAGGAATGGGAATAAAACGCCAACACAAAGAGCAACTTTTGCTTCTAGGGAGGCTGTGAAACCTGGGGTCATCGGAGGAGGCTGTTATTAACAGAAAAACACTCTGAGCACAAAGAAGACGGATTCGCTTTCAGGGAGACAGACACTATAATAGGGTGCTCTTTGTGATGCCTTTAGAATGATCCCTTTTAACGACTGGAAATCTCTGCAGAGTATCGCGGTCGAAAAGAAATGCTCTCCGCTGCCTTCTTGAGGTATCTGACTTCATTAAAAACAGAAACAAAACCCAGCTGCACAGCTAGCCCTCTATGTTTTATCTCCAGGTTTGGAGTCTATCCATCCAGCAACAGCGACACTATTCCTACATGTCTATTCCTCCTCCTCTCTGTTTTAAAAGTTGATCTGCTACCTTGAGGAAACCAGGATTCAAAAGAGCACCATTTGCAATAGACAGGAGGACATGGAGACAGCCTCACTGTCCGGAGACAGCCGAATGGATGAGGAAGACGTGGCACATATTTACAATGGGGTGTTACTCAACCACTAAACAGAACGAAATAGTCATTTGTAGAGCTGCGGATGAACATGGAGTGAAATAAGTCAGAAAGGGGGAAACAAATATCGTATATTAGCGCATATATGTGGAATCTAGAAAAATGCTACAGATAAACCTATTTGCAGGGCAGGAATAGAGTCTCAGACATAGGGAAGGGACCTGTGGACACAGAGCCTGGGGGAGACCTGGGAGACTGGGACTGACGTGTACACTCCCATGTGTAAAATAGACAGCGGGAACACGCCGTGCTCTGCGACGACAGTGGGACTGGTGGGCGTGGAGGGGGAGGGAGGTCCGCGGGGGGGAGGGATAAATGTATCCTTATAGCTGATTCGCTTTGTTGTACAGCAGAAATTAACACCACATTGTAAAGCAATTAAACTTGATCTCTTTTTTTCCTGGAAAATCTACAGCGACAGCCAGACTTCCTTCCTTGGCGCCATCCTCCGTTTCTCTGTCTTTAACTAGATTCATAAGTGTTTTCATTCATTCATAAGCCAGTATTGACTGAGTAGGTGGGTGCTAAGGCTGTAATGTCGAACAAGACAGCCCAGAAAGCAAATTTTGAATGGGAAACTGAGAGCTCTCGGGGCCTGGACGGACCAGTTCTCTTCCTGTGGTCACGAATGTAGCTCTGAAGGCTTGAAGCCTTGTTACTTCATCCAGGAAACCATCATCAGCGTGTCGCTCGGAAGCAAACACGAGACTGAAGAGCGCTGGTTATTCCCCTAATCAAGCGCCTACAGTCACACAGTCATCCACTCTCAGCCAGTCACACTAGTGGTGCTGATGCTTATCGAGTATTTTCTGTGGATCAGTCCCTGTTCCGCAAATATCAACTTATTTAATCCTCACCGTAGTCCTATTTCCCTCATTCGTGAACGGAGTAACCGAGGTTCAGAGATCTTAAGTGGTAAAGATCTTACTTTGAAATGCGAGAGACTAAACTGAGTCCTTTGAGTCAGCCGAGTTAAGGATGACCAGGGGTGGCTTAGTTGACTGGCGACAGTAGTCGCTGAACTGGGTGGAGGAGTGTGGCTGAGTGGCTGGCACTCCGTCATTTCCAGACACAGCTGTGGCTCGCTTCTGCATAGCTGACAGAGTTTTACAAGGATTACATCAACCTTCACCACGACTCCAGCAAGGCTGTGTGCTCTGATGCCAAGCGTGGAGCTGGAGCAGCTGAGACTCAGGGAGGCCACAGAACCTCCCAGCATGGAGCTGTGCGTCGGAGCCTAAACCCAGCAGTGAAGCCTGGCCCGTGGTGTCTCAGGGATGGCGCTCCTGTTTCCCGGAGCCCTGAGACATGTGTTCTGTGTTTCCTAGTCAAACCTGAGTCTCCTGTAGCAGGCAGCGCCTCCATAGCTTTTAGAATCACGGAAGGCAGGTAAGGAAGGAGGAAACAGAAAGAACATGTTCTGGAAGCGGGGACCGCAGGGTCCAGGACCGTTGGAGGAACCCAGGTCACGTCTCTACTCTCGGATTCCCACTTCTGTGAAACAGAGGAGGTGGGTAGGCAACCTCTGAGGTACTTCCATGCCATCTGTCACAGTGGGAGGGCGACATCTCTGTCTTTTCCAGATCGTAACTGAAGGCTTAATCAGCCTGAGCTAGCATTCGGGACTGTAATCTTTAAAGCAGAAGTCATTGTTTTATTTCCAGAAAGCACTCTGATAGGGCTGTGCGGAAAAGCTTAGGGGAGGCCGCAGAGCAGGAAATGGGGTCCCGGAATCTGGCCGGAGGCGGATGGACGGGTTGTTTGTGGTTAAATCCAGTAGTTCTGCGCCTGAGTCCTCGAAGTCTAGAGTTTGAGAGCTTCACCAAGTCACTCCTGCAGCTTTTGTTCTTTGCATCAGGTTCTTGATGGAAACAACCCACACACCTACCAGTAGAGGAGAAGGCTGATCAGATAAATTGTGATGTGCCTCAGGATCGCATAGAGAGCCCTAGAAGACATCAGGTGCCTGCTTAGTCAGTCGTGTTCAACTCTCTGTGACCCCATGGACTGTAGCCCACCAGGCTCCTCTGTCCATGGAATTCTCCAGACAAGAATACTGGAGTGGGCTGCCATGTCCTTCTCAAGAGGATCTTCCTGACCCAGGGATCGAACCCATATCTCCTGCATTGCAAGCGGAGTCTTTACCACTGAGCCACCTGGGGAGCCCCAGGACATCATGTGTCCAAGTAAAAAGAGAGGTGTAGAGATTTCCCTGAAGGTCCAGTGGCTAAGACCTCGCCTTCCAGCGCAGGGAATGGGTGTTTGATCCCTGGTTGGGAGCTAAGATCCCACATGCCTCAGGGCCAAAAAACCAAAAGATAAAACAGAGGCAATACTGTAGCAAATGCAATAAAGACTTAAAAAATGGCCCACATCAAAAAATCATTCTTTTAAAAAAGGTACAGAGCAGTAGGTGTCAGGTGGTGTTTAAAAATCATGAAAGTGAAAGTGTTAGCCGCTCAGTCGTGTCCGACTCTTTGTGACCCTGTGGACTGTAGCCTG
This sequence comes from Nanger dama, assembly GCA_917880005.1. Classification (NCBI taxonomy): domain Eukaryota; kingdom Metazoa; phylum Chordata; class Mammalia; order Artiodactyla; family Bovidae; genus Nanger; species Nanger dama. The sequence continues at coordinate 47,225,419 of CAKJTW010000013.1, read as the reverse complement.
CCAGGCTCCTCTGTCCATGGAATTCTGCAGACAAGAATACTGGACTGGGTTGCCAATATGCCTGATGTATTACTATAAATTTATGTTATGAAGAATCAAGTATATATTAAAATGTGCGAAATTATCATAAAGTAATAATAAAACTCTCAGCCTAAAACAAACAAACAAGCAAAATACATAGTCATTGACCCTGCCTGGATATTTCTGAAAGTTTGACCAAGAAATTGGAGGAGTGCATGAGAGAGCTAGGTTTCTCTTTGGTAGCTTTTGACTCATATGCATATTTACTTATTCCGAATATAACTTAATCCATTTTCAATATAATTTAAATATAATGCATTTATAAATTAATAGTTTAAAGATAATTTGATCTATTTTAATCTCACCTCTTCACTTTTTCCTGCCAGGCAGCTTCGGTCCCCCACCCCACCCCCAAACCCCTGGAACTGTGCTCACAAAGCCCTTCGGAGCTCCTGCCGTGACTGCCTCGCTCCTGTTTTTCTGGGGCCTGTGGCACGTGGCACTTTCCTAAGACAGTCTTGTCGCTCCTGTCCCCTGGGCTCCGGGCTCTGTTTTCCCTGCTGTCCTTCCAAGCCTAGCAGAGGAGGTGGGCAAACTTGTCCTCGGGCCCCTGCTTGCCCTACACTCCTGCCCTTGGCAACACAAGGATGTCCTTCTGGCTTTACCTCTCATCCCTGGACTGGATGGTTCCCAGTCTGGATCTCAGCTTCTGACTCCCAGGTTCTGCTAACCGTGTCATGGTTCTTGAGCCCTGCCTCTGAGCGACACAAATGCCCCTCACTACCAGTCCCGCTCATCTGCTCCCGTTATTTCTCACTTTGAGCCCACAGGTGAATGTAAGAATCTACCTCAACCTGAATTTTGATGATTCAGTAGACATCCACAACCAGTAAACTTTCATGATTTCAGACTGTGTGTCATACCGTCCTAGGCCTTACACAGATGGCATCTTATTGAATTTACTAATAGGATAGATATCATCGAGATGTTAATCACATTTTACGGTTGGAAAATGGAGACCCAGAAAAGAATTGCTCGAGGTTTTTCTGGGAAGAATGGAGCTGACACTCAAAGGTCTGAGCTCCTGATTTCAAGGTCAGGAACCTACCCATCCCCACGCCTGCTTGCTGCTTCTGCCTGGCTCACTGGATGTGGTCTCAACATTTGCCTTGACCCTGAGGATCCCCTGCAAAATGGCCTTCACGGTGTTTGTATTTCTCTAGTACTCTACAGTCCATATCAAGCCAAATTACTTTCAAGACATTGAGCTCATTTAATCCTTTCCCAGGTTTATTGGTCTGGATAATTTTTTTTTAACCTCTCGCCATAGCACCCTCTACCAGACCAACAGGAGCTATCAAATCCTCTCATCTTTCCTTATCTGACTCAAATGCCACCTCCTCCATGAAGCCTTCCCTGCCCCACACTTGGCTTCCCTGATCAATCTGTGTCTTTTTATAGAATGTTTTTCTTGAATTAAAATTCTTTCGTATACTGCTTCATAACCACCATCAGTGGCTAATATGTAATAGACCACAGGAAGCATTTGTTGAATAGAAAACAGAATCAGTGAATTAACAGTTGACAAAAAGTACACCTTAACACACACTCCAGGGCCATGAAACACCCACGTAACTTAACTAGCTCATATGGGGGTTAAAAATGGAAAGCTGATCTCTTAGGACTATACTAAGTCATTTCCACTGGTTCCTAAATACTAGTTTATCGTGTTTTATTAGGATTTATACTGAGAAAATGTAGAGGGTTTTTTTTTCGTAAACGAATTTTCTTCCTCTGAAAGACTATTTTTATTATGACATTATTCCCTTCCTGATTTTTTTCTGTTAAAATGTCCTTTCTCTTATTAAATTGTAATGATTACTGGTGGTGGGTGAGCTTTTGAATCTTCATTTAGAGAAATTGAGAAGTTGATAACCCAATATCTGCTTCTCTCCAGTTTATTTTTTTGTTCATTCATTTGGGAACCATCCCTGCCCTGTGACATCCCTGTGGGAGACCACCACTCTAATCAACTAAGTGAATTAGTCCCAACTCGATCCTTAAATGAAACTGGCTCTAAATAGCATTCAGAAAAACAAAGCGCAAATGTGTTATTTTTGTGTATCATATTTGCTATGGGAACAGCTATTACTCTTATTTCAAATATGTTGGTATTTGAACAAGTTGTGGCATATGGGCTAAATTTTCCTCTTTTTTTTCAGTCACTAAAAATATAAATCAAACCTTCCGTTAACGTGCTAGTTAGGAGCTATGCTTCAACTTTTGCGGACTTCTTTTTAAATGGATGTTGAACTACTGCTGAGTGTAGGCAACGGTCATTCTCTCGTTATGCCCTACAGACAATCAGAAAAATGCACTGCACCTCTCTCTGATGTTTGGTCTTTGGGGTCAGGCTTCTGGAAGCCTGCTGAAGATATGATTTTGACTAACTGGAACAAAATATGGCGGCTCCCTTCTCCGGATTTAATTTTCTCATCTGCTCCCCATCTTCCTCCTTACTTTCTAGATCAGAGGAACACAGCTTCCTGTTTACTTTCTTCTGTTTTGATTTAAAGGTTCTGGATAAAACTGGAAGAAGAAAATTACAGCTTGAGCATTTGAAAAGACAAACGCTCGTGGCATCCAAAATGATATTCTTTATGGAACTCGGATAACTCACCATTATTTATCCCACATGAGAAGCGCTTATGATTAGGGTCTTCAAAATGAAACCTGGAGTTGAAAAGGAAGGGAAAGTGAAAAACGGCCCAGGGTGTTAAAAATGTACAGACCTTGTTCTCCACGATTCCCACACAAAGGAGGTGTCCTGGAGAACAGAAGACTTGGTGCTTTAGCTGCTGCTGCTGCTGCTAAGGCGCTTCAGTCGTGTCCGACTCTGTGAGACCCCATAGACGGCAGCCCACCAGGCTCCCTCGTCCCTGGGATTCTCCAGGCAAGAACACTGGAGTGGGTGCCATTTCCTTCTCCAATGCATGAAAGTGAACAGTGAAAGTGAAGTCGCTCAGTCGTGTCCGACTCTTAGCGACCCCATGGACTGCAGCCCACCAGGCTCCTCAGTCCATGGGATTTTCCAGGCAAGAGTCCTGGAGTGGGGTGCCATTGCCTTCTCTGGGTGCTTTAGCTAATCCATCCCAATTTTGCTTAAACCTAGTTCTTGTTACATTTTAAAATGTTTTTGTTACAATAGTGAACTCAATTCAGAATAATAAAAACCGTTTGTAAAGGAAATCAGGAGATTTTTATTTGAAGGTAAATAAGACTGGAAATGCTCAGGCCCTCCTGGACTCAAGCAGACGGTGAACCATTTCCTTTGCCATGGATCCTGTGGGTCCACGTTAATATTCACACAGCTGGTTCAAGCAGGTCTGACACCTGTACCTCATTTAAGCTTTTATTTCATTTGAAATGAATGTTGTTTACCTTTCATGGGCCACTTAGCTAGTTTGGTTAACTGTTTGGTGGGGGTAGGAGCAGGGACGTGGGAGTAGGGTCAGGACTAGGTGGTGGGAGGTTCAGCCTGTTCCCAGATCTTGGCAGCGCTTTGGAAAGTATGTTATTTTTTCATTAGGAAAAGGGAAAACAGTACAGATAGCTCCAGGAACCCTAAGCTAATACGAGAAACAAAGTAGAATACATTCTCATTGCAACTGAGTATATTTTTGGTACTTAAAACTCAATATTTTTTTCATATGGTAAAAGCAATCCATGTTTATTTGTTTAATTTAGAAAATACAGAAAAACACATGGAGCAATAGACACCTGAAATTTCACCACCCAGAGATATACTTTGTCTATCCTTCCATTTATTTTGTGCCGAAGTGAGATCCTACTGTGTATTCCATCTGTAACTTGTTTCTTTCATTGAGTATTATTAATATACTTGATATAAATAAATATTCTTCCAAAACATCAATTTAGTGCATAGTAGAACTTCATTGCTTGGATGTATCATTTTTGTTTGTTTTTAATCAAACTCCTGTTATAGTATATTTTCGTTATTTTGATAATTTTGGTTCTTATGACAATGGTTTAAACAGTGAACCTGAACACGAAAACTTGAACACAAATCTTTGCTTACTTCCCTGATTATTTTTAAATATGGATAAGTTCTTGAATGTGAACTGTCAGTTTATTTTTAAGTCTTTTGATATATATGCTATACTGCTCTTCTAAGAAGTATAAATTTTCCTATATACCAGCAATATGTAGAATGCTCCGATGCTGGGAAAGATTGAGGGCAAGAGGAGAAGGGGTGACAGAGGATGAGACGATTGGATGGCATCACCGACCCGATGGACCTGGTCTGGGTGAACTCTGGGAGACGGCGAAGGACAGGGAGGCCTGGCGCTGCGGTTAGTGGGGCTGCACAGAGTCAGACACCAACAGCATGATGTCATCCGTGTCTCCATGATCTTGCTTGCCTTGTTTTCCTCTTATAAGGCTAGCTTCCCGTTTCTCTATTACGGTGTTTATCTTCTTGCATTGCTTTCTGAGAGACATATAGTAAATATATTAGCTCTTTGTCAAACATAGTCATTTGTCCAAGTTTACCTTTCCTCTTTAATGTTAGAGCATTTTTTGATGTATCCGTTTTGCTCTAGTCAGCTCTGTCAATCTTTTCCAGTTTCTGCCTTAAATGTTAAACTTTAAAAGGCCCTTCCTCCTCTGCCCTGCACTGAAGGTTAAATGAACACACACATTTGAATGAATACATGAGTTGTTACAGGTATGTTGCCTGCAGAGATGCTGAGACTGTACTTACGATTTTGATCATTTTTATTAAGAACATTTTTATTCTAGGTAGAAATGCAAGCATTTTAGTCTGAATTATACCAACAGTGCTGATTATGAAGCTACTTCCACCGTGAGTACCATTAATCTTTCTACACCTTTAACCAATTTTTCCCACTTTGCAGTTCAACCACTCTCATGTTTTTTCATTTTCTTTTTTATCTCTTACTGAAGTTATTTTTATTGGTATTAGTTCTTTTCCATGTAAATTTACCACCAAGCGCTTGTCTTTTGGTAAGACATTTTTGGCCAAATCAAATTCTAACAGCAGCCTGCAATTTTAAGTTTTCTTTCATGGCCTACATTTTTAACAAGTTCAACTTTCCTGAATCACATTTTAATACTTCTAATTTTGTTTAAAAATGGGATTCCCCAAGCAGCTGTTTATTGCAATCTTGACTGTATGTAGTCTGGCTTGTTGTCTTTGAAGCTTTGTGTAGCTTCTTTCTTTTCATGATTTTTCATCATGAGCTGGGTAAAAGGCTGATGGGTAACAACGACTGTCATGCAGTGTTTCACCCTACGGTGCGCGAGAGAACGCAGTGGGTCCCCCTGGCCAGCCCAGGGACGGTGAGTGACGTGGTGGCTTAAAATATGCCAACTTCTTCTCCAGGTAACACTTCCTCCAAACACGCAGCATGACGCCCTCTCCCGAGAGTGTGGGCTGGAGCAAGGGACTCAGCCGCAAAGACCAGGAGGAAGCGGGGGGCCAGCCCGTGGGCCAGCCCGAGAGGCAGGCGGGCAGGCGGCCTCCGCCCGATCCTGGCTCCTGCTCCTGGGAGCCCTGCTGCTCGGCGGTAGGGACACTCCCGAGGTTTCTGGGGGCCCCACCTGGGAGCGGACCCTCGGGTCCCGGGTCCCCTCCTGGGGGCCTCTGCCTGGGTCCCGACCCCCGGAGACTGTGAGGCCGCTTTGGGCCGGTTGCTCTGGAGAGACGGGGAGCCCAGGGGAGGCGGCCAGGCTCCAGCTTGCTCTCCTTCAGGGATGCTCCGCTAACTACCCCTCCTCCCCTCAGCCCGCCTCTCTTTCAGCCTCCCCACCTACCTTCCGGTCCTGACCTCCCTACCCCTCCCCATCACTGCCCCCCACCCTTTTCTCTTCCAATTGCACAGCAATGGGACAGTTTCTGGATGTCGGGGAGGGAGGGACGCAGCTTTGCAGACTATGCACTACCCCGCTGAAGGTGTTCACTTCCTGGCACAGGTGCCTGGGGGATGCAGAGGTGCCCTCCACCCTTCCAAGACGGGCAGCACCTTGTGCCCACTGTTGGCAGGCAGCACAGGATTTCAAAGGAGCCCTTGGGAAATAGGTGTTTTATTTAAAGTCCAGGGGATATACCCTGGGATTTCTTTGGAAGGAATGATGCTAAAGCTGAAACTCCAGTACTTTGGCCACCTCATGGGAAGAGTTGACTCATTGGAAAAGACTCTGATGCTGGGAGGATTGGGGGCAGGAGGAGAAGGGGACGACCGAGGATGAGATGGCTGGATGGCATCACGGACTCAATGGACATGAGTCTGAGTGAACTCCGGGAGTTGGTGATGGACAGGGAGGCCTGGCATGCTGCGATCCATGGGGTCGCAAAGAGTCGGACAAGACTGAGCGACTGAACTGAACTGATAAGTCAAACGTCGTGACTGGGACTTCCCGGTGGTCCTGTGGTAAAGCTTCTGCACTCTCACTTCAGGGGCACAGGTTCCATCCCTGGGCAGAGAACTAAGACCCTGTGTGCCATGGGCCAAAGACAAACCAGTAAATAAGATAGAACATAGTGGTTGCTGGAGATAATGCTAAAAAACCCAGGGATCCTAGTCAGTTTGGATAGCTGGTTTTTATTGATGAACAGAAGGAAAAGCGTAGAGCCAGAAGCCCTAAAATGCCTTTTGCCAAGAAGGAAATTTGCTGACAGAGATGGGGTGAACAGCTGAAACCTCAGAAGTGAAGCCTGTTTGTACCGCCTTTCAGATTGCCTTGGGCCTGGTGGGATGGCTCACGGAACCGTCCGTTCTCCTGGGGCTCGCTCGGCCTGGACCCTTCCTGCCGGGCTGCCCGTGTGTCCTCTCCGCGAGGCAGCGGGAGTCGCCGGAGCGAGTGATCCGAGGCAGCGGCGGACGCGTGGCAGTCGAAGTTCCAGTGTTTACTCCTGTCACTCACACAAATAAACCATTTAATTGCCTCTTCCCCTTGTGGGGGCTCCCCTGGTGGCCCAGCCGGTGAAGAATCCGCCTGCAATGAGGGAGGCCTGGGTTCAGTCCCTGGGTTGGGAAGATCCCCTGGAGAAGGGAACGGCTGCCCACTCCAGGGTTCTGGCCTGGAGAGCCCCATGAGCTGCCTAGTCGGTGGAGTAGCAGAGAGTTGGACACGACTGAGCGACTTTCACTTTCACACTTTCCCCTTTTAAAATAGGTCTCTTGACGAATGCTTCCCGGGGTCCATCAGCTACAACATGTTTTGTGTCTTGAGGTAATTTGTTTCTTTCAATAAACTGTTTACCCCCAATCACTTCCAACTAAACATCCAAAATGACAGTCGTTTTACAGAATAATTGTATGTGACAAGGCAATAAAAACTCAAAGTAGTGGAGTGTTTTAGCAGGACCCTGTTGTGGCCTGACATTGCACACGACTGTCTGAGACATGGTGACCAAATGCAGTGAATGTGTGAACTGTGCTCGTCTGTAAGTTGCACACCCAGCCGAGCCCCCCAAGCTTAGACAGAACTTCAACATCAGAAAAATAGGGTCACTGCTTCCATTTTAAAGCTGACAAAGATTTTTAAAGCTAACAAAAACCACTCAGCACAGCTTCAGTTGATGAAATGCTGGAATAACAATGGTAACTCCAAGGACCATGCTGTGTTGCTTTGGACAGTCCGAGGGGACTAGTGAAAATGCTGAATAAAACAACCTGGACTTCTGTGACCCTTCAGTGGCTCCTCAAAAACCCTTTAAAACACTAAAAAAAGAAAAGAAAACCCAACTTAAAAAAATGAAACCTAAAATTGTTTTATTGCACTCTCTAAAAAATTCTTAATTACATATTTAAAATATAAATTAATTATTATAATTTAGAACAACATTACATGAACTTTACTACAAGGTGTTTTTTACCTGATTCAGTAGAGTCCCAGGTACTTTTTGCAGAGGAAATTCTCTAAAAGAAAATAAATTACCACAGCTTTTCCAGACAAATGTCCTCAGTTCAGTTCAGTTCAGTCGTGTCCGACTCTTTGCGACCACATGAATCGCAGCACGCCAGGCCTCCCGGTCCATCACCATCTCCCAGAGTTCACTCAGACTCAGCTCCATCGAGTCCGTGATGCCATCCAGCCATCTCATCCTCGGTCGTCCCCTTCTCCTCCTGCCCCCAATTCCTCCCAGCATCAGAGTCTTTTCCAATGAGTCAACTCTTCGCGTGAGGTGGCCAGAGTACTAGAGTTTCAGCTTCAGCATCACTCCTTGTTCTTTCTAAATTCCAACTGGAACTAAAACTACATTATGTGAAAAATGCTTGCCAAGAGTATGGTTGGTTTTTGATCAAAGGCCTTATTGAAACACACGCTTTCCTAACAGCATCCTTTTCCAAAACATCTTAAAATAAACAGCAAGAACACAGCTCGTGAAGGGAGAGCCAGGCTCTGCATAACATGTTTGATTTGTTTTATTTGGTGCATGTGTTTTCCAAACTTGTTAAAAAAAAAAACAAGCAAAAAAATAAAGCACCATAACAACAATCCTTTGGAGTAAAGTTGAGTGATGAATAAAGTGTTCCAGCCAAGTTATAAATCTCAGCAAAGAGAGGTTTGAAAGGCAAGTGATGGGCAGGGCGGACCCTGGGTGCAGCACAGCCGGAGGGCAAACGGGCCTTGAGGAGGCCCCAGGCCCCTCCCGCCCCAGCCGGTCGCCAGGCTGAACAGAGGCCACTGGGGTTGTCAGGGGAGTTTGCCCAGGAACCTCAAGGGCACGGGAAGTTCGCTGGACTTCTGAGAGGCCAAATATTATTTTGGCACCTGCATTTCATCAGCTAATAACCAGCATTTGACGTTCAACAGAACTAAGAGTCTTCAAGCTCAGTGTGTTATGTTCCTGGTCTGGTTTTGGTTTGCGTTTCCCCTTTCACTTCGCATTCTGTCTTAAAGCACACAAACACTTCCTAACCATCAAAATCAAACAGTCATCAAAAACCATGGTTTAGTGCTTAAATTTACAATTCACTTTTTAAAAATAAAGAAGGCCGCCGTGGCGCCACCTTGGCGCTGCGCGAGACCGGCGGCTCCCCGCCGGCTGCGGTCTTCTCTCGGGGCCTAGTTAGACACGCTTCCTCCTCGACCCGTCACTGGATTTCAGGGGATGAGTCACAGAGCACGTTCTCCTGGGAAGCAGAAGTAAAAGCAGCGTTAAGAGTGGCCCAGTGTAGCGGCTCTCAGCATCTCTCATCCTCACTTGCCCACTTTCAATTCCCTCTATCAGCTGTCATTTAAACAGTACCCAATACAGAGGAAGCATGTCTGATTAGCCTATTAAAAAAGGGCTTACTGATACAAGATGGAGACCACACGGGTGTAGCAGTCCTACTCTGCGCCACTCCGCTGTCACGGGGGTCTTTCTCGGCCTGGGCGTGCCCCTCGCGCGCCCCCTGCCCCGGCACCCCTTGGTGGCGATGCGGAGCTGGGTGCGTGAGACGCTGCATCCAGGGGCCCTGGGCTGCGAGTCCCCGGCTCTGCACTCGCCTGCAGGGCGACTCACCTCTCTGGGACTCGGTTTCCCCATTTGCAATAGGGTGTTGAAGAAGGCGTTAGGAATGGCCTACGCTAAATTTAATCACATTTGGCATCTAAGTCTGCCTTCTAACACGGTCTCTGCAATTCCATAAAGATTTGCCCACTCTGTACAGACAGTGGAATGCTACCCAGCCACAAAGAGAGTGAAGTAATGCCGCTCCAGCAACGTGGATGCGACTGGAGGTCACCATACTAGGCAAACAGATCAGAGAGAAGACAAATCTACGCTGTCACATGTATGTGGAACTTAAAATGAACCTATTCTGTAAAACAGATCCCTGGACATAGAGAGCAGACTTGTGGGCGCCCAGGGGAGGCACTGGAAGACAGGCGGAGTGGGGGTTTGGGGTTAGCAGGCCCAAGCTACTACATGCAGAATTAGAACAAGGTCCCAGTGCACAGCACAGGGAACTGTGCTCCGCATCCTGTGATAAAGCATAATGGAAAAGAACAATTTTTAAAAACAACATATACATACATATAACCGAACCACTCAGCCGCCCAGCAGAAATGAACGCAGTGGTGTGAATCAGCCGCACCTCAGTGGTTCGCTTTTTGCTTCATCGTTCCCCCAGTTTAATGAAATACTAGTGTGTCTTCAGTCCTTCAGCCTAGTGAAGTAATTTCAGAAAACACTGCTTGATTTTAAATGATTTATCCATGGGCCGCGTTGTTAGTAGAAAATGCTGGCATTAAGTCAATGTATTATAAGACACTCCTGCTCAAGCTCAAAATGTTAGAATAACAGGGCTTGTCCTCAGCAACCACTGCAACCACTTGAGGGTATAAAGCAGGCAGGACTAGTTTTACTTTGGTTTAAAATATTGCTTCTCTGGTGGTTCAGCAGTAAGGAGTCTGCCTGCAATGCAGGAGATGCTGGTTTGATCCCTGGGTCGGAAAGATCCCCTGGAGAAGGATATAGCAACCCGCTCCAGTATTCTTGCCTGGAGAATCCCATGGACAGAGGACCCTGGCGGGCTACAGTCCATGGGGTCACAGAGAGTCAGACATGACTGAGTGACTAAACCACCTAGAAAACTTAGAATATTTCAATAACTTTACAGAACGTTACAGAAAATAACATAAAGTACAGACCTTTGATCTTTGTCAAATTTGAATATTTGGCTGTATTTGCTTCAATTTTTAAAAACTAAAATGTTACATGTACAGTTAAAGCCTTCTATCTACTTTCCCCATCTTGTTCTTCACCCTCTGCCTCCCACGTATGAATTATTATGCAACGAATGTTTTCTCCCTTGCATATTTTTGTAATTTTAATACATATGATATATAACAAATAAAGCACATTATTGACATATACTTTTAAGCTTTGTGTTAATGATACCAGGCCATCTTTCAGTGTTCACAGTTACCCATGTTAACCCGCTTACGTTCACTCATTTTGATTCCTGTACGGCACTCTTTTATGAGCATGAAGTTCAGTTTATGTGCCTAATGGCAGAAAGTGAAGAGAAACTAAAGAGCCTCTTGATAAAGGTGAAAGAGGAGAGTGAGAAAGCTGACTTAAAACTCAGCATTCAGAAACTTAAGATCATGGCATCCAGTCACATCACCTCATGGCAAATAGATGGGGGAAGAAAAATGGAAACAGTGACAGACTTTATTTTCTTGGACTCCAAAATTACTGTAGATGGTGACTGTAGCCATAAAATTATAAGACACTTGTTCCTTGGAAGGAAAGCTAGAATAACCCTAGACAATGTATTAAAAGAGCAGAGAATTCACTTTGCCAACAAAAGTCCCTATTGTCCAAGCTATGGTTTTTCCAGTAGTCATATATGGATGTGAGAGTTGGACCATAAAGAAGGCTGAGCACCAAAGAATTAATGCTTTCGAACTGTGGTGCTGGCAAAGACTCTTGAGGGTCCCTTGGGCAGCAAGAAAATCAAACCAGTCCATCCTAAAGGAAATCAACCCTGAATATTCATTGGAAGGACTGATGCTGAAGCTGAAGTTCTAACACTTTGGCCACCTGATGTGAAGAGCCGACTCACTGGAAAAGCCCCTGATCCTGGAAAAGATTAAGGGCAGGAGGAGAAGGGGATGACAGAGGATGAGAGGATTGGATGGCATCACTGATTCAATGGACATGAGTTTGAGCGAACTCCTGGATATAGTGAAAGACAAGGACACGACTGAGCTACTGAACAAAAACAGTCTCAGTTTATGAATCCATTTAACTATTAGTGGATATTTAGATGGTTTCTAGTTGCTTGCTGTTGCAAACAGTGTTATTAACACAATGTTCTTATGCTTATTTACTCAGGCACGTGTGTGAGAGTTGCTGAGATGAAGATGCGCCTTTTCAACCTAAATATGTATTTCTCAGTGTTCTCCAAAGCGTGGGTTTCTCTGCTCCCTGTCCATACCAGCACTTGACGTCATCTGGTGTTCACATTTTTTCTGATCCAACTATGTAAATGCTGCTTCATTTTCATTATAATTTGTGATTCTCTGATTGCAAGTGAATTGGAGTGCTTTTGTTTCATGTTAATTGAATTTCTTCTGTGACCTGTCTATTTGTATCCTCTGCCCATTTGGCTTTTGAGTTGTCTTTGCTTAGATTTTTCCTTTGTGCATTGCATGAGGTAGGCATGTAATTTTTTCCCCACGTGATTAATCAGACTTTACACCACCATTTATTAAAGCATTTGTCCCTCTCCACCCGCCCCAGATTTGTAATGTCATATATAGTTTCCATGTAGGAATGGTTTCATTTTGTAAACCTTTGTTTGCTGTTATTGGTCTATTTTCCTATTACTGAACCGATATTAACTGTAATAGCCACACTTAATTATCGTAACTTATAACAAGCTTTCTCCCATGGCAGGGGAAATTCCTTTACCTTGTTCTTTATTCTTTGAAAGAATTTTTTCATGTAAATTTTAGAGTTCATTTGCAAAAACTCTGTAGAGATTTTGGTTGGAAATATAGTGAGTTCAGAGATTAATTGGGATAGAATGAGACATTTTTACAATATTGAATCTTATTTAAATAAGATTGTTTAAATAATTCTTATTTATTTTATCAATAAATAAGATATAGCTCTACTTTTATGACTTTTTATTTTAATTAGTTTCAGATTTTTTTAAAAGGTCCCCAACATGTTTTGTTAGATTTACGACAAAGAACCTTATGGGTTTGGGTACTAGGCCTTCTCAGGTAGCTCAGGGGTAAAGAATCCACCTGCCAGTGCAGGAGACGCAGGAGCCGTGGGCTCAGTCCCTGGGTCGGGAAGATCCCCCGGAGAAGGAAATGGCAGCCCGCTTCAGTCCTCTTACCTGGGAAATCGCGTGCATAGAGGAGCCCGGTGGGCTACAGTCCATGGCGTTGCAAAGAGTCAGATGCGACTGAATGTGTTTCATGGAAGAAGAAATAAATCCCGTTTTTAAAGCTCTGCCATTAGTCCTAGTGACTTGTTGGTCCTCCGGGCTCTCTGCGCTGACTGATTCTCCGGGCTTTCTGTGCAGACTGTGACTCTCCGGGCTTTCTGCGCTGACTGATTCTCCGGGCTTTCTGCGCTGACTGTGATTCTCCGGCCTCTCTGCGCTGACTGTGATTCTCCGGACTGTGACTCTCCGGGCTCTCTGCGCTCACTGATTCTCCGGGCTTTCTGGGCTGACTGTGACTCTCCGGGCTCTCTGCGCTGACTGTGATTCTCCGGACTGTGATTCTCCGGGCTTTCTGCGCTGACTGTGACTCTCCGGGCTCTCTGCGCTGACTGTGATTCTCTGGCCTCTCTGCGCTGGAGTGTGATTCTCCGGACTGTGACTCTCCGGGCTCTCTGCGCTGACTGTGACTCTCCGGGCTCTCTGCGCTGACTGTGACTCTCCGGGCTCTCTGCGCTCACTGATTCTCCGGGCTTTCTGCGCTGACTGTGATTCTCTGGCCTCTCTGCGCTGACTGTGATTCTCTGGCCTCTCTGCGCTGACTGTGATTCTCTGGACTGTGATTCTCCGGACTGTGATTCTCTGGCCTCTCTGCGCTGACTGATTCTCCGGGCTTTCTGCACTGACTGTGATAGTTGGTCATTTGGGAGTTATTGTAGTTTGTTTCTTTTTTTCCCCTACTTTTCACTTTTCTTTTTCATCTCTGACTGCTCAGGCTTTAATTTCTAATACAATAGAATACAAGCAAAGGATGACCATGTCCTCTGTCATTCTTGGCCCCTACATTTCCTCAGTACCAGCACTCATTCTCCATCGTGTGTAGCACGTAGTGGTCTGCTCAAGCTGCCGGAACAAACACCGTGGATTGGCTGGCTTAAACAACAGAACTGTATTTTCTCCTAGCTCTAGAGGATAAAGGTCCGTGATCAAGGCTCCAGATGACTCGGTTTCTGGTGAGGGCTGTCTACCTGGCCTGCAGACAGATGTTTCCTTGCTATATCTTCACATGCTCTCTCCCTTGGTGCCCAAACACGTGCACGCACGCACACACACACACACCCACACACACCACACACACAATGCATGCACACAACACATACAATATGCACACAACACACACACATGCACACGCACAACACATGCACAACACATGCACCACACACATAACACACACACAACACACACACAACACACACAACACCACGCACAACACATGCACCACACACACAACATACACACAACATAGACAACACACACACAACAAACACACACAATATGCACACAACACACTCACACGCACACACAATACATGCACAACACGCACACAACAAACAACACACACAATATGCACACAACACACATGCACACACACAACACATGCACAACACGCACATGCACATGCACACACACAACACACACAACACATGCACACAACACAGAGAACACACGCACCACACACGTGCCACATACACAATGCACATGCACACTCACGACACACACGTGCACACAACACACAACACACACACAACACAACACATACAATGCACACACCACACACGCACAACACACACACAACACAGACAACACATGCACACAACACACGCACACACAACACACAGAACACACACAATACATGTATATACATATAACACACAACACAGGCATGCACACACAACACATGCACAACACACACAACACACACGCACATAACACACATGCACACACATGCACACAGACAACACATGCACCACACACACAACATACACACAACACAGAGAACACACACACAACAAACAACACACACAATATGCACACAACACACTCACACGCACACACACAACACATGCACGACACACGCACAACACATGCACGACACACGCCAACACGCACATGCACATGCACACACACAACACACAAGACGCACACAACACACACAACACATGCACACAACACAGAGAACACACGCACCACACATGTGCCACACACACAACACACAATGCACACGCACATGCACAACACACACAACATGTGCACACAGCACGCACACAGCATGCACACAACACAACACACACAATACACACACCACACACGCACAACAGACAACACATGCACACAACACACGCACACACACAACACACAGAGCACACACACAATACATGCACACACATATAACACACAACACACAGGCACGCACACACAATACATACAACACACACACATAACACACATACAAATACATACACACGTGCACACACACACACACACAAGCCCCCTGATGTCTCTTCTTAAAAAGAAACTAATCTATCAGATCAGGGCCCCACCCTATGACCTCATTAAACCTTAATTTTTCCCTAAAGACCCCATCTTCAAATAAGCCATAAAAAAGGCTGGAGGGAAAACTGCAGTATAAGCAGTGAGAGGTAAGGTCAATGATGCAAGGCTATTTTTATATTTATTTAAAATTAGATAATTTATCAGATATGTTTAGTCAAACATCTCCTAATAAATTTGGTACGAAGATCTGCTAATGAACCAAGACCAGCAGTGTGCACAGCACCGCGCACGCTCAGCCCTGACTCTGTGGTCCCAGGCACTGCGGCCCAGCAGGCTCCCCTGCCACGGGCTTCTCCAGCCAGAGTACTGGGTGCGTCGCCGTGCCCTCCTCCAGGGCAGCTTCCTGACCCAGGGACTGAACTCGGCTCCCCTGCACTGCAGGCAGACTCTTCACCGTCTGAGCCGCCAGGAAGCCCACAGAAAGCACCGCCACTGTCGCTGCTCTGATGCAAGGCAAGAAGGTTTCCAGCCTGCGTAACACCCACAACATAAAGCTGGTGAGGACGTCATCTTGATGCATTCTGTAACTCATTCTTAAAAATTAAATATCAGTTGTAATTGTTTTGCCTAAATTCTAAGTGTCTCTTAAAGGAACTGTGAAATTAGAACTCATTCAATATTCAGAGAGGAAAATTTTGATAGACAAATCAATAACATAGTGTTTTAAACATTTTCTAGAAAGTGTTTCAAATAAGATACATGAAATGATAATCATTCTGTTAATAATCAATTTCCAATACTTGCATTTAGGTGTAACTTTGCCTACAAAACATTTACACTAGCAATAAAAACTGTCATCAGTCATTTAGTGATGCTTGGGTGAAATCAGCTTCTAAATGTTCAGCTGCAATGACATGGCAGGATTTCTTAAACAGATGTTTGGGTTTTGAGCAATAGAAATCTACTCAAGCTATCTTGAAAATATGCTGTATAAAGGGTTTATTATATGCAATTAGGTTTATCACAAGGAACCTCAAGAATGCAGCAACATGAAGAATTAGACAACTAAATGAGAAAACTGAAAAATAAGTGTCTACATTCATACTCGGGGACTCTGCAGCTTCCTGTGTTCATCACACCTCTCTCTCTCCCCCCAGACCTCTTTCCTTGTGTTCATGGTCAAATACATGCTCCCAACCCTGCCTTCAGACCGCGCCTCGTTGCATGCATCTCACAGAGGTTGACCAGCAGCTGAACTTCAAATCTCTAAGAGGGAGAGTCTCATTGGCTGCAAAGGTCAGGACAGCCCCCACAAGTGGACACGCTGACTTCCAGGAATAAAAGGGGGCTTTGGGGTTGGTGTCATTTGGAAAAGGTAGACTCGCTTAGATTTTGTGTGTAGATCATACAGTGCTGTTGGGAGTTTCAGAAATGAGACCTGAAGGTAGGAAGTCCTCAGTCAGTGGGGCCTAAACAGCTGCCTGTCACCCTCAGGTGGTTATGCTTCTACATCTCCAGCTTAATTACAGCGTAAGCCTGAACATGCACGTAAGGGAACTCTTTAATTTTGTATTCACATCTAACAACTAGGCTCAAGGCTCAAGATTAGGTGATTTTTTTTCCAACAATTATCTGAAAAGCTTAGAATCATTTTCTCTCACCAAGCTCTTAGGAAAGAAACTATTAATTGTTGAGTTGATTTATCGCTGGAGCTTCATGAGATTAAATGCAAGTCTGAAAGATATGATGGGTTCTTTTTCCAAACCACCATATCTGGAAATAGAAGACAGGCTCCAATTTACAAAGAAATCTTTCACTGGGAAAATTAAATACTTGTCGTCATACATGTATTGACCCTGCCTGGCTGTCCATCCCTTCTCCCCAGGACCCCTCATTGGTCCCCAGCCTCTGGCCCCAGCTGCTCTTCACTTACACCCCAGGCAGCTATGCCTGCTCGGCACGCCTGGTCCCTCCCATGTCCCTTGCTCAGGTTAGAACCTGGGCTTTTCACCACTGGGGACAAGGATCACATGTTGGACAGGTTCCTCCAAACCCTCCGAATTCGTTTTAAACAAGCAAGAGGAAATAAAGGGTTGGCTGATTTATCTGTGGAATAAGCAAATTCAGATCCAGGTGATGACAGATAATCTAGACAATTCCATTTCTGGTCTTCCTAAAGTAGCTAGAGAATTAGCATGGCAATCAAATCCCACCAGGATTAAGACCCGCTGGATAATCTCATCACCTTTCATTTGGCAGTTTCTAGAGACAAAGCATGGCTTTTTCTTCTTTGGGGAAGAATGTTGACCTTGTACTTGACCTGCCTGGGCTGGCATAGGGCACAGAAGACTCCTGGTGACTGCCAGAGAGGGAACTGGAAAACGGAAGTTAGTATTCAAGTCTCAGCCTTTAGAGAAAGCCTTTGGGTTGCGATTTCTTTACGTTTATTTAAATCTTTGAAATGAGTCATTACTGATTCATGGCCCAGCTATTTGATTTCTAAAGGACTGACATCTTGATTTTTTTTATAGGTTTCTTTATTATAAAACTTACCAGGACTGTATTTTTAATTTTTTGGTCATGCCTAGAGGTATGTGGGATCCGTGTTCCCCAATCAGGGGTTGAACTCGAGCTCTCTGAATTGGAACTGCAGAGTCTTCACCATTGGCCTGCTGGCAAAGTTCCCGACATCTCGATTTTCAAATTGACAGCAGCGCAAAGGGAAAGCGTTTCTCTGAAAACCGATGTTCTTTTAGGTCATTTCTGTCTCTCTCCAGAAATGATGTTTTAAAGGGCTAATGACACTAAGTTACAGAGCCAAGCAGTCCACATTATCCCATTTGGTTCTACTAATAAGCTTAGTGATTATGCCGTCGAAAATATGTTGTTGTTCCCATTTCAAAAATAGAGACAATGGCACAAAGCCCTTTGGAATCCTTGCCCACAGATCGCTAGCCAAACAGGAAGTGAGCCAGAGGCGCTCTGCCCTGCCTCCCATAGTTTGAAGCTCTGCCCTCTTTCCTATTTCCTGGCTCTTCTGTGTTGAAATGCTTCGCGCCTTCAGCCAGGAAATTCCTTCAGTGGAAACACAGTTAGTCAGTCTGGCCTTTTGGAAGCAGCTGTAAAGTGACCGGTCTTTGTGTTTCGGTTTGTGTTGGTATATCTCAGAGCTGGGTGGTCCAGATGATAACTCCGGGGCAATGAGCACTTTCCCACTCCTAGGAGGTGGGAAAGCCCTGAATTAGCAACATCAACACCACCAACAAACAGTCCCGGGAATCTTCCACAGTCTGGAGACACAGGACCAAAACAAATGAGCAAATAATCACCACATAAACAAGGAGCTCCTGATGAGATGCAGGGCGTGAAGGAAAGAAGCTGACGAAGTGAAGTAACAAGGCAACCCGTATGGTGGCCACATCTGTCAAATGCAATGCGGGTCGTGTGAACTAAGGGCGTGGAATTTCTTATTCTGTTGCTGATCAGCAGCATGGAGCTCAGAGGAAGGAGGGATTCTGCAGCATCTGGGCTGGTTGGTCAGACGTGGTGGAGGAGGCGTGGCTTGGGGGAAGCCTTCAAAGAACACTGGGGTGTAGACAAGCAGAAAGGAGGCGAGGAAGGTGTGACGGCAGAGCAGGAGATGGCATGGGTGTGGGGCATCCTTGCGATGTACACTGGAAGAGAGGGAACCAGTCACTAAAAAAAATCAACTTACAGAACATGCAAGGGCCAGGTGGTAGAGGTCCCTGAATGCCAGCTGAGGGCAGACGACTTCATGGGCACCAAATGGCTGAACCTGGGTGGATGCAATTAGGAAGTGATTTTACTCACCAGCACCTCCTGAAAACACGCTCGAAATAGGATTTCCTTCTTCACTCCTTGAGTGACTTTTGAGCAGATTTCCCGGGCAGACTTAGGGCGTTGACTAAACCTAAATAAACATGCCAGCCCCTCATGAAGTCAGAGCTCGTCTCTGGCCCTCACCTCGGGCAGACCCGAGGTTTGGGGGCCAGCCCTGGGTTGGGGGCTGGTCTGCACCTGCTCCGCCCCTCCCGCCGTGGCTCTGGGCTGCTGTAGCGTTGGAGACGAGGGCAGAGACAGGCTTAGAGGGGAGGAAGCGTCCACAGCCGGGATGTTTGCAGTTCTCATTTGGCCACCTAACACGTGGCTGGCATCCGAAGGCTGGCTCCCCCCGACGGCGCGGCGGCGAGGTCTCTGAACGTCCCGCTGGCTGTCCTGACGCAGCACTGCCTGGCTGATGGCCCACTGCCTCCCTCTGTCGGGATCCAGGCAGGCAGCTCTCTCGGACGGGGTCCTCCCGAGGCTGCCCTTCCCAGCTGCTCCCCGATGCACTCAGTGGCCCACAGGGAACACTGCCCATCTTTGTTCCAGAAACGATGGCTGCTCCCCAGGACAGCAAGCTGCCTTTTCCCTGCCCTGACTCCATGGGCAGTTCCAGCTCTCCTCCTCACTTCATCCTGTCTGATCCAATTTGCTGGGGACATTTTTTTCCCCCAAAGTTATGTTCCATTGTTGTGGGAAAACCTCCAGCTGGAGTGTGAGATGCAAAGCGCCCCCCCTTGCAGACAGGGCCAGTCTCTACAAACGGGTGGACTGAGATCTCTTCTTTGGTTTGAAGGTGGGAGGGAAGGAACACGGGGAGACTTTCTACTCACATGAGTTCCTCGACTACCAGGAATCTCACTGATGAGCCTCCTATAAAGGTTGGATGCAGGGGATGGTGCTGATTACTGATGGATCCGTTCGGTCACCTCCCTAGTGAGTCCTACAGTGATGGATCTCGTCTCTCTCTTAAATATGGGTGCGCTTATCATCCGTTGTCCCTGCCTTGAGGCTTTGGCTGAAAACTCTCCTTTCACACCCTGACACAGGCATTGGGAGTCCGAGGAAGAGGAAGACTTGAGGAACGGGAACAGACAAGTGTTCTGCACTGCACTTTGCCTGGGAGCCTCGTGGTCTGTCTGTGAGCTTCTGCCCGCTGTCCTAAGTGGCGCCTTGGGCTTGCTGGCCTGCTGGGCTGCGGCTGCCTGAGCTGGAGCGAGCAGGACTGCGGTTTCTTCTCCTTGCATCGTGGGTATCGCATTTCCATGTCGGCAGGACTCCATCTACCTCGTTCCGACTTTGCCTGGGGATTGTTCTGATGTTTTATCTTCTACCAGTTGCTGTCTAATATTCTTTCAAGACGAGCTTAAATAAACATTTATCACCTAAATTTGGGCATTATTTTCTCTCCTAAGTTATGGTCCTCAAAGTAAACCCATTTTCAGCCATGAGTGCTTGCATCCCGTCTCCAAGGCGAGTATTTGCCGTGTGCTGGAGTGTGTTCTCTGTGCAGTTCATGGCAGACATTTGAGGTGCCATGTGGGAAAACCTGGGCTTTGTGTTTTTAAATTTTTTTCTAAATGTTTTGAGCATTAGAGCAGTAGCCCCTGCTTCTAACAACAGATAAAATAACATGGAGCAAACAAAGCTCGTTATCTCCTCTTTTCCACCTCTGCCCCAGTGCCATCCATTCACGCTCCTCCCCTGAGATAACCGATGCCGGTATTTTGTTAACACGAAGACAAATATATACTCAGATATGCTGAGAGGCTATCTCTTATCATACTTCCTGCAGCTCCAGATGTTCACAGGACTGATGCCCACTTGAAGACCCCCAGCCCTTGCGTCCCAACCTACTTTTTTAAAAACATTTTTTGATGTGGATCATTTTTAACGGCTTAGTCAATAAAAGAATTCACCTGCCAATGCAGGAGGCATGGATTTGATTTCTGGGTTGGGAAGATCCCCTGGCGAAGGAAACGGCAACCCACTCCAGCATTCTTGCCTGGGAAATCTTGTGGACAGAGGAGACTGGTGGGCTACAGTTCATGGTGTCGTAAGAGTCGGACACGAGTTAGTGACCGTCACCACCACCACACTCAATCTGTTGCAACACTGCTTCTGTTTAATGTTTTTTTATTTTTTTTTGCCGTGACGCATGCAGGATCTTAGCTCCCCGACCAGGTATCGAACTCACACCTCCTGCATTGGCAGATGGAGTCTTAACCACTGGACCGCCAGGACGTCCCCCAACTTACTTTCTTCATCAGACAGTTCATCATAGATTTCTCTGCAGGTTAGCAGATCTACAATAATGTTAATTTCCTCATGCATAACTATTTCTCGTTTGCATTATTTTACATAGAAGAGAAGAGCTATGCTAGAGTGTGCCCCGTGCGCACTAGAGTGTGCCCCGTGCGCACTAGAGTGTGCCCCGTGCGCACTAGGGATGTTCTGTATAGGCTAGAATATGTTCAGTTTGCTCAGAATCCCATCTCACCTATTTCATCCCCTCCTCTCCCCTCTTCCCTGACCCTTCTGTCCACTCGTTCCTCCTCCAGGGAATTTGTGCAAGCAAGATGATACATACTTTTCTGGGTTTTTCTCCAGATTCATATGACCTTAGTATATATTCATATAACCTTAGTGTATATTCATATACTAAGATAGGTAGATTGAAAACCATTATTTGCTTTACAAAAATGAGATTGTTCTATGCTCTGCACTCATATCTTCATTTTCTCGTGCAATAATGTCTCATCCAAATTCCTTTGTGCTGACCGGCAGAAGGCCAATCCATTCTTCTTCATGGCTGCATAGCACTCTGCGGTGTGGATGAATGTAACATGTGCAGCCATCCCTCTCTCCGTTGACATGCACTTTGTTTCAGATCTTTTTCACCATAAACGATGCTACAATGGACATCATTGTACATAGACCCTGGAGACTTTTAAAAATTGAAGTATAGTTGACTTACAATGTTGTGTTAGTGTGCAATGTACAGCACAGAGTGTATATATATATATATATATCCCTTTTCAGATTTGTGTTGGGGACTTTTACTTTAAGGAAATAGATTCCCAGAAGGATTGCAGGGTTGAGATGTGTGTAGTTTCCATTTTAAGAGATATTACCAGATTCCTTTCCAAAAGACTTTACATTTCCACCAGAAATGTTTCTTCCCAGTCCCAACCAGAAATAGGTGTTATTATACCTTTTAACATTTGACAGTCTAATGACTAGAGTATGTTAGTTCTTTTCATCAGTATTTCCCTGACCACTGGAAAGTCTGAGCGTCTTTGCATATGTTTTGGCTTCTTGTATTTGCTGTTTGACGAGGGGACGCCACCTGCCCACTGGGGGTCTGTGTGTGTGGTGTGGGGTCTCCTCACCAGTTTGTGATTGCTCTTCGCATATTATAGACATCAGCCCTTTTCCTGTCAGAAGCATAGCGAGTGTGTTTTCTACTGTTATTTATTTGTAGATTTGTATTTGGCGTAGCCTGCCATTCAAATGTTTCTGATCTTTGTACTGCTGAAAATGTCTTTTTGAAAACCAACATCTGGGTTTCCCATCTTAGCCGAGAAGGTCTCTCATTCTCAGCCCACATATTGTAGCCTAACTCTTCTCATGGGATTTTTGTTTTTTTACAGCTTTACACTCCGTGGCATAGAGTCTGCTGGCATTCTTTCCAGATGCAGACCGAGTCCCGCCGGCATCATACGGCAACAAACGCTTCTCTCCCCCCCCGTGGAGACGCCACCTCTGCTCACGCCAAGCCCCCGCGCCCCGGGCTGCTCTGGGCTCTGGCGTCTTCTCCTGACCTGACTGGTCCCAGACCAGCGCCGCGGCGACCGGGCTGCAGCGGTCTTGGGGCTGTGTTCTGACGCCCGGGGAGGCAAGCTCTCCATCACTAGCTTTCATTTTACATGCTCTCCACGTTCCGGAGCTTTATTCTTCCCTGTGAGCTCTAAGATATTTGGATCCTACATCGACCTCTGCGTAAAACAACAACCACAAATCTTGGCGAGAATTCTAACTGGAATTGCCCTGAATTTCTGTCTTAATTTTGAGAGATCTGTCGTTTCTAATATCTCTTCCCACTCAAGGACATGATAAATTGATCCATTTTGTTCAGATGGTGATCTAAGCCCTTCAATAAGGTTTCAGTTTTCTTCATATAGGTCCTATGCCTTTAAAAATATAGCTCCATGTCGCCAATAACAAATGGCATCTATTTCTCTTATTTTTAGTGGCCTTTGAAATACTGAAAAATATTAGAAGTGATTCTTTTTATTGAAAATTTGAGATGATAGATTAGCACGAAATCTTAAAAGCAACAATACACAGAGATCCCGTAGACTTTTAGCCAGTTTCTTCAATGGCAACATCACGAAAAACTGTAGTACAGTATCCAAAGCAGGGCATGGACATTGCACAATACGGGCGTCCCCAGTGTTCCTTGCATGTGTGTGTTTAGTTCTACACACTGTTATTACGTGTGCAAATTCACGTATCCACCATCCTGGTCAAGATGGGGGAGGGGAGACACTGAATAACTCATCACCATAAGGAACATTCATTTTATTCTTTCGCAACCTTCCCCACCCATCTCTCTCATTCTTAACCCCTGGCAACAGCTGAACTATAATTTTGTCCTTTCAAAATGGCATGTAAATGGAATTATATAGTTTGTAATATTTGGGGATTGACTTTTCTGCCCTCAGCATAATTCCCTGGAGATCAACCCATGTTGTTTTGCGCGTATTTTTGCGCGTATCAATAGCTGATTCATTTTCGTGGCTGAGTCGTATTCCACAGCACGTATTACCAGTTTATCCAGTCACTCACCTGTTGAAGGGCATCGGGGCTGCTTACAGGTTTTGGCTGTCTGGGATAAGGTTGCTATGGACATTCATACACAGACTTGTGTGACCATGAGTTTTTGTTTCGCTGGGATAGATGCTCCAGAATGCAATTGCTGGGTTGTATGGTAACTGCACGTTTAGTTTTACACGACACCGCCAGCCTGTTTTCCAAAGCTGCTGCACCGCCTTACATTCCCATCGGCAGTGCAGGAGTGGCCCAGCTTCTCTGCGTCCCCGTTCCCATCTGCTGTCGGCACTGATACTTACTTGCACAACGATGTTGAGTGTGCAGTGAAATTTCATCGCAGTTTTAACCTGCATTTCCCTGATGACTAATGAGACTGAACATCTTTTCATGCGCTTGTCTGATACAAATATATCCTCTTTAGTGAAATGCTTGTTCATGTCTCTGCTCAGTTTCTAATTGGTTTGTTTGATTTTCTTTAACTATTGAGTTCCAGCTGCTAGCCCTTCGTCAGATATGTGGTTTTAAAGTAGCTTTCCCTAGCCGATAGTTTGTCTTTTCATCCTCTTCACGTGGGTTTGGGAGAATAAAAGTCTTTAAATTTTGTTGAGGTCCGGTTATTCATTTTTCCTTTCATGATTTATACAACACTTTAGGTGTCATTCATCCTGCTAGCCCTAAGTCGAAAAGTTTTTTTTCTATTTTTTTCCAAAATGCTTCATAATTTTACACTTTACACTTATGTCTGATGCCCACTTGTAGTAATTTTTGTGTAAGATGTGAATTGAGGTCCAGTTATTATTTTTTATACTTGTCCATTTGTTCTAGCAGCATTCACTGCAAAGATCATTCTCCCTCCATGGGGCTGCCTTTGCATTTTTGTCAAGCCTGCCTGGGCATGCGTGCATGCGCCTGTTTCTGGGTTCTCCATTCTAACCCACCCGACTGTGTGCATTTCCCTCTACAAGCCCACAGTCTCTTGGCCACTGTAGCTAGGTTAGAGGCCTTCCCGTCAGGCAGGGTGATTCCTCCCCTTTTCTTCTTCTTTGTCAATATTGTTTAGCTATCTTAGAACCTGTTCCATTTAAATTTTAGAATAAGCTTGTCTATGTCTGAGAAAGTTGCTAGGATTTTCATAGGAACTGCGTTGAAGCTGTAGATGAACTGGGGAGAGTTGAGGTTTTTACTGTTTGATCTTTCAGCCCATGAACACAGGATGTCACACATTTGTTTAGGTCTTCTTTGATTTATTTCATCAACATTTTATAATTTTCAGCGTAGAGATCATGAACACGTTTTGTTAAGTGTATTCCTAAGTATTCTATTTTCCTTGCAGTGATTGTAAATGGCATTTCACTTTGAATTTCTTTTCCACGTGTTCATTGTTAGTATATAAAGATACCCAGGGATCCATGTGTTGATCCTGCTTCTTGTGATTCCGCTGAACTTAGTTCTAGGGTTTGTTTACTGTATTGTCCTTGGGGTTTTCTATGTAGACAATCACGTTGTTGCAAATGGTCTGTGTGTACTCACTCACGTCTGACTCTTTGCAACCCCATGGGCTGTAGCCCACTAGGCTCCCTGTCCTTGGGCTTCTCCAGGCAAGAGTACTGGGGTGGGTGCTATTTTCTCCTTCAGGGGATCTTCCTGACCCAGGGATCAAACCTGAGTCTCCTGCACCACGAGGAAAGCCCTATCTGCAAACAGGGAGAATTTTATTTCTTATTTTCTAGAAGGTATGAGAAACGCTGGGCTGGAAGAAGCACAAGCTGGAATCAAGATTGCCGGGACAAATATCAATAACCTCAGATATGCAGATGACACCACCCTTATGGCAGAAAGTAAAGAGGAGCTAAAAAGCCTCTTGATGAAAGTGAAAGAGGAGAGTGAAAAAGTTGGCTTAAAGCTCAACATTCAGAAAACGAAGATCATGGCATCCGGCCCCATCACTTCATGAGAAATAGATGCGGAAACAGTGAAAACAGTGTCAGACTTTATTTTTTTGGGCTCCAAAATCACTGCAGATGGTGACTGCAGCCATGAAATTAGAAGACGCTTACTCCTTGGAAGAAACGTTATGACCAACCTAGATAGTATATTCAAAACCAGAGACATTACTTTGCCAACTAAGGTCTGTCTAGTCAAGGCTATGGTTTTTCCTGTGGTCATGTATGGATGTGAGATTTGGACTATGAAGAAGGCTAGTGCCGAAGAATTGATGCTTTTGAACTGTGGTGTTGGAGAAGACTCTTGAGAGTCCCTTGGACTGCGAGGAGATCCAACCAGTCCATTCTGGAAGGAGATCAGCCCTGGGTGTTCTTTGGAAGGAATGATGCTAAAGCTGAAACTCCAGTACTTTGGCCACCTCATGCGAAGAGCTGACTCATTGGAAAAGACTCTGATGCTGGGAGGGATTGGAGGCAGGAGGAGAAGGGGACGACCAAGGATGAGATGGCTGGATGGCATCACGGACTCGATGAACATGAATCTGAGTGAACTCTGAGAGATGGTGATGGATAGGGAGGCTGGCGTGCTGCGATTCATGGGGTCGCAAAGAGTCGGACACGAGTGAGCGACTGAACTGAACTGATGCTTTTATTCTTGCCATCGAGCAGCGATTACACTTTCCAGCTCTATGCTAAATAATAATATAATAATAAGTGGTATACTAATAAGTGGACATCCTTGTCTTGTTCCCAGTCTTAAGGAAAATGCATGTGGTCTTTCACCATTGGTATCATTTTAGTGGTAGGGTAGGAGTTTGCAGAGTCTTTGTGAAGTTGAAGTAATTCCTATCTCGATGAGATTTTTTTATCTGTTTGTTTGTTTCTTTGTTTTTTAATCGTGAATGGGTGTTGGATTTTGTCAAATGCCTCTTATTTTTAATTGAGCATCATGATTATATGATTTTTCTTTTTAGTCTGTTGCTGTGCTGACTACCAGAGAAAGCAATGGCCCCCCACTCCAGGACTCTTGCCTGGAAAATCCCATGGACGGGGAGCCTGGTGGGCTGCAGTCCATGGGGTCGCTAAGAGTCGGACACGACTGAGTGACGTCACTTTCATGCACTGGAGAAGGAAATGGCACCCCCACTCCAATGTTCCTTCCTGGACAATCCCAGGGACGCGGGAGCCTAGTGGGCTGCCGTCTACGGGGTCGCACAGAGTCGGACACGACTGAAGCGCCTGAGCAGCAGCAGCAGCGGTGCTGATTACATTGTGGATTTTCAAATGCTGACCCAGTCCTGCAGACCCAGAGTAAACCCCACTTGGTCGTGGTGGATCATTTTTTAGAATACTATGCTGCAAACAGTTTGCTAATATTTTGTTGGAATTTTTGTATCTAAGTTCAGGAGAGGTATTTGTCTGCAGTTTTCGTTTGTTTCACTGTCTTTGTCTGACTTCGTATTAAAGTAATACTGGCTTCATAACACATGAGTTAGGAAGGATTCTGTCTGCTTCTATCTTCTGGAAAAGACCGTAGTATTAATTCCTTTTAAATGTTTGATGAAACTCTCCAGTGAAGCTGAGACTGACTATTTCTTTTAGGGGACTTTTAAATTAGAAATTCAATTTTTTAATGGTTATAGAGTGATTTAGGGGGCTTGCAGGTGGCACTAGAGGTAAGTGCCAATGCAGGAGACATAAAAGAAGCAGGTTCAATCCCTGGGTCAGGAAGATCCCCTGGAGAAGGAAATAACAACCCACTCCAGTATTCTTGCCTGGAGAATCCAGGGACAGAGGAGCCCGGTGGGCTACAGTCTATGAGGTCACACAAAGTTGAACACAACTTAAGCAACTCAGTACACGCACACATAGAATGATTTAGGTTGTTTCATCTTGATTGAATTTTGGTAACTGGAGATTTTAAAGAAATTGATCAATTTCTTTTAAGCTGTCAACCCCTGCTCCTGCCGACTGAGGGGCCCTGGAAGATGGAGTCAGGATTCATCCGGAGTTGGAAGTGGAGGGAATGTGAGAGACACTAAGCTGCCACTTTCCCCCTTGCATCAATGTGAAATTGATGATTTTTTTGACATTCATCCAGATATTCTTTCATGCCAAATGGATAGTGTGCAAATAAGGTCTCCATGAGTCATCCACATGTAAAAACATACTTGGAACTCAAACCCCAAGGAATGTGCTATCGACTTTGTAGAGAGGCCCAGCCCACCAGACGACTTGTGTTCAGGCTCCCCGAGGCCGAGGTTCTACGGAGACAGCAATCATGAGAAACGTTGGACCTGGCATAAAATCGGCACAAGCGGCAGAATGTATGGTTTTAGAACATAATGGTTATCTGATCTCTGTGCAAACCTCAGCATATTTCTTTCTCTCTCTCTCTTTTTTATCCTCTAGAAAGCTATAATTTGACTTTAAGAGCAGTAGTTAGGAGCAAAATGCTAATCAAGTCAGAAACCGGTGCATTACATCCTCTCACCAGTGAAGCATTGTGTGGAGGGAAAACGGCTCGGCCCCGAAGACTGGAAGCACTCTGTCCGTCCCAGGCCTCCTCTGCTGGCCCAGGGGTCTCCCAGGGTGGCTCCCCTTCTTGGCCATGACAAGTCTGCCTCTTCTTCCAGAAATCTTTTTTTTTTTTCTGAGATTACCCTCAAAGGGCTTTACTCCTGCCATTTTTGAAAGCAGACACAAGTCTTCATTTTAGAGGTTTCACTGGTCCATGTTATGGAGAAACAGGGAACTAAAAATAAACAAATGTTGGAAAAGTTACAAAAGTTTAAGAACTTGCCCAAATGTCTCTTAAACATGTGTCCCTAGATTGCAGTGAAATGCCGCTGAGGCTGGGTGGCCTCTCCCAGCGCCTTCCTCTGGCTGTCACGCAGAACGTCGTCAGCGCTAGCCAGGGGCTCCCCCTTCTGTCTCTGTCAGCCTAGGCGATGGCACCCCACTCCAGGACTCTTGCCTGGAAAATCCCATGGATGGAGGAGCCTGCGGGGCTGCAGTCCATGGGGCCACTCAGAGTCGGATAGGACTGAACCACTTCCCTTTTCCCTTTTCACCTTCATGCATTGGAGAAGGAAATGGCACCCCACTCCAGTGCTCTTGCCTGGAGAATCCCGGGGATGGGGGGAGCCTGGTGGGCTGCCGTCTGTGGGGTCGCACAGAGTCGGACACGACTGAAGCAACTCAGCAGCAGCCGCAGTACCCTGGCTATGGCTCCGGCAGACTTCCTTTCCTGCCCCGACCCCCGAGCCTCTCTTCTTTGCTATCAGGCTCTGATATCCTGATGATCTTATTGGAGCAGAATTTGGGCCCCCTAGTAATTCAACCAAATGCCCACATGCATTTGAAGTGGGTCATTTATATCGCCAGAGAAGTTCTGAGTCTATAACCTTCATGCAGGACACGTCGCTTTAGCTTATTCCCTAACAAGTATCACAGATGGAGGGAATTAGGAAGTGTCCTTAGCTTTCAGTAACAATCAGGCTCATGTGTGAAGTCACAGCTCCAAATCCAACTGGGGTAATGCCCGTTGGAGAAGAGGCACAAAGCAAATTCAGAGGGTTACTACAGGTCTGGAAAATAAGACTATGGTAAGAGAGGTAGCAGAGTTCTTCAGCATGGGCACTGTTGACCGTGGGGGTGATTCATTGCAGGCGGTTGTGTGTGTGTGTGCGTGCACGCACCATCTGTGCACTGCAGCAGCACCCTGGCCTCTACCCCCTGGATGCCAGTTGCATTTGCCCTCCAGCTGTGACAACCAAAAAGTCTGCAGACTTTGCCAAATGTCCCATCGCCCGGTTGAGGATGACTAGATGAGAGGGGTTACGGTAGTCCCCAGGGGGAAGAGACAAATCAGGAGTTTGGGATTAACGTGTGCATACAGGAGAGATAAACAAGGACCTAGTATATAGCACAAGGAACTATATTCAACATCCTGTGATAGCCAGTAAGGGAGAAGAATCTGAAAACGACCGACATGTGTGTATATATGCAAGTGGATGTGTCGAGCCGCTCTGCTGCACAGCTGAAGCCAACACAGGCTGTGCATTAACTGCTTGCTGTGCTAAGTCCCTCAGTCGTTTCCAGCTCTTTGCAGCCTCATGGACTGTACCCGCCGGGCTCCTCTCTCCATGGGGATTCTCCAGGCAAGAGTACTGGGATGGGTTGCCATGCCCTCCTCCAGAGGATCTTCCCAACCCAGGGACCAAAACCAGGTCTCCTTCCTGAATTGCAGGCCGATCCTTTGCCATCTGAGTCACATACTTCCATTTAAAAAAACGGTTTTAGGGCCTTCCCTGGAGGTCCAGTGGTTAAGACATAGCCTTCCAATGAAGGGGCTGTGGGTCTGATCCCTGGAGGGGAAGCTGAGACCCCATACGCCTTGGGCAAAAAGAACCAAAACATCAAACAGGAGCGATATTGTAACAAATTCAATAAAGACTTTAAAAATAGCTCACATCAAAATATATCCAAAATTTTTTTTTTAATCATTAAAAAGAGATATTTAGCCCAAAGCGGAGCATTTAATTGTAGGTTCCAAATACATGAAGGACCCTCACACTGATGACTGTCAACAGCTTTCTCTTTCCACTGAGGACAGCAGAATTTCAACCTGAAGGATTTGGATAAAATGTGGTTGATCAATTTCTCGTGAGGCGTGTTATGTACCTCCAGGGGTTACTAACGAGGAATGGAGTTCTGCCCCATCTTCAAGAGGAGGGGAGCCCCGTGTTTTTGCAGTAACTCTGCCGTGGCCATGCATGAGCAGAGGAGCTGGGACAGAGGACTCTCAGCTCCCCTCTGCCATCGTCCTGGGGCCCGGTTCACGGCAGGGGTCACGCAGGGCTCCTGTGCGCCCACCAGCACCAGCCTGCCCATCAAACGGGACTTTGGCAAACAGGCACCGTGAAGACTGTCCTATATCATTTTGATATCACTTAGAAACAGCACAGGAATCCAAAAATTGTCCTTCAGTGTTCTCTTTTGAAGATCCGTCTTCAAGGACTTGGAAGAAGTTTATCAGTTTGAAGTTCCACTGGGTATTATCTTACTCTGAATTATTTATTCACTCTAAGTGGTAAGAACTATTGTTGGTGCTTTTTAAGAACCACAGGATGAGGACGAGGAGTCTGTGTAAAGGAGTCTGACTTCTTAGAAAAGAAGCTGTTAGAAAGAGGAAGGGATGGCGTGATGCCTTTTAAAACTTATTTATATTCCCACCTCATTCCAGCAAGATTCAAGGCTGAATTCTTGATAATGACCGAATTTTTAAGCCCTCAAATCTGCAGTAATACAGATCGTTACACAGCAATGTGTGACAAAGAATTCTTCCAGCGTGTGATCACTGGGGCTTCAATTTCTGGCAGTACAGTAGAGAACAATGGTGTTTTGTCTATTCTGCTACGTGATAATAGCTCATTCATTTAATTATATGAACTAGTCAGATATTTTACTTAGTTTTTAATTATCTTATTTAATTAATTATTTAACTGTTTATTGTGTAATTTTCCATTCAGGAGACTCAGGAATAATTCCAAATGATTTGGTTAGGATTTTTTTCTATTGCACTTTAAAGAAACCCACTACAAGCTGGTATAAGGAGAAAAACAACACAGGGATGGGAAAGAGGATTTGCCAGGTTTCTCGGCTAAGCAGCCCCAGTGTCACGGCAGACGCCAGCTGTGGCTGGACCCTGGGCTAAGAGATGCATTCTTTCATTGTCATGCTCCACGTGCCAAGACGGCAGCACAATGAAAGGAACCTGCTTTCCCAGCAGCTGACCCAGGGCCTGCTGTCCAGGGATGACAGGGCTGAGAGGCTCCCTAGGTCACGAGTCACCCCTGGACTCGAGACTGGAGCCACCCTGGCGCCCAGTCACACAGAGAGGAAGACTAGAGTAAAAAAAAACCCGAACAGAACTGACTGCAGGTGCCGCGAAGGGCGTCAGGCCGCCAGGAACATGTGGCCGTCACACCCGGGCGTGCATTGGAGCGTTTCAGGGAAACTCTGGGTGAGGCCGGCCGCGCTGGGGTGCGTGCTCTAGTGCCTACGCACCTGGTGTGCAGCTCCTGGGATTCCAGCTTTGTTCAGCCGTCGGCGTGGAGTCACAGTGAGCACTGATGCCAACCACCAGGCGGGCTGTTCTGAAGCGTCCAGTCGCGCCTGCGAGGGCCTCTGTGTGTGGAACTAAGAGTATCCCTTCACAGGAGGACTTTGCTTTTCGTTTTGATTTTTAAATTTTTATTTATTCTTAAAATTTTAATGTTATATTGGATCGTATCCCATTAGAGTGTAAGACAAATATCATGTGATATTGCTGATATGCGTGGAATCTAAAAAGTGATGCAGACGAATCGATTTACAAAACAGAGACAGACTCATAGACTTCAAGAACGAATGTCAGGACTTGGTTTTGTAACATCACGGAAACCTTCACCAGCACAGAGGAACTGACGAGGCATGAGGTCTCAGGGCAGCCCAGCCCCGGCCCGGGCGGACGCCCCCCGGGGATTGGACACCGAGGGCTCGCAGCTGGGGGACCCGTGCCCCGTCGCTGAGGGGTCCAGATGCGGCCTGAGGCCCTGTCTGAGCTCACCAGTGTCCTGAGAGCATCCCCTACCGGGGCCCGGCCGGGCGGAGACGCCTCCTTCTCGGCACAGCCGGGCCCCCTCTGTTCTCGCTGCTCTGATGAACTGTGCTGGGCGCTCCCCGTGGGCACCGAACCCCGTGATTCTGGGGTCAGGACTGGCTCCGTCCCCTGTGTCTCCAATCCCGAGACCCTTCCTGGGCCGGGCCGCTGGGCCTGGGGACAAGACCGGGACACACTGTCGCTGTGCTACGGGGTCACACAGCTTCTGTTCAGAGCTGTCGGCAGAGATGCCCAGGCCCGCCCTGCCGCCCTTCATTCCAGAGCAGGGCAGGTTTGACCCCACTGGCTCCCCGGACACTGTGTCTCCCAGCACCCTGCTGGCAGGGGGCGGCCACGTGGCAACGCTCCGGCCCACGAGATGTGAGCAGAAGTGACGCGCGCATAGTCTCACTGCACGCGAGCGGCGTCAGCCACTCTTTTCTAATAGTATGCATGTATTTTTTAATATCTATACTTATTCATTATTATATTTATATAGATAAGCATGTATTATCATTTCAAAGAACAAGCAATGTTTACCCTGAGGAAGACAAGACTTAACAGAGTGATTTCATTTATTCATTTTTTAAAGCCCTTTTTTATTTTGCATCGGGGCATAGCTGATCAACAACGCTGCGATGGTTTCAGGTGAGCGGTGAAGGGACTCAGCCACACATGTGCAAGTGTGCCATCTCCCCCACGTTCCCCTCCCACCCAGGCCGCCCCGCCACGCAACCCTGAGCGAGCTCCCTGTGCTGCACACTAGGTCCTCACTGTTATCCATTTTACATGCAGCAGTGTGCACACGTTCATCCCAAACTCCCTAACTATCCCTTCCCCCAGCAAGCTTAAGTTCATCCTTAAGAGAGTGGTTTCAGAACCATTTTTTAAATATATTAGCATACGTTCTCACTTTCTAACCACTGAAATCACATTTTCAGCTCACTTACAAGGCACCTCGGTGTCTAGGGAAAAGCCCCAACTACTCGCCTGGCCTGCCCCAGCTGCTGATACGGTCTGACCAGAGGGCTGTCCCGGGCACCCCCGGACCCCAGGCAGGAGTCAGGGCCTCTGGAGGGTGAGAACACTGTCCTGGGAGATGCCACGGTGAAACTTCATACCCGCCTGCCGCGCGTGGGATGCGCCAGAGGTTTCCAGCTATTGGAGGCGCTCCCACAGGGAGGACGCGGATGGTCACCTACCCAGGACGCTTGCGAAGGGCCTTTCGGCTTCCTTCCCTCTCCACTTAGACTTCAACTTTCACCTTAATTTGAGAGGTGACCCCAGGGCACAAGGGAGGCTGCCTTCAAACGCCTTTGCTGTTTGGTTTGAAATGTTTGGTCTTTCGAATTCGTGTTCATTCCTATTGAGACAAACAGGAAAAAAAAAAAATTCTAAAGACAAAACAAACAAAAATCCAGAACCTCACCACTGTCACCAGGCCAGCTCCATCCCCTGCTCCTATGTGTCTTCACCAGGCCGGCTCCATCCCCTGCTCCTATCTGTCTTCTGGCATCCGCTCTGAAGAACCAAGAGGGAGAAGACCAGGGAGCTCAGGACACACCTGAAATCCGTGATACTTGATTTCTGAGTTTTCTCTCCTTTTTTTTTTGGTATTATTGCCCCCTTTCCAGGGACTTTTAAAAACTCATCTTCAAGCTTTAAATGCCTCACTGATACCCACCCTTGAGAAACAAGCTCATAATCTCAGCCATCTGAGAATCAGTGACTGATGAGGTTTAAAGGGTGTTAACTCTGGGCAAGAAGATTTAGACTTCCCTGGTGGCTCAGACGGTAAAGCATCTGCTTTATTGACTATGCCAAAGCCTTTGACTGTGTGGATCACAATAAACTGTGGAAAATTCTGAAAGAGATGGGAATACCAGACCACCTGACCTGCCTCTTGAGAAACCTGTATGCAGGTCAGGAAGCAACAGTTAGAACTGGACATGGAACAACAGACTGGTTCCAGATAGGAAAAGGAGTACGCCAAGGCCGTTTATTGTCACGCTGCTTATTTAACTTATATGCAGAGTACATCATGAGAAACGCTGGACTGGAAGAAACACAAGCTGGAATCAAGATTGCTGAGAGAAATATCAATAACCTCAGATGTGCAGATGACACCACCCTTATGGCAGAAAGTGAAGAGGAGCTAAAAGCCTCTTGATGAAAGTGAAAGAGGAGAGTGAAAAAGTTGGCTTAAAGCTCAACATTCAGAAAACGAAGATCATGGCATCCGGTCCCATCACTTGATGGGAAATAGATGGGGAAACAGTGGAAACAGTGTCAGACTTTATTTTTGGGGGCTCCAAAATCACTGCAGATGGTGACTGCAGCCATGAAATTAAAAGACGCTTACTCCTTGGAAGAAAAGTTATGACCAACCTAGATAAAAGATTCAAAACCAGAGACATTACTTTGCCGACTAAGGTCCGTCTAGTCAAGGCTATGGTTTTTCCAGTGGTCGTGTATGGATGTGAGAGTTGGACTGTGAAGAAGGCTGAGCGCCAAAGAATTGATGCTTTTGAACTGTGGTGTTGGAGAAGACTCTTGAGAGTCCCCTGGACTGCGAGGAGATCCAACCAGTCCATTCTGAAGGAGATCAGCCCTGGGTGTTCTTTGGAAGGAATGATGCTAAAGCTGAAACTCCAGTACTTTGGCCACCTCATGAAAAGAGTTGACTCATTGGAAAAGACTCTGATGCTGGGAGGGATTGGGGGCAGGAGGAGAAGGGGACGACAGAGGATGAGATGGCTGGATGGCATCATGGACTCAATGGACGTGAGTCTGAGTGAACTCCAAAAGATAGTGATAAACAGGGAGGCCTGGCGTGCTGTGATTCATGTGGTCTCAAAGAGTCGGACACGACTGAGTGATTGAACTGAACTGACAATGCAGGAGACCTGGGTTCGATCCCTGGGTTGGGAAGATTCTCTGGAGAAGGAAATGGCAATCCACTCCAGGACTATTGCCTGGAAAATCCCATGGACAGAGGAGCCTGGTAGGCTACAGTCCACAGGGTTGCAAAGAGTCGGACGGACACAACTGAATGACTTCACTATATTCCCTATTCACTATAAGAATAGTGAATTTACTATAAGAAGATTTAACTAAAAGGTGCAGCTTTTTAATTACATGATTTTTGCCAAAAAAAAAAAAAAACAAAAACCAGCCAAAGAGAGTGGGTGGGGTTTGTGATCCTATTTTTGCCTGTAGAAGAGTCTTCTTGGCAGTTCTTGAATTTTTTTCTTTTTACAACCAGTTTGTTTAGTTCAAGAGTCAAGAAAGGGTCACACGTTACATTTAATTTATTTGCCTCTTCCACTGGTTCCGTTGGTCTCACTTTCTTTCCCCTGAAATGTATTTGTCATTGCTTTCCTGTAAGTTTTTCCACAATCCGAATTTTGGTAATTGCACACCGCCGGCTGGGGCTGTTTAAGCGCCTCCTCCTCTGTCTCTTATGTCTTCTGGGAATGATGCATCCAGAGGTTCAGCCGACTAAGGTCCCTTTATCCGGCTTGGACACTGTGTCAGTCAGTGGTTTGGTGTGCTTCCACTGGGAAGCACGGGACACATGACTCTGCGATGCTGGGATTGTTCAGACTCCGGGCCCAGCCAGGGTGACTCATACGCTGGGATTGTTCAGAGGCTTTGGGCCTGGCTAGGCTGACTCATACGTGATGAAGTTCTGTCCGTGTCTTCATCTGATGCCTTTTGCAGCAATTGGTGATCTTCACTTACACCCACGATCTCACTGGAGGCTGCAGCCCTATGATGCTCTGGGTCTGCAGGGCCCCTTCACTCTCAGCTGGGCTGTCTCTGCAAAGGGAAACCGGCCCATCAACAAGTGGTTCCCCTCAGGGACAGTTTGTACAGGAAATGCAGAGAGTATTCAGTTCTTTCTTTTTATTTATCACTGACAGAATGATGAGTTGGTTCCTAAAAGGAAAGTATGCCTATTTCTCTCTGCTCACGATAATTCTGAGGCCAGATGTATGGGATTTTCTGTCTTATTAGGCAATTCTGACCCTAACAGCCCAGAGTTAGTGCAGAAAGGTTAGGAGCTCAGTCCCAGAAGGTCCCCAACCTGAGATGCTAGCTGCAAATCCCTGCTGCCTGTACTTCTGAGGAACCAGCTATAAATCGGGGACCCTACAACCCTTTCCTCAGCTTGACCATTTGCACACAGAACTCAGGGAACCACTTACTATCACCCCTTTATTATAAGGGGCTTCCCACGTAGTGCAGTGGCAGAGAATTCAGCTAAGAACGCAGGAGACTCAGGTTTGGTCCCTGGATCAGGACAATCCCCTGGAGAAGGAAATGGCAACCCACTGCAATGTTCTTGCCTGGAGAATCCTGTGGACAGAGGAGCTTGGAGGGCTGCAGTGAACAGGGTCTCAGTTGGACGTGAGCACGTGAGCTGTCATAAAGGACACAACTTGGGAAGAGCCAAAAGGAAGAGGGAGCACAGGCCAGGAACGGGGGCGGGGCGGGGCACCCACGCCACCACACAGAGCTCAGGCGCCCCAGGAACCTGCTGTGTGGGGGCTTTATGGAGGCTCCCTTCCTTGGGCACAACGGGTTAAGTCACTGCCTGTTGGTGATGAAGTCCAGCTCCAGCCCCTCGCCCCGCCCCCTAGGTCAGTGGGCGGGGCTGAGAGGTCTGACCCTCTCTTCCGTCCCAGGCTGGTTTCCCTGACAATCAGCCCGCTCAGTCCCACCCTTAGGGTCTTTTCTAAGTCATGGCATTGACATAAACTCAGATGTGGCTGAAAGAGGCTAGTTATAAACAAGCAAAGATGCCTTGTTTTACCCTAACACTCCAGAAATTCCAAGTGTTTCAGGAGCTCTGTGGCCAGAAGCCGTGGCAGGGACCAAATACCCATTTCTCATTATGTCATAGTTCCCTAGCATCCTCCGTGTTGATCCACAAGTCCTTCTTCTTTTTCTTTTTGTCATCATGAGACCTATCTACACAAAAGATAAACACAAGAGAGGCTAAGAAAAATTATTTATCACATTCAGTTTTCATTTTTTTACATCATAAAGGAGGATCGATTCTACATCCTTCTGTAGGACACATTTCAGCTACTCCTGCGTCTTAGCCATCTCTCGGTGCTCTAACAAAATCCACAGACTGTTGCTCTGCAAACAGAAACTCCGTCCTCGTGGTTCTGGAGGCCGGCGAGCCTAAGGCCATCACAGTGCCGCAACCCGGTGTCTGGGGAGGGCGCGCTCCTGGGCTGCGGGTGGCGCCTTCTCACCATGTCCTCACAGGCCGGAAGGGGTGCGGGAGTTCTGTGGGCTCTTCGACGAGGACTCTAATCCCCCACGAGGGCCCCCGCGTGCCCCCAGCGCCTCCCCCGAAGTCTCACCGCCTAGTGCTGTCATGTTGGGCATCTGCTGGGCAACTGGCATGCTGTCACCCGTTCACCCCCACAGGTGAATGTGCGGAGGACAGAACATTCAGATGCCAGCACATGGTAACTTTTTAAAAGTAATAGAAAGATGAACTAAACACTGATTTTCCACTAACGAGATGACAATTGTAATTAAAGAGATTACAGACATACAAACTGATAGCTGCCTATTCATGAAAAGCAAGTGAGCGAAGACGCATCAGCCATGTTCATGCTGAAGTTTTATTTGACTTAGGAAATGTATTAGTAGCATCTTCACAGTTCTCAAAATTCAATCCCAGTCCTCAAATATTTGTAACGATTCTTCTTGGGAATAATCCCCAAAGCCCACACTGATCTAAAGCCGGTGCCTTCCAGAGAAAGAGGCCGGCCAGACTCGCGGCGCCATCTTTTGTATGACCCACTCTGGCATAAAGCAGATGCTGGAGAAGGGAAAGGCGACCCACTCCAGCATTCCTGCCTGGGAAATTCCATGGACAGAGGATCCTGGCGGGCTTCAGGCCATGGGTCGCAGAGAGTCGGACATGACTGAAGAACTGAACAGCAGCAACTCTCAGCGCAGGGACAGGAGTGTGAAGGCGGAGAATGGGGGGCCAGGAGTCCCCCTCGGTGGTTTTCTTCCCCAGAGAGGGTCTGCGAACGGCTCCTGCGAGCAGCCCTCTCTACTGACTCCCTGCAGGGTAGTCGGGAAAGTAGACCCCTATCCTTCAGGCAGCACCTCGGTAGACGGTTAAATCAATGCAAATCGTTCAAATATTTTGGGTCTGCAGAGGTGTTGGTGACACAAAGGGAAACTCCGGGGTCTTTGCCTTCAAGGCATCTGAGCAGAGCAGGCGCGGCCGACGGGCGCGGCCGGCAGTCTCCGCAGAGGGCTCCAACAGAGCCTGCGGCATTGCTTCCTCCAAAATAGCTATTACCTACTGGCCATGAGTGTCCTTGCCCGGAGGATCCCAGGGACGGCAGAGCCTGGCGGGCTGCCGGCAGAGTCGGGCACGCCTGAAGCGACTGAGCGGCGGCAGCAGCATCCTGAGTGGGCGCGTGTGGCGCGTGTTGGCTCTGCTGGCATCCGCCTCGCCCTGTCCCCGGTCCTGGCTTAAGCCAGGTCTCCAGGGCCCACACACGGCTACAGCCTGGGCTCTTCACACGTGTCTGGACTGTCCCGTCGCAAACACTTTTGACCCTGGTTCGGGCCCAGCCGTGGTCTGCCTGCATTGCCATATAAAGTGAAGAGAAAGTGAAGTCGCTCAGTCGTGTCCGACTCCTTGCGACCCCATGAACTGTAGCCTACCAGGCGCCTTCGTCCGTGGGATTCTCAGGCGAGAGTGCTGGAGTGGGGTGCCATTGCCTTCTCCATATAAGGGCCTTCCCTTTTCCGCCTCAGAATCGGGGGGTCGCCACTGGCCAGTTAACACTGCAAAGATGTAGACATTCACACAAGTGGCCACTGAAAACCAGCACTGGCTTCTAAGTGTTTTTCCCACTTTTTATAAACTCCTGACCCAGCACTGAAATGAAACCGGCCCTTGGCAGAAACTGAAGGCCGCCGCCCGCACTCCCTGCTTCCAGGAGCCTCTGCAGAACGCCTGCTGCCTCCACAGCACTGACTTCACGGATGCAAATCCAAACACGGGCAGAGACCTTAGACTGGAAGTTTTTTGCAAAATTTCATGCAAATATATCTTTGTGCTTCACATAATACTATTTTATAATGCTTTTAGTAATTATATTTTATAATGCTTTCAGCTTTTGGAATTGCCTTTCAATGATCTCTATCAGATTTTGTGATGTGTGCCCCGCCAGTATTAATGTAGTCATTTCTAACTTCATGGTTTCTAAGAAGAAAATCTGATAGTATTAGTTCTTCGTGGATGTTTCTGTTTAAGCAATGTAACCTTTTGACCAAGTATATCTCTTTTAAGCAAGTGTGACTCCACAGTTATTTTCCTTAAGCCCAGTTATCATCTGATACTGACTGATTCACCCACCTGCCAAAAAGAATTAATCAACATATTAACTTATGCTACAATAAAGAGAAAATCTCCAATTCTTCAAAATACTTCTATATAATCTTTCAGACTATTGATAATCTATCTTAACACAGTCATTTTAATTCCCACAGTATATTATTGTCCTGTCAAATTGAAATTTAAGAGCTTTTTTTTGGCAAAACACATTCACTGTTGCTTGTATTTTTCACTGTGAAGGGATTACCCCAAATGCTAACTGGTCATGGAGTCAGGGAAGGATGTGCTGAAGTGGATTAAAGTCTTAAACCCAATTTGTGAAACCACACTGAATGCATTACCGTCCAAACTAAGATCTTAAAGCACAGAGGTTCTTGGGCAGCAGCAAACAACGAAAAGTCAAAAATGCAAAGGCGCTCAGCTGGAACGAATCGCCACACCACAGGAAAAAGAAAGGACGCCGCCAGACTCCATTTGATGGAAAAAGAAAGAGAAAACCATCCCTTCCAGTAGAGGACAATGAGATGCGGGAAACGGTCTGGGAGAAAGGGGCAGTTTCCTCTGCAGCCACTGGTCTTAAATCCATGAACTTCTCTCCTTAATTCTAAGAAGTTACCTCGCAGTGACAAGCCATTTAAACTAATAACTTCCCTTTTCTGACAACTAGAAACACTTGCTCGCAAAAAGATAAAAGCAAAAAAGCTCAGCATCCAGGGAGAGCCGCTCCATTCACTTTAAAAAGCCTTCTGGAGATCCACATACCATACGATGCACCTATTTTGAGTGTATAATTAAGTATTTTAAGATATATGTACTGGGCTGTACATCACCATCGCCACAGTCTACTGCTAGAACATTCCATCACCCCAGAAGGAAACCACCAGCAGCCACTTCCCATGTGCCCCCCCGCCCAACGTCCTGGCAGCCGCTGGCTTGCTTCCCGTCTCTGTGCATATGCTTAGTCCAGGCCTCTCAGATAAGTGGGGTCCTCACATGGGGTCTTCTCTGACCCATGTGTTTCATTAGCTCAGTGTTTCCCAGGCTTTTCCAAATTGCAGCACGTATCAGTACTCAGGTTTTTTTAATTGCTGAATAATATTCCACTGTAACGATAGGCCACATTTTACTTACCCATTTATAATGGACACTGGTCTCCGGGTTCTGTTGGAAATACTGCTCCTCTGAATACCTCTGTGCAAGTTTTTGCTTGAACACCTGTTGTGGAGGCTCTTGGCATCCGAGTGGGGTTTCTGGGTTATGCGGCGACTCTGTGCTTAACTAAATTTTGAGGAACTGCCAGATTATTTTCCAG
Source organism: Nanger dama (assembly GCA_917880005.1). Classification (NCBI taxonomy): domain Eukaryota; kingdom Metazoa; phylum Chordata; class Mammalia; order Artiodactyla; family Bovidae; genus Nanger; species Nanger dama. Next base: position 47,184,153 of record CAKJTW010000013.1, on the reverse strand, counting down.
AATGGCGTGCACCACTTTACATTCCCATCAACAATCTGGGAAGGTTCCAGTTTCTCCATAGTGAAAGTGAAGTTGCTCAGTCGTGTCCGACTCTTTGCGACCCTGTGGACTGTACCCTACCAGGCTCCTCCACCCATGGGATTTTCCAGGCAAGAGTACTGGAGTGGGTTGCCATTTCCTTCTCCAGGGATCTTCCTGACCCAGGGATCGAACCCAGGTCTCTCACATTGCAGGCAGACGCTTTACCGTTTGAGCCACCAGGGAAGCCCAGTAAATACTGGAGTGGGTAGCCTTTCCCTTCTCCAGGGGATCTTCCTGACCCAGGGATCGAACACAGCTCTCCTGCATCGCAAGCAGATTCTCTACCAGCTGAGCCACAAGAACACTTGTTATTTTTTAAATACACTTTCGGCTACACTGTGTAGCATGTGGGATCTTAGTTCCTCCACCAGGGATCAAACCTGTGATCCCTGCATTGGGAGTGAGGAGTTTTAGCCACAGGCCCCAGGATCATGTCAATTTACTTCTTAGACCACCCAGAGGACTTAGAAGGGGAAAAAAAAATTTCCTTTATCCTCGACAACAGCTCAGTACCAGTCTGATTTTTCTAACCATCTAGTGGCATCTTCGTAAGTTAAAGTTTTAGGATGAAATTTTAGATTTGTAATACAGACCTAGTTTTAAGTAGATACCTCCTCCTTTTGTGTCCCAGAAACGTCACCGTCCAGAATCACGTAGTTCTGTGACTAGACTTGTGCCAGGAGTTTGGGCAGAAGAAATAATACAGATGAGTGAGGCCATCAGCTCCACGGGGTGCTCACGGTTGGTAGGAAAATGGTTCCAAAATTATTAACAACAAAGTATTTATCATGCTGTTGTGCATATTAAATTCATTTCTATAGAAGTTTTCCTCTTTCTGCCCTTCTCTGTGGTTGGAATAAAGCAGCTTGGGTGTTGAGCGTGGCCCCTTTCTCCCACCCTCCAGGTCTCGTCAGCCAGAAAGAGCGGGCAACTCTGCTTTCCGCGTATTTCCCTGCGGCTGCAGAACCTTAGCTCCCCAGCCAGGACTGGAAGCGGGGAGCTGGCCCCTGTGCTGGGAGCCCGAGCTCCTGACTGCTGGGCCACCAGGCGGCCCCTCTGTGCAGCGTGACCCCACCGTCTGTGCCCCCGTGGCCACTGCCTGGGTCCGGCCTCCGTCTTCTCCAGTCTGAACTGCTGCCTCTCTTCCCCGCTCAGTCTCATCCCTCCCAGTCTTCTCTGCACCTCACAGGAGTGGGAAGCAAACCACCACTGTATCACTGGCGAGCGCCGTGGAGACGCGGGGCCGCTCGTCACTGCAGATGACTTGGCCTAAGGAGACGACGTCGAGCTTCTTTCAGCTCCTTGGACGTGCCAGACTCTGACTTTGGGCCTTTCCCTTCCTTTCCCTGTTTGAATCGTCCCAGCTTCTCCTGGCCTTTAGACCTCAGTTTAGATGTCGCTTTCTCTGCAAGGCCTTCTCTTTCTCCCGACTGGTCTGCGTGCCCATCTCACACACTCCTGGGACAGTCTGCACTTCCCCCACCACAGCACGTCTACCGCGAGGCAGACACGACGACTTCCTCGCTCACCAGCGGATGCCCGGGCTGGCCATGTGGTAGATGCCATAAATCCCTTGTGTGAGTGAATCAATCTTTAGAGCTTGAAAACCGTGTCACACTCCTTCTCAGGGGCAGTCACTGAAGGCAGAAAGTAGCTCAGTCCAAGCTGTGGTCTGATTCATCAAGATGACACAAGCAAAGAAAAATATCTGTGGCTGCCAAACACTTCCCTGTCTTCACCTTGATGTGTATCTACGGGTTTTCCAAGCCTCCCACATTAAAAGAGTGAGGAGGAGCTATAAACAATAGGAGTGAGAGTGAAGCTCCTTGGCAGGAGAGAATGATAGACACTCAGTCTGGTACGTGTCTCAACAGTGCACGAGAATGCCATATGGGTCAGGGCACAGTCTTGAAGCATTTCCGGTTCTCAGACAAGCTCTGGGCACGGCTGTGCAGGGTGTGCGCATTCCACAAGTCCAGTCTAACTGTTATCCTGTCCCTCCTGCCATAAAGCATCATGTGCAAGAGCCCTGCGTGCGTCATGCCCTCTGATCCCCTCGAAACTGCCACAGGTAAGGCTTTCCACGGCCCCACAATTAAAAGACCGCCCCATAGCCAGGCTGGTGCTGACTCAGAAAGAAGAGTCTCAGTTTAGGTCTGTTAGACTGTGCTCTGGTGACACCAGAGAGGAAATCTGAATCTGAGCTCTCTTACTGAAGAGTCACATGTGAGACCTGAGCGGTCCTGAGGTTGACTTTTAACCCTGAGATGAAGAACTTCATGTTAAAATACTGGGCTTCCTCTACTATGCTCGACTCATATGCAGAAATGATTTAACTCACCAGGCTGCACATTAAGAATGAAGCTTGTTTTTGGAAAAGGAAAAATAAAAAGACTGACTACTTTTCCAAAAGTCATGGTAAGAACAGAACATGGCAAGGGTCCAAAGCTTCTGTGAGGAAACTGATGAGAGTTGGGCAGGGTTATGTAACACATATTAGCTTCAACTATTTCTGAGGTTTCCAAGGGATTACAGAGCTGAGAATGCTTGAAATGATGGTTAGAGCCAGATCCCATGATTTGAAGTGAAAGAGGCGTGGTTTTAGACTCAACGTAAAGATCAGGTGGCGCTAATGGTAAAGAATCCGCCACCAGTGCAGAAGATGCGGGCTGATTCCTGGGAAGATTCCTTGGAGGAGGGCATGACAACCCACTCCAGTGTTCTTGCCTGGAGAATCCCACGGACTGAGGGGCCTGGTGGGCTGTAATCCATGGGGTCGCAAAGAGTCAGACACAACTGAGAGACAAAACAACAGCTGAGAATTAAACATGATGATGTTTCTAAAGCGCTTTGCATAAGGCTGGCTTTAGAGTCTAATCAAATGGCAAGTATGATCAAGCAGAGGTCGCCAACAAAGCACCGGACTTCCTTGTGAGGGGAGGAGTTCACTGCCTCTATCTGCAAGTCCTTTACGGTCGACCAGCCGTGTGCCCTGCAAGAGTGCCTCCTGCCTGGGCATGGAGCATGCGGGGACCAAGACTGGACTCCGGCGAACACATCCAGAGCTAAGACTCTAAGACACGGCAACGCTGAAAGTGCTCTGCACATACTGATTCTAAAGTAAAACGGCTCCCAGATACACAAAGCTAGAACTGCTGGAACCGGGGGAGAGAAATGGACAAGCCCATCATCTGCGGGTGACTGACCTCCTCTGCGATGCGTCAGGGGTGAGAGGCACACTGACGAGGCGGATCTGATCAAGAGCGTTAGTAAGAACGTAGAAAGTCTGAGCTACCAAGCTCGATTTACTTGATATGCATCACTGCACCTGTCTACCCATTGGTGAGATCAGCACTCTTCTTTGGCTTAGAATGTTTCTAGAAACTGACCATGGACTACCTAACAGAGCGAGTCTCAAGGTTCCTTGATTCCATCCACAGTGTAACAAATATAGACATAGAACACATAAATACATCTTCAACTGAAAAGTCTTTAAATAACTGATGGTTTAAAGAAGAAATAATAATGCAGAACTGAGTAAAAGCACTGTATCAGCACTTGTGGGATGCAGAAAAAGCAGTGATTTCAGGAGAACTTATAACCTTAGATGCTTATATTAGAAAAACAGAAAGATTACAGATGAATATACTTAACTCATTTAACTAAAAACAGGATAATCTGAAGATAGTAGTAAGAGAGAGAAATTATATATACCAGTGAAACAGAAAACAAATTTGCAGTATGTATTAACAAGGTCAAAAGGTGATTCTTGAAAAGCATATAATGAAACAAACTTTCTGCTACTGCTGCTAAGTCACTTCAGTCGTGTCCGACTCTGTGGCGACCCCATAGACGGCAGCCCACCAGGCTCCCCCGTCCCTGGGATTCTCCTGGCAAGAACACTCACTGGAGTGGGTTGCCATTTCCTTCTCCAATGCATGAAAGTGAAAAGTGAAAATGAAGTCACTCAGTCATGTCCGACTCTTAGCGACCCCATGGACTGCAGCCCACCAGGCTCCTCCATCCATGGGATTTTTCCAGGCAAGAGTACTGGAGTGGGGTGCCATTGCCTTCTCCAAACTTTCTAGTGAGTAGGAAAAAAATGAAAGATCAAGTTAGTATCAATAAAAAGAGACATAATATTATATATAAAACATTTTTAAAAGATAAAATGAAAAACTTTTTAAAAGTAAAAATTAAACAGTTGAAAACATTAAAAAATATATAACTTAGGAAAACTGACTCAAGAATTCTTAAGAAATGTTGAATAGATCTATGACTATTAAAAACAAAAAAACCTAAAGGTAAAAATCTCCTACTCATACAAAGAACCTCCACACCCAGATCATTTTATAGGGAGTTTCGCCAAACTTTGAGGAGACAGGTTATTTCAGAACTGTAAACATTATTCCAGAGAAAAAAAGAGGGGGAAAAAGGAAATATTCCCCAGCTTACTCTTTGGTGCCTGTAAAATCAGGGACAATGTAAGAAAGGAAAATTACAAATCAATCTTACTCATAAACATCTTAAATAAGATATCAGCTAAAAGATAATATACGTTTTATGGCTAAATTAGGTTTACTGCAAGAAAACAAAGGTTTTTAACATTGGAAACACCTATAAATATATTCTTAATACTGACAGATAAGGAGGCAGTGTTTTTGCCGGCTTCAACAGATTAAGAAAGAAAACAAAGCATGTGATAAAATCTAATACCCACTCATGAGGAAATTTTTAGCAAATTCAGAATGAAAGAGAACTTTCTTAACTTGGTACAGGGTACTTGAAGAAGCCTGAAAAATACATGATTCCCAACAGGGAAACATGTGGACAAAGGTATTTTAAAATCAGGAACTAGACAAGAATGTCTGCTGTCATCACAAATATTCAACGCTGTACTGGAGACTGTAGCCACCATGATAAGGTAAGAGAGAGACAAGCAAATGGAAAACAAAGCCGTCATCCCTTAACTGGGGGCCTCTGCCTCCTGCGCAGCACAGGCAGCTCCTGCGCAGCACAGGCAGCTCCTGCGCAGCACAGGCAGCTCCTGCGCAGCACAGGCAGCTCCTGCGCAGCACAGGCAGCTCCTGCGCAGCACAGGCAGCTCCTGCGCAGCACAGGCAGCTCCTGCGCAGCACAGGCAGCTCCTGCGCAGCACAGGCAGCTCCTGCGCAGCACAGGCAGCTCCTGCGCAGCACAGGCAGCTCCTGCGCAGCACAGGCAGCTCCGCTCGGCGTCCAGCGGCAGCCTGGGCGGGGCGGGGCTCGCGGGAGAGTGGGTGTGCGCACGCGCATGGCTGCACGCCTGCGCCTCTGCCGGGAACTACCACAGCGGTAACACTATACTGGGCTATACTCCACTACAAAATAAAAGCTTTAAAAAATGTGACCCTTTAAATAGAAAACTCTATTTGACTTATATGCAGAGTACATCATGTGAAATGCAGGGATGAATCACAAGCTGGAATCAAGATCGCTGGGAGAAACACCAACAACCTCAGATATTCAGGTAATACCACTTTAATGGCAGAAAATGAAGAAGAACTAAAGAGCCTCTTGATGACGGTGAAAGAGAGTGAAAAAGCTGGCTTAAAACTCAACATTCAAAAAACTAAGATCATGGCACCCGGTCCCATCACTTCATGGCAAATAGACGGGGAAAATGTGGCAAACAGTGTCAGATTGCATTTCCTTGAGCTCCAAAATCAATGTGGACGGTGAGTGTAGCCACAAAATTAAGACACTTGCTTCTTGGAAGAATAGCTATGACAAACCTAGACAGTATAGTAAAAAGCAGAGACATCAGTTTGCCAACCAAGATCCATATAGTCAAAGCTATGGTTTTTCCAGTAGTCATGTATGGATCTAAGAATTGACCATAAGAAAAGCTGAGCACCAAAGAATTGATGCTTTTGAACCATGGTGTTGGAGAAGACTGTTGAGAGCCCTTTGGACAGTAAGGAGATCAAACCATCTCAGTCCTAAAGGAAATCAACCCTGAATGTTCAATGGAAGGACTAACGCTGATGCTGAAGCTGATGCGAAGAGTCAACTCTTGGGGAAAGACCCTGATGCTGGGAAAAACAGGGCAGAAGGGGGTGACAGAGGATGAGGTGGATGGAGGGCATCACCAACTCCATGGACATGAAGTTGAGCAAACTCTGGGAGATAGTGAAGGGCAGGAAAGCCTAGCGTGCTACAGTCCATGGGGTCCCAAAGAGTCAGACAGACTTAGCTACTGAACAACACGACCATGGGAACACACTACCAACGCTTCCCTTTCAGGACTATGGAAGAGATCCATGGGAGGGAGGGGCCTTACACGCAAGTTTCATTAGCTTCACGGTCAGTCTGCCTCCAGTAACAAAACAGTGAAGACAAGTGTCCACAGAAAAATGGGTAAATAGGACATAAACTACTTCACAGAATCAACATTACAGCAGCGAAAATAAAATGATCTGCTTCCTTACACTCGACAACTTGGAAGGATCAGAAAAACGTTCCGTGATAAAGCAAATCCCACAAGGCTATGTGTTATCTTTATTAAGCTCAAAAAGAGAAAAATGAAAACAGAGCGTTTGGGAATGCCTCCAGCTATGATAAAACGACTAAGAATGGCGAAGAGAGACCAAGTTCAGGACAGTGGTGGTCGAGCGAAGAAGCAGGGGTAGGATTCGGAAGGTGCAGGCTTATGTACTCAGTACGGATAACCTCACGGAGTAACGGACTTCTGTTTCGTTGGTGTGCCTTCAGACTTAGTGTGATTTCACTGCATCGGGTATCAGCCTGCAAGAGCTCAAGTCCTGGAGTTCTGCGCCCTCCTTCCTGCCCCCTACCTTTGCCTTTAATTTACTGCCAGCGGCTCGGGGACCAGCTGCAGAGAAGTGCGACTCCAGGGGACCAACCCAGCACCGGACCGCGCGCCTGTCCTCGGCGTCGGGGTCGCGCGTGGGAAAGACCCAGAGTATCCACACGCAGACTAAAGCTGCTCCGTTAATTACCGTTATTCGCCGGCTGGAAGCACATCGCAGCTCTGGGCGCGCCGGGCGCCGCCCTCCCCGACACCCCCCCGCCCCCCGCCTCCCAGGGTGCGGGCTCCCCGCCCCCGCCCCACTCCTGGCGCCCGGACTCTTTCCCTCCCGCCCCGCCCACCCGATGACGCGAATTCTTCCACGATGCCCGTGCCTGCCCCTCTCCTCGGAACCTGCGCGTTCCAGCGCGGCTCAGGGACTTCTCGCCGGCTGGGCAGCCGCCCGGCCCCGCCCCTCCCTGGCCGCTCCCAGCCGGGCCCGCCCCTCCCTGGCCGCTCCCAGCCGGGCCCCGCCCCCGCGCTGGCCCCGCCCCCCGCGCCGCGGCGCCTCCCAAAACCTGGAGACGCGGATCCCGCCCTCCACGCCGTCCCCACGCAGCAGGGTGGCCGCACGCTGCGGGCTCGTCGGCCGGAAGCCCGGCCCAGTGTCTCAAGGGGAGCCGCCCCGAGCGGGAGCTGACACGGCCGCCGTCCGCGCGGGTGAGCGTGGCCCCCGGCCCCGCGGCTTCGGCCTGCCTCCCGTCCTGCTCCTCTCGTGCGCGCCGCGGGCTCCGGGCCGCGGCGGCGGCGGCGGGCTGGGCCTTGCGCGGTCGCCTCCCCTGCGCCGCCGTCCCCGCCCCCACCACTCTTGCGGGCGGCGCCGTGACGTCACGCGCCTCTGCGTGCGTGGCCGCCGGGGGCCGCCGTCGGAGGAGCGGGAGCGGCGACGTCGGTGGGGGAGGAGAAGGGCGCCGATCCGGGTCGCGGATTGGCGGCCGCGCTCGCGCCGCCTCTTTCCGCTTGCGGGAAGGTTGTTCCGAGCTCTCCCCGCTCGCGCGCAGCCGCGCCTTCCTCACCCGCCCCCTCGACTAGACCCTCACTTGCTTTTCTGTTGGAATTTTTCCGGAAAAATGGAACCTGGCAATGTATCCTAAGAATTTTGGGGGAGGGGAATGTTTCTCAGCAAATTTACAGCCCCCAAATTAGGTTAAATTCCTGTTCCCCAATTGCTGTCATTTTGCAAAACCCAGTTTCTGTTGCAAATGGGAAGAGCTGTAGTTGGGAGCTTGCACGCACCGGAAGGTGTGCGCTCCGAGTCCCTTGGCCCCCAGGTGCTGAGTCCCCAGTGAGACCTGAACTTGCAGCACAAGTCACAACGGAACATGCGTGTGCCCTTGGGACGACGCTGGGACCTAGTAACCTCTAGGCACGTGCTACTGTTGATGCTTGCGCTTTTATAAAGACTCCAGTTGCGAAGTAGCCCTCTTCTTGTATTTTCTGTGTGGGCGTGTAACAGAAAGGTATACTCCAGAATTTATGTGATGTCTGGTTATGTCCGAGTGCAAGGCAGCCACTGACAGAGGTCAGTGGTGCGAATCCGTGTGCATCGTGGAGCCAGGACTGTCTTCACCAGGGGACTTGGAGGGTGGGAGGGAAGCCTGAGGTCAGCACTGTCTTCTCTGTTCTTTGGAGGCATAGCCCAGGACGTGATGACTTTAGGGTTCTTTATCCGTCACTTTAATGAGGTTAAAGTAAATCAGGGTATAATTTCCTCTGCAGAGTATTGAAGGATGTTCGTTCCAAGATCCCTGAAAATCAAGCGGAACGCTAACGATGACAGTGGAAGTTGTGTAGCCAAGAAAGTCAAACCCGAGGCAGAAGACCGGGGGCTGGATGCAGGTGGGGGTGGTCTCGCTGATGCTTCGGGCACCAAAGGGCATGCCGCAGCGGCCCACCAGGGGGCCCAACCGCGCCCTATCCCCGGGCCTACTGGCCCGGTGTCCGAAGGACTCTGCCCGACTCCGAGCCAGGAACACAGGCTGGCGATCTCCCGAAGAGCCGGTGAAGTCCTTCTCCAAAACCCAGCGGCAGGCCGAGCCCGGGAGCCGGTGTGCGTGGTGTGCGGGCGGTGCGGCCGAGTACGTGTGCGACGAGACGGACGAAGACGTGTGCAGCCTGGAGTGTAAGCGAAGCACCTGCTGCGGGTGAGGGGCGCGGAAGCGGCGTCCCAGCCGAGCCGTCCCCCAGAAAGCGGGCTCCGAGCCGGCGGCCCCGGGCCCTGCCCCCTACGTCTACACCGAGCACGCCTTCGTCGCGCACCTTCGGGAGGACCAGATTGAGAACCTCAGGCGGCAGCTGGGGATCACGGTCCGAGGCCGAGGCGTCCCCAGGCCCATCGTGGACTTCGAGCACTGCGGGTTCCCGAGACCCTAAACCGCAACCTGAAGGCCTCCGGGTGCGAGGTGCCCACTCCCGTCCAGATGCAGATGATTCCCGTGGGCCTGCTGGGCAGAGACGTGCTGGCCAGCGCGGACACCGGCTCCGGGAAAACGGCCGCCTTCCTGCTTCCGGTCATCGTGCGAGCTCTGTCTCAGGTGAGTTAGAGCTCACCTGTGTGAGCTCAAACAGGTGAGGGGTTTATCCTGCGTCAGCTTCAAGCTTGTTAAAAAACTGGAACTGAAACTGAGTACCTAGACCGTTAGTAACTGGGACTCACTGAAGGTCTGAAAAAAAGAAATCACTTCCAAAATGGTTTCTTTTTAACAAATTTTCTATTTAAGGAACCTGCATGCTTTGGCTTTGGGGGAAGTCCTGCTGGCCAGATGAGCTGTGATTCTGGTGTCAGTCTAGCATCCTTTGAGTTTGTCTTGAAATACCTGATACCAAACTCAGAAGACTATTGTGCAGTTTCAGCGTATATCATTAAGGGTGATCTGTGTTTCACCTTAAAAGTGATACCGCCTTGCCTTTCTCGCTAGTTTATACGCATTCCCGCACATAATGAGACTAAAAGACATTCTGAGTGATTATTCACCAAGTACTGGTGAGTTTGTGAGGTTTGAAGTATGGCAAGAGGGAAAGGAGTGAGAAATAACAGGTGAAGGAAGAAGAGAGAAAGGAAATTTCAGAAAACTAAACAGTAGTAGAAGATAATGTGAGGAAAAAATAAAAAGAAGGACTAGATGGTCAAGATATAGATGAAAATCCAGAACTTTGGGTTGGCCAAAATGTTTTGAGTTTTTCTGTAACATCTTATGGGAAAACATAGATGAATTTTTTGGCCAGCCCAACAGAATGTTTGTCCACTGTGAGGCTTTTGGGCAAAGACCGAAGTGGATCTACAGGCACTAAGGGGAAGCCAGCAGGCCTCTCGCCCTTGGAGGAGGTGGCCCGAGATCACACAGTCCAGCTGACAGGGAGCCAAGCGGCCGCGTTGCCACCTTGGTTATCGCAGGCGCCGCTCCCTGGCCCCCATTTTGATGTTTCTTTGTGCACCCATGTTCTGTGGGAGATGGGTGTAGTCTCTGAGGGTTTTGAAGGAGCACTCTGCAGGGAGCAGGAGGCGGTTGGGCTGGTGGGATCTCTTTCCGAGGGGAGGTGCTCCTGGGATTGCCTCGCACACTGAAGTCCGCAGCAGCGGCAGCTCATTGTGGGTGTGTTTCCATCTTTGCAGAGCAAATCGCCGTCGGGGCTGGTCCTCACGCCCACGCGGGACCTGGCCATCCAGATCGAGCGGCAGGCTAAGGAGCTGATGAGCGGCCTGCCCTGCCTGAGGACCGCGCTCCTGGTGGGGGCCTGCCCGTGCCCCCCCAGCGGCACCGCCTGCGCCAGCGCATTCAGGTGGGCCCTCTGGACAGGGCGCCTTTGCAGGGAAAGGCGTGCAGGAACCAGGGCTTTTCTCCCCAGGAGGAGCTTTAGAGCCTGGCTTTAGGTAGCCTCCAAACTCCTGCTCTGTGAGCCTTGATTTTCAGGTTGGGCTGTGTGTGACAAAGGACAGGAGCACAGCTGACCGCTGTCCGAAGGTCTCACATCCTTTTATCTCCTTCAGTCCCTGAACTTGCTCTTGGAGGTGGGTGGGCATATCCCCTCTCCCCCAGCTGCGAAGATGCATCTCTGAAAGATGGGCTGCATCTCAGGATCGTGGCTGGTACACATCAGAGAGTGATTCCTACAAACAAGGACATCATCCTTCATAATCACAGTCCAGTGACAGACTCAGGAAATTCCCGCCTCCTGGCTGGAATTCATCAGGCGTGAGCGTGCCTGAAGCCCCCCAGGTTCCAGTGGCCGTCCCGTCGGCTTCTTTTCATAAGGTTCAGTCATTCGTTGCCCGCAGCTGTCGTGCCTCTCTCGGCATCTTCAGTTTGGAACCTAGCATTCTTTTTCTCTTCTAATCTTGACATTTTTAAGGATTACAAGGCCTTTGAAGAACAGCCCTCAACTGATGAGACTGGTGTTCTGTGTGTCTGACAGGAACATCATGGGAGAGGTGGTGTGCTCTTCTCATTACATCCTTGTACGTGGCACTCAGCTTCAATTTGTCCTTTTCACTAATGCTTTCATCTGTCAAGTCACAGTAGTTTGTACCTTTCATATTGAATAAGTGTCTTAGGAGGAGTACTTTCAGTTGGTAAATTTTTTGAGCTTCGCCAGGCTCCCCACTTATTTATTCTTTTACATGGGCTGATGGTTCCTTTTTATTGATAGGATTATTATTTGGGTGGCTCACGGAGGTACCCTAAGTCGGCTTCTGTGTCCTTTGATCATATCCCTGTCCTTGTTTGAGTCCTTTCTTTCTTTGCTGCCTGAAAAACATGGCATGTCCTGAACTCATCCTTTCTTTGCCTCTGCCCCGGACTCTGCATGGAGCCCGGCTCCTTTGTGTAGAGAGTGGCGTTCGGAAACTGAGACCTGGGCTCTCCTTGGGCTCCTTGCTCTTGAGCCGTCATTGCTCGGGAACCTCGAGACCATGAGTGCCTGCTGGTAGTTCCAGTTCTCGTTTGTCACCAGGCTCCTTGTGTGCTCTGTGTTTCCATGTTTAGCCCTCTGACCATGAGAAGCCTGCCCTTACCCATCACGTGTTGTCCTCTGCCTGGCCCCCTCCACATCCCCCCGTCCTCCACCTCAGCAGTGCCTTCCTCCTTGGGCGCTGCACGGCCTCACCACCCACTCTATCCGGCCTCCTCCTCCCTGCCCACACCGTGTCAGGCCTCGTGGACATACACCCTCTGGAAGGAAAAGTAACAGCTGTCTGTCTGCTCAGCAAAGCTCTTTCAAGAGTAAGGGCAAGGCGAAGACCTACTCAGATAAACAGAACTGGGAGGGTATTGCCAGTGGGCCGTCCGCAGGGACTTGCTAAGGAGGCCATCCTGCAGATAAAGAAGGTTCCAGAGAGGAAGGCAGGGGCAGAAGGAAGCAGGAACAGAGGCAGCAGTGGGCGTGTGGGCAGAGTAAACGCACACAGGCTGATGATCAGTGACCAGGAGCAAGCGTGGTGTTTAGAACACAGGGTGGACACCGTCCAGCAGCAGCGTGTAGCTCAGGCAAGATGGGATCGCGGCAACGAACCACCCGCCACGCTTCGAGAACAAGCTGAAAGTGTCCATTAACTTTATGTTAAGACACTTACTCCTTGGAAGGAAAGTTATGACCAACCTAGATAGCATATTGAAAAGCAGAGACATTACTTTGCCAACAAAGGTCCGTCTAGTCAGGGCGATGGTTTTTCCAGTGGTCATGTATGGATGTGAGAGTTGGACTGTGAGCGTCGAAGAATTGATGCTTTTGAACTGTGGTGTTGGAGAAGACTCTTGAGAGCCCCTTGGACTGCAAGGAGATCAGCCCTGGGATTTCTTTGGAAGGAATGATTCTAAAGCTGAAACTCCAATACTTTGGCCACCTCATGCAAAGAGTTGACTCACTGGAAAAGACTCTGATGCTAGAGGGATTAGGGGCAGGAGGAGAAGGGGACGACAGGATGAGATGGCTGGATGGCATCACCGACTTGATGGATGTGAATTTGAGTGAACTCTGGGAGTTGGTGATGGACAGGGAGCCCTGGTGTGCTGCGATTCATGGGGTCGCAGAGAGTCAGACATGACTGAGCGACTGAACTGAACTGAACTGATAGATGTACTGGCATTCTAGGGGAAGCACTCAAAGAATGAAAAAAAGAAGTTCATAACTTCCAAATCATCAGAGGGGAAAATGGAAGAAAAGGAGTGAAGTCACGTCAACATAATTAAAATCGACTTGATGTTCGTGGGCATGTAAAGGACACACAAGCCAAGCCAAGCCCTGTGTGCCGGGGTTACAGGCCTTTTATCACGAACAGCAGGGTTAGCACTGCGTGGTGTGGACTGGAAAAGTGGGTACAGCCGAGTGTCTGAGGTTATTTGCAACTCCACCAGGCTCACCCCGGCCCTCCTTGTTTAATCCTCACAGTGGCTTTCAGTGTTTGCATCTTAGGATGGATGTGACGGCAGATTCAGGCTGTTTGTAATGCCCGAGCCGCCACTCCTGCTGGAGATCGACTGAAGAGCCCCTGCTTTCTTAATATTTATGTGAAGCTTTTATTTATTTATTTATTTGGCTGTGCTGGGCGTTGGTTGTGACATGTGGCTCTCGAGTCGCAGCACGTGGACCCTTAGTTCACCATGTGGGGTCTGGCTTCCTGACGACAGATTGAATTTGGGTTCCTGGCACTTGGGAGCATGGAGTCTTAGCCACCAGACCATCGGGGAATTCCAGAAACCCCTACGTGGACCACAACTTCAGCTAATATAATACTAAACTGCTAAGAGCCTTGATGGAGAAGGCAATGGCACCCCACTCCAGTACTCTTGCCTGGAAAATCCCATGGATGGAGGAGCCTAGGGGTCTACAGTCCATGGTGTTACTAAGAGTCGGACACGACTGAGTGACTTCACTTTCACTTTTCTCTTTCCTGCGTTGGAGAAGGAAATGGCAGCCCACTCCAGGGTTCTTGCCTGGAGAATCCCTGGAACGGGGGAGCCTGGTGGGCTTCCATCTATGGGGTCGCACAGAGTTGGACACGACTGAAGCGACTCAGCAGCAGCAGCAAGAGCCTTGAGCGACCTTAGAATTCACTATCACCAGCCTCATAATTTGAAAGTGAAGTGGCAGGCCCAGAGAGGGCAAGGAGGGTGCCCTTGTTCATGGAGCCAAATCGGGGTCAGCATGTCTGAGGTCCCCCAGTCCTGCCCCTGCCGCACCTTGGCCCCAGCCACGTGTCCTCCCCTTTGCCTTCACCTCCCTGCTCCCCAGCCTCACTGCCACGACGCCCTCACCTCCCACTGGCCGACCCGGCGTGCTCACGCCCGCTCCGCCAGTGGGTGCCAGCTCGTGTCTGAGCCAGGGCCGGTACGTCCCTCCGTTTGCAGCCTGTCCTGATCACGTGAGCACATGTTTGTTCTGTCTCTCCCTTTGTGTTGTGGCTTTGTTTCGAGCCGGGCGATTCACCCATTGTTGAGTTCTGAGGCCTTGCACGGGGTCTGGCATGCCTCAGGCACTCAGCAAGTGTAGAATAAGGCAGTAAATGAATAAGCGGATGTCGTCCGACTCTCTTAATTTGCCTTTTTCTTTTATTCAGGTTATCATAGCAACTCCTGGGCGACTCCTGGATATAATAAAGCAGAAATCTGTAGAACTCGGCAGTGTGAAAATTGTAGTAGTGGATGAAGTAAGTGGTGGTGTTTAAAGCCATAATTTTATAGGAGTTATGAAAAGCACATTATGTAATTGCATTGTGTACTCAACCAATTTCTCCCCCAAAGGAAAACAATTCAGGGATTTTTTTTTTTTTTTGGTGGTAGTGGTTCTTAAGCTAGTTCTCGGTGTCGGTTCGGTTTAGTCACTCAGCCGTGGCTGACTCTTTTGGACCCCGTGGACTGCAGCACGCCAGGCTCCCTGTCCATCACCAACTCCTGCAGTCCTTGCAGAGACTGAGGCTAAACTGAAATTAAGCCACTGTCTTTTCTTAATTGGGCTTGCTCATAGGCTGATGAGGTATACTGTATCTCAGTGATAAGTTTTCTAAACATGCTGTCTGCCGTTTATCTACAAAAAGGAGGCATTGGTGCAAGTCACGATTGGCAGGAATTTTGGGAGTAGCTAACGATGCATAGGAGGAGGAGCTTTTAAATTTTTTCTACGTGGGTTAAACGTGTTGTTATTTGCTATTATTCCACTGTGTGGACAAGTGTGAGAACACAAAACCACGTGCTCGCCAGAGGGGCAGGGCCGCCTGCCTGCGTGCTTGTCCCCTGGCAGCGACGGGGCAGAGCCCTTGGGTTCCCCAGCGTGATCAGAAAATGTGGGGTGCTCGGTGTTGACCTGTGACAGCAGCCTGCCTGCCTGCCTCCGTGGCCCCAGTAATTAGCACAGCAGACGTGGGTTTGGAGCCCACGTCCCATCTCCTCAGCACTGTGGGGCCCCTGCGTCACGCGCCTCAGGTTTTGTATAAACAGGGCCTACCAGTGCCCGTCTCACTAGAGTCCTCCCCGAGACGCGCCTGGCGTCTAGGGAGTGCCCAGCACACAGGGACAGTCGGCCACCCTTGGCGACGAGTTAAGGCTTACTGAGTGGGTAGGTGAGTGTTTCGCCGGGGCACCCTCAGGAGTGAAGTCAGGTTGTCTGGGAGCGAGGGCTTCCATGCAGGTGACACCGAGGACGGCTCCCAGAAGACAAGACCAGGTTTGGACTTAGTTCGGGACGCCCACGTCCACCTCTTCCTCCATCTGCGCCCCCACTTACTCTGGGCCGGAGCTCTGTCTCACCGGGGCTCTGCCACTTTCAGGGTGGCCTTGTGTTCATCGTGAGCAGTTCTAGTACTCGGAGCACCTTAAATTTAGGTAGGACTTTTAATTCTAAGAGCTTTTAAAAGTACGTATTCCCACACTTTTCACTCCATTAACACCCCTTCAGGGTATGTAGGAAGTAGACTCAAGTGGAAACTGAGGTGTGGAAAGAATAAGATTTTCCCAAGTTCTGGTTGATAATGGTTTCCAAAAATGCAGTGTAGGTGGGAACCGGTCATGAATATTGTGTATGTGTGGGTGGGTGTGTAAATGAAACAGAACTTTCATGAAGCAATGCTTAGCCTTGCAACAAGTGATTTTCCTATTCCTGTACTTTTTATTCTGCTCTGTTTTATGGCTTTGAAACAGTGCGATCTATGGCCCATTTCACAGTTTGAAGAGCAGTTGTATTCTGTGAGTTATCCGTGTATTAAATGCATTAAAGACAAGTTGGAAATAGGAAAAACACCTATATTCCCATTGAAATAACCAAATATCACCATGGAGATCTTACTTCTTTTTCATTTCCTTCTGGCCTTGAGAATCCAGACTTTATTCTGTACACACTGGGAAACTTTAAGGGTTCTAAGCCTGCATGTATTATATAATCAGGCTCATGTTCTTGACATGGAGAATGGCCTTTAAGCAAGAAGGCTGGTTCCCAGGCACTGGGGGTTGTTGAGGCAGGGTGGTGGCTGTAGGGAGGGGAGGAGATGGGAGGTAAGGGAGGTGGTGGGTGTCAGGTCAGGGGTGATGGGTGAGTTATTTTTTATACTTTGTTTACCAGATTTTCTGCAGTGCACTTGTTAGTATTAAAAAAAAAAAAGATCATGGTACTAATTGCATCTTACAGAGTCAGATGAAGACTAATGAGTGGCTGTAGAATTTGGGACCCAGGGAGTGATTGATGACCCAGAGAAGCTGCTGAGAGGGAGGGCGGTGAGCCCTGGACTGGACAGCTGGGGTAGGGGAGGAGACGGAAGAAAGGTGACTGGGGGCTGGGCAACCCCTGCAGGAAGCTTAGGCGAGAAGAGAAATGGAAGGAGTCTGTTTCCCGTCTTATTTTTTTCTGGACCAGGAAAAGCGAGGCCATCTGCTGAGATGAGTGGGTCTCAGCCGGGTTGCTGAGGAGCGGGGGAGTGTTTGCACGTGCCCTGCGGGTGCATTTTCTCTCTGTCTCACAGTTAATAGAAGCACTGAGAAGGACCACGCTGGTACTTTATACGGGCTTCCCCAGCGATGCCTGTAAAGAATCTGCCTGCCAGTGCAGGAGACGCGAGAGACCAGAGCTCGCTCCCTGGGTCGGGAAGATCCCCTGCAGCAGGAAATGGCAGCCGACCCCGTATTCTTTCCTGGGAGATCCCACGGGCAGCAGGCTGCATGCAGGGTCACAGAAGAGCTGGACGTGACTGAGTGTGCACACACACCTTATATACTTTTACTCATTGATTCTCGTCACATTTCTGGGAGGTAGTTACTGTTATAATTTCACCTGTAAGAGGAAAAACTGAAGCTTAAAGCTATTAATTAACTTGCTTGAGGTGATGCAGAGCCAGGATCAAACCCAGACCATCATGATTACTTCAGATTTTTAAGTGTTACAGAGTGAGAGATATTAAAACAAGTCATCAAGCTTCGGTCTAACTGACAGCACATTAATGGACACCAAAATGATTAAATGTCTTATTTTCAAAAATTATAGACACCAAGGTTATATTTGAAAATCAAGATAGCTTTAATCTTTTGTTATTTTAAAATTAAAAACTTAAACATTTTTTCCTATTTTTTAGCAGTACATTCATTGTTATCGAAAAACCAGCAATGCAAAGGTTTATATACAGAAGTGAAAGCCTCCAAATTAAATGTTTTAATTTATTTAAAATCATGTTTTATTATAAATAATGTTCGTGGTAAAAAAAAAAAAAGAGTCAAACTTTGCAAAAAAGCTATAAAATGAATTAAATTGTACCCCTAACACCAGCTCGGGCTTCCCTGATAGCTCAGCTGGTAAAGAATCTACCTGCAATGCAGGAGACCCAGGTTCGATTCTTGGGTCTGGACAATCCGCTGGAGAAGGGAGAGGCGACCCACTCCAGTATTCTTGGGCTTTCCTTGTGGCTCAGCTGGTAAAGAATTCGTCTGCAATGTGGGAGACCTGGGTTCGATCTCTGGGTTGGGAAGATGCCCTGGAGAAGGGAAAGGCGACCGACTCCAGTATTGAGGCCTGGAGAATTCCATGAACTGTATTCCGGTCACAAAGAGTCGGACACGACTGAGTGACTTTCACTTTCGCAACCCCAGCTCGTAAATCTTGCCCCAGAGTTGCCAGGTAAATTTCCCGAGGTTGTATACAAATGGGCTCACATTACGCAGTGTTCTGCCTGTATTTTCCTTCTTTCCTTCTGGCAGTGACTCCTTGTCATTTAATAAAGAGCTCTCTGGTGGTTTTTCATGGTAGCATAACACTGTATTGTATGGATTTACCATAATTTATTTACCAGATCCTCTACTGATGCATGCCTGAAGTCTGCCTTTTTTGGCCACTATTAATGACACCACAATAAAAGTCTTTGTGGGGACTTCTCTGGTGGTGGAGTGGTTGGGAGTGTGCCTTCCAGTGCAGGGGACGCAGCCTCCATCCCGGGCCAGGGAAATGAGATCCCACCTGCTGAGGGAGTTGAGCCCGTGTGTCTCAACTAGAGAGCCCAAGGGTCACAATTAAAACATGATGCAGCCAAAAATGAATTTTAGAAATCTTTGTATATCACTGTAAACATAGTCATACAAGTTTGATATAAATGTGCATTTCCACGCAGTTAATCCTGTGTCTTTTGACGTGGTGTATTTTTCCACATAAAGAGTATTTAACATTTTACGTTCTTAACTGTGTCCGTTTTCCTCCAGGGTGCTCTGGTCTCCGTGTAAGACTGACATGCAGTGGTTTTATTCCAGGCTGACACCATGTTAAAGATGGGCTTTCAGCAGCAAGTGCTTGACGTTCTGGAGCAGCTGCCTCACGACTGTCAGACCATCCTGGTGTCGGCCACGATCCCGGCCAGCGTGGAGCAGCTCGCCAGCCAGCTCCTGCGCGACCCCGTGGCGATCACCACTGGGGAGAGGAACCGGCCCTGCCCCAGCGTACGCCAGATCGTCCTGTGGGTGGAAGAGCCAGCCAAAAGAAAAAACTGTTTGAAATCTTGAATGTGAGTGGGAGCGCGGCCAGCCCCGCGTTGCGCATGGCGTTGGCACCCGTCATGGTTCTGGAGACGGTGCTGTTCAGACGTGGCTCTGGGGGAACCTGCCCTGGGAATTGCATCACAAACTGCTTTGCTTCCTTCAGAATTGTGTGGGGTTCAGATACATTTTTGTGAAAACATGCAGTGTAGACACAGGTTAGTTTTCTTCTCTGTTTTATAGGACAGTATTCAAAGACCAAGGCATTGCAGTGCCTCCCTGGCAGCCCAGGGCTTAGGACTCGTCACTCCCAATGCGGGGGACCTGAGTTTGGGCCCTGCCTGGGGAATTAGGGTCCACATGCTGCACTGAGTGGCTTAAATTGAGAAATAGAATTTTTGACAGTAACTAGCTTAAGGGAGGAGAAGGTAATGGCACCCCCACTCCAGTACTCTTGCCTGGAAAATCCCATGGACGGAGGAGCCTGGTGGGCTGCAGTCCATGGGGTCGCTAAGAGTCGGACATGACTGAGCGGCTTCTCTTTCACTTTTCACTTTCATGCACTGGAGAAGGAAATGGCACCCACTCCAGTGTTCTTGCCTGGAGAATCCCAGGGACGGGGAGCCTGGTGGGCTGCCGTCTCTGGGGTCGCACAGAATCGGACACGGCTGAAGAGACTTAGCAGCAGCAGCAGCTTAAGGGAGTGGTGTGTGCTGGCCTAGGTGCCAAAAGATGCAGTGTTAGATGTGGTCTGTGCTGACTTAGGAGCAGTCTTAGAAAGTTTAAATTGCACTTTAAGTTGTATAGCTATTTTCGTAATACTAACACGGTGATGGAGAAATCTGGAGAACATACACTGTTTGGCTTCTGCTTGTGCATATTTTAAAGAAAGCTCTCATTTGAACAGAATGTACTTTTTCCCTCCCCTGACAGTGTTGATAAACCTATGGATAACTAGCTCATACTAGTGCTTTCAGAAAAGCATCCCATTGTAAATTATACGGATAATCTTCAATATGTGTTGTTACTGTTTTAGGATAAGAAACTCTTTAAGCCTCCAGTGTTGGTTTTTGTGGACTGCAAGCTGGGAGCAGATCTGTTGAGCGAGGCTGTGCAGAAAGTCACGGGTCTGCGGAGCACCTCTGTGCACTCGGATAAGACTCAGATGGAGAGGAAGAGCGCACTGGAGGTGAAGCCCAGCATTCTGTCTTGTTCTCTTGCCCATAAATCTGCTTTGCCTAATTTTCAAGAGATACCATATTATCTGCTGTTTTTATTTTTATTTACTTACCAAAATTGTTTTCCAGCTGTTTTTAAAGCTGATCTTTTTTTTTTTTTTTTTTAATGACTCTGAGAACTTCAGGCAAGCAGTGGTGAATTGTCCCTCTTGATAAGGCTTCTGTGTTTTGGGCTCGGAATTGTCTCCTAAACAGATTAATCATTCAGAATCTAACGTTTGTGAAATCAGGTCACTTTGGACTGGGGCAGAGAGTAGTTCACTTTTGGAAAAGGTTTGCCTGAATCAATTAATAGAAAAAATTTGGAGTGGGGGTCGGAAGGAATAGAGGCTACCTACATTACCTAGGTATACCAAGACCTTTACTCCCTCCAGAGGTCGCGCAGCCACAGTATTGAAGAAGGTGTTGCGAAAAGAAAGGGCCGTCTGAATGACAGAACACCACTCACGATAAGCTCTGCATGATGAGTCCTGTTCTGTTTTGGAAAGGGGCTGCTCGGAGGAGACTGTGACGTACTGGTGAGCACGGGGGTCCTGGGAAGAGGCCTGGACTTGGTCAGCGTCAAGCTGGTTGTCAACTTCGACATGCCCTCCAGCGTGGACGAGTACGTGCACCAGGTAAAGGGCTTACTCAGCACCACCGTTGTGCTCATGAATTTCCTTTTGAAGAAGATGTTTATATTTGGCTGTGCTGGCTCTTTGTTGCTGTTCGGGCTTCTCGCATGTTGTGGTGAGTGGGGCCCTCTCCCTAGCTGCGGTGAGCGGGGGCCTCTCCATAGCTGCGGTGAGCACGGGCCTCTCCATAGCTGCAGTGAGCGGGGGCTCCTCTCTGGTTGTGGGGAGAGGGGACTGCTCCCTAGCTGCGGTGAGCGGGGCCCTCTCCCTAGCTGCAGTGAGCGGGGGCTCCTCTCTGGTTGTGGGGAGAGGGGACTGCTCCCTAGCTGCGGTGAGCGGGGCCCTCTCCCTAGCTGCAGTGAGCAGGGGCCTCTCCATAGCTGCAGTGAGCGGGGGCTCCTCTCTGGTTGTGAGGAGAGGGGACTGCTCCCTAGCTGCATTGAGCGGGGCCCTCTCCCTAGCTGCGGTGAGAGGGACCCTCTCCTAGCTGCGGTGAGCGGGGCCCTCTCCCTAGCTGCGGTGATCGGGGCCCTCTCCCTAGCTGCGGTGAGCGGGGCCCTCTCCCTAGCTGCGTTGAGCGGGGGGGCCTCTCCCTAGCTGCGGTGAGCGGGGGGCCTCTCCATAGCTGCGTTGAGCGGGGGCCTCTCCCTAGCTGCGTTGAGCGGGGGGCCTCTCCTAGCTGCGGTGAGCGGGGGCCTCTCCCTAGCTGCGGTGAGCGGGGGCCTCTCCCTAGCTGCGGTGAGCAGGCCCTCTCCCTAGCTGCGGTGAGCGGGGGGCTCCTCTCTGGTTGTGGGGAGAGGGCACTGCTCCCTAGCTGCAGCCTGCAGGCTCCCTTGTTGCAGTGGCTTGTCTCGTTACAGAGCTCAGGCTCAGAGCACAGACAGGCTCAGCAGCCGAGGCACAGGGGCTCAGCTGCCTGGCGGTGCATAGCGTCTTCTCGGAGCAGGGAGCAAACCGTGTCTCCTGCAGTGGCAGCAGATTCCTTGCCACCAAACCACCAGGGAGGCCCTGCTTGGGAGTTTTCTTATGCAAGGCATTGTCGATACAGTCGTGAGTTGTTGTTTTAAAAAAACAGAACATAAAACTGCACTTATTTTTGTTTTTAAAATATATCCATTTAATCACTTCCCTGGTGGTCTAGTAGTTAAGACTCCACACTTCCACTGCAGGGGACTCCAGTTTGATCCCTGCCTGGTTTGGGGAACTAAGATCCCACGTGCTTTACGGTGCGGCCAAAAGGTAAAAAAATAGATAAATAAATGTATATAGACTAAATATGTTTTTTTCAGAAGAACTGTGTGGATGCCTGGAATGCATTAAAAATTAGTTGGGGGCTCCCCTGGTGGCTCAGTGGTTAAGAATCTGCCTGCCAATGCAAGAGACACGGGTTTGATCCCTGGTGTGGGGAGGCCCCACACCCCTCGGAGGAACAAAGCCCCTGCTCCACAGCTGTTGAGCCTGTGCTCTGGAGTCCAGGAGCTGCAGCTTCTGAGGCCTGGCGCCCTGGAGCCCGTGGCTCACAACAGGAGAAACCATCGCAACTAGGGCAGCCCTGCTCGCCACACCTAGAGAAGGGCCTGTGCAGCAGTGAAATAAATGGAATTTTTTAAAAATTAGTTGGAAAAAACAACCTGAAATGTTTGTTAGGAAAATTCAGGCGGTTAGGTTTTGGTTTAGTTTTCTTTGTATTTGTTGCTTTCTTCAGTGAGCATGGTAAATGGCCTTTATAAGGAGAAAAAGAGAGCTCTGTCTAAAAGGCTGTCTTACGTTGCTGCATCTGGAAAAACAGAATTGGTCTGTTGCAGGGTTTGTGTTTCAGGAATCGTGTCTTCCGTCGCCTGTCCGTGTCCTTATTTGCTCTAGACCTTGCCCTCTCGGGGCCTGGCCCCTCCCTCTGCGCGAGAGATAAGCGCCTCTCCTCTTTCCGGCCGGAACAGAGCCTCTCTCAGCTCTGCTATCGGCCTGCTTCCCTCCCGGCGTCTCTTGCAGCCTCTTGGAGTGAGGTCTTTGGGTGCTGTCTTAGAGCCACCTCTGCGTGTCGCGTTTGCGGGGCTCACCCACTGAAACGCCCAGAGCACCTCGCTGCGCCGCCACTTTGGTCCCCAGAGACTTGATCATCTGGCCGTCTACCCTCCCTCCCTCTGTTTTCTCCACACCACCTCGTTTCCCTGTGCCTCAGAGACTTGGTTATTCCACAGGGCTGACTGTTCAAGTGGCTGAAGCTCATTTCTTTCCAGACTTTCAGTTTGATAATCTTGGATGGAAATCTGTCTGGAATGTTAAAATACTCAAGAAGCTTCTTAAACGAAGTGTGCTGGGTGTAACCACGTACTCAGCTCTCCCTCGCCCAGGTCAGCCCTGTGGCTGGCAGTTTACCACGGGCACCGCTGTGATGCTGTGTGTGTGTGTGTGTGTGCGCGCACGCGTTTTCAGGCTCTTCTCCCTGGTAGGTTGTTACACAGTGTTGAGTAGGGGTCCCTCTGCTATACGGCGGGTCCTTGGTTTCCTGTTTTATGGGCATTAGCGTGTATCTGTTAATCCCAATCTGCTCATTTATCCCTCATCCCACTCCCCTTCCCCTTTAGTAACCACACGCTCATTTTCTGTTGGTCTCTTTCTGTTTTGGACTTGGATTCATTTGTATCTTTTTTTTCAGGTTCCACACCTGAGTGGCATCACACGGTGTTTGTCTTTGTCTGACTCTGCTCGCTTAGTGCGGTCATTTCTAGTTGGGTCCCTGTTGTTGCAGACGGCATTGCTTCATTCTCTTCTGTGGCTGAGGAGCATTCCGTGGGGCTTCCCTGGGGGCTCAGTGGCAAAGAATCCAGCTGCCAGTGCAAGAGATGTGGGTTCGATCCCTGGGTCGGGAGGATCCCCTGGAGGAGGGCACGGCCACGCACTCCAGTGTTCTTGCCTGGAGAATCCCATGGACAGAGGGGCCTGCTGGCTGCAGTCCATGGGGTCGCAAAGATCTGGATGCGACTGAGCGACTGAACAGCAGCATGTGCACGCACCACGTCTGCATCCAGGCACCCGTCCTTTGTTAGTGGATAAATCTTTGACGTCTTGCCGTATCAGCGCTCATCCTAGGTGGCTTCACCAAGTGTTAATATGTATTGAGTGCTTAGCCTAAGGCCAGGCACTGTTCTAAAGCGCTTTAAAGGTTTTTCTTGTTGAATCTGGCTCGTTCTATTTTTGTGCTTGCATGGGAATGTATTACATGGGTGTCCTGTCATTTATCTAGCAAATCCCTCACTGCTAGATGACCAGATGTTTCTAGTGTGTTGTTAAAAGCCCAGGCACTCAGCTGCCGGGGCCTCTCCTGCAAATATATCTGTAAGAGAAATTCCTAGTGGGAGGAGCAATCGATTCATTTAAATAATCTGAATATACTTCATTTTCAGTTGAGGAGCAGAAATTGGCCAGGACTGTGTCCTTCCCTCCCTTTGAAGAGTTTCTCCGTATATTTGGAGACATGTCAGCTCTGCTCCTTATCACAGGTCTCCACACATTTGTGTGTATTTATTCTGTCAGAATGAGAAATGACTTCATGCAAAAGCGGATTTGCTTCAGTCTCAGGCTTCCAGGCATCCAAGTACTAGGAACAAGGTAGACCTTTCACCCTTAGCTGTAGTAGCTTTCGAAAAGTTTTTACCATAACTCATTCGCAATAAGAGACATCTTTGTGTCCTTCCCACCTCCCTGTGTATACAAACGCGCACACACACGCACGCTTAGCTAAAACACGAGTCTCACAGACAGTACTCTTGCTGTTTTTTTTCTACTTGGGCTGTGCTAATGGCAGCCCCCGAAATTGCTGTCACAGGTATTTTGAGAGGACCCCCTCAGCAGATGGCATCTGGACAAATGCTCACTGTAGTGAAGCCTCTTTAAAGACTAGTCTGCAGTTTCTTTTAAGAGATGTGAGGATTTCGTGTGAGCATTTTGAAAATGTCCTTTGCCTTTCGTTTCAGATTGGAAGAGTGGGGCGATTAGGTCAACATGGAACAGCAATCACGTTCATCAATAACAACTCGAAAAGACTCTTCTGGGACATTGCAAAACGCGTGAAACCCACAGGGTCCCTTCTGCCCCCACAGCTGTTAAATTCCCCTTACCTTCATGACCAGAGAAGAAAGGAGCAGCAGAAAGACAGACAGACGCAGAGCGATCTGGTTACGGGGGCCAACCTTATGGACATTATCAGAAAGCACGATAGAAGTAATGCTCAGAAATGATTTGTTACACCACCTCGAACCATTTTTATTGTGTATTGTCAGTGAAACTTCCATACACTGTTACTGTGTGGGTTCATAAATGTGACATGTACATGAAACAAAAAATTAACATGATGTAAAAAGTTTTAATAATTAAGTTTATACAGCCATATTGTATTTATTTACCTTTTTAATTTTCCTAAATTAAAAACAACATCAGAAAGTGGATTAAATAAATAAATATTTTTCTCTCGGGAAAAGTCCTGCTTTTGTTTTTTTTTTCCGCAATCACTATGGCTCCGAGCTATCGTCAGAAGCAGAAACCCGCCTGGCCTGACTCAGATGGCGATTCTTCTGTGTCATATCCACTGTATCTGTGCATGTTGGCACCTGGGTTATTGTTGAATCAATGAATGTTAGGAAAAAGTAAATGACAGAAAAATGGGAAAACTGGTCAGGACTCCTTAAAAGAAATGTAAAATATCTGTTTTCTTTCTCAGCTTTCCGTTCGGCTGGGTAAACGGACATCTCTTTAACGTGGGCTGCTTAGCAAAATGGCCTTCCCAGGTGGCGCTGGTGGTAAGAACCCGCCTGCCAGTGCAGGAGATGTAAGAGACGCGGGCTGGATCCCCGGGTCGGGAAGGTCCCCTGGGGAGGAAACGGCAACCCGCTCCAGTGTTCTCGCCTGGAGCGTCCATGGACACAGGTCCACAGTCCATGGGGTAGGACACGACCGCCTACTGAGATGATGAGTTACGTGAATGCTGCTTTGCAGTGTATAGGTCTATGTTAATG
The DNA here is from genome assembly GCA_917880005.1 of Nanger dama. NCBI lineage: Eukaryota > Metazoa > Chordata > Mammalia > Artiodactyla > Bovidae > Nanger > Nanger dama. The sequence continues at coordinate 47,158,426 of CAKJTW010000013.1, read as the reverse complement.
CTGTTTTGCTGGTTTAGTTGACTTATTTAAAAAATTTGAGGCCGTATTGGTGTACTCCACACACATTCCCGGAGGCCGTATCGGTGTACTCCACACACATCCCGGAGCTCACACTGTGCTCTGGACGCGAGTTCAGTGCTCAGGACACAGTGGCGTCGTCCCTGACTCAGCATGCAGGCTGCACCATAAGCCAGCCCTAGAGTCTGGGTGATGGAGGAAGCCGAGGCGTGGCGGCCCTCCTCCGGGGCCGAGCCCTTCCACCTCTTGGTGGCACCCTTTTGAACACGAGGCCTCCAGGGCTGGCCCGTCTGGGGCCAGGTGTTCAGATCCCTCAGCTGACGATTTTAAACTCCGGAAGGAAGGATGGAGTTTCGCTCCGATCCATCAGCACTTTGTTGCTTTGAGACCTGTCAGCATCTGCACAGTCAGGTCAGCTAGACGGTGTGTCACAGAAAGGCTGCCGTTTAGGCTTTGTATCCTCTGCACCCTCCTGGGCGTGAGTGGCGGGTAGAAAGCCTAGTGTCTGTCGTCTCCACCCAAGGTGAGCAGTGGGGTCACAGTCTCCCGAGTGTGCCAGCCCTCAGGACGCCCCTTCACCCTCTGTGTCTGCCCACTTAAGGAAGCAGGCATGGCCGGTCTTCAGGCCCCGCGCAGGGAGGCGGTGAGCACGAGTGTGCACACCTACGAGGCCACGTCCACGCTTCGATGATGATCGCAAAGGAAGGGCAGCTTCTCACAAGGCTCAGACTTGTTGACAGATGGAAGCAGTGTGGTCAGAAAAGCAAGACAGCTTTGCAAACCTTGTCTGCAGGAGACCGTCCTGAAACAAAAACAGTCCCTCTGGGCCACACCACCGCCTCGCTGGACAGCCTAGCGTGTGGGTGCGTGGCTTCTGCCCCCGCCCGCGGGTCCCCCGACCTCGTGTCTCTGGCAACATCTCTGTTCACCTTCCTGCAGCCATGCGCCCTGTCTGCTCTCTCAGGTTCAGCTTCCGTGGTGCGTGGGGCACGTGGAACCCCCTTTCTTGAAGGCGGCAGGTGGAGGACAGAGCGGAGAGGAGGAGCCCTGACTCTCAGGCTCACCATGGGGACGGGAGCTCAGGGCTGTGCAGAGCTCGGGGGCAGGGGGCGGAGGGAGGGACCGGCCACCTCCCACCCTGCACCACCTCTGATCCTTCTTCAGTTTGTCCCAATTCCCCGAATCTCAGCCTCTCCTTGAGATCTCAGCTTCCCCTCTCCCCACACCTTCCTCCCTCCTATTGAGGGCAGGCGGCTGCGAGGCAGTCCTTCCAGACCATTGTTTTCAACGGTCCCAGGGGTGCTCGTAATTTTTCCTAATTAAAGATGTTATTTTTCTTAAAAGGCTACCATCTCATTTCATGGAAGAAAGAAGGTGAACTATAGAAGAAGGAGGGACATACCCTCTGAATGAGAGCCAGCGCCCCCAAGAAGGGGCAGATGGCAGCTTTATACCGCAGAGCCGTGTGATGAGACTTTAAGTCATAGGCGTTTGTGACAAACTTTTATACAGCTTGAAATTTTAATGAGGGGATAACTGGTCATATGTGGTCTCGGATGTTTGTTTTGCCCTTCTGCTAATTGTGATCTATGACTGGGATACCAAATTCACTTTTCAGTTGCTTTATTGCCAGATGGGGAAGCAAACGCCTCTTGTGTTTAGACACCTTAATGGAATCTAAGCGTCTTTTAGACAGTGCAGTACGCGGTGCCGTTCATAAGATACTTTCAATGCCATTCTATTCATATTTCTAATACCAAACATAGTTTTAAATCAAAATTTTTTCTAGTAATAGACCAAGCACATTTTTAAAATCAGAATTTCTTTCCCCCAAACCCAAGCTTGTATGTGTGTGTGTGGTTTTCATAACATCTTTATGAAGAACATCACCACAATACTTAAACTATGACTCACACTGATGAATTTAATGACTCTAACTGGGCTCCATGCACCGTCATATTTTCCGATCAAACAGTACTGTTTTCTGTCGGCAGGCTGAATATTATCCAGGCTGTGCCCTTCTGTGTAATTAATACCAACAGTCCTTATTGCCTGCTTGTATTTTCTGCTCCCCACGAACAGCACAAAGGTGGCTCCATGAACTGGGCAGGTGAGAAACCGGAGGTGGCGGGACACTTGAGGTGACTGCTGGCGGCCACAGGTAAGCTGACTCCGCAGAGACGGGCCTCTTCGGTTCTCTCCCAGGTGAGTGCAGAGTGAGCCCGGAGGCTCTGGGCCCGCCAGCGACAGTCACGGAAGCTCGCTCTCTTGCTGCGCTGTGGGTGGGGGACCTACGTTATAACCCACGTGTGCTGTTTGTTATTGTACAGAATCACCAATAAAGTCAGGATAAGGCGAATGTTTACTTCTGAAGTGTTGACAGTTGCTTATAAAATGTTTGCAAACGATGATTTTAGGCGGAATGTAGCTTTCTGAAAAATTTGCATATCTTTCTTTCTCATACTTCGTCTCAGAAAGATGAAAACTTGGCAAAGCCTTTTGCAAATATTTTTTCCATTAGAGAAAATGAACTACTAACTCTGATCTTGAACTTTACTCAGCTGTGAGATGAGAAGTTTTGCTTTAAATTTCCCTGAGGTCTTACCAAAACTGTGTGTTCTACGCTTCCTGCTTTTATATCGCCCCTTGCCTGGAATATACGTCAGAATCTACAGGGCAGGGGAGCCTGGAGGAAACTCGATTGGCCAGGGGTTGATCAGGCCTGGTGCTGGGGACACGGAAGTTCACTGTGGTTTGGTCCTCATTTCATGAGCTTGAAACACTGCATTCTATAATAAAACGCTGTGGGTGCGTAACACCTCCGATCCTGCCCTTCGATTTCGGCTGTGGTTGCCTTTGTTGTTCAGTCGCCCGGTTGTGTCCGACTCTTTGGGACAGATCTCTGCCGTAGTTATAGGTCTGTAACTCTCCGCTGAGTCTTGGCTCAAATTTGACTCGTCTAGAGCCAAACTGGGGCTTCCCAGGCGGTGCTCGTGGTAGAGAACCCACCTGCCAATGCAAAGATTCGGGTTTGATCCCTGGGTCGGGAAGATCCCCTGGAGGGGAAATGGCAATCCACTCCAGCATTTTTGCCTAGAGAGTCCCATGGACAGAGGAGCCTAGCGGGCTACAGTCCACGGCGCCACACAGAGTCAGACAGGCTGAAGCGATTTAGCACACACAGGGCCAAACTGAGACTTTTCCCCACGAAACCCTCCTTCCAGCCTGCCTGTCGCCTGTGGTGCGGCTGCTCCCTGTGCTCCAGGCCCAGGGGCTCATCCAGGCAGCACAGACCTGTGGCTGCCTGGGGGAGCTTGGGATCAGCCGCTGCAAGCTAACCTACACAGAGAGAGTGGGTAACAGGGTCCTCCTGCACGGCACAGGGAACTGTATTCGATGTCCTGCGATGAAGCACAGTGGGAAAGAGCATGCATATGTGCTGTGTGCGTGTGCAAAAGACCGCACACACATGCGTGACTGGGGCACTGTGCAGCACTGCAGAAATTCACACAGCAGTGTAAGCCAGCTGCACCTCAGTTAAGCAAATCAGGGAGTCGCCATCAGCTCCTTGCTCTGGTCTCTGAATCAGCTCAGTCACCAAGTCCTTCTGTTTTCTCATTCGAAATGTCCACATTCACGTGCTGCCTGGAAGCCGGGGGAAGCCATCGCCTCAAGTCCAATTCTCCTAGCCGCTTCTGAGCCGGATGAGCTCATTCTAGGAACACTGTCACTCCGGAGCTGTCCAGTCGGGAGCAGGAGGAGATTTTCAGAGGGTAACTGCACGACTTCCCTGAGGGCTTCCTCACGCAGGAGCCCCAGCTCCCTGCTGACAGCAGACCTGAGTCCTCCTGGCCTGGCTGGGATCCCTGCCAACTGAGTCCACGGGGCAGCGGTCACCGCACCGGCCCCGCCACTGTGAGGCGAGACGTGCCTCGTTGCATCTGGGGACGCGGCTCAGCCCCCCCGACCGGCAGCCGGCCGTCGGGAAGGCGTGCGTCGTGGATGGTGCTCTCACCGCCCGGCACAGCTCGAGGAGAGCCAAGAATCTGCCAATGGAAGGAGAGTTTCATTAGGGAAGGAAAGCTTCACATTTTTTTTTCTGTTTTCATGCCTGGTGATATTTACTTTAGAATCACAGAGGATGGTTAAGTGCTTGGAACTGGGAAATAATGACAAAGTGATTCTGAAACCAGGCAGCATCTTAGAGCTGACAAAGCTGCTGCCATGTGAGTTAGGCAACTGAACGCATTTAATTAAACGTGGTGCTTTGGGAAGGAAATTACGACGCCTGTAAACAACTGTCAGGGTTTTTAAGACGTTTCCCACAGAGAAGATTGTGACTTTTACAAATGCAAAAATATAAAGGATGCAGAAAACTCCTAGCTGAAAATAACGTTTTACGTATACGCACGGCCGAGGATGAGACGGCTTGACGGCATCACTGACTCGATGCACATGAGTTTGGGTAAACTCTGGGAGTTGGTGATGGACGGGGGAGGCCTGGCGTGCTATGATTCATGGGGTCGCAAAGAGTCAGACAGGACTGAGCGACTGAACTGAACTGAACTGATGTGTAAAAAAAGAAAGTATGTGTGGAAGAATAGTAGTAAGGCAAACATGCAGCCTATAAGGAGAGAGCTGCAAGATCTCTACCACATGAAACGGCACCCACTCCAGCACTCTTGCCTGGAAAGACCCATGGACGGAGGAGCCTGGTGGGCTACAGTCCGTGGGGTCGCAGAGAGTCGGACATGACTGAGCGACTTCTGTGTCACTGCCCTTTTAAAACAATGCACAGCCTGGGAGAGGAATCCAACAAATACATGTCCATGTGTAACTGATGACTTTGCTGCGTGGCAAAAAGTAACAGAACGCTGTAAATCAGCTATACTCCCAAAATAAAAAGTGTAAAAAAGAAATACAAACTACTAGATACAAAATAAAAAATCTATTAAAACCAGGAAGTAATGTTATAGCACATGGAATGTAGCCAATATTTTATAATAGCTTTACATAGAGCATAATCTGTAAAATACTGAATCACTATGTTGTACACTTGAAACTAACATAGTACTGTAGATTAACTATCGAATTTAAAAAATAGTGTTCAAAAATAAAATAATGCAGACTTCATATTTATTTGTGGATAAATGATGACTAAATTTCCTTGTAATTATGTTAGATTTGGGGGTGGAGGGGAGTGTGGAGTTAGTGTGTTTGTAAGGTTGGGGGTGCCAGGAGCAGGTAAAGCGGAGCCAAGGATGCAGGCCTCAGCCCAGGGCCCCAGACCCACAGGGATCAAAGCTGCACTGACCATTGGATCATTAAAGCCGGCGGTGGGGGTGGTGGAGGCCCCTGCGGGGGAGCAGGGGGTGGGGCGCAGAGAGAGAGAAGCCCCGTCACTGCCTGTCATTTCTCGGGGAAAACCCCTCCCCTCCTAGAAGGGGAGCAGAAAGGAGACTTGCAGGGTGGAGGGAGACAGCAGGAATGGAAGCCTGGTGTGGAGAGAACGCTGGTCTGTCCGTGTGGCCTCCACCTCCTCTCCCCACACCTCCAGGGAGGCGGGGTGGGGGGCAGCCAGGAGCAATGCCCTCAGCCGCACCCACCACCCTGCGGGCGGGCCCGTGCCATCTCGATGACCCCTCCCTGGCACCTGTCACACAGAGGGCGCCCTGAGCCCATCGTGTCCTCGGGGAGGAAGGTGAGGAAGGAGTATCCAGGTGCCACGTTCTAGGAAAGGGCCAGATTACTAAAGACGCCGCTAGCTCAGGGCAACAGCAGAAACCAGGCTAATGGAATTCAGTCTCAGCGCTGGAAGGTCAGGCGTTGGAGCAGAACCTTTAACACATTTAAATGGAACTTTAACAGGAGACCGCTGAGCTTGGTGAGGAAGGAGTGGGGGCAAGATCATAACATCACCCAGAGCCTAGCTGCCCACAGGACTTCCCTCCAGGTCAGAGGGGCCCTGGGTCCTCAGGGTACTATGGCCTCTCAGGTCTCATTTAGAATCCAGGGTGCGAAGCTGGGCTCACAGCTACTCAGAAACAGAATCTTATGTTACAGAACAGCAGAAGAAATGAGCCGGGCGGTTGGCCCGCAGCTCTGAACCTGGTGTAGTATTTCTCAGAGGCATTCCACCCTCTTCCCTAACGGGGCACAGAGAGAATCTCTCCCCTCTGGCTCACGTGTCGCGAATTTCGAAGACGGGCACCCGCGATTCCCCCCATTGGTTTCCTCCCTCTTTTGCTGACTCGGTTCTTCTTTGTGCTGTGTAATTTTGCAACAGAGTTCCTAAATTAATTGCAGGGAGAAAGCCAGGGACTTGAACGGAGAAAAAGCACATGGAATGAATTTTGAAATTAGCATTGATTGAGCAGAATCAGGTACATATGAGCTGCGAGCAGGATACAACTTCGTGAAATCAGAAACAGCCTCAAACCACAGACCTGCCATCAGCAGGACCAGTTAAAGCCCACACACGGGGAGAGAGGCCGTGAGTGTGTGGCTGGAGGTCGGAGCGGCAGGGCTTGTCCCCTTCGTCCAGCTGGAAGGCCGTTATCCCGCGACTGATTCCGAGCCCGCGTTATAAGGTCCTGCTCTCTCGTCTCTACGTGCAGTGAGAGAGAGGCTGCTTCTACCCCGCCCCGTCCAATACGGAGGCTCTCGGGCGCTGAGGATGTGGCCGGTCCTGTGAGTGCAGGATACACACTTGGATGTCTGAGAACATAGAATCTCTCACCAATCGTTTTGAAACTGTCTGTCAACAGATAAATGGGTAAAGAGGCCCATGATGTATATATATATGTATACCACAATGGAATAGTGCTCAGCCATGACAAAGAGCGGGATCCTGCCATGTGCAGCAGAGCAGGCCTCGTGAGGGACTGCTAAGTCAGACAGCAAAGGGCGAGTGCCATATGGCGCCACTCACACGTAGAATCTAAAAAGTGCAACCAAAGAGCGAATATAACAAGAAAGAAACAGACCCGCAGACACAGAGAACAAACCAACAGTCACCAGTAGGGGAGGGAGGGGGCGGATCATAGGGGGCAGGGGGTTAAGAGGTCAAACGACTATGCATAAAATGTGTAAGCTACCAGGATGTATTACACACAGGGGATGTCACCAACGTTTTATAATCGTTATGAATGGAGTGTGCTCTTTAAAAAGTGTGAATCACTATGCTGTGAATCACACCGTAGGTACAGTTGCGTTGTACACAATTATATAATACTGTAAATCACCTATACCTCAATTAAGAGTTTTAGGTTAATTATGTATTGAGATGGCATTTCTGATATGTTGGGTTAAATAAAATATATTATTAAAAAGAATTGCCCTTTTCTTGTTTCTCTTATTGTGGCTGCTCTGAGATTTAATTTCTTCAGGCCACGCCCCGCAGCACGCAGAGTCTCAGTTCCCCGACCACGGGTCGAGGGCAGGACCTCTGTTAGGAGCATCTTAACCTCTGGACAGCAGGCATGTCTCTGCTTTACGATTCAGAATTCTCATTATATTGGACAGCCCTGCTTTCAACATTCACATAGTGGAACAGATTTCTAGGCCTGCAGACTTCATTCCCCTTGTTAAATTCAGGAGATGGAGCAAACTGATCAGTCAGAAGTTTGTTTTTGCTTTCTTTTCTCAGGAAGATAAAGTCAGAGTGCTCAGGCCTGACACTGTCGTCATCTGGAGTGGACGTTTGGGGCCAGTGAATAGTGGTGATTTAATTAATAATATTGGAGACAGGCAGCTGGGAGAAATAGAGGACAGTGGAGAAGACTAGTTCTTTGGGCATTCATACGAATTAAACCCATAAAGTGCACACAAACCCCATCACGGTGTGGGGGAACACTGTTGTCACAGAGAAAGAGAATACCATCCTTATTCATCCCCGCACTTCCAGAACTGAGAAACATTAATCCAAACAGACACTACGCTCTCTGTTGCATCCAGACCATTGGATCTGAAAAAGAAATGCTGAACTCTTTCTGATGGCAGATTTCTTTTTTTCCTGCCCTGAGTGAGTCAGAGAACAGACTGGTCTAAGAGAAAAGAAAAAAGTTAAGCCTTCTGCAAACGAGCAAAGGCCTGTGGACGGGTGTGGAATTATTCATGAAGGGGCAAGGCTGGTGAGCATGCCCTTCTCCCACCGCAAGGCTGTGATGGATGATCCTTGCTTTCCAGGTGGCCTCTCACTTGGCAGCTGCCCTCTGAAAGCCACAAGTAAGGCAAGCGGTCACTTGGCACAATCTTTTTTGCTGTTTTTTAAGTGAGAAGACTGATTAATGTGAACACACTAACTTTCTATCAGTTTAGACAACTCTGTAGCCTCAGTCTACCAGTGAATGCTACATGAGGGTAAGCCACTTGGGGCTTAAGACGGACAGCTGAATGATTTATACAAATTCAACATTCTTCCTGAGACCATGTTTTTAAACTTGTTGAAAGTGACGTGACACCAAACTCTTTCATTCCCCACTTTAGAAAAACAGCTCCAATTCTACTTGGAAGCGTCAGCAGCGTTTTTAACAAGATGTCAGAAATGACCTTGGGCCACGTTGGCAAACCACCGTGGGGAGAAGACACCTGATCGAAGGTCAAGCTCAGCCTTTTCTTTTTAGAAAAACAGAAACATTCTTCGTAAGTGAGTCCCAGAGCTCCCTTCACGTAGAATTAGGTTACCCCGTAGGCTTTGGGGTTGCCAAGGTTCTAAATCTTACTAATCTTCTCTGGAATGAAACCAGCAAACCATTCAAAGAGAAAAGGGTGTCTGGAACATTGACTAATCCCTGAGTCCTTTTCTTTTCTATTAAAAAAAGGATTACTTGCTTAATGTAATTGTTTCTTTCTAAAAATCCTGGCAGTGTTGCTAAATGTATTTCACTGATGTTGCTGAGTAGATAATAAAGATTTCATCAGTCGCATCCAAACACAAGCCTGTGATGTGCCTGCTTCTAAGACTCTCGGTCTAATGTGTATCAGAATTTAGAGAGAAAATACAAAATACGACAGATTTAAAACCACCCTTGAAAGTGAAAGTGAAGTCGCTCAGTCGTGTTCGACTCTGCAACCCCGTGGACTGTAGCCCTGCCAGGCTCCTCCGTCCATGGGATTCAAACCACCCTTAACTTTGTTTAACTCCTGTGCTTATCACAGTGTCACAGAAATGTGGGACTCAGAAAGAATCTTTGTAAAAACAGCAGTTCAGGGGAGCCCTGCAGGGCACCGGGGAGGAAGCCCCATTCCCTGAGTTCTGAACTTGGCTCTGTGACTTAAATAGGCCAGTACTAACAGCAGATGATCTGACCGCCTGGAAGCTCAGTCTCCTCATGTGCCAAAACAGCAGCAATGTGATCACAGCACCGCCCTGATAGGGTTGCGCAGATTAAATGAGATAACGGACACACCTTCCATAAAGAAGGGATTAGGAACTGCTGGTTTATTGGATAATTTAGGGACTTCCCTGGTGGCTCAAACGTAAAGAATCTGTCTGCAACACAGGAGACCTGGGTTCAGTCCCTGGGTTGGGAAGGTTCCCTTGAGAAGGGGACAGCTACCCACTCCAGGACTCTTGCCTGGAGAATTCCATGGACAGAGGAACCTGGGGGCCACACTCCATGGGGTCGCAGAGAGTTGACACGACTGAGCACCTTTCACTCTCACTGGATAATTTAATCCAGAAATCGGATTCAGAGGTGAGGGAACTATACAGGGAGGCCTGCCTCGGGTCCCTGCACTGAGCGGTGATGGAGCTCAGCTCTGATCACTTTTTCTCCACTGCTATTCTGGGCTTTAAAATTAATTCCCATAGTCTTGTTGCACTTTTTTCTTTTTTTATCACGGAGCCTAAAATGCAACCAAATACAAACACCTGTGGGGGTTTTCGTTTTTCTTTTTGTACATCCAGATAACAAACCCTTATTTTAATAATTTAAAAATTATGAATTTGGATAAATTGAGATAGATTTGTGTGCTACGACCATTGATCAGCATGAGTTAATCAGTTTTCTTTATCTTAACGTAATAGAAGTCTTTGAATGTGTTCAGTTTACTTCTGAACACTTTCTACACGTTTTCTTTTGGTTTGTCTCCCTCTGGTGGATTAAAGAAGTTCAGTTCAGTCTCTCAGTCACGTCTGACTGCACCCCCATGGACTGTAGCAGGCCAGGCCTCGCTGTCCATCACCAACTATGGGAGTTTGCTCAAATTCATGTCTGTCGAGTCGGTGATGCCATCCAACCATCTCATCCTCTGTCGTCCCCTTCTCCTCCTGCCTTCAATCTTTCCCAGCATCAGGGTCTTTTCCAATGTCTGTTCTTCACATCTGGCCAAAGTACTGGAGTTTCAGCTTCAGCATCAGTCCTTCCAATGAATATTCAGGACTGATCTCCTTTAGGATGGGCTAGTTGGATCTCCTTGCAGTCCAAGGGACTCTCAAGAGTCTTCTCCAACACCACAGTTCAAAAGCATCAATTGTGCGGCACTCAGCTTTCCTTATAGTCCAACTCTCACATCCATACATGACTACTGGAAAAACCATAGCCTTGACTAGACGGACCTTTGTTGATTGTGAAATGTCTCTGCTTTTTAATATGCTCTAGGTTGGTCATAGCTTTTCTTCCAAGGAGTAAGCATCTTTTAATTTCATGGCTGCAGTCACCATTTGCAGTGATTTTGAAGCCCAGAAAAATAAAGTCAGCCACTGTTTCCACTGTTTCCCCATCTATTTGCTATGAAGTGATGGGACCAAATGCCATGATTTAAGTTTTCGGAATGTTGAGTTTTAAGCCAACTTTTTCCTCCCCTCTTTCACTTTCATCAAGAGGCTTTTTAGCTCCTCTTCGCTTTCTGCCATAAGGGTGGTGTCGTCTACATATCTGAGGTTGTTGATATTTCTCCTGGCAATCTTGATTCCAGCTTGTGTTTCTTCCAGTCCAGCGTTTCTCATGATGTACTCTGCATATAAGTTGAATAAGTAGGGTGACAATATACAGCCTTGACTACTCCTTTCCCTATTTGGAACCAGTCTGTTGTACCACGTCCAATTCTAACTGTTGCTTCTTGACCTGCATGCAGATTTCTCAGGAGGCAGGTCAGGTCCTCTGGTACTGCCATCTTTTAGGATTTTTTAAAGAATTTTCCAGTCTGTTGTGACCCACGCTGTCAAAGGCTTTGGTGCCATCAATAAAGCAGAATGCATCAATTAAAATTCACAGTCATGCACCATCTGTTTCTGCTCATTTCTCTTACATGGTCTGGTTTGGTGTTTCTAGTTGTTATTGGTATCTCCTCCTTTTACAGGCCAAGAAGCCAAGGGACAGAGAGGTAAAGTGATCCGAGTGGCAAGACTGTATGACTTTAGATTCCTGGGGAGCTATTATTTTAATGAGTCAAAGCTGAAGACAGGTTTGAACTACAGGGCCTTTTAACCAGCAGCTGTGTCATAGTGAGGAAATATTCCATCTGCCGGAACCGAGGGGCGGGGCGGTGCTCTGAGGCCACATGTATGGATGCTGGAGGAGACGACGTGTCCCCGGAGTCTAGACTAGAGGCCCCCGGGCTTGAGATGAAGGTCGGTGCCTGCGGGCTGCTCACCCTTGAACCCTGTGTGGTCACATCTGCATTTTCTAGACTCCTTTTTATTTTTAGTTCAATATTATTTTTTAAAATGAAGTATAGTTGATTTACAATACCATGTTAGTTTCAGGTGTATAGATTTCTTTTTCTTGTCTTCCATCAAAAAGCATAGAATATCCGAAGTTCTAAAAAATGTTAATCATATTAGAGCAAATGGAGATTAGTTCTGCTTCCGCTTGGAGATGGTGTTTCATTGTGCTCTCCTGATTTTTAATAGAGTCCAGTGAGTCCAGCACAAAAGAATGAGCTATTTCATCTTGCGGTTATTTCTAGGGATTAGGTCATAATCCTTAACCTTCGTAAAGTAAAATGTGTCATCATGGTGGCAGACCGCCTGCGCATGCATGATCGCAGCTCGCCAGCACTGGCCAGGGCTTTGCGGCATTTTGGGGGAATGTTTCAGGCAATGCAGTTTAGTGGCTCACATTCGTAGAGCATAATCCTGTGCCCAGCTCCACGCTAAGCACTCTGCACGCATAATCTGCTTTAATCCTCACGCGACTCTCTAAGGCAGGTGGCATTTGCATCTGCAGTTTCCAGATGCAGAGCGGAGGCCCCCAGAAGTGACTTTCCCTGCAGGCGAGCTGTGGGCAGGATCTGAAGAGAGGAGCACCATCTCAGTGTAATAAATAAAAGACCGAAATCCCTCTTGTGTAACCTGGAGCTGGCTCAGAGGGGGCTCTTGATTCTGTTGAGGATTGTTCCCATAGTTGGAATTAAATCAGGAGCTTCATGCAGAGCAAGAAGGAGAAGAGGGAAGTGTGTCCAGGAAGCGTGTCCTGTGAAGGTGCTCTGTGCCAGGCACGGGGGCCCAGGGGACACAGACAAAGCCCCGCTCCATCTTGTGCTGACAGTCTGGGGCAGAAGCAGGTCCTTAGGCCGTGCACTGTCTGCTAGTTAATTTGTCATTGGGACTTCAATGACTTTAAGTGTTGTAATATAATTTATTATTTTCCCCTTATTTTTAATCATTTAATGCATGCTTTCATGGTAAGCCATGGAGAGTTTTTCTGTTTGGGGCGCACAGACTATTTGGTTTCTACTGAAACATTTTCTAAGAATAAATTTTTGTAGTGCAGTAACTAGGGCAAAGAATATGAATCTCTTTATGTTTCCTTCTATAAATGATCATATTGCTTTCTAGAGGGGTCTGGTATTTACTCAAGTATTTATTAAGCTTCTTTTACATGTCAGACCTTATACTAAGCAGTAGGGATAGAAGTGAGTGGCTGTACACACAAAAATAATTCAGATAAAAATAAGCTGTAAAACCCAGCCATTAAATGCAACTGTTAAAAAAAATTAGGTATAAGTGTAAAAAAAAGTCTTAAAATTTCAGTACCAGTGATTTTTGTTTCAGAATTAAAAGTGCACATTTCTAGCGACAGAAATTGGTAAGCTGCTTGAGAGGAAGGTCCACACCCACTCACTTCTACCCCTACTGCTTAGTCTAAGGTCTGACATGTAAAAGAAGCTTAATAAACACTTGTTGAGTAAATAGTGAAATAGAAGAGTGAAAAAGTTGGCTTAAAGCTCCACATTCCGAAACGTAAATCATGGCATCCGGTCCCATCACTTCGTGGCAAATTAGATGGGGAAACTGTGGAAACAGTGGCTGACTTTATTTTTTGGGCCTCCAAAATCACTGCAGGTGGTGATTGCGTCCATGAAATTAAAAGATGCTTACTCCATGGAAGGAAAGTTGTGACCAACCTAGACAGCATATTAAAAAGCAGAGACATTTCACAATCAACAAAGGTCCGTCTAGTCAAGGCTATGGTTTTTCCAGTAGTCATGTATGGATGTGAGAGTTGGACTATAAGGAAAGCTGAGCGCCGAAGAATTGATGCTTTTGAACTGTGGTGTTGGAGAAGACTCTTGAGAGTCCCTTGGACTGCAAGGAGATCCAACTAGTCCATTCTAAAGGGGATCAGTCCTGGGTGTTCATTGGAAGGACTGATGCTGAAGCTGAAACTCCAGTACTTTGGCCAGATGTGAAGAACAGATGCATTGGAAAAGACCCTGATGCTGGGAAAGGCTGAAGGCAGGAGGAGAAGGGACGACAGAGGATGAGATGGTTGGATGGCATCACCCACTCAATGGACGTGAGTTTGAGCAAGCTCCAGGATTTGGCAATGGACAGGGAGGCCTGGCGTGTTGTGGTTCATGGGGTCACAAAGAGTTGGACACGAATGAGCGACCGAACTGAACTGAACTATCCGTTTCTACTTATAAACTTCTTTTACTTGTAATATTGAAAGGTATCTTTATATCTTCTGTCATATTTAATGTATTTTTCTAGTTTACTACATTTTATTTTCATTATTTTGAACTATATTTGAGTTTAGAATTTTTATGTATTAGTGTTTGTCAGTCTTCTCCTTTGCCATATCTTCTTTTGCTCTCTAGACTTGATTATTGTCCTATAGACCTGACAAATACATTCTTTTTCTGATGGTTGCTCTATAACTTAATTTCAATGAATTTTAGAATGACTTTTAGAGGGAGTTTTAGAATGAGCATTTTATTATACATTCAATTTTTCTATGCATTCAGAGTCCCTTCTAATTCCTCTTTTTATCCCACTGAATCCAATTTCTTTAACTGCACTTTTTGCTATTCAAAAAAGTTACTTTAAAATATCTTTTCGACTAGAGTTCGTCTCCTTCATCTGGTTAGTTTTCAGCACGTATACTTATTTTTCGTGCTTCAAAACCTTATTAGGATATTTCTAGAAACTGAGGTATATCTCACGAGGTGGGCTTGTAATTCTAGTTGTACCGCCAGCTAGTTGTCTAATTTTTCACAAGTTTAATTGTAAACCTCAGCCTCTCATTGGTAAACTGGGGGATCATGTTAATATTTACCTGGCAAGGTATTCAGGATTAAATGAAAAACTTCCATCTAAGACATTCAGCGCACTTCCCATCACTAGGCTTTGCACCCGAAATCCTAGAAAACCGTGAATGGCTGTGGCTACCGAGGGGGGAACGCAGTTATTTCTGCACAGAGAGGTCCTGGGGCGACGTGGACGGACGGTGCTCATTTTGCTCCGGGGCTGGACAAGCGCATCAACATCCGGGTCCTCCACCAAGCACCCCGAGCACGGCCCCGCCGCTCGAAGTCCGCGCCGCCGCCCCCTCGAGCGCGCCCCGCGCCCGCAGTCCGCGCCCCGGCCGCCCGCGTCCCCGTTCAGGACCGCCGCGCAGCCCAGAGGGCGGGGCCGTTGCCTAGGAGATGCGCGCGCGTTTCCGGGAAGGCGTGCGTGCGCGGCGCCCGGCAGCCAATCAGAGGGCGGGGCGCGTATTCAAACCGCGGGGCGGCAGCGGAGGCGTGAGCGGCGCGAGGAGGCCGGGAGCCTGCGAGGTGGGCAGCGGTCTGGGGGCGGCGCGTCGGTGCGGGCGAGGGTGGGGTGGGTGGACGGCTCGGGAGTCCGGGAGGGCCGGGGGTCCCCGGGGAGGGGAGAGCGGGGTCCCCGGGGAGGGGAGAGCGGGGTCCCCAAGGGGGGCGGGCGGGGGTTCTGCCGGGAGGGCCGGGGGCGGGATCGGATGGGCCGCGCCCTCCCCGCCGCGGACCCCGCGGAGGGCGTCTTCCGGGCGCGTGGCCGCTGAGAACCCACCTCGGGGTCTGGGCACCCCCTTCCCTGCAGTGTCCCGGCGCACCACCGCCCCTCCCCAGACCCAGAGCTGTCGTGCTCCTTGTAAATAGCTGCCGGTTTTCAGCTGCGGGTCAAGTCCTCAGTTTCTTCTTGCTTCTGTGTTTACTTCCGTATCAGGAAATCCCTGCTTTTAATTAGAAGGTGATGGGAGATGCTTCGATCCTGGAATGATTGTTAATGATTTTGAACTTGCACAGGTTACTTAAAAATGACCCTCTCTTGTTTTGTACCTCCAGAGTCATGATCTGTGGGGATGATTTTAAAAATACGACGGTTAGCTGCTGTATTAACAGGAAGAGACTGTGTGGGCGCAGCAGGGAGCTGCCCCTCAGGGCAGCGTCACGGGAGGACCAGCCCCAGGAGAGGGCAGCTGGTCCGCCTCCCAGATTGGGCGGGCTCAGGGAGGCCGCCCTGAATGTTTTGTTTCACTGAGGAGTTACACATGTGCTATATTGCAGCCCATTAAGTGTGCAGCAGTATCATGTCTAAAGAGCAATGTATATGCCTTCATTTAGAACACTTGGTTGGTAAAAATGGTAACCATCATCAGAACCTTCAGAGAGTCCTCCTACTAACATCAAAGACCACTGGCCACAGATCACCTTCACCAGCAGCATCTAATGGGAACGTTTAAAGTGTGAGAATTTCCAGAGCTGTGACACAGACCTGAAGTGAGCAGGTGCTCACTTGGGAAAATGGCACTGTCTTGTTGACACACGGTTGCTACAAACATTCAGTTTGTAACAAAAAATGCAGAAGGGGCAACAAAGCGAAGCCCCTAAGCCAGATGAGGCCTGCCTGTGTGGAGAAAAGGAGGGAATTCAATGACAGTCCATCAGAGGAGAGGGGCAGCCCGGGTGGTGATGACCTCCCAGTGGCCGAGCTGCCAGTTTTTCATTGACCAGGCCGTTGCTAGTTGAGGATGAAACCTTTCTTCCTCTTTGCCCTGGGATGTGAAGTAGCTTCTTCTGTAGAGTCTGTGAATATAGCAAGGGATAAAACATGAGACTCCAGTACTCTTGTCTGGGGAATCCCATGGAGAGAGGAGCCTGGTAGGCTACAGTCCATGGGGTTGCAAAGAGTCGGACACGACTGAGCAACTTCACTTCACTTCACTTCTGTTCAGATACCCTCCACCCCCCGCCCCTCGCTCTGTTTTAAATGATGGTTCCTTTTTTTGCCTTCACAATGAGGTAGTTTCATCAGATGTCATTTTGCAAATTAGAATCAGACATGCAAATTTAAAGACTTGTTTACATCAGTATAACCAGTTGGATGCAGCGTTGATGGGAAGCCAGACCTCTTAGCTGTCTCTGCTGTTCTCTTTTCTTCTAAACATGACTGCTGCTGCTGCTAAGTCACTTAGTCGTGTCCGACTCTCTGCGACCCCATGGACTGCAGCCTACCAGGCTCCTCTGCCCGTGGGATTTTTCAGGCAAGAGTACTGGAGTGGGTTGCCATTGCCTTCTCCGTAACTACTGTATAGATATTGTTGACACGTATTTGCTTACATTCCTGTCAACTTTGTTGTCTAACTGCTAGAGGGCAGGCTGAATACTTAATTGATCTTGCATAAGTTTTCTCAACACAAGCAATTACTTTACAGTACTTATATTTATTGTCTCTGGTACTTACTTGGGTATGATCTGCCTTGTGACACCTCAAACTCATCTTCTCGAGGCATTCTTGCATGTCATGTGCATTCAGCACGTGCAGAAGTGCTTCACTCTAGTCTTTAACTTTGGTGCTGAGTTGTCTGTTAGTCCCCCTCGCTGCTCCCCAAACTGAGAGGCACTTTAAAAAAAAATCTCTGCTGACATATTCTCTTTTCTAGCATTTATTCATTTTAACCATTTTAAAATGTACATCCTTAAATATATGGTCATCACTGCCATCTACCCCATAACTCTTGTTACCTGGTCAATCTGAAATTCTGAATCTATTAAATAATAACTCTCTGTTCTCCCTTCCCTAGCCACCACCATTATACTTTCTGCTGATGATTTTAACTACTTGATATAAGTGGTATCATATATTATTTGTCTTTTGGGGACTGGTTTATTTCACTTAATATAATGTCCTCAAGGTTCACCAATATTGTAGCATATTGCAGAATTTTTCCTTTTAAGGCTGAATAATTTTCCATTGTATGAATATACCACATTTTGGTAGGCCATTCATTGGTCAGTGGACATTCGAGTTGCTTCCCCATTTTCTCTATTGTGAATAATGCTGCTGTGAACACGGGTATGCCAATATCTCTTCATTTGAGACCCTACTCTCACTCCTTTTTGCTGTATACCCAGAGGTGGAATTGCTAGATCATATGCTAATTTGGTTGCACTAGTAAAGAACCTGCCTGCCAACGCAGGAGACATAAGAGAGGTGGGCTCGATCCCCAGCTCGGGAAGACCCCCTGGAAGATGGCATGGCAGCCCACTCCAGTCAGTATTCTTGCCTGGACAATCCCACAAACAGCGGAGTCTGGTGGACTATAGTCCCTGGGGTCGCAAAAAGTCGGACACAACTGAAGCGACTTAGTATATGATAATTTTAATTTTTTGAGGCCATCCCTACTGTTTTTCACAGTGGTTGTACCATTTACATTCCCAGCAACAGTTTACGAGCTTACCCATTTCTCCATGTCCTGGTCCATACTTGTTTTCTGCTTTTTTTTTTTTTTTGATAGTTTCTATACTAATGGGTATGATGTGGCATCTCATTATAGTTTTGACTTGCTTTTCCCTAATGACCCATGACGTTGAGCATCATTTTATGTGCTTATTGACTATTCTTATATCTTCACTGACATGTGCTTTTTACATCTTTTTAAGTCACCTGGCACATTTGACCTGATACAGTCTTTATCTGTACATTCTTTCTAGACTAAGGAAATGAAAATAGAGTTTTGTCTTTGAAATTCAGAGTATCCACCAGAGGGCCTGGCACCTCATGGGATCTTAGCACATGTTTGTTGAGCAATGACTGTATGATCTTTGAGGTCAGAGATTTGTCTGAAGCTGCTTGGGAACGATATCTCAGTGGAAATCATGACCTAATGTATGCCCCTGAGAAGTCACTTTCCCATGGAAGGTCCTCGTGTTTTTAAAGCCTGTTTGTAATCTATGCAGTTTAAATTTTATTTATTTTATTTTAGCAGATAATTTTGGAAACTGTTGCATAAGAAGTGGCCGGAAGTCAAATGAATGTCTAAAGAAGAGCTTAATATTTCTTCAGCAACATTCTTTATAAAAATAACTTTCTGCCACCATGTCAGCCTCCACCGCACACAGCAGAAATGACAGAGGTCTCCTTGGCGTTCCTTCCTCCACGAAGACGCCATCCTTGAGTGTCCTCTCCCAGGGCAGCAAGCTGAAGCTGCATCCAAGGGCAGACTCGCCAGAGTGTGAAAATGACGATCCGCTACTGAGATCTGCAAGTAAAGTCAGAGACATCAACAGCACTTACGTTATTTCTGCCTGTAAGAAAACAGAAGATACATCCCTCCTTCCTAACCCTGTGGGAGGTTGACACTTCAGAGGAGAGCGACCGGGAGCAAGGAACCCTCTTTGCTTGGTCGTGAGTCGGGAGATGCTGGAGCAAAAACAGCAGAAACACGCCTTGTATTACAGCGTCGAACTAAGACAGATTGTGTGGAAAAGTGGAAAGGAATGCAGGATGTGGGCAGCAGAACAGAAAATAGTCGGCCTTCACCAGAAGCTGTTAGAAATGTAAAAGCTGTGAGCAGTGATGACGACTTGCCTGTCGCACCTTCTGTACCTTTGACTCCAGACCCTAAAGACCTTGAAATGAAGGCTGGGGGAAGCGTGCAGCCACGCGTTCCGCCCTCAGTGGGGCGGCTGAGAGCGGCGCCCTTAAGCCCCTACGCCAGCGAGCGCCCGCCGGTTCCCAGAGTCAGACTGAAGCTGTTCGCGCAGCGCTCGGGGCAGTTAGGCCCACTGAGAGCAGGCTGGAGACCACAGCGTCAGGAGCAGGGGCCTCGCATCACAGGGCTGCTGAGCAGGAAGCCGCCCAGCTGCCACGGAGGTTTGCAAGCTTAGAGAAAGGACCCCCTTCAGGTGTATCTCAGAGCCCAGGTCGACCCCTGGGCGTGGCGTCCTGCAGCCTCGGAGCCCCGCTGCCTTGGTTCTGAGGAGCAGGAGGCCCACCCTGCAAGTTAAGCAGACACCCCAGAGCTCTCTTCTTGCAAGTCAGAGGGAAGGGTCACGGGAAACTAGGTTCCTTCTCGAGGAAGAAACCGCACTTCAGAAAGCCTCTGCAGAAACAGGGCCCCTGAAGGTGGAGAGCAGCCAAGTGACGGTGGCGGTCAGAGTCAGGCCTTTCAGCACCCGGTACGTGACCCGCTCTTTATCCGAGGCCAGCCTGCTCTGCGCGTTGGTGCGTGTACTTCCGAGTTCAGTGGTAGTATGTGGATATTTTTGATGATTGGCTATAAAACAAAAAAATCGAAACCACCATATTTTGCAAGTGGAAGTTTCTCCAGGTATATCTGTGTTTTAAAAGTCTGGCTGATGTCAGTCTCTAAGGCAGTCTGCTTTCAAATCTGTCATGTATGGTGATGTCTTCTACCTTTCCCTTAAAAAGAGCAACAGCTGGTCGCTCGTTCCCTAAACAGGTCCTTCCAAAACCCTTTCCAGGGTGGTGGTCATCGCCTTATCGTCTGACATGTCGTGGCTGTACACACACCGATCTGTGAGGTTTGACTTTGACCACAAAAAGTCTCTCCCCATGAGTGCCTGTGGACTCGCCTGATGTGACTGTAGCATCTGATTATCTTTAAATGCTTTGAGGACAACTGTGAAGACTTCACAGAGTCAGTAGTTTTTTGGTCTGCTGTGGATCTAAGTGAGTTGGAGGAGGGTATGGTGACCCTTCGGCTTCCCAGGTGGGTCAGCAGTAAAGAATCCACCTGCCAACGCAGGACACACAGGAGACACAGTTTCGATCCCTAGATTGGGAAGGTCCCCTGGAGCGGGGCAAGGCAACCCACTCCAGTATTCTTGCCTGGAGAATCCCATGGATGGAGGGCCTGGTGGCTGCAGCGAAGAATCCAGCATGACTGAACCGACGCTTCACACATGGGTGATGACTGCAGTGTGGGCAGGCTCCTGGCGTGAACCTGCATGGCCAGCGGTTGAGGCGGATTCCATAGGGCGCTGAGCCTTTTAGTGGGAATGTGGGTGAGTGATAAGGGGAGAGAACTCAGGGAGAGCCTCAGGACTGCTCAGGGCAGAGAAGCAGCGGGACAGCCCGCACGGGTGGCGGCCCCAGAGGGGCAGAGCGTGGGCCCCAGAGCAGCCTGCAGCAGGGCTGCCGGGAGGACGAGAAGGGTGGGTTCCACAGTGAGTGCTCATCTAAGCACCTGCTGCTGCTGCTCCTAAGTGGCTTCAGTCGTGTCCAACTCTGTGCAACTCCACAGACGGTAGCCCACCAGGCTCCCCCGTCCCGGGGATTCTCCAGGCAAGAACACTTGAGTGGGCTGCCATTTCCTCCTCCAGTGCATGAAAGTGAAAAGTGAAAGTGAAGTCGCTCAGTCATGTCCGACTCTTCACGACCCCATGGACTGCAGCCCACCAGGCTCCTCTATCCAAGGGATTTTCCAGGCAAGAGTACTGGAGTGGGGTGCCATTGCCTTCTCCACATCTAAGGAGAGTTGGCGGGAAAAAGAATCGTGTGGCCAGACAAGGACTCGTGTTTTTCTGCAGCTTAGGGCAAAAAGATTTCCTCCTGAGTCTGAGATAGAAGCAGGGTGGATGCAAAGAGTCAGAGTTTTAAGAGAGATGATTTAAAGCAGGAAGGACCTTTGGAGTCACAGAAACGTACCTTGTATCCGAAAGACACTTCAGTTCAAATTTGTATCTAACTGAGTTTGTTGAAACTATGCTGTTTCTTGCCAGCTTTGTATAGATTCGTACCTCCAGAAATTCTTTGTGATGTTTTCGAATACATTTCTAGTTAGAACTACAGGTACAGGTAGAGTTCAGCGGACAGGATGAGGAAACCGAGAACTTAAGAGGAAAAGGAAGAAGATGGAAAATCCTATACAAGTAGGGGAATTTTCTGGACCAGAAACCTGGAATCCCGCTTTTCCTTTGAGCAGTGGCGCTGGAGTTGTGGGAAACAGATTTTGGAAACCTGCTATTGTGATGCGTGCTGCTCTGCACGCTCCACATAAAACTAAAGAGCTGTCTTGCCCTGGAGGAACGTACTGAGGCCTGCAGTCTGAAGTCCTTATTATATTCTGAGGAAATAATACTCAGAATAATTGCAATGACGATACCTGCGCTTCTTTTGAAAGGGAGAAGAGAGAAGGAGCGCCTCAGGCAGTCTTCCTGCATGGGGAGGAAATCGCTGTGGAGCACCCTGGCACGCGGCAGGTGTACAGCTTTGCCTACGATCTTTGCTTTTGGTCTGTGGACAAGCACCACCCGCGCTTCGCAAGCCAGACAGCTGTGTACCAGGCGCTGGCGGCCCCGCTGCTGAGACAGGCCTTCCAAGGCTTCAACACCTGTCTGTTCGCGTATGGCCAGACTGGCTCTGGAAAGTCATACACGTAAGTTGTGTTGTGAATCCGACCATCCTGAAGCATTTATGTCTTTTGTGAGAACAGCATAGTTTGATAGAGTATCTTTTTGGAACTGTACTGCTCTGAGCTCAAGTCTCATCCATTTTACACTGCAGTTCCACAAGTTGCTTTATCTCTGGGCTTCTATTTATTCGTGAGATACTGTTCGCCTTGTCGGTATCATCGGCCCCGTTTCACTGTAAATTCTATCTGTTGTGTAAACTGAAGCTCAGAGAGGTTATTCTGGAAGCCGTGTTGTGAAAATCATAAGCAAGTCGTCTCATCAGTGCTCTGGCTCTGCTACCCGTCCTGGGAGGAAATGCTGGAGTTTTAATAGTAGCTAACGTTTATCGAGTTCTTACTATATTCCAGGCCCTGTGCTGGAAGGCTCTGAATTAGATAGTTCTTACTTAGCCCACTTTATAGAAGAGGAAATTCAGGTTTACTTTCCCCTCAAAGAATTTTAAAACCTAATTACTTTTACTCCAACTCATAAATGTGTTTTCTAGGATGATGGGCTTTAGTGAAGAACCAGGAATAATTCCAAGATTTTGTGAAGATCTTTTTGCTGAAATAGCCAAAAACAAACTGAAGAGGTATGTTCTCATGGTCTCTGTAAGCCTTCGTATTTGAGTAGAGAACATGCGGACCGCGTTAAAGTCAGGGCGGCGGCCACTGAGGCCGGCTCCGCAGACGGCGCGCTCTGGCTCCCTGTCCCCTGGGACGGGGGCTGGGGAGCGGGGTCAGACGCGGGCGGGTCCTCCGGGTGGGCAGAGACGGAGGGGGCTTCCCGCTTCCTCAGCTCGACCACCGGTGCGGTGGCCCCGCACGACGGTGCGTGTCTGCAGCCGGGGGCCACGCCCCTCCCCGAGGCCAGCAGGGCCGGTGTGGCGCCGGCAGCCGCAGGAGGCTGGGGGAGCGGCCTGCACACTCAGCCCAGGGGCGGCCCAGCCGCCTCGAGCCCGCCTGCCCTGCCCCGGCGCGGGCGCCACGCCCTCACCCAGTCCCGCACCCAGTCCCGCCTGCGGCCAGCTGTCTGCAGGCAGCCTGCGGTTCTTCGCACGTTTGCTTCATGATGAGAGCCCCTGGGAATGTGTCAGGGAGGCAGTCGTATGCGTGTGAGCGCGCGTGCGTGTGTGTTTACTTGCTGGAAAGCTGCTGGAGATCCTGGTTCGGCTGGTTGGGAGGGTGGTCTGGGAGTTGGGGACAGTTCCTGTAAATGGAGTCTCTGCAGCCTGACGCTCATGAGGGTACAGCAGGTTCCGGCTCAGTAGTATCCCACTGTGTGTGTGCACCGCATGTTCTTCATCCGTTCATCTGCTGATGGACACTTAAGCTGTTTTTATCTTTTGGTTATTGGGTTGGCCAAAAAGTTCATTCATGACCTCTTGATGGAAAACCCAAGGGAACTTTTTCGGCCGGCGCACTATGCCGTGCTGCTATGAATACTGTTGTACAGTTTTTATGAGTAATTTTAATTTATTTGTAATTCTTTTGGGTAGATGTGAAATTGCTGGGTTATATAGTAAGTCTACCCTGAACCCTTTGAGGAACTGCCGCTGTTTTCCACAACCCCTGGACCATTTTACATTCCCACCCGCAGCCCCGGTTCCGATTCCAGCTCTCACCAGCTTCGCTGTTTTCCGTTTCCTCGCTGGCAGCCGCCTCGTGGGTGTGAAGCGGTTTCTCACCGCAGCTCTGACCTGCTTTCCCTGCTGGCCTGTGGTGCTGGGCGCCTTTGTGCCTGTTGACTGTACATCTGCTTTGGAGAAATGCCTGTTTTTTAACTGATTTTTTGTCTTTCTGTTGTTGAATTGTAAGAGTTCTTTATATGGAGATGTGTGCGTGCCTGCTGCCTCCTAAGTCGCTCAGTTGTGTCCGACTCTTTGCAACCCCATGGACTGTAGCCCACCAGGCTCCTCTGTCCGTGGAATTCTCCAGGCAAGAGCACTGGAGGGGGAGTTGCCGTTTCCTCCTCCAGGGAGCTTCCCCACCCAGATCTTCCGAGTCTCTGGTCTCCTGCCTTGGCAGATGGGTTCTTTACCACTGAGCCACCTGGGGAGGCCTCGTATGGGGATCCTAGAGCCGTAAGAGATCTGGGGGCGCAAGAAACGCAAGGACTTTCAGACAAGCTGCTTGCTCTGTTTCTGTCTCTGCTAGGCCAGCTACCACCTTGAGATGAGCTTCTTTGAAGTCTACAATGAAAGAATTCATGACCTTCTCGTTTGTAAAGGAGAAAATGGGCAGAGAAAGCAAACGGTAAGATTTAAAAGCTTGGTGTTTCTATTCTTACTGATGCATAGAATGTCACTTCTCAGGGTGACACACGGCTCAAACGCTGCAGCGCTCTACGGCAGCAAATGCTTCAGTGTGCGGTCTAGCTGCGCTGCTCCTCACTGAATAAGCCGAACAGTATCCTGCAGCTCAGCTCTGTTCAGTCGCTCAGTTGTGTCCGACTCCTCGCGACCCCATGAATCGCAGCATGCCAAGCCTCCCTGCCCATCACCAACTCCCAGAGTTCACTCAGACTCACGTCCATTGAGTCGGTGATGCCATCCGGCCATCTCATCCTCGGTCGTCCCCTACTCCTCTGCCCCCAATCCCTCGTAGCATCAGGGTCTTTTCCAATGAGTCAGCTCTTCACATGAGGTGGCCGAAGTACCAGAGCTTCAGCTTTAGCATCATTCCTTCCAAAGAAATCCCAGGGCTGATCTCCTTCAGAATGGACTGGTTGGATCTCCTTGCAGTCCAAGGGACTCTCAAGAGTCTTCTCCAACACCACAGTTCAAAAGTATCAATTCTTCAGTGCTCAGCTTTCTTCACAGTCCAACTCTCACATCCATACATGACCACAGGAAAAACCATAGCCTTGACTAGACAGACCTTAGTCGGCAAAGTAATGTCTCTGCTTTAGAATATGCCATCTAGGTTGGACATAACTTTTCTTCCAAGGAGTAAGCATCTTTTAATTTCATGGCTGCAGTCACCATCTGCAGTGATTTTGGAGCCCCCAAAAATAAAGTCTGACACTGTTTCCACTGTTTCCCCATCTATTTCCCTTGAAGTGATGGGACCGGATGTCAAGATCTTCGTTTTATGAATGTTGAGCTTTAAGCCAACTTTTTCACTCTCCTCTTTCATTTTCATCAAGAGGCTTTTAGCTCCTCTTCACTTTCTTCCATAAGGGTGGTGTCATCTGCATATCTGAGGTTATTAAGATTTCTCCTAGCAATCTTGATTCCAGCTTATGTTTCTTCCTGTCCAGCGTTTCTCATGATGTACTCTGCATAGAAGTTAAGTAAGCAGGGTGACAATATACAGCCTTGACGTACTCCTTTTCCTATTTGGAACTAGTCTGTTGTTCCATGTCCAGTTCTAACTGTTGCTTCCTGACCTCCATACAGATTTCTCAAGAGGCAGGTCAAGTGTTCTGGTATTCCCATCTCTCTCAGAATTTTCCAGTTTATTGTGATCCACACAGTCAAAGGCTTTGGCATAGTCAATAAGCAGAAGTAGATATTTTTCTGGAACTCTCTTGCTTTTTCGATGGTCCAGCGGATGTTGGCAATTTGATCTCTGGTTCCTCTGCCTTTCCTAAAACCAGCTTGAACATCAGGAAGTTCACGGTTCACGTATTGCTGAAGCCTGGCTTGGAGAATTTTGAGCATTACTTTACTAGCGTGTGAGATGAGTGCAATTGTGCAGTAGTTTGAACATTCTTTGGCATTGCCTTTCTTTGGAATTGGAATGAAAACGGACCTTTTCCAGTCCTGTGGCCACTGCTGAGTGTTCCAAATTTGCTGGCATATTGAGTGCAGCACTTTCATAGCATCATCTTTCAGGATTTGAAATAGCTCCACTGGAATTCCATCACCTCCGCCAGCTTTGTTCATAGTGATGCTTTCTAAGGCCCCCTTGACTTCACATTCCAGGGTGTCTGGCTCTTGGTCGCATCATCATGAGCCACCAAGGAAGCCGTTATATTTGGTGTCATAGTAAATACTGTCAAACACTGAGAAGGTGACTGGTTTGTGATCCTGAGGCAGTTTCCTGGTGCCTTGCAGGTGTGTTTCTGTGAGAACCTTATGTTTATTTCTGGGCGAAGTGGAGACAAGTCTTTTTATTGTTGACTGAAAATATAGAAAAAAAAAGTGATTGCAAGTCCATTTTATATGGAGTATTTGTATTGTGCTAACACAGCGTGTGTTTGCCCACAGCTGCGAGTGCGGGAGCACCCGGCCTCGGGCCCGTATGTCGAGGGCCTGTCCACGTGAGTGGCCTGGGGTGGGTGGGCGGGGTCTGTCGTGAGTGGGGCCTGGGGCGGGTGGGTGGGGCGTGGGCGGGGCCTGTCCACGTGAGTGTGGCATGGGGTGGGTAGGCGGGGCCTGTCCCTGCAAGTGTGGGCGGTGGGAGGGCGGGGCCTGTCCTCGTGAGGGTGGCCTGGGGCGGGTGGGCGGGGCCTGTCCCTGTGCATGTGGGCGGTGGGAGGGCGGGGCCTGTCCACGTGAGTGTGGCCTGGGGCGGGTGGGCGGGGCCTGTCCCTGCAAGTGTGGGCGGCGGGTGGGCGGGGCCTGTCCACGTGAGTGCGGCGGGCGGGGCGGAGTGTTGTGTTCCTGAGTGTCCCCCAAGCCGGGAGGCGTTTCCTCTCTGCTGTCTTCTGGCCTTAATGCTCTCCAGTTAGACGTCCCTCCTCTTTCCAAATGGAGAGTTAGCTGCTTCTCATTGTGCTTCTCTGTGAGCGCTCTCTAGCGCGCTCATAGAGGACTAATCACCGAGTGGAAGTCACCTTTTCTGACTTCCCTCTCGTTCCCCCCGCTTGCCCACTGAGTTCAGCCTGCCTTCTCAAGCCGCTTGTTTTATGTGTCCCTTTAAGCCGCGGAGGGATAAGGCGCTGAGTTCAAGGCTTGGAGTTGGAACTATGCTGACAGTCATGTGTTTGGCTTTCAACTCCAAATGCTTTTTTAAGGGAACAGGAAAGTGGTGAGAAAAGATTTAACTCCATTTAGTAAATCTGGAATTGTGCTGAGACCCACGACACCCGCAAACCCACACCCACGTGCACCTGTGCTTGTACATACGCCTTTGCCGAACCACACCCTACGTGTTTATACGGGTACCCATGCCAACATAGGGGTTAAAAGTTTATCTTTTGGTCTCATGACTTAGACTTGGATATTCCAGTGTTCAAATGCTAAAGTTCTTCATATCAAGAAAAATCATATTTTAAAAAATTAGGCAAAATTAAAGCATTATATTTTATTTCCTGCATTTTAGAATGGAGAAAATGAAAGGCTGTCACAATATAATATAATAATATAATATAATAATATCTATTCCATTGTGATATTCATGGAATAATTATGTAATTGAAAGGTGGTTGTTTTATAAGAGCAGGAGTGTGACTGATCATCAGTAAAATGGTTTTGTCTTTTTGCTTTTTAAAAATAGGAATGTTGTCAGCTCCTATTCTGATATCCAGGTAAGGTGAATTGTATTTTGTCTTCTCTCCACTAGATAGAAAGATCAGGGTCATAAATACTTATGAGATTATTTCCCCTAACTTGCTGGTCTCATAAATAAAAGGTTAATCTTGTTAATTTATAATCAACTGATTTTGTTTGTGTAAACTTCAATAAAAAGAAATACTCTTCTAAACTAAAAATTTTAATTGATTATCATGTCAGTTTAGAGTTGTAGAAATAACCTTTTTAAGTTATTATCTCCTGATTCAAGTTTCTGAGACAGAGAAAATGAACTACTAGAAAATGGTAATACAAATGAGTAAATAAATATGTATGGATTATTTTATTTTGCAAAGTGATTGTGATCACTGGTGTGTGTACATGTGCTTGCTTCACACTTGGCCCCGGTTGACACCGTCTGAGCTCTGGCCTGCCTCCCTCGCCAGGTCTGGCTGCAGCTGGGGAACAAGCAGAAGGCCACGGCCGCCACCAGCATGAATGACAAGAGCTCGCGCTCGCACTCCGTGCTCACGCTGGTGATGACGCAGGCCAAGGTACTGTGTCGCTGAGGGCTTGCTTAGGAGAGACGCTCGCTGTGTTCAGGTTGCATGTTGTCCTTATTGCCCCCTTTCAGTCAAAGGTGAAAGCATCGCCACATAAGCGTGTGACATGACCGGGCGTTAGCACATACACACAATGACTCGCATCACATCAGTATATGGTAATATGTTATCAGTAAGACAGAATGCTTGTATTTGCAAAAACATGTCAGAAAGTAAAGGATTTTAAATCATGTAGGGATTCCCTTGGTCCAATGGATAAGAGTCTGCGTTCCCAATGCAGGGGACCGGGTTTGATTCCATATGTTTCAGCTAAGACCCAGCACACCGAAACTTCTGAGCCGTCTTGCCCTAGAGCCTGCGTGCTGCGACTTGAGAGGCCCAGGAGCCGCCTGGAGCCCGGCACAGCCAGCGTAAATGCAGCCATGGGTCCACTCAGATAAACCCCGCAACAGTTTGGTGTAGGTTCCACCACTCAGATAAACCCGCAACAGTTTGGTATATAATCTTTCAATTGTTTTACAATCACACATCACAAATTTACAAATTCTGTAACGATTTCATGCCTTTAAAATTATTTGCAAAATACCATTTCTCATAGCTACATAGTATTCCTTTGACTATTAAAAGTCCTCAGATTTTTCTCTGATGTTGGACATTTATGTTGCTTTAGACATTTTGCTACTTCAGTGCTGGGATGAGCAACACTTTCATAAATTAGCGTTTTCTCGCTTTATCGTTGCTTCTTAATGTGATTGAGCAGTTACAGGCTCTTAGCCCTTCACAGTCGTCTCTTCTCTTTCGGCATTGTCCCGCTGCGTGGTGTGTTCTGATAAACTGTCACGGAGTCAAGGAAACACAGTGTCTTTATCCCTTGTGTTTGAATCTTGCATAACTTTCTGTTTTGCAGACTTATGCTGATAGCAAGTCTTGAAAGAACTTATGATGTGTTATTTTAATGCCTTTTTGCTCCAGACAGAATTTGTGGAGGGGGAGGAGCTGGACCACAGAATTCGGAGCCGCATAAACCTCGTGGACCTGGCTGGCAGTGAGCGGTGCTCAGCAACCGGCACCAGCGGGGAGCGGCTGAAGGTAAAGTGCCCCCTGTGCTTTGCTTTTAGGAGATTACAAGCTCAGCATACTTAACCAAAAACCCTCTCTGAACCTGCACTTCATAGACTGTGGTCTGAGGCTCAAAAAGGACCCACAGTTCTTGGTTATGGTTGCTTTCCAGAAACAGTAGACTTCAAATCCAAAGGAAGTTGGTAGATTCTGAAAGAAAGTATTTACTCAGTGATTATCAGTTCAGTTCAGTAGTTCAGTCATATCTGACTCTTTGCGACCCCATGGACTGCAGGATTCCAGGCTTCCCTGTCCTTCCAACTCCCGGAGTTTACTCAAACTCATGTCCATCAAGTCGGTGGTGTCATCCAGCTAACTCATCCTCTGTCGTCCCCTTCTCCTCTTGCCATCAATCCTTCCCAGCATCAGAGTCAGTTCTTTGCATCATGTGGCCAAAGTATTGGAGCTTCAGCTTCAGCATCAGTCCTTCCAATGAATATTCAGGACTGATCTCCTTTAGGATGGACTGGTTGGATTGCCTTGCAGTCTACGAAGACTCTCAGGAGTCTTCTACAACACCACAGTTCAAAAGCATCACTTCTGCACTCAGCTTTCTTATAGTCCAACTCTCACATCCATACATGACTACTGGAAAAACCACAGCTTTGACTAGATGGACCTTTGTCAGCAAAGTAATGTCTCTGCTTTTTAATATGATGTCTAGATTGGTCATAGGTCATAGCTTTTCTTCCAAGGAGCAATTAGGGAAGAAATATATTTTGTGAAACAAATTTATTCTGGAGCAGTTACGTTTGATTAAAATGTTTGATCTTGTCCCCAGGAAGGTGTGAGCATTAACAAGTCGCTGCTGACCCTGGGCAAGGTCATCTCTGCACTGTCCGAGCAGGCTGGCGGGCGGAGCGTGTTCATTCCTTACCGCGAGTCTGTCCTCACATGGCAAGTAGCTCTTGAAGAGTAAAGAACTGTACAGGATACAGAGAGTAGTGTGGGAAAGGGGCATAGGCCAACTCATGTAACTCTTGTATGGGCGCAAGAGCCAGGCTGCCTGGACTTGACCCTGGTAGTCCTCGTGCCTGCTTCCTCGCCCGTAATAGCATGTGTGTGTCCAGGCTTGTCTGTGAGGGCTGTATGTGTGTGTGCTTAGTTGCACAGTCACGTCTGACTCTTTGCAGCCCCGTGGACTGTGGCCTGCCAGCCTTCTCTGTCCATGGGATTCTCAGGCAAGAATGCTGGAGTGGGTGGCCATTTCCTCCTCCAAGGGATCTTCTTGACCCGGGGACTGAACCCAAGTCTCCTGCGTTGGCCAGCAGATTCTTTACCACTGAGTCAGCTGGGATAGTGTGGGTGAATGATGGATGTAAAAACTCTTCGAGGCTTCCCAGGTAGTGCAGTAGGGAAGAGCCCACCTGCCCGCCAGGGGACATAGGAGACACACAGGTTTGATCCCTGGATTGAGAAGATCCCCTAGATAAGGAAATGGCAGCCCACTCTAGTATTCTTGCTGGAAAATCCCGTGGACTGGAGCCTGGTGGGCTGTAGTCCCCTTCATGGGATTGCAGAGTCAGCCATGGCTGAGTAACTGAGCGCACGCACAGAAGCTCGTAACGCGCGGTGCGTCCATGGCTGAGTGAGCATGCACAGAAGCGCGTATCGCGAGGTGTGTCCATGGCTGAGTAACTGAGCGTGCACAGAAGTGCGTATCGCGCGGTGTGTCCGTGGCTGAGTGAGCGTGTGCACAGAAGCTCGTATCACGTGGTGTGTCCATGGCTGAGTGAGCGTGTGCACAGAAGCTCGTAACGCGCGGTGTGTCCATGGCTGAGTGAGCGTGCACAGAAGCGCGTATCGCGCGGTGCGTCCATGGCTGGTGAGCGCACACAGAAGCGCGTATCCCGCGGTGTGTCCGTGGCTGAGTACCTGAGCGCGCACAGAAGCGCGTACCGCGCGGTGCGTGCTGTGACAGTGTGGGCCTCTGTTCCTGTGTTTACTGTCATTGGTGCCGGATGGTTGAGCACGTGTGGTGTCACCAGACACACTGCTGTGAGTGTAAAGGGAAGCCTACCGCACACTGGCTGGTTCAAGGGTTTTCACTAATGAGCGCGCGTGCAGCTTCCAGATGGGTTACACTCAGACTACATCTGCATCGATTTCATATTCAGTTCTGAGAAGGACTCCGTCTCTCTCCTTGACAGCAGTGTGTCTTTATACTGTATTATGTTTGAATCGCCGCCTCAAAACCTGCCAGAGAGCAGTCTGATTTTCTTTAA
The DNA here is from genome assembly GCA_917880005.1 of Nanger dama. Classification (NCBI taxonomy): domain Eukaryota; kingdom Metazoa; phylum Chordata; class Mammalia; order Artiodactyla; family Bovidae; genus Nanger; species Nanger dama. The sequence continues at coordinate 47,127,155 of CAKJTW010000013.1, read as the reverse complement.
TGACTCTTGAAAATTACGAATAACTTTCGAAAGTTGAGACTGATTCATTCCGTATTCGTAAAGATAGGCTTTTTAGTCTCAAGCTTATTTTTCCCCTCTCAAATAAGGCTTTTGCATATGTTAGTAACAGAGAACAAGACTTGTGTTTATAATGTTCATCATTTTCTGCACTTCCAAGCAGGTGCTTTGAACCATCGTGGTGGCTCCAGAAACCCAAACACGACCAGACACAGCCCCTACCCGAAGCACTTCCCAGTCTAGTGCGGGAGAGGAATTTCACTAAAGATAGGGTAGTTACCCACGTTTTAAAATCTCTGCACAGACTATTGTTTCACAAAACAATATAGAGAGCGTGAGAGGAAGTAAAGTCCTGGGAGACCTAGGCAGAGCTGCAGGCCCCAGAAGCCCCCCAGGTGGCGTGGTGAGTGGGCGCGCGGGGTCCCCCCGCCCCGCCTGTGAGTGGGGGCGCGGGGTCCCCCGCCCCGCCTGTGAGTGGGGGGCGCGGGGTCCCCCGCCCCGCGTGTGAGTGGGGGCGCGGGGTCCCCCGCCCCGCGTGTGAGTGGGGCGCGGGGTCCCCCGCCCGCGTGTGTGAGTGGGGGGCGCGGGGTCCCCCCGCCCGCGTGTGAGTGGGGGGCGTGGGGTCCCCCGCCCCGCGTGTGAGTGGGGCGTGGGGTCCCCGCCCGCGTGTGAGTGGGGGCGCGGGGTCCCCCCGCCCGCGTGAGTGGGGGGCACGGGGTCCCCCGCCCGCGTGTGAGTGGGGGGCACGGGGTCCCCGCCCCGCGTGTGAGTGGGGGCGCGGGGTCCCCCTGCCCCCGGCGCACGCTGCGCTTCCCGGCGCCTGCTGTCGTCAGGTCGCTGCTCTGCTCCGCCCAGGCTGCTGAAGGAGAGTCTGAGCGGAAACTCGAAACCGCCATGGTCGCCGCGGTCAGCCCTGCGGGCAGCAGCGTGGAGGAGACGCTGAGCACGCTGAGGTGCGCGGCGCAGGCCCGCAGCATCGTCACCGCCGCCAGGGTCAACGAGGACCTCAGCGCCCGGCTCATCCGCGGTGAGCGCCGCACGCGGCCTGCAGGCGGGAAAACAGGCGGCTTTAGAGCCGAGGCTTTTCCTCCCACGCGGGCTGCAGCAGCGCCGCTCACCTTCCCACTGACTGCCGGGGAGCCTGCGCGGGAGCAGGCGGGGGAGCCGGGGGATGGGCCGGGCCTCCGGGAGCTCAGCGCCCGCAGGCGCGCTCCCCCAGCCCCGCGTCCTTCCCACCGCGCTCTACGGTGCCTGGCGCCCTCGGTGCCGGCTGGCTCCGGCTCAGTCTTTTCCCCTTTGCATCCGCTCTCTTCTACCAGCGGGGCCATTTCCATTAAACATAAGTCTTCTGAATTCCAGCTTGGAAAACCTTTGATCTCTGTCCCCAGTCTTTATGGGTACGGTGTGTCGGGGCAGGGCTGGTTCGCGCCTGTCGTCCCAGACTAGTACCCTGTGTTGGAGAATACATTTCGTGGCCATCCTCCTAAGAGGGAGGGATTCATTAACTGGAGAGCGGTTTTTCAGGTTAAGGCTAGGTAGGGATTTGTAAGTAATTAAAGTAAAATTTCACTTAGTGGTTCTTAAGACTTCAAATAGAAGATCGATCGGATGTTTGTGTCTAGTGGACTGTATATCAGATGTTATTAATCAGGCCTCTTTTTACAAATGTTTAGAACTGAAAGCAGAAATTGAAAAGTTAAAAGCTGCCCAAAGAAGCAGTCAGAACGTTGACCCTGAACGATACAGGCTCTGCCGGCAAGAAATAGCATCCTTGAGAATGAAGCTGCATCAGCAGGAGAGAGACATGGCAGCCATGCAGAGGTGGGCGCAGGAGCCAGGCACGCAGACCCTGGGCGGCCGGGCTCCCTGGGCGGGCGGGGCCGGCGGGGCACCGAGTCTGTGTCCAGCCCTCCCTCCCATACGAGTGGAGCAGCCTATCCCCGGACCGTGACGTTTGCTATACTCCTGCGTGGTTTTCTAAGCTTTGTTCATTATGTCTTGATTCTTAATGATTTATATGTAGATATTTTTTAACTCTTTTAAACTCTTGTTTTTCTTTGAAAAGAATGTGGAAAGAAAAACTTGAACAAGCTGAAAAAGAAAACTTGAAGTAACAAAGGAGTTACAGGTATCATTTCAGCTCTCTAAACTGATTTGAAAATTTACAAAGAGATATCCCAGTAAATATGCAGATGTAATTTCTCAAATGCTCATTGTGTACTGACCGAACAGAGCAAAATCTTGGAGGGAATTGTTGTGAGGAGCTTTAAGATAGGGATTGTGATGGCTTAGAGCCTGTGAGCTAGTTGGAAAGTTAAAATGCGAACAATCTAGCTCTCTTCACGTTGGCTCAACAAATGCCACGTGTTGATGCTGTGCCGGGCCTGGGGAGGCCGAGGTGAATCCGGAGAACCTGTGACCCAGAGGGGGCTCTGCTGAAGTGCCGTGCGATGGAGGGCTAAACCAGGCACGTGCCATCTGGTAGGTGCACGGTGGTGGGCCCTGGCTGTGCCCCGTGCGCCACCCCATGCAGTGCCAGGAGCGGCAGTGCTCCGTGATGAGGGCGGCCACTGGGAGGACTTGGCACAGAAACGGACAGCTAAGCAAGATCTTGTATGGTGAGCAGGACCGTGTTGGTTTCCAAAGTCAGAACGTCTAAGCAGAGAAATACCATGCTTAGAAGCGCACAGGCGTGATGCAGCCTGATGCCCTGAGAATTAGGGACAGATGCATGGCTGCGGGGATGGGTCAGACTGGAGAGGGGGCCACAGCTGGGCCCCGGTGCAGTGAGGGCCAGTGGGCAGGCCACAGCGGGCTTTAGGTGGAAGGAGAGGGACCATCAGCCTAGGTCTGGACAGATTTTCCTGGTGAGGGTGTGAGAGAGGGTTCAAGGGAGGAAAGACAAAGGCTGGGAAAGGCACCCGTCTCAAAGCTATGGATGGGGTTATGGGAGGAGGTGACGAGAGTCAGGGCAGGTGGTGGGTGGGCTGGCTGGTGGGGGGGTGCTGGGTGCAGGAGCTGGAAAGGAGGGAAGCTGACAGGCTCAAGAGGGTTTTCCTGAGGTGTGTGTGTGTAGACAGGGAATTGGGGCATGGTGCCTGAAAGGTGTGCCCTGCACCGTGCGGTCAGGAGGTTATTGTCATGGTGAGGGGACCCGGTGGTGGCCGCAGAGACTCGGTCACAGGACCCGACCCGCTGTGGACGGTTGTGGGTGAGGACAGGCGCGTGGAGACACCAGGCTGAGCCCTGAGCGGGCCAAGGCTGGTGAGGGACACAGGGTCAGCCTCACCCTGCGAGGCTTCTAAGAAGTATGTCGGCCATACTTAGCGGCCATTGCGAGGAGAGGGTCTAAGAGGCCGTTAGTTACCAAGTCACACGTCCTGTGACTTTCACGTTTAACACAGACCTTTCATTTTAGGTGGGTTTAACAGTTTGATGCTCCTGATCAAGGTTAACTATTTTTCTGACTTCTCCTAGAAAGCAGGAATTACCTTTCAAATGGACAACCATTTGCCAAACCTGGTCAATCTCAACGAAGATCCTCAGCTGTCGGAGGTCCTGTTATACATGATTCAAGAAGGGACAACCACAGTCGGAAAGTGCGGACCTGGCTCCAGCCACGACATTCAGCTGTCGGGGGTGCTGATCGCTGACGACCACTGGTGCGTCCCTCAGAGCCGCCTGCCTGCAGCTCCCTCCCCACACGTCTCCATTCACGCTGAGGCCCTGGACTCTGAGGGGGCCTCTGCTATCCAGGACAGCCGGGCGTCGGGCGTTCCCGTGCGGACGGCAGGCCTGCTGCTCTCCTGTGAGCCGTGCCACGGGAGGAGTGTTGCTGCGTTTCTGTTTTGTACGTGTGATGTGGCCAAGGGGTCATTTCTTGGATTTGACACTTCTATCCATCATTTACGGGCGGATTTTTGGTTGGGTGATGAATTTAAACTTCTGCCTCTGTGAGTGGAGCGATGCTGCGTGTGTTGCTGGGGTGATGCTTCCTGTGAACTGTGTTGGCTCCATACTGTGTTTTCGTGATTCATCTCTGTTGACACAGTTGCGTTTTCCCGGCTGCCAAGTGTCATGTGGTGTGGAGTTACCGTCTGTTTTGTCAGTAGGTGTCTGGTGGTTTCTCACATTCCACTCCCACAGCACTGCTGTGAGTGCTTGCGACACGTCTCCTGGTACAAACGGGTAGAGTGTCCCTGGAGTAAGTGTCAACAGGCGAGACGGCCCTCAGGGCAGCCTGGCACCTGGGCCCCCTGTTTGGCCCGCGTGCCGTATGAGCATGGCGACTTTGCAGTTACTGTGTCACGATAATTCCCAAATTTGGGAAGCAGCCCTAAATGTGTGTCTAGGAGGGGAGAGAGCAGCCTGCAGGATATGTGCACTTTCTCCTTTATGAGGTGATTTCCAATTTCCTTCCAGAATGATCGTTCTGCCGCAGGTGGCTCTCAGAGTTCCTGTTACCCTCAGATCCTTGCCAGCACTTAGCACTGTTGGGTGGACGCAAACCGGCGTCTCACACTTAGCACTGTTGGGTGGACGCAAACCGGCGTCTCGGTGGGCATTCGTTTTCCTTTCCTCGACTAGTGATCCTCATGTATTTTGGCCGCTTTTGCTTGCTCTTTTGTAACTCGTTTGTAACTGGTTTGTGCTCGTTTGTAGCTCCTTCGTGTCTTTTGTCCATTTTTCAATTGTATTATTTGTTTTTTCCTTCATAACTTGTAGCAGATCTTTATGTGTTCTGGTTGGCAAGCTTTCATGAGTTTCATGCCTTGTGAATAGCTTTTCCAGTGTGTGGCTCACCCTTTCTCTCTCTCACGGTGCCTTTCAGTGTATCAAAGTTCCTAGCATATCACACAAGCGAATCTTTTCCTTGACGGTTGTCAGTTTCTGTGTCTTGTTAAAAAAAAGCCCTTTCTGTATTGAGGTTATAGAGAGAGTCTCCTAAATCATCTTTGAAATGTTTTGAAATTTTGCTTTCCCATTTAAGTCCTTCAGTAGTCTGGAATTTTTGTTTGGTATGAAGTAGGGATCTAAATTCATTTATTTTCCCTATAACCAATTCTACCAGTACCATATCTTAAATAAGATGTAGCTTTTTTTTTTTTTTTTTAATGTGGTGTTCACATGAAAAGTTTCTAATGATACGGAGTGAGTTTTCTCACTAATCCCGCCTGGTCTTAGTCATCTGAGCTCCACGATGTCTTTGTATGTGGTCTGGTTTAGCTCCTTGACCTTCATTTCCTCTTGGTCTTCTCTTTGCTGTTTTCTGTAACAAATAAGCCCAGTGTTATTTACACTTGTGGCAAAGATACAGAACATTCCCTCAGGGAGTGAAGAGTCCAGCAGGCCCAGGAGTCCCCGACCTACCTGGCCCTTGGTTAGAGTACACGGGTCAGCCCAGGAAATCCCCGACCCGCCTGGCCCTTGGTTAGAGTATGTGGCTCAGTACTTGTAAAGATTTTAATGTATTTTTCTTTAATGTTTGTGTTTTCATTTTTCATTTTGGGAGGAGAGGGATTAGTATTTTTTAAGTAGTTTTAATCATAATACATATAATGAAAAATTTTCCCACCACTGCTGGATAGAATTGTTAGAGAAACCAGGCTTTTTTCAGCAAAGCTTTAAAATCTAATGGAAGGAAAATAAGGGGATTCTTCTACGTTACTATTGTCATAAATTGATAGGAACCTTAGCACCGAAGGAACACCCCAAGGAGCATTGTGTGGCCCTTCCTCATCAGTCTATCCATCACCGTAACCACGGGCTCCCTGTCTTCACAGCACCATCACCAATTCCAGTGGGGCAGTGAGTATCATCCCGGCTGGGGAAGCGAAGACATACGTCAATGGAAAACTGATTTCGGAGCCGACGGTGTTGCACCATGTAAGTTGGCTGCTTAGGCAGAAGGTTTTCAGGAAGGAGAAACTGTCCTCAGCGGGATACGTTGTTGTTATGTAATCCTTAGTATAGAGTTTAAACTGAGTTGTTTGTTGTGTGGTCATCAGCTCTGTGTCATCGTGTGTGTGTGTGTGTGTGTGTGTGTGTGTGTGTGTGTGTGTGTGTGCTGAGATGCGAGAAGCTGTTCCACTTTGGGCAAGGGATTCAGTTTTGCTGAGCCCGGTTCAGAACGAGGGGGAGAACTCTCTGGCTCTCACATTCTCTCTCCTGGCGCTTCACAAATCGCCTGCCTTTGTGCAGAGACCAGCCCCTGAGAGCTGCCCAGTGGCAGCACCGTTACATGTCGCGGGCAGAGCTGGGCTTTGGTCAAGCCTCAGCCCTGCCAGCTGCTGTTTGACCTTTGAGACGTTATTAAGCCCAGGTGACTGTGTGTTACCTTCCCCAGGCACTTTAACGATGACATTAGGGGAACAGGCATGAACATTCTGTTGCAGGCGAAGCAAGGCCTATGGTCACCTGGTGTGTGTCTGTCTGTCTCTCAGGGAGGGTGGAGAGAGGGCTGCTGGAAGCATCAGCTTGTGCCCGGTGTGTGTGTGTCTGTCTCTCGGGGAGGGTGGAGAGAGGGCTGCTGGAAGCATCAGCTTGTGCCCGGTGTGTGTGTGTCTGTCTCTCGGGGAGGGTGGAGAGAGGGCTGCTGGAAGCATCAGCTTGTGCCCGGTGTGTGTGTGTCTGTCTCTCGGGGAGGGGTGGAGAGAGGGCTGCTGGAAGCATTAGTCTGTGCCTGGTCCTTAGGGCAGCGTCTGCAGACTGAGCTCAGCCGGCGCTTAGCACTGTGACTGTTGGCCTCTCCTCTATTAGCGTCCTCCTTCCTAGAGCTGGGTTAATAATAGGCACGTAGGCAGCGTGTCTGCCCCAGTTCTTGGCATGTGGATGGTGCGGGCTTACAGTGAATGATGTCGACTTCGTGGTCTCCGAAGAGGATTTAGCTTCAGGACCAGGGACCAGGCTTGATCACTCCAGAGCTTTTGTGAAGCAGAGTTTTATTAAAGTGAAAAAGGGACAGAGAAAGCTTCTCACACAGACTCAGAAGGGGCGGAGAGTGCCCCCTCGCTAGTGTTGCCAAGGGAGTCATATGCGTTTTGAGTGGTTATTACAGTAAATCCGAGTGTCTCAAGGTTGTGAAGATCTTACTAGAACCACTCCCATAGTTTACATTTTAAGATAACAGGATTAGCCAGAAGGTTTTCAGGAAGGAGAAACTGTCCTCAGCAGGATACGTTGTTGTTATGTAATCCTTAGTATAGAGTTTAAACTGAGTTTTTGTTGTGTGGTCATCAGCTCTGTGTCATCGTGTGTGTGTGTGTGTGTGTGTGTGTGTGTGTGTGTGTGTGTATGTATGTGTGCAGTCTCATCCAGCCCTAGCCTCCTGGACCGTAGCCTCTGTCCATAGGCTTTTCCAGGCAAGGATACTGGAGGGGGCTGCCGTGTCCTCCTCCAGGGGCTCTTCCTGGCCCAGGGATTGCACCCACGTCTCTGGTGTCTCCTGCAGTGGCAGATGGGTTCTTTACCAGTAAGTGCCACCTGGGAAGGCCAGTTCTGGGCTTAAAGAAAAAAATGTTTCATGTGACTAAGAGTAAGGCATGTAGAGGAAAAAAAAGATGTCTTTCCTTTCCTCCTCCTCGAGAGTTCCCGGCCCCGTCTCCTCCTCGAGAGTTCCCGGCCCCTGTCTCCTCCTCGAGAGCCCCAGACCCCTGTCTCCTCCTCGAGAGTTCCCGGCCCCCGTCTCCTCCTCGAGAGTTCCCGCCCCCGTCTCCTCCTCGAGAGTTCCCGGCCCCCGTCTCCTCCTCGAGAGTTCCCGGCCCCCGTCTCCTCCTCGAGAGTTCCCGGCCCCCGTCTCCTCCTCGAGAGTTCCCGGCCCCCGTCTCCTCCTCGAGAGTTCCCGGCCCCTGTCTCCTCCTCGAGAGTTCCCGGCCCCTGTCTCCTCCTCGAGAGCCCCAGACCCCTTTCTCCTCCTTGGGGACCCTGGACTTCTTATCAGCCTGCCTCGGAATTGACGGCTCTCAAGCATTTCACACATTAGCTGCTGTGATTCTTACATTTATCATTCGTGATGCGAGACTGTATTGAATTGTTGAGCGTGATCATTTGTCCCATGGTGATTTCTGGTTTGGATTCACCTCCAGTGGTCAATTTTTTGTGTGCCTTAGGGTGATCGGGTGATTCTTGGTGGCGATCATTATTTTAGATTTAATCACCCAATGGAAGTCCAGAAAGGGGAGCAGCCACCCAGCAGAGAGAATCCTGTGAGCAAGGGCCCAGAAGACTTTGAGTCGGCCAAAAACGATTTGCTGATGGCCCAGAGGTTACAGTGAGTACTCGTGTGTGTAGAGCAGAGTGGCTTAGAAATGAGTGAATTTTCATCCTTTTATATTTCCTCTTTTATATTTTGTGTAAACAGTTCTCGAGCTGACAAAACTTTAAGAACACTTTTGACAGAAAGTCAGAAATTTAAGTTCTGAGGTTTGAACTTTGGTTTAACTGCAAACATCTTAATACAGCTGAGAGCTCATCTGGTGTGAAGGCTTGGCGGCCCAGGCTGTGACTGTTCGCTTCCTTGCAGGCTTGAGGCAGAAATAAAGGAGGCGCAGGTGAGAGCCAGGGAAGAAATGATGCAAGGGATCCAGATCGTGAAAGAAATGGCCCAGCAAGAGCTCTCCTCTCAAAAAGCTGCGTATGAGAGCAAGATCAAAGTGCTGGAGGCAGAGCTGGTAGGAGGCCGAGCTGTGTTCCTTCCCGCCAGGGCATCCTGAGCAAACTGAGGATTCTAGATGGGCCCGGGGCATCCCGAGTAAACTGAGGATTCTAGATGGGCCCGGGGCATCCTGAGCAAACTTAGGATTCTAGATGGGCCTGGGGCATCCCGAGCAAACTGAGGATTCTAGATGAGCCTGGGGCGTCCCAGAGGAAACGCGGCTTTCAGGGGAAGAGGAGATTCCGAGGGGGCTCCACCCCTCCTCAGGCCTCAGCTCTCCTTTCTGCTGGACATCAGCTTTCCCGCACCGTCCAGGGGCCAGCACTCGGGAGGGTGGGCGAGTGGTGTGGTTCTTTTCAGTCGGTCAGTCGACCTAGACGAGGTGGAGACGCTCCAGGGCCCCTTTTCCATCCCTGAGTCAATTTCTTGTGCATTGATTTTAAAAGTGGAACTTTTGTACTTTTTGATGTTGTTTTTCAAGGATCGTTCTGTATTTTTGCCCTATTTGTGTGTTAGTCGCTCAGTCGTGTCCGACTCTTTGCGACCCCATGGACTTTAGTTCACCAGGCTCCTGTGTCCGTGGAATTCTCCAGGCAAGAATTCTGGAGTGGGTTTCCATTTCCTTCTCCAGGGGCCCTTCCTGACTTGGGGATTGAACCCTGGTCTCCTGCATTGCAGGCAGACTCTTTACCAACTGATGTTGTTTTTGAAGAATTGGTCTGTAGTTTTGCCCTATTTACTTTTTTACTATTGTTGCTTAAAGAAAGAAGAATCTCAAAGGAAGAAGATCCAGGAAATAAATAACCAAAAGGCGAATTACAAAATTGAAGAACTAGAAAAGGCAAAGCAGCGCTTTGAGCAAGAAATTCTCATCAACAGAAAGCGGCTGGAAATGGAGGCCCTGGCGACAAAGCAGGTGACCTCATCGTGTGGCTAGTGTGGCTGTCTGGGGGAAGCTGGATTTAAGGAAACTTACCCATTTGCTTATTTTTGGCTGCGCTGCATCTCCACTGCAGCGAGAGGGGCTAATCTCTGGGTGCGGAGTGCGGGCTTCTCTCGTTGCAGAGCGCGGGCTCAGTGGTGGTGGCGTCGGGCCCAGCTGCCCCGCAGCACGCTGGGTCCTCCCGGACCAGGGGTGGAACCCGTGTCCCCTGCACTGGCCGGGCGGACTGCTAACCCCTGGACTGCCAGGGAAGCCCCTGGGTTTTGTTTTAAAGAACTTAGGCTCTGTTGAGGGTGATGGCCGGCTGCAGGTCTGAGGGTGAGCGGGGTCTCCCTGGCTGAAGCGTCCCTCCTCCCCCATCATCACATGGATGCCGAGTGACACGGGTGACAGGTCTGAGGGTGAGCGGGGTCTCCCTGGCCGAGCGTCCCTCCTCCCCCATCATCACATGGATGCTGAGTGACACAGGGGTGACAGGTCTGAGGGTGAGCCGGGTCTCCCTGGCCGAACTGTCCCTCCTCCCCCATCATCACATGGATGCCGAGTGACACAGGGGTGACAGGTCTGAGGGTGAGTGGGGTCTCCCTGGCCGAAGTGTCCGTTCTCCCCTGTCATCACACCATCACACAGATGCCAAGGGACGCCACGGCACAGGGGAGAGGAAGTGGTCACTCCTGTACCGGTTGCCTCCCGGCGCCAGGACGGGAGGAGCAGCGGGCAGGTCCTGGGGCACCAGCGCCCCTCTTCTCTCTGAGGGTGGAGGCACCTTCCGGGCAGTGCTCTCCAGGTGCTGGACCAGGGGCTCAGCATCGCCCGGGGACGTGAGATTCTGGTGCCTCCAGCACCGCTGGGTCAGAGCTCCGGGGGCCCCTGGATCCCTCGTGAGCGGCCCGGAGCAGGCACCGCCAATCCTGGAGGGAGAGTCCCTGCTCTCATGTCCGCTTCGACTTCTTGTGCCTTCAAGTTTGACTCTCAAGCAGCAGCTGTATTTGTTTTCTTTCTGAGTTTATAGTGGAGGTGGGTGGGGTTAGAGAAGATACCATCAGTAACCTAAGAATGCCCCTGCTAGAGCCTGGCGAGAAGACGTGTGCCAGCAGGTCTAGAACCGGAGTGGCCGGTGAACCACCTCAGAGTTTTAAGAACAGTCTACATCTTGAAAACAATCACTAGTGGGCTATTAGATGGCTTATTGGTGTCAAACGAGGTTTTTAGGTGTTGTTTTCATTTAACTGTTTAATTTAGTCAACAGATGTTTTTGAGTGTGGGCTTTTTGAGTAGTTTTCCCCTGAAGATTTTTATACTCAACGGGAAGAAAAAGTTTATGTCATCAGAAATCCCTCCTGATTTTGTGGAGGAAAATTGTTTTCTAAAGATACTGTATAAGCCGTTTTTCAAAAGCCTTTCCTGCTTAATCAAATGCGTCCTGTGGAACGAGAATCATGTCGTCTGCCATTACCAGTCTGGTTCATAATTCCCCTCTCTGCATGCTCTCGTGTGTGGCTCCATGTGCATGAATGCCACCCAGGCTTTAGAGGACCACAGGATTCGCCACGCAAAAATTCTGGAAGCTCTAGAAACAGAGAAGCAGAGGATTGCTCAGGAAGTGCAGATTCTACAGCAGAATCAGAGCCACAGGGATAAAGCCGTCACAGGTGAGTGTTGGATGACCTTAGCAGGCATTCTAAACGCGCGTTATTTTATACAATTACTAAGATGTTAGTTATCCTTGTACATTCAAAATGTTTCATTCTACGTGTTAACGGACTTCTCTGGATCTAGGTAAATTTGTATGAGCTATTATTTTTAGAATATTTAGTTACATGATCAAATAGTAAACAGAATTCCAAGTATTATTTTCATGTGTATCGTGTTTTTAAAGTGTCTTAATCTAATTCTGAATTCTTATCTTATAAGAATTACCTAAGTTGTCTGTAATTATTGCGCACATCACTTTCTTTCTTTCTTGGAAGTAATTTTTTTGTACATTTCTACATTCCTATCTAGAACACAGCGTGTTTTCAATGTAAATTTATTTTAATTATAGAAAATCTCAAATAAACTGTGAAAGCCCAGAGATTGCTTCAGTAAGCCCTTACATGCTTTTCGCCACCTGCAGCAGTTCCCCACACAAGTTCAGCCCGCTGCCTCCTTGGAGGGTTCTTAAGCAAAACCCCAAACCTGTCGCTTGATCTGCAATTATGTGTCTCCGAGTGAGATGAGGCCTCTTTCCTCTGTCACTCTCTGAAGCTTAACTCTGATACTGCTATCACAACTGAAATCTTCGTATTGGTTTCTTATACTCACTGGGATCTAGTCCACGCTCCCCTTTCCTGGATTCTGTCACGCTTTTGAAGACGCACTTGTTTGCGTTGTTCGCATCCGGTAGCTGTGCCTCTCATCTGCTTCCATCCGCCGGCAGCTCTTGCCCACTCGCTCGCGCCCCCTGTGACCTGTGGCGGGAGCAGCCAGCAGATGTCCCTGGAGGGCCTTGGGTCCGGGCCTGTGGTGGCCCCCAGGCTGCCGCAGGCTCTGTCTCAGCAGGGACACCTGGTAGCTGTGCCCGACCCTCCCCACGGCGTTTGTGTCAAATTGCTCTGCAGGGCTGCTCCTTATGTCTCTTGCAAGAGATAACATTTTGTGAATTCATCTTTTTGTTGCTCTTAGGTCCTAAATAGTGCCTTGCCACAAATATTGGTATTTTTTTAATTCACCTGAATAATGGATTTTATTCTTTCAAAAGAATGCTTTTAATGGGAATACTGGTTATAAGTTTGACTGAACAACATAGAAAGTATACTATGATAAAATCTTAAGTCCGAATTCAGTTCAGTTAAGTTTAGTCGCTCAGTCGTGTCTGACTCTTTGCAACCCATGAATCGCAGCATGCCAGGCCTCCCTGTTCATTACCATCTCTCGGAGTTTCCTCAGACTCACGTCCATCGAGTCTGTGATGCCATCCAGCCATCTCATCCTCTGGCGTCCCCTACTCCTCCTGCCCCCAATCCCTCCCAGCAGCAGAGTCTTTTCCAATGAGTCAACTCTTCGCATGAGGTAGCCAAAGTACCGGAGCTTCACCTTTAGCATCATTCCTTCCAAAGAACACCCAGGGCTGATCTCCCTCAGAATGGACTGGTTGGATCTCCTTGCAGTCCAAGGGACTCTCAAGAGTCTTCTCCAACACCACAGTTCAAAAGCATCAATTCTTCGGCACTCAGCCTTCTTCACAGTCCAACTCTCACACCCATACATGACCACAGGAAAAACCATAGCCTTGACTAGACGGACCTTAGTCGGCAAAATAATGTCTCTGCTTTTGAATATGCTGTCTAGGTTGGTCATAACTTTTCTTCCAAGGAGTAAGCATTTTTAATTTCATGGCTGCAATCACCATCTGCAGTGATTTTGGAGTCCCCCAAATTTAAGTCTGTCACTGTTTCCACTGTTTCCCCATCTATTTCCCATGAAGTGATGGGACCGGATGCGATGATCTTTGTTTTCTGAATGTTGAGCTTTAAGCCAACTTTTTCACTCTCCTCTTTCACCTTTATCAAGAGGCCCTTTAGCTCCTCTTCCCTTTCTGCCATAAGGGTGGTGTCATCTGCATATCTGAGGTTATTGATATTTCTCCTGGCAATCTTGATTCCAGCTTGTGTTTCTTCCAGTCCAGCGTTTCTCATGATGTACTCTGCATAGAAGTTCAATAAGCAGGGTGACAATATACAGCCTTGACATACTCCTTTCCCTATTTGGAACCAGTCTATTGTTCCATGTCCAGTTCTAATTGTTGCTTCCTGCCCTGCATACAGATTTCTGAAGAGGCAGGTCAGGTGGTCTGGTATTCCCATCTCTTTCAGAGTTTTCCACAGTTTATTGTGATCCACACAGTCAAAGGCTTTGGCATAGTCAATAAAGCAGAAATAGATGTTTTTCTGGAACTCTCTTGCTTTTTCGATAATCCAGCGGGTGTTGGCAATTTGATCTCTGGTTCCTCTGCCTTTTCTAAAACCAGCTTGAACATCAGGAAGTTCACGGTTCACGTATTGCTGAAGCCTGGCTTGGAGAATTTCGAGCATTACTTTACTAGCATGTGAGATGAGTGCAATTGTGCAGTAATTTGAGCATTCTTTGGCATTGCCTTTCTTTGAGATTGGAATGAAAACTGACCTTTTCCAATCCTGTGGCCACTGCTGAGTTTTCCAAATGTGTTGGCATATTGAGTGCAGCACTTTCACAGCATCATCTTTCAGGATTTGAAATAGCTCAACTGGAATTCCATCACTTCCACTAGCTTTGTTCGTAGTGATGCTTTCTAAGGCCCCCTTGACTTCACATTCCAAGATGTCTGGCTCTAGATGAGTGATCACATCATCATGATTATCTGGGTCGTGGAAGATCTTTTTTGTACAGTTCTTCTGTGTATTCTTGCCACCTCTTCTTAATATCTTCAGCTTCTGTTAGGTTCATACCATTTCTGTCCTTTATCGAGCCCATCTTTGCATGAAATGTTCCCTTGATATTTCTAATTTTCTTGAAGAGATCTCTAGTCTTTCCCATTCTGTTCTTTTCCTCTATTTCTTTGCATTGATCGCTGAAGAAGGCTTTCTTATCTCTTCTTGCTATTCTTTGGAACTCTGCATTCAGATGCTTATATCTTTCCTTTTCTCCTTTGCTTTTCACCTCTCTTCTTTTCACAGCTATTTGTAAGGCCTCCCCAGACAGCCATTTTGCTTTTTTGCATTTCTTTTTCATGGGGATGCTCTTGATCCCTGTCTCCCGTACAATGTCATGAACCTCATTCCATAGTTCATCAGGCACTCTATCTATCAGATCTAGGCCCTTAAATCTATTTCTCACTTCCACTGTATAATCATAAGGGATTTGATTTAGGTCATACCTGAATGGTCTGGCGGTTTTCCCTACTTTTCTTCAATTTCAGTCTGAATTTGGCAATAAGGAGTTCATGATCTGAGCCACAGTCAGCTCCTGGTCTTGTTTTTGTTGACTGTATAGATCTTCTCCATCTTTGGCTGCATAGAATATGATCAATCTGATTTTGGTGTTGACCATCTGGTGATGTCCATGTGTAGAGTCTTCTCTTATGTTGTTGGAAGAGGGTGTTTGCTATGACCAGTGCATTTTCTTGGCAAAACTCTCTTAGTCTTTGCCCTGCTTCATTCCTTATTCCAAGGCCAAATTTGCCTGTTACTCCAGGTGTTTCTTGATTTCCTACTTTAGCATTCCAGTCCCCTATAATGAAGAGGACATCTTTTTTGGGTGTTAGTTCTAAAAGGTCTTGTAGGTCTTCATAGAACCGTTCAACTTCAGCTTCTTCAGCATTACTGGTTGGGGCATAGACTTGGATAACTGTGATATTGAATGGTTTGCCTTGGAGACGAACAGAGATCATTCTGCTGTTTTTGAGATTGCATCCAAGTACTGCATTTCGGACTCTTATTGACCATGATGGCTACTCCATTTCTGAGGGATTCCTGCCCGCAGTAGTAGATATAATGGTCATCTGAGTTAAATTCACCCATTCCAGGCCATTTTAGTTCTCTGATTCCTAGAATGTCGACGTTCACCCTTGCCATCTCTTGTTTCACCACTTCCAATTTGCCTTGATTCATAGACCTGACATTTGAGGTTCCTATGCAGTATTGCTCTTTACAGCATCGAATCTTGCTTCTATCACCAGTCACATGCACAACTGGGTATTGTTTTTGCTTTGGCTCCATCCCTTCATTCTTTCTGGAGTTATTTCTCCACTGATCTCCAGTAGCATATTGGGCACGTACTAACTTGGGGAGTTCCTCTTTCAGTATACTATCATTTTGCCTTTTCATGCTGTTCATGGGGTTCTGAAGGCAAGAATACTGAAGTGGCTTAATTAGGTACATGGAATTGTGGACTAAAATTGTTTTTATTTCCTGATGTATTTCTATCTCTGTCTATATCTATCTATATACTTTTAAAATTTCAGGCAAAATATAAAAGGATTGTGTTTCTATGTAAGTTAAAGCTGTAGTACCCTTCTTCTAATGCTTTAACTTAGATGTTAGGAAAGAGAAGATCTTCAGGGATATTAGGAGGAAAAGCAGCTTCTTTGGCACTTCCTGTCTGTGAGCTCTACTTTTCTTCCCTGCCTCCTTGGTGAAAGACCTCATTCTGGGTGAGGGATGTTTCATTTCGCCCTGAGGGCTGTAGAAAGTCCCTGAGTTGGCGCCCTTCCCGTCTGCGGTGCGCAGTTGGCGCTTGCGCGCAGCTGGGTTTCACAGGGCGTGCCCAGGGGTGTGTCGGTGCCCGCACCTTGCTCTCAGCCCTCTCTCTCGCCTCCTGCCAGAGCAGCCCAGCTGGAGCTGCGTGAAGCTGTCCGTCATGGTCCAGGAAGCGAATGCCATCAGCAGCAGGCTGAACAGGAATTACGTTTTCGGCAGGTGAGCAGTTATCTTGTTAGTAAACTCATTCTCTGCTTTAAACTAGTTGCCCTTTGTGTGACGTTGTTGTTGTTGCTGAGTTTCTTTAGTACTCTACATGCCTGTCTAGGAGTGAGCAGGGGTCAGAATCCCCAGGGGACACTTCCAGACTCCGCTTTCAGAGGTCACTTTGGAGTGAATGAGGCTCTTTAAAATATTTTATAAACAGTAATTTTAGCTGGTTTAGGAATTTACTAATTTTGTTTTGAGCTGAGAATTTATCAGTATGCCACATTTTAAAAGAAATGGGCAATATTCAATTTTTAGTTTGAAAAGTTATTAAGAAGCTATTTTAGTATCTGGTGCATCCTAGACCTGATCATAGCTGTAGCAGAAGTGCTCTGCTCTGGAGCGGCTTAATCGGTGGGCTGAGCTTTGTGGGAGCTGCTCTGTTTCCAGAATCTCTCGGTCATGTGTGTCTGTTATGCGTATTTAGGAGAAGCACTCTTTCCTCTGGTTTCTCTTTCAGACATGTGTCAGATAAAGGCAGCAGCTTGGGCGCTTGCATTCGGGTCCGTAATCTGCAGCTCGGGGTCTCAACCGTCTGGAGTCTGGAGAAGTTTGAGTCTAAGCTTGCGGCAATGAAGGAGCTTTATGAGGTTTGTAGTGTCATCGAAATCTCTAGAAACTTTAGGAGTGAAAGATGCAAGACTGACGTGTTCTCATTAAGGAAGATTTGACAGATATTAATGAAAGGCCATCCACAGTAGCCAAGCCAACCAGTATTGGCTTGGGGGTTTAGTATATTTATAGCTATGTGAGGCATGCTTCCCTGGTTAAGACAATAAAGAATCTGCCTACAATTCAGGAGACCTGGGTTTGACCCCTGGGTTGGGAAGATCCCCTGGAAAAGGAAACTCTCTCCAGTATTCTTGGCTGGAAAGTTCCATGGACAGAGGAGCCTGGTGGGCTACAGTCCACGGGGTCTCAAAAAGAATCAGACACGATGTAGTGGCTAACACTCTCACTTTCATAGCTGTATGGAGAAGTTTAGCACTAAGCCTGTTCAGGTATAGTGGCGTGGTCTTTAAATTTGCGCTGAGTTGAAGGGGAGAAGGGCGTGGCGGGCGTGGAGCAGTCTGCAGGGGCTGGGTCCTCGCTCGTGCTGGTGACAGTTCCCCAGCCCACTGCTGTGCCCTCAGGGGCTTCAGGTGTTTGCTGCTTGAAAAATCACAGCTCTGCACATGTTGGTTTCTAGTATCTTATTTCCTTGTTTTCCATTTTCTGACACTGCATCAAAAAATGTAAACTTTTTATTCTGTTTTTCTCACCGACAAATTGCCTGCCAGGAATATTGCCATTTATCAGTGTCCCTGGTTTAACTTACATTTTCATAATTAGTGACTGAGGATTTGTTTGCTTATTGCTAAAGGATGTGTTCATGTTCTCTGAACTTTTTGACAAGTGAAGTGTGAGTTTGAGCTAACATCTATAAGCTTTCTTAACATATTTTGATAATAAACATTGATTTAAAAAAATAATCTTTATTTTATATTTATCGTATACGTTTCCCCCTGGCTATGTTGACATCCCCAGGGTTTCATTTCGTTGTGCAGGCATTTTTAATTTGGCTCATTTGAACCTACTAATCTGCAGATCTTACTGAAACAGCATCCACTTCTCTGCATTTTTACTTTGATAAATGCAGCCAAGCATTTAAACCCTTTGCCCCTTTGTTACTGGAAACTGTATTTATGCCCTCAGAGCCATGGGAGGCGGCCGGGGTGAAGATGTCTTCTGTGGCCCTGAAGACGAGTGGGAGCCCGACATCACCGATGTGCCTGCTGCTTCCCTTTCCAGGAGGAGGTGAGGGTGCGGGCGCTGCTGGCCCTCTGGCGCTGGGTGGAGGCGTGCGCCACTCCCCGTCCACAAGAACTGAATGCTGTCTCAGCGGGTGTCTGTGGGGGAAGCCCGAGTGTCAGTGATCAGATTACAGCCGGGAGGGCGTTGGGTTGCTTATGTTCAGTTAGTATATGAAGGAAAAGTCCTCAGTATTTTACCATAAAAGTTTTAAGAGCAGCCTAGACTAGCATAAATCGTTTCCTATAAAAACGAGCAGTGTGCATTACTTTAAATTACCCTTCTCAGAAGCCTGGCGTATTCTGTGATATTTTAGCGTAGTTTGCGGAGTGTGAGATGCAGTCAGGTTGGTTAGTGTGAGCACCTCGGCACTCAGTCGTGGTGACCGAGGACCTCCGCGCGTGACGAGTGCCGCTTATTAACTGAGGCAGATGAGACGCTCGGCTGCCCCTCTTTCCCCGACCCTCGGGCTGCAGAGAGGTGGACGTGCGCTGGAGGGGCCTTCGCCCGGGGCCCAGCCCCCCAGCGTGGTTGGAACCAGGACTGCTGCTGCCGTGTCTGGGGGTGCCAGAGAAAGGCCCGGTGCTCCCGATCCTCCAGTGCCGGTGGGAGGAGAGCAGGGGCAGGGCCGGTGGTGAGGGCCTGGCCTGGACCCAAGGGGAGGTTGGGCGTCACATGCATCCCAGAGGCTGGACCCTGGGCCTGGGCTTTGGTGACGAGGATGCAGCCAGGGGACGGGCAGGGGAGCTGGGTGGGGGCTGGTGTGGATGCGGTGAGGCTGAGGTTCCTGGATGGGGTCTCCTGCGGTCTAAGGCTTCGAGGAGGAGATGGGGGGCTTTCAGGATGTGGAGCTCACGGCGGTTCATCCACCGGAAGCATGGTCACCGGGAGCGTGTGTCAAATGTCTGCTGAGCAGCAAAGGCCCTCCTTACCCCCAGTTCACGGACAAAGTCCTGAGGCTTTAAAGAGATGGGAGCCCTCCCCCAAAGCCCCCAGCTGCTAAGGGAAGGCGGGTGCTCAAGCCCAGGTCTGAGCCATGCCCGAACCCCGCCCACGACTGCATCACACCTCTCTGTCTCAGAGAGCAGCGTCTTTCTGGGTAGCCTTCCTTTTAACGTTGTTGCCTTCAGCCGCAGCTCAGAATCCACCTGGGCCCAGCCTCCCCGCGAGCCTCCCTCTCTCCCCCCGCAACCCGCCTGCCTCCCCATGCGGCTGACCCCCGCTCTGGGGGTGGGGGTCCTCCGGGCTCTGGGGCCACGGCCTTCCCCAGAGTCTCCGCAGGCCGCGCCCCACCCCCCAGTACTTTCACAGCGCGGCACTCGAGTATAGTTACTTGCCTAATTTCTCGCTCTTCTATGGACCTTAAGCTCAGTGAGCCCAGAAGCTTACTGATGTGGTTCAACCACACTATCCAGAGCCCGAGACTAACAGGACGGTTGACCTTGAACAACATGGGTTTCCAACAGGAAACCCTATAGGCCTGGGGTTGGTTGGGCCCACGGATGTGGAGGAACCTCACACACCAGGGCTGACTGTAAGGTACACACGGGCTTTTGACCGTGCGCAGGGCCTGTGACCCCTGTGGTGTTCAAGGCTCAGCTGCATTCTATAGATATTTATTCTGCTGAGTGGAGTAGGGGGTTAGAATGCTGCCTAGAGAGGGTCAAACTCGTGCTCAGTGGACCAGATCCCCTCGGCCCTTGGTGCAGGGCCCGTGGGAAGCACACTCACGGCTCTCCGCTTTCTTTAGGGTGCTTGACAGCCAGCGTTCTGGCGTGACTGCGTGTGGCCTATGGGTGTGGCTGCTAACCCTCTGGATCTGTTGTTGCAGGAGCAGGAGTCTGATGAACAACAGGAGGGTTTCCGGCTGTCTGCACGACGTCGAGGCCCACGCGGGCCGGGACCTGCGTTCTTCGGGCTGTGCAGGTCCTTTTCTGTCGGCCTCTGCCGTTTCCTGAGAGCAGCTCAGGGCTTGTCTCTGCCACTCTCCCGTTTCCTGTCCTTGTGCGAGTCATCTTGCCTCCTGGGAGCTCCCGCTGCCTCTGTAAACAGGAGGGCGTGCCGGAGGCCCTCCCGCTCCTGAAGCTCTGTGGTGTATTTCCAAGTGTTAATTGAGTGACTGGGTCAGATGGGGAAGACGTGTGTGTTTTCACAAATGTATGAGGATACTGTTTTCTTCCAAGTGGAGAGAGGCCACGTGTGGAAGATGGTGTGTTACAGGACGTCACTTGTGTGAGGAGCAGGAGGGGGAGCTGCACACACAAGCTTGCTTGTGAATAAGGTCTCCGGGAGAGCTTCCCGTGGCCTGAAAGCGCTGCTTGTCCGGGGCACAAGGGGTGACGTAGGACAGGGAGGGGGTGTCCTTGGCAACACACCCTCCTTTCCTTCGGGATTTCATGTAACACACACGTGTCATCTGTCACAAAATTACTTCCAATTTTAATGGTTTAAAAGAAGTTACAGAACTTATTCCACTGAATAATCATTTTATGCCAATATTGACTATTAGTTTTCATAAGGAGAGGGGGTACACTTTATACCCCTGTAATACCCTGTCGTACCTGTAAGTACCCTATAATACCTGTAAGTACCCTGTAACACCTGTAAGGACCCTGTAATACCCTGTCATACCTGTAACTACCTTGTAATACCCTGTTGTACCTGTAAGTACCCTGTAACACCTGTAAGTGCCCTGTAACACCTGTAAGTGCCTGTAGTGGTTGAAGTGGCTGCTTGGTAGCTGCAGACTACTACATAGCGACAGGAGAGAGCCACTGCCTCGCAGCGCCGCCCGGGGCCCAGAAGCTCTGCGAGAAGCGTGAACGCGAGTCGCCCAGTCGCGTCCGACGCTCTGCAACCCCATGGACTGTACAGTCCATGGAATTCTCTAGGTCAGAATACCGGAGTGGGTAGCCTTTCCCTTCTCCAGGGGAATCTTCCCAACCCAGGGATCCAACCCAGGTCTTCCACATCGCAGGCAGATTCTTCACC
The DNA here is from genome assembly GCA_917880005.1 of Nanger dama. Classification (NCBI taxonomy): domain Eukaryota; kingdom Metazoa; phylum Chordata; class Mammalia; order Artiodactyla; family Bovidae; genus Nanger; species Nanger dama. The sequence goes on along the minus strand of CAKJTW010000013.1, from coordinate 47,106,277 downwards.
AGCTGAGCCATAAGGGAAGCTCCACGTAAAGTATAAGAAACTATATAATAAAGAGTCCATTCCATATGATTCTGTTTATGGAAAGTACAAAAATAGGGAAAATTGAGCTGCAGTGACAAGACAGAGGAGTGAGTCACAAGGGAGCCTGTCAGAGGGAGTGATGGGCTGGTGGTGTGCCTCCCCCTCAGTGACAGTTACATGGTGTGCACGTGTGTAAAAGAGCTGTACATGCAAGATGTGGACACTTAACAGAGTGTTACCTGTACCTTAGTAAACTTGAGTTTAAAAATTGCTGTGTACTATAATAGTCTATAACGATATCGGTGGGATATGATTAGCCATGGCTCAGACAGTCTAGCGTCTGTCTACAATGAGGGAGACCTGGGTTCGATCCCTGGCTTGGGAAGATCCGCTGGAGAAGGAAATGGCAATCCACTCCAGTACTATTGCCTAGAAAATCCCATGGACAGAGGAGTCTGGTAGGCTACAGTTCATGGGGTCGCAAAAAGTCGGACACGACTGAGTGACTTCCTTTCACTATAAAGACACTAGAGTTTTTTTTTTAATCATAAACTTATCTTTTAGGAAGACATTTATTATCCTACTCTTGTTTAAAGTAAGTCAGAGCAAAATATGCCATGGACTTTTTGTTTACCAGCAAAATAAAAGGCTGTGTATCTGTGGTAGCGACTTACTTATCCAGTACTACTTAAGAGTAAGATGTTTTATAAACGTACGTTTTCCAGATAACTAAACGTATCTCTTCTGGGGTCTTTTTTTTTTAATTGAATAGCGGATTTACAGCGTTGCGTTAGTTTCAGACACTCAAGGGTCATTTTTAAGTGCCTTTAAAATTAAGGTGTAAGGGGAAGTCAGACATGAGAGGTCTTTGCCCGCTTGCAGTTTTCCGAGAGGGAGCTGGAAGCCCACCTGTGTGTTTGGTGTGGGCCCGCCTGGGTGGTTGTGCGATGGGAGCAGGACCAGGCCTGCCGGGGGCTGGTGGGGACGGCACTCCCTGCCCGAGGGGCTGTGCTCTGAACCTGGACGCGCACAGGTCTCTGACGGGCTGCAGCTGGGCTTGATGCGCCAGACAGGCGTCTTGGGCAGCAGGTGGCGGGCGGTGCTGTCAGGTCGGGAAGCTGGCCGCCGTCGCTGCAGCGGCAGAGCTTCACGCGTGGCTGCGCTTCTGCTTTCTCCTCCCAAATCAGGCTCTTGTTTTGGCTCCACTCATCAGTCCCCACCCAGTGCCTGTATTTCACTTTCTTTTGTAGTTTGCTGTTGCTAGTCGCCTGTGGACTGCACCAGAAAACTAACCGTGTGCATTGAATGAGAGCCCTCCTCGGGCTGGCATTCTGGATGCTGTTGCTTCCAGAGGTGCCGATGAGCTCTTTCACACTTTCTGTCTACCTCTGGCTTGGACGGTGCTTAGAAAGTTGTTCTGAGAGTCTGTCTCCCTGCAATGTGACAGGCTGACTGGGTACTCGTTGGGCTTTCTCCTCCGGTTGTAGGGCACCTGGAGCAGGAGGTAAGGAGGAGCTGCGGGGACCCTCCTCCTGTTGTTTGCTCTACGACTGCCTGCTTTTCCAGCATGTGGTTTATTCCTTATGTTTATTGTGTTTATGTTATTTTGCTTTATGCAGCTACTATTGTTTTCACCAATTCACACTTCCTTAGGTGCTGCGTGAAGCCAGTGGTTGCTGGGATCTGTGGTTTCCATGTTGTCTGGTTCTGTAGCTGCTGGGCTGTGGATGGATGGGTGCTGCTGAGAGGCTGGCTGAGTCCCTCTGCGGGACTGTCTCCCCCTTGGTGTGGAGAAAGGAGGCTCTCTTGAAATGGGAGCAACCTGCTTGGAATGCGTGCCCAGTGCTGTGCAGTTGCTTGCTCTGATGTGTGTGTTTGCGGCGTTGTCCCTGGAAACGAGCCTTATGATGGCTGTTTCCTGTCAACACAGGCTTAGTGGGGAAATCCAGCCCTGTTTACCTGGACTCAGCGGAACCCTTCCTTCCTGGCATTTGCAAAGAGTTGATTGGCTTGTCATTAGAGCTTCTTGGACAGAGTGATGATGAAGAAGGCACTGTGGCAGACAGCCTGATGAGTAATTTCCTCAGAATCCACGACGGGGTACTGGCCATGTCCAGAGCCCACGAAGAGCAGGACGAGGACAGCCAGTGCAGCCGTAAGCGTCCGTGTCGACCCACCCGCGGGGCTGCCGTGCCCTGCGCACCCCCCGGGGCACGGCCACCTCTGCCCTGCGCTGTCTGACCCGCCCGCGGGGCCGCCGTGCCCTGTGCATCCCGGGGCACGGCCACCTCTGCCCTGCGCTGTCTGGACCCGCCCGCGGGGCCGCCGTGCCCTGTGCATCCCCGGGGCACGGCCACCTCTGCCCTGCGCTGTCTGGACCCGCCCGCGGGGCTGCCGTGCCCTGTGCACCCCCGGGGCACGGCCACCTCTGCCCTGCGCTGTCTGACGCTTGTGTTTGCCTGGCGAGCATCTGTGAGCTCTTTTACTGAGAGGTCATTTCTGCTCATCACTTTTCTTCTCCTTCCCAAGTGTTCGCTGACCGAGCAAACCAGTCGCTCGCAGTCCAGGTGACAAGCGCGTTCGAGCAGCTCGCGGTGCTGACCGGACCCTGGGTGAGCGGTGTCCTCCTGGAGGCTGGCCGGGCGGCCCTGCCGGCAGAGCTGCGGCGGGAAGTGAGGACGCTGGGGGCCGCTTGCAGCTGTTTCTGCAGGTAACGGGGCTGTGGGTCCCCTTAGGACTCCTCTGCCCAGCAGGTGTGTGTTGACTTCTGGCTGTTCCTCGCCCAGGCTCAGACCTCTCGGGTTTTCAGAAGCGCTTTCTGTGTGAAATCACCAGACTCGGTGTTTGGTAATTGACTTAAGGAGCCGGGGCTTCCAGGGGTTTCTGTGGGCAGGCTGTGGCAGTGCTGTGCGGCTTTTGAATATTAACTCCTCTAGTTTTCGCTGCAGCCCCAGACATGCGCACTGGTTTGTCTCCTCTATAAGGAAGGGAAGGCCAGGGAGGATGTGTCCACTGTTCACCACTGGTAGGCCACAGCCTTGAGTCCAGAGTGCTCCGGACGCCCAGGCCGCAGGGCTGGGAGAGGGGGGGGGCCTCGCTCTGGGCCTGGGGAGGGGGCGGGGCTTCACGCTGGGCCTGGGGAGGGGCGGGGCCTCGCTCTGGGCCTGGGGAGGGGCGGGGCCTCGCGCTGGGCCTGGGGAGGGGCGGGGGCCTCGCGCTGGGCCTGGGGAGGGGCGGGGCCTCGCTCTGGAGCAGGGGGAGGGGGTGGAGCCTTGCTCTGGTCAAAGGTGGTGAGTTAGTCACAAGCCTGCTGATCCGACCCAGGGCAAAGAGTATTTCTGTTGCCTCTTCCCTTAGATGAGGTTTGACTGTAGGAAGACGTACGATAGAAGCTTCTTTTCTCTCATAACATCTGGAGGTGGGCTTGGCTGCCTTGGGGCCCACTTCCTTCCATGCAGCCTGTGGCTGGCCTGAGCTCCATGTCCACCCTGTATCAGGGCCCTGGGCTCTGTGTCCATCCATGGCAGGGCCCCAGGGGAGGCCAGAGCATGGGATGGGAGAGGGGACAAAGAAGGTCGGGGCCTTGGGGTCTTCATTCAAGGAGGCTTCTGGAAATGCTCCTGTGATGTTTCTGTTCACACGTCTTCGGCCAGAGCCTCATCATGTGTGGGGCCAGGGTTCCTGGGACCTGCATTTTATTCCAGCAGCCACGTGCCCAGTGAGGATGGGGGAGGGGAAGTGGGAGCAGAGGCCCTGGATCTGCCGCTGCCCAGACCTCCCCCGAAAGAGGCCCGCACATCCCAGGGGCCAGAGCAGAGGCCCCGAGAGACGGCGAAGCTTCTAGATGCTGGCCAGAGCCTCTGGTGCCTCCCAGGCCTTCCCAGGCCTCTCATCTAGTGGACACGTTGTCATGCCAGGTGCCTCCCGGGAGGGACTCTACTGCACTGACTGTAGGGTACGGAGTTAGAGAAGGCAAGGCTCAGAGAAAGGACCCGACCGGCGCTTGACAGGAACCCATCACCTTTCATGAGGCGAGAAGGGGCAGCAGTCAGATTAGTGAGCTGCTGCATTAACCCAAGGGAAGAGTAGGGATGTACAGGCATATATGTGGAAAGCTACTGTCTTAAGGAGGCCTGTTCCTCTCCAAGGTTGTTTGGAGTAGTTACCTCTTAAACGGCTGGGGCAAGGAATTTTGGAGATCGGCCAGAGTCTGGACCAACTGGGAGCTGGGCGTAATCAACCTTAATGTCCATTATTTTTTTCCTTCGGGTGACAGAGTTCTTTGTTTTCCATAGAATGGTGGGGAGGACCTGGAGGGAGTTTTAAGTCCAGGCTATTTTGAGCCCTGTAACTTTCCTTCGCTGATCTGGAATCCGCACAGCTCGCTGCGGCCTGCTCGTCTGTTGGTGCAGGAGCTGTTCGGGGCGGCCTGTGTCCTCCTCACGCCCTCACTGTCAGAGGCTACTGGCTGCACGCTGCCTGGCTCTGAGCGGACTCTTGTGAAGCACGGCCGTTGTAGGTGTGGCCGCAGAGCCACTTCTTGTCATCTCAGGTACCTGACACCGTGGGCCATTTTTGTCTCACAGGGATGCTCTTCGGATATTTCACCAATGGTCAAAGAGGCTCAAAAGCAAGTGATCGAAACCGTGCGCCGAGCAGTCGCGTGCGTGGGGCAGTCAGTGGCGCTCTCCGGGGGACCAGCTGCAGCTTCTGGAGAGCGGCGCTCACGGGGCCTCTGGCCTGCAGGTGATGGGCTGCTCACTCGTGCTGACAGCCTCCGTCTCGGAGCAGCAGCGCTTCCTGTCAGGGGGCAACGAAGCAGGAGAAATGTTTACTTTTCAGAGCTGCTCATACTTTACTAGTTCAGCAGAAGATGAAAGCTATTACAGTCTGAGTGGATAAATGTACCCGTTGATTTGGGATCCTGCCCGTACTTTCTGGGTCTTTGGCTTGATGGTACCCGTCTGCTCTGGAGGGCGGGTGCTCAGCCAGCCAACAGGGAGAGTGTATTCATAATTACGTTGGCGTGTGATTCTAGGAAATGTGTGTTTGCTTTAATTATTCATGCTACTGAAAACACAGTGTTCTATTAGGATGTTTGTTCTAGCCACATGGCACCCACTCCAGTACTCTTGCCTGGCAAATCCCATGGATGGAGGAGCCTGGAAGGCTGCAGTCCGTGGGGTCGCTGAGGGTTGGACACGACTGATCAACTTCTCTTTCACTTTTCACTTTCATGCATTGGAGAAGGAAATGGCAACCCACTCCAGTGTTCTTGCCTGGAGTACCTCAGGGATGGAGGAGCCTGGTGGGCTGCCATCTATGGGGTCGCACAGAGTCGGACGCGACTGAAGCGACTTAGCAGAGGCAGTAGCAGCATGGTGTCCTAAGATGACAAACCCTCTCTGCAATATACGTAGGATACAAAAGTACAGATTCGGTGTTTTTTTTTTCTTTACATGCTGTTCTTATTCTAGCTTTAGTTGAATTAATAAACTAGGAATGTGTTCAGTCGCTCAGTCATGTCCAACTCTTTGCTACCCCATGAACTGCAGCACGCCAGGCCTCCCTATCTACAGTCCTAAAATAAGCAGAATAGTTAACTTAATTATTTGGTAATTTAAAATATATATAGAAATTGAATTTGCCAGTTAACGCTTAAAAACTTTTTCTAGGATGATTTTGTGGGTGCTGTTTGTGATGGTGTAGAGATGGGAATAAAGAGTCTCCTCGATGCTGGGATAGAGAAAGCAGAAGAGCTTGAGCGTGAACTTCTAAGACAGAGTCCCCAAGATGAGGTAAGACAAAAGAAGGAAAGTCCTGTGTAGTACCAGACAGTAGGTAAAGTCGGTTTCTAAAAATAGTTGAACTCCATGAGTGAGATCTTTATAAATTTATGTATTTTAGTTGGGTTACTTATATTGAAAAGGCTGTTGGCATCATCACTCCTGGTGATTTTCCGTTTTACAGCTGAGTCACGGCAGCCCCTCTCGGGTTTGCACTGTGGGTCCTGCCGTGGCCGCGGTGGCTGCCGGAGAGACCCAGCCTGTGGGTGAAACCAAGAGGGCGGGGTGTGTCAGTGACCCCTGGCAGCCAGTTTCCGCTTCTCTTCTTCCTCCTCTGGTTAGGGCTCTGCTTTTCCACTTGAGCATGGGAACTGCTGCTCATTTAGTTTTTCATTTTTGGGTCCTGGTTGCTGCGTGGCTTTCTCTGGTTGTAGGGGGCGGGGGCTGCGCCTCGTTGCCGCGCGTGGCCTTCTGGTTGCAGAGCACAGGGTCTAGGTGAGGGGCTTCAGCGGCCGTGGCCCCCAGGTGCTCGAGCCGGGCTCTGCAGCTGCGGCACACGGGCCTGGCCGCTCCGAAACGTGGGACCCTCCTGGGCCAGGGACCGCACCGGTGTCCCCTGCATTGCAAGGTGGACGCTCAGCTACTGGACCCCCAGGAAGACTCAGGCATCCACACTTACTGTGGGACCCATGAGCGACCTATTTAGAGAGAAAGTCCACTTCTGCAACTTGGACACTCTGGCTGCTTACTTGCCGTCTCAGTGACTGAGCCCCAGCCTTGTGACCATTGGACGAAAACCCTTCTCCCTGGCAGATCCCATAGGCTGCGGGTTTTTATGCTTCTAAACAGTTACTTGCATAGTAAAATATTTTAACATTCTCTGTAGGTTACCAAACAGATGAAAGCTAATGCCCTGCGACTGATCGAATCCCTCGGAAGCCTCTTCGCTGAATGGAAAACAGTAAGGGAAGCTCTTCATTGCTTCTGTGTTTAGCTTCGTTGAGTGCCTTTCTCACCTCACTGGGCTCTGGCGCAGATGTGCTTTTGTTTTGGTTTCTGTCGCTCGCCGGTGACCCCTCTCTGCCCGTTTACTGGAAGCAGGGGCAGGAGCTCTCAGGCATCTTCTTCTTGGTGTCTAGCTTATTAGGCTTGGTGGTGGATGAAATCGTGTGCAGAAACTGAGTGTATTAATGTGTCGTGTCTGTTTCTTTCTGCTGCTGTCAGCTTTTGCTTGAATAATCACCGTAGGCTAAAAATTATGTTTAATAATCAGTAGGCACAAAGATTTTAAGATAGAGGCAAATTAGACAAATTATTTTACTCATGCCACAGTAAATAGAAAAATATAAACTAAGTATGGAATCAAAATTTCTATAGCTTCAAAATGTCTGTTAAAATAAGCAGGAGATATAAGGTTGAGCTCTTAAAAATTAAATAAATTTATCTTTTATGATAGTAGTAAACGGTAGGTACTGTTTTTATTTCATTTTCATAAAATAGGAAATTGGACTTTGATTTTTAAAATATTTAAAACTTTGTTTCTTTTGAATATAGTAATTGTTCATATCATATTTTGGTCTTGAAATTAAACTCAGTCATTTTGGAGGTAAAATTCTGGCAATTTAAATTATTTTGACTGATCCTTCCCTCCATGTAACCAATTATGTATTTTTTAAACTATGAACTTTTTTATGCAGAAAAGCTTCAGAACTCAAATACAAGAAGAAAATTCTGAATATAAAGATTTGAAGAAGATGATCAATCTTGCCCAAGAATTCTTCAAGTTAAAATGTGGCTTAGAGCAAACTATTCAAATTATTATTTCTGCGCTGAGAGGTATGTAGTGCAAATGGAATTTGTGGTTAATCAGGACTTGACAGTTTGAGGAATCTCAGGCATCTTCTCATTTCTAGTTTGATTCACTCACTGAGGCCTCATCAGTGCCCCTTGTTGGCATTAATGGCCTGTAGGAACTTGCATCATTGAATTCCCACCTAACAGCTGTAAGTTCCTCCGCCTGAACTACTAGGTCCTGAAGAACAAGTTGCTTATCTAACAGACGCACTGAAGGCCCTTAAGTTGTCTGGAGTTGTCCCAAGGGGTCACTTTGGCGTGGACGTCTCGGGTCACATTCCCTGGGGAGGGATGGCGAGGTGACTGCCTCTCCCCTCTCCTTGCACAGGGCACCGCGGGGACGTGGCCCTCTTCCAGGACTGTGTGCAGCGTCTCTGCAGCTCTGCCCGGGATCTCCACGGCGACCGGGCGGGTACCCTGAAGACAGCAGAGCCCAAGCCAGCCACCGGGAGCTGGAGTCCTGCGCCACCTCACTGCTCTTGGGTTTTGAATTTGAAGAAGGACCTGTTTTGTGGGCGCCCTGGGAAGCTTGCGATCAGGGTCCCAGAGCAGCAGAACCAGAGCAGCCCAGGTCGGACAGGCCCGGCCCCCAGAGGACCCGAGGAGTGCCCAAGCGGGTGTATGAGCTCCCGGGCCCGGCCCCGGGGGGTCTCAGGGCAGGCTGTGCTGCCCACCCGGGAGGGCGCCGGGCAGGGGTCTCCCCCTCCAGAGAGCAGTAAGCCTGCTCCAGAGCCAGCCATTCTGTGGGCAGCCTCCCTGTTGGGTGTGGACGCTGGTTTCAGACGCCTGAATGTGCAGCCGCAATTCCCTGCAGAAGATCTAAGACAGGTACTGAGCATGTCAGAGTTTCGTGGCAATCTGATAGAACTGGGATTCAAAACCAAGTGAGAGGTCCTTGTCCGTTGCCTGGAAATGTCGATGGTCATCTTAACACAAGTATGCAGTCTCGGGCTGGCTCGCTAGCCTGTGTAAGGGTTCTTATGGGGACTGTGGTGACTGATAAGTTATTTCCTGTAAGTGGACACTTTCATGCCTGTGTCTTCACTCCCTTGCAAATACAGTAGCTACGATGAGTTTTATGGTGAAGCTGCCAGAGTGAGTCTAACCAGGGCAGCTTAACCTGCCTCGCTGAATCGACAGCCCTTTTCCTGGAAGATTAACTGGTTGCCATTCTGAATGGTGTGTTCAGGACACAGTTTCCTGTTTATTTGCAAATTATGAGTAGCTTCCTAATATAGTATAATTTATGTTAATAACCTGGTTTGCTGGCATGCCAGCTCACTTCTATCTGCCAGGGGTTTCATGTTAGGGGCTGTGTGAATGTAACTTCAAACCGATTGAATATTAATTCAACAATTGGATGGGGTTGGGGAATCAGAGGCCAGGTCTTCTCTTGATAACTCTAGTCTGATGAAGGCACAGGGAGTGTGTACATGATTTGATGAAGATTTAAGACCTTTATTATATCTCTGAACTTAAAAAAACCTTTATCTACAATCAGGTGATAGAGGTAATATTGTACTTTGGGGCTCATGTCAAAGGAGATCGTTTGACATTTTCAGCTGCCGAAACGTGTGTAAACTGATGAGATACCCAGTGACCTGGCATGAGTGAGGTCGAGCAGGTCTTGAGCAAGAATTATTTTGAGTAACCAGATTTCCCCTTGTCCCCCGCATGTGCAGACATGCTGTGTGCCCGGCACGGCTGTGGGTGTCGGTGCCAGGAGCAGACTTATTCTTACTCAGTGACTGGTTCTTATTTATGATGCTAATGAACCATGTGTTTTCAGGTGCTTTAAAATGGTGCGGTTTAAAAATTGTTTTCTTTTCTCTTTTATTTTTGGCCTTTGAGCTTGTTTGCTCTGAGGGTCCATATGCATTTGTCATCGCCAGTGCTCTGGCAAGTGGCTCTTTGCTGTCAGGCTTTAGGGAGAGCAGGTGTGCAGACGAGCACCTCTCCTGAAGGCTGTTCCTCTCGGAACCTCCGACAGACAGCATGAGTGTGGTAGTTTTTAATCTTGATGTTCAGTATTTAATCCTTACTTTCTGCTTTCTAAACTCAGGACTTTATTGGTCAGAAGCCTTTTAGTGTCTTTTAAAATTTTGTGTGTACATATATTTATACTCTGGATTGTTACACAATATTTAAACCAACTTTGCTAAGTGTATTTTCTGTTGGAATCATGTGCCCTGATGAGATGTTATAATAAACGGATGCCTGTGAAAAGTCGCATCTGGGTGTGCGGTCTCGCTCCTGTCCCTAAGGTCAGTGTCTGACTTTACCGTCGCCAGTCATGAGACCCCGTCCCGTGCCCACCAGGTCGCCCTCGGGAGGCCCCCGCCTCGTGTGGACGGGGTCACTGTCAAGTGTCAGAGCCAGCCCCGCTCCACGGCCCACGACCGGACACCAGCCCCGCCCGCCTGTCCTCCATGGAGACCCACCTGCCCTCTGCGCTCCCTCGGGCCCCCCGCCCGCTCTGCCCCGCACCAGCCTCCAGGAGACTCTCCTTAGTCTCCTGGCTCCTCCACTCAAGAACTGCCTCCAGAAGGGCGCCGTCTCACGCGGCTCACTCCCGCCCCGCCTCCCGGGGCTCAGTCTGCCCGCCGCGGGCCCGTGCGCCCGGCCTCGGCTGGCGACACGGGAACCTCCCTCCGCAGCTCGCCGGTCCTGCCCGGCCCCCAGCTCGGGAGGTCTCTCCGGTCTTGTTCCCTGAGCGCTGGTGACGGGCGGGCCGCGCCCGAGACGCCGGGAGACAGCGGCCGTGGGCCTTCGGGAGGGACGGTGGTCTCCGCAGCGGTGGCCGGGACCCACCCACGGGTTGAGACCGCGAGGTCCGACCTGGGACGCGGGAGGGTTGGCGGGGTCTGGGCGAGTGACAGCCCTGCGCGTGCGCGCCTGCCGGAGGCGGGGCCGGGGCGTGGCCAGGCGGGAGGGGCGGGGCCGGGGCGGGCGTCTCCATCAGGAGAGACCTGGCCCCAAACCTGGCCCCTCTTGCGGTTAAGCAGGGAAGGGATCTCAAACTTGGACTCTAGGAGTGTCGCTCCGTGTAGGGGACAGGGCGTGGGGTGGGATGGTCGCCAGGACGCCTGGGCTGGGGTCACTCACTGTCAGCTGGGCAGTGAGTGGGTCCTAGAAACGTTCAGGGGGCAAGTGGACTGGATGTGGTGACCTCGTGAAGGGAGGATGTAGGGAACGGAGGGGGGAGGCTGGAGTCCAGGTGTGGGCCCAGGCGGCAGGTGGGCCGGGCACCTCTTCCTGGGGCCGGGAGCAGAGCAGACGGGCGCTGGGAGGTGGGCTTGCTCGTCCCGGCAGCCGTGACAGGTACCCCACACCTCACGGCTGAAACAGAGGGAAGTTAGCGTCTCACCGTCTCACAACGTCACGAGAGCATCAGCTGTAGGGCATTCACCGTTTAAATGTCTTCTCGTTTTCTGTCCGCACTTGGTGAGACATACTCCCTGGCAAGCTCAGTTTTCTTCAAATGGACTTTTAAGTGAAGCATGACGAATCCATAAAATGCACAGGCCATGCGCCCTGCAAGGATTTTCACCATGGGAAGACATCAGCGTAGCCATGGCCTAGATAAGGAAACAGAACTCCAGAGACCCTCCGCATGCTCGCTCCTGGCATTGCCCCAAAAGGTGACCACCACCCGACTTGTGACACGGTCCTTCGTGGTGACAGTTTGACCTGTGAGCGCTTTAGAGTCTGGCTTCTGCTCACTGTCACGTTTGACTGGCAGCTGGTCACTCCTTTTCACTGCTGTATAGTATTCCACCATGTGCCCACATTGCCGCTTATACGTGTGTGGGTGGAATTGACCACCCCACTCCCACCCTGGGTCCCATGCCCTTGGGCCTTTCAGTGCCTCCCCCTGAGGCCAGGTGACTTCCCTGCCACGGCTGTGGCTGCCTGACTGACTTTGGCCAAGAGGACAATAGCAGAATGATGCACAGCCTTGGGAAGTGCTGTGAAGGCGGGCTGGGCAGCTCTTGTGCCACCACCATCTCCCCGGGACCGGAACGTGCAGGCTGCATGTAGGAGGAGGATGAGAGGGGCTTGACACAGACTCTGACCCCACCAGTCCAGACCACCTGGCGGAATATTTCCGATTCATGACCTAAAGCAGGTGCCGCTACTGCTGCAGAGCCTGTGCACAGCTGGCTCTGCATCCCACCTTGCCCCACAGCCTGTCGCCTTGGCAGACGGCTCCTTCCCCGCTTATTCCCCAGCTTTGGTTACTATAGCAATGATGACATGGACTTTCTTGAACCTGTCTGCTGGTGCACATGTCTACAGCTCCCCAAATAGCTTAAGATTTTAACACTGGATAGAAGAAAGAGGTAGAATGCAATTTCCTTTAATAATTTTATTATAAAAATATACTGTATCCTCCAAAGTAAAAGGCTTTTGGTTTCATCCAAACCTCCAGAAAGATGCATGTTGATTGCAGACAGACAGCCCTAAGGGCAGAGGTTGCTGGTTAAACACTCTGTGTGTGGCTGCCCACTTGCCCATAGACAGGAGGGGCTGGTGGGAGCGGGGTTCCAGGGTTCCGCGTGGGGCTTCTCTCTGCCCCTACAGGCTGCACCAAGCCCACCTGGACAGGTGCTCCCAATGGGTGTGCTCGTGGGGACCATCTGCCACCAGTGCAGCCCCCAGTGGCCCCCAGCTCCCCGTCACCCCGGGAGCAGGGCCTCCCTGAAGTATGGCCCCTATGGATCTGCGGAGTGGGCTGCGGCCCTGTCGCCTCTTCGTGTGAGACGCCACTGGAGCGAGAACACGGGAGGGCCAAGCTGGTCCCTGTGTGAGCTGTGGGGTCCAGGAGCTGGGGTCAAGAGAGAAAGGCGGGCTCGGGTTGGAATGATGTGGCTGTGAGTGGTGTCTGATGATACAAAGTTTACCTCTGATTTAGAAAGGAATTTCATGCGGCGACAGCTCGAGTTCAGGCAAGGAGAGGTGACAGGGTAGACACCGTGGCTCTTGGAGGGTGCATGCTGTCCTTGACACTTCCGTTTCACGGTGTGCTAGCGGGGCACTATGAAACTGGCCTCCGAGCAGAGCTTTGCACACAAGCAGCACAGGCTGGTCCTGCTGCCACCAGGGAGGTCAGTGCGGGCTGAGCGCTGGCTCTGCCCCCTCTGCTTTGGTGGCCGGAACTGCATCCTCCGACGGCCTTGCTCTTGACCTCATGTTTAGATAACAGGGTGGCAGTCACGATGCATAAAGTGTTAACAGCTTCCACAAGACTTTGGACCTATGGCAACCCACTGTGTTTGGGCAGAGGAGGAACAGGCATGTCCGATGACCAAGAGCCAAGAGGTGGCTGGAATAAATCAGGACCCAAGTCAGGGGGCATGTTTTTTGTTGTTCAGGAGAGAAGAGGCTTTGTTCTCTGGCACGGATGTCCCGAGCAGCTCCCGCTAGACATGGACAGAATGTTCTGGAGACGAGAGTTGCGCCCGACTTCGTTAAATGTAAAAGCAATGCTCACTGCTTACTACTCATCCATTATCTCACTGAATCCTCACAGTAGCCTTGCAAGTTAGCTATTATTATCTCTCTCTCAAAGTTGAGAAAAGTGAAGCACGGAAAGGTTGAGTGACTTGCCGATAGTCACAGAGCTGGTAAATGATGAACAAAGTGGTCTGGATTCAGACATACTGCTCTGGACCACCGAGGGGGGCTGAAACATGGCTGCACGTCAGCACCACCTGGGGAGATTTTAAAAACTATTCATCCCTGAGCCCTGATGCCCAGAGGCACGGAGTGGGAATGTCCGTTGTTTCTCAGTCGCTCAGTCGTGTCCGACTCTTTGTGACCCCATGGATTGCAGCATAGCAGGCTTCCCTGTCCATCACCAACTCCCAGAGCTTATTCAAACTCATGTCCATCGAGTCAGTGACGCCATCCAAGCATCTCATCCTCTGTCGTCCCCTTCTCCCACCTTCAGTCTTTTTCCAGAGTCAGGGACTTTTCCAGCGAGTTGGCGGGCCCCCCCTCTGGTCCCTGCCCAGGGACTCTCGATGCCGCCCCAGCCTGGCTCTCCCTTGCTGAGGGTGCACATCCACACACAAGCCAAATGCAGGATGGCGCCCAATTAGCTCCTTCACACATCCACTCGGTGTTCACAGAGAGAATCAGGAAGCAGCCATTCGTTTGTGGGTTTTCTATATCACTAGCGCAAAACAAGAGTATAAATCAGCACACCAGCGGTGAACATCCTTTTGAGTATATTAATGTTTCTAATGCAGTCGAAGCACCAGAAACCATCTGAAACTGACCATCCCATTCTCAGTGCTAATATAGATCGTAGATCATTCTGAATAACACCTGGTTTAGCACAAAGCTTTTGACCCTGTTAACATTTAAATACTGAATGGGATTATAAAATACATATGTGTAATTTCAGAAGCTGCAACTGATAGGCTTTTTTAAAATATGACTGAATACATGTAAAATATATGTGCGCTCTTAACTCCATCCCAGGCAGCTGCTCTGTATAAAGGGTCATGCATTCAATGTCGCAGACATCAGCTGTGTGCCAGATAATGAGAGTGCTGTGGAGAAAGTCGCACCCACTGAGGTGGGTGGGATGTGCCAGGGCGGTGAGGGTGCGGGTGCGTTCCATGCCAGGGGGGGCAAGGAGGCTTCGCTTGAGGGGAGCTGTGAGCAGAGAACCCAGGACGTGCTGAGGCTGAGCAAGTCCCAGGGCAGTGAGGGGCCTGGGGACTTGGGGTCGGGGGAGAGCAAAGTGTGATAAGAGGAAGGGCCATCTACAGAGGAAGGAGGGCTGTGGGATTGGGGAGAGATCCCCATCATGCAGCCCTGGGGGTGCAGGGGCCCTTGGGTCTGCTTGCAGGAGGCGTGAGGAGAGTCCTGGGGCCCAGGTCGTCAGACTGGGAGATGTGTCTTACCGCCACATCCTGCACACGCACACATGCATGCACACACATGCTTGCACACATGAGCACACACACGACACATGTATATACACATGAGCACACACATGCACACACGAGTACACACATGCACACACATGAGCACACACGCATGTACACACGAGCATGCACACACATGCATGCATACACGAGCACACACACATACATGCACACACAGAGTCACTCACACACAGCCATGTGCAGATTTCACTGCAGGTGCCAGGCCTCAGCCCCCACCGCGTCACTGCCTTCCAGGTGGGTTCCCGCCGAGGGGGCCGTGGGCTGTGGGGGAATCAGCGTTGCCCAGCCTCACTCCCAGATCCCCACCTCCACGGCTCCTAGAGCAGTCTGTCTCACGGGTGCATGGAGGAGTGGGATTCACTTCTGTGAACATGCGCTGTGGAAGGCCTGCCCTGTTAGTCTGTAGACCCAGCCTGTGGGGCCGCGGGCGTTTCTGAACCCAGTTCCAGACCAGACCCAGGGGCCGTGACCCAGGGCCACGCAGCAGGCTGTGACCGCTCCAGGCCTGGCTTCCAGAACTCCAGGTCGGAGCAGAGGTGCTGGGGCCCAGCGCTGTGGGGGTGCAGGCCTCCCGAGCGCCCCCAGGCTGATTCACAAGAGCACGGCCCCCACCAGCTCCTGGCAGGTGGCCGACTGGCCGGCGCTCGGCTGGTGGGAACGAGCCGAGCTCCCAGCTCCAGCTGGCCGGGAGCCTCCATTGCCCTGTGCGTTCCAGGAGTCGCCCTGAACCCCCACCCCACGGTCTGTTGAGGCACGAGCGTGTCCCCAGCCCTTTTCCTTCTCTTGTGACCCAGCGCCAGGAGCAGTGCTATCCCGCGATCTGCCTTGGATCATTGTAAGGGCGTGTTCAGGTTTACAGCAATGACTACCAGCTGAGTCTAAAAGCTTGACCACGTGGCCCTTGCAAACACACTGCTCCTCTGGCATTGCAGGGTGGCTGCGGGCTCACATATCTATACACCCCGACTCAGAAAACACTGCAGGAAAATACATGCAAAATGTCAAGTCCAATTAAAGTTCACATGACATTTCCAAGAAACACTGTCAGGGAGCGGAGTTACCGTGCGTCTGGAGACACCTGGATGCACTCGGGCCTTGTCGGTCACGCGATCGGCCAGAAACTCACGAGCCCCTCCGAAGGCTCACGTCTCTCTGGCATATGCTTAGTGTTTTCCAGGTTAGTCTCTGCCTGCAAAGTACACAGGCAATTATCAGAAAGTTCACTGGTTTCTGTAACAGAAACGGCTAGTGTTTCCTTTCTCTTTGTTTTGTTTTGCGTCTCATCACAGAAGGCTTGAGAAAAAGCATAGAAATGCGCCTGCCGTTGACTCCTCAGGTAGGAGGCTGCTGTCTCAGCAGCTGGTTTCCTTGCCTTTCTCTTGAGCAGAACGTGAAGTATTGGGGCTGACACCCTTTAATCTGCCAGCCCCCAAGCGTAATCCCAGTAATAGCCGCTGGAACATGCTCACGCTGTGACGTAATGGATGCTTGACTCCTGGGGTATTTTCTAAATCCTCCAGCAGGAATGGTCTCCTTTAGAGCTGCAGTGGTTTATGCAAAGAGACTTGGCTCCTGGATTGTCCCTTGAGCCGTGAGTGCACAGCGTCACAGAAGCATGTGGGGAAGAGGCCTTTGCAAGGACGCCCTTCCGTGAAAGCGCGCACCAGGGAACCCGAGAACTCCGGGGTTTGCCTTCGCCTCTTGGACTATAGAGCTGACTTCAGAACAGGTTTGTGTAGAGAAAAGGCAGGGCCTCAGGTCATGAGGCAGCTTCTGGGGAACCAGCGCTGGTCCTGGTGAGGCCTGGGGTGCCCACCAGACCCTTCCCGGCTCTGACGCTGTTCTTTAAGAGGTGCCCCCTCCAGCTTTCCAGGGTCAGAAATGACAGCCTCTCAGCTGCCGCTGGCTGCCGCTGCTTTTTAAAAATATTGATTAACTTGGCCGCTCAATCGATAATTTGATTGATTAATTTGGGTCTTAGTTGCAGCACACGGGATCTCCGGTCTTGGTTGGGGTCTGCAGGATCCAGTTCCTTGATCAGGGATCGAACCTGAACCGCCTTGGGAGAGTGGGGTCTTAGCCACTGGGTACCAGGGAAGTCCCCGCTGCTGGCTTCTGTGTCCCCAGGCAGTGTGATCACAGCAGGGCATACCCCCCAAATCAGAAACTAGGCGAAGCACTAGAGTGAAAAGACAACCAGGATGGGGCTTCATTTTGTTCTGTCTTATTTGATAGCATCCAAGTGTTTCTAACTTATTGAGTTTTTTTAATTGAAAACTTTAATCCTCACTATACATAGCTTTCTGTGGATCAGTCCTTCAAGTCTCAAAAATTGTGTTTTCTGCTTGTAAGTTCATGAACATAAACCCAACAACAGAACAATAATTATTAAATTGCCAAGTTTTGTACAGAAGCGAAGGGTAAATTCTTCGGCTTTCAGCTTTCTTTATAGTCCAAGAATTGACGCTTTTGAACTGTGGTGTTGGAGAAGACTCTTGAGAGCCCTTGGTCTCAAGAGATCCAACCGGTCTATCCTAAAGGAAATCAGTCCTGAATCTCACTGGAAGGACTGATGCTGAAGCAGAAACTCCAATCCTTTGGCCACCTGATGGGAAGAACTGACTCATTGGGAAAGATCCTGATGCTGGGAAAGATCGAAGGCGGGAGGAGAAGGGGACAACAGAGGATGAAGGGTAAATAAGCAGAAGCAATGTCCAGAGAAAAGGCTAAGCTTTTCAAACTTTTCTCCTATTCTGCCTCTTCCCTCCCCACAGCTCCTGCTTCTTCCTGGCGGCCTCCGTGCACTGCACCCTCCACAGTGCCTAGACAGGGCCTCCCCAGCCGCCAGCTTGCAAGCTCCTCCCGCACTGGGGTCTGCGGTGCTTGCTCCAGGGTCCTGACTGTGCGGGCGGGACGTCCAGGAGCCGCTGGGGCTCGGGGCTGCCCGGCTCTGCTGAGGGTCCTGGCGATCAGCAGAGGCCCCTCGGCCCCAGCGCTGGGATCTGCAGAGGAGAGGGAAGAGGCGGATGGAAAAGCAGGTTGGGCAATGGTCAGCTAAGACAGGATAAGAGGCTGTGTCGACGTGCCATTCACCCTCCGTCAGCCTTGTCCTCTTACCGGTCCCCCAGAGGGTCTTGGTCCATCCAGAGGGCCAGAACGGCCACCGTCCCCACCTCCAGGGGACAGGGTGTCGGGGAGCCGCTGACCACAGCTGCCCAGGAGCCCCTGCCGAGGCCCCTGTGCTCTCGAGGGTGTTGCGAGCACAGGACCCTCACCCGCAGCGGAGCAGGGCCCTAGCCTCCCGGAGCTGCTGAACCTCTCGCTGAACTTCCTGGCCCCCACATCTCGCCGACATTTTTCTAAGGATTGAGGGTTTTTTTGGTCTGATCATGAAAATATAAAGGTTTTTTTGTAAAAATGTAAGATAAATTGAGGCAGTAAAGAAAATAAATATCACCTGTGGTCCTTACTGCACAGAAATAATAACTGCTCTGAAACGTGATGAATAATAATGCGGGTCTTTTTACACACACGAGGTTTGGCAGCGTGCTGCTTTTCTCGTTTACTGTTTTACATTTCACGAATCCTTTCCTGGTAAGCACTTTTAAAGACACCACCGAAGCGTCTTGCTCGGAGCACGGAGCAGGCCCTCCTCGGCTCGGGGCCTGCAAGCCCTGGCGGCGCCGCCCGGAGAGGCCGTTTTCTCCGGGATGTGAGGGGCGCGGGCGAGGCTGGCGAGCCAGCAGAGCCCAGGCGAGGGGCCGCGCGTGTTGCAAACGGTTAATAGCCCATTTCTCCCCCGGAGGAGCTCCTGCCCGCGAGGATGCAGGGGCGGGATAACAGTCCTATTAGTCTAGCTCTTCCCCGAGGCCTGAGGGCGGCGGGGCGCTGCGGGAGCGAGCCGCGCCCGAGCCCCCGGAGGCTCTCCCCGGCTGCGGGGCCTTCAGCTCCGGCGGCGCAGACACGGACGGAAGCCGCGTCTCCTCTCAGTGCGGAGACGACCCGCTCCTGCTCGCACACCCGTGGGCTGCTTTCCTTTAGGAGGACGAAGCGGATCAGGTCGGGTTGTCAGGGAAAGAAAAGGGACCTGGACTAATTCATGGCACGTGGACACCCACGAGTCCAGGGGGACCGCAGGACAGAGGTCAGCGGTCAGCATTCCAGCCCCGGAGGCCAGGTGACCCTGGGCACCATCCCCCCCACTGCCCTGAGCCTCCTCTTGGCGGGGGGCTCTTGCGACCCCTCCTGTCACTAAGAGCTGACTCTGTCTCAGGCCCTTGGGGGGCGTGTCTGTGTGATCACTGTGTTCAGTCCATGGACAAAACCTCTTATGCTGTCACCAATGAAGGTGTTAAATCCATTTTCTGATGAAGCAACTCACTCACCAGGTTCGAAGTCCAAAAGGCACCAAATAACTAACATCTGATTAAAAATCCCTCTTCCCACCCTGTACCCCAGTCACCCAGATTTTCAGTTTCTTATGGGTCCTCCTATAGATATTTTATACATTTACAAGCAAATCCATGCATGTTTTAATTTTTCTCTTTTTAAAATCAATTGGTGCCTTCTGTTGACACTCAACTTTGTTCATGTAACAGGATCCTGGAAATCATCTCAAAATCACTTTGCAAAGAGCTTCCTGATTCCATTTTACGGCTGCATGGAAGTCCTCTGTTTGAGCCAAAATTTAGCTAACAAATTCCTCATAAATTGACATTTGGGTGTTGCCATCTTTTGCTATCACAAACGAAGCATCAAAGGGCAATGGTGGAACAAGTCATTTTGTACGTCTGATAGAATCATGTACGCTTTTGAATCTCACTAAGTGGACTGGTGATCTGACGCAAATAGCTGACTCACTGGAAAAGTCCCTAATGCTGGGAAAGATTGAGGGCAGAAGAAGAGGGTGTAGAGGATGAGATGACTTGATGGCATTCCTGATGTGATGAACGTGAACTTAGACAAACTTTGAGAGATGGTGAAGGACAGGGAGGCCTGGCGTGCTGCAGCCCATGGGGTTGAAGACAGGCGGACACGGCCGGGCGACTGAACAGCAAAGTGGGCTGGAAATGGAAAGGAATTAGCTGAGGGAAGGCAAAAGTGGTTTCCTGATAAGGTTAGCAGGAAGCCAGCAGGTCCAGACCTTCCACGGGCAAACACAGGGAGCTGCCCAGGCAGGGGTCTGGCGTGTGCAGCAGTGGGGCGGCTGAATTTAAGAGCTGAGCCTTCGACAGCTCAGGAGCAGCTGGCTGTTGGTGCCACATCTCCCAAACTGCCTCTTTTACGCTCCCTTTAACAGCCCCATCTTCTCGTTTACCTGCTTTACCTATTCTTTACTTCTCTGGCCATTCCTCCTGGCCTGTGGGCTCTTAGTTCCCCACCAGGGATGGAACCCAGGCCCCAGCAGTGAAAGCACCAACTCCTGGATCACCGGGAAATTCCCTCTCCTGTTTTTAAAGAACCAGGAAGACGTCGCACACTTGGAGTCCACAGTCTATCAGCGCTCTGTCTTCAGTGGCAAAAAAAGGAAAGAAAGAACCAGAAAGAAAAGCGGAGCGTCCTATTGGTTTCAATCAGGCAAATCCTCCTTCACTTTTCTTTTCTGACAAAACTTCCGAACCATCCTCAGCTGTCTATTTTCTCAGATAGTTCTTAGGATAGTCTTGTCAAATGTCACATGGCGGTATTGCATTTGAATTTCCGGGGCCGTGCGTTAATGGACATAGTCTTTCCCCACGAGGCTTCTCCTCTCAGCTGCATTTTGATTCCAATCCAAGACGAGGGCCCCTGTAGGCAGATGACCCGAGATGAGAGGTGGGCAACCCACATTGAGCAGGAGCTACCTCCTTGGCAGAGTGATCAGAAAGGGGAAGGCGTGTCAGTAGAGGCCTTGAAGTCTTCCAGGGCGGCAGGTGGGCAGGCGCACGCCCCGCTGCACAGGTGTGTTAGAGCGGCTCCGGCCTAAGTGCAGCGCCCTGTCCCACGCGCGCCTGTCCCAAGGTGACCTCGAGGGCCCCGGCGCAGGCGTGTGTGTGGCTCCATCGATGTGGACACAGCCACCCGGCCTTGTGCTTTGTCCCCTCACCCCCATCCTGTGGGTTGATGCGTCATCAGAGAGGTCAAGCGTGGCCCACGCAGCTGAGTCAGAGTCGGAGGCCTGGGTCTGCAGGAGGACGGCGGATGGTGCGTTCCTGCAACATGCCTGAGCTCTTGGGCGGCCTTAAACGTGAATGGAAGCTGCAGCCGTTCACCCCACCTTGGAGATCACGCTTTCTCCTTTGGGTTCATTCAGTGAAAACCTCAGAAGAAGAAAGAGAGAATCAACTCCCCTTTAAGCTTCTCTGATTTAATAAAGACTCTCCCATGAGGCTGTGAATTAATCATAAGCGTAAAGCTTGAGCTCTTTATTCAGTCATGGGAGGCTTAACCTAAAATGACAGCAACGTAGGATGTCTTTCTTGTACAGAAAGGCAGAGTTTATGACTTCAAAAGGACTGCCGTGGAGTCTCATTGGTCTGGGTGGACTCACTGCTCACAGACAGGCCCACACTATAGCCCCCTTGGTTTCTCACCCTCTTGCCATCTAGAGGGGGACAGGACTCTTCCTCACGAGCCACTCAGGGGTCCCAGCACCCCCCTCGGGCACCCCGCCCTCCTTTAGGTTCTCGGAGCCCCTCCTTTCAGCCTGCAGAGGGGAGAGAAAAGGAGGGGAGGTCTTCGCTGGCTGAGCCCGGACATAGTGCTTCCACCGGCCAGAATTTGGTTGCTGGTCGCATTCACGGCAAAAAGTGAAGTCACTCAGTTGTGTCCGACTCTTTGCGACCCCATAGACTGTAGCCCACAACACTCCTCCGTCCATGAGATTTTCCAGGCAAGAGTACTGAAGTGGGTTGCCATTTCCTTCTCCAGAGGATCTTCCCAACCCAGGGATCGAACCTGGGTCTCCTGCATTGTAGGCAGATGCTTTACCATCTGAGGCAAAGGAGGCAAAAACTGCCATCTCATGGCGCGACCCGGGAGGAAGGGACACCCAGCACTGGTGAGCCCGGGCGTCTTCTGCTAGAGGGCTTGTTCACCCACTCTGCTCGCCCGTTGCCGGGCGTGTGTGAGCAGCTGTGACGTGATGGCAGTGTCTGCAGCTGAGAAGACCCGGCA
The DNA here is from genome assembly GCA_917880005.1 of Nanger dama. Taxonomy (NCBI): domain Eukaryota; kingdom Metazoa; phylum Chordata; class Mammalia; order Artiodactyla; family Bovidae; genus Nanger; species Nanger dama. The sequence continues at coordinate 47,084,499 of CAKJTW010000013.1, read as the reverse complement.
GCCCACGGGACGCAGGGATGCTTGCAGCTGAGAAGACCCGGCAGCCCACGGACGCAGGGGTGTCTGCGGCAGCCCACGGATGCAGGGGTGTCTGCGGCAGCCCACGGGACGCAGGGGTGTCTGCAGCTGAGAAGACCCGGCAGCCCACGGACGCAGGGCTGTCTGCGGCAGCCCACGGGACGCAGGGGTGTCTGCAGCTGAGAAGACCTGGCAGCCCACGGACGCAGGGCTGTCTGCGGCAGCCCACGGACGCAGGGCTGTCTGCGGCAGCCCACGGGACGCAGGGATGCTTGCAGCTGAGAAGACCTGGCAGCCCACAGACGCAGGGCTGTCTGCGGCAGCCCACGGATGCAGGGCTGTCTGCGGCAGCCCACGGGGCGCAGGGGTGTCTGCAGCTGAGAAGACCCGGCAGCCCACGGACGCAGGGGCTGTCTGCAGCAGCCCACGGGACGCAGGGGGTGTCTGCAGCTGAGAAGACCCAGAAGCCCACAGATGCAGGGCTGTCTGCGGCAGCCCACGGGACGCAGGGTGTCTGCAGCTGAGAAGACCCGGCAGCCCACGGACGCAGGGCTGTCTGCGGCAGCCCACGGGACGCAGGGGGTGTCTGCAGCTGAGAAGACCCGGCAGCCCACGGACGCGCAGGGCTGTCTGCGGCAGCCCACGGGATGCAGGGATGTCTGCAGCTGAGAAGACCCAGCATCCCACGGATGCAGGGCTGTCTGCGGCAGCCCACGGGGCGCAGGGTGTCTGCAGCTGAGAAGACCCAGCATCCCACGGATGCAGGGCTGTCTGCGGCAGCCCACGGGATGCAGGGTGTCTGCAGCTGAGAAGACCCAGCAGCCCACGGACGCAGGGCTGTCTGCGGGCAGCCCACGGGGCGCAGGGTGTCTGCAGCTGAGAAGACCCAGCAGCCCACGGACGCAGGGGTGTCTGCGGCAGCCCATGGGGCGCAGGGTGTCTGCAGCTGAGAAGACCCAGCAGCCCACGGACGCAGGGCTGTCTGCAGCAGCCCACGGGACGCAGGGATGCTTGCAGCTGAGAAGACCCAGCAGCCCACGGACGCAGGGGTGTCTGTGGCAGCCCACGGGACGCAGGGGTGTCTGCAGCTGAGAAGACCCAGCAGCCCACGGACGCAGGGGGTGTCTGCGGCAGCCCACGGGACGCAGGGTGTCTGCTGCTGAGAAGACCCGGCAGCCCACGGACGCAGGGTGTCTGCCTCTGGGAGGATGGACTCCTGGTTCAGAGTCCTCGCCTCGTGGCCGTGTGACCGCAGCCACGTGAGCCGCTGGGAGGGCGGAGCAGAGCTTGCGGGGCTGCTGTGGGAGCCGCGGGGGATGCCAGGGGAAGAGCTCCCTGCAGGCTGTCCAGGCTTGGGGCCAATCCTCTGTGCCCTGTCGATCACACATATTGATGCATCTTCAGGATTTGCGAAGTCACAGAATTCACATGGCACGCCTGCCTCTCACATCTCAGAGCGGCTCTGTGCTTCTTCCAGTGTCATCGAGTAAAAGCCTGGGTTTTCTGGGAGTTCCCTGGTGGTCCAGAGGTTCAGTGCAGGGCTCATCGGTTCAATAGCTGGTCCGGGAACATGGACCCCACGTGCCGTGACCGGGCGCTCAGTCCCCTCAGTCGTGTCCGCTCCTTGTGACCCGTGGACTGTGGCCCACCAGGCTCCTCTGTCCGTGAGATTTTCCTGGCGAGAATACTGCAGTGGGTTGCCATGCTCTCCTCCAGGGGATCTTCCCACTCCAGGGATCGAACCCATATCCTGTGTCTCCTGCACTGCACGTGGTCTCTTTACCACTGTTTGCCACTGGGATAGCCAAATGCCGTGAAAAAGGAAGAAAAAGAAATAAGAGAAAGCCATATGCTATGGGGTGGGGCAAAAAAATAAATAAAGGCTGGATTTTCTTTCTGCTCAAACATGCGTCCAAAACAAACACACTAAGAAAGCCCTTCACCCTTCACCCTAAACAGCCTCAGAGTTTATTACGGCTCGTGTGTCCTTCCCTACCGAGGAGAGTGAAGATCCACTCGAGGCCTGGGGCGTCCATGCAGTCAGTGGCAGTGCTGGTGAAGCGCTGGTCACAGGTTTGCCAAATAACCTAGAACTTGATGGATGTGCGAGCTGGACCATAAAGAAAGCTGAGCGCCGAAGAACTGATGCTTCTGAACTGTGGTGTTGGAGAAGACTCTTGAGAGTCCCTTGGACTGCAAGGAGATCCAACCAGTCCATATTAAAGGAAGTAAGTCTTGAATATTATTGGAATATTAATTGGAAGGACTGGTCCTGAAGCTGAAACTCCAGTACTTTGGCCACCTCATGCGAAGAGTTGACTCACTGGAAAAGACTCTGATGCTGGGAGGGATTGGGGGCAGGAGGAGAAGGGGACGACAGAGGATGAGATGGCTGGATGGCATCACCGACTCAATGGACATGAGTCTGAATAAACCGGAGTTGGGGATGGACAGGGAGGCCTGGCGTGCTGCGATCCATGGGGTCGCAAAGAGTCGGGCACGACTGAGGGACTGAGCTGGACTGAACGGATGGACAAAGGGCAGTCGGCCTCCCTCTGTAGTGCTCACACTGGCCACTAGATGGCAGCATCCCACAGGCCTAGGTGAACCTGCCGCCTCGCTCCTTGGTCCTGGGCTTGAAGCCCTGACTTCAAAATAACTAAAGATGGAAGGGGCAGTAAAAAATGTCAACATCTTTTTGTTCTTAATATTGTGAAAAAAAATATCTCCAAACACTCTCAAAAGCTCTCCTGTGGTATTTCATATCCATTCTTTATACCTCGAGGCCAGTAGAAATGACGCAGGTGCTGTATTTTACGGCCGCCGTGTGTGTGCACACGCGCCCCGTGGGGGCTTCTGGCTCACTTTCCCAGGGCCCCTCGAGTCTGACTGCTGTGCACACGTGGGAGCTGGTCTCCACCGAGGGTGCTGATAGAGCTTCATCTTTTTCCTGGTGAAATAAAGTAGGAGACAGTCGGAAGGAGACGTCCAAAGTTGTTAGAACCAGTGACGGAACTCCTGGAAGGTTTTATCCTTGAGTCTGTTCAGCTGGAATGGAAGCCAGGGAATGTTTTCCTGCTATGTAGCATCTGCATGGGTTTTCCAGAGAACAGAGTCAATAAGGGGGAACGCAGAGATGCAGATGGTGATGAAGCCCGAGAAGAAATCGTCCCTGATGCTGCTGCAATCCCAGGAGCTCTCGTTTATTGAGATGTCACCATGCCACGCCTCTGCACATCACTTGTTTGGACAGCAAGGAGAGACGACCAGTCCATCCTAAACGAGATCAACCCTGAATATTCATTGGAAGGACTGGTGCTGAAGCTGAAGCTCCAATACTTTGGCCACCTGACGTGAAGAGCCAACTCATTGGAAAAGACCCTGATGCTGGGAAAGATTGAAGGCGGGAGGAGAAGGGGACGACGGAGGATGATGTGGTTGGAGGGCATCACCGACTCGATGGACATGCTGGGAAATAGTCAAGGACAGGGAGGCCTGGTGTGCTGCAGTCCGTGGGGCGCAAAGAGTCTGGCACGACTGAGCAAGTGCGCAACACCAGCTGTGTGACAGTCAGGCGCGTCCACGGGGCTTCGAGTGCGGTCTCATTCAACCCTCACACACCAAAGATGCTGCTGCTGTAAATTCATGGGCGAGGAGACAGGCCAAGAAAGTGTGAGTAACTTGCTCCAGGCTGCACAGCTAAGTGGTAGGAACAGGACCTGAACGTGGATCTGTCTTCAAAGTCAATTAAAAACAACGTGAGCTCTTGTTTTTCTTGCACCTCACATCCGATCCCCTAAACTGTGGGCTTTGTGTGGATGTTTGCACTCCCCTCAACCATCCTCATAACTCACTGTTAACCTTCCGCCCCCTCCCCCAAACAAAACTTGATTTCTGTATTCACCCAAGAATCTAGCTAATGTTTGAAAAATGTTGATCCAGAGAATTCCCTGGTGGCCCAATGGTTAGGACTTGGTGCTTTGACTGCTGGAGGCCTGGGTTTGATCCCTGGTTGTGGAACTGAGGTCCCACAAGCCGCAGGGTGGGGCCAAAGTAATAATCATAACAATATTATTATGTTATATTATATTATTAGTGATGGAACTAGATTCCCAGACTGAAGAAAGACAGACAATGAAACTGCGGACACCTTCCCCCTGAAACAAGGCGTGGAGACCCTGACCTGGGGTTAGACTCACCCTGCTGGCTCAGATGGTGAAGAATCCGCCTGCAATTAGGGAGACCTGGGTTTGACCCCTGGATTGGGAAGATCCCTTGGAGGAGGGCATGGCAACCTGTCCCCGCCCTGTGGTATTTTTGCCTGGAGAATCCCCCTGGACCGAGGAGCCTGGTGGGCTACAGTCCATGGGGTCGCAAAGAGTCGGCTGAGGCTAACTAACACTTTCACTTTCTTTCATGAAATGCTAAAAATATTCGGTCACCTTTTTTCCTACTCTTGAGAAATCAATGTAATCGAGGACATTTGAATCACTGTGGTCAGGACAGCGGGGAAGCCGGGGCTTGGACCAGATCAGCAAAGGGGGCTTCAGCGGACGGCTCTGCTTTTTCTCACGTAGAATTATTTTTACGGAGCTTTCGGCATCTACCTTCTCCCCTAAGTTCTCCAGTTAAACGTTCCCACTAAGGCTCTGCTTTAATGAGAAGCAGCTTTTGGTGTTCCAGCGAGCGTTCTGGGGCCTCTCTTCAGTGCTGTTGGGTCTGCGGGTTTCATTTTTGTGTGCGTAATTGGAAAACTCCCCGTGAGCCTGGGAAAAGCATCAGTGCTGCTACAGAAATGGACTCCGGGCCCTGCCTATCCGACCCGCCGAGCTTTCGCGTGCGAAGCCCATCAGCGAGGTGAGGGTCAGGCCGCTCATCTAGCCGGCGCTGCCGTTGGACACTGGTCTTTGTTCTGGGGAAGGCAAGGCTGCAGCCAGCAGCGTGGCTCATAAAACATGTTTACGATGGTCGCCGTGGCAGAGCCTGCTGGGGGCTGGGGTTGGCAGGGAGCAGAAGCCTTGCTGGGCTGCACCCCAGGGGCCCCCCTGCAGGCCCTGAGCAACCCTCCGTGCAAATGCCGCCTCCTGGGTTTTCCTCCTTCACGGGTCCTTACCCCGCCCGCCTCCATCTCCTTGACCTTCTTTTCTTCCGCAAAGACAAGAAGAATCCATCTCAAGTGGATTCTCTCTCCTTCTTTTTCCTTTTTAAGGAAAATGCTTCTTATCATTTTCTCTTAAAGTTTTATCTCACAGTGCAGTAAAATTAACAGTGTATAAGTTTCAGGTGTGTGGCAAAGTGATTTAGTCATACGTATGCATATATCTATTGGTTTTCAAGTTCTTTCCCTGTTTGCGTTATTATGGAGTACTGAGTAGAGTTCCCTGTGCTATACAGCAGGTCCTGCGGCTCATCTATGTTGCATGTGGTAGTGTGCATCTATCAATCCCCAGCTCCTAGCTTGTCCTTCCCCATGCCTCTCCCCTTAGGGAAGCAGAGTCTGTTTTCTGTGTCTGTCTCTGTGCTGTGAATAAGTTCATTTGTGTAAATCTAAGATTCTGCATATCAGTGTTATCTCTTTGCCTTCCTCTGTCTGACTCACTTCACTTAGTAGGATAATCTCTGGGTCCATCCACGCGGCTGTGGTTCTCTGTTTTGTCCACGATAAACACCTCTCTCTCCTCTTCTATCTCCTCCACAATCCTATTTTTATTGTTGTTGTTGTTGAAAATTCTCCAAAGTGAATTATTTTGCATTTCACTGTTTCTCTTGCCCAGGGCTGTGTGTGGTGCATGAAACCTGGCCCCTTGACGAATAAGCGAGAGAGATTCGCTTCTGAAGAGAGGTGAGCACGCAGTTTCTGCCCGCAGCCTCCCCTCCCAGCCTCCGTGCCCAGCGCCCCTCCGAGCGTCCTCTTGGGTAGAGGGCCCCCAGAGTGGGGGCTGACTTCATCTGCCTCCAGTTTTCATGTCTCCGAGCCCCCTAGATCTTTGGGGCTCATGTTTAATAGGCCTGTTTTTGTGTAAATCAACTATAAACTGTTCCCGTGGGGACCTGGGGCTAGTATTTTTGTGACCCAAGGACAGTGAAACCCCGCCCCCCAGGTAGAGCAGCTATGGGCTCTGGCATTGAGTTATTAAAGCTCTGGTTCAAGCCACCCTGTCCTGAGGGCCTGCCTCTCCTGCAGCCTGAAATTTCCCTAGTAAGAACGGGACTAAAAGCAAGCCCACCCAGGATACCCCAGCGTCTCACAGCTGCCTACAGTTTGAGAAGGAGTGTAGCTGGGGCGTCCTGGAGGGCGGGACTGGAGGACGGGGTGGGTCTGTTCCCGCCTCGTGTCTTGTGCAGGACGATCCACTGATCTACAGCTTTGATACTTTCCATGTTGGTTTCTGACTATGTTCTTCTACAGCAGAGGATTCCCAACAGCGGCCCCGGTGAGGCCTCCTGCGTGTTCTTATCTGACCTCCTTGCTGAGGATGGGTTTGCATTTTTAAATGGTTGGAAAAAATCAAGATAGTATTCTGTGATGTGAGAGTTGCGTGGAATCACGTTTTAATGTCCACGGATAGAATGCTACTGGGACATGCTGGACTTTCCCGTCCACGCGGTCTGGGCAGATTTGGGGCTGTCTTGGGGTCGAGGGGTCACTGCTGAAAGCTGAAAACAGTCCCTCTCAGGCCCTAAAACGTCTGCAGATTCCTGCTCTAGAAAAGCAAAAGGATGCCTTGCGGAGAGCGAAAGAAGGTGGTGGAGGAGTGAGATGGGGAGATGGCTTGCCTTCCCACAAACACGCCAAAACTCATCGAAACACGGAACAGCTCCTACACAGCAGCTTCTGCATGGCAGCAGGAGGCCCCGGGCTTCCAAGAAGGCAGCTGGTCCCTCTGGAGCGAGGCGTCGCGCCAGCGTCAAAGCGCTCACCTCCACTGAAAATGAATAGAGGGAAGCGGAAGGGGTCCTCTGTGCTCACAAGGCCCTTAGGTTTGGGGGTCCCTTCATGTTGAGGAGAGTTGCTTGCATGGTCCCTTCTGAGCTGGTTTGGTCTGTTTTCTTCCCAGGGGCCTGCAGATTGGGTGACTCTGGAAGAATTCTGTTCAGTGCATACTTTTGCCCAGATATTTCCTTTTGATGGGAGTCCCTTGGACTGCAAGGAGATCCAACCAGTCCATCCTAAAGGAGATCAGTCCTGGGTGTTCTTTGGAAGGACTGATGCTAAAGCTGAAACTCCAGTACTTTGGCCACCTCATGCGAAGAGCTGACTCATTGGAAAAGATTCTGATGCTGGGAGAGATTGGGGGCAGGAGGAGAAGGGGACGACCGAGGATGAGATGGCTGGATGGCATCAGTGACTCGATGGACGTGAGTCTGAGTGAACTCCAGGAGTTGGTGATGGACAGGGAGGCCTGGCGTGCTGCGATTCATGGGGTCGTGGAGTCGGACACTCCTGAGCGCCTGGACTGGACTGAACTGGTGGGTGTGCCGTCTTCGTCGGAGGAGCTGTCATCCAGTGCTCCTCCTCCCTGTCTGTCCTCCGAATCCCTGGGAGATTTTATAAGTCCCAGGGCCCGAGTGGCACCCCAGGCCCACGAAATTAGAATCGGTGAGCGTGAGGCCCGCGTGACTCTGGTGTGAAAGTTCAGCTTACTAAGGGAGACTCTCCCTATGCTAGTTTGAAATTAAGGTTTTCATTGGGATGGCCAGTTCGACCAGGAACAACATTCCTTTGCACACGTATTTGCTGAATGCCTGCAAAGTGCTGATTGCTCTGAAAGTTGTGCATCAAACAGGGATGAGGAGCTCTAGGGGCCGAGTGGTTAAGGTCTCACGCTTCCAACGCAAGGGTGAGGGTTTGACCCCTGGTTGGGAACTAAGATCCCACATGCCACACAGTGAGGCCAAAAAAAAAAGATTCCAGCACAATATGATTAAAAAAAAAAAGGATGAAATAGCTCTCTGCTTCCTGTGATTTAGAAAGAAGATCATCAACTCTGGACTTGTGTGTGTGTGTGTGTGTGTGTGTGTGTGTGTGTGTGGCTCAGTTGTATCCAACTCTTTAGCGATTCCATGGACTGAAGCCCACCAGGCTCCTCTGTCCACGGGAGTCTCCAGGCAAGAATACTGGAGTGGGGTGCCATTTCCTTCTCCAGGGGATCTTCCTGACCCAGGGATTGAACCTGGGTCTCCCGCGTCGCAGGCAGACTCTTTACCATCTGAGCCACCGGGGAAGTTTTCAACACTGGACTGAGTGGCCTCCTTTTCCCAGATAGACTACTGTCTAAATCATCACTTCTGGAAACTAGTCAAGTACGCAGGGTTGGGTACGTAGATACATGGAAGTCAAACAGTTATTAACAAGTAAATCCTAGCTTTAGAGCCGTCTCATGGCCCCTTAAATGGCTGCATTTCTTCTAATTAGCATTTGGGCTGTGGGGGTGTTGGGGGTGTTGGGGGTGTTGGGGGCTGTGGGGGTGTTGGGGGTGTGGGGGTGTTGGGGGCTGTGGGGGTGTTGGGGGTGTGGGGGTGTTGGGGGTGTTGGGGGCTGTGGGGGGTGTTGGGGGTGTTGGGGGTGTTGGGGGGTGTTGGGGGTGTTGGGGCTGTGGGGGTGTTGGGGGTGTTAGGGGCTGTGGGGGTGTTGGGGGTGTGGGGGTGTGGGGGTGTTGGGGGTGTTGGGGGCTGTGGGGGTGTTGGGGGTGTTGGGGGCTGTGGGAGTTGTTGGGGGTGTTGGGGGTGTTGGGGGTGTGTGGGGGTGTTGGGGGTGTTGGGGGCTGTGGGGGTGTTGGGGGTGTTGGGGGTGTGTGGGGGTGTTGGGGGTGTTGGGGGCTGTGGGGGTGTTGGGGGTGTTGGGGGCTGTGGGAGTTGTTGGGGGTGTGGGGGTGTGGGGGTGTTGGGGGTGTTGGGGGTGTTGGGGGTGTTGGGGGCTGTGGGGGTGTTGGGGGTTGGGGGAGCTTCAGTTTCGTTTCTCTTTAGAAGCAGCAGCCTCACAAAGTCGGACTCTCAGGCCCTCCCCGGTACCAGCTACACAAACTTGACTGGGTTCCTGAATCGATTCTGGATTAGGTTTCCTCTTCTGCAAACTGGAGATGATAGTAATACCTCCATCACAGGGTTGTTGGAGAGATCAGATGAGATAATTTACAAAGGAGCTCTTTACAGTCACGGGGTTCTATTCTGATCCAAGCATCTTCGATGGGGCTCACGTGGCCGTGAGACAGGCAGAAACAAGCCAGGAAGTGGGAACAGACGCCCAGGTGGGAAGTGCCGTGGAGAGAGACTGGGCAGGCGGGGTGGTGCATGAGAGGGGGCGCTCAGAGACCCAGCAGCCGTTACTTATCATGCCGGCATTGGTAAGGAGTCACGACCACTGACGCGACCGCTCGGCAGGCCCAAGAGAAGAAACTGACCCACGTACCCAGACCTCTTGTCTGTCTCCATCCTCGACTCCGAGGCCGCCGGCAGCAAGGCGCACAGGTTGGGGCTTCAGCACATCCGCAGGGTGACTTCTGTGCGAATGAGAGAAGCCGAGGCGGGTAAGTGGCTCCCCGCTTTTCCGAGGCTGCCTGCTGCACCTGGGTCGCCTTAGGCACCGGCAGTGCCTTCACGGGCGACTCAGAGAGGCTCGCTGCCTCTGCACCAGTTGCCGTCGAGAAGACGGGCAGCCCCTTAAAACTCCCAGGGGGACCTGCCTGGTGGGCCAGTGCTTAAGAACTCGCCTGCCAACAGGGAGCTCTGCTCGGTGTTATGTGGCAGCCTGGATGGGGGGAATCTGGGGAGAAGGGATCCACGTACATGTATGACTGAATCCCTTCACTCTTCACCTGAAACTATCGTAAGATTGTTCCTCGGCTATTTTCAATACAAAATAAAAAGTTTTTGTTTTTAAAGAATCTGCCTTTCAATACAGGGGACACAGGTTCAATCCCTGGTTGAGGGGTTAAGATCCCACATGCCCTGGGGCAACTTCATGCTGTAAGAAGACCTAGTGCAGCCAAAATTTTAAAAAGTAAGTAAAATTTAAAAATAGATTAATGTAAAATTTAAACTACGTAAACTAAATTAATTTAAAAATAAAGAAATAGAAGTAAATTATTTAAGAAGTTTCTAGAAAATGGGTCAAGGGCTTGAAAATTCATAGACGTGAATCATTAGCATGAAGGGAAAAAAATCTCGTTTCCGCTAGTGATCACAGAAAGAAAGATTAGGTAATTTTTTTTTTAACCTATCAGGTAAGGAAACTGCTGGTGGGAGTAGGAACTGATGTCTCCTTTCTGTGGGGGCAGTTTGTCAGTACCTCTCAAACTTCAGAAGGCATGCACATTTAAAGCTGGAAGTTCCATTCTGGAGAATCTAGTCTCTAGAAATAATCACACAAGTATATAAGACTACACATATCGATGTAAGCATTCATCATAATAGTAAATCACAGACAACCTAAATAGACATCACAGGAACTTGATACACATTTGCTGAATGAGTGAGCGTGTGCATGAGCAGAGTATGATAAGGCATTGCTCGTGCCCACGAGTGGGAGAGGCGGCTCTCGGCGAGGGAGCAGGGCGCTGGGAGCCTGTAAATACGGAGAGACAAGCCCACCTGCCCTGTGCTGAAGAGGCCTGGAAGCCTGCCCACCGGACCACGGGAGTCTATTGTGCCGACCACACCGCGGGACATCAGATGAGAAATGGTGCGTAAATAATAATGGATTTTCTTCCCACACTGCAGAGTCGGGGACTGTGGGGTGGTGAGGGAAGTCACCTTCCATCTTATACATTTCAAGATGGGCAGAAATGTTTCTAATTTTCGCAGACCACTTAGGTAAGTCTTTAAAACAATTCAATATTTGTAAAAGCCCTTTAGAAACGTAAGCATTTTAAAGCGGACAAAGCATCGAATTCATTAGCTAACCGGGATTCGTATCTCTTTTTTTTAGTTTTAGTTTTTGGCCACACCGCAGGGCTCATGGAAACTTAGTCACCCTACCAGGGATGGAACCTGCATATCCCCTGCGGTGAAAGTGCGGACTCTGAACCTCTGGGCCACCAGGGACGTCCCCACCTAGTTCTCGTTTCTTATCTAGCTCTTGTTTCTTAACTATTGTGAGTCTTGGGAGCTGGAAGGCACCCAGGCAGTGCCAGGCTATGTCATTTAACCTTGCCGGATGGGGACATGGAAGCTTCTAGAAGTTGAGTGGCTTTGCTGCATGTCGTGAGACTCGTCTGGTTTCAAAGACGAGCCCTCTTGTTCCTGTGCAGGGGCCGTGAACCAGGTCCAAGCCCTGAGGACACCACCCACCAGACAGAAGGGGGCCCTCAGCCGCCCACAAGCAGGGCTGCAGGCTGGGACAGGGCGACAAGCTTTCCTTTCCCGCATTTTGCCTCGGGTCAGTCTAAGCGCAGCTAAAAATTAACATGTCGCCCTAGAAAATTTTGAATCGACTTGAATCACTATAAGGTCCAAGTTCAGACCTCACGCAATCTCATTTCAGCCATGAGGCCACAGGGGCAGGCAGCCCTGTGTCAGCCAGGGCTCGTTTGCTCTAACACTGTTTTCCAGAAAACTGATCCTCATTTCTGCCGTTTTCTAGAAAACTGGGCTTCCCTGGTGGCTCAGCTGGTGAAGAATCCACCTGCAATGTGGGATACTCTGGTTCAGTCCCTGGGTTGGGAAGAGCCCCTGGAGAAGGGAACGGCTCCCCACTCCAGTATTCTGGCCTGGAGAATCCGACGGACTGTGTAGTTCATGGGGTTGCAAAGAGTCGGACCCGACTGAGAGACTTCACTCTCACTTATCTTTCTCAGGATCCTGAGTTTAAGATTCTGGGCACGACCTCCGCTGGTGGTCCAGTGATTAAGACTCTGTGCCCCCAGTGCACGGCACAGGTTCGACTCCTGGTCCGGGAAGATGCCGCATACATCATGGCTCAGCGAAAAAAATGAAAAAAATTAAGTTAAAGGCAATGAAATAAAACACGGATTATGAGGAAATATTTATAGAATTAAGTGCGAGGACCTGGTCAGTCACCCAGGAAATCCACACTTTCTCCAGGTAACTTTCAGATAACTGGCACCTGCCTGCCTAGGGGCCCCTCTGGTCAGACAGCAGAGCTGCCTCCCGGAGGGCATGTGCCAGCCCTGCCAGGGAGCGGGTCTCTCTCCCAGGGAGCGGGTCTCGTGCCCCTGCACGTTCCCTTTCCAGATTTTCCAGTTTCTCTTTTATTAGGTCGCCCTGTCTCTTACCCATGGAATACGAGCCACAGCTCTGTGGGGGTTCAATGCCACGGCCTGGCTCCAACCAGCATCCCAGCCCCTGGTGCCTCGTTCTCGACTCTGCCCACCACCTGCCCACCACCTGCTTCCTGCGACCGCACTCCGGGGTCTGCCCGGGTCCCTGCTCCCCTCGCACCCTCTGCCCAGGCCCAGCCCCCCAGAGCCTCTCCTGACCTCTCCCCTCCTTGCAATGCCCTCACCCTGCCCTGGCCCCTTCAGGGCATTTCCCCTTTCTCTGGTCTACTCTGATCTGGGAAGAGCAAGCCCTTTGACACGGCTGTGAAGTAGCAGGTGAGAAGTCCTGAGGGTCTGAACAGAAGGACGAGAAATTCAGAGGACAGACAGGTTCACGAGGCAAGGATGGCAAGTCAGGTGAGCACACCGGTGATGATTTCACTTCAGACTGAGACAGGGGACTGACCGTGTTTTGCGTGATGAATTTAGAGGTGCCACCTTTCATAGGTTCTGAGGTGCACATGTCTTAACATTTTCACATCTGTGGGGTCAGATGTCTCAGACAGCTGGAAGCACGAGCCGGTTTAACCACCAGATTTTGTTCTTTCTCAGTGGATCACAGAATTGTGAGGCATCTTACCTCGGCGTCTTGAACATGTTGAAATACAGTGCTTGTAAGGTTTTAATGACAAGTTTCTAGCTAGTAATCTCTCTGCTCAGGATCATCAGCATTCACTAAAGGCCTGGCCTGAAGGTGAAAGATGACATTACAAGTGTTTTTGAGACATCACTGAGCTGTTTTTTCAATCCTTTTCTCAAAATGGTTAGTTCCCATTGTCCTGTTAATATGTGAAGTAGACACACCGAGACTTCTGGGTTTTCCTTTCCTCTTATAACTGATTGATACAACACAGGTTTGTGTGACCACTTAGCTTTTCACCTGCTACCAGCAGAAATGACATTATTTACCAAGTGTAAGTGGGTCATCACACTTCTGAAATACAAAACACAGCTCTCTGGTCCGTGTGGGTTCAGGGTTACAGCCCGTCACGCAGGTGGGTTCATTCTGAGAAAGTGAGTTGAACCTTTGTAGTCAGAAATGAATGAGACGATTTCATGTTATGATCGCATCTTCTTGTTGTTCAGTTGCTAAGTCGTGTCCACCTCTTTGGGACTCTGTGGATTGCAGTCTGCCAGGCTTCCCTGTCCTTCACTGTCCCCCAGAGTTTGCTCAAACTCATGTCCATTGAGCCGGTGATTCCATCCAACCATCTTATCCTCACTTGCCTCCTTCTCCTCCTGCCTTCAATCTTTCTCAGCATCAGGATCTTTGCCGATGAGTCAGCTCTTCGCATCAGGTGGCCAAAGTATTGGAACTTCAGCATCCGTCCTTCCAATGAACATTCAGGGTTGATCTCCTTTAGGATGGACTGGTTGGATCTCCTTGTAGTCCAAGGGACTCTCAAGAGTCTTCTCCAACACCACAGTTCAAAAGCATCAATTCTTCAGTTCCAGCCTTCTTTATGGTCCAGCTCTCACATCCATACATGACCAGTGGAAAAGCTATATTGCATAGGCACCTGGAATGTTAGGTCCATGATCGCATCTAAATATGTCTTAATAAGAAATCTCCAGGTGAGTGATGGAAACAGTACTCAGGTCATTTAGAGACTTGTAGAGCTTCAGTCCTTCTAGAACAGTTGCAGAATATGGGCAAAACCAGGAAATCAAAATCCTTGGGAAGAAATTCTTGCCAGCTGAGTTTTGTGCTATTGAAATAGGACATTTCTGAAGGTGCCTCGAGCCTCCACGTGGCACTGAGGCTCTTTCCCCACAGAACCAGAAGGTGCTCTTCTAAGAGACGTTGAGAAACCCATAAACCCACTCCCTCATTAAAATGGGATCACAGAAATGTATTTTCCATGAGAAAAAATTCATTTTTAAATAAACTGTTTCTGACTTCTAAATATAGACCAAGAGGCTTGTCTTTGTTTTTAAACGTAGAAATGCAGGCTCCCGAGAGCAACATGACTGGGGACCTCTTGTCTCACGTGTGCGCTATTTATTTATTTTGCCATCGTCTGGCGCGTCAGCCAGGCCTCATAACACTCCATGTCACAGAAAAGCAAACACAGTCATGGCACTCATGAACGCGCTGAGATCAGGCCGCTGACTGGCTGCAATTCTATGCCCCCTTTGCTATAAAAAACATGACCCTAAATCCTAACCAGCTTTAGAATAAAAGGCCCCACAATTATGATATAGTAACAAAGTTCATGCTGTATACAATGTGATTGTTTCAATACTTTGTCCATTCCTTTTCATTTTACCTGCTATTTATATGAGGCAGGAAAAAAGCCAAGTGGAAAATCCACTCTTTGCTGTGTTAGGGATAATATTCATTTACCCAGCGTGTTTGCAGGATAAAACTAAATGTGGTGGAACCTTCTCTTATAATCCTGGTGTTTGAAGTTAGAGCTACACACGCCTGGTGGTGTAACTGTAATCACAGACCTTTTCCATATGTATCCACATTTCCCAAAGGCTGGAGCCATGATTTATCTCTGAATACCTGGTCAGTCCTCCCCAAGGCCCCCTGAGTTTTATCTGGATGGGTCTTTACCAGATAATAGATACTCAACAAGTACTAACCGTTTGGAGCAGAAATAAACCTTCTGTTTGGGCTGTTTCTTCTCCAAATGGTCCAGTAGAGATTTGTAGTAAAAGCAGGGCAACAAGTCCAAAGTCGCAGGCAAGACAGTCCTAGTGAGAGTGGGTCTCTGTGGCTGCTCCACCCTGTAGACGGGGAGCAGCACAGAGGCTGATGAGCACTCCTGTCCTTCCTGAGAGGCCTGCGGGGCTGGTTTTTGGAGGCCAGATGGAGAAACATCTACCGTGGTATCATTTCCATCAGAGCCGGCAGCTTTTATTCTTTTCAGCAAGTGTTTAGAAGAAAGTGTTGATGCTTATTAATCTGTTTCTTGTCTTACACACATGTGTCCGCAAGATTGGTGGCAAAAAAAAACCCTTGTGGGTCTGACGGGCCGCGATGTAATCTTCGTGGCAGGACGAGACTGTTAACACTGAACAGATCTGTTTGGAATTGTTATTCTTTGTAATTACCTTCATTAACTGAAAGCATGTGTCAATCAACTTTGAACTTTAAACAAACCAGGAATTTGCAAGCAAAATGCATTTCTGTTTCCTAGGGCCCATGTGTGTTTGGAGACGAGCGTGTGTGAGAGAGGTAAACAGACGCTGTACTAGAAAAGGGTTTCTGCAGATTTCCGAATATGTCATTCCACCCTGGTTTGCACTTGCTAACTTTAAATAGAAATAAAGTGCGTGTCGGCTCCAGAGAAATGTGTCAACAAAGAAGGTTTAATCAACCGCTAGTTCACACCCTCGTGTGAGCGGATCATTTTTCATTAAAGAACACTGCTCCCTGAATTTCTGCAGTAAACGAAATACGTTTACATTCATTTTAACAGCCAGCGGTCAGTACGGAGATGTGAACGCTGCTGTTCTGTGCATCGGAAGCCGGCCCTGCGCCGTAACTTTCTGGATTTGATCGGACCTCCTCGGGTCAGAACTCTGCAGCCAAAGCAGAGAGTGTGCTGTGCTAACACCCTCGACCTGAGCAGGCTGGCGGCCGACGGTGCCCCTGTACCTGCTCAGCGGGATGGGTGCGGTGCCCAGAGGCGGCCCAGGAGGGAAAGCGGGCAGAGGCGCGGAGCCGGCCCCGCGGGCGCCCACTCTGGCATCCGCTGGGTGAGGAGCCAGTTTCCTCCACCAGGGGGCGGTCGGGGCAGAGAGAGGACGCGCGTGCTCGCGGGGAGGAGGAGGTCCAGTCCTCTGGGGACCCTCCCTCAGAGGCTGCGAGCAGTCCCCGGGACCACGCCATCCCACGCCCCACTCCTCAGCCTGCCCGCTCCAGACTCCCGCACCCGGGCCTGGCTCCCACCCACTCCTGCTCCACCCCTGCCTCTGAGACCACCGGGCCCTTGTCCTGATGTCGCCCCTCCAGTCTTTGTCAAGGGCACCTCCCTGGGCTTCCAGAAGCTGCCCCCCAGGACCCCTTGCTTTCCCGGGGTGTGTGGGACCCTGGGTGCTGCATCCGGGGTCAGCTCACCCAGCGGGAGGGGGCTGTCCACCGCACCTCGTGCACGGCCCGGGGCCGGAGTGAACGATCGGAGTGAAGGAGCATTTCCAGACGCCCAGCCTGAGCACAAGGAGGTCAGGCTTGTCAAAGGGCCTCACCGAGGCACTGTCGCTTGTCGGGGACCAAGGAGGGGCCATGAATACCGAGAGCAAGGCGGCCGGCCTAGCCCGGGGTCATGACCCTGGAGTGTAAGGCTGAACCCCGTCATCCCTGGGCTGAGACCAGCGATGACCTCGGGGGCAGGGGGTGACCATCTGAGCGACCCCTCTTTAGGGGCATGATGTGAGGTCCTGAGAAGGGGCGCTGGCTCCCGCAAAACTCTCAGAAGGGCCATGGGGGGCCTGAGTGTTCATTGGAAGGCCTGATGCTGAAGCTGACACTCCGATACTGTGGCCACCTGATGCGAAGAGCCACTCATCTGTAAAGACCGGATGCCGGGGAAGCTTGAAGCGGGAGAAGGGGACGCGGAGGGCGAGATGTTTGGATGACATCACTGACTCAGTGGTGATGAGAGTGAGCAAACTCTGGAGTTGGTTTTGGACAGGGAGGCCTGGCCTGCTGCAGTCCATGGGATCACAAAGAGTCAGACACGACTGAGTGACTAAACTGAACGGAACTGAAGAGGGGCCGGGTGTTCAAGAACCTGTGAAGACACCGTGGACAGTCCAGAAAGCCTTGGCTCCAGGAGGGCTTGGAGAGGAGGGACTGATGGAGACCAGGAAGCTGTTGGAGCAATTTGGGAAAACTTGCCTGTGGCGCGTGGACTTGAAAAGTGCCTGCAGGAGTGGAGGGGTGAGAGACATTTAGAGGGAGAGACTTTACAAAGCGGCGGGGTTTCATCTGGGACGGAGGGGGGCTCACGCAGTCCTGGTGCCTCTTGGGTGGGGCAGGTGGTGGCTGGGCTGTCACTGGACTGGAGTTGACCCTGGACCCTGGAGGAGGGCCTTTAAAACCCAAAGCCCTGACCTTCTCCACTGAAAGGACTAGAATTCCTGCCAGTGCCTGGGTGTGGGAGCATGGAAATGAGCCAGCTGAGGATAGAAACAGTCTCACGCTGAGAAGGAAGAGGCACCGTCAGAAATGGGGAAAGGGGAGGAATTCATAAGATGCCCATCCAAGGGCACACGGCTGTCCCGACCCTCCTGCAAGCTAGAGGATGTGCTTGGAGGGGTGAGTCCCGTCTCTCTGCGACATGGGGCCGCCCTGACTTCGGTCTTCCAGGTAACACCTTCTCAGGGCCCTCACGACCTTTAAAATATATGCTCTGTTCAGTCTTTGCAGGTTTCTCTTGTTGAAGTACACATTTTATTTCTAACAGCTTTATTGAGATAAAATCCACACACCATACGATTCACCGGTTTAAACCTTACGATTCAGTAGTTTTGACTGTATCTGCTGAGCTGGGAGACCAATCACCACCGTCAATTTTGGAACATACTTTTATGTTTTAATGTTATATTTTAGAACGATCGGTCAGTTTTAGAACACACTTTCCCCCAGAAGAACTGTACCCACGGGGAGTCACCCTCTGGCCCTCCCCCACCCCCAGCCCCGGGACAAGCTCTCCCCTCCTCTCTCCTCCGTCCCTGCTCTGTGCATTCCGTGGGAACGGGGTCCCACAGCCTGCGGGCTTCTGTGGCTGGCTTCCTGCACTTTGCAGACGTCTTCGAGGCTCATCCAAGGTGTCGCTGGATCAGAATTCCACTCCTCCTAGGGATGAAGCCTGCTGCCACTGCTGCTGCTGCTAAGTGGCTTCAGTCGTGCCCGACTCTGTGGGACCCCATAGACAGCAGCCCACCAGGCTCCCCCGTCCCTGGGATTCTCCAGGCAAGAGTACTGGAGTGGGCTGCCATTTCCTTCTCCAGTGCATGAAAGTGAAAAGCGAAAGTGAAGTCGCTCAGTCGTGCCAACTCTTAGCGACCCCATGGACTGCAGCCCACCAGGCTCCTCCATCCATGGGACTTTCCAGGCAAGAGTACTGGAGTGGGGTGCCATTGCCTTCTCTGGGGATGAAACCTATTACACCCCATTTGGTTTATCCACGCATCAGTTGATGGACATCAGGATTAGGAATAATGCTGCGATTGGCGTCCAGATTTCCGTGTGAATGGATGTTTTTATCTCTCTCAGGTGTGTGTCTAGGAGTGGGATCCCCGGACCATAGCTTCAGGGCTCCCCTGGCGGCTCAGACAGTAAAGAATCTGCCTGTGATACAGGAGACCTGGCTTCCATCGTTCGCTTGGGAAGATCCCCTGGAGGAGGGCATGGCAACCCACTTCAGTATTCTTGCCTGGAGAATCCCCTCGGGCAGAGGAGCCTGGTGGGCCAAAGTCCCTGGTCGCAAAGAGTCGAACATGGTTGAGCAATTAAGCACAGCATGATAGCTTCATGTTGAACCTTTAAAGAACTGCTAGACGGCTTTTCAGAGCAGTGAAGCGCGTACGTGCAGCAACCAAGACGTGGTGCCAGGCTGCAGCCTTTCAGCAGGTCCTGCTTTTCATCCAGACCTTCCCGTTGGAGCTGATCTCCGCAGTCCAAAGCCTCCAGGGTGGCTGGCTGCCGAGGTGCCCCAGGCGCTGGGGTGAGTGTCCAGGAGGCCCGTGGAGGACAGTGGGCACGGGGTGGCGATCAGGGCCGGCAGGAAAGTACAGGAGGAGGAAGAGAGGAAGAAGACGGGGCACTCAGGCAGGGGGAGAGAGACCAGGGCTGCCTTCTGGAAGCTGCCCTCTCCCGAAGCCCGACACTGATCAGTATGTTTGTGTGGTAAGCTTTCTGAGTAATTCTCTCGAGTGCTTGATCAGGAGGGGCCTGTGTCTGGGCTCCGTGCGGAAGACTGGACGTCCTATGCTGAGCTGCCTCCTGTTCATGGGATGGCTCACGTTTGGGGGGGGGGAGAGGGGCAGCGCGACTCTGCTCACTTCTGGCCGCCCCTCTCCACCTGGACGCACGCAAGAGTCGCTGGGAAGATTCTGAATACGATGCTGGTGCCTCAAGCCAGGATACCCCCATCTGGGCTGGGGCCTGGGTGCAAGGGTACTTTGAAGGCTCCCCAGGGACTTTGTGTGTCCTCCCCAGGTGGTGCCTGTGGAAAGAATCCACCTGCCAATGCAGGAGACATAAGATGCAGGTTTGACTCCTGGGTGGGAAAGATCCCTGGAGGAGGGAATGGCAGCCTGCTCCAGCATTCTTGCCTGGAGAATCCCAAGGACAGAGGGTCTTGATAGGTTACAGTCCATGGGGTCACACAGAGTCGGACACGACTGAGGTGGCTTGGCACGCACCCTTTGCAGTGTCTCATGAGAACCAGGGCCTATTGCTCCGAGCTCTGCGCCTCCGTCTTCCTAGCCTCAGAAACCTACCTGGGACCACCTTGACTTAGGCCTCTTAGTGAGAGGGATCACTAAAAAAATAAGAAATAAAAAATATTTTTTTTTCAATTAAAAAAAATCAGATGCCATCATTCTCTCTCTCACAGCTTCCAAACAACTTCTCATCAGGCTCCGAATTGAATTCCAGCCCCTCTAGCCCTCCATGGCTCACCCGGACCCCCCAGCCTCGAGCCCCGGGCTCCCCTCTTCCTCTGCACTTTGGACCTGCTGTTCCCTCTGCCGGACCGGCCTTCCCCCAGACCACGGGTGGGAGCCTCTCTGTGCGGCCCCCCGAGAGATGACACGCCCCCGGGGACCCCATGTGGGCCATCATTGCATCCCCAGGGCCCCCAGGGAGGCCTGCTTCGTGGACGGGGTCCTGGGTAAGGGACACAGATTTCAAGCCGGCGGCATGCTGGGAGGTCTGTGCCTGAAGCTGTCTGGAGTAGGTAGCTCGAAAGGGCCAGATCAGCACCTGAGTGTGTGCTGGCCGCCTCACTGTCCAGGGAGCGCTGGGGATTTTACGCTTGTGCAAGCGGGTCCTCCCGGAGAAGTAATTTTCTCTGCAGGACACAGGCTCAGCAGTAAATTCCCAGGCTTTTATAAGAAGATGAAAAGTGAGGAGCATCTGTGAAGTTCTAATCACACGCGAGCAGTTCCAATCTGTCGGTTAATGGTGTGGGGCCACGATTCAACCGAAACTTCTGTCTGTCTGTCTGTCTCTTCCCTTTCAACTCTGGAACATGCCTCGTGGTAGGTCTACAGGGGGTGAAATAAACCGGTGGTCGTGCAGACAGACACGTTTTGATTTTTACATCTTTATTATACCTTCGTATATTTTCAATGAGATTTATACCTAACTCTAGATAATCTGGAAACAGATGGACTGAAGAAGTCACCCGTAGTTTTACTACTCAGAGAAGACTCAGGGTTTTCTAATCTTCCTGAGTGGGAATACTTCAAATTTTTAAACTTTTGCTCACAGTTATGAAAGCAGACATCTTCATCAAAAAACTTTGGGAAAGGCAGAGAACCATAAAGAAGCAGAGAGGAAGTAGGTCATAATACAGAAAGATTTGTTGATGAAGAGTATTTCACCACGACATACATGGAAACAAAACCGTCAGAGCAGTTGAGAAACTCTAAAGAAAAAGCACAAGATAGAAATATCTCTCTAGGGAGTTCCCTGGAGGCCTGGCGGCTGGGATTCTGGGCAACATTGCAGCTCTCAGGGTCCACTGCTGGGGACGCTGCGGGGGGGCGAGGGGTGGTGACTGCCAGGGGCTGAGAGTCACCTCCAGAGGCAGGGAGAAGGGTGAACGGCAGCAGTGTGTGCACGCGTGCACGCGTGTGTGCATGTGCATGCACATGCGTATGTGTGTGCACGTGTGTGTGCATGTGTGTGTGCATGTGTGTGTGCATACGCATGGAGGAGATGGGGAAGGAGAAGGGCTTGCCTGCACATACACTCAGGGCAGGGAAGGCTGAGGGGCAGGGAAAGGCGGGCAGTGGAGGCCGCAGAGGTGGCTCTCAGGTCCTGGGGGCGTCTGGAGGACGCGGAGGTCCTAGCCCCCCTGGGCCCCCAGAAGCAGGTGGCCTTCTCTGGTGGGCCTGCCTTGATCACAGGGCACAGCTCCGGTGCCCCAGCTGGGCCACCATCTACCGGGGACACTTGGCTGGGGTAACTGGGGGCTGTGGAGGGCAGGCCTCCCTGACTTGGCCCTCGTGGGAGGCACACTTCAGAGGCCCACGGCCACCCCTAGGGCCAGCCTGTTCTGTTCATGCTACTTTTTGTTTCATTCTCAAGAGAAATCAGTGCCTGCCTTGCTCACCTCTCTGGAGAATTACAAGAATAAAATGAAGTGGTGAGCACGAGATTACTAACCGTGGCGCTGTGTGGCCGCTCCCCCTTGGGTCTGTTAGGGCAGCACCCCCTCCAGAAGCCTCTGGGACCCCCACTCGGGGTGAGGTGACCCGGGTGGCAGCTGATGAGCGGTCAGTTGGCGTCTCTGGCTGAGCCGGTGACCGGGGCTGGCGGCGCCCTGCAGCCGCGTCCCGCACCTGGCAGGCTTCCTAGCGCTATGGGGGACGCAGTCAATCCAAAAACGGCTGAACGGGTGAGCGCGTGTTGCTAGAGTCCTTGCAGGGTGTAATGCAACAATCTCTTGTTTGCTTTTTATGCGAGGAAACCAGAGGCAGAGGAACAGCAGAACCCAGGCTCGGGCGCTCCAGGCGTGTTTGCATGCTGGACTCGCCCCTGCGCTGGAAGCGGCCCCAGGACAGAGCGCTGCTGCACTCTCCCCGCGCGCCGCCTCCTTGAGGATGGAAGGCCGGGGAGGAGGCGCGGGGCGTGCAGTGTCCCGGCCCCCGAGTGAGCGGGGCTGGGCACGCGGCTCGCTGCCCTGCAGGGGGACGCCCACGGCACGTGGGTCCAGGGATGCAGGTGTGGGCAGCGCCCAGAGAGATGGCGGGTGCGGCCCCAAACGCCCTTCCGCCTCGCCGTCGACAAGAATAGAGACGCTTAAATCAAAGGCGTGGAAAGGCGGAGTTGGGCCCTGTGCCAGGCTGAGTCTCCGTGGTCGGGGCTGGGGGCTGGGGGGCTGGGGCCTGGGCTGCACCCCACCCATTCCCGGAGCTGGTTGTGCCCGGGAGGCATGCTAATGCTGAACGGAACAGCGGAAAGTAGGTGTTGCGTGTGCGTGGGAGGCGGCCGGGAGCCCAGTGGAGGCCTGGGGGAGGTTAGAGCCACTTACTGAGGCACAGGTAGTTTTCCTTCGCTAGTTTCGGTGATTTTCTCAGGACGCAGTGTGCTTCCCATGGCCACATATTTGCATGTGTTGTGCTTGGCGGACGGCTGGCCCCCAACTCCCGCAATTGCTCCTAGGCCCCAGACATTCGGTATTAAACCTGTAAATCATCTCTAAGCACTTCGTTATTTTGCTGCTAGACTCTTAGCCTTATTGCATTTTCAAAGGACCTAACGAGGTAGCCAGTATATGTCAGGGGTACACTGGGGCTGTGTTTAACGTGTGCCTCAGTGTATGAAAGGCACAGAGTATCAAGTATCTCCAACTTTAGCTTTCAGCATCAATGGCCCTGTATTCGAAAATGAGGCGTGTGCTTCTTGAATCTCAGAAGGGAATATATTCAGGAAAGAACCAAACTGAGATTTGGATGGGTGGGGAAAAAAAAGTAATTTGTATTTTCTTTAATAAAATATTTTTCAGAAGACAGTTTTGTCTGGATGTAGGTATTGCAAGATGAACTTGTAATGTTCTTACTGCCTCTCTACCATATTAACATTGTGCTTATTTAGGAGCAAAAAATATCCTCCTCAACATAGGGCAGGACATTTCAGATCCAGGAGCTGGGTCTAACCATCAAAAGAATAGTTGATTTTTCTACTGTGCGATCCTTAAAAATCGGTGCATATTTTGAGATTAGAGTGACTCATCATGCATAGAAATTCTCCATTATTACTCCACAAACTTTAAAAAAAAATGGTGTTTCAAATGAAGAAATAGGTTGCAGACTCATTTCGCCTGAGCCCAAAAGAAAGCGAAGTTTATTCTCTTCCAACAGACAATGTTTAAAATTCACGTAGAAATAAGCGTTGTCCTTTGTTTGAACAGAACAATAGCACGACCCAGCGTGAGGGTGACTTACCTCTTGCTAAACTGCCCTAACTGCTTATGACGGAGAAGACGGAGATCATTAGCCGTAGGTGCGGAAAGAGTAGAATCCACAGGAACGACTTAAAGAAACACCAGCTGAGCCCCAGCCCTGAGTTTGTGGCCAGCAGGTGGGTCCCGTGAACCGCCGCCACCGATTCCCAATGGCACACAGGAATGGGATTTTTACATGGGGTCGAGGTTCAGTTTTATGTCCCATCTCTCTAAAGTTGAAGAAAAAAAATTGTTTTTAGGAAAAAGGGATCTATATTCCAATGAAGGTATTTTTCCAAGGCCCCAGAACCAAGTTTATTTGTAAATCCATAATTTACTGAACCGTTTCACCCGCCTTTTAAGTGATTCCCATGTAAATTAGGGATGGATTCCTGATTAATTTGTTTTTGCTGCTGTTCTTGGATGTTAAAAGCTTGCATTCCTCAAGATCACCTTTCTTCATAAATATCTTCAATAAATTTCAGCCCAGAATGACAGCTCAAGCTCTTTTCTCCTTTGTGGGATGATATAATTGAGCATTCTAAAGCAAATATGAATTCGGTGACCCCCAAAATGTACCAGATTAAAATCCACCAAAACAAATGAAGTGGTACCAGAGAAAATACTCTGCAGCTGTTCTTTGCTTTAGACGCAGAGCAGCACTGTGGATCTGGGGTAAGATCTGGTCTCGGCGTGGAATGCATTAATTCACTTAAAAAATCTTGTACATATGTTTATCTTCTGAGGAACGTACTGCTGTACTACACTAGAGTTACTTAAAATCTCTTAAGAGTATTGATTTTTTTTTAAAAAGAGTCAACAAAACCAGAATCGTGCTGGCACAAAGGAGAAGACTTCCTAATGCACGACATGTCGCTGTGGCTCAAAACCCAACTCTCCTTCAAATCTAATTATCTGATTTTGTCAAGCTTGAACGCCAGCGGCAATCTCAATCTGCACCGTGATCGCACCTCTATCAACACCAACTCCCCTAGTTAGTAACCAGGTGTGGCTGAAAAAAGGACTAGTCAAAACAGAACTCTCCTAATATTTTACCACCGTGGTAACATTATAATCTAGCAATGAACGAACTGCTTAAATTTCACCTGGGCAGTTTTGTTTAGAGATAACGTTCAATGCTATGAGACTGGAGTTTCAGAGTGTATGACTTAGCTGCAGTAGTTTAGTAAAACTTGATAGATAAAACAAATTCTCTGAATTCCCTTATTAGCCATTATGATTTTGACATCCTCTTATTTTAAAGAGATTACTGAAATTTTGACCAAAAGAGCGGGGATGGCTATCATTGAACCTGACGATGTCTGTACGGGAGGAACTGGGAAATCATGACATTTAAGAGACCAGCCCACCCCCTGCCCGACACACACGCTTGTATTCAGGTGGAATGGTGCGTCTGGGAGCTGGGGCGTCTGCGTGCCGCTTTTGTTCCTCTCTGCTGCGTTTCAATTGGATTTCCTCACGCAGGCCCCAGGCCTGTCACCGCGGCCAGGCTCTGTTAAGCATGGGCACCGGGCCGCATCAAGGAGGAGGCTCAGGGCTAAGCTAATAACTCGCCTGCCTCCCTGACTGATCACGGGTGTGCCTCTGCGGCCACTCATCCTCGGCTCCTGGGGAGGAGGCTCTTTCTCGTCCAAGCCTCTTGGGGCGGGGGGGGCGGTGGTCTTGTCCCCCTGTTCCCAGATCCCATGTGAGAATACAGAGCCCACTGTCGCGTCTGCGGGGCTTCTGTGTCCGCCCACCCCGCCCCAGGCCCTGTCGAAGGAACCAGGGTCACACACAAACCAGCCTCGCTCTCGAGGTGTGAGCTCCTGGGATCACCTGTAGGTGATGATTCCCTTCCTGCGTCCACCACCTGGAAACAAAGGACAGAATCTATCACTAAATACAGTCTAAAGAAAGCTTTAAATACAATTTAAAGAAAGCTTCTATGGGAGAGGGAGAGGGTGGGATGATTTGGGAGAATGGCAATGAAACATGTATACTATCATGTAAGAAACGAATCGCCAGTCTAGGTTCGATGCAGGATACAGGATGCTTGGGGCTGGTGCACTGGGATGACCCAGAGAGTTGGTATGGGGGAGGGAGGGGGGAGGGGGGTTCAGGGTTGGGAACTCATGTACACCTGTGGTGGATTCATGTTGATGTATGGCAAAACCAGTACAGTATTGTAAAGTAAAATAAAGTTAAAAAAGTGTATAACATTAAAAAAAAAAAAAAGGAAAGAAACAAAGAAAGCTTCCCAGGTGGCGCTAGCGGTAAGAGCCCGCCTGCCAGTGCAGGAGGCACAAGAGGTGCAGGCTAGACCCCCGGGCCAGGAAGATCCCCTGGAGGAGGGCACAACACTCCAGTATTCTCGCCTGCAGAGTCCCACGGACAGAGGAGCCTGGGGGGGTACAGTCCACGGGGTCGCAAAGAGCTGGACACGACTGAAGCGCCTGAGCGCGTGTGCTCTCTGACCCTGGTCCCCCGTGTGGATCTACTGCAAGATGGAAAAGAGATCCCAGTGAGGACGCCCCCAGAGTGAACAGTCTGGTTACTGAAGCATTGGAAATGGGGTCAGGGTGCAAGGCTCCCCTGACCCAAATGGTGGTCTTTTCGGGGGAGAAAAATATCCAGATTTCTAACTACAGAAGCCATACCCCTGGGCCTTACTAAGTACGATAACACCTCTTTTGTTCTGATTTTACCTGTCGCCTTTGTATATCCATTTTCCAAGAACTTCCAGAAAAGAATTCCACTGTAACTCCAGCTGTGGAAACCTCAGCTGTGGAAACACCCACACTCCTCAGCTTGGTTGCTGCTGCTGCTGCTAAGTCGCTTCAGTCGTGTCCGACTCTGTGCGACCCCATAGACGGCAGCCCACCAGGCTCCCCCCGTCCCTGGGATTCTCCAGGCAAGAACACTGGAGTGGGTGCCATTTCCTTCTCCAATGCGTGAGAGTGAAAAGTGAAAGGCAAGTCGCTCAGTCGTGTCCGACTCTTCCCGACCCCATGGACTGCAGCCCACCAGGCTCCTCCATCCATGGGATTTTCCAGGCAAGAGTACTGGAGTGGGGGCGCCATTGCCTTCTCCAAGCTTGGTTGTTAGAAGCCCAGAATTACATTGTTAAAGTGGTTTGAGCTTTAAAAAGGAAACAAATTGGTGGCGTGAAGAATCAGTGGAAAATTCTAGCATTTGGGGTGAGCCTGTGATTTTCCTTTTGAGTTTGCTGGTAAAACAAAACAAAAACACCCAGCAGCTGCGGACGCCGCTGCTCATGTGGGTGCCGCTGGCTGCTTCTTGCCGAGTCTCCACCGGCCAGGCTTGGACTGAGCACTGCCGTGTGATGTTTCTCTGCATTCTCACAAGAATCCCACGAGGTCTCTGTTGCCTTTATGGTCCCTGAGCTGAAGCAATGCGGTTGTTCTGAAAAGCCATCTGCACAGCAGGTATCTCCTCCTGCTGGAGAGAAATCCAGACCTGCCTGGTTCCACCCACACTTCCTAGCCCCACTCCACCTGTGCCCTCAGGGGCCAAGACCACCTCCTGTCCCACATCAGTGTAGGGGGAACCTGAGCCACCGTAAGCAACGTTAATTCACACTCTTTGTTTCATTAAAAATTTTTAAGATTTTTTTTGACGTGGACCATTTTTAAAGTCTTTATTGAATTTGTTGCAGTTCTGCTTCTGCTTTATGTTTTGATTTTTTTGGCCAAGAGGCCTGTGGGATCCTAGCCCCCTGACCAGGGATGGAGCGTACACCCCCTGGATTTGAAGGTGAGGTCTTAACCACTGGACCGCCAGGGCAATCCTCCCAAATACTTTATTTTTAAATGATTTCATATACTACATATATTATCTCATGAGCAAAAATAAGGGTGCCTGACCATAACTCTGTATTTATTGCCATCTTCTTATTTTGGGACTTTGCTTTACTTTGACACAGTTCTCAGGCCCCAGTTCGAGTTTGTATCCTGCTTTTCTCCCCCTTAGGGTATATCTTAAGCATAACATTTGCCATGGCTTTAAATATGACACAGAGATAAGATTTTAATGGCTGTATAATATTCCATCTAGTGGGTGATCCAGTTACCCAATCGCTCATGCTTCAAAATATTCATTTCCAAATTTGTACTGGCAAATATGTTTGTAGGTAGAAACATTTTAATAACTACTATATCCTCTATGTCATAGTCCAAGAATCACTGAATTAAACATCGTGTGTAGTTGGGAGATAACTGAGATTCTTTAATTTTTAATAACATAAAGAAAGCTCTCTTTCAATGATTTAGTTTAAAAATTTCTACCATGGTGAACTTGGTTATCTTATTAATTTTATCAATAGATAGAGTGGCCCCTGACTTACTCAGAACCACTAAGGTGATACCCAAAGAGAAATG
This sequence comes from Nanger dama, assembly GCA_917880005.1. Classification (NCBI taxonomy): domain Eukaryota; kingdom Metazoa; phylum Chordata; class Mammalia; order Artiodactyla; family Bovidae; genus Nanger; species Nanger dama. The sequence goes on along the minus strand of CAKJTW010000013.1, from coordinate 47,056,668 downwards.
TAAAGTGAAAAAGAGCACCATTTCATACTTTGTGTTCAATACAGATTTTCCAGAAGAAAAAAATCTGATTTATCTTCACATACCTATAAGTTTGGCTTGTGAATATATCTTAGGGAAGGCAGAATTAGAAGGATGCAAACCCAGAGAGGGTGTATTAATAGGTCTGTAATGATATAAAATTTATTCTGGGGGTGAGGTAAAACTTAATGGTTCATAAATAGCAAATTCATTATATTTCTCATACTCAGGTTATATTAACACCATATAACATCTTTATGGTACCATTCGTAGCATTTAAATCCTTGGCTCAACTTGAAAAAACAAACATTTCCAAATCTTGACCCTGAAATGATTAGCTAAATAAAATGTTTTAATAAATATTACTGAATGAGAACATGGTTTGTTGGGTCATAAACTGTCTTATAAATGTTTTATGTCATCTGTTACACTGCATTTTTAAATGTTAACAAATTAATTTATTTTAAAGGCCACATCAAGGTGAAAACACCTTGTTTTCACGGGGGCATTAGGCAACGGGACCGTACATCATGCAGCCGTTTCTCATCCAGCCACATCCCTGGCAGAAGAGATGTTAAGACATAAAAGGCTGTGTGCTTTGTTAAATATTCATTTATAATTTGCATTCATTATTAAATTATGTGTTGGGCTGATCTTTAATTTTAAACATACACACAGTGTCATAAAGCTCTCAGAATATGTAATAAATATTTCACAATTTAGTGTTACTTTAAGCACTGACTAGAATGCACACAAATGTTTGTCAGTCATGATACCTAATTATTCCAAGGCAATCTGATCTGCATTGGGGTTGAGCTCTATAATTCATTCCAGCCTTCAGGTGACTAAGAGAAATATCAGTTCAGGGGTGCCATCTTCTCGTGATGAATAAGGACCCAGCTATGGGTCCCTAAGGTACCGCTGTCATTCTTCGCCCCAATCCATTTCAACACTGGAGTGGTGACTTGTGAAGTGGTGGCTTAGAAGTGGCAGGCTTGTTTTTTTGTGTGGTCTCAACTTCACTTTTGGTTTGGGACCTTGAGAATTGAAATTCTTTGAGATTCAGTCCTGTGAATCGACTATCCCAGAATACAGTAAATTCCAGGCTAAGAATTTCCCATGCTTGAATAGTCGAGTATTTGACAAAGCTCCATAGCCGTGCGATTCAATTTGCATTTGCTAAACTGAAAAGTACAGCCTTCGCGAGCAGGCGGCATGTGGCGGCGTGATTTGTATCACAGGAGCCTGGTAGCTGCCCAATGAACCATGTGAAAACAGTTCATTAAAATGTTTATGTGCTTGGCTGGTTAATGCAAAGAGAGCTTTATTGCAGCCTTATAAGCCCTTGGTAACTTCAAGATGGAGTCAGATCAATTCACTGTAATAACTCAGGCATATGCTTTACTTCTTCTGGAGGGGGAAGAGGATCCAAGAAACTTCCTTATCCTCCTTGCTCCTATGACCACCTCTTTTCAGGTTTTTGAAGCAAATCTGACTGTTTTCCTTTGGTTCTTTTTAAGCAAGATGAAATATTCCAAGTTCATTTGCAGGCAATTTGTGATAACTTTTTTTTTTTTTTGCATAACACGGTGGAGTTTTGATCATAATAAACCCTGATCAATGAATAAGTGACATTTCTGCGTCTCTGCCTTTTGAATCATCTGCATTTTGTTTGGAGGTTAAATTTTTATGGAATCTTAACTGTGCTGATGCTGAAGCTCCAATACTTTGGCCATCTGGTTCAAAGAGCCAATTCACTGAAAAAGGCCCTGATGCTGGAAAGACTGAGGACAGGAGGAGAAGGGAGCAACAGAGGATGAGACGGTTGGATGACATCACTGACTCAGTGGACATGAGTGTGAGCAAGCTCCGGGAGACAGTGAAGGACAGGGAGGCCTGGGGTGCCACAGTGCAGTCCGTGGGGTTGTAAAGAGTCAAACACGATTTAGCAACTGAACAACAGCTATGTTGAGCATCAGAAAATAATTGGTATTAAACTGGATGTCAGACATGTTAGTTTTCTCACCAGCGATTTTCCTTCATTTGCATCAGTGATTCTGGGAATGCACGGCCATATTTTCAGCTCATGAGGGTATGGCTAAGAGACTAGGGTTAGTCATTTAAAAAAAAAAACACTTAACTATTGGGTGTATAACAGAAAAGTATTTTTTTAAAAAACTTCCTTAAAACTGGGACTCCCTGGTGGTCTAGTGGCTAAGATTCTGAACTCCCAAAGCAAGGGACCCAGGTTCAACCCCTGGTTTGGGAATTACTAATAGATCCCGCATGCTGCAACCAAGAGTTTACTCCACTAAGACCTCAGCTGAGGCCTGGGGCAATCAGGCAAAGTGAATAATTGAAAGAACACCCATCGAAAATGGGAAGTTGATCCACACGGACATTCGCTTCCGCGGTACAGACAGAATTAGACCTTTAGAGGAGAAACAGTGCTTCCAGTCCATCTACACCGTCTTCCAATAACGGTTCACTCATCAGCTGGGTATGCTCAAAGCTGTCTCCAAAACTAGCATGAGGAAGAAAGATGCTTTCAGGTGGAAAACCAAAGGCACTGAAATCTGAAAATAGTGTGATATTAAGACAGATGGCCTGTGTGTTTTCTCTCCTTCCCTCATTACACATCACTATTGATTATAAGAAGCAGCACACGGAGGGAAGAGCCCAGAAAGCTCCTAGTCCGTGCTGACACTCAGAAGGCATCAGTTAAAATCAGGGTTCCTTGCATGCAGCAGACTTCTCAGAACATTCTTAATGTTGTGTGCTCAGGCAAACCACAGCATCTTAATTTATTAGTGAGCATCAAAACCACTCCTGCCCTCCCACCTCCCACCTCACTCCGAGCTGGCAGCTGTTTTCCCCAATTCCTAGGACTGCTCAATCCTTCAGTCGGAGTTTGGGGATTTGGTACTACATCAAATAAAGATGAATTTGACTCCAACACATGGTGAAAGCGAAAACTGAAAGTGTTAGTCACTCGCTTGCATCCAACTGTTGCGACCCCACGGCCTGCAGCCCCCAGGCTCCTCTGTCCATGGGATTCTCCAGGCAAGAATCCTGGAGTGGGTATCCATTCCCTTCTCCAGGGGATCTTCCCGACCTAGGATTGAACCCGGATCTCCTGCAGTGCAGGCAGATTCTTTACTGTCTGAGGCATCCAGAATATGTTCAAAATTGTTAGTAACACCTGAAATCAACATTTAGCAAAATGTTTCACACATGGCAGTACTCAAGAAACTTTTGTGGGATGAATGAATGTTTCTAGGAGTGGTCTTTTAAAGTCTTTGAAATCCAGTGGCTGGGTGTCCTCTTATCTGAGAATATGAGGCTGGAAGGAAGGAAAGGTAGAGAAGAATCCAGGAAATTAAATACTTACAGACAAACATATGTCTGCTCTGGAGCCCTAGCCTCTCTTCAGAAGCACACGGGACACCATTTAACACGCCTTTTAGCACACTGCTGGACACCAGGTATTTTCCTTCTGCATGTGGGTTTTAGAGTAGCTTGTGTTGTTGAATGGGGTCTGGAGCCACATGCCTTCAAGAGCACCTGATTGAGAAGCTCTTCTTATTTTAAACTGCAGTTCCATCAACTCTCATACCTGACTCGGGGTGGGGGGCAGTGCTGTAGACTCTGGCGCGTCACTGTGACTGCGGGCGGGACACTTAGACGCACCGACCCATAGCTTGCAGCAGCACGGCGGACCACGCCAGCGGCAGACTTGGCCTCGGATGGCTGTCTCGAGCTTCAGAGGAGGTTCAGAGCAAACCGTACTGAGTGAAGGGAGTCAGAGAGAGAAAGACAAATGCCATATGACGCCGCACAGATGCAGAGTCTAAAAACAGGGACAAGTGAACTTGTCGACACGTACAGAACAAAAACAGACCCACACACGTGGAAAACAAGCTATGGCCACTGTGGGGGGAAGGGGTGGAGGGATAAGTTGAGCGATCGGGACTGACACGCATACTCGGCTGTGCATACGATAAACAACAAGGACCTGTTGTATAGCATGGGGAACTCTACACGATGCTCCGTAACGACCTACATGGGGAAAGAAGCTAAAAGAGAGTAGCTCTGTGTGTGTGTGACAGACCCACGCCTGAAGCCAACACACGGTAAATCAGCTACACTCCAGTGAAACCCTAAAATGAAGAGTCACTGTTTCCCAGATTTGACTGAATCTGTGTGCGCGCGCATGGGCAACTAGTCCCGTGTGAGCACAGCGAGAGAGGGGACACTCTAAGACTTGAAACTCCGTGTACCTGAGGTCAGGGCTTTTCAGATCCTGTGATGAAAATTGAGCTTGGATACGTTTAATTAAGCTTCCTCATCTCTCACAGCTTCCAGAAAGCCCGAGTAGGCTGGAGAGGGGAAGGCTTGCGAGGCATGTGGGTCCTTCCCCTCAAGCTCCCTCCGATTTAATTGAGAGTGCAAATGACCCCCAGTCCTGCAGCATCTCAACCTGATGTGTGTAATTGACGGCCAAACACATTTTACAGGCTGTTAAATGGTGCGCCCACAAGGAGATGTATATATGGTTGATTAAAGTGATTTTTGTACAAAAGGGTCAGAGACATTAACAAGTTAAAAGGAAGCGTGAGCTCTGTTCTTATTCTTCTAACCTTTGTTCGGTTTTCTCCCATAATTGACACCACATGTTTACTATGCCTATTTTGGTCAAATTTAAGGCTGTAAGTATTGTATGTATTTAGAAGTGCTCTTGAGATTAGGGCTCTCGTGGAGTGCTCAGAAAGGTAGATTTCAGATATTATTGTAGCACATGATGAAGGGAGAGATTGAAATAAACCCCTCCAGCGTGCCCCGCATTAAGCTGTCTGGCTTGTGATGGCAGACGAAAGTAACAGTCACTCTGAAAAGGATTCGAGTGGACATCTAAATGATAATTACTGGGTAATTTTGTTTTGGTTATAATTTGTGGTGTTATTTTTATAACTGACATGAGACATAATAGATTTTCAGGGTTCTGCAACAACTAAGCAACAAATGGAAGCTGTCAGAAAATATTTGTAGGAACGGTTCTTGAAGAAAGCTGTGACGCTGTTGAAACACTGCACAGGCCGAGCGTTTTTTCAGCTCGCACGTCAGCGGAATAGTTGCCTAAAAATGCAACTGCCCCGGCTTGAAACATTCTCTGATTTTCATTAATGGGAAGCCCACCAGGTCTCTTTCGGGATCTTTCAGCACGTCCTGTGTGGCGACGTGAACATCACTGGGCGGCTGGTGCTGTGGGCGCTGGTCCTCTCCCCGCCCGAGCTCTGGCCCCGGGCCTCCCTCTCCCGCTCTCCCCAGGGCGCTGCAGGCTCTTTAGCTCCTGGTCCTTAACTGGCAGCTCTCGGATCGACTGCATGTACTGACCTCTGCCCGAGCCGTGAACTGAGACCGACGCACAGACCACCCAAACCGCCCGCAACCACCAGATGGCAATTACACCCGGCCCTTCCCGCGAGATGCAATTTGGTAGACTTGACCTCCCTGCTCGTACGGCTCTGATCATTCGCTGACTTGTAATTTTAGGTCTTTGTGTGCAAGTCGGATCTTCTCGCCCGTCGATAAGCTCCTGGACCACAGGAGCGACACGGAGACATTCTGTGTGTCTGCCCTCACCCCCGAGCGTGGCGTGGTGCCCCGCACAGAGTGGAAAGTCAGTAGGGACACGGAATATCCTAAAGGGAGTTGCCAATGCCCGGATTGGCCACATCCCTGGCTAAACCTGCAGCTCCTCAAAGTACGTTTCCAGTACCTTATTTCCATAGGTAGGAAACCACGGGGAGGGGGCGGATATATATTTACATTTCTACAGTATCTTATTTCCAGAGATTTGAGATCAAGATGTTCCATCTTCCCTCCCTGAGTGAAATAGCTCTCACAGCCTGCCGTGGCAGTACAAGGCTGAAGGAGTTATAATAATCCTTGGACTCAAATCTGATAACACATTTTATTAACTGGTTGGGGACCGGAACAAGACTTGTGGGGGAAACCAGCAATTCGAATCTCCAGGCACAGAAACTGCACTTTTATTTGAGCAATGACTCTACTAAGGGAAATTCAACCAATCATTTAATTTCTTTCTAATTATAGGGAAAGGGAAACTCAGCCTCAAGCACCCAGGCACACTTGCTATTACAGTCGTTAGGCTGGCATTGCATTCAGTCTGCTTCATGGCGATCTGGGGGAAATACACAAGAAGCTACCTATGTTTATTTATGAATGTTCCTGACTTTTCTAATTTGTCTTGACTCAGCTTTCCCATCACGTGGAGATCTAAACTAATGAAACCAGCTCTTGCAGTAATGAAAGCACTTAGGACAGACCACTGCTTTTCCATAATGTTGTTTTCCAGAAAAAAGACTCTTTCATTCCCAACTATATTTGTCCTCAATTTCTGTCCAGTCCTTGATATTAAATTTTAATTGAGCTGAGATATTTTTCGAGTCACAAGCTCAAGAGTGCCGACAAGACCTTTCTAATATGTTATAAAAGTGAAAATTCAAAAATACCTAAGTTAGAAACCATGTTTCTGATGGTTTCTTTCCATGACTAACCCATGTCTATTCTCTATGAAATTGATGTCAAAAAAGCATTATATATTTTCAGTAAGAAATAGAAGGCTGCCCTCTACTATCCTTGTCAGGACGCCGCATCCCTTTAATCATACTTTTCATTTCAGCACATTGAAATTTCCGTTACCAAGGACAACATCATAAATAAAAGCGTTTGTGAAATTTTACCTGCAGCTTCCTAACTCTGTGCATTAAGCATGAGGCCAGCAGAGAGGTGGTCAAATGTGAAAATTTATAATCATTTATTACGTACGGCTGAAGCAAGGAAGGAATAAAAGCGTGAAGGCATACATCTATAAACGGAAGCCGAAAAGCTTAAATGAAAAGTAAAGTGAATTTCTGTGTCTTGTCATAAAGTAATGAGAAGCTAGAGCTTTTATTCATAGCAACCCAAGATGCATTTACTCTCAATCTAGCTTCGCAGTAAACGCTTCCCTGATGTATTGCTTTGGACTTACAGAGAAATATTTGTGCTCTACATAATAGTATAGTTAGGAGAATTACTGCGTGGTTGAGAAGACTCTGTAAAGGTTTATAGCTGGCAGTGTTACTGTAATTTAATCACAATGTAGCTAATGTCGTACTTTAATATCACAGGTTACTTTTTTATTTACCATTTATTAGTAACTGACAGAGTCAATCATCTCTACATCATAAACAAATCATGGGAGGGTCTGTAGGAACCCTAGAGCCCCAGCATAGATGGACTATGTTGCCATACACTACCACACTTCCTGTAATGAGCTAGCCATCGGATTACTGTTTAGATCTGCGAAATACAAGTCAGGATCCTCGTTCACAGCTCATTGGCCAAAGGAAACTCGGGAGCATTTTATGTCATTAATACAATTAACACTGCACACCCTTTATGCACGGAAATAAGTCATCAATCCAGTGTGAGCAACAATTAGAAGTGATTTCTGAAGGATCCTGAGGTATTTGGCTAGAGATCTTATCTGCCCGCTCCGTAGCGCATTCGTGAACGCTGCCGTAGCGCTACCCTCAGGTTTTAATTGAAATGCAGTTGGTTCATAGCGCTCTGTCTGCTTCCGGTGCATGGCAGTGATTCAGTATTTTTGCAGGTTATACTCCATTATAGGTTTTTACAAGATAATGGGTATTATTTTCTGTGCTATGCAGTTGATCCTTATTGCTTACCTATTTCAAATACAGTAATTTGTAAGCTTGAACTGATGCTTTCTCATTAGAATTTTCTACAAAAAGATTTTGTTTTTACATTTGAAAATTAAAAGCAACTGCTATTATACTTTACTTACACTCGTTTTGCCAGATAGATGGGTAGATGGAATAGTACATGTAGAAAGTGGAGATCAGAGGTGGTATCCATCAAGCCATGCTGATCGATCGAGGGGAGCATTAATCCAGACCAGTGAAAAATGGGACTCGTGTGCGGGGACCGTGGGATGTTGTGGAAAGTGGACTGAGGCCAAATCTGCATCAAAGCCCAGTTCAGTTTTCCGACCGTGGACACGTCTCCTGACTCTGCAGCATGTCAGTAGCTCTCTCTGTAAAACAGGAGTAGTGGTGGACCTCCTGGGGGCCCAGTGGTTAGGACTCAGCGCTTCCACTGGAGGGGGCAAGGGTTCCATCCCTGGTGGGGAATTACGATCCCACAAGCTGTGGGGCGCAGCAAAATAAGAGAACAAAAGAAATACTGACACTTGCCCTACTCACCCCTCGATTGCTGTGAGAACCAAATAAGACCTTATAGGAACAGCGTTCTGCAGACTGAAGAGGTACACGAACCATCTGTGCACTGGACACAAAAGACACTGAAATGGACATAGAATTGAGTGCTCAGAGCAGATACTTCGCTACAACATTTGAGCTACTTTTATGACAACATGGGTAAAAGAGTCAGGCCGAGAAAAAGTCCGTCATTTAGTTAGCAATTACTGAGCACCTCCTATGTGTCAGGCACTGATCAAGCCTGTTGTATTAAGAAGAGTTGATGAACATTTCTGAAGGGGTGATGAACTTGAACCAGGTTCAGTGAGAGTCCCATTCACCTCCTCTAGCCCCCTTTACACGGAGGCGAAATCCTCCTCCATCCTCAGTGGGATCGATTACATTTTCTACATTCCTTAATTTCTGGGAATGTGCAGGCTTTCCAATGCTCCACAGGTGTCCAGCTCACGTAGGGCTGGTCCTGTGTGAAGTCGTTAGCCTGTAATTCAGTGACAATGACTGATCTCTGGTTAGGAGGTGATGCTTCTGGAAATAAAAATAGTCCTGCTGTAAAGAACAACCTTAGATTAACAACTCAAAGCAAGAGAAACAGTCTTCAGGTACCTGAAGTGACCATTCAGTTGAGAACTGAAATGTCAACACGGTGGTGGGCTTTATTGATTTTCCCATGGATGTTATTTAGTTCTGGGTGTCTGGGAGATCCCCTCCTTTGTCTGTCAAAACTCTTGCTGATTTTTCAAGGTGCCGTTAGAGGGCTTACCCTCATATGCCATCATACTATTTCTTACTTATAATTCTAAGATTCTGCCTATGTTCTGTTATTTCCTGTAATTATTTAGTACAGTTTAAATTTTTTAAAGCAAGGGCAGTCATCTTCTCCCTTGAGCTTCTTTTGGCTTCTGGGAGCATGTCTTGCACAAGAAGCAAACCAAATAATCATTGAACCTGACTACAGCCGCTTTAAAAAACTGTCCGGCGTGGGTGAGCATACAACGTCAGGATTTTTATTAATAACACACTGGTGGCCTCAAAACTATCAGCTAAAGCTGGTTTAGACACTAAAGAACAGTGGCATGTTGGGTTGGTTTTCCTTTAATGAAGTTAGTTTTAAAATATCACCAGTCCAGGGACTTCCCTGGAACTCCAGTGGTTAAGAATCTGAGCTCCAGATGCAGGGGGCATGGGTTTGATCGCTGGTCAGGCAATTAAGATCCCACATGCTGCCTGGCACAGCCAAAAGTATCACCAGATTAAGCTTTAAATGCTGTTTAAAAATTCTGTTTAAAAACATTTATGGCAGGTTCTTTAGTAAAAAGCAACATTAGTTCCTATGTTTTTTCGCACTGCAGTGGGTACAAAACAGACTCCAGAATATATAAGATTAAACACTTTCTAGGAGGCTTAGCTGTCTGAGAATTCTAACAAATCCAGTGGACTGGCGCCCATCAGAACAAGCCATTGTGAAGACCCCATGAGGAGGGAGGGGTTTGATCTTTGGGATTTCATGTTGATGAGATCAAAGGGGAAAGTGACAGGGTGAGGATGTGCCTGCTTTCCCAGCTTCCCAGCTTCCCATGATGGGGGCACGTTGTCCCCATTCTAGAATATGAAACATTTCATCTCAGGACAAGACAGTACAGAACTGTAGCAAAATAGGTTTGATAAAATATGCCCAGAGCCTTCCGTTGAAGGTAATTTTTAACCGTTTTCTAAACACGTTTATCTTCCTTTTACTCTAAGATGTAGAAATAAGCTTAAATATTTGTGTTGGCGATAACAGAAAATCACAAGTCAGTGGACAAAAACAGCCTTGGGGACACTCTCTGTGCTCAGCAGCTGGGACGCCAGGCGCCCCTGGCCACACACTGTCACCCCCTATATGCACAGAGCGTTGCTTTTTCATTTGTTTCATGGCAAATGTCTAATTGTGCCTTTTAACATTAACATGTACGTGCTTAGCTGTTCAGTCGTGTCTGTCTTTGAGACCCATGGACTGTGGCCTGCCAGGCTCCTCTGTCCACAGGATGCTCCAGGCGAGAATACTGGAGTGGGTTCCCTCGCCCTCCTCCAGGGGATCTTCCCGACCCTGGGATCAAACCCACATCTCTTACGTCGCTTGCATGGTCAGATGGGGTGTTTTTTTTTAACACTTGCACCACATGGGAAGACTTTTAACATTAGGGACTAAGATGGTTTAGTCAAAACTTAATAAAATTTTTGAAAGTCTACTCTTCAGATCTTTTCTAGGTGTATGCACGCATGCATGCGTGTGCACCTATGTTTTGGAGGATTCTGTGAGCAGAAAAACAGGTCTGTCCTGGTGGACTGTGCAGACCTGCCCACAAGGTCAAATGGCTTACCACATATGATGCAGAATTACCTTCTTCCCAAGGGATTTCATTAGGTAGGATCTCTCATACAATATTCAAGACACATTTTCCCAGTTTCTTTTCACTTTTGTTGTTTTTGTGTATTTCAAATGTCTGTCCTCTTGGACTGGACTCTATTATCTTTTGCGATTTAAAAAGAATTTTTTTTTTTTGGCCAAATCTTGGAAATGATCATTCTTTCAAAGAAGGGATAAATACACATGAGTTTTTCATGGTTTGATTAATATTTAACTCTTTAATCCAAGTTTTGTTAAAGCAACATTTAAACCACTGTGAACCCTGGTACTTTTCCTTCACCTTTCAGCCCAGCGATCACTCCGTGGAGGCACTGGGGCTGAACGGGGGGGGCCCCTGCTGCCTCCTCTCCAGGCAGCGTTCCTTTCCCCCGGCGCCACTGATCCAGTGATCCCATCTGAACCTGATTGTGATGAGATGTTTCTTCCCTATGACTTGTTTTATTTTTGTGGTGTGTAGACGGCAAACACCATGGAAACAGGAATAAGTTCCGGTTTTGTTCAGCCTTGAGTTCCCTAGCGAGGAGGTGGCGGCCTGGAAAGAAGTGCAGACCCAGCACGCAGGGTGTGAGGCTGTCAGGACGGGACAAAGTTCCTGGTTCACAGAACTGGGTGAGGGGTGGCGTCATTTTCCAACAGAGGAAAACCTGGAAGAGGGCCAGCTGGATGTGCCTTGCAGACACGCAGTGGGAGACGTCGAGCAGACGGCTGTTTACCTGGAGCTCCAGACAGCGAGCAGGGCTAGAAATGACGACCTGCGACTCCTGAGTGTGCTCACAATGCAGACGCCTCAGGAGAGGTTTTAGCGTGAGAAAAGTATGGAGCTGGGACCAGTCCTGGAGAAAGTCTAACATTTGGGAAGGGAGAATGAGGCTGAGGAGGGAGACAGGTCCAGCACCAGCTCCAGCTCCCTGATTTCTGGTAGCCAGGATATTGCACTGTTTCTTTTTGCGGGAAAAAAAATGACCTCATATTCTACAAACTCTGATCTGAGTCATTTGTGTCTCGAGACAAATCTAGATGGTTACTCATGGTTCTAAAATCTTTAATTGAACAAAGATGTGTTGGCTTGTGATGCAGTTAGACCACGTAGTTCTTCTGTTCAAAAACCCTTCCAAAGGTTAAAATATTGCTATTGTATCTCCCATTTCCTGAGTTACCGTGAGGTTGATTACCTTTTCCTTTTCTTACATAAATAGGTAGGTGGGAGCCGCCTGAAGATTTAGAGTGGGGGTGGGGGAGAGGAGGACCTGGGGAGGCACATTTCCAGACCCTGATAGCTCAGTTGGTAAAGAATCTGCCCGCAACGCAGGAGACCCTGGTTCCGATTCCCAGGTCGCGAAGATCTGCTGGAGAAGGGACAGGCCACCCACTGCAGTATTCTTGGGCTTCCCTTGTGGCTCAGCCGGTAAAGAATCCACCTGCAATAGGGAAGACCTGGATTCGATCCCTGGGTTGGGAAGATCCCTGGCGAAGGAAAGGCTCCCCACTCGAGTGTTCTGGCCTGGAGAATCCCATGGACTGCATAGTCCAGGGGGTCGCAAAACGTCGGACACGACTGTCACTTCCCTTCCCACAGCAAAACCTCTCCTCCCTCTGCTCCTATCGCCCAGAGGCCTGACCATGGTTTACTTGGAATAATTCTCAGAACAGAAGCAATCACCTCGCCTGGGGAGGCCCAGGCTGCCGGGAAGCCAGGACTCCCGATTCTCAGATGGAAGACCCTCTGGGGTGCAGGGTGGAGGGCGGTGGCCATCTGTGCCTGAAGCCACCAGCCTGGATGCCTTTGTGGGTTTGCCCCTGTGCTGACATGGGGGAGGGGGCCTTGGGGTCATTTCAGGGGAAGGCCAAGCACGACGTGGCCTGGAGTGTGTCCATGAGGCCGAGGAGGTCACTTGCAGTGGGGGCGGTTCGGGGAGAAGGGGTTTTCAGGGAGTGAGGAGAGGGTGGGAGGTGAAGGGATACTGAGGAGGCAGCAGATGCCGCTACAAATCTGCTGCTAAGAGCTGGGGGCCTGGAGAGGAGGGAGATCCACGGGAGGGCTCAGTTTTCTGTCTTGGAGGGGAGCATATTTAGTCTCTTTGGCAAGGATCCTGCCGAGAAGGTGAGGTGAGTGTTCCTGGGAGGGAAGGGACAAGGACACACCCTGGGGTAACGCTCCTGAGAAGGGCCCAGAGAAGGGGACCAAGGGCCGGGAGGCCTTAAGGGGCGGGAGGGGAGGGCGGGGCAGGCGGGTTTAGGAAACTGCAGAGGTGCCCTTGAAATAGGCACTGGGTCCTCTGACCCTGCAAAGGAGGCAACCTGAAAGTAGTTTAAAAACTTGGGGAAAATTCTCACTTTGGAATGGTGAGTTTGTGGACCTTAAAAGCCTCTGCCCTAATTCTTTTTGGCCCCAAGTGAAAGTGAAAGTTGCTCAGTCGTGTCCAACTCTTTGCGACCCGGTGGACTATACAGTCCACAGAATTCTCTAGGCCAGAATACTGGAGTGGGTAGCCTTTGCCTATTCAGGGGATCTTCCCAACCCAGGGATCCAACCCAGATCTCCCGAATTGCAGGCAGATTCTTTATCAGCTGAGCCACAAGGAAGTCCCATTTTGGTCTCAAATGAACAGTAAATATGTGTTGTACTGAACTGAGAAAAGTCTCACTATTTCTTAAATCTCCCCTTCAGTTCAGTTCAGTTCAGTTCAGTTGCTCAGTCGTGTCCGACTCTTTGCGACCCCATGAATCACAGCACGCCAGGCCTCCTGTTCATCACCATCTCCCGGAGTTCACTCAGACTCACGTCCATCGAGTCAGTGATGCCATCCAGCCATCTCATCCTCTGCCGTCCCCTTCTCCTCCTGCCCCCAATCCCTCCCAGCATCAGAGTCTTTTCCAGTGAGTCAACTCTTCGCATGAGGTGGCCAAAGTACTGGAGTTTCAGCTTTAGCATCAGTCCCTCCAAAGAAATCCCAGGGCTGATCTCCTTCAGAATGGACTGGTTGGATCTCCTTGCAGTCCAAGGGACTCTCAAGGTCTTCTCTAACACCACACTTCCAAAGCATCAATTCTTTGGCACTCAGCTTTCTTCACAGTCCTGCTTGACAGGCGGATTCTTTACCACTGAGCCATGTGGGAAGTCCGGATTACAGCTATCTAACTAGTGCCTCAGTTCTAGAAAAGGAGTCCACATGCAACTTCCAAAGAGGAACTGAAATGGAGGGGGAGAGTGGCAGGAAGGGTGAGGACGGTGGGCAAGGAGGCCGGACCGGGAAGTGATTCCCTGATGCACCCGATATCCAGCAGGTGCTCCTAGCACCGCCACCCCCACCCCCCACCTCGCCCCCGCAACACCTCCCCTGGGAGGAATTTAACGACCAGCCGGATAAGGAGAGAGAAAGCAGAGATGTGGGGGCAAGATTAGGAGATTTAGGGTGGTGCTTGCCACCTGCATCAGACTGCCAGCATGCCCGGGAAGCAGGCAGACCCCTGGACCTGCCCCACACCCCATCCGGTGACTCTTGGGCCAGAGGAGGGCTGCGGCGTGCCGGGTAAGCGTGGCACGCTGAGGTGGGAAGACTCCGAACTTAGGGAAGTGCCAAGAGGTTGGTGGTGGGTGCCATGACAAAATCATAAGGGGAAATAAGCTGAGCTTTCAGCTCAGTCTTCAAAATTTAGTTTCGGCCTTGCTTTGCTAGCACATATACTAAAAATAACATACAAACATCAACAACGAAAATCAAATAAACACAATACTTATAGCTTACTGGGATTATTTTTGGAAAAAACATTAGGAAATTTAAGAAAATGTACAGATAATAAAAATGACAGAAAGTTCAACAGTTAGAGAAAATCCCCACTACTATTTTGGGTATTTCTTTTCAGTCTTTTTCAGTATTCAGATCTCAATATATTTATATAATTGAGGTCACCTGCTGCTGCTGCTAAGTCGCTTCAGTCGTGTCCGACTCTGTGCGGCCCCATAGACGGCAGCCTACCAGGCTCCGCCGTCCTGGGATTCCCCAGGCAAGAACACTGGAGTAGGTTGCCATTTCCTTCTCCAATGCATGAAAGTGAAAAGTGAAAGTGAATTCGCTCAGTCGTGTCCGACTCTAAGCGACCCCATGGACTGCAGCCCACCAGGCTCCTCCGTCCATGGCATTTTTCAGGCAAGAGTACAGGAGTGGGGTGCCATTGCCTTCTCTGACTGCTCTATCCTCTTTTTCTCCTGACATTGTATCTATCATAAGGAAAATTTCCAGTTGCTAAAAAGCCTTGAAAAATTAATGACTGCTTAAAGCAGAGACATTACTTTGCTAACAAAGGTCCATCTAGTCAAGGCTATGGTTTTTCCTGTGGTCATGTATGGATGTGAGAGTTGGTCTGTGAAGAAAGCTGAGTGCCAAAGAACTGATGCTTTGGAAGTGTGGTGTTGGAGAAGACTCTTGAGAGTCCCTTGGACTGCAAGGAGATCCAACCAGTCCATTCTGAAAGAGATCAGCCCTGGGATTTCTTTGGAGGGACTGATGCTGAAGCTGAAACTCCAGTACTTTGGCCACCTCATGCGAAGAGTTGACTCACTGGAAAAGACTCTGATGCTGGGAGGGATTGGGGGCAGGAGGAGAAGGGGACGGCCTAGGATGAGATGGCTGGATGGCATCACTGATTTGATGGACGTGAGTCTGAGTGAACTCCGGGAGTTGGTGATGGACAGGGAGGCCTGGCGTGCTGCGATTCATGGGGTCGCAAAGAGTCGGACATGACTTAACGACTGAACTGAATTGAATGTTATCACTTGGATGAAAGGAACTATCAACAATCTTTTTGTCATTGGACATTTAAGTTTCTGTTTTTCCCTATTTTATTCAGTATATGGGGCTTCCCCAGGTGGCGCTAGTGGTTAGGATCTACCTGAGAATGCAGGAGACTCAGGTTTGATCCCTGGGTCAGGAAGATCCCTTGGAGAAGGAAATGGCACCCCCACTCCAGTGCCTGGGAAATGCTATGGACAGAGGAGTCTGGCGGGCTACAGTCCATGGGCTCGCAAAGAGTCGGACACGACTGAGGGACTGAGCACCATTCGGTGCATCACATGCAGCTTTTATTGTTTAAGATCCAGCCTTACTAAGCTAGCGGGCCTCTTTCTCATGTCTCTTAGAAAGCTCCAGCAGGCCTCACTGCGGAGCCCTGAGAGGCGTGTACATCAGGTGTTCTCAGTACTTTGTGTCCTGAGAGGTAGGTCTGTTGAGCTGGGGTCCCAGGGGATGGTTCTCTCTGCATGTACAACCACGGACTGGGAAATGAACTTGGCTTAGAAGGATATTGTCAGAAAGACTGAATGAAACAGCTGTCTTAATAAAATTGAAACCAGGGATTTTGCTGAAGCTGCTTTCAAAACATGAATGACCCATGCCAGACATAAGGAAAGAATAAAGATCGAAAGGTTTGGTTTCTATATGATTGTTTTGGAATTTTTCCAGTTACAAAGTGTTATTTACTAGTACTGTAAAAGTATGCCAAAAATACATCTTCAAATGCAGAAGAGATAATTAGGTTTCACTGTCCCAAGTCAAAAGGAAAAGAGTTATTTTCTGTCTGATCTCTCAAACTCTGGCTACCTGCCTCGTACTGCGATTTCACACTTTGGCGTGGCCTTCGGGCAGACACCCGGAGTGGTACCAAAGAACAAGTCTGCCAAAATAACCCTTTCACCCACTTTTCAAAGGAAACCAGCCATCTCAAATCCATATTTAGAGGATAGCTAAAATTAACCATTGCTTATGAAAATTATTGTTTTTGTGTCATATTTCTTACAGTGCAGCTATCCCAGATTACAAGCCAACAGAATTCATGGAATTTATAATAAATATAAGTTATCTCACCTGAATCTTCAAGCTTATAGAGCTTTAACTAGATTGTGTCCATTTCCTGCAAAACAAATCTTAGGCAAGTTTTTGAAAAAGGCAGATTGTGTCTCTGGATAGTCTTGCGTTGATTTTTCAGGTTCCTTACATGTTCTGCTTTTTTCCCTACATGCAAACCCGGAATCTCCATTATTAATCAGCACATCAGGTGACTAGAGGCAGGTGATAGATACATAATGGGAAGAGGCACAGGTGGGCAGGATTTTTAACTACTGCCAGTGGGTGGGTGAATTATCATGTTGAATATTGGGCTTTTTTCCTGTGTTTCCTAAAATGGAAGCAGGGAGGAGGCCCAAAATCTGTCTCCCTCTGGGCTACATTTTTCCTCAACTACTCATTCATTCGTTCCCTCACTCATTAATTCCCTTATTCATTCACTCATTAATTTACTCATTCAATCAATCATTTAACAGATACATCTTAAATATAAGTTCTTATTAAACTGTAGGGAGTGGAGGGTGAGGAGCACCCAAGGTGGAAAAGACTATATTGGCCATGAATTCTAGTGTGGAATTTGCACATATTAACAAGCAACCACAGTGAGAGACAAAATTCAAGAAATACCAAACAATACCTGCAGAGTACATCATGTGAAATGCCGGCCTGGATGAAGCATAAGCTGGAATCAAGATTGCCAGGAGAAATATTGATAACCTCAAACACGCGAATGACACCACCCTTATGGCAGAAAGAGAAGAAGAACTAAAGAGCCTCCTGATGAACATGAAAGAGGAGAGTGAAAAAAATGGCTTAAAACTCAGCATTCAGAAAACTAAGATCTTGGCATCTGGTCCCATCACTTCATGACAAATAGATGGGTAAACAATGGAAACAGTGAGACTTTGTTTTTTGGGGCTCCAAAATCACTGCAGATGGTGACTGCAGCCATGAAATTAAAAGAAACTTGTTCCTTGGAAGAAAAACTTGAACAATCTAGACAGCATATTAAAAAGCAGAGACATTACCAACAAAGGTCCATTTGTAAAAAGCTATGGTTTTTCCAGTAGTCATGTATGGATGTGAGAGTTGGACTATAAAGAAATCTGAGCACCAGATTGATGCTTTTTAACTGTGGTATTGGAGAAGACTCTTGAGAGTCCCTTGAACAGCAAGGAGATCCAACCAGTCCATCCTAAAGGAAGTCAGTCCTGAATATTCATTGGAAGGACTGATGCTGAAGCTGAAACTCCAATACTTTGGCCACCTGATTCGAAGAACTGACTCATTTGAGAAAACCCTGATGCTGGGAAAGATTGAAGGTGGGAGGAGAAGGGAACGGCAGAGGATGAGATGGTTGGATGGCATCACCGACTCAATGAACATGAGTTTGAGTGGAGAGGGAAGCCTGGCGTGCTGCAGTCCATGGAGTCGCAAAGAGTTGGACAGGACTGAGTGAATGAACTGAATTGAAAGGATACCAACATTTTCAGGAAGTCTTTTTTTTTTTTTAACTTATTTCTACTTCATTTGACTTCAAAAGAGGATTTGGGGTAGCTCCAGGGATACATGTAATGCTACAGAATAAAAGTAAAATAGATGAGAAAGGCAGAAGAACACAAGGGTAGAAAAAGATGAAATCAGAGTCAACACCATACACGAAATGTCTATCTTCAATTAAGCACATGCATGAGTCGAGGTGGGCTGCACACTTGGGTCTGAGCTTTCCAGGTGCCAAAGGAAAGAGTCCCATCCTGTGGTGAGTTCACTGTGTCCATAAAATATAAAGTTTCCAGGGACTGAGGTCTGAGAGGTCTCTTTTGTGGGTCTCCATTTAGGGTACTTTCGTGAGGCAGTGGACACTGTTCCCAACCACATGCCTTGCAAAATACAAAGCTGTGTTTCACAAAGCTATCTACTGTAATGCCAAAATGCAAAACGATGAAGTTGGACCCTGACCCCACCCCATACACAGAAATTAACTCAAAATGGACCAAAAACCTAAAAGTAAGCCCTAACACTAGAAAGGTCTTAGAAGAGACTTCCCTGGTAGTCCAGTGGTTAAGATTCCATGCTTCCACCCAGGGGACGTGGGTTTGATCCCTGGTCAGGGAACTAAGATCCTCTATGCCTTGTGGTGAGACAAAGAAAAAAAAAACAGCAAAAGAAAAGGAAAACACTTAGAGGAAAATGTAACAACAAATCTTGGTGACCTTGGATTTGACAATGGATCCTTCTATACGGCATCAAAAGCACAAAAAACAACAACAACAACAACACCAGATAAACGGGACTTCACCAATATAGAAACATTTTGTGCTTCAAAGGACCCAACAAAGAAAGAAAAGAGCATCTGTAGAGTGGGAGAAAATACTTGCAAATATAAGGAACTTCTTTCTAGAATATAATACTGGAAGTATTTAAAAAAGAAACTTATACAACTCAGTAATAAAAAGACAAATAACTCAATTTAAATAATGGACAACAATGGGCTTCCCTGGTGGCTCAGATGGTAAAGACTCTGCCTGCAATGCAGGAGACCCGGGTTCGATCCCTGGGTTGGGAAGATCCCTTGGAGAAGGGCGTCTTCTCCAAGATTCCCTGGATTCACTGGCGTGGCTACCCACTCCAGTATTCTTGCCTGGAGTATCCTGTGGACAGAGGAGCCTGCTGGGCTATAGTTCGTGGGTTTGTAAGAGTCAGATGTGACTTAGCAACTAAACAGCAGCAACTTGGGGAGGACTGCTACCAAGGTGAGATGTCCTCGTTTCAGAGGCTGCTGCTGCTGCTGAGTCGCCTCAGTCGTGTCCGACTCCGTGCGACCCCATGGACTGCAGCCCAGCAGGCTCTTCTGTCCATGGGATTTTCCAGGCAAGAGTAGAGGGTTGCCACTGCCGTCTTGGATTTCAGAGGATACACGGTGCTCATGTTAAGTGGTGAAAGAGGCAACTCAAAAGACCATGTGTTACATAATTCCATTTATAGGAAATGTTCAGAACAGATGAATCTGTAGAGACAGAAAGCAGATCAGTGGTTGCTTAGAACAGGGGAGAGAGACAAAGAAGAGGGGTAATTAAAGAGTGGCTTTTTATTTTTGGCTAGGCGACTTAAACGTTCTAAAATTGATGGTATTGATGAGAATACAACTCTGAGTGTTCTAAAAACCAAAAACCATTGAATTGGACACTTTGAGTTAACATTTATATCTCAATAAAGATGTTACCCAAACAAAAACAATCCTAGGAGAATTTAAAACATTGCAGTCAAGTATATGGCCCTCTGATGGTCTGACTTGTCCCAGACAAGTCAAGAATATCTAGAAAAAGACAGGCTGCATATCTTTCTGAAAGTCATCCATTAATGGCATTTCTCATAAGTGAGCTCTGATACGAATGGAGTACCAGAGAGTTCACATTACGCTTTCTGGCAGGATCCTAAAAATACAGTTTTTTTTTTTATGATTAAAGATAAATTCTTACACCTTGGCAATCCAAAATGGTGTTCTTTCACAAGGCCTGACGGTTTAGATATCCTCTGGCGAGAGCGCGCCGGGGTGTTTGGATGACAAGACTGCTCAGTGCTGAGAATTAAGATGAAACAGTGATTTTAGTCACCAGGACGACTGTTCACCATGCAGAACGAACCTGAAGCATTATACCCGATGTGACCCCAAGTACCACAATGAGCTAAGACGACATAAAAAGCAATAACGTGGTATCTGTCCTGATTTTCTTAAAGTAAGTAAAACAGATACTGTAATTAAAAAAATAATTATTATTATTTTGAAGACGGGTATTCAAGGGGCAGTCTGACACCAGCCCTGGGTGAATCATCATTATCCGCATGGTTCACGTTACCTGGTGTGATGTGTGAAGGTCAAATATTACGTTGCCTCCCTCAAAAATAGTTACAGTACAAGGGGAGGGAAGGCCAAAGGTCATCTTGTTCTGGGTAGAGAGCCGCAGATGAGTCTTCTCCTTGACGCACTGTTCTGGCCAGAGGGGCCCAGGAGAGGCGCCCGGGCCGGCGCCTGGCCTGCCGCGTGGCCCGCTCGGAGCCCAGGCTTCCGCTGCAGCGCTGCCTGCGGACGCCCGGCCTGCATGCTCAGCGGCTGGCCTGCTCCGGCGCTTTCTGTCGTCACACTGGAGGCCACTCAGGTCCGCCTCTCTGCCTCTGAAAGCTGCACCCAGGCCTCATCTCAGGCGGCGGCCCCGCCCCAGATCAGCCTCTTTCTAGTATTTGTGTTTGGCCGAGCCGCGTGGCATGTGGGATCCTAGTTCCCTGGCCAGCATTCAGACCCGCGCCCCTGCAGTGGAAGCATGGAGCCTTAGCCTCTGGGTCGCCAGCACGTGCGTGCTAAGTCACTTCAGTCGTGTCTGACTCTTTGTGACCCCACGGGCTGTAGCCTGCCAGGCTCCTCTGTCTGTGGAATTTTCCAGGCCAGAATACTGGAGTGGGCTGCCATGCCCTTCTCCAGGGGATCTTCCCCACCCAGGGGTCAAACCCATGTCTCTTATGTCTCCTGCACTGGCTGCTGATACTGCTGCTGCTAAGTCGCTTCAGTCGTGTCCAGCTCCCCTGCGACCCCATGGACTGCAGCCCACCAGGCTCCTCTGCCCGTGGGATTTTCCGGGCAGGAGCACTGAGTGGGGCGCCATCGCCCTCTCCACTGGCAGGCAGGTTCTTTGCCACCAGCGCCACCTGGGAATCCATGCTGTAGTTCTGATCTATTCCCTTCAAAAATACAGGTGGTAAGAAAAAAATAGCATGGCACAAAACGGGAAGTGGTGTGGCCCTATTTTCTAAATACGCACATTCACATCAGTGAGCATGGGGTTTCCCTTTCTGGGGGCCACGCTGTGTGGCTTGTGGGATCTCAGTTCCCTGACCACGGGCCGACCCCGGGCCATGGCAGTGGGAGCGCACATCCTGACCACCAGTTTCCTTTTTTCACCAACAGAAGCGAGACTATGCAGCTTGGCAGCTTAGGTTTTTATGTTTTATGCCATCAACCTCTCTCCGTACTTAAAAACAACAAAACGTAATTATCCATAGAAACGTACAGTTACTAATAAATCATGTTTGTTTTCTTTGATACTATTTTAAACACAGATTCGTATGTATTTTTAAATGTAATCACTCCTAGGGAGAAGAATTTGGGGTGATTTTTACTTTCCTCTTTGTACTTTTCTTGTTTAGCCGCTAAATTGTGTCTGGTTCTTTTCGATCGACGGACTGTAGCCCTCAGGCTCCCCTGTCCACGGGGTCTTCCAGGCAAGAATGCTGGCGTGAGCTGCCATTCTCTCCCCAGGGGTCTTCTGGCCGAGGGACCAAAGCCAGGTCTCCTGCATCGCAGTTCCCCACTGAGCCTCCAGGGATGCCCCTGTGTCTTTTCCCACCAGATTTTTTTTTTTTTTACAATGAAGAAACATTTTTAAAAAAGCAATAGATCGGTCTTTTAATCATAAAAAGCTGGTCTACATAACAAAAACAAAGAAGATAAAACTCTGATTTCAAATCCTCCAAATAAAGCACAAGAGAGGAGAGGCAACTGGATGGTTTATGTGAATAAGATCTGGGGTTTTCAGTCACTTCATGCATCTCACCCGAACCCAGGAACCCTGTGGAGTGCTGGTGCTGTGGCGCTGAAATCCTAATGCACTTGTGGGAAACGTTCACGTTGAATCACAGCATGCCGACCGCTGGCTTTGAGCTTGTCCAGACACTCATAGATCAGCTCCAGTTGTGCATGGTCGACAGAGGCCTTACAATCTAGGGGTTACTCAGACAGAGGACAAAGATCACAGGTCAGTGTTGAGAAGACCCCAGCAATTGGCACAGAAGGGACGATGCAGGAGGACGCGTGTTGGTGTCCTCAAATATTTCCTGCTTTTGAAAGCAGGATGGAGTCCTTCTGTGTTGCCCCAAAGAGCCAAACTAGGGCAAGGCAGTGGGATTCCCGCAGAGGCGCGTGCAGCCCGCCGTCCCCTGCTCATCAGCGCTGGCTGTGCGCAGCAGCATGTGCACTGAGGTTCCCATGGCCCTGAGTGTTTACTCTCCGGGAAGTCACGGCCCTGGGGGCTGGTCCAGACGACAGTCGAGCCCCTGTCTGCCCGTAAAGGCATATCCTCAGGGGCCCCATAATCTGCTCGCTTCTCAGTCTGTCTTCAGCCACTTCAGTCCAGTCGCTCAGTCGTGTCCGACTCCCTGAGACCCCATGGACTGCAGCACGGCAGGGCTCCCTGTCCGTCACCAACTCCCGGAGTCCACCCAAACCCATCCATCGAATCAGTGATGCCATCCAGCCTTCTCATCCTCTGTTGCCCCCTTCTTCTCCTGCCTTCAATCTTTCCGAGCATCAGGGTCTTTTCCAGTGAGTCAGTTCTTCATATCAGGTGGCCCAAGTGATGGAGCTTCAGCATCAGTCCTTCCAATGAATATTCAGGACTGACTTTTAGGATTGAGTGGTTGGATCTCCTTAAAGCCCAAGGGACTCTCAAGGGCCTTCTCCAGCACCACAGTTCAAAAGCATCAGTTCTTCAGTGCTCAGCTTTCTTTATGGTCCAGCTCTCACATCCATACATGACCACGGGAAAAACCATGGCCTTGACTTGATGCATCTTTGCCAATAATGTCTCTGCTTTTTATTTTTTTATTTTTTATTTTTTTAGTAAAAGGCCTTTATTGGGGCGGTCGCTCCCGGGCAGAACTCCCAGGGGCAAGCAAGCAGGGGAACAAAGGGAGTCTGCGAGGCGGGGAGGGGTGCAGGAAAGTTTTATCTTAAGTCTCTGCTTTTTAATATGCTGTCTAGTTGGTTATAGCTGCCATCTCTGTCTTATCAGTTACTTTAAACTACAGTCTCACGGGGAGGATGAACTAGGAGCTTGGGATTAATATACACACACTTCGATGCGTAAGATAGCTAACCAAGAAGGACCTGGTATCAAGCACACGGAATTCTACTCAGCACTCTGTAATAACCTGTGTGGGAAAAGAATCTGAACAGGAATGAACATTTGCGTATGGATAACTGGGTCCCTATCCTGTACTCTTGAAACTAACCCAACAGGGTAAATCAGCTCTACGCCAATAAAATGAAAACAGCACAGCTACTGCGGCAGCGACTGCACGGTTCTTCGCCGGAGCAGCCTGTGGCCCTCAGCTAGGGGCTCCAAAGAAAATAGGAATATAGCTTGCTGAACAGCCTCATGTCTTTCCACTTGCAGGGTTTGTCTCAATACAGGAAAGTTTTGCTAATGACAGACGGGCAGTGCTGCCTGAAATCGGCGGTGACGGTCCGACTGCCCCCCGATGGCCCATCAGGGTCACGCAGCAGGTCTCCCATCGACTGTAGCATCTTCTGTTGGCAAGGACACTTCTCTGTGAATCGCTGGTGCCTGCGCCGGTCACAGTCAGGCTTTCAACGCTTCAAATGCTATGAATGAGGTTATTTTATCACAGCTATTTAAAGATGGCCATTTTGACCAAGTATTCTGTGTGAGAGACATTCTCACCTCTTAAGGTTGAGCCCCGTCTTAATTTTAACCCGTACTCCTCTTCTGTTCCATGCCTGAGTCTGGCTCTGTTACAAAACCTTACCCATCCTTTATTTCTATCCCACAGAAGTCTAAGCTCTTCCTCATCCTCTCCCCGTCGAGGAAAGGCTGTGATTCCTCAGGAAACAGTGTAGAAGGCCTTAGGTAGATATGAGGCATAATTTCTCATCTCTCTCTGGGCCCCCTTCCTTAGATGCAAAAATCTGAAAGGCAAGGAGTCAGATGAAGAAGGAGTGAATTAAGATGCTGAAATAGTGCCCCACTGGCTGCGACGGGACTGCTGTCGTTCAGTTGCAGTCTTGTCTGACTCTTCAGCGACCCCATGGACTGTAGGCCTTCAGCTTCCTCCGTCCATGGGATTTCCCAGGCAAGAATACTGGAGTGGGTTGCCATTCCCTTCTCCAGGGGAGCTTCCCGACCCAAGGACTGACCCTGCATCTCCTGTGTTGCAGGCAGACTCTTTACCACTGAGCCACCGGGGAAAAGCAAACTCCTGAAGGGAGGCTCATTTTTAAAGCGAGATTATTTATTGATTGTTTTTAATCTCTGTTTCCTTTCTATTATCCTCTATAATGAGAAACCCTTTATTTGGTCTTGCTTAGAAGTTTCACTTCCAATGAAGAATCATAAAGGGTTAATTTACTGATTTGTTGATTTCCTCAATTATCCATTCACTGATCCATCACACCTGTATTGAACACTGTGTTCAACAGGCAGGGAGATGAGAAGGGACAAGACACAGACCTGCCCGCCAGGTGCCCATTCTGCAAACTGGGCAGGAGCTCCCTCCTTGATGCTCTCCAAACAGTAAGGTCAACATCGGGACACCGCTGATGTCATCTCTATTAGAGGATTCTCTTCCCAAAGGCCAATCTTGAAGAAGCGGGTTTGTACTGAGATGGCAGCTCTCTGGGAAACTCCTGTTCACCCTTTGAAAGTTACAGATGACACATCGCGTACCACCTGGCTTCTTATCTGGTAAATGTTGCCTGGCTTGTCCTGGTGTTGTAAGATAACGAGTAACTCCCCAGACAACTTGGGCACTTTGCTTTACTTTTCATCTCCCTCTCTCAGAGAGTTAACTCCTCCGGGAAGGACTGAGTTTTACCCCTGCTGCACCCCAGCGCCTGGCAGTGAGTCGTGCACACAGCTGGCACGTGTTGGCACCCCATCTCCGGAAGGGGAGTCAGGGCTGCCTCTCTGTTCAGATGTCTCTGTAAACTGTCGGGGATGCCAAGGCACTGGACTGGCTGAACAGCAAGGGGAAGGAGGCTTGGAGAACTCCTTTTACTTAAGGGACGGTTCTTTCCATTCCCTTAAGTTGTCCGTCTGCCACGTGACACTTCCAGATGGGTTTCCCCTTGACGGGGACTGCTGGCCCTAAGCCCATCATCTCTGCTCATCTGCGCTTCATCCAGAGCAGCGCACTGGAGCCCTTGTGTTCAGGGGTCCTGCCCTCTGCACCTCATGCGCTGGTTGGAGCCAGAGAAAGGAGTCCTCATCATTAGGTCTGTTACCTGGATGCCCTATACCCACGGTGATCAGATTTGATAAACAAAAATCAGAGCTTATGTTCAGTTATGGAGGGAGAGACTCACGGGATAAGGCAGAAATTGGGGCGTAGTGGACGTGACGTCCACGGTGGGGTCACTGGGCCCTCCCCGAGTCCAGTTCTCAGAGTGGCCCGTGTGTGCCCTCCTCTTTTAAAGGTGCCGCAGCGGTTAGTAGGGTTACTAGAGCACCGAGCCGTCCTTGCCTCTTATTCCGTGAGAAGGGCCGCGCACTTGGACCTGGGCTTGAATTCCGGGCTCTGTTGCCTACTGACCTATGACGCTGGGCGAGTGGGTGGACATCTCTGATCCTCTCCGCTTCCCTGTGACAGGGTGAGCTGGAGAGCAAGGGCGCTGAAGCACACCGCCTGTCTAGCAGATGCCACGGGCACTGGGTACACGCTCAGGCTGCTTCTGTCTCCTCAGCTCCTGGGGCTGGGCCGAAAGGATCACTTTATAGAACCACATCAGATGGAACCGGAACAAGATTAAAAAAAATGTTAAAACAGGAAAAGACAACAGCTTTAACATTCTGGCTTCCAAATTCCTGAATATTTCACTCCAGGAGCCGTGGTCACGTTCAGAGCAGCCTGGGTTACACTTGGCCTTGGGTTCCCTCGCCCCACTGTGGGCGCCAGGGCTGGACACTGTGCATTCCTTGGGGTCAACAGAGGCTAACTTCCCTCTATGTAAGGCCCCACTCCGCCGAGTGCAACGTTGATTCTGCTTTTTCATGGATGTTGATGAGCACTGTTCAGAGTCCGATTCACAGTCTTGTCAAAATCACATTCTGCATTTCTTCAAACAGATACTGCAATGTATGGTTTATCATTTTGGGTAGAAACTCACGTTCTCTGAAGATCTGCTTATGTGATGTGTCTCAGCAAGTAACACTGTGAAAGTTGGTATGTTGTCTAATAAAGGTTCCTGGTTTCAAAATCAGTTTATTTCCTTGTTTCCTTATAAGTGTGTTTAAGTTCATTCTTGGTGGTTTTTCCCTAAGTTTTTCCAAGCTGTTAAAAAGAGGCTGACTAATGCATTTGTACAATGTACACAACACTCTGAAAGGAAAACAATTTAACTGAAATTGAACTACGATGCAATTGTGTTTGAGATATGTTATTATGTGAAAGAAGCAGAAAGTACAGAAATAGCCCTCCTTCCCTTTTAAACATAATATACGTACATGTTTAGTTTTGATAAAAGACTAGAAAGGTACATACCAACTGACAGCAGTGGCTATCCCTAGGTGGAAAGTTACAAATGACTTAAGGGTTTTTTTCTAATTTCTAATTTGTGGGTCACTTGACAGTCTAAAATAAGCACGTGTCCCTTGTTAACAGGGTGGGAAAAAAAGTTACTTTAAAAAATATATTTAAAATATGTTCTAATTTAATATACATATTTATATTAATAATATAACAAATATATTTTATCATATAAGATATAATGTAAATATAATATTTAAAATATTTTAAAAATCTGACTTCTAAAATAATAAGCTGGATGAACAATGAGGTTAAGGTTACTTATATACAAAGAGCTCTAACAAATCAATAAGATTTCAAGTGCCTCAACAGAAATATTTATAAAGGGCCTGAAGAGAAAATTCACAAGAGAAGAAATTTCAGTGTCCAACACAGGTAGGAAAAAAACGAGACTTCATTCTTAATCAAAGAAACAGAAATTAAAGACAGCAAACCTCATCGAATTTTCATTAACTCTGATGCTGGAGCAGAGTGGTGAGTCAGTAACAAGAGCCCCCATCGACTGAGTGTTTGCTGACAGGCAGGCACTGAACTGAGCCCAAAAGCTTAGGTAACCGGTTTGTGACGACTCTGAAGCCAAACCAGACTCTGTGAACTAGAAACTCCGTGGGTCAGTGGGGCAGGGAGTAGGAACCACAAGGCTCCTGAAGAATACTGACAGCCTGCTTTCCAGGAGTCTGCCTCAAAACAAACCCTCTCGCCAGCTCTCAGATCCTGCCTTCTAGGAATTTACCCCTCAAGGTCAGATAATTATTTTCATTACCTGAAAATAATCAGATGCCAACAAAAATAACCACAAAAGTGTGCTAAAGTAAAATGTGTGACTTAGAGAAATAGTGAAATAAATGATATTCTATCTTATTTTGCTTCCTAAACGTAGCTATTTCGAGGAATGTTTAGTGGCCTAGCAAAAGGCTCATGATCTAACACCAAACCAGTGAAACACTCTAGCAGACCACCATTTGGAGAAGCCCACAGTCGAGAAGCCCTCATCCCCAGGTACAGAGCTTCCAGCCAACTTTTATTGTGTCCCACTCTTAAATATATGTAAGAGAAAACTAAAAAAAGAAAAAGACACACCCAAATTATAAAATTAATATCACTGGTATCCATGAAATGAGAATAAGATACTGTTAAAGGATAAGAGAAATTCAGGGAAGAAAATAAGAGTTTTTGAAAATTAAAATAGTATGGCATGACAAATTAAAAACTCAATGTAAGGTCAGAGACTTCCCTAGCGGGCCAGTGGGTACGACTCCGAGCTCCCAATGCAGGGTTCTGGGTTCAGTCTCTGGTCAGGGAAGTAGACCCTGCATGTCACAGCTGGGACCTCACATGCTGCAACTAAGACCTAATAAGTGACTATTTAAACAAACTCACTCAGAGAGAGGGAAGAAGACAACGTTGGGGAAACATCCCAGAAAGCAGAATTGTTGTGCTTAGTCCCTTAGTCGTGTCCGACTCTCTGCGACCCCATGGACTGTAGCCCGCCAGGCTCCTCTGTCCGTGGGATTCTCCAGGCAAGAATACTGGAGTGGGTTGTCATCTCCTCCTCCAGGGGATCTTCCTGACCCAGGGATCAAACCCAGGTCTCCCACACTGAAGGTGGATTCTTGATCATTTGAGACTCTGGGGGAAGGGGTAGAAAGCAGAATAAATAGATAAAAGATGGAATGTGAGAAGAAAAATGGAGATTAATGATTCTATCCAGGAAATCCAACATTTAAATAATAGAGTGTTCAAAGGTGGGAGGTGGGAAATCAGAGAGGATAAAGAGAGGAAATGATCAAATAAACAATTTGAGAAAAATTCCCAGACATAAAAGATAAGCGTTTTCAAACTGAAAGAACCTCCAAGTGCCAGCTCAGTGAGTGAGATGCCATGACACCAAGAACACCATCGATGCCTGTAAGTCAGCTATATCTGTTGTTGGTTAGTCACTCAGTCGTGTTTGACTCTGTGCGACCCAATGGACTGTAGCCTGCCCGGCTCCTCTGCTCATGGGATTCTCCAGGCAGGAACACTGGAGTGGGTTGCCATGCCCTCCTCCAAGGGATCTTCCCGACCCAGGAATCGAACTCACATCTCCTGCATTGGCAGGTGGATTCTTTACCACTGAGCCACCTGGGAAGCTCACATTTTAAGAATAAGCAGATCGGCAGAGTCTGGGGGCTTGTCCGCCTCCCCCCGCCCAGGGGCCTCACCCACCTCTGGGACTGCTCGTCCATCTCGAAGAGCGTCAGGACCACCTCATCCGTGTAGGTCTGCGCCAGCACGTGGAGCACCTTCCGGACGGTCTCCCCGGGCCGCGGCGTCCGTGGCGTTGGGTGTGTGGTGGTAAACATGCTTGATGATCGCAGGCACCTGTGGGGCTAGGGGTGGGGGAGTGCCTGCTTCCTGGGTGCTCGACACCGGCTGGGCAGGAGCCTCTCACCCAGGCATGGTCAACTCTATCTCAATAAAACTAAATGAATAAAATACAGTTTAGGATAATAAATAAATAGAATGAACCTGTGCAAACACTGGGACTAGTGAAGAACAAGCTTCCAGACAGAACAATGCAGTGTTCACAGAAAGGATCGAGAGTGACAGTGGCGTCCAGCTCTGAAAAGCAGCCCTAGAAGCTGGAGGATGACTGCTAGAGGCCTTCTGACTTCTGAGGGAAAATCATTTCCACGCTAGAATTCAGTACCGTCCACCAAGCACGAGGGAAAGACCAGAGGCGTTTTCAGATGCGTGTGGTCGCGGCTCCGTCTCTGGTTCACCCTTTCTCAGGAAGCTACTGAAGGGCACAAGCCACCAAAAAGAAGGGGTAAACGCACAGAAAGGAGAGCCAGGGCCACTGAGTAGAGCAGGGCTATGGGGGAGCCAAGCCCACACTTTCCACTGTGGAATGTCCACAGATGGCATGCGAACCGAGAAGGAGCAGCTAGTCAGATAAGCATATCGTTTAGACATGGTAGGTATGAGCAGTCAGCTAAGAGGGCAGCAGTTGGTCCCCCCTGCAGAATGGGAGCCTGGAGGAGGAGGCCACGGCTTTTATTACAGGTCTTGGGTGACCGTTTGACTCTGTGACCTCTGTACAACTTCTAAAAGAATAAAAATTCAGCTTAAAAATTCACATGGATAATATCATTACTGGCTGAAGGAAACCGTGCAAACACGATGTAACTATATTGCTCTCTGACGATGTCGCTTCATGCAGAAACAGCAGTCTGAGACTCCAGGAAGAGCTGACAGCTCCCATCCGACAGCCGCCAGGTGTCCCAGACGCCTCTGACAAGGGCTGGGCGGCGGCCACTGGGTCCTTGAAACCCTGTCAAGTGCCCGAAGGGCTGGCGCTCGGTGGTGTGATGGAAGGGCTGCCGAGAGGCTCAGAAGCCTAACAGCCCAGGCGGATCTTTCTCCCACCGCACCGAGCAGCTCTGCGTGTGCATGCTTGCACACGGCTGGGGGAGGCGGGGTATGTGTGCGGCTTGCTCTCGAGTATTTCCAAGCTCACTGGAAGCCCACAGTCTTCCTGCAGTAACACAGAAGTGCTTATTTCAGCCCGAAGAACTCTGGCCTGAAGAAGACAGCCTAACAGAGCTCTCAAGATGCCATGCAATGGCGTCCTGAGGATCTGCGTGCCCCTGCCCAGCCGAGGCCCTCACAGCTACTTTCACAGTCAAGTAGTCTGACTGGAGACGGCGCTCTCCCTGTCAGTAGATCTGAGGCTGACCTGCCGCTCCCTGCTGTCCTGTGTCCACAGGATCAGCTGCTTCTGAGGTCAGCACCCAGGTGAGACACAGCTCTCCAGGCCATCCTCTCAGGGGCCAGAGCCTGCTTAGTTAAATAACTATTATTTAATTTAACCAAAATGAGAGAATGAGGAGCCTGCCTCCAAGCCGTATTTTATCCTGCTTAGGAGTGAAGGTTCTTTGACCTGATCTTAGCAGTAACAGGCTTCCCAGGTGGTGCTAGGGGTAAGAACCCGCCTGCTAAAGCAGATTGACCTAAGAGACCTGGGTTCAATCCCTGGGTTGGGAAGACCCCCTGGAGAAGTGGCAACCCACTCCAGTGTTTTTGCCTGGAGAATCCCATGGACAGAGGAGCCTGATAGGCTATGGTCTATAAGGTCGCAAAGAGTCAGACACCACTGAAGTGAGTTAGCATGCAGAGCAATAATATCATGCTAATAAATTTGAAAAAGAACGACTAATCATTCAGGATTTGGGGACAACTTAGTTCTAGAAGCCAGAACTCGGGCTGTGGGTACGCCACAGAGATCCACGCTACTCTCAGCTCTCGTGGACCCACTGCTCCTGAGAGCTGCTTAATCTTGCCAGATTTTAGGTTAGGTCCCAAAACTCATTGCCTAAAAACTCAAGCTATTTGGCAGAAATAGTAGACTTAGTTTCGCCTTTTAAAGATGGGTTAAATGGGCCTTTAAATCCATCTTAAGAAATGGTGATTACACAGTATCTGCTGTAGGAAATTCACTCGTTAATTTTTGGCCTACCACACGAAGTGGGTGAAGATGACAAGTCTGAGAGTAAAAGAAAAAGCAGCAGACGGGAGCAAGCCGTGTTATTTGTTAAGCAGGACGGTGCGACACCAGAAGAACGCCAGCCAG
Source organism: Nanger dama (assembly GCA_917880005.1). Lineage (NCBI taxonomy): Eukaryota > Metazoa > Chordata > Mammalia > Artiodactyla > Bovidae > Nanger > Nanger dama. The sequence continues at coordinate 47,025,105 of CAKJTW010000013.1, read as the reverse complement.
GAGCCACAGCACCTAGGCTGTCTTCACTCTGCTGCTCCGCGATGTCGGGCAGGTGACTTCTCCTAATTTTCAGAATGGGATGTTGTAGGCCAAGATGAGATCATGCTCCGTAAAAGTAACTCACAAACTATAAAGTACTATGCAAATGTTTATAAGGAATAAATTAAATACCAGGAACTGGAAACGGGAACTTGCACGGGCCAGTCTCAGGAGTTCTGGCGCTTACAAATAAATACTATGCCGGGGGTTAGATTTAAGGGGGATTTCCAAGCAGTTTGGACTTGTGCCATCTTACTGTTGATTTTTAAAGTTTCATACTTATTCCTTCTTTCAATAAAGCTTTTTTGGGGGAGGGAGGGGTATACATGTAGTAACACCACCAAATTTTACACTGATTGGTATATGTATGTATGATAGAGGAGCCCGGGAACTTGATGAGATGGTCCGGAGACTAGACATCTGAAAGTCAACTATCCGGCCAATTCAAGCCGTCAGCAACACGTGTTCACAGCGCACGCTCAACAGTGTCGTGCAGTGAGTGTGGGTGCTGAGGTCCCGCCAGCTGGGTGCTTTTGGCCAGTGTGGCACCTGATCTGAGAAACTGCTGCACTACCGACCCCAAGTGCAGATGGTACGAGTTCCAAGACCTTAAGTTGACTTTGGCAGAAGATACAAGTTGCTTCAACATGCCAATATTTTTAGGCTGTCTTTGTTTTGCGAGTCTTTCAGCAGACCACGGCAACCACTCAGTGGATTGGTTTGCCTGGGAGCGATTTGCCCGAATTGCACAGAGGAGGGCACCACGGGGTTTTCTGAGTTTGTATCAACAACTTCTTTCAAGCTCTGTTTCCAGACACCAAAGCAGCGAGATACCCCTGTCTTCCTTAAACTGTCCACGCCGTGTCATTATCTTCCAGACAGAGCAGGAAGTGGGGAAGTCGTCGCTAGCTCTGATTTTCTGGGATGTTCTAGGAAACGTAACCGGTTGTCCGATCCTGCTAAAATGTTAAGCTAGTTTTGCAGAACCCTCCCAGAAATATGCTGTGACATCTTTTTTTTTAAAATGCAAGTGGAAGTCTAGATTTATGACAGATATAGTTCACAAATAATTAGGAGAGTAGCTACTTTGGATAGTTCAGATTTATTAGGCTTTTAGGCCCATGGAGCTTTTTTATATTACTTTGGAGGAGCAGTTCTGATTGTAAAAGACATACTCATCCACTGGAGAAAGAAAAAAAAAAAGAAAAACAGGAAAAAGGACATTTTCTTAAATTTACCATATAGTAGCGACATTTAGGTGTATTTTGTCCATTTTTTTCTACGTGTATCATTGTATCTTTGTGATTGTATTGTGACAGAAATAGGTATGAAAGTTTTGTCATTTAACAGCCTAGAATATTTTTGCTTCATACTATTAAAAAATCTTTTAAAATCTACTTTTAGAAAGCATATTTCTGATAATAAGAAAAATAGAAAATCCAAAAAATATAGTAGATGTGGAAAATAAAATAATCCATAATCCTACAACTCAAAGTAATCATCATTAATACTTTCCCATATTTCCTCTCTTCTCGTTAAATGCATTTTCTTTTATTTAGCAAAGATAGTACTTCTTTATTCTGTTTTTCTTCACTCACATATCTTAAGTAGTTCCCCACAAAATTAAAAACATTTTATAAACATTATTTTTAATGTCAGCAAGTGTTCCAGCATGTCACTATCCATGCTGGTCATACCAATATATCATATGCACGCGGCGCATGCTTAGTCACTCAGTCGAGTCTGACTCTTTGTGATCCCATGGGCTGTAGCCCCTGGGCTCCTCTGTCCATGGGATTTCCCAGGCAAGAACACTGGAGTGAGTTGCCCTTTCCTCCTCCAGGGGATCCTCCCAATCAATGTATTTCCTTAAACATTCCTCTTCTCAGTCAAAGTTTTTTCCTAACAGGTTAAATTTCTTTAAGTAATCCAGGAGTCTTGAGTTTTGTATTAATTTTCAATAAAACCTCAAATAGCTTGAGAAATTCTAGCAAAGCTAAGGAAGAGAAAATGGGTCACTATAAATATGAAATCAAGACGTCATCATTCTTAACCACAGGTACTGAGCTGGGCTTTAAATATTTGCTGCGTGTACATTTGCTTCTCACCTTTTCCAAAAAAGCTTGAGAAGGTTTATAGAGATCCTCAGAAATCAGGACAAAGCACAAAGGCGCTAATGGCAGGCCACACTTTTGATTCTGAGCATCCAGGTGCCAAAGCAAATTAATCTTAAGAGTCACAGGTTCCTTACAATGGAAACCACATTCAGCTCAGAAGGGCTGCTTCGCCTGGTATGGAGACCCAAGAGACTTCTTTCTAAGCGAGTGAAAGCTCTGGGCATGGCGTTGGAGGCTGTGCCTGAGCCTAGGAGCAGAGGGTCTGAATTCCAGCTCCTGGCCACTCACTAGCAGAGCAAACTGGGTAATCACTTGTTTGCTCTTACAGCCTTTATTTCTGTCACTTAGGGGTCATTTTTAAGTACCCCACAATGTGTCACTAAGATTGGAAAAGCAAATAAGAAGCTTGTGTCCTGAAGGAGCACAGATCCTGGTGGGGAAGACCAGTGTGTGCGTTGCTTGTTTGAAAACTCGGCCCAAAGCTTATCATAAAGGTGTAAACAAGGGCTTCCCTAGTGGCTGAGTGGTAAAGAATCCGCCTGCCACCGCAAGAGACACGGGCTTGATCTCTGGTCCGGGAGCCCCTGGAAGCCGCAGAGCAACTGAGCCATGAGCCACAGCTGCTGCAGCTGTGCTCTGGGGACAGGGCCGCGCCTACGGCTGCCCACGAGCCTGAAGCCTGTGCTCCGCAGCGAGGGGGCCACCGCGACGAGAAGCCCATGCACCACACGGAAGAGGAGCCCCGCTCGCAGCAGCTAGAGGAAAGCCCACGCAGTGACGGAGACCCAGTGCAGCCCCAAATAAACAAGCAAGGCCATACATATATGAGAAGCATTACCTAAAAAAGTATAAATAGGTCTTCGAATGTCCTATCTGACACCTGTGACTTTCAGGTTGATCCAGACACCAAATAGCACCTTCTGCAAAATTCCATTACGCTGGTCAAAATCCATGCCCTGAATTAGGGAACACTGAAAGCTTAATAGGATTGAACTTTCTCAAGCACCGGTGAAGCAGCCATAACTGGGGCTGGTATGACACGGAAAACAGTGCGCGCAGAAGGTAAGCGGCGGCGGCGGCCTCACTTACTTTGTAATTATCTCGTGGGTTGTTTTGCAGAATCTGTTCCAGCAGAGTGTCGTCTTTTTGAATTGCATGCCCTGTTGGAAAGCCAGCGCTGTCTTTCTGTCCCTACATCCACTTCTCCGGCACGAACGACGGTCTGGCCAAGCCCTCTCCACGTGATGCCCTCCCGTCGTCCACCTGTCCACGCTATCATCGCAAGCTCCCCTTTGCTGTTCCACCTTCAAGTTGAAAATAGTCACATTTCTTTGGCACTGAGTTTTCTTTGGTTTCTTGTATCCAGTCCATCAAACTTGACAACTTTTTTCCTCTGAAACACACATTCCGGCTTTCCATCCACCTCTGGTCTCACTAAGGCATCCTGACCTCCATGCTGGGGTTTTCCCAATAGCTTTCCCTTGTGGTTTTCTGCCTTCCCCCTACCAAACTCCCTTCTAATTATTCCTATATATCTTTACATTATTAGCTTCTATGGTGACTAACTTCTTAGAATTCCTTTAATAACTCTACCGTCTTCCAGAGTAAAGAACCACTTTGGACTCAGCGGAAAACTACCAAGACTCTCCCCAGGATTTCCCATCCAAGCAAGGTTTTTTTCCACATAACCTTTGTCTCTCATGCATGAGACCGCTCATTGGTCACTATGATATTCTCTCCTAAGACTCAGAATCCCAATTCACAAGAGATTCTCTCATATTTTTATTATTATTATTTGTTTAGGCTGTGCCAGGTCTTAGTTCTGGCAGTCTGGGATCTATTTCCCTGACTAGGGATTGAACTCATGTCCCTTGCATTGGGAGTGTTACCCACTGGACCACCAGGGAAATTCTGATCCTTTCATATTTAATTTTGCATTTTCTTAATTCCATAATTCACATGTTTTAACCTTTCTGCATTTTTTTAATGTTTGATATAATTATTTAAGAATCAAATCAACATTTCAAAGCAGACTTAACTCATTGGAAAGATTATTAAAGCAGAACACCAAATGAGTCAAATTCAAAGCACTATTATTTCTTCTGGTCACTGATGGAGTTTATTATTCATTTTGCATTATTAATTTTTTCAGTCTATTTGCAGCTGTATTTCTTATATACAGCCTTGTTTGTTTTGCTCTCCCACTAAGTTGTGAGTCCTGGGGACAGTGAGCTTGTCTGCTGGAAACTCTTCCTGGGAGGTCAGACATTTCTGTCTTACCCCTCCCCATGGCTTCCGCCCTGTGGTCTGAAGGGAAGAGACCGTCTTTTCCTAGGATCTTGCTTTTCCCAGTCACACGATTGGTTAAGGGTAGGACTGTAAACCAGTGTGAACCAATCACAACAGTCCACTCCTCAGCCCACCCGTGATTGGTCCACCAAGGGACATGTGACCCAAATGGGGCCCGAATCCTGTCTTATGACTTTGGAGAGAAAAGCTGCTTTCCCCGCTTGTGTGCAGAGGTGTAAGAACCAGGAGTCTGGACTTTGTCGGGCATGACATCTCCCACCCGAGGAGAAAGGTCTGGGAGGATGTGGAAAAGCAGGCAGAGACGTCTTCACATGCCTCTTCCTGCCATTCTGAGATTTAACTATTCAACTAGTTATTCAATTCTGATAGCTACCCCATATCCTTTCAATAAATCGCCCCCGTTTTATGTGTTTCATCTAGTTTCAGTGGAGTTTCTGCCGTTTGCAACCACCAGGGTCCTGACATAGAAAATGTAAACTGTATTCTGAAGTCCTTGTAGCAGAGAGCTGTAAAATGCTAACACGCATATAATGCAAGCCTTAGAGAATATCAGGCCAATTATCTTAACTTCAAAAAGCTTTAGAAGAACATTTTTGTTGCTAAAATTCTTTACATTCTGTCCTGGAATTCTTCCTATTTTTTTTTTTTTTTTTTTTACTACCCACACCTTGTGGTTACAAGGCCTAAAAATTGTCACGAGATAGAATTTATTTGGTCGTCAGACAAGGCAAACTCCAACCTCTCTAAAGTGAAACAGACTTATATTTGCTGATTATGCCTTAAAACACAAAGTACCATGTATAAAATAAATAACGTACAAGGATGTCTTGTTCAGAACAGGGAATATGAGAGTATTTTACAATAAGTCTAAATGGAGTATATCTATAAAAATGTTGAATCACTATGTTGTATACCTAAAAGTAATATAATACTATAAGTCAACTGTACTTTAAAAAATGAGTTGTTCATTGTACATGACAGATATGTGCACAGTGCTTATACTGAGCCAGGCATGTCCTAAAATTTAACTGATTATCCCAACAAATCTCTGAGGTAGGTACTATTATCATTGCCATTTGTAATGAGTTAATTGAAGCACAGAAAGATGGAGTGATTTGCCCGAGGTCACAGAGGTAGTGGAATGAATTTGACAGTTTATTACTCATCAGAACCAATGGGCTGTGCATGAACAATGCAGATTCCTGAGACCCACGTATTCAGAACCACACCAAGAAAAGGTAAGACTACTCTTTCCATTTTTTTACATTGACCAAAAAACTCTGATCTCTCCTCTGAAAGCGTTAGCTGTCTCAAATCTGGTCAAGAATACATTTTGTTGTCTTTGATTTTTGTTATAGAATGAGATTCTGCCACATGTGGATCTGATATTTCAATTACACTGACTTTGCTTCAATAAATAGTGCCAAATATATACTCTCAGGCATTCACGAGAGATCTTAGTCTTGACTATCCCCTAGCTTACTGCAAAAAAAAAAAAAAAAGGGGGGGAAACAGATATTTGAGACAGACAAAACCAAAGAACAGACTTACTATTCCACCTTTCAGCCATTTTCTTACTCTATCATGCAAACAAAAATAAACCCAAAGCTTGGACTTTGTTAGTTTGCTTCTCTGTGGAAACGCTTTCAGTCTCCCTCCTGATAAACAAGCTGCCACTCAGTGCTGTCTTAACTGCAGGCTGGGTACCCCCTCAACCCCGGCTTCCTCAGCGGCTGTGTGTGAGGCCAGCAGTAGCTACCTGGAGCCCACAAATGAAGAAACCGAGGAGGTGTTTTCCAGAGCCAGTCTAGCTCAGTTCAAAGACTGCTCTGCCTCTTCCTGGCCCCCCGGGGGACTTCTCAATTCCCCTTGTTCCTCAGTGTTCTTATCTGTAAAAAGGATAATTACGGTACCCGCATCAGAGGGTAGTCGTGAGGAGCGAGCGGGGTCAGCCTGTCACGTGATGAGGAGAACACACGTAATCCACATCCAGCAAGTCTCCTTCACCAGAGCATGAGTTCCACGAAGAGCAAGCCCACTGTCTTGTTCACGAATCTATCTAGAGTGAGTGCAGCCACGGAGTTAAATGGTGCTTGTTCCCTGGAAGAAAATCTGGAACAAACCTGTGAAAGTGAAAGTCACTCAGTCGTGTCTGACTCTTTGCGACTGCATGGACTATGCAGTCCATGGAATTCTCTAGGCCAGCATACTGGAGTGGGGAGCCATTCCCTTCTCCAGGGGATCTTCCCAACCCAGGGATCGAATCAGAGTGTCCTGTAATGCAGGTGGCTTCTTTACCAGCTGAGACACCAGGGAATCCTAGACAGTGTATTGACAAGCAGAGACATTACTTTGCTGACAGAGGTCTGTATAGTCAGAGCTATAGCTTTTCTAGTAGTCATGCACACATGGGAGAGTTGACCATAAAGAAAGCTCAGCGCTGAAGAATTGATGCTTTTGAAGTGTGGTGCTGGAGAAGACTTGAGAGCTCCTTGGACTGCAAGGAGTTCAAACCAGTTAATCCTAAAGGAAATCAACCCTGAATATTCACTGGAAGGGCTGATGCTAAAGCTGAAGCTTCAGTACTGTGGCCGCCTGATATGAAAAGCTGACTCATTGGAAGAGATCCTGATGCTGGGAAAGATCGAAGGCAGGAGGTGAAGGGGGCAACAGAGGATGAGATGGTTGGATGGCATCACCAACTCAACGGACATCAGTTTGAGCAAACTCTGGGAGACAGTGAAGGACAGGGAAGCCTGGCGTGCTGCAGCTCACGGGGCCGCAAGTCAAACATGACTTACTGACTGAACAATAACTAGCATGCCTAAAATACAGCAGGGGCACAAACATAAATGGAATGAAGAAATAACTCCCAAGCCCATTGGTGCTTCAGGGCCTTTAACTGACCTTACTGTCCCAATTATCATTCAGGAGCAATTACCTCGTGCCACGGTCTGTTCTGAGCACTTCATAGACACTCTAAACCATTTGATTCCTGTAACAATCCTGTGGGACAGTTACAATGAGTGTGTGCCCTTTATGTAAGATGAAAGTGAGCGAGCGACAGCGACGTCGAGTACTTTGCTCAACCTCACATAGCTGGCAAGCGCCAGAGCTACATCCCTTTAACCTATGTTTGCCCCTAATTATTTCTTCCTCCTTGAAACGCTCTTCCCATGTCTTCCCTGAAAACACCCTCTTTTAACCTGATTCCTCCTTTACTGGCTCTTTCCTTGCCTTAAAAAAAAAAAAATTCATTGCAGTATAGCTGATTTACGATGCCGTGTTTACTTTCTGCTGTACAGCAAATCGCTGCTATACGCATCTATTCTTTCTCATGTTCTTTTCCTTTGCGGTCTATCACAGGATATAGAATATAGTTCCCTGTGCTGTACAGGAGGACCTTGTTGATCACCACTGGTTCTTTTATTTCTGCTCATCTCTGCAGCAGAAACGACACCCCCAGGACCTTGTCCAAGGCCACTGTGTCCACTCACAGCCTAACACACGGACCCAGCTGCTGGGGTCATTTTCACATGTGCTCGCACGGCTCCCATCCCAGACACCACTCCTGAGGCTCGAACTTCTGTGTCCACTTGCTCACTAGACCACACTCACATCCAGCATATGCAAAATAATAAATGGTTTGGTGTGAAACTTTCTACTGTTTTCTCTAGTTTAATCAGTTCTATTTGGGCAAGGGGAAGGGAAGGTTTCGTCACTCGTTCTGCAAAATGAGACGATATAATCACGTGTCTGTCTTTTCCTCTTGCTTTCCTTATTTAACAACGCATGGGAATCTAAACAAGCTCTCACTCAGCATTTCCGGCGCCTGCTAGTCTAGGGGCTGGAGGTGCCACAGCCTTTCTGCCATATTTGGGCTGTATTCGGGTTGCATTCGGGCCGTAGGGCCTGCAGTTGCTTCCAGGTCTCTGCCACCTCGCCCCGTGCTGCCGCGAGCAACCCGGGGCATGCATGCCATTGTTCCCTGATGCTTTGTTTCTATGGGGTTTTGTCCCCCAAATGGGAATTGTTAACAGCAGCTAATTTGGGGCATGATTTATAAGAAAGAAACACACAGAGAGGGCCATCCATGCAAAGAAGTTCAGGAGATGCTGATAGTGATAAGGATGTTTGACTATACCGTTATTTAGAAGCCTTTGGATGTGAAAAGATACATTTCCCAGCAAGGCTATGGTTTTTCCTGTGGTCATGTATGGATGTGAGAGTTGGACTGTGAAGAAGGCTGAGCACCGAAGAATTGATGCTTTTGAACTGTGGTGTTGGAGAAGACTGTTCAGGAGTCCCTTGGACTGCAAGGAGATCCAAACAGTCGATTCTAAAGATCAACCCTGGGATTTCTTCGGAAGAAATGATGCTAAAGCTGAAACTCTAGTACTTTGGCCACCTCATGCGAAGAGTTGACTCATTGGCAAAGACTTTGATGCTGGGAGGGATTGGGGGCAGGAGGAGAAGGGGACGGCAGAGGATGAGATGGCTGGATGGCATCACTGACTCGATGGACGTGAGTCTGAGTGAACTCTGGGAGATGGTGATGAACAGGGAGGCCTGGCGTGCTGCGATTCATGGGGTCACAAAGAGTTGGACACGACTGAGCGACTGAACTAACTGACTAGCAAGCAGATTATCATTGAAGGAGAATTTGGTAGGAAAGTACAAAAGATGGGGCCTGGCAGAGCCAGGATCACCGCTGTGAAGCCCGTCTCCTGTTGCGCTTGCCAGGCCCTCTTTGGCTGGCAGAGGAGCAGGGTTATTACTGGAGACTGAGTCCCTGATCTTGAGCTAATCAAACTGCAAAATGCTTCCAGCAGACCCCAGCTCTGAAAGATCTTTCCAAATACATTACTTGAAGCTGGTGGCTTGAGTTATGAAGGTGTCTACTGAAGGCAGCGTGTGTGGAAGAGCATTGTGTGAGGAGTGAGAACTCATGAGTCCTTGGCGCCGTCAGCTTGCCAGCACGCTGGCCCTCCGAGTGAGCCTCCAGATCCACATACAGAAAATAAAGCCAGTAAGTAATATGCATGCCCCCACTTGGCAGCACTGAGGAGCAAACAAAATGATGTAAATGAAAGTGCTTTGAGAGGGCTCTGCATATATTAGCATTGTTAATCTTATTCAGATTCCTGAGTAGGCGGTATACTGTGTATGGTGGCACCTTTCCTGTTCTTTGTATTGCCAGGAAAGAACATATTAGCACTTAAAAGAAGATTATTTTGTAGCAGTCACGGATGGCCCTATGAAGGCTCAGAACAATAATATAGAAATAACCGACTAGATATCAGCCCTTGAATCCATCAGCAGACACTCTTCTACGAACTTCTGTAACAGTATTTACAAAGCTGCCTCAGTTTTGAAAGCTTCATAGATAAATGAGAATAAAGAAATAAAGGATGAGTCCCACCTCTGCCCCTTAAGTCCTATTTTTAACTTCTGTGCAGTATTAAGTGTGACGTCCTGGTGTTCTTCCCCTTTATGGCTCCTGCCCGTGAGCACACACACGCTACAGGAATCCAGCCACACCTGGGCTGCTCCCTCCCAATCAGGGTTATTTTTATGGGGACTAGGGGTTTCCCTGGTGCCTCAGAAGGTAAAGAGTGTCCGCTGCACTATGGGAGACCCAAGTTCGATCCCTGGGTGGGGAAGAGCCCCTGGAGAAGGGAACGGCTACTCACTCCAGTGTTCTTGCCTGGAGAATCCCATGGACAGAGGAAGCTGGTGGGCTACATGGTCCATAGGATGGCAAAGAGCCAGAGTTGGACACGGCTGAACAACTAACACTTTTCACATTACTGGGACCAAAATATTGAGAAAGTGGTACCTCTATAGATAAGGACTGCAAACACACGGTGGCTGGGTGTGTCTGTGGTTGGAACTGCAGGAACTTCCAAACAGATGTGAGGGGTCGTTCATTCTGGAGATGCGGCACACTCCAGTATTCACCCTGGCAGCGCAGAATGTGGGCATAAGCAGGCCCAGGAACCTCAGTGCCAGCTGAAGTTTGGCAGTTGCTTCCCCTCTGGCTGTTCTTGAAGGCATTCTCTGCAGGGCTGGAGAGTGGGTCACAGTCACAGCTCAGGACCGCTGTATCCCACTGCTTCTCTTCTGACTCTTCTCATTGGAAAATAGAGGCAATGGGGTGCTTATCCAGCAGTGAAGGGTTTATGAAATTCTTCAGAGTCAGGTGCAAGCCGCCACAGCTGTTCAATAGCTGGTGAAACAGAGGGGGAAAGGCATCATGGCTGAGGCATACAGGTCAATGGAAAATTAATTATCACTAACGCTTCACCTCAGAGAAGGCAATGGCCCCCCCGCTCCAGTACTTTTGCCTGGAAAATCCCATGGACAGAGGAGCCTGGTGGGCTGCAGTCCATGGGGTCGCTGAGAGTTGGACACGACTCAGTGACTTCACTTTCACTTTTACTTTCCTGCATTGGAGAAGGAAGTGGCAACCCACTCCAGTGTTCTTGCCTGGAGAGTCCCAGGGAAGGGGGAGCCTGGTGGGCTGCGGTCTATGGGGCTGCACAGAGTCGGACACGACTGAAGTGACTTAGCAGCAGCAGCAGCAGCAACGCTTTACCTTTCAACTGGTTGTGGTGGTATCAGGGGCACAACCCAAGAGGAAGAAAGGCAGGCATTCCTTGGAGTGACTTCCGAGGCGCAGACTTCCTGGGGTCTTGGGAAGTCATCATTTAGGGGCTTTGCTCATCATGGTCTTAAGCGTGTCTGTTGAAGAAACAGGAAAGAGAAAAAATGTTTGAGACTGCAGCTGCTTTTATTTAAAAATCTCTTTTCAGTCTAATTTCTTTTTCAACAGGGAGAGTTTTGATGTTGATCATTTTACAGTACTTTAAGGATAAACGTATTAAATTTTAAAATGTGTAACTAGAAACATGGAAGTGCAATAAATACAAATATTCTCCTTACTTCACCAAGATGTGAGGGGAAATGTGACTTTTTTTTTCCTCTTGGAGAAAATTGAATTTACAAAATAAATGGAGTAATTATACAAATTTTAGAACAGAAATGATTTTCAGAGCACCAAGAGGATTTCATGAAAACACCTAAATTTCTTAATATATTGATGTCATAGTGCATATTATTCAATATACAGGAAATTGTATTTAGTCCCGAAGCCATCTATTATTGTAAACAACATTGACTTTAGGGAGAATATACTGATTTCTGTACCAAAGAGTAAGATGGGTTGATGGGTGATAGAGGATGGACAGATTGATAGATAGGCAATTAAGCATATATAATGCTGTGTTAATGGTAAACTCTTTAAAAAAAACTTATCTATTTCACAAAGCAAAATACTCCTATCTCACAAACAGAATTGAAGTCTGAATGACCTACTCTTAACTTTACAACTATGGAACACAATACGAAATAAAAAGCAGCAGTTACTAGAAAGGAGGGGGTGCCCAAGCGTCGCAGCGGCAGAGAACCTGTGTGCCAGCGCAGGAGATGCAGGCTCCACCCCCGGGTCAGGAAGGCCCTGGAGGGCAGCGTGGCAGCCCACTCCAGTGTTCTTGCCTGGGAGATTCCATGGACAGAGGAGCCTGAGTGGCTAAATCCTGGGGGCTGCAAAGAGCAGACATGACTGAGCACACACACACACAGAGGAAGGAGCACTGTCCATTATCTACAGCGTTTCCATAGATGGAGAAAGAAGTACTTTTCTCTTCAATGATCTAGAATATGTACGAATAGCCTAGAACATGAGTGCTACTTAAGCAGCTTAAATTCAGTCTGCACTCTGTATATCTTGACAAAGGCAACTTGAAAGATGGGGTGTGAGTACTAAAATTGTTCTAGTTTCTGGCATTACGTAGATAGTGGTATTGAAAAGCAACAGGGTTGAGTGTAAAAAAACGTGCCATACTAACATAAGATGCTGACAGTAGAGGAAACTGAGTGCAGATATAAGCGAACCCTCGGTACTATCTTCTGAATTTTTCTGTAAATATAAAATGGCTTTTAAAAATATAAAGTCTGCTAAAAAGGAACAAGAACAAAGAACAAAACTCATTTCTGTTTTATTCAGTTTCCTTGTTCTAGGGTGGTTCCCATAGTCTGTAAGATGTAAGTACTCAGAGGTAAGACAAATATTTAAATTTTCTTGTAATATTTTCTTTTCAAAAATGCCATATTACTTTATTTGAATCATGTCCAGATTTTACCCCAGACACCTATTTAGTATTTGATTTATTAGTACCTAACAATACTAATGCAATATAGATTTTTATTTCCTCTGTAAGGCAAAAACACATGGGAAATTTCTTACTCCATATTATTTCTAAGTTTAATCCATATCAGTTTTATTTACTTTTAAAATGTAAGATACTAGATTTTTAAAAATGTTTATTTTACTGAAGTATAGTTGATTTACAATGTTGTGTTAATTTCTACTGTAAAGTGATTCAGCTGCACACACATGCTTTTTTTTCATATTCTTCTCCATTGTGGTTTATCATCAGATATTGAATATAGTTCCTTGTGCAATTTTAGATTTAAGAGACAGATTTAATTTATATCTTACAATTAAGTATTTTCTAATGCTAAGAACTAATAAACACAGATCTTTGGAACTTTTATTACATATAGGATATAATAAAAATATGTGCAGTTCCACAACAGCTGATAATGTGAAATTTTAAATTGAAGTGGCATTATAATATTTAAAAACTATTCACACTTACCACCCTAAATTTATCCTTTCAGCTGTTTTATACTTTAATATTAAAAAGATTTTTTTACCCCACTGAAGACTGGAACAAACATATTCTGATTGTTGTCTAAAAGATTGGTTATAAATACTGATGCTTCGTGCTATTTCTCTGATTCCTTTGATGCCATTTTCTGAGTTTGTTTTTCACTACCCAGCTATCTTTCAGAGACCGGTATACTGATTTTTCTAATTAATATTCTATGTACCTGGGATGGCATTTTTATTTTTTCATTTCTAAGGCTGAATAGCACAAGCACTGTAAGTGATTGTTGGTCTGTTATCTTATAAATGCTCAAGGTACCGCTTCTAATGTTGAAAAATAGAAAAATAAATTGACCTTGATGAAGTGTGTCTTCTTTTGTCTGTTCCCAGGAAAGTTTATTTCAGGTATTTCTACTGCTGAAATGATTAGCGTTAACAGCTTTTTCCCTCCACTTTATTTTACAGGGTCTCTTCATCTCCCTGATATATGGGGTGCACAACACAGAGGCAAGTCGGCTTGGAGTAGCTCAAGGCTGACAGAGTGAATGAGAGAAATGACAGGTTTCTTATCTTGATAACTGAGGAACAAACTTGGCTTTTCATATGAGTGTCCTGCTGCCCTTCATGCTTGGACTAGCTTATATGCATCCCAGCTTACCATTAAACACTGCCACCCCGGGTAGAGGGACAGCCTCATTTCTCACAGGCATTGACTAATACTGTACTCCTGCCTGAAATTTGTGAATCTTCAGTCTTTCTTTTAACACTTAACTATACTTGACAGTATCAAAGTAACAGTTTAAGTGGCAGAATACTTCAATGTAGTTGCATGAGGTTAGAAAAATACTAATATTTCTCTACTCAAAATACTTATTAACTACTGGCTCTAAGTTTTTGAGGGGCTTCCCTGATGGCTCGGCAGGTAAAAAAAATCTGCCTGCAATGCAGGAAACACAGGAGACCTGAGTTTGATTCCTGGGTCAGGAAGATCCCCTGGAGGAGGAAATGGCAGCCCGCTCCAGTATTCTTGCCTGGGAAATGCCATGGACGGCTACAGTCCAAAGAATTGTAAAGAGCTGGACGCGACTGAGCACAAGGTTTTGAGCAGCGCAGGGAGGCCCATTTATTGTTGTTTAGTTGTCAGTTCAGTTCAGCGGCTCAGTCGCATCCGACTTTTTGCGACCCCACCAACTGCAGCACGCCAGGCCTCCCCTGTCCATCACCAACTCCCGGAGTTCACCCAAACTCATGTCCATCGCATTGGTGATGCCATCCAGCTGTCTCATCCTCGGTCGTCCCCTTCTCCTCCTGCCCCCAATCCCTCCCAGCATCAGAGTCTTTTCCAATGAGTCAACTCTTCGCATGAGGTGGCCAAAGTACTGAAGTTTCAGCTTTAGATCAGTCCTTCCAAAGAAATCCCAGGGCTGATCTCTTTCAGAATGGACTGGTTGGATCTCCTTGCAATCCAAGGGACTCTCAAGAGTCTTCTTCTCCAACACCACAGTTCAAAAGCATCAATCTTTGGCGCTCAGCTTTCTTCACAGTCCAACTTTCACATCCATACATGACCACTGGAAAAACCATAGCCTTGACGAGAGGGACCTTTGTTGGCAAAGTAATGTGTCTAACTCTTTGTGATCCTGGAGGCCTGGCCTGCTGCAGTCCATGGGATTGCAAAGTCAGACATGACTGAGCTTTTGATCTGAACTGAACTGCTGCATGCCAGGCTTCCCCGTTCTTCACTACCTCTTTGAGTTCACGCAAACTCAGGTCCCTTGATTCAGTGATGCCATCCAAACATCTCATCCTCTGCCGTCCCCTTCTCCTCCTGCCTTAAATCTTTTCCAGCATCAGGGTTTCTTATAAGGTGTCAGTTCTTCACGTCAGGTGGCCAAAGTATTGGAGTTTCAGCTTCAGCATCAGTCCTTCCAAAGAATATTCAGCGTTGATTTCCTTTAGGATTGACTGGTTTGATCTCCTTGCTGTCCAGGGGACTCTCTAGAGTCTTCTCCAGCACCACAGTTCAAAAGCATCAATTCTTCAACGCTCAGCCTTCTTTATAGTCCAATTGTCACATCTGTACATGACCACCGGAAAACCATAGCTTTGACCATATGGACCTTTATGGACCTTTGTTGGCAAAGTGTTGTCTCTGCTCTTTTGCTGTCTAGGTTTGTCCTAATTTCCCTTCCAAGTAGTAAGCAACTTTTAATTTCATGGCTGCAGTCACTGCCTCGATTTTGAAGCCCAAGAAAATAAAATCCGTCACTGTTTCCACATTTCCCCTTCTGTTTGCCTGTGAAGTAATGGGACCGGATGCCATAAGGATAAACTAATAATTTTTAAGTTTCCAATTGGGAAATTTCAACGAGATGCCATTTCTTATTTAACCATAAGCAGTTATTTGGCTAGAAATACTAGCAATGGACTAGTAATTTCAATGGACTAGTGAAGCAATGGGCTTCTAATTTCATTATTAAAACGTGCCATGGAAAGAAATTGTCATAGGGCTGGTTTTTCTTTGAAGAAAAAAAAAGTCTGGGATTTACATACAGTCTTGGTTAGGAAAGTTGCTGTCTTAAATTTCTGCGTGCTTTACATGAAAGTGGGTGCCTTCCTTGTGTCCATTAAGCAATGAACATATATTTGTTCGATTCTTGTTGATCTGTGATTTCATGATTTCGCTTTGTGATTTTCTCTTAAGAAAACATATTATAGTGATTTTGCCCGCGGTTCTCAGTAGCCTATACTAGGGAAGGGAGAGTGGATCGGAGGAGGGCTGCTAGAGGGGCCTGGCGGTCCAGATAACAGCGACCGCCAGGCAGCAACACAACAGGGCCGGCAGACTCATCAGACAGGCTGCGAAGGTATGCGGGCATTTAAAAAACATCTGAGGATGATGAAGTGTGTGTGGGCGTGTTTTACAGGGCCGCCGCTGCTGGATCACACGCGGTCTCCTCTTCCCGTAGCCTTCAGGTAGGTTGGCAGTAAGACAATTTTTTTTCCTTTTTTGCAACTGTACCTCGCTCCGCTGCGGTTTCAAAGAGGGCCCCTCCCACAAACGCAGAGGGTCCGCGCCCATTACCGCAGTGTGCAGGCGAGGAGGGGCGCCGTAAGCGCCCTGCAAGGCAGGCAGAGCCCACGGCGCCCGGGCCTTCCCCGGGTCCGCGCCGGGATTCGGCTGCGACCGCCGGCCCGCAAGCCGCAGAGACAGCGGAGGCCGACCCCGCCGCCCGCCGCCCGCCGCCCGCCGCCTCGCGGCCCCCCGGCCTTCCGCCGCCGCCGCGCAGCCGCACAGCCCGCAGCCCGCCCGGCGCGCGCGTCCCCACCAATCGCGCGCGTCGCCCCGGGCCTCCCCTCCCGGGGGCTCCCTCCGCCCTACCGCCCGCGTGATTGACAGGCGGCCGGGCGGAAGCCGCCGCGCAGGCGCGTTGGCCGGAGCCGCGGCCCTCGGGCCGGGTCGCCGAGCTCCCGGCAGGCTCCGCGCCGCGGCTGCGCAGTGCCGCGCAGGCTTTTAATTCCATTGTGGAGAGGACGGCGTTATTTTTATTAACCGGAGGCGGCGGCGGCGGCGGCGGCGGCGGCTGCGGCGGCGGGACCCGTAAGTGCGGGGCGCGGGCGCGGGCGGCGGCGGCGGGCGGGCGCGGGCCGGGGGGCGCGGGCGGCGGCGGCGGCGGCGGGCGGGCGGGGGCGCCGCGGCCGGCGGCCGGCCCACTCCTCTCTCCTCTCCTCAGCCAGGCCTGCTCCGGGGCATGAAAGTCGGCAGCGCGTTCCTGAGCGGCGGCGGCGGCGGCGCGGGCAGCGGCGGGCGGGCGGAGATGGAGCCCAGCTTCCCGCCGGGCATGGTGATGTTCAACCACCGGCTGCCCCCGGTCGCCAGCTTCGCGCGGCCGGCGGGCGCGGCCGCCCCTCCCCGCAGTGCGTGCTGGCCGCCGCCCCGGCCGCGGCCCCGGCCGCCGAGCCCCCCCGGCGCCCGCCCCGGACGTGACTTTCAAGAAGGAGCCGGCGGCGCCCGGCGCGGCCTTCCCGGCGCAGAGGACCTCCTGGGGCTTCCTGCAGTCGCTGGTCAGCATCAAGCAGGAGAAGCCGGCCGACCCCGACGAGCCGCCGGGCGCCCCCCACCCCCACTACGGGGGCCTGTTCGCGGGCGCCGACGAGCGGGCGCCGGGGCTGGGCGGCGGGGACGGGGGGCGGCGCGGGCGTCATCCAGACCTGAGCGCCCTGCACCCGCCGCCGCCCGCCCCGCACCCGCGCGACGTGCTGCTCGGCCGGACTGACGACCCCCGCGGCCCCGAGGAACCCAAGCCGGACGCGAGCGTCAAGAAGGCCAAGAGGCCAAAGCCAGAATCTCAGGGAATCAAAGCCAAGAGGAAGCCGGGCGCCTCTTCCAAGCCGCCGCCGGCGGGGGACGGGGAGGGCTCCGTGCTGTCCCCGAGCCAGAAGCCCCACGTCTGCGACCACTGCAGCGCGGCGTTCCGCAGCTCCTACCACCTGCGCCGGCACGTCCTCATCCACACGGGCGAGCGGCCCTTCCAGTGCGGCCAGTGCAGCATGGGCTTCATCCAGAAGTACCTGCTGCAGCGGCACGAGAAGATCCACAGCCGCGAGAAGCCCTTCGGCTGCGACCAGTGCAGCATGAAGTTCATCCAGAAGTACCACATGGAGAGGCACAAGCGCACGCACAGCGGAGAAAAGCCATACAGATGCGACACTTGCCAGCAGTACTTCTCCAGGACTGACCGGCTGCTGAAGCACAGGCGCACGTGCGGGGAGGCCCTGGGCAAGGGGCGCCCGGCGCGGAACCCGGGTCCTCCGGCGGCCACAGCAGCGTGGGTAACCTGGCTGTGTTGTCTCAGGGAAATACCAGTTCTTCGAGGAGAAAAGCGAAGTCCAAGAGCCTCGCCGTGGAGAGCAAGGAGCCCAAGACGGGGAAAGCGAATGAATCCCACCTGTCCAACAGCATAAACATGCAGAGTTACTCCGTGGAAATGCCGACGGCGTCTTTCCAGTGGAGGCATCGTTGGCCCTGGCATAGACGAACTCCAGAAGAGGGTGCCAAAACTGATCTTCAAGAAAGGAAGCAGGAAGAGCGCCGATAAGAACTACCTGAATTTTGTGTCACCGTTACCAGACCTGGTTGGGCAGAAGTCCTTGTCCGGGAAACCCAGCGGCTCCCTTGGCATCGTGTCAAACAGTAGCGTGGAGACCATCAGTCTCCTCCAGAGTACAGGTGGCAAACAAGGTCAGATAAGCAGTAATTACGATGATGCCATGCAGTTCTCAAAGAAAAGAAGATACCTACCAACCGCCAGCAGCAACAGTGCCTTTTCCGTGAACGTGGGACACATGGTGTCCCAGCAGTCCGTCATTCAGTCCGCGGGCGTCGGTGTTCTGGACAGTGAGGCCCCGTTGTCCCTTATTGACTCCTCCGCCCTGAACGCAGAGATTAAGTCTTGTCATGACAAGTCAGGAATTCCTGACGAGGTTTTACAGAGTATTTTGGATCAGTACTCCAACAAGTCGGAGAGCCAGAAGGAGGACCCCTTCAGCATAGCGGAGCCACGGGTGGATCTGCACGCCTCAGGAGAACACTCGGAACTGGTTCAGGAGGGAAATTTGAGCCCGGGCACCCAAACTCCTTCAAATGACAAGGCGAGCATGTTGCAAGAATACTCCAAATACCTCCAACAGGCTTTTGAAAAATCCACGAATGCAGGTTTTACTCTGGGACACGGTTTCCAGTTTGTCAGCCTGTCTTCACCTCTCCACAACCACACTTTATTCCCAGAAAAACAGATATACACTACATCTCCTTTGGAGTGTGGTTTCGGCCAGTCTGTTACCTCAGTGTTGCCATCTTCATTGCCAAAGCCTCCTTTTGGGATGTTGTTTGGGTCGCAGCCAGGTCTTTATTTATCCGCTTTGGATGCCACACATCAGCAGTTGACACCTTCCCAGGAGCTGGATGACCTGATAGATTCTCAGAAGAATTTAGAGACGTCGTCAGCCTTCCAGTCCTCATCTCAGAAACTGACTAGCCAGAAGGATCAGCAGAAAAACTTAGAGTCCTCAACGAGCTTCAGATTCCATCTCAGGAGTTAGCTAGCCAGATAGATCCTCAGAAAGACGTAGAGCCTAGAACAACGTACCAGATTGAGAACTTCGCACAAGCGTTCGGTTCTCAGTTCAAGTCGGGCAGCAGGGTGCCAATGACCTTTATCACTAACTCTAATGGAGAAGTGGACCACCGAGCACGGACTGCAGTGTCAGATTTCTCAGGGTATACAAACATGATGTCTGATGTTAGTGAGCCATGTAGCACCAGAGTAAAGACCCCCACCAGCCAGAGTTACAGGTAAGGTCCCAGGAGTGACCGGGCTGGAGGTCTTCTAATGTAATTTTGTTTTATTTTGAGAACACTGCCATTGGAATGTTTCTACACGATCCTATTAAGAATAATGTAATGCCCTTTCAATGCAACTTTTCATATTTAGTTTATTTTGTTAGCGTGATTTTAGCTCTGTTTGTATTATGATTTTTAATCAAAATCAATAGATTAAAATAGTTTGACATTCGAAGTGACAATGTTTAGCAATCAAATTTACATGTATAGATTGTCAGGGAATAGCCCAAAAGTTTTAAATGCAAAAAAAAAAAAACCAACCATACAAAAAAAAAAACAAAACAAAAAACCACAAAAAAAACCTTTGTTGCTAGGATTAAGGTTATTCTAATTGCTTTACTCTCAGGAAAGTGTAATAACGCATGGGAATTCTGTACGTTATCACTGTAATGGAATATCCAATTTACAGATAGTATGATAATACATTTCATCACATAAGTAAGGGATCGAAAACATTTCAAATTGCTCTATCTGGGCTGATGTGATATGTTTCATCATTTAAGGGATCGAAAACATTTCAATTTGCTGTCTCCATCTGGGCTGATCCAAAATTCTGAGATGTTGGCTACCTATATTTTGTTGCAGCTTTTAAATGTACTCTGATCTTCCAAGCCACATTCATTCCAGCCTGGTAGAACAAATATTCTTGGATCTTTGATCAAAGCCTGGAATGATAGCTTTAATAAGAGAAGGAAAAGAAAAAGCACCCTCTCCTTACCCCAGCTGTAAGAAGGCTGTGACTCCATCCATAGCTGATGGGCACAGTGTTAAAACCCACGTGGTTGGTTGGTTCCAGTATTAGAACCCAAGTTGGAATTACATAATTCTTTGAGGTTTGGGGTGTGTGGTATTTATACATGGCCTGAAAACATTGTTCTCTGTCTCTGTTATTACATGTCACCCACACTTCTGGGGGAGTTTATGTTATTTTGGTTCTTAACCTGTGCTCTCCTAAGAGTTCTAGGCCTTCCTGGTTCCCTCTTCTCCCTGTCTGAACCGTTTTAATTTTAGAATGATTCACATTCCAATGCATGATTCGTCGTGCATTTCCTATGCCTTATGGCATCCAAACACCAAACAATTGGTCAAACATCCCCCCTCCCCTTTCTAAAAAACAGCCCATGCAGATGTCCATGTATAATAGAGCCCCACATACTCGGAGCTGTGGATATTAATAAGGTGGTAATTCCAACTGGTGACAGAGCCATCGTGAGGGTTAAGAGTATCTCCTTTAGTAAGGAACGACATCAGCACCTCTTTGTGAAATTGCAGCCTGTGTAATGTACATGTTAAAAGGGTGCGTTAGTCAGTATTGTAGAAGGGTCCTGTAAAGTCATCCAAACTTGCTTTGAACGCTAATTGCCATTTGAGGCCACTGGTAGACAGTGGCTCTGCTCTAAACCACTTTTTAGCAATTGTATTTTTTTTCCTGATTATATTTTTAATGTACTTTGATGTTTATGCTGATGAGTTTTTATGTACTTTTGGTGATGTTTCAGTCTTATGTACTCTTCTGACGTCAGAAAAGTACCACTGGCTGTTTGCAGTCTTATTGTGTAATGAGCCTACCACAGGCTTCCATGTATAATAAAGTTATTAATATTGTGCAAGTGTGAAACACTTCTGTTATGAAAGCAGTGTTTGGAAAATGAGAAATTATTTAAAATGGTTACAAAATAGTTAATTTCCTATCCCCACTTTCCTCTTTGAAAGGTCTGCTTTACCAGTGAAAGGGTCACTTATTTGTCATTGCAAGATTCTTAGGAAACGTGTTTAATCCTCTTAAATACGCTCAGCACTAAAAGTCTGTGTTACCTGGGTAAGTGCTGCCAGCCCTGTTGGGCGCGGAGTACAGGCTGCAAGCAGAGGATGGAGAGGACCTTTCCCACTATCTCTTGAGCTGTATGATTTTTTTCTCCAGTGTTTTGTTTTATACAGGTTTTGAATTCCTTTAACTTTTATTGTGTGTACTGAATACTGCATATGTACTATTCTGATTGTTTGCTCTAGTTTACTACCAATAAAAGACCTGTTAATCACAAACTCGAAGAAAGGAGATATCACTTAAATACATTTCATAAAATGTTCATGTCAGTAATACAACCTGCAGTTTAGGGACTGGAATTTTATGTCTGTGTTTTTAACTTGAGTGTTTCATGTTTCTAGGTTTTATTTTACCTGAAAATTGGTTGAGTATTTTCTTCAATTTGAGGCATATGCAACAATAGAAACTTAAATAGTATGGAAGTTAGAACGTGGAAATGCGGTTAGCCATCCCAAATATTATTCCAGAGAGATTACTTATTGAGGTTTCATTTTAAATCAGATTCCAGTATCTTTGGGTTCTAGGTGCATCCTTTTAACTCCAGAAGATTGTAAAGAACAGCATGATACAAAAGTGGCCCTGAGCATTTACTAGGAAAGAAAACATTGTTAAATCATAGTTTAGCAGTGTTTCATTTCAAGAAGTTGTGAGTATAGGTATTGGAAGAGCCAAGACACATAAATACTGCAGATGCAGAAAAGGCTTGAAAGTGAGTATGTATGTTAAGTTTTAAAGGAGAAAACGTAGATGTGTGTAAAATCTGTGAGAAAAATTATGCTTTGAAATTCAGAGGGTAGAATAGGTCTTTGAGCTTTTTTCGTATATGATACTATGTAGAGAAATGATATATTCGTGTTAAGCATAAATGTGGATTTCTCTGTAGAGAGGCTCTCTACCTGTGGAGCCATTTAATTAGGGAAAGTAAATTTGTTTTTTTCTTTGCCAAGATTATTCCCTAGATTTGGTCATTTTCTTGAACAAGAGCACAAAGTGAAATCTCACTGATTCTGCATTAAAATCCAACTTGTGATGTCTTCAGCACCGGTGACTTATTTCTCTGTTCTAAATTAACCTTTAATTAACCTTAGCATTAATTTTGTTCATGTGCTGGCCCTCCCCCCTTTATCCTTTGCATGGAATGTCTGTATCTGAATATGATAATTTTAAAATTAAGGTTTTGCTCCTCACATATTAGGGTATGAAGTGGGGAAATATGCTTTGAATTTGGATTTTGCTGCTGTGAATTCAAGATAAGGTCTACCATAATTTGGCAGTTGCCTGTTAGTGATTAGTGAGGTAATCTTATTCAATAATGAAAACAAAAAAAGATGTGGAGGAGGAAAAATCTGTACAATTTTTTAAATTTTTTTAAAAATTGCAGTTTACAAATATTTCTACCTCAGATAGTTTTTCTGTATTACAGTCATCAGATGAGAGAGGCATAACTTTTGGTTCATCTCTGGTGTCTGATTCTGTAGTGACCTGTCATTAGTAGCATTCAAGCCTGAACTGGGAGCAGCCCAGCCTCCTGAGGACACACAGTTCTTAGCCTCCGAATCCCTAAGTTCTTGCAGAACTGGAGAATGTCCCTCAGAAAAGAGTTCTCTGCTGGACTAGAGGGTTCCTCTTCTGGAGTGACCTGCGTCTGCAGACTGCCATTTTCACGGTTCTGTGGGCTGTGTGTGCTCTGACACCCGTGACAGGAGCGCATCTTGGGAGCGCGATGCGAGGACCCCCTGCTCTGCTGCCAGCCTCGTGCAGGGCGCGTGGCGGGCCGGTGTTCACAAGGACAGACCTGATTGACCTGCCGGCCTGCTGTGCCTTCTACAGTGTGACAGAGGGTTTCTGATAGATTGGGGAGCAACAGTGTTGTTTCAGTTTCCACTTGTTATTCTCCTGTCTCCTTAATAATTTACTACTTAAAATGCACATTAGCATGAAGACAGCATCTGGGAATTCTGATGTCCTTAACCCTTGATCCAAAAAAAAAAAAAGTCTACAAAAGCCCTCAAATTCTCTGAGATGATACAGTTTTAAAAGAGAGCATTACCATAAAGAGGGCATGCGTTTTTCAGATTATTTCTTTGTTTTTACCTCTCTTCCTTTTTCAAAAAGTGTTGACTGGGTGAGTGTAACTTAAGCAGATTCTGTTTAAATTCTTTGTGAACCTTTGGGAAGAGTTGCCTTGCATTCCTAGGGTCGTGGACTCTGTGCAGCTCATTACAGAATGGATGTCTCCCCACCCCCTGCATTAGCAGAAATATATTTGCACATGAAAATTTACAAGCCCATCTGTAGGCCCCCCATCAGAACCTGGTAATGGTAAAAAAATTCAGGTTAAGGATCCTTTCTTTAGGAGGCTGTTTAAACGTTGAACTTTTGTTGTATAAATAACAGGCAATACTTAAAAAGCATGGAACAGTGGTTTTCAATATTAAAATTTCTTTTTCTGTTACTTTACATTTATGGAATACATTCAGGTTACATAAAGCCATACAGTTTTATGGTAAGCTGGTCAAATAATGAATAGAATTGATAATTCTTTGCAGTTTCTCATCTGATAATAAGTACCATCAAGATGCTAGGCTTGACAATAGTTCACTCTTTTCCATCAACAAAGAAATGTGTTAACAGTGCATAATAACTACAGTCAGCTACTGTGGTTCTTCACTTGCACGGAAGTAGCTTCCCGCATAAGTTTATCGGCCAAAATGAAAGCCCACAGCCTGTTTGTCTGGAAGGAATAATTGTGAGTTTTTAATAACATGAAGCCTGTACCTCAGGTAGCCTGAGTGTCTAGCTGGGTTGAAATACACTGTGCAAGATAAAAGCCTTGTAAATAAAGCATGTTTTGTGTTGAAATAGATATCTTCTTGGGAAATGCAGATGAATAGCCACAGAAAAAGTAATGATTTGGACCTTATACTCCACAGGGAAAAATGTGCTGCCTGTTTTGGAGAAGCGGGCAGAGGTCGTGTGTTCAGGGAGAGAGGTAGGGATCTCTTAGAATGGAGGAGAGAAGGAACAGGATTTGAAGGGGAAGTAGGGGGTGTAGAGCAGCCCAGTACTGTCAGGGGTCCTGGAGAGTAAGTGATCAGAAGGGTAGAGGAGACCTCTGATGGGAAAACGCAGTTCTTCTGTGATTTTTCAGTTTAGGCTTCCTTGGGTACTTTGGTATGAACTGTAGTTCACTGTGGAGCAATTAATAAATAACAGACAACCGTGGTGAACTTCTGTTTGCATTCCCAACTAGGAAAAAGAGGCTAATCTTTGTGTTTATGTGTTGTTATCTTTGCTTTAGTAACTCAAAATCACATAGCTTCCATTGGTTGGTGAGAATTTTAAGTGACTTACTCAAAAGTACTGTCACATGCGATGAAGTGAATATGCACAGAATTGAGGAATTAGAGCTCTTGAGCCGCCCTTCCCAACCCACAAAAGACAAGTACAGTATATAAAGGCCTACTTAGTTATGACAGTGGAAAAGTGTGATTGTAAAAAGTTGGGAACCCCCTAATTAATAATTATTTTTTAAGGTTTGCATTGCAAAATGTCGTTTAACTTGTGATGGCTCCTCCGTTCTTTCTAGTTTGAATAAGAATCTTGGTTTATAAGCATTATCTATTGGAAAATTAATTTTAGTTGGGAGCTAAAGTTTTGATTTTGATTTTGGGGATGCAGATTTTTTAAGTCTGAAAGTGATACTTTTTAGATTTTTTTTTTTTTCTTCTAAGGAGTGGATTGCAAAACTGAATGACAGGATCAGCAGTTTAACTCTCTTATGTTTGGTTATGCATAAACTAAGCTCTTCCCTGCAAGAAAGCCAAGTGCAAACATTTGAGAGTTCCTTCTTTATGGACGGTAGTGAGAGCTGTAAATGGGTATCCTTCTGGGTCTCTGGTAGACGACCTTGAGAGCAAGACTGGAAGAATCCTTTCTGAAGGTGCCCTCTCTTACTTAGTGGGCCAAACAATAAAAGTGCCTGTTAGTGATTACATTAAAAAAACCCTTGATCTTGTGCTACTTTACACTCTTGCTGTAAGTAGACCTTGATTGAACGTCTTAAAATTGGGTTAATACTGTTAAGGGTTGTGTTGTTTGTGAGGTAAGTTACTGTGGAATTTTATTCCTCTGGATTCGGGAGACAGTCCTGCAGGAGTTACAGACGTTTAGCTTGTTCTTAATGAAGTCCACTAAGATATTGTAGGTGTTTCTATACTCAGTCACATTTGGAATAAAAGTTAGCTGTGTATTTTTCTTAGAGGTGTTGGTAATTTAGCTTTTAAAGTTTAGAAAAATCTGAGCCCATTTCTCGCTAACATTTTAAATTGCTTAATTTTTAGTAAGGAAAATAGGCTATGACTAGATTTAACGTAGTTTGCTCTGTGTGAGGATTTATGTGAATATAAAAACCTATTTTATATTCACATAAACGTAAGGATTTATGTGAATATAAAAAAACCTATAAATGTTGAACAGAGTGTAACATGTTCAGAGTATTAGAGCTGTTGTGGCAGATTCATCTTTGAAAAGGAAGGAAGGACGGCAGTGGGAAGGAACGAGGGAACAGGGATCCCGGAGGCTGGTACTAAAGGGCAGAGTGAGACAGCCTGGGGACAGGGGCAGCAGTGCTAAGCTGACGGGGGGCCCCTGTGGGCTCCTGCCGGTGAGACACAGGAGTGCATTATGGAGGCAAGATAAGATCGGGGAAATTTTCTATAGGAGACTGATAGGATAAATAGGAAAGTTACAGCTTTTCATTTTGTTCACTCTGAGTCTTACTAAACCTGTGAAACTGGCATTTGGCAAGAAGGGGAGAGGACCGTTGATGACATAATAGTCTTCTTGCCGACGATGCTGGTGTGAATGACGTGTGGAAAGGAGGACAGGTTGTGTGCTTGTTTTATGATTCAACAAGAAGTCATCCCTCTGGATTATATTCAGTCAGCCCACCCAGCTGAGCCAGTGCTCCGTCTGGAACTAAAATACGAAACCATTTTGAATGGCCTGAAAGTACTGTTCATTAAAGAGGTACTGAAATATCATTTGGAATCTTGGCAGCTGAATATGAGGAAAAATTTAAACTATTTGTAGAATTTTCTTCCATGTTTCCGTTAATGATTTTGTTTAAAGGCCAGGTGCAAACAGTTATTTAGGAAATCAAATTTATTCTCAGTACTCCTTGCCCACCATGTACTGTATGTTTTGTATTCAGAACACAAATTACTAGGGCTGAATATATTCCTTAAAGAAAAGAATTTTCTGATGAAATACCAGCAGGAACAGATGGTGGGGACGTAGCTCAGCAATAAATAAGATTAATATGTTCAGAGCTCTCTTGAGATTCTGAAGATGGGGGAAGAAAGTTTGGCCTGTCAAGAGGGAGCAACCGCTGCCTGCCTGAACCCAGCTTGACTTGGGCTTCGGAAAAACCCATTTCCGATCAACATGCCTAGAAAATAGAGCTTCACCTGTGTCTGAAATTTGTTCACGTACAGGTTTCTGCCTGTTTCAAGAACAGCCACTTGAGACCGTTCAGGGGACCCGCAGGTGTTGGGTGGCCCCAGTCAGGCTGATGGTAAAATGTGAGTTAAGGATCTTTTTTTGAAGAAAACTGGAAGTTTTCACTTAATAAAATTGCAGTGCATTTCTAGAAATATCTCTTGGAAGGTAAAAGTTTAACACTGAGGAGAGTAACATGTGAAATGAATTATCTCTTAGAAATAATCACTATTGGGTATTTGATTAGGACCAAGAAATCATAAACTTGGTTTGCACTTGGAAGTGGATATCTTAAAAATTCTGTGATTCCTGTCATTTTTTTCTATCAGACTTCTTGGTTAGCTGAAACTTATTAATCCGCAAATAATATAAGCTTTAGTCATTTTTTTTTCTAAAATGTAGCATCACTTGATTTTAAATTAGGAATAATTTTTAAAAAGACCTTTTGATAGTTGCGCTTTGCTTACTTAAAGTTGCCCTTTGTAATAAACTAAGTGGAGCCTCCTGTTACAGAGGCTCTGGGCAAACCTGCCTCTGTAAGCTGGGGACGGTCATGATCCGCGCTGCTCTTAATTTTGGTCCCGGCTACATTGTTGCCACCTCGGACTGAGGACCGCCCCCTGCTCTTGCACCTGGCGGGTCCCCTGCTCCATCAGGCGATGCTGGACCTGGCGGGTCCCCTGCTCCATCAGGCGATGTTGGAGCATTACTGCAGCGTTCAGTGACTGTGGAAAAGAGGGCGTTTGCTCTCCCTTACTGAATGAGACACATTCACCATCAGTATTTATTCATGGTAATCAGGAATTAAGGCTAATATTTTTAAATATTACAGATTCCAGTATATTACTGCCAAAACAAGACCAAAATGCACATAGATGATCATTACATTGTGGACAAGATGTCTTGTAAACTTGGGATTGTTTAGTCTGGGATGTGCAGGCTCTCTCTTGCGCCTCCTCGGGCTTTGAAGCTGAAAGGCAGAGTTGCACGCGAGTGTGCTTTCTTACGCATGAGTGTGCTGTCCCCGGGCAAGTCACTCTAGTCAGTCTTATGTGGCCCTGAGCCTCCTCTCAGAGCATTGTTGTTTTAGACCCTGCCCAGGTGCCCTGTCTGGTTGTCCCAGTCGGGCTATGCAAAGTGGACCTGCACCGTGGGCATCACCTGGGCACGTTAGACCCCCGCGTCTCAGCCCTGCCCGCCCTGGGCCTGCGAGTCGGAAGCTGCTCCGGAGCCAGAGCCTGTGGGACGTGGGTGGAGCGCTGCCCTGAGGACTTGTACCGAGGCTCCCACACTTTCTCCTTGGCTTCCCCAAACTCCGTCCCCATCCCGCAGGTTTTCCTCTGTTCACCTTTAAATAAATTGAACCTAATTGACATGTAGCTTTGTGCTAGCTTTTGATGTACAGCGTAGTGACTTGATACACGTGGGTATACAGTTAAAACATCCGTTGCCGCCATTGTTACAGACACGGGGCTTAGTTTTTGAAAGTCAATCCACCAGTCAAACATCTGGGTGCCAGGCAGTGTTTTGGGTGATTAGAGATGAAAAGAGGACAGAATTGAGTGCCCTGAAGCTCTAGTTGGGGGCGGGGTGAACGAACATGTCACAGGTTGCGGGTTGGGGTGTGTGCTTGCAGGGAGTCAGGGAGGCCTGGCAGGGGTCATGTTGGAGGCAGGAGGGGATCCTGGGGGAGGGAAGGGCCCGCAGGGGCTGCTGTCCTGCTTGGGAGTGTAAGATCGCGGGGATGACACACCTGGGTGTCAGCACGGGTGCCTTGTGCTGGGGGTGGGCCCGACGTTCCCACATCCCTGGGGGAGGCCGCACCTTTGGTGGAAGTGGTGAAACCCCTCGGTGATTCTAAGTCTGATGGGGCCTGTTTTGTTCAGAACTCTGCCCGCCCCGCTGTGCCTTCTCTCGTCAGGGGTCTTCTGGCCTTATGGAAAGGTCCAGACAGAGGTTGACAGCTGGACATGGTTTAGCAGCGAGGCTCCGCGTTGGGCGAGAGTGAAGTGACTTCACCGTCCTGAACCTGAGTTTCCTGTCTGTGAAGCGGTGCGCGGAGCTCCACCCCAGGGGCTGGAGCTGATGACCTTCATTAGCCTGCCAGGCCGCTCCCTGGGAGAGGCAATGGTTCCTGGCCCGGAGCGGTTCTGCCTTCCGGGGGGATGATGAGGGGTTTCTGGAGACAGGTGAGGTTGTCACAGCTTGGAGCCAGGCTGTCTGCTCCTGGTGTCTTTTGGAAAGAGACGGGGCATGTCGCTGGACAGCCCCCGCAGCGAAGGTTTCCCAGGCCGCCTCTATTGAGATGACTGGGGAGCAGGCCAGGGGAGCTCCTGGAACATGTAGATGACCTGACCAGTCGCCGTGTAAGAGATGCGTACAGGGCTGTGTGCGGTCCAAGACGGGGCGATTCTTACCCAGAAGCTTCGCTCAGAAGCCTCCTTGGGCCTACCTGATTCAGTGCTTTCATTTTTAAGCTTGTTTTAAAGCCAGTTACTCTCATTGTTTTAGCTGACAGTGATACTAGTTAATTGAAGGAACTTCCTGCTTCTTAAATTTTAAATTAAAATTGCTGATGGAGTATTAGAGGCATCTGGAGATTTGACTCAGCACTATAATGATTCTGGTGCATGCTGGACTATTTCTGGCTTACCATGGTGATGGATTTAGGATTATTATGTGATATTCAGAGTTTGGGATCAGCCTAGTTTCTTTAATGAGAATAAATCTATTTGTACTTAGCTAAAATTCCTTATTTATATTAATTTTATGTTTATATTGAAAGCATCAAAACAGAAACTAGTGAAGGAAGAGATAACTAATCTCCCTTTTGTTCCAAGCCTCTCTTCTCTTTAAAAAGGAAATGTCCCTTAAAGACCAGTCTTCAGCTGTGTGTGTTATCTGATAACCCCTTCACGTGTGGCTTGCAAATCACTGCTTCAGATCAGCAGCAGTTCTGGACATGCATGGAGCAGGGAGGGGGCCTGTCATCTTGGGAGAAGCAGCTTATTATAGATGGCCTGGAACCATGCTCCCTCAGCCCGAATGTCTGATTCTGGAGCTGCGTAAACCCAAACGAGCCTGGTTAATGTGTGCCCTGTCACCGCAAGCGCATGTCCTGCAGAACCCAGCTCCCGAGGTTCCACTGGCTTTTGTGTATGTGTGTGTGTGGGGGGGCGTTACCATTTACTGAACACCTACTTTGTGCAAGAGCCGGCATACTTTGCCTCATTTAACTCTCCTGACAAGCCTGGAAGGCAGGGTCATAAACATCTCATCTTACTGGTGAACAGAGAGAAGGTGGAAAGGGCAGAGCGGCGGTGTGAGTATAACTCAGCCCAGACCCCCTCCAGTCTCCATGGGGTTCCCTGCCTAGCCTGGCGCCCGGCTTCCAGGGCACGGACAGACAGAGCTCGAGCCCCAGGTCCCAGAGGCGCGAGTTCCGTGAGCAGCTCCTGGCAGCGGGGCTTTGAGCCTCTGCTAAGCTGTTCTAGATGGCTTCTCCCCGTAGTATAAAAATGGGCGCCTGGCTGGCTCTCGGGACCGCTCTGACTGTCAGAGCGGGGACAGGAAATTGCTCTGTGACAGGTAAGGCCTGTGGCCTTACTTGAAAGAGGTTGACTTGGCAGAAGTAGGCTGAGTGGATGTATAGGAGGGAAGGTTTCTATCTTTACTCTTTCTTACAGACTCTGCGCATTCCTGTTTGTGATTCCACACCGAGGCGGTGTTGATGCCTCTGTGCTCAGCTGTGTGTTGGCAGCTTGCAGTGTGTGTAGCGAATAGTGCTAACACTTGCAGTTTGTGCGCGGGAATAGGTTTTTTTGAGGAAAGGACATTTTAGAACATGAAACAGTAAGTTGCTTTCTATCTCTGCAAGGTTTGGGTTATTTCTGTGGTCTCCACTGGGTGGTGAATATAAAGGAAACCTAGTATGATTATTACCACCTTCTGCACTTGTTTCCTCCAAATATAACAATTTAAAGAAAAATGTGTCTTCTTGTTATTCACCACAGCATTCCTACTTAATAAACACTAATAAGTAGATAAGAGAAAATACAGTTTTCTTAGAAATGGGAGTTGTATAATGGTATCAGGGTTGTTTATAATACCATGCAGTTTGTTTTCAGAATAACTAATTTAGAGAGAAAATAGAAAATGACAGTCAAGAGCAGAAACTAGTGTTTATTAC
Organism: Nanger dama; assembly: GCA_917880005.1. Lineage (NCBI taxonomy): Eukaryota > Metazoa > Chordata > Mammalia > Artiodactyla > Bovidae > Nanger > Nanger dama. The sequence continues at coordinate 46,993,986 of CAKJTW010000013.1, read as the reverse complement.
ATAGTAACTGCATTTTTGATTTATCGTCTACTGAGGAATCTTTTCTGAAGCTGTTTAATTTAGGACTTGCTTAGAGGATGAACTGGGAAACTGAAGATAGAGAATATTTTTAAAAACAAAAATGTCACCTGGTTTTTTACTGCTTGTGATTATAATCTGATGACTGGTTTTTCTGGGACTTCTCATTATATAGTCAGCTCTCCCACTCAATGTTTCCCCAGAAATAGTAGAAAGGAAAACAAAGCTTGTTGCTGGTATTTGGGGTCTGACTTCAGCATTCCACATGAGTGGGTGTCAGGCATAAAACTTCTCATCTTGGAGGATATAGATGCTTCTCAACGCAAAACCAGCACCTTGTCATCATCTCATTAAGAGGCAGCGCATACTTTTTATTGCTTAAGGATGTAATTCGACTAGGACACTTCAGAATTTTTAGCATAACAAATTGCTTAAGATACCTGTATAAGATGAATAGTAATATCATAGTTACGTGTAACGGGTTGGCCTCATTTTTGAGGCTTCCCACTTTAACATGCCGATAACACAGACATCAGTCTTTTCTAGTGGGTTTAATGCCACACAGTTTTAATGATCTTCAATATTAGCTTTTTATTTAAAAATTGCCAAAAGAAGGGGAAAATACCTTAACGTTTCTAACAAGCCGATGATTCAGATATTCTGTGCTGCCAAGTAGTCCTAACCAGCCAGGGATGTTGCAGATTGATGTCCCGGGTTGCAGGGGAGAGCACAAGAGCGGATCCACGTGAAGCCAGCCCCGCAGGCAGGCGAGAAGCCAGTTTCCCATCCCTTTCATGGTGGGCGGTGTTTCCTTTCCAGTCAGACGTAACAGACTGGGTGAACTTGGGGAGAGACCTAAGATGATGGCGTCACTCGACTCCAGAATCACTTCACTTTCGGTGTGTCAGTGTTCAGGACAGGGCGCCGCCCGAGACAGTGGGACAGCGTGCCAGCACCACTCGCTGATGCAGAAGCTAAGACTCAGCCGCGGCCCTTCCGCTTGACCTTAGTTAAAGTCAAGTGACAGAGGGCAGCAGCCCGGAGTGATGAGGGGGGATTGGGAGTTTCCGGAGGAGGGGGCAGGGACGTCAGGCAGGCGGGAAGCTGAGGAGTCGGGCAGGCAGCGTGGCCTCGAGGAAAGGAGGCCAGGCCTGGGCACAGCCGCGACCGCGGGGCAGGTGGCACCCCCTGGCCAGGTGGCAGGACAGAACCGCCTTGGGGAGGATGTCAGATGGGTGGGGAGAGGAGAGCCCAGGGGCAGGAGAGCAGCGGGTGTGAGTGGGATGGAGCGGGAGGTGGAGGCCGAGGCAGCAGGTTCAGTCCAGAGGCCGACCTCGCTGTGGGGGCCTGTCGGATGGTGCCGAGCGGGATGTTAGGAGCTCGGTGTTGGGGGGTGGGGTGCGAGGGCATGGGTGGCGGCCCCTCGGGTCCAGGGGTTTCCAGGAGCACAGCAGGACTTGGTGAGCAGAGGAGCCCCTTCGAGAGCACTTCCGTTTGGGCCTGTAGATGCTTGGGAGAGGTCCACCAGGAGACACGTGGGCAGGGCCAGAGCCAGACGCCCTGGGGCCCAACAGGCTTTTAGGAGGGGAGCATTCCAGAAGCTTTTAGAAAGGAGAAGGGTGAGACCTTCCCAGCCCCCAAACCCGATCCTTCCGAATTCTCTCGTTTTAGCAGGTGGCCGGGCTCTCAGTCGCCCGGGAAGAGTCCCTTGGTCTCTCCACTAACTGCCTTCCTCTCCTCCCAGCCTCCTTTTGCCACCGTCTGTCTTTTCTAGTGTCGCTCCTCGGCTGAGGTAAACCCCAGACTTCCCGGTGGCCACCTCTCTCAGAGTCTGCCCCTGCCCCCCAACAGGCAGGCGTGTGTCCCTGCGGGAGCGCAGCGCAGGCTGACAGGCCCTGCCAGTCACTCTGCCCCTGCCTCGGGGCCGGGCCCATGGCAGGTGCCCCCGAGTGTTAAGTGAGTGGAGAAAAGCCTCCTCTTGAAAGGCCGCGGGGGAGAGAGGTTGCAGTGAATGCAGGAGGTTGGGTTGGAGAGTTTCATCTGGGCTGTGCGTCCGGAGTTCACAAAGGGAGGCTTTGAAGGGAGCAGTCTGGCCAGGAGTGGGGCGCAGAGAGCCTAGGGTTTGCGGTGCCCCAGGCTGTGTAATTCCGGTGTCACAGGGGAACCAAGTATCAACAAACAGACCAGGGATCCGTGTGGCCGAGCTGCCATACTTCCTGTGGTTTGGGGTTCAGGTTAGGTTAGGGCATAACTACAGGATCCTTCTGCCCCACGTTACTTTTTCATACTTTCCAGGAATACTTCATTTGGGGTTTCAGTCTGATCAGGGGTAGGGGAGAATGTTGGTTTCACTGTTTCTCCACTACATTAGAATAGAAGAAGCCTTCAAACTCTCCCCATGACGGCACCATCCATCACCTGTAACACAAATCAGATAGCAGATACAGTTTTCACACAACACATCTTCAGTACTGGGCTTCCCAGGGCAGTGGTAAAGAATCTGCCTGCGATGCAGGAGACCTGGCTTCGATCCCCGGGTCAGGAAGATGCCCTGGAGGAGGAAATGACACCTACTCCAGTATTCTTGCCTGGAGAATCTCATGGACTGAGGAGCCTGGCAGGCGACAGTCCACAGGGTCACAGAGAGTTGGGCACGACTGAGTGTGCGCGTGCGCACACACACACACGCGCACGCACACACACACACACGCACATCTTTGTTATTGTCCTCTGATACATTTTATTTCATCTTTAAAAGGTGCTGGAGGGGCCCCACTAAAACCCAGCTGGTAACTTGAAACGTGTGTTCTGGAAAGTGAGGAGCGTACCTTCCCTAAATGATGGCGTGTCTTATGTGTCCGCCTGGATCTTATCCCTTAGCGGGAATGAGGGAGAGAAATGGGTGTTTGTGACTCTAGGTTTTACGCCAGTATCTCGGGGCAGCTTCTGCGTGTTTCTAACGAATAAACAAATAACCCCAAAAGCCTCTTCCCAATCCCCCTTTCCTTGCTCTGTTTCCAGATGTTTGCTGCACAGGGCAGTGAGCTGGAGAATAAGTAACTAATTCTCTTCCTTGTATCCGACCTTCTGTCACACTTCATTGTCTTTATACAAGGAAAACCTCTTATTGCCACCCGTGCCATAGGTGGGCCTTAATTGCAAAGTTACTATGCTGTTAAAAGCGCATATAAATCGTCTCATCCTAAAGAAGAGCAAATTTTAAATACTTCCATGAGCTCTCCAGAGATCATGGGACAGCATTTAGAAGCAAACACATTTTAAGTTATGACCCTGTAGGTGCACGGAGTCCGTTAACAGTATGAGCCAGGACGCAGAAGATAAAACTAGAACAGAAAGAGGATTTGGTAGCATTTTTACCTTACCAAAAGAAAAAGTTCATATGTTTCTTTTGCTTTTTCTGGTTATCAAGATAACAAATATTCATTGCTAAGAAGTTGGAAGATACAAAAAAAAAGCATGCAAACACTCAGAGAGCTTTCTAATTAGCGTTTTGTCGTCTTTCCGTTTCCCTGTGCCCGTGTAGTCTCTGTCCTTTGTATGAGTTTTCTGTGTGTTGTTAAAAACCTGGTTTGTTGCTTCCCTGTTGCTGGTTGTTGGTGATTTTTCACTGTTGTGATGGTGAAATATATAAAGCTGTGAATGCCTTTGTGTCTGGTTGTTTGTGCCTGTCTCAGATTACTTTACTGCACTGAGCTTGTAAGTCTAGGTTAGAGTTCGAAAATTCTCAAGGCTCTGATACTGCTGAGTTCGCCTCCAGAAACGTGTGCGCGTGCTCTCTCAGCTTCACTGTCGGAAAGTGCCCAGCTTATGCCCAGTCTCACCAACTCCAGATAGTTCTTTCTGAGAAGTGTTGCCATTTTGATTAAGGGGAAATTCAGTCCTTTTACTCTGCATTTTCATGATTATTTTGAAGGTTTATTGGCACTTTTTGTTAATGGGTTTTTCCTGTGTTTTGATTTAAGACATCATGCAAGTTAAACACACTGTTAATGTCCCATCCCTTTGAAGTGGACTAAACTTTCCCATGCAGCCAGTTGTTTAAATTAGTATAATTTTGCTGGAGGTCAGTTATATCAAAAGTCTTACAATATTCATAGAGCATTTGAGCCACCAGTCACGATCCTGGGGTGAGTTCTGGGAGCACGTGGATGTGACAGTGGTGTTCACACCAGCTCTGCTTGTGAGTGGGGGATGGGAGCATTCTAGAAGTGTAGGCAAGCGGACTAGCCCTCTCTGTCTCTAGAGTGCAGTCGTTAAGAGTGGTTTCGTGAGGAGTTCCTGGAGGCATGGTGGTGGGGATTCTGCGCTTTCACTGCCGTGACCTGGGTTCAATCCTGGTCAAGGAACTGAGACCCTGTAAGCCACACAACGCTTAAAAAGTGATTTCATAGACGTGGGAGAATGCGCGATATTGATTCAGTTTCTTAAAAAAGGAAGCAAGCAGCTGTAAAATAAAGTATAGGATCATTCCTTTCTTCTTTTTATAAGAACAAGCACATAGGGAAAGTCTGGAAGGGCTGGCTGTGTTACGTCTGGCTGACGGGATTGTGGGTGGTTTTCTCCCCAAGTCTTTGTGTATTTGTGCATTCTCATTTGTCTACATCGATGCATGTGCATGTAGAGATTACAGCTCCGCAAAAGACCGCGGAAGGAAGTGGCCAGAGCTTCCGAAGGCGCCAGTGTTGTCAGGGCAAGAGCAGCTTCGACCTCAGTTACAGAGAGACTGGTACAGGGTCGCTCTAGCTGGAATATTACTGTCTGCTCAAAAATAAGCTAATACAAAGTTTCTTTAAACTTAACCCTCACAATTTAGTTGGAATGGTATTTGTTCCATCTGGAGCTAGTGCGGAATGTAAATTCACCATCATGACTGTTGTTACTGTGCTAATCCAGCAACTTCTGGTCTTCGTCGGACGTGTGTCCTCGCTCCTCTGAGACACACAGAGACAAGATATTACAGTGTGCTTAGGCCGTCCTCAGAGTTTTTTTAAATTGTAGAATAGCTGTAGGATGGTTCTGTGTATGGCAGTGAATCCTGTACCTTTTGAAGGAAAAAAATTATTAGAGAGAGTGAACCAACATGGTTTTCTCTCTCTCTCTAAGTTTGTCTTTTCTAAGCGTTTGGTTTGTATGTATGGAGCACATTTGGTTCACAGTGTTGTGTTATCCTGGGTGTAGAGCAGCGCTGTCCAGCCCTCCACACACGCCTGTCATTCTCTCTCAAGCTCTTTCCCCGTTCAGGGCTGCTGCACGATGGTGGGTGGGCTTTCTCTCTAAGCACATGGGTGTTAGAGTGTGATGGGAACACTTGCTTGTGTGCAGCCTCTGTCTGCAGTGGAGGGGGTATGTTGCACTCTTCAACACTCTTGTGCACCATGCCTGGAGGCCTGCTCTAGTTTCTGTCCTCGCTGGAGCTGCGTGTCACCTGGGTTTCATTTTTCACACTGCTGTTAGCATGCACTAGTTACCCAGAGCCATGTGGGAGTATCGCGTATGTGGAACACGCTGCGTGGCTGGAGACAGGTTACCCCGAGTCGTCCACTGACTGGAGAAAAGTGTAAAGTTTGCTTAACTCTCCAAGAGCTCTTGGGTTAGAAACCTTCCTAGGGAATTTCAGTGTACTGTTTTAAAGACGGTTTATGCTGAATCCCACTACCAACCAACTTGTAGCAACTAGAAGCCACAGGCGAACTGCAGAGCAACTGGGCAAAGCTTTCTGTTTGTCGGGCCAGCTCTTCTGTTGGGCTTCTTTCCCGCTCTCCCCGAGCGCTGGCTCCTGATCACCCCAGGTCGCTGTGTGGCTCCCCGATGAGCCGTGTCAGCTCGCACGTCTCTTGTGGAGAGGCGCTCACGGCCCCGGAGTTTTCTCCGGGATGTGCAGTCTGCTCGTCTCATGCCATGACTCCCTTCCTCCAACTCCTCCAAAGGGAGCTGTTGGTGATGCGCACCACAGCTGTTTCTTACTGTATTTCTTCCAGTTAAATTTATTTAATATTCCTGTGTAGAGATTGGTCCCTTAGGGAGTAGAAACATACAAAACATTCAGCAAGGAGTGTGGCCATGTGTCAGGGTGTAGGGCTGGGCGGGGCAGGCTCCATCAAGTTGAACGTGGCTAGACCTCAGGGAGGGGAAGGATCTGAACTTGACTTTCCCGGAGGGCTCACCTCCTGACCTTTGAAATGTGTTCTGACTAAGAGATCTGTCAAATAACAGATCAGGAGGTAAGTAAAGATTCGCTGAGTGCAAAAGCAAGTATTGTGTCTGACTTGCACAGGTGTGGTGAGTTCAGACCTCCCTCAGTGTTGTTAGCATTTAGGAAGCGGAGCGGGTCAGGACGTGTGCGGCAGAGCCGAGGGCTGTGGGGATGAGGGCAGCAGTGTCCCGGCCGCCAGGGGCACGGCCAGCACCGCCGAAGAGAAGGTCTACAGGACGGTGTTATGAGTAAATGCTGCAGGAGCGCTAAGGAAAGTGAAGGTGTCCCGAGGGCACAGCTCGTGAGCCGCCTCAGAGCGCCACGACTCCCCATCAACTCCCGGCTGGGCGGGCCAGCCACTGGATACAGCTGACCCCTTTCCTGTTTCTCCGCTGCTTTTCTTGACGTAAACAAAAACCATAGTGTTTTTATACTCATTCTGCATTTCGAGGAACACCCAGATTACTCATGCTTCTGAGAACAAAGCCGAAGTCTGGGTTGAAATGTGATCTAGATGTGAAAATGTTCGTGTTCTCTGATTGGATCCCTCAGTCCATGAATTTGCCTTAGAATCTGATAGCTGTGTGTGGTGTCCTTTTGATGGTCTCCCTACACACGAGTCATACCTCGTGTCCCACAGGAGCATTAAAGAGAAAAAATTATGGGATTTATCAGATTAAATATTCACCACTGAAAAGTATAAATGTGAAGTGTCTGGCAACATGGAAGAGATAAAGCATAAAGGGCAAAAGCTCCGACAGAATGTATGCTGTGAATGCAGTTTAAGAGTATGTCTGGGAATTCCCTCAGTCCACTGGGTCAGTTCAGTTCAGTCGCTCAGTCGAGTCTGACTCTTTGTGACCCCATGGACTGCAGCACGCCAGGCTTCCCTGTCCATCACCAACTCCCAGAGCTTATTCAAACTCATGTCCATGGAGTCCGTGATGCCATCCAGCCATCTCATCCTCTGTCGTCCCCTTCTCCTCCTGCCTTCAGCCTTTCCCAGCATCAGGGTTTTTTCCAATGAGTTGGCTCTTTGCATCAGGTGGCCAAAGTTTTGGAGTTTCAGCTTCAGCATCAGTCCTTCCAATGAACACCCAGGACTGCCCTCCTTTAGGATGGACTGGTTGGATCTCCTCATAGTCCAAGGGACTCTCAGGAGTCTGCTCCAACACCACAGTTCAAAAGCATCACTTCTGTGCTCAGCCTTCTTTATGGCCCAACTCTCACATCCGTCCATCTGTACAGTCCAGTGGTTAGGACTCGGGGTTTTCACTGAGGTGGCCCAGGTTTAGTCCCTGGTCAGGGAACTAAACCACAAGCTGGGGCAAAACCCCCCACTTTTCTTAGCCGGAGTGATGTAGTTAGTTTGGTGCAAGGCCAGTATGTCCCCTAAATGCTTTCCCTTCTTTCCACCCACAGTTCAGGGAACGCAGGGGGCCTGCCCTGCGCTCAGTGGCACTAGAGCTGAACCAGCCGTGGAGTTAGAGGCCGGCGTCGAAGCTCCCGTTTCTGATCAGAAAAGGCCTTGTTAGGTAGCATCCTTTCCTGAGGATCCAGACATAATGAAAAACTGGAGTACCCTAAAGTCACTCGGTTAGGGCAAAAAGAAGAAATCTTGGGTTTCTACAGATTCGCTGTCGAGTTAGTGGATTGGGTATGCTCACTATACCCGTGATAATAAGTGGGGCAGGACCTTTATACTTACTACCAAAGTTGAATAGACTTGCAAGCGATGCTATAGCTGGAATCTTGCAGGTTTTAATACATTAATTAAAAAAAAATACACTTGTAGGAATGTAGGCCATACCTTAAATTTGAGATCACTTTGAACTTCAGATCTTTCTTAGAATCTGCCTTCAGTGGGAAGACTTGGATGGTTCCTCCATAGAGAATAAAGTCAACTAAGTTAGAAAGCCTCTTTCTAAATCTCACTTAAAAACAGATAGCAGTGGAGAGTAAGCAGTCTGAGAGCATGTTTGCACGGCTCTTCCTGGAGCTCCTGATAAGCTGTTTACCTCACCCTCAGATCCAATATTCTTTTAGTCATTCATTCATTCTTAAGGGTTGAATATCTGCCAGGTCCCAGGCACTGTGTCAGGTGCTGGAAGATGCTGATAAACTAGGACAGCAAGGGTCTGCTCTCTGGGGAGTGACTTTCCGGTGGGAGTAACAGATGGAGAACAGCAAACGAGATAACTGGACTGTGATAAGTGCTGGGAGGAGGGAGCCGGGACCCCGAGCCGGGCGAGGGTGCGGGGTGCTTTACAGGCGACCCTAGGAGGAGTGACAGTGGGCGTCTCCGAGCAGCCTCGGAGCCCACTCCTGCTCAGAGCTGAGACGGTGAATGAGGGGTGCTGGAGGTTTAGGTAGGACTGGCTGGGGGCTGGGAGTGTGCTCAAGGCCTGGTGGTTGCTTTGACTGAGAGCCTTGTGAAACTCGAACGTGACCCAGTCTACAGAGATGGCCTCCTTAGCCCCTGTTTCTTTTTTTTTAATATTGTCTCTGCCTTTTAAAGGCAGTGTCTGTACCTGAATTTTAACACCCAGGTTTTGAATACAGTGTGTATGCACCATCCTCTCTGGGGTGGGGTCTGTCTTCTGACTTGTGAAGGCAGGTTGGCCTGCTTCCACAGCCTCACATTGCAAACTGTGCTTCTATTCTTCATCTGTGCATTTATTCATTTGTTATTCCACACATTTATAGTAAACTTGCTGCTGCTGCTGCTAAGTTGCTTCAGTCGTGTCTGACTCTGCGCAACCCCATAGATGGCAACCCACCAGGCTCCCCCTTCCTGGGATTCTCCAGGCAAGAACACTGGAGCGGGTTGCCATTTCCTTCTCCAGTGCTTGAAAGTGAAAAGTGAAAGTAAAGTCTCTCAGTTGTGTCTGACTGTTCACGACCGCATGGGCTATAGCCTACCAGGCTCCTCCGTCCATGGGATTTTCCAGGCAAGAGTGCTGGAGTGGGAGCCAGTGCTCCTGGAAATACCACAGTGAACAAAATAAGCGGCATCTGATCATGGCATTCGATTCCTTTTCTTTTCCTTTCTGATTTTATCCTCAGATCCTGCAATGTTGCTGCTTAACATCATATGTGGAAGACAGTCTTTGTGTGACGTAAATGGATGTATTTTACGTTCTGTTGCTCTTAGCACTTAAACATGTTTGGGGATTCCCTGGCGGCCCAGCGGTTAGGACGTGGAGCGCCCACTGCAGGGGGCTCGGGCTCCGTCCCTGGTCTGGGAACTGAGGTCACGATGTGGGCGTGCTCAGTCGCTTCAGTCGTGTCTGACTCTGCGACCCCAGGGACCGTAGCCCGCCAGGCTCCTCTGTCTGTGGGATTCTCCAGGCAAGAACACTGAAGGGTCGCCATTCTGCAGGGGATCTTCCCTATCCAGGGATCGAACCCGTGCCTCTCGCGTCTCTTGCATCGGCTGGCAGGTTCTGTACCACTAGCACCACCAAGATCCCGCATGCCGTGTGGATTAAAAAAAAATTGGTTTTTTTTGTATTTTTATTGGTGGTGGTTGTGTTCTTTGGGGTGTGGGTAATGTAACTTTTATTAAGGTGGTTTGGGTCTGTTAGATACTCAACACTTAGGCCATTAGAGCGTCCTTCTTTGTTTGGGAGCATGTAACCACTTGTCCCTGACGGATTGTGCGGTCCTGACATAGCTGGCAGGAAGATCAGCTCTAAACATTGCGAGATAAATCATTTCCACATTCTTGCTTAAGTGGCCATTTTAGTGTGAGAAGCACATTTTCTGCGGAGGGCCAGCACCAGTGTCTCCTTGACCCAAGGTCACAGCAGTTTTTGAGCAACAGAGGCAGGACGGCTCAGGAAGAGCTCCACGGATAAGAAGAGATCCCGGAGAATTTCAGGTTTTCCCTTTGAAGAACTAGTGGAAAGACACTCATTTGAAACCGTGTAAGTCACATCCATCAGTGATGTCAATAGGGAGTCTTATTTACTGACACACCAGGATGACTGTGTCTGAGTTTCCTAAGCCTTGGCTGAGCCATAGCTGTTCTTCTAAGATGTCTGAGTTCACAGAGCTCAAGACCCTGAGACAAACCTCCAGAATGTAGCAGATCCCCCATCCTTAGTGCTTTTTATAGCGGATGCTCACGGTCGCGCCTCCCGTGGAAGCACTGGTGTCCAGCCTCTGCGTGGATTCCACTGTAGCGTCAGGGCCCCCCCTGCACTGCCCCTTCCTGCCCTGTCCATACAGACGATGAATCCGCTCTCTGCATCCCTCCTCTGCACCTCCCCGAGGAGAGCGAGCGGTAGATGGGTCCCGGAGGAAGCTGCTCTTCCCCGGGGGGTGAAAAGTCTGCTTCTGAGAAACATCAGAACAGGTCTCACCGCTGTGGCCCTTCCTCCCTTTGGGTCCAGGATCCAAAGTCTAGACTAGGGAGGGCTTACTGGCCTCCCAGAGCGTGCGGTGGCTGTAGGGGCGGGCCCAGAGACTTCCACAGACCCGTCCTCTTTGGAAGTGGGAGGGGCCCGCACTCCCTGCCTCCAGCCGGGAGCCCGGCTGATCTACCGTGTCTGAGCGCCGTGTTGACGCCGGCATCATCCCTATATCGTGACACTGTTCTTAGTTCCCGTTAATGGCTCTGTGATGAAGAAACGGGCACCATAATTAACAGATTCCCTGTTATTGGACATTTAGGTGGGCTCAGATTTGGTAGGGAGCACCTTTTTCTCTGGGCTCATCTCTGCAGGTCGGTTTCCAGCTATAAGCTTCCTGTGTCAAAGGGAACAGACATTTTTATGACTCTTGATACAGACCATTAAATTGCTTTGCAAAAGGTCTGACCTTTTCTTTGCACAACTTGAAAGGTGAATCATCAGCTGTGAGCCAGCACTCCGATTCTGGGCAGTTAATTATTATTCCCTTATTAGGCAGACAGAGTTGTGGGCCCATCTGAATTTCTCCTAATTGCTTTCATTACACAGAGCTGACTTGCTGAGAAAAATGTCCTGGCCATGGGATATTCCAAACAACCGGCCATCACTTTGAAAAGCTTGGACCCATCCCAACTTTTGTAATCATTTCCCAGAGCTGTTCGTATTTCTTTTGGCAGAGATCATCTGTGGTCAAAGGCAGCTGAGTGGTGAAGTCCCCGGGTGAGCTGGTCAAGGTGCCTATTTTAGCATTAGCTTGGCAGCCTGTGGCCAGGTGTCTGGGTATTTTGAGAGAAGTAATTTTGAAAAGTAATTTGCAAATCACAACTGCGAATAGCATCAGAAGAGTCATATGCAGGCCTTCCGTGGAAATTCTTTCTCTCTTTGTCTCCTTCCCTGCCCCCTTCACCACTCAGAGGAGAATCACGTTTCCCTGAAAGCATCAGGATGGCAGGGACCTCAGGATGCTTGCCTGCGTCGCAGCACCTGAGCTTTGCAGCAGACTGCTTGACCTGTGTTCCCCCTCTGACAAGCAGGGATGTTGGAAATAGGAGTCCCAGAGTCCCTGGGAGTTTTCAGGCTTCCTGTCTGCTGGGTGACACCAGTCACATCTGCATTTTTGTAGCCAAAGATACAGGTTTACCCTTCACTGGCGCCGCTGCCAGGCAGCAGCGAAAAACAGGTTGTGAGACAGAAAGCGACATGTACGGTCTTCCACTTCCACCGAAAGGCTTCACAGCCCGTAGAGTTAGGACTCCGGGCGAAAACTATTTCTGGCCTATAGAATTAAGACTTTTTAGCTACCTGTGGCTTGAATTTACTTAGGCCATGCTCGCTCCTCATTAATATGGTAAATGCAAAACCAAGGGGAAAAGGAAAAAGAGCCTTCACTCCTGTCCAGCGGGTTAAGAGGAAGTTGACCCAGGCTTAGGGACTGGCCTGGAATTCACTGGCCATGATTGCTGGCGGCAGAAATCTTAGCATAAACTAGCACTCTCAACAGCAGCACCTTCAGACGTGAAGGCCAACTGTACTTGCTTTAGCATGTTGCTCTCAGTCACTCAGTCGTGTCTGACTCCTTGCGACCCCGTGAGCTGCAGCACACCAGGCCTCCCTGTCCATCACCAACTCCCAGAGCTTGCTGAAACTCATGTCCGTGGATTCAGTGATGCCATCCAACCATCTCCTCCTCGTCATCCCCTTCTCCTCCCGCCTTCAATCTTCCCCAGCATCAAGGTCTTTTCCAGTGAGTTGGCTCTTGGCATCAGGTGGCCGGAGTGTTGAAGCATAGCATTTGGAGAATCTAAAACAATTTGATAAGAGAGACGGGCCATTTAGGGGAGAAGATAAAGGGTGAAAGTCGGGCATAGGGCTCACTTCCCGTGAGCAGGACTGAATTATTTTTCATTTGGTCTGTCATCAAAGTAATGATTCTCATTTCCTCCTAAGAAGGCATAGAGTCAGAAGAGATTTAATCAGGAGGCTGTGTTGTCGCCGTGAGGTCCTCTATGAAGGATTTTCTGCTGGTGATGGAAACCCCCTTGCGAGGCAGAGATAGGCTCTCTCCAGCTGACCTGAGCAACTTCCCTCACCGCTGTGTCCACACTGGACAGCGTGTCACTGTGTAATCAGCACCAGAGCAGGGAGAGCATGCACCCGCCCTCTGCAAGTGCGGAGGAAGAGAATCTGCCTGCCACGCAGGAGACCTGGGCTCGATCCTGGGGTCCGGAAGGCGCCCTGGAGAAGGGAAAGGGAATGCACTCTGGTATTCTGGCCTGGAGAGTCCCACAGACAGAGGAGCCTGGTGGGCTACAGTCCAGGGGGCCGCAAGGAGTTGGATGTGACTCCCCGGGGGATATCTGCAGAAGGGTTGAGATGCTTCAAAATAGTTTTTAGCACCATCAAGCCATCTACATTCTTTCTTCCAATTCAGCTGTTTTCCACCCCCCCGCTGAGCGCCAGGCACTGTTTCAGGCATTAGGAACAGTGGTGTGAGCAAAACACACAAGGCTCTGCTCTGCTGGAGGCGAGAGACAATAAACAAGTAAACAAACAGGGTTTATCAGATGGAGATAAGTGCTCTGAAGGAAAGGCTGGAGACTGGTTTGGGACAGGACTTTTGGGCAAGTGAGGGTGGATCCACCCGCCCTCCTGGGAAGACACTGGGGCGTGTCCGGGGCTCACAGGTAGCTTGTGACAGAAATACCATGACAGGAGAGAGTGAGTTAAAGGCCCTCGGCAGGACGAGATGGTCGGATGGCAGCACCGACGTGGTGGGCATGAGTCTGCGTGAGCTCCGGAAGGTGGCGAAGGACAGGGGAGCCTGGCATGCTGCCGCCCGGGGGTCACAGAGTCCATGGGCCACACGGCCGGGCGACTCGGCGACAACACCAAGGCCCTCGGCAGCAGTGGCTCCCGGCAGAGGCCCCCGCAGAGGCCGGAGCCGCTCGTGCCTAGAGTGGGCAAGGAGAGTGGTGGGGACTGGCCGGGCCGGTGGGTGGGGCGGCCAGGACTCAGAGCTCGCTGCAGGTGACATGGGACCTGTCAGAAGGGAAGCCATCGGGACTCTGAGCAGAGGCTGTGCCTGCCTGCAGGGCAGTGTGGTGGCGGGCAGACTCGGGAAGGGGGCGCCCGGGCACACAGAGCTGTGCGTTCCAGTGTGCTGGCCTCTAGCCACGGCGGCTGTTTCCATGTGAGGGAACGGAAGTGTTTTCTCTTTTCATTAAAAGTTTATATCCTCAGGAATTCCCTGCTGGTCCAGCGGTTTGGACGTTCACTCTCAAGGGCCCGGGTTCAGTCGCTGGTTGGGGAACTAAAATCCCGCAAGCTGTGCAGCCAAAAAAAAAACACCCAATTGTTACGGCCGTGTTTTCGGCACTCACTTCCCACGTGTAGCACTGATCGCGTCGCCTGTGTTAACAGTGGGATCACGTCCACGGGGGCCTCGCTGCTGGCCCAGGGGTTAGGACTGCATGCTTGCACTGCCAGGGGCTCTGGTGCCGTCACTCGTGGGGGGAACGAAGACCCCACATGGTGGGGCCCAAAGCATGCCTGGTCACTTCCATGACCACAGACCTTTCTGCCAGACAGCGCCGACCTGTCGGCCTCTCTGGGGTCCTGCCCGAAGGTTTCAGGCAGAGAAGGATTTCGCTCCAGGCTGTGATCACCGGGCCACTGTGTGGAGAACAGACCGTAACCCAGCAGTGGGGCGAGCAGGGGGCTGTTAACTGGCCGGACGAGCGGCGACTGTCTTGGATGAAGCGTCCTGGCGTGGTGGGGAGACACGGCTGGTTCAGAGGCATTCCGCAGGCGGGACCGGTGGTCTCTTGTGGTGCAGTTGCTGTGTGGTTGGAGATGAAGGTGGTGGAAGTGCCTTGGGTGATGGTGAAGAGAGTGCAAAGGCGGCGCTGGAGGCGGGCATAGAAGGGGCAGGCAGGTAGGGGAGGGCCCAGGGGGAAGGCGGGACCGTGGCTGGAAGGAGGCCTCCCCTCAGCAGAGCTGGGTGTGGAGACGGGTGGTGCAGAGCAAGCTGAAGGGCCAGACAGAGCCCAGGTGCTGGCAGCGTTGGGGCCTGTGGATTCTGGTGCTCAGGAACACAGCGCCCTTTAAAAAAAAATATTGTTTTGTTTTTTTGGCTGTGCTGGGTCCATGGCGCTGGCGCGGGCTTCCTCTTGTTGTGGCCAGCGGGGCTCCCCTCTGGCTGTGGCTTCTCACTGCGGAGGCCTCTCTCGTCATGGAGCGGGGCTCTGGGGAGCGCGGGCTGCAGCAGCTGGGGCACATGGGCTGAGCTGCTCTGCGGCGTGTGGCATCTTCCCGGAGCAGGGCTCAAACCCGTGTCCCCTGTGCGGGCAGGCAGACTCTACCCACTGAGCCGCTGGGTGAAGCCCCCCCGCCCTGCCCAGCCTCCCTTTTGAGGTTCTCTGGCAGGATTTGAACTGCTCACCTGCAGGTTGAGGGGAAAGAGGTGCTCGCCTCCCTCCAGGGCTGATGACTTCCGGCTCCTCTTTGTGGGAAACACAAAGGGATTGGCCAGAGGGAGGTGATAACAGATCCAGGAGCCGAGACTGAGGGAGGAGAGAAGGGCAAGAAGCAGAGGGTCGATCAAGAGGAGGGAGCAGGCTGGCGGCGGGGGGTGATGGGGCAGGTTCCTGAGAAGAGGCAGAGCTGGAGAGGAGGCAGGTGGGAGAGACAGGTACTAGTCCAGGAGCCAGTGGCCGGTCCACTCAAGGGCGCTGGCGGCGGGTCAGGCCTCCGAAACGCAGGCAGGCACGCCTCCATCCCAGGCTGGCTTCCGAGTCCTGGGATCCGAGGTGAGGTGAGGTGAGGTCGCTCAGTCGTGTCCAACTCTTGGCGACCCCGTGGACAGTAACCTACTAGGCTTCTCTGTCCATGGGATTCTCCAGGCAAGAATACTGGAGTGGATTGCCATTTCTCTGCTAAGTCTTCAGATGCTGAGCCTGCGACTAGAGCCCAGAGGCCCGCCCCCGCCTCCCAGGCCCATCATCAACTGGCCTGTCCCTACAGGCCTCGAGGAACGGACTTTGCTGGCCCTTCCAATTCTAATCTGGGACTCTGTGACCTCATTATAATTACAGGCTTTCCCCAAACACTGACCTTCTACGTGGACTCTGAGGCATTTGCCTGTTAAAGTGTGCAATTTGGGAACTATTTATCTGCCACCACCACCTCCTGGATCAGTGAACTTTTGGAAAGCTGCCTTTGGATCTCGTGACCATGTGGCCACGTGAGAGGGTGTGGGGGAACTCTTGCTCACCAGCATCTGGACTTGGTGTCCTTCAGGTCCTAGATGGTGGGCCTCTTTCCCTGATTTTCTCTGTAACTCTTTCGCCTAACAGGCGTTTCTCTGTTACTCTTGTTAGAGCTCCATAGGGGAGCTCCTTCAGCAGAAATGATAGAGGCTGTCCCTCTCAGAAGCAGATGCGTTATGGTGACCCGTGAATCCCTGTGAACATCTGAGCATTTCCTTGATATTTATTGAGGAGCGATTCCAGGAGGGACCCCCACCCCTGCCCCTCCATCATTCTTCCTGCTCTGGGGCAGAGAGAGAATTGAGAACAATCCAAGGTAAATCTTTAACAAGATGGTCTAGCTTGGGCTTTGTAGGCTCGGCTGAAGTAAGAGGTGGTTCCTCGCTAAGATGACTGCACTGTTTGCATAGGTTTCCCCCTTGGAGTTTTCCAGGGTCGTTAGAATGATCTGACCGCCTCACCTGCTTTTAAACGGGGCGCGCCTCTAGAGGGACGCAAAACAAAAGCAGGGTGTTGAAATGCAAATAGACCGCTCCGGTTCCAGTCCCTGCGGCAAGGCTGCAAAACAGAGCCAAAGCTGACAACACTGTCCCCACAGAGGTCTGGGAAGGGCTCTAGAAAAGTCTCCCAAGATATATTTCTTTTCACTCACTGGAGCCCCAAGGTAGGTAAGAAAAACAAAAACAAAATAAAAACAAACGAGGGAGCTCGTACTTGAGATCGGCCGGCGCCAGCTGAATGGCTAATTGTTTCTTGCTTTCGTCCCCTCCCCTCCCCCCTCCTTTTTCCCTGCCTGAATAGATAATCCTTACAAAACATCTATTCATTCTACAAGTGAAAATTTCAGGAATACTGGATACTGACCTTGGCAAGACTAATGGGCCGAGGCTGAGTGATGGATTTGTGTGTGTTGTGGCTGATGTGCGTTTTGGTGCTTTGTACGCCAGTTTGAGAATATCTTAGCAAAAGGAAAGGAAGGTTTATGGTGTTTTAATTAATGACGGCGATGCGGGCTTGAACTTGTAGGTAAAATTATGACAAAGTGTTATTTTTATAGCTGATTTTTTTTATTGTTTTTGTTGCCTCAAGAAAGGACCTGCTGATAATTAATGGTGGCTCCCTTTTCTGTTTTAATGTTGCTACTCACTGATATATAGTAATTATTTTTTAAGGGAGATAAAATAAGGAGGCAATACAGCCTAGCAAAAAGAATGCACTTTATCAGATTCTTAATGGCTGAATTAACTGGGCTCTTGTTTGATTTCTACTGTCATCTAGCTGTGGGTAACTTTAGGTAAGTTATTTAGCTTTTTTTTTTTTTTTGCTTTATAAAATTGGAATGATAAATATGTGATAGGGAAAAAAAATTTGTAAAAATGTTTTAAGGTCCCCTGAGAAAAGCACAATCAGAAACCACTGCTGGGTTGGTTTTTTTAAACTGAAATATCTGATCTTGTCAGTAAACCTCAATTCGAATATCACTTAGTTTATTTTTTTAAGCTGTCATTTAATTTCAGGTGCTTTATGAACTCTTCAATTTGTTAATGGAAAGAAATGCCATTTACACAGGATGGCTACATAGCAACTTTATTCTGGTAAAATAATCCCTTAAGTCTTTATATGCACAGCCCCTAAGTGCTGGCTTTATAAGCTCAGTCCTAGCAGACCAGCCCTGTGGCTGTCAGGAGCCTGACAAGTCCAAGAGAGCAACAACTCCAACCCACACATACACACACCCCCCCACACACACACACACCCACAAGAGTTTAAATGGTACCCAGGAATTCCAAAGTAACCCAGTCTGAACAGAGGACTCAAGGAAAGAAACTCCCTGTGAGTTACAGAGACTGTCGTGTTGCGGGGTTTGCTGTTTGGTTGCCAGGTGGTGTCCGACTCTTTTGTGACCCCATGGACTGTAGCCCTCTAGGCTCCTCTATCCATGAGATTTCTCCAGGCAGGAATACTGAAATGGGTGCCATTTCCTTCTCCAGGGGATCTTCCCGACCCAGGGATGGGACCCCTGTCTGCTGCTGCTGCTGCTGCGTCGCGTCAATCGTGTCCGACTCTGTGCAACCTCATATTCGGGAAGCCCACCAGGCTCCCCTGTCCCTGGGTTTCTCTGGGCATAACACTGGAGTGGGCTGCCATTTCCTTCTCCAGTGCATGAAAGTGAAAAGTCAAAGTGAAGTCGCTCAGTCGTGTCCGACTCTTAGGGACCCCATGGACTGCAGCCCCCCAGGCTCCTCCGTCTATGGGGTTTCCCAGGCAAGGTGCTGGAGTGGGCACCATCGCCTTCTCCAGGGGATCTTCCCGACTCAGGGATGGGACCCATGCCTCCCGCACTGGCAGGCAGGTGCTTAACCCCTGAGCCCCCGGGAAGCCTTGTAGAGCCCAGTTACACCTTCGTAAGGAGGCCGAAGAGGGCAGTCCCTTCCACGGAGATGTTCCGAAATGAGCAGGGACCCCACCTGCAGGCCAGCTCTTCTTTCTGACTGCCGCCTCCTCTTCAAGGAGAAAGCTTTGGAAACTCACACTCCCGTCCCGAGGCCTCCAGGAAGCCTGGTGCTGTGAAGGAGGGGATTGTTTGGGCTTACCAGAAGCCAGCGGCTCGAGGAACTGGGAACGCCAGGCCCCTGGCTTGTGGGTTCCTGTGTTGACCCTGCCCGTGAGTCACCCAGACCAGTCAGCGCTGTCTTGAGCGTTTCCCTCTTTACAGAAGAGCTGGGACTGTTGACTTTTTCAGGGGTTGCAAAACACCGTGCTGAAGGGTAGAAAGTCACTGTGCAAACATGTAAATACGAGACACTGGGAGGGCACACTTGAATCAAGATAAACGCATTCTTTGCATAATTGGGAGTTTGGTTTCAAAATAGTTTTTATGCTTGAAATTTTTTATTTGGACAGTGGGAACTTGGGTCATTGTTCTACTAATTGTGTTGCTTACTGAAAGGAAACTGTCACCAAGTTGCCTTCCTAGAGCGGTTAATTGGTTATCAGAGATCAGACCCTCAGGCCGTCTTAGAAAAGTACAGTAAAATTTAGGAACCTGACTTTAGGAGAGGGAGACTAACACTGGCAGTCTGCTGGGCACTGTCCTTAGGTTGCTCTAGGGGCCTTACGGAAGTGTGTGTGTGTGTGTGTGTGTGTGTGTATGTGAAGGAAACTGAGGCGCCCGCTTCATCCCTCACTTTCCCGGGTCCCTGTTCAGTGCAGGTTGGGTTCTGGCTTCTTGTTGGACGCCACCCGGACGTCTCATTTATATGGCAAGCCTTTCTAATATGGAGCTGAATGTTTTTAGTTCTTTTAATGGTACAGCCAGCCTCTTGTCAATTAAAAAAAAAAGTATAATTAAATTTTTTTATTTTTAAAATTAAAGTATTTTTAAATTGGAGGATAATAGCTTTACAGTGTTGTGTTAGTCTGAACATGAGTAAGCTCTAAGTCTACATACATCTCCTCCCTCTCGAGCCTTCCCCCCCCGCTCCCGCAACCTACGCCCCGCCCCCCCGCCCCGCTCCCCCCTGCCCAGAGCACCAGGAATAGAGGCCGAGATGCAGAGGACGAGCGTGTGGACACGTCGGGCGGGGACGAGGTGGACTCGGTCGAGGAAGTAGCCTTGCCGTGCTTCATGACCATGCGCACGACAGACAGCTAGGACAGACAGACAGCTAGGACGGACAGACAGCTAGGACGGACAGACAGCTAGGACGGACAGACAGCTAGGGCAGACAGACAGCTAGGGCGGACAGCTAGGACGGACAGCTAGGACATACAGACAGCTAGGACACACAGCTAGGACAGACAGCTAGGACGGACAGCTAGGACGGACAGCTAGGACAGACAGACAGCTAGGACAGACAGACAGCTAGGACAGACAGACAGCTAGGACAGACAGCTAGGACGGACAGCTAGGGCAGACAGCTAGGACAGACAGACAGCTAGGACAGACAGACAGCTAGGACAGACAGACAGCTAGGACAGACAGACAGCTAGGACAGACAGACAGCTAGGACAGACAGACAGCTAGGACAGACAGACAGCTAGGACAGACAGACAGCTAGGACGGACAGCTAGGGCAGACAGCTAGGACAGACAGACAGCTAGGACAGACAGCTAGGACGGACAGCTAGGGCAGACAGCTAGGACAGACAGACAGCTAGGACAGACAGACAGCTAGGACAGACAGCTAGGACAGACAGCTAGGACATACAGACAGCTAGAACGGACAGACAGCTAGGACAGACAGCTAGGACGGACAGCTAGGACAGACAGCTAGGACATACAGACAGCTAGAACGGACAGACAGCTAGGACAGACAGCTAGGGCGGACAGCTAGGACATACAGACAGCTAGGGCGGACAGCTAGAGGGGAGCTGCTGTGTGGCACAGGGGGCTCAGCTCGGTGCTCTGTGAAGAGTGTGGTTTCCGACCCCCGTCCTTTCAGCCTTCTTTCTCCTAGTCCAGCCTGTCCTGACAGCCTCTTAGTCTTTCCATCTGTGTCTAGCAGCTCTCTTCTGACTCCCCGTAGAAAGTACTGTGTTCCCATCATCTAACTAACAGCTATTATCAATATAACAACTATATAAATATTGTAACTATTTCTGTTGTCTTCCCTGGTGGCTCAGTGGTAAAGAACTCACCTGCTTCAGGCCCCGTGTCAGGAAGATCCCCTGGAGAAGGAAACGGCAACCCGCTCCAGTACTCTTGCCTGGAGAATCCCGGGACCGAAGAGCCTGCAGCCCCTGGGATCACAGAGTCAGACAAGCTGCCCTGCACGCGCGAGCACTGTCGTTTCCACCGTATCTGTTTCAGTTCTTTAAATGAATCAACTACTGGAGACAAGGTCGAGTTCCCTTTGAATATGAATTCCATTCCTTCCTTCTGCTGCTGAGTCGCTTCAGTCATGTCCGACTCTGTGAGACCCCATAGACGACAGCCCACCAGGCTCCCCGTCCCTGGGATTCTCCAGGCAAGAACACTGGAGTGGGTTGCCGTTTCCTTCTCCAACGCATGACAGTGAAAAGTGTTAAGTGAAGTCGCTCAGTCCTGTCCGACCCTCAGTGACCCCATGGACTGCAGCCTTCCAGGCTCCTCCATCCGTGGGATTTTCCAGGCAAGAGGACTGGAGTGGGGTGCCATTGCTTTCTCCGTCCTTCCTTCTACCTTCTATCTTGCAGAGTCCATATTCAGTTTGATATGAGCCTTTAAGACATTTTGCACACATTTACATGTGCTTGTAATTAGTATTCACTACTGTTTGATGTGTGTATGCATTGTTTTATGAGTGCACATAGGTATATGCACATATGGACCCATACATGCCCATTGCTTACGTTCACTGAACAGAGGTTTTGAAATCTACCCCTGCTGCTGCTGCTAAGTCGCTTCAGTCATGTCTGACTCTTTGCGACCTCGTGGACTCTAGCCTGTCAGGCTCCTCTGTCCATGGGATCCTCCAGACCAGGATACTGGAATGAGTAGCCATTCCCTTCTCCAGGGGATCTTCCCAACCCAGGGATTGAACCCAGGTCTCCTGCCTTGCAGCTGATTCTTTACCATCTGAGCCACAAGGTATACACGATATATAAACACACATACACACCTATTTTTTTATTAATATCGCCATTCATCCCGTCACATCATGGTATGAATAACATCACATTTTATTAATTAGTCCACTAGTGGATATACAGATTAATAACAAATTTTCACTAATAGAGATAATGCTTGGATTACTTTTCCCTAAGCTGGACATAGGAAATGTTTTCTAAGGCAGATGTCTAGAAGCAGAATGGCTATATGGTGAACATGCCCAGTTTCACTTTTAAGAGACACTACCAAATTTATTTTCAACTGTTTCCCCAAATATTCTCCAACACTGGTCAACTTCTTTTTACTGATAAAAAAAGTATTTTTCTTGCGTGTGACGACAGCGTTCAAGCTCTGCTCACCTGTTGTTTGGTCACTTGACCCTGTGGGCTGTAGCCTTCGAGGCCTCTCTGTCCATGGCTTTCCCAGGCAAGCAAACTGGAGTGGGTTGCCATTTCCATCTCCAGGGCATCCTGCTGACCCAGAGATGGAGCCCGTGTCTTCTGCATTGCGGGCGGAGTCTTTCCCGCCGCGTCGCCCGGGAATCCCTGCAAACAGGAGGACCGTTCTGTCACGCTACCTCCCTAGCAGGTTTCTTCCTTGTTGCTGACCGCGGGGGATGTGGTTTCCCCTTGGGTTTTCCAGCTTCACTTCCATCTGCTGCCCTGCAGGCCAGGGGCAGCTGTGCCAGGCAAGTCACCACCTTCCCAATCCCAGCTTTCCTTTCTGCCTCTGCAACTTGATGCTGTTCTTCTGACTTTCTTTATTGATTCAATAAATATTTATTGAGTCCTTTGCTTCCTGCCAGGTGCCGGGGGCATGAGGGCGAATGCGAAAGACAGCATCTAGGCTCTGCTGGTGTAGAGGGTGGAGGAGGAGGGGCAGAAAGGAAGCAAGTGAAAACACGAGCAAGATGGCCTTTCACAGTTGTCAGTGCCGTGAAGCAAGTACAAAGTCTTGTGACTCTGTGTGTGTGTGTGTGTGTGTGTGTGTGTGTGTGTGTGTGTGTGTGTGCGCGTGCGTGCGCGCTGTGTAGGGCATGTCTGCAGCCTTGGACATGTCCATCAAGGTGCCCAGGGAGACTGTTCCTCCTGAGATGTGGCGTGAGGCTTACTCACAGGCCCGGGTGCTGCCAAGCCTGCCCAGGTGCCCCCAAGCCCCAGGCTGCTCTCAGGGCTCTGTGGCGAGTGGGCCAGGAGGCTGGCAGACGCCAGGGGAAGCAGTGCTCTTTAGAGCTGAGATCGTGCCCTCTCTGCACAGCTGTCCCCGAGCCTACCTGCTCAGAGGCTCTTTCCTGATGTCCACATGTCCACAGCCCAGGGTGACACCCCTCACGGCATGTTGCAAAGCGCTTTGGGATCTTGGTGACCATTTGTCCCAAGAGCTAGTTTGTTTTTATTTTGCCAGTCTGCTTTTTTCCTCCTAAGGGGCTGTCTTCTGCTTCTGGAATGAGGAGAGAGCAAGAGAAAAGGTGCAGGGCAGAGGGGTCCTGTCCCTTCTCGTGGCATCACTTAGGAATGAACCACGTCTCAGTGAAACCAACATTCCTTCAGTGTGTCCAAGCTAACTTTCAAATGAAAGAAATCTCATTTTCCTTAGTGATTGTTAATCACAGTTGCAGATCTCAACGGGACGCTTTTACCCCACCCAGCTTCTTTTCTCAGAATAATACGTTATAGTTGTAAACCTTCTTGTTAATGCTGCACCCGCTCTGGGCTTCAGCTTGTTCTCCTGAGGGGATGGTGTTTTATCTGCAGTGGGGAACTTCCTCTGGCATTGCCAGCTGTGAAGGTGCCGCCGCGTAGGGAAGAGGGGGAAGTGTTTTGCTGTGAGTCAGGTACCTCCAGGATCATCTTTGAGTTGTGTGTTAGAGTTCTTTTACAGATGAAAATCCTGAGCTTCATAGAGGTCCTTACTTGTCCCCAGGTTGCAGCAGTCAAGTGGGCGAGCAAGAGCGTTTAAATTTGGGGCTGCTGACCACACCTCTGTGAGGCCGCCTGCTTTAAATAACAATAGAACAAACACCGACCCGCCACTGCTATTTCTAGACGCAGCCTCACGTAAGCACTGAGCTACAGCCTCGACCACCCTTCCTCCTCTAGCCCTGCTCTCCTCCGAGCATTTGTCAGGCGGCGCGTGGCACTTTGTGCAGGAGATGGCGCTGAGCAGCGACGTGGTCTGGGGCGCCCCTGCCAGGGTCAGGGTGTTCTTTCCGAGCCAGCTCACTGCAGTGTGGGCAGGCTCCTCACCACGTCTGGAAACGGAGTTTGGTTTCCTTACTCCTGAGGCAGGGATACTATGGTATTGACGTTCCTTGGGTGGTTCTAAGGATTGAATGGGGTGGTACGTTCCGTCCTTAGCAGGCGTAGAAGGACCCTGAGTTTGGGGAGCGCTCTGGTGATGTTTCTGTATCTCGGGTCTCAGCTAGCCTGTCCAGACCCCACCTGGTGCAGGAGCGTCCCCCACTTCTGGCCCCTGCACCTGGGACTTGTCTCTGCCTTCGCTTTCTGGGCTCCAGGGCAGGCTGTCTCGTGTAGCTGGCCCCTGCTGCCTGTTTGTTGAGAGGCTTTCTTTGTCTCTCTCTCTCTTTTTTTTTTTAAGATTTTTTTGTTTTGATGTTGACTATTTTTTAAAAAGTCTTTATTAAATTGGTTGCAATGTTGTATCTATTTTGTTTTGGGTTTTTGGCCTCAAAGCACGTGGGATCTTAACTTCCTGACCAAGAATCAAACCTGCGCCCCCTGCATTGGAAGGCAGAGTCCTAACCACTGGGCAACCAGGGATGCCCTGCCGAGTGGCTCTCTGCCTGATGGCTTTGGACCCCATCAGCCTGCCCTCGGGATCCCTGGTCCCTGAAACTCCAATCCCGAAGCTTCAGCGGCGACCCTGAGTGACTCACGAACCTGGTCTCCTGCCCCCGCCCTCGCTCCGTCTGTATTCCCTACCAACCACAAATAGGACAAACCCCCTCCACACACACCCCAAGCCCGAGACCACCCTGTTTAAAGCGAAGGTCCCCCTGCCTTCTCGTTCAGGCTGGCCCCTTGCTCTGTGTTCCCCCTGGCCGACCACGAGGGCCTCCCCGCCCGCGGAGAGGCCTGGGAGAAGACCTGGGCTCGGCAGCTCCCTCCCTGCGCTCAGCTGGTCAGCCAGTGGGCGCGCCCGGCTCCACGGGGGGTCTGGCACGCGAGGCCCCTGCTCCAGGCTCAGGGTCACGGCCCCCTGCGGGCTGGTCTGGCCCCGCTGAGTGCAGCAGCCTCCCAGCTGCCCCCAGACCCTGCGCCTACCACGCAGCCCCTGCCCACCCTGCGGCGAGAGCCGCACCTTTCTGAAATGTGACTCCGCTCCTAGGAGCCTCTGCTGGCTCTCTCAGTGCCAACCACGCCCCGCGTGGCGTCAAGTCCCTCTCTCCTGCCCTGTCCCCTCTCCTGCCAGTGGCTAGACCAGGGCACGAGGCGGGCTCGGCACGTGCCGCTCGGGGCCCAGAACCCCCTTCCTCCTCCTCGCCGAGTGACACCTTGTCATCCTTCAGCTCACAAGCCACATCCTCTGCGAAGCCTTTCAAAGAGGCCCCGTGGCCCCTCCTGCATAGGTACCCTCTGTTTCTGAATTTCAGAAGGGCAGCTCCCACAGCGCCAAGTGCGCTCCCAGAGAAAGAGGATCGGACCAAGACCCAGAGGACCTCCTGAGACCCTTCCCTTTTGGCCCTCTCTTTCCCGTGAGGGCCCCTCCCGGGCGGGGAGCTGTTGGCCTTCCCTGGATCCGCCCAGAGGCTGACCTGATGCCCCAGCATGGCCAGTGTTTCCAGAACACATGAAAATGAAGCCAGGTTGGAGAGTCCGAGACCTCAGGGGCAGATTCCTCCAAACAGCCAGCCTCTCCACCCGCAGACCAGTAAAAGCCATCGGTGGAAATCTTGGCTCTATCGCCAGAACAGTCCGCTTCTCTGAGCCTCCACTTCCTCATCTGTGAAATGGGGCTGCTTGTAACGACCTCCAGGGGTGGCTGAGATTATAGGAGGGAATGGAAGGAAATTAGCCAGCCCAGGCCCTGGCTGGGAAGTCTCTGTTGCATACAAAGATATGTGTAGCTAATCCTTCTAAACAGGAACTGGGAGGCAAGGTCACATCCCAAAATAACTGCATAAAGTTAGAATTTCACTGGGAATTTTAGAAGTTAGGACAGTTAAGTATGTCACTAATGTTTATAGCAGCTTTCACCTAAGAAGATGCATCCAGCTACATTTTAAAGTTCTCTGAGTTTTCTCACACAGGTCACAGAGGGGCTGGGGGCACGTGATATGCACAGCGTGTTTTGCTGCACTTGTGTATTTTACAAGCTCCATCTGATCCAGCGCCCAGTGGGTGTCGGGATCACTGGGGGAGCGTTTTATATTCCGAGGTCCCATCCCACGCCTACTGAATCAGAATAGGGGCCGGAAGGGGACCCACAATCTGCATTTAAGAACCTCCCTTGTGGTTTCGTATTTTGCTGGGTTTGGGAACCGCCAGCACATACACCAGCAGAAAAGCTCAACATTCTCAGCTTTATAGCCTCTGCGAATAAAAGAAGAAA
Source organism: Nanger dama (assembly GCA_917880005.1). Classification (NCBI taxonomy): domain Eukaryota; kingdom Metazoa; phylum Chordata; class Mammalia; order Artiodactyla; family Bovidae; genus Nanger; species Nanger dama. The sequence goes on along the minus strand of CAKJTW010000013.1, from coordinate 46,967,908 downwards.
CTGGCTTATTTGCCGTTTTGTCAGGGATTTGCTTTCTCCAGGCCTGTTTTTATCTTCACTGTGGTCTGTTTATCTGCCAGTGGAAAAAAAACTGGCTCTGCTTAAACAATGCGAAGAGGAAAGGTGCAAACCTCGCCGGCTTCCTTGTCTTTTAGCACCACTGGGGTATTTCCCCGCATCCTACTGGGGTAATTTAAACGCTAATGCACTTAAGCCCAGCAGTCTTTTTAGCAATCAGATTAGAATTGTTTTTATGAGAATCTTATTTCTCTTTTCTCGGTTCTATATTTGTCTTTTTGTTATTATTTTTGCTAGAAAGGCATATGTTTAGATTCGTTGACCTTTTAAACCTTGAATTAAAAAAAAATCCCATCCTGATATCGTCTCAGCAGTATCTTCTAGAGGAGAGGAAGATAGCCACCCTGTAAACCTGAGGTCTGCAGTTTCAATATGCTGAGTCACCTGGTCTTTGCTGGGTCAACCCATTCTGCGCCCGGGAAAAGTACAGCAGAAAAATCGAGCTCTGAGCTGCTCTGCCGTTAGTTTAAACACGAATAAGACTGGAGGACGCTTGTGTGTGGATGCAGAGTGTAACCTAGTGTTAATTTTAGCACTTATTTCTGGAGATTTCTTTTCACCTGCTTGTTTGGCTGACCTGGGCCTTTGGTCTTAGTTGCGGCACGGGGGATCTTTCGGGGCAGGATGCGGGGTCTGGTTCCCTGCCCAGGGGTCCAGCCCAGGCCCCTTGCACTGGTGGTTTGGTGTCTCAGCCACCGGGCCACCAAGGGAGTTCCTGGAGATTTCTTATAGTCTGATAAGTCCTTTTTCTGATGGTCATACGTTGGTGAAATTTTGTAGAGGTTTCTACCCATTCTTAGAAAGTGGAAATGAACATAAATGGAAAAGCCCTCGTCTCCCATGGTTTAGGAAAAAGAGAAAATTTTGCCCATTATTCTGAGGTTTTGCATAATGATGTTTCTTGAATGAGTTTTCTTGGAAAGAGCTAATAACTGGCAAACAAACCACACACAGTAATGAGCCAGATCTTGAGAAGTGATGTCCGCCTTCAGCTGAGCTTTCTGGAAGCCTGATTTCCTATTCTGGTTGTGGAGCTGAATAGGCCCTGAGGAGGTGTGGCTGTGGCTGTTAACAGAGGAACTGGCAGGAAGCTAGAGTTTCCTTCGAATCAGAAAGTTTATAGAACTCGGGATGGGAATGTAGGCTACAGATGAAGACGAAAGTCAGAGTAATTTGTACTGAGAACTGCCGCTTTATTTTTATCCTATAAAAGTGGTTCCTCTAAAGTCAGTATCTGGGGCTAGAGAGAATGCAAACACTCCAGGAAGTCAGAAATGTCTGTTTACCAGTATGAACAAACATCCTGGGGTCATTTCACAAGGTGGGAATTTAACGCGGCCAGTTACCGTGCTTGGCCTCCAGCAGGTTCGCGTCCCGAGTGGGGAGCTGCGTCTGGGCCTTCTGTGGCCGAGCCTTGGGCACGGTGCCCCTGGACCCATCTGGGACGGAGCACAGGCCGCTGCCCAGCGTGAGTGCTCCCCACGCCCGCCACGGTGCCAGCAGCCTCCACCGCCTTCTCCAGGCCGGCCTCAGCCATCCACAGAGAAACAAGCTGCTTTTTTTTTTTTTTTATGGCTGTGATGGCCGTGCTGGGTCTTTGCTGCTGCGTGTGGGTCTTCTCCAGTCGCGGCAAGCAGGGGCTGCTCCCGGCGTGGAGCTCGGCCTTCCCGTGGCGGTGGTGTCTCTTGTTGCCGAGCTCAGGCTCTAGGAGCGCAGGCTTTGGTCGTTCCAGCACGTGGCCTCGAAAGCTCGGGCTTAGCGGCTGTGGCCCGCGGGTTAGTCGTCCCGAGGCGTGTGTGATCCAAGTTCCCAGGCCAGGGGTGGAAGCTGGGTCCCCTGCCATGCCAGGCAGCGTTGGCCACCGGACCCCCAGGGAAGTCCTGTGACTCGCATTTCAAGTACCTTCAGGCCGAGCGGATGGAGACTCAGAGGCTACGTCGTCCCCAGCACCCTCCTCGCCGTGGCCGAGTGAGTCGGCCCCCAGGCAGGACCCTGCGCCCTGGTGTCCCTGCAGAGAGCAGGGAAGGTCGTGAACGTGTTGGCTCGCGGGCAGGCACGTGGGCAGCGGCTTGGACCGCGTGTTTCCCTCAGTGAGCAGTTTCGGGGAAAGGGCAGAAAAGCTGGGCGGCCAGACGGGCTCCGAGAAAGAGTCTAACTTGGTGCACTCTGTACTCGGGGCTGTTGTGTGAAAACGTGAACTGTATTCAGTATCGGTTGTGTGTTTTCCAGCCTAGATTGATGGCCATAATATGGTGAACTGCATTAAAAGAACAAGTTAACCCCCCTCAGCTACCTGCCTTTCATTCGACTCTGCGGAACTGGAGGTGGGAACAGGGCACGTGTTTGCCAGACGAGGGCACGGGGCTCCAGCGGTTGGCCAGGCCTGGAGACCAGGGGCAGGCGGGCGGCAGGCGGGCGCGGCTCTGTCTCAGCTGTCAGGAGCCTGGTGAGCGGGGACAGTTGCTTCGATCGTCCTGAAGTGGGACGGTTTCTTTACAGGTCCCAGTGTGGGCCGGAGGAGACACGCGCAAGGGGGAGCGTCTCCCCTCACATCCTCAGAGGCCCAGGAGTGACTGGTCCGCAGCCCAGCACCCCAGAGTCCCTCGGGGCAGAAGGGGGCCCTCGGGCCGGGGCGGGGGCGCTGTGTCTGAGTCTCCCCGCGAAGATGCTGCTAAGCTGCTAAGTCGCTTCAGTCGTGTTGACTCTGTGCGACCCCATAGACAGCAGCCCACCAGGCTCCCCCGTACCTGGGATTCTCCAGGCAAGAACGCTGGAGTGGGGTGCCATCTTGAAGATGGGCTTTGAGCAAAGATCTGAGGTCTGTGGGTGAGTTAACACTGTCGGGGGTCTCAGACGGAGCGGTTTCAGGCAGAGGAAATAGCTGAGGTGAAACGGGAAGTTGCCTGCAGGCAAGACTTAAGACGAATAGGGAAGTTAGTGTGGCTGGAGCAGAGTGAGGGATGCTGAGACCTGAGGGACCTTGGGCTTTACTAGGAGAGAACTACAGAGTTGTTGCTGGGCGTTGAGCTGAGGAGGTGCTGTGACTGAGGTCTTCAGAAGATCGCTCCGATGGCCGGCTTGAAACCAGGCTCCTGGAGGCAGGCTTGAGACAGGGAGTCCAGTGAGGGGCCACAGCCTTGATCCAGACAGGAGAGGGGAGGAGAGCATCGACCGCTGCTCACAGAGGCAGTGAGTGGGATCAGATCCCGGGTACATTTTGAAGGTGGTCTCAGTGGGATCTCTCAAGGACCAGGCACGGATGTGTTTGGCGTGAATCCTTGGCAGAAGGAGTTTGCCAACACATGGGATCGGGGAGGAAAGGCAGATGGAGCCGAGCTGAGGGGAAGACCAAGACGTCATCGCTGTTCCCGTTGAGTCCCGTTCGCTGGGTGCCCAGGTGGGAAGAGGGGTGTGTCTGATGACACATTTGCAAATTTCCAGCATCAGTTCAGTTCAGTCAGCCAGTTGGGGCCCGAGGCCTCGCCCTGTGTGCCCTGTGCCTGGCCCTGTGCTGAGAGAGTGACACAGCCCTCTGGCTTGTTTCTTTGGCTGTGCCAGATCTTGCTTGCGGCCTGTGGAATCTTAGCTCCCCGACTCGGGCGCCCTGCCCTGGAGCCCAGAGCCTTAACCGCTGGACCACCAGGAGGCCCCAGCACGTGACACACCTTCTGTCCCTTCATCCCGATACCTGCCCTGTAGGAAAGGGAGTGTCCTTATCTGCAGGCGAGGAAACCGGCTCAGAGAGGTCAGAGGCCACTGCAGGTTATCTTCCTGCAACTGCCAGCGACCCAGGTGGCCCCGTCCCAAGGCACCAGGCTGCCTTCTCCTGGGTCAGGAGGGTCAGAGGCCGAGGCGCGAGTCCTTCCCCTGGAGACTGCGGGCTGTCCTCAGTCTCCCAGAGGAGGCGCTCTGCAGGCAGAGGGAAGGATGTGCCTCTGGCAGCAGTGTGGGGGCAGGAGGGCGATCTGGGGGAGCTCAGCTGGGCGTGGAGCTCTTGAGGGGGCCTGAGGGCTAGCCAGCCATTTGGCAGCCGGAGAAAAGCACAGAGCAGGGAACCAGGCTGGGGAGAAGAAGGAGCCTGCGGTCTAGGTGATGACACCCCTTTCTGAGAACAAGCGTGTCCCCCTCCCACATGGCAGGAGAAAGGCGGGTCTCCCGCCCTGCTGTGTTCCGGGCGTGTGTCCCCATCCCTGGGCTCCAGACAGAGGGAGATTTGGGGGCTGGGGTGGTGCTCGAGGGCCATGGGATGCTCCCCGCACCATCAGGGAGTTTGAGATATTCACTTCCACCTCGCTGGGGGACTGAAATGTGGTTTTTGATGAGAGGCCAAAGTGATGCTGGGGCTGTGATTTGCACAGGTTTCAAAGATTTGAGTAACGTTGCTCTGAGTAGAAAGCTTGGATTTCCTCACTGATGTGAGAAGAGTTCCTCAGGGACTGCGTCTATAAAAAGAAAAGCGGAGACTTCCCTGTTGGTCTGGCGATTAGCACTCAGACTTTCCACTGCAGGGGGCACAGGGTTGATCCCTGGACTCAGATCCCACGTGCCTCGTATGTAGCATGACCAAAAAAAAAAAAAAAAGCAGTGATGCCAAGTTAAGCCACAATGTTTCATTGTAATAAAGAGACGTCCACAGACCCGTGCGCTAACCACTGGGATATAAATCCAGTTCATCTTGTTCAGGGATGTATTTCCATCAAGATTTTCTCTTTTATGTCAAAACATTGTCAGAGTTTATGATATGCGTCTGATGCTTTGGCTAACTCTGTACTGTTAATAATTGGGATTTTAGTTCAGTTCAGTCGCTCAGTCGTGTCCGACTCTTTGGGACCCCATGAATCGCAGCACGCCAGCCCTCTTTGTCCATCACCAACTCCCGGAGTTCACTCAGACTCACGTCCATCGAATCAGTGATGCCATCCAGCCATCTCATACTCTGTTGTCCCCTTCTCCTCCTGCCCCCAATCCTTCCCAGCATCAGAGTCTTTTCCAATGAGTCAACTCTTCGCATGAGGTGGCCAAAGTTTCAGCTTTAGCATCATTCCTTCTGAAGAAATCCCAGGGCTGGTCTCCTTCAGAATGGACTGGTTGGATCTCCTTGCAGTCCAAGGGACTCTCAAGAGTCTTCTCCAACACCACAGTTCAAAAGCGTCAATTCTTCGGCGCTCAGCCTTCTTCACAGTCCAACTCTCACATCCATACATGACCACAGGAAAAACCATAGCCTTGACTAGACGGACCTTAGTCGGCAAAGTAATGTCTCTGCTTTTGAATATGCTGTCTAGGTTGGTCATAACTTTTCTTCCAAGGAGTAAGCGTTTTTAATTTCACAGCTGCAGTCACCATCTGCAGTGATTTTGGAGCCCCCAAAATAAAGTCTGACAGTGTTTCCACTGTTTCCCCATCTATTTCCCATGAAGTGATGGGACTGGATGCCATGATCTTCGTTTTCTGAATGTTGAGCTTTAAGCCAACTTTTCACTCTCCACTTTTACTTTCATCAAGAGGCTCTTTAGTTCCTCTTCACTTTCTGCCATAATGGTGGTGTCATCTGCATATCTGAGGTTATTGATATTTCTCCCGGCAATCTTGATTCCAGCTTGTGCTTCTTCCAGCCCAGTGTTTCTCATGATGTACTCTGCATAAGTTAAATAAGCAGGGTGACAATATACAGCCTTGACGTACTCCTTTTCCTGTTTGGAACCAGTCTGTTGTTCCATGTCCAGTTCTAACTGCTGCTTCCTGACCTGCATACAGATTTCTCAAGAGGCAGGTCAGGTGGTCTGGTATTCCCATCTCTTTCAGAATTTTCCACAGTTTATTGTGATCCACACAGTCAAAGGTTTTGGCATAGTCAATAAAGCTGAAATATATGTTTTTCTGGAACTCTCTTGCTTTTTCCATGATCCAGCGGATGTTGGCAATTTGATCTCTGGTTCCTCTGCCTTTTCGAAAACCAGCTTGAACATCAGGGAGTTCACGGTTTACATATTGCTGAAGCCTGGATTGGAGAATTTTGAGCATTACTTTACTAGCATGTGAGATGAGTGCAACTGTGTGGTAGTTTGAGCATTCTTTGGCATTGCCTTTCTTTGGGATTGGAATGAAAACTGACCTTTTCCAGTCCTGTGGCCACTGCTGAGTTTTCCAAATGTGCTGGCATATTGAGTGCAGCACTTTCACAGCATCATCTTTCAGGATTTACTGCTTCTCAATCCAGAAGTTTTTTTGTGGGCTTGAATTATGGTCACAGCAACTTTGAAAATTCTGAGTTTGAATTATGTACATAGCTTGTGGATGAGTTACACGGAAAGGTTGTCAATAAAAGACTTTGAAGCATAAAGGCAAATCTGGCTTAAAATCGGTGAGCAGCATAAAAGCTTGTACGTGGATGTCTACAGCAGCAGTGCTCAAGACAGCCCACATGCAGGAGCAAGCCAGTGGCCCTCCATGAGGAGCGACCGAACGGAGTGCGGCCCATCCGCCCAGGGAGCGGCTTTGGACAACAGGAAGGAGAGTCTGGATCATAGAAACGTGATGCTGCCTGAAAGAAGCCCCTCACAAAAGACCCCATGCTGTGTGGTGGCCTGCGTTTGAAATGTCCCCAGGAAGGGAACCTGTAGACAGGTTGCCGGTGGCTCTCGGCTATCAAACGGGAGTGGTGGATGGGGAGTGACTGCCAGTGGCAATGAGTTTCTTTTAAGGAGATGAAAGTGTTTTAAAACTGGGCAGGAGGCGGGGTGGGGGGAGAAAAGAGGGAAAAAAGGGTGGGGAGGGTGTTGTCAGGGGAATTCACTGGTGGTCCAGTGGTTAGGACTCAGCACCCTGGGTCTGTCCCTGCTTGGGGAGCTAAGATCCTGCTAGCTGTGTGGCCTGGCCAAAAAGTAAGCAAAATAAGGAAAACTGATTGTGTTGATAGTTGCACAAATCTGTGACTATGCTAAAACCCACGAAATTTGTACACTTCAAATGGGTGAGCTGCATGATGTGCGAGTCATACGTCAATAAAGCAGTTAAATCTGTGGGGTAAGTGGAATGGAAAAAGGGAAAAGAACACTGTGCCATTTCTGGCTTTATTAGAGATTTGTGCGCCGACAGCACCGTTGATGAGCTGCTTTGCGGCCGTTTAAACTTGGGTTAAAAAATGTGGATGTCAAAGCGAACATTGCCTAGGGGCATGCAGCTTTCATTTTAGGATATTCATGAGGAGATGAGTTTGAAGCCCAGTGAATTAGATCTCCTAAAGGCAGTGCTTAGGTTGGGAGAGACCAGAGGCTGAGGAAGGAGGATTAGAAACAGCAGCCTTGGGAATCTGTGGCTCAGACTCATCACTTTCACTGCTGGAGCCTGGGTTCTGTCCCTGGTCGGAGGACTAAGATCTCAAAAGCCACACAAGCAGCAGACTCAGAGCGAGGAAGGGAGGGTGTGGGGACAGCTTCCAGGTGCAGGGAGTGGCTGGCGTCCCCTGCGACTTGGCCCTCTGAGGATGCAGAGCCGTCTTTGGGGACCACGATGGGGCAATGATGAGGTCCTCAACTTGGTTCCACGCATTTTAATGGCCTTGTTGCAGCCCGGTGCAGAGTTGGCGGCTGGAAGCAGAGTTCCGAGAGGTCAGAGGAGGGGGTGACAGGGAGGAGGAAGTGAAGACACCGGCCTCGGAAGCTGGAACAGATAGCGGGGCGGAAATGTGGTAACTTTCGGCGGGAGCGCTGTAAAGGTAGCTGCTGCTCTGCGGACGCAATCGCCGTGAGTGTGTTTGTGGATGAAGGTGAAAGGCTGGTGAGCGAGACTGAGGGTGGGGGACAGACGTCCATCCCCGCAGGGCGCCCGGCACCCTCAGAGAAGCCAGGGTGAGGGGAGCCTCCTGTGACTCCAGGACCCCCAGCAGCCAGGACGCCGTGGCCCTAGGGAGTCCACCTGTCCCCCGAGGCCCACCGGCGTCGAGGGCGTCGAGGCTATGACAGCGTGGGGGAGGGGGTGGGTACGCGCCTTGCCTAGCAGCAGTCTTGAACTTGGTTGAGGGTAAGACTGACTCCCAGTATCTTGGGTGGGAGAGGAAAGGGATGCTCAGGTTTACTCACCTCAGTTGATTTGAAAGATGCTGGACCACCTCCAGGGCTAGAGGAAACGGGAAGGTCGGAGGGCGGAGCTGCCTCCTCCAAGCCTGGCCACACCCTACGTCGCCCTGACCCTCTGGGGGCAGGAATCACAGCCTGGTGACCAGGGATCCTGGGGATGTTCTGGGGACCGGGCTGCCCCCTCAGTGCTCCGCTGCCCCTCCAGTTCACGTGACCCCATTCCAGCATGCTTGTGCTCGTACAGAATGTTCTCAACAACAACTGCACCAGCAAGAGAGAGGAAAAGAGGTGTTTAGAAATAGGAAGAGAGAGGTGTGGTTGAGACGAAGCATCTTGCTTTAGTCTCCATGGCAACAGGAGGAAAAAAAAGCCTGAGCAAAGTCAAGTTCTTGTGGTTGTGCGTCTGGACCTTCACGGCCACTTGAAGGTCACGTTGCATGTGGCAAGGTCACGGCAACGGAGCTGACTACCCCTGCTCAACCCCCACGTCCCCTGAACCTTCTCAGTACTCTCTCCATGCTTTTATGTTAATGCTGAGACACCAGGGAGTAACGTGGTCCCAGGTAGATGTATCTGAAGCCCTTGGCCGTCAGTGAGCAGTCCCCCAGGCTACGCTTGGCTGTGAGCCCCCTAATAGGAATGGTAACAGTTTATAGCAGGAGAAATTATTAATCTTAGTTTTTGAATTCATACTTAGTGTTGTCGTTGTTTTTACAGCGTTTGGTATCTGGATACTACGTTCCCCTTGTGTGCTCGGAGCTTTGAGAACACAAAGATAAATCGTACATGGCCTGAATAGCAGTTCTTACCCGGGCGGCCACGGATCCTTGTCCTTGGGTGGAATTCCGGGGCTTTGTGAATGTGGATGGAAAACAAGGGTACATTTTCAGTAACCTCCAGCTGCAGTGTAGCTGAGCTAGACACCCATGTTTCTGTGTACATCAAGTGTATATTTCACTATTTAACTATTTCATAATTGTTTAGTCACTAAGTCATGCCTGACTCTGTGACCCCATGGACTGCAGCACCCCAGGCCCCCTGTCCATCACCAACTCCCAGAGTTTGCTCAAACTCGCATGCATTGAGTCGGTGATGCCATCCAACCATCTCATCCTTTGTCGTCCCCTTCTCCTCCTCCCTTCAATCTTTCCCAGCATCAGAGTCTTTTCAAATGAGTCAGGTCTTTGTATCAGGTGGCCAAAGTATTGGAGCTTCAGCTTCAGCATCAGTCCTTCCGATGAATATCCAGGGCGGATTTCCTTTGGGATGGACTGGTTGGATCTCCAAGAAATTCTGAAGAGTCTTCTGCAGCACCACGACTCTAATTAGCTTTCCAATTCATAATTTCTAATTCCATAATTAGCTTTCTGCATATGTCTGTGTGTTTTGCCTGATTGTGGGGAGGTTTCACACAGCTGCCAAAGGGAACCAAGGCACCAAACAGGTTAAGAACCCCTTTAGGAATAGTCTGGGGTGATGGGAGCTGAACCAGAGGCCTGAACAGATAGTACGAAGCAGTGAGAGGAGGTGAGAAAGACACCCTGGGGCCCTGGGCACCTGGGGAGGGGCCCCTCTGGAGACCCCTGAGCTGCATCTGCAGGACTGAGGAGGAGGAGAGAGGCAGGGGCGTGGGGTGAGTCTGTGCGGGGCCCTGGGGGAGGGGGACCACCGAGGCCAAAGGCTGGCTGGGCTGCATCCAGGGGCTCCAGACTGACTCACAGACAGCCAGGGGCCAGTGAGCTCGCCTCCAGAGGCGGACGGGGTGGACGATGCTCACTTTTCTTGAAGGAATTCAGTGAGATAATAGAATTTTTCAAAGCGGTATCATCAGTGTGTGATTTCCATACAGTCAACGCACATATGTGCCAAGTTTTGACATTTGTAGCCACCCTGCTGGCTCAGCTGGTAAAGAATCTGCCTGCAATGTGGGACACTGGGGTTTGACCCCTGGATTGGGAAGGGCCCCTGGAGGAGGGCATAGCAACACACTCCAGCATTCTTGCCCGGAGAATCCCATGGGCAGAGGGGCCTGGTGGGCTACAGGCCATGGGGTCTCAGAGCACATGCGCGCGCACACACACACACGCGCACACCCCGTGAAAGCATCATAGTCACAGTAAGGAGTGTCTCTGTATCGACCCCCGCAGAGGGTCCTGCAGCTCTCCCGCCTCCGTCTCCAGCTCCTGCCCATCCCTGGCCCTCGGGGAGACCCACAGGCCGCGTCCTCTCCTGGTCTGGCTTCCTCCAGGGTAGCACGCCAGCTGGGCTCTTACAGTCACTAGCTCCTCCCTTCTTCTGTTGAGTCGTATTTGCTGTCGAGTCATGTGCTCATGCGCGTGTGGCTGTGCCACAGGCGTGTGGGGGTCTTGGTTCTTGGCTCCCCAACCAGGAATGGAGCCTGAGTCCTCAGCAGTGGAGGCGAGGAGTCTTGACCACTGGACTCCCAGGAAGTCCCAAGTCAGGTGCTTTAAAAAGGAAAAGCCCAAACCTTTATTTTCATAACGAAATTTGTAAAGGGAATGAAGTTCCTACTGCTTATCAAATGGGAATGTGGGTTAAGACGTGTGGTCAGAGTGCACTCCGGCCCAGCTTCTCTCACCGGCGTTGTCAAATCTGAACACGTTTGGAATGTTTTAGACCTGCAGGACGGCAGCCCCCCGGGACTCAGACATGAGCACCTGCGTCTGCGCCCACAGGCTCTCTGGTGGGAGGACTGGGGAGGACGCTGCGCGATGGAGCACGGCCGGCAGCCCCTGGGTCGTCCCAGCCTCCTCCTTCAGACGCCACTGGGCAAGCGCCACGTCCCGCCTTGCACAGAGAGGAAGCGGGGGTACAGCGAGCTGTGAGGATGGTTACTCAGGACAGAAGTGTCGGGGACAGGTGTGGCTGCCTGCGGCCGCACCCCCGCCTGGCTCCCGTTTAGGAGAAAATGCAACGATTTCACTTTCACTTTTGTTCTTACATGGGTTGTTACAGGATCTGTAAACTGGAGGAGCTAAGGTTTTCTTCCCAACACTGTCCTCTTTCCACTGGGTCTCGGCCAACATTCATCAAGGGTTCATAGCCCAGGGCCCTGTGTACCAGGGGGACCTGGGCCCGGGGCCCTGTGGGCCAGGGGGGCGCGGGCCCGGGCCCTGTGGGCCAGGGGGATGGGGACACGCGGGCCTGGGACCGTGTGGAGCACAGTCACCGGGGTCGCTGGGCTGGGTCAGTCCTGGCGGTGACTCTGGCATGGGTGGGGCATGTGGACTGAATGAGGATTCAGTGGTGTTCTGACCCCTCCTGGGTCACGGGAGGTTTGAGGATCTGGTGAAGCCCTGGGTCCTCTTTCCCAGAAAGTGCACAGATTTGCACACAGACCATTCTGCAATGACTTCAGAGTTCAGAGACTCCCCGCAGCTGAAGAATGACCTCAGGCTGAGTGTTTCGAGCACTGAATGAGGCAGCCGTGCCTTCAGAGTCACTGATGAGAAAGGTCAGAGATAGGGGCCGGGTGGGGGTGGTGCGGTCGGCGGTATCTTGATAGGCAGGCCTATCTATCAGAGGGACTAACACCCCCACCCCAGCCAGTACCCTGGGCAGGGTGGGTGTTAGTCTCTGGGAGGCGGTGCTCCAGGCAGAGGGAAGTCTGAGAGGGGAGAGTGGAGCCCGGTCTGCTTAGAGAAAGATTATGGACTCGCTGGAAACAACCTCAGAGAAGTGAAAGGGAAAGTGTTAGTCACTCGGTGTGTCTGACTCTTTGTGACCCCTGTGCACTGTATCCCGCCAGGCTCCTCTGTCCGTGGGATTCTCCAGGGAACAATACTGGAGTGGACTGCCATTCCCTTCTCCAGGGATCTTCCCCACCCAGGGACAGAACCCGGGTCTCCTGCATTGCAGGCAGGGCGCCACCTGGGAAGCCCAGTAGAAGAGTCGTGAGGGGTCATATTGCTAGTGATGCTAGAACCGAGGAAAGCGTCACCCGGTGAAATGTTCTGTAACTCCTTTTGTTGTATTATTATTTTTTAATGTGGGGTTTGGGACGCAGATAGGCGAATGATGCATATCTATTGTCAGAAATTAAAGATGGTGGCAAGAATCGTTCTCATATGATACAATCCGATCTCTGTTAGTAGCTGATAGTGTTGTTTTATTCTTTTCGTCTTCTGGCCGAGATTCACTGCGTCTGGAATCTCGGTTCCCCGACCAGCGATTGAACAGAGGGCTGGCTGCCTGCTGCTGGATTTCCTTCTGCTGATGTGACTCCCTTGCTGTTTCCCCCTCGGCGTCCTGTGTCTGCTCCTTAGCCTGTTTCTCCTGCCCGCCACCTCTCCTGGCCTTGCACGCTGACCTATTCTCTTCCTGATCTCCCTCGAAGATGAGGCAGCCTGTGTCAAGCGCCTGTCGTGCACCCAGCACCGTGTTGAACAATATCATACGTAGTTTTCACCACACTCCCGTTGCATAAGGGTTCATCTCTCCCCTGCACAGACGTGGGTGCTCAGGGCGGAAGCTGCTCTCCCGAGGGCACGTCCCCGGGTGCGTGTCCCCATGTCTGCGGTTTCCCTCCGCCCAGCTCCGGGCGGCTGCACGTCCCTTTCCACCTGAGGTTCCCATGGATACCCAGCTCAGCCTGAATCCCACCCTCACCTGTCAGCAGCGACCCCCAGCCTGCCTCCTGACATTGTGGAGCCCACGGGTCACCCTGACGGCATCTTTCCCCGCCTGACTCCCCGCGCCCACAGCGTGCCCGGGTTTGGGGTCGGTCTCCATCCTGCAGCCTCGAGGAGCCCCCTCAGTGAAGGCCTCCCCGCTGGGACACTGGTGCAGCCGCAGCTCCACGCCTGCCCCCGCTGGGCGTCTCCCCCAGAACCTGTCCTGGCTTCTCCCTGCCTCGGCGACTGTCAACAGCTCCCCTTTACCTTGAGAACGCAATGCAGCATTTTTAAAAACGATTTATTTGTGGCTGCGGTGGGTCCTTATTGCTGTGCAGAGGCTCATCTAGCTGTGGGGCTGCTGTTCACGGTGGTGTGTGGGCTGGGTGCGGTGGCTTCTCTTGTGGGGGAGCACAGGCTCAATTACCCCTCGGCATGTGGAATCTTCCTGGACCAGGGATGGAACCTGTGTCCCCTGCATTGGCAGGCAGACTCTCAGCTGCTGAACCACCAGGAAGTCCCAGGGCAGTGTCTCAGGGCGATACGTTGGTGCGCCGTGATGACCTTCGCCTCCCCTCCACCCCCTCAGCTCCGCTCACCCTGCTGCTTCCTCTACTTGCGTCCCGGGTCTCCGTCCCAGGAAGGACTTGAAGCTGTAAAGAGCAGGTTCCCAGCTAGGTCTCTCCCTTGCTTCTCTGCCCTGTAACCCCTCCCCACTTTCCAGGCTGGCGCCCGGGCCTCGGGGCCCGGAGGTCTCACTCCCATCTCTCCCCTCCCCCCCGACCCCCAGCGATGCTCAGACTCTGTTCCCCTCTGATTCCTACCGTGCTTTCTGTGCTTTCCCATTTCCCCGAGTAAGGATTGGAGGGTAGAGCCTGACTCCTCTGATCACCTCCAGGCTCCTGTGGACTCAACAGATGCTGCGGGAATGCTAGCTGAGTAAACCGCAGGATTGTCCCCAAGCTCCGGTGGGCTTAGCAGCACCGCAGTTCTGCCCGTCACGCCGCCATCTGGAGCAAGTGGGCGTGAGTCTGCATCTCTGATGTTATAAGAATGAACTGTGTCAACTGTGTGAATTACAGTCTGTTTCAACATGTCAGTCGCTCAGTCCTGTCCGACTCTCTGCGACCCCAAGGACTGTAGCCCGCCAGGCTCCTCTGTGCATGGGATTCTCCAGGCAAGAATACTGGAGTGGGCTGCCATTCCCTCCTCCAGGCATCTTCCCATCCCAGGTATCGAACCTGGGTCTCCCGCATAGCAGGAGGATTCTTTACTGTCTGAGCCACAGGGAAGCCGTGTAGCATTCTGAATTGTGAAACGTTGTCCCGTTTTAACCAAATGGCTTCTTGCTAGGACCACAGTCCCTCCAGCTCTTGCCAGATTTAGTGGCTTCAAACAACCAAGTCTCTAGCTTGTGATTCTGCGGTCAGAGGGTTCAGGTGTGGCAGCTCCGGGGATTTCTCCTGGGCGGGTGGTGTGCCTAGAGTCAGCGGTGGGCTGGATGGTGGCCACACAGCCAGGAGGCCCTGCTGCAGTGCCTGGAGGGTGGCTGGACTCTCTGCTCCGCATGGCTGCCTCGGCTCGTTCACTCGGGGGCGCTGGGCCCCCAGGTGCAGCGAGAGAGCAGCCCTCGCACCCGGGGGAGGCGGGGTTAAAGTCACGACTTGCATCTCCTTTGTGTCACAAGCCCCAGGACGGATATGCAAGGCATGGGGAAACTGATTTTTGACGGGAAGGACCTCGCTATGACTGTAAGAAAATGGATGCAGGAAAGAGACAATTTGGTCTCTTTTACAAACTGCCTCACGGGAAATGGAGTTCCGGAGTGTATGATCACTATTAGGCACTTAACAAACATCTGGATTTTTGGATAAATTTTTGGCCACACAAACATGTGTACACGCATTATATTTATTTCACAGATAAAGCTGAAGCTTTTGTAGGAAAAACTGACCTTCTCTTTCCAGGTCATTTTATTTTTGGATCTTTGATATTCGTGTTATGTAGAGCTCAGCTACTGCAGAGCTCCTAATAAAATGGGTCACTACCTCAGATGCAGTTTTGGAAAGGGGAGTTACTGAAGAATACCGAATTCGGTATAGAATTGAATTAATTAAAGATGATAACCACAGTCTAATATTTTGGGCTAGTGCCTGGGGTGGATAAAAAGCTACAGAGGTTTGGTTTGCATTTTAAGAATATCTCAGGCACGAAGCCTCTCCGTATCTCTGTGCTTCGTTGTCATTTCCAAGGAAAACATCTACTGACTAGAATAACTTCATTTTTCTGAAGCTGTTTGCGTTTCAGTGGTCAGGTCACAGTTCAAGCTGCCTAACATGATGATTTTACAGATAAGCAAGCTGGACTTGGGTTACAAAACAGTGGCGGAAATAAGGAGTCAGGTGGGCGGTGTTTATTGCTCTTGCATGCCAGGGTCCAGCAGCCGCTGTGACACACGGACGGAAGGGGCCCAGACCCGCCCCCCGCCCCCCCCAACCTCCGGGGCTCAGTCAGAGCTGGGACGGAGGGCCGGGCGACCTTCCCAGAAACCACTGCTTAGGAAACTGTGCAGGCTCTGCGGCTGAGCCTCAGGTTTCTAAAAATCCCTTCCCTCCTTCCTTCCTTCTCTCATTTGGACCTAGGGGTTTTCTTTCTCTTTTTAAATATTATTTGGTTATGCTGGGTCTTAGTAGCAGCATGCAGGATCTGGTTCCCTGACCAGGGATTTAACCCACGCCCCTTGCACTGGGGCACTGGGGTCACAGAGTCTTACCACTGGGCCACCAGCGAATCCCTTTCTTTGGTTTTTATTATGTGAAGCTTTGGCAAGCGAGGCTTCCATCATTCAAATGGTTTTCAAAGATTCTCTTTTAGTTCATTTCTGATTTTTAAACATGGCCCTGGAATCATTTTGCTTTATGATACCCTTCATTATTCTCCACCCAGTTTTGTTGAGCTATAATTAACATGAAACGTTGTATTCATTTAAGTTGTACCTCACTTGTTTTGAGAAATTTGAAGCCTAGAGAAAAGTTGAATGAGTAATACAGCGAACGCCTGTATTCTTTTTATCTGGACTAACCAGTTGTTAACATTTTTGGCATTATTGACATTTTTGAAAAGTCCAGATCAGTTCTTCTTCAGAATGTGCCTTGATCTGGCTGTGGCCGTGTCCTCCTGGGCAGAGTCGGAGGGACAGCTGGTGTCTTACTCAGGCGAGGCGGGTCCCGTCAGAGCGTCCCATTGGATGAATGCCAGGGTAAGTGGAACTAGAAAGCCTCTGGTGAGGCTGAAAGAGGACAGTGAGCAAGGTGACTGGAAACTCAACATTAAAAAGACTAAGACCATGGCATCCGGTCCCATCACCTCATGGCAGATAGGAGGAAAAGTGGAAGCAGTGACAGGCTTAATTTTCTTGGGCTCTGAAATCACTGCAGATGCTGACTGCAGCCATGAAATTAAAAGATGCTTGCTCCTTGGAAGAAAAGCTGTGACTAACCTAGACAGCGTATTAAAAGGCAGAGACATCACTTTGCCAACAAAGGTCTGTATAGTCAAAGCTATGTTTTTTCAGTAGTTCCATGCAGATGTCAGAGTTGGGCCATAAGGAAGGCTGAGGGCTAAAGGCTGATGCTCTTGAACTCTGGTGCCGAAGAAGACTCTTGAGAGTCTCTTGAACTGCAAGGAGATCCAACCAGTCCATCCTAAAGGAGATCAGTCCTGATACTCATTGGAAGGACTGATGCTGAAGCTGAAGCTCCAATATTTTGGCCACCTGATGGTCTTTTCCGACTCAGGAAAAGACCTTGATGCTGGAAAGACTGAAGGCAAAAGGAGAAGAGGGTGGCAGAGAATGAGATGGTTAGACAACATCACTGACTCAATGGACGTGAATCTGAGCACTGTCTCTAGGAGATAGTGGAGGACAGAGGAGCCTGGTGTGCTGGAGTCCATGGGGTTGCAAAGAGTTGGACAGGACTTTAGCGCCCAAACAATAATAACAAGATCTGACCACCTGGCAGACTCCTTCCCTGCCAAGTCATTCGTCTCCTTTTTAACTAAGAAGTAGTCTGATGCTGGGAGGGATTGGGGGCAGGAGGAGAAGGGGATGACAGAGGATGAGATGGCACTACCGACTCGATGGACGTGAGTCTGAGTGAATTCTGGGAGTTGGTGATGGACAGGGAGGCCTGGTGTGCTGCGATTCACGGGGTCGCAAAGAGTCGGACACGACTGAGCGACTGAACTGAACTGAGTCTGTTGAGTGATTCGTAGAGTCTGTGTGAACGTCCCTTCTTCCAGGAAGCGCTCACCCCTGGCTTTAGCCTGCAGGCTGGCCTCTGCCTGAGCCCGTTGCCCTGCGGTGGTCTTCCAGTCGCTCTGCGCTCGCCTGTTGGCAGGCAGAGCCTGTGCATCTAGGCAAAGACAGTTCAGGGACTGTCTCCACCTGTGACTGTAACCTTTTATTTGGAAAAGGGAGTCTTTGCTGATAGAATTAAGGATCTTGAGATGAGATTATTTGGGTGGGCCCTGAATCCTTGAAGGATGTCCTCAGCAGGGGGAGCCAGTGTGGCCGCCACGCCCCCCACGACCCCCGCACCGACTCAAGAGCAGCTGCTTCCTAAAGCAGGGGCTGAGCCACCACAACCCCTGCTCTTACGGAGCTTTCGAGCTCAGGGTGGTGTTTACATTTTTAAAACTTGTTGGAAAAAAATTAGAAGAGCTCATGACATGTGCAAATGATACAGACTTCCCATGTCTGTGTCCAGACACAATTTTACTGAAGGACATGTACATGTGAAGGACATGTGCACACACATGTACACGTGAAGAACAGGCGCACACAAGTGTACCTATGAAGGAAGGCACGCATGAAGGACGGCCATACACACATGTGCACATGTGAAGGACAGCCACACACGAATGTACATGCAAAGGACAGGCACCAGCACACACACGTGTACGCACACAGAAAGGCACACACAAGTGCACACGCGACGGACAGGCACACACACGTGGACACGTTGTCTTGGCTGCTTTCCTGTGAGGCTGCAGCCTTGGCTCGTTGGAGGAGAGCCCATCTGGACAGCCCGGTCCTGACTGTTCACTCTTTGGCTCTTACAGCAAACATTTGTCCGCTGCGACCTCGAGGATGAGCAGGAACTGCTTGAATACAGACTGGTCTCTCTGCTTCCTGGTCCTCAGGTTTTCACTTGTGTGTGTGACTCCACTTTGCCCAAACATCTATGTGTTCAGGAAATATTTAGTGAGCATCTACTTCTCCCCCAAGTAGGTCAAGGGGCTCAGCCCCGAGTGTCTCCCTAAGTCAGTAGAGGGGTGTCCGGAGCACTGGGGACAAGGGGCTGAATCTGTGTTAACTCCTCTCCGGGAAGGGCTGTGTGGCGCCTGTTAACAGGAGGAAACCAGGGGCAGGCCTTCCCTGGTGGTCCAGCAGGTAAGAAATCGCCTTCCAGCACAGGGGGCTTGGGTTCCCTCCCTGGGCGTGAGACTGAGAGCCCTCATGTGGCAGGTCAGATAAGCCCCCCAAGCAGCAACTGGAGAAGGGCCGTGCGCTGCAACGGAGACTCAGCGTTGCCCAAGCGGACAGAATGAACGAAGCTGCAGAATCGGTGGAAGAAGCTGCGTGCCCCCGCGGGACTGACTCCTTGTCGCGGGCCGTGGCGGCTCCCTCCAGGAGGGGCTTCCACTCCTGCCAGCTTGGGCTCCCCTGGCACTTGCGGGGCTCAGAAGCTCTGATCTCCGCCTTGCCTCTGCCTCCTCCACCTGGGGCTGTAAACGCGTCTGAGACACCCCAGAGGCCCCCTTTCCTCTTCCGCCACGGGTTCCACTTCCTGCCCCTGTCCCAGCTGTTAAAGCTGCTCTAGCTGTGGAGGAGCTCAGAGCAAGGAGAGCCACCAGCTGCGCCCAGGACAAGCACTCTCAGCACTCTGCAGGGCAGGCACGGGCGGGTTTAGTCTTTCTGTTCAAGTCTTTTCTTTAAATGGGAAGAAAAGACAGTGACGTCGCTCAGTCGTGTCCAACTCTCTGCAACCCCATGGACTGTAGCCTACCAGGCCCCTCCGTCCATGGGATTTTCCAGGCAAGAGAACTGGAGTGGGGTGCCATTTCCTTCTCCAGGGGATCTTTCCAACCCTGGGATTGAACCCAGGTCTCCTGCATTGCAGGCAAATGCTTTACCCTCTAAGCCACCAGGGAAGCCCATCAAATGGGAGGTATTATTGTTCTCCTATTTTGCAGATGAAAAGACTGAGGCTCAGGGAGGTGCAGGAATTGGCCTGAGGGAACAGGGCTGTGGAGCCTGGAGCCTGGAACTTGGAGACGGGCAGTTCGGTCCCGAGCCAGGTTTTTATGGGGACAGGCCCAGCACTCGGCGCACTCTGTGACCAGAAGGATGTGCGGTAGGAGCCGTGGCTCCTCTCTCCGTAAAGGCGCCTTTGCTCACATCCTCGGGTACATTGTTGCTGTTGTTCAGTTGCTCAGTTGTGTCCGACTCTTTGTGACCCCATGGACTGCAGCACGCCACGCCTCCCTGTCCATCACCAATTCCTGGAGTTTACTCAGACTCATGTCCATTGAGTCAGTCGGTGATGCCATTCAACCATCTCATCCTCTGCCACCCCCTTCGCCTCCTGCCCTCAGCCTTTCCCAGCATCAGGATCACCCCCAGGTACAGGCCGAGGAGAAGATCAGTCTCTTGGGCTGACCACCTTCCACCAAAGGGACTTGAAAGACCTAACAGGCCAGACGCTGAAGGAAGGATGGGCAGATGGAGGGAAGTGCTTCCGGCGTCTGGGGTTGCCATGCCCTGGCAAGATTAAAGCATCTCCCCAGCCCTGGGACCCCGGTTGTTCAGAATACCAGCAGCTGGGCCTTCAGCAGGACCGGCCACCTGGCAGTGCCTGAGGTGTCCGTGGAATGTCACTCAGGTTCCCAGAAAAGGTGGAGCGGTCAGATAAGGGCAGGAATGTGGCGGCCAGGCAGGATTCTTGACGGAGCCTCCCAGGCCCTCGGGCCTGGAGAGGGAGGCTGTGCGCACTGGTGCCCCTAACTCTGCACGGCCCCGCCCGCTGCAGGCACAGGACGGGTGCCCCTGGGCGAGGCTGCCCGGCCCACGCTCGCTCCATTTCAAGTCCCAGACACGGAGGAGGCCTACCTGGGGAACCTGGGATTAACAGATCCACGTCACTAAATAAAAAAATAAACAAGGACCTACTGTTTAGCTCAAGGAACTAAGAAATGGCAATCCACCCTAGTATTCTTGCCTGGAAAGAATTTTATCCCATTACAGAGGAGCCTGGTGGGTTACCATCCACGGGGTCGAAAGAGCTGGACACAGATGAGTGAGCACACACATGTTATATTCAGTATCTTGTAATAACTTATATGAAAAAAATCAGAAAAAATACACATATTGTTGTTGCTTAGTCACTCAGTGGTCTCTGACTCTGCGACCGCAGGGACTGCAGCCCCCAGGCTCCTCTGTTCATGGGATTTTCCAGGGAAGAGAATGGGCGTGGGGTGCCACTCCCTCTTCCACGGGATCGTCCTGACCCAGGGACTGAACCCGTGTCTCCTGCACTGGCAGGTGGATTCTTTACCCCTGAGCCACCAGGTTAGCCCACGTACATGTAGAATTGAGTTGCTTTGCACTAACATGAAGTATATGGTCACCCTGCTTATTTAACTTACATGCAGAGTACATCACGAGAAATGCTGGACTGGGTGGAGCCCAAACGAATCAAAATTGCAGGGAGAAGTATCAGTAACCTCAGATACGCAGAGGACACCACATTTATCGCAGAAAGTGAAGAACTAAAGAGCCTCTTGACAAAAGTGAAAGAGGAGAGTGAAAAACTTGGCTTAAAACTCACCATTCAGAAAACGAAGATCAAGGCATCTGGTCCCATCACTTCATGGCAAATAGATGGGGAAACAGTGGAAATAATGAGAGACTTTATTTTGGGGGCTCCAAAATCACTGCAGATGGTGACTGCCGCTGTGAAATTAAAAGACACTTGCTCCTTGAAAGAAAAGCTATGACCAACCTAGACAGCATATTAAAAAGCAGAGACATTACTTTGTCAGCAAAGGTCCATCTAGTCAAAGCCATGGTTTTTCCAGTGGTCATGTATGGATGTGAGAGTTGGACTATAAAGAAAGCTGAGAGCTGAAAAATTGATACTTTTGAACTGCAGTGTTGGAGAAGACTCTTGAGAGTCCCTTGGACAGCAAGATTAAAGCAGTCAGTCCTAAAGGAAATCAGTCCTGAATATTCATTGGAAGGACTGATTCTGAATCTGAAACTCCAATAATTTGGCCACCTGATGCAGAGAACTGACTCATTTAAAAAGACCCTGATGCTGGGAGAGATTGAAGGCAGGAGGTGATGGGGACGACAGAGGATGAGAGGTTGGATGGCATCACTGATTCAATGGACATGAGTTTGAGTAAACTCTGAGTGAGAGCTGGTGATGGACAGGGAGGCCTGGCGTGCTGCAGTCCATGGGGTCACAAAGCGTCGAACACGACTGAGACACTGAACTGATTGATACCTGAAACACTGCAAATCAACTATACTTCAACTAAAGAACAAGCAAAGAGTAATATGCACAAACTCTAGGGAATCCCAGAAGAATGGAAATTCCCTTGTGCTCCAGTGTGTGTGGAGGGGAATTATGAAAGCAAAATGATTTTTAAAATTTATTTTTTTATTGAAGTATAGTTGATTTACGATGTTAACTGCCGCTGCACAGCTCAGTGACTCAATTAGACACATTTACACATTTAAAAAAAATACTTTGTTCTTTAAGCTTCAGTAAAATTATAGTCTTCAAAAGGGAAAAACAGAAAAGGGGGCCAAGCAGTGGCGTGACTACAGGGAGGCCTGTGTCTCATGTCGATTCACTGCTGCCTCTAGGCTGGACGGGGACGAGGGCAACTCCAGGCTTCCTGGATCTGTAAACTCCTTGTGAGGAAAGTTTTGTAGAAATTAATCATTAGACGTGATGTTAATAGCACGAAATTAGCTTGGCGTTTCCCGAGGGTGTTTAGTTACAGCAGAAGCAAACTGGGGGCTTCCCTGGTGGTCCAGTGGTTAAGACTTGCCCTCCCACGTGGGGGCCGTGGGTTCAACCCCTGGCCAGGGGACTAGGAGCCCACATTCGGAGGCGCAGCTGAGCCCCGGAGCCCCAGCTAGGAGCCTGTGAGCCTCAAGGAAGACCAGCCTAGCCACAGATAAACGACTGCCTCGCGTAAACCTTTCTCAAGTGCTGATGTTCTCGGCATCATACTGTGTCCGCTCTTTTAACAAAGTGTTCCAAACGCCAGGACCCCTGAATGCCAGCCATGCCCCTCTCCAGTGATGGGCGCAAACACACGCCTGCGCGATTCTGACGTGGGACTGTGGCCCTTGGGTCCTGGCTCACTCCACGTGGGAATATGTGGAATTTACTTGTCGTTTTCAGGAAATAAGGTGTCATTGTTAGGAAGGTTTCCTGTCATAAAAATTTCTCTAATTTGGTTTTAAAATAGCAACCTTAGATGTTGTTTTTGACTCAGAAATCTATAGGAAATCTAAAATTGTATCTTGTTTTTTTTTTTTTCCTTTTTATGTGTGAGCTTGAGTGTATGTGAGAGAATTTTCCATATTTTCCACAGACAAAAAATGAGCTGCTTCTATTCCCGGTAGTGATGTTTGTATTGTCTGCACGCACGTGTGCAGATGCCCTGACATTAAAAGGAGCAGAGCTCTGTGTTGGTTTTGGTGAATTGTTCCAGTACAGACACCATCCTTCTTACTCCGCGAGCCTCGTTTTGAGAGCTGGTCAGCCTGCCAGCCTTAAGGTTATAACCTGGGGCCAACAAACAGCTTTCCAGCCCGAAGCTTCTCTGGCTTGGCCCTCCTGACCAGGCTCGCACTCACAGACACATCTGGCTGTTTCTGGTTTGTTCAAGCCGTGCCTTATTTGTAACAGGAAGAAATAGTCTGTCCTTAGTTTCTTTACATAAAGCATCAGGAAAATAAATACTTCACCAAAGTCTTCGCAGTGTGATTGAAGAAGTTAAATATTGAAGATTCAAAACCCAATCAGACAAACTAAACAAACAAGGCCAGCAGGAAGAAGCTCTGCGCTTTGTGGGAGCAACAAGCTGCTGCTTTGTACGGAGGCTCTCGAGAGCTGCGGCACCGGACCCGGTGTCCAGGACCCCACAGCCCCGTGGTCTCCTCTTAACCCCCGCCTTCCTGAAAAACTGTGATACAGCGTATCTGACAACTCACCAGTCTAACCGCGCCAGAGTGCCGAGCTCCTGAGCGCCGCCCGCCCCACGCAGCAGACCCGCCGCCACGAGGCCACCCGCCTTCTCTGTGTGGACTCGCCTCTTCTGGACACTTCACGCAGCAGAATCCCACAGCATGTGGCCTTCTGATGGGGCTCTTCCTGCGCGGAGTGTGTTTCTGGCGCTCGTCTCTGCTGTGGTGTGTGATTTCATGCCTTTTCATGGCTGAGCTCTATGGTGTGTTGTAAATAATGCTGCTGTGAGCATCTATGTGCAAGTTTTTATTTGAAAAGCCATTTTTAATTCTTTCCAGTGTATAGCTAAACGTGGAATAGCTGGGTTATATGGTAGCCTGCAATGCAGGAGACACTGGTTTGATCCCTGGGTCAGGAAGATCCCCTGGAGAAGGAAATGGCAATGAGGTCCAGTATTCTTGCCTGGAAAATCCTATGGACAGCGGGGAATAGCAGGCTACAGTCCATGGGGTTGCCAAGAGACACAACTGAGCAACTCAACAACACAACAGCAGTGTGTCTAACTTATTGAGAAAGCGCTAACCTGTCTTTTCTCTTGCCTTTTAAAAGGAATATTCATTTTATGCATTTGGTTGCACCAGATCTTAGTTGCGGCACGTGGAATCTAGTTCCCAGGCCAGGGATGGAACCCAGGCCCCTGCGTTGGGAGGACAGAGTCTCAGCCACTGGACCGCCAGCGGAGTTCCTCTCTTGCCTTTTAAATGCCCTCGTAAACATTTGCCACACAGCTGATATTCCAAAATAAATTATGGGATGTGTTAAAGAATGGTTATATTTCTAGACAGAATGGTAAACATCTAAGAAGTTACTATGGAGCCCAAATGCACTCAGCATAGTTTGCTAAATAAACAAGCAAACACACGCCACTTAGATTCATTTACTTCCTGACAGAGTTGGCTTTTTCCTACAACATTCAGCCTTTTACACAATCCAGCGTCTCTTAAGAGGATGGTTATAAATGGATTATACGGTCACTGTTCACTTTGGTTTTCCACTTTCTGGGTCAGATGGCAGCTCTCTAATCTCTGATTTGGCTGGATGCAGAGTAATCCCAGGGCGGATCTGAGTTAGTGCTCATCTTCCATCTTTTGCTTGTTGCTGCTTAAATGTCCTGGCTCCCCAGGGCAGGCAGGAGAGAAAAGACATGATTACAGATAATACTGATGACGAGGACTTCCTGGTCCCAGCTTCCAGGGGACGTAGTGAAGACCTGGGCGCTTGCCTGCCTGGGCCAGTGCGAGCTCACTGGAGGGGCCAGCCTGTCCCTGTAGGCGCAGCTCCCACCCCCAACTCCTCCCTGGGTTCCAGCCTCTCCCGCTTCCTGGATTTGAGGGTGTAGTTTCAAAGGTGCTTCTCTACAAGGTGTCCGCTGTCACCCAGGGCAAAGATCCAAGGAACTCAACAGTCACATGGCGGGAGGCACCAGCCAGTTGGCATTAGGCTGTGGGCTGGGGAAGGGGCAGCAGGTTCCGGAAGCCCTCCCAGGGCTCAGACTCCAGCGGCAGTGGCTGAAACGCCAGCTGGTCCCAGGGTCCTGGGTTAGGATGCGGAGGCAGCGGCTCTGGGAGGGAGTGTTGGGGCTGTGACTATGGGCCAGCTGACATGCAAGCATTTTAACATCTCAGCAGGCAGCAGGGCTGCCCTGCCAGGTGAGGAGGGTCTGCCTTCTGCAAGGGTGTCTTCGTGTGTCCTCACAGTGCAGCGATGCCCCATCCGCAGAGGGCGAGGGCCTAGGGAAAGGCGGGGACGTGAAGGCAGAGCCTGGAGAGGAGAGTTCCGGCTCCCTCCTGTTTTCAGAGACAAGGAGCATGTGTTGAAGATGTATGAGGCAGTGGTGGGGCCTGGAGAGGGCTCTGTGGATGGGAGAGGAGGATGGAGAAGCAGCCAGCAGCAGGGGAGGCCCCCCGAGACTGAGGGTGAGAGGTGGGAGGTCACATCCGGGGAGGGGGTGGCAAAGTGGGCGTCCTCTCCCGGTAGGGCTGCCAGGTGGGAACTGGAAAGGCTCAGCTGCTCTGGGCGAGGAATCCGGGTGGCGAGGGGTGGGTGGGGGCTCCTCTGGGTCTCCAGCGTTGACTTTCCAGCCTCCCATCTGAAAGCTGCTTCTCCCGGGTCCTTGGGTGAGGAGCCGGAGCACAGCCTTCCAGCCTTAACCTCTAGATCACATGCACCCTGCTAACGCTAAGGCTGCTGCTGGTGCGTCGCTTCAGTCGTGTCCGACTCTGAGCGACCCCATAGATGGCAGCCCACCAGGCTCCCCCATCCCTGGGATTCTCCAGGCAAGAACACTGGAGTGGGTTGCCAGTGCTAACCAGTGCTAACCTGGCCTGCAGACACTGAACTCGGAGTGATGGTAAAAGCGGCATTGTTGTGTTGACCCATCATATAAAATATACTGCACTAATCCCACGTAAAAAATTCTGCTTCTGTAGACGTTTCATAGAATTGGTTTCATTCCTTTTTTTTTGGGGGGGTGGGGTCCTGTACCCTGTGGCTCCTGGGATCTTAGACGCCACCCCCCTCCCCAGGGGCTGGGTCCGTGCCGTTGGCAGTGAAAACGCAGAGTTCTAACCACTGGACCACCAGGGACGCCCCCAAATCTCTCTCAAGATTTTGTAGTGATGACATCTCGTTAGAAGATCCGTGATACCTCCAGCTCTTTGCAGCTTGTTGTCCCTAGAGATTTGCTGTTCATTTAATGTCCTGACAACCACAGCAGATGTCCTTTGCGGGTCCATAAGCCCCAGCTCTGGAGAGAGGTCACCGGGACTAGAATCTGACCTGACCCTCGGTGACTGACGTGCCTGGGCCACTTACAGGCCTCCAAGTCCTCCCTGCAGGACGAACCTGAGTTACGGGGTTAAATGTCCTGGAGCGTGTGACGGGACCGCACAGTCGCTCGGACCTAACTTGCTCTCGGTCCAGGTGAGTTTCTGCGAAGCACAAATGTGCTTCTCCTCCATGCATGAGGCACTGCAGCTGTCTTACCCAGTTCTGTGCAACGGGCTCACATTCCTCTCCTTCCGTCCTTGGGGAAGCGAGGGTCAGGGGGACGGGTCTGCCTTGTTGGCGAGGGAGGGGGTGGGAGGGCTGCGCTCCCGGGTGCCTGGCTGGTCCCGGGCAGCCGGGCGGCCAGGACAGCTGCATCGCCACGTCCCAGGAGCCCAGGACGCTGCTGGCCACACAGGCCGAGGGCCTCAACGCCGGCGTCTGCCTCGCCCCTGCAGGCTGAGTAGCTTCAGCCGTGTCCAACTCTGTGACCCCAAGGACAGTAGCCCACTGGGCTCCTCTGTCCATCAGATTCTCCGGGCGAGAATACCGGAGCGGGTGGCCATTCCCTCCTCCAGAGGGTCTTCCTGACCCAGGGATTGAACTCATGTCTCCTGCGCTCCTGTATTGCAGGCAGATTCTTCATCACCAGCGCCACCTGGGAAGGCCCCGCCGCCTCTTCTTCTTCCCACTTTTGGGCGCTGCAGGGTTTGGCTCACGTGGTACCACAGCCCTCTCTTCAGCACTTGGTTTCTTGTCTGTAAGCCTTTGTTTGTGCCTGGCCTGATGGCCGGGATGGCCTTGTGTTCACGGATGCAGCAATAAAGCTTCAGCCTGAGAGAGCTCAGGCAGCATTTTCCAGAAAGCTTGTTCTGAACATGCAAGGATGGGATGTCCCGACTTCCTTTGATTTTAAAGATTCAGGTACCAAATGCACCTTTGACTGGCTGATTCATGTTTTGCTTTTTTCTTAAATTGAAATATACTCGATTTCCACATGAAGTTAATTTCTGCTGCTGCTGTTGCTGCTAAGTCACATCAGTCGTGTCCAACTCTGTGCGACCCCATAGACGGCAGCCCACCAGGCTCCCCGTCCCTGGGATTCTCCAGGCAAGAACACTGGAGTGGGTTGCCTTTTCCTTCTCCAATGCATGGAAGTGAAAAGTGAAAGTGAAGTTGCTCAGTTGTGTCCGACTCTTCGTGACCCCATGGACTGCAGCCTACGAGGCTCCTCCGTCCATGGATTTCCCAGGCAAGAGTCCTGGAGTGGGGTGCCATCGCCTTCTCCGAGGTAATTTCTGCTGTGCATCAAAGTGACTCAGGTGTGGACATGCAGCATTCTTTTTGTACTCTTCCCTCGTGGCTTATCCCCCGGACACTGGAAACAGCCCCTGTGCTCTGCAGGAGGCCTCCTTGCCCCCATTCGGTGTGTGGACGCGCACTTTGCAGCTGCCGGCCCCACACTCCCATTTCCGTCTCCTTGGCAACCACAAGTCTGTTCCCTGTGTCTGTGAATCTGTTTCTGCCTGGACCCTTCTTAACTAGGATCGAATGCGTGAGACTTTTCACGTTGGCAGCTCACCTGGAAGTGGACGTGTGGCCGCTTCCAGGTCTGCTGCTGCTCTTGGTGTGGGGAGGCTGGGGGCTCAGAGGACAATCCTGGGTGTGGGCTGGAGCCCCTGAGCCTCCTGGGCCTCCGCTTCCTCACTTATGCGCTCCCCAAGGTCAGTAGAGACGACCTGTCTACAGGGCATTATAGCCACAGAGGAGCATGGACATCAAAGGGGCCACCTGGAGAGTTTTTTAGCGAAAAACAGGAGTGGGAACAGAGCCCAAGTTGTCAGTTTCAACACAGAGTTTCAAAAGAATACACCCGAGATTCTGCTTTTGTTATCTCTGAGTGAGGAGAACAGGGTCATTTTATCTCCTCCGTTTTGCCTATCTGCATTTCCTAGCTGTGCTATTATCAACTTTTTTTTGTAAACTTAGTTGAATCATTTTTTTAAAAGAAACATGTTTAAAGATATCCAAGAAGAGGGCTGTACTTACACTCTGATATTTAGTTGATATTTGAGGGTCATTGCTGCAAATATCTGGTATTGTACAATAGATGAAGTTAAGTCACCACCTAGCTAATATAAAATAACAGGATGGATAAATAAATAAAATTATATAAAAAATAGAATGGTCTCCACTGAATTTTTTTTTTTAAGGAGCTGTGGTTTTCCTGCCACATCTGATGGGTGGTTTGGTTCCTTCTCCAGCCTGGCTTCTAGTGTGTGGCTCAGACTCACGGCCCTCTGGGCTCTGCCCATCGGACTCCCAAGTTTGGATCCAGGGAATCACAGGGACACAATTTTGCAAGTTCTTGATGGTGGTTGTTCAGTTGCTCAGTCATGTGTCTGACTCCTTGCAACCCCGTGGGCCGTAGCACGCCAGGCCTCCCTGTCCTTCACCGTCTCCCGGAGCTTGTTCAAACTCATGTCCATTGAGTCAGTGATGCCATCCAACCATCTGTCATCCCCTTCTCCTGCCCTCAGTCTTTCCCAGCATCAGAAAGTTCACAGTAAGCGTGGCTAAATTTGACACACGGACTACAACAGGGTCAAAAGAAATCCCATGTCATCTATGACCTTTGGTCCTAACATTTCTGGGGAATTCTTCATATTCTCCTGAACTTGACCCTCTCAATTTATTCTTCAAAAAATATCACTTTAAAATTGTCGAGGAATTGTGCATATTCACTGTAAGCTATGCTTCTTTAAGCTGCTGAGGATTCACAGTTGCCATGTTCCAATATTACATCCTCCTGCCTCTAGATGGTCCAGCTACCCTTTAAATTCCCTGGGTGTGGCTCAGCTAGCAGCTAAGGGTGAGAGGGACAAGCCTCACGTGAGGCCCCCGGGGTCCCAGGCTCGGCGTTCTTTCTGCTCACTCCATCTTGGCCACCAGTGTGTTCACCGCACTCAGTGTTCTTAAGTGTGTTTGCCCATACACGCCTCTTAAAAAAACCTGTGTTCTCTCTTGCCTAATTTCTAGTGGACATCTAACATTTTTCATTATAAATTTAAATGTTGAAAAAGATCTATAAGAAGTGCTACATTCCTTGTCTGAGGATTCTCGGGACTTCCCTGGCGGTTCAGTGACGACGACTTCACCTTCCAGTGCAGGGGGTGGGTGCGATCCCTGGCCGGGGAGCTAGGACCCGGCATGCCTTGCGGCCAAGGGACCAAGACACAGAATGAGAAATGGTCCTCTAAAAAGATCCTCCCAGGAGGCATCTGGGCAACTTCTGGAGGCATTTGTGGTATCACACAAGTGTGAAAGAGCATGTACGTGTGTGTGTGTGTAGAGCAGGCAGCTGCTCAGCACGCTACAATGCAACGTGCAAGAAAGAGTTATCAGGGCAGAATCCCGACAGTGCTGAGGTTTGAGGAACTGATTTGAATGCTCCCCAAGAAATATGAATATCATGGTGAGTTTATGCCCAGCAATATCCACTCAAAAACCACATCACCATTGTCTATAGCGTTTCTTTTTCTCCCTGAAACTGTATTTCCACTTTTAATCCCCACAGATTTTTATCCTCATGAAAATCCTTACTTTCCAAAGCCTTACTAGTTGTCGTGTAATTCTCTGCTACAAAGCTCTGCACATAAACTGAATTTGTTTTTAGCTCCTACACTATAAGGTTCTAAAGGTTAACATTTTCCTTCTGTACTGAGGTAATTTTAGTAAGTGATCAAATGACATAAATATATTACAACATTCGATAGGTGGGTTTTAAACACAGAAACCTCTTGGGTGAAGTGCGTCTCTTCATGGGGTGAATCAGGGAGCATCTTCAGGGAGCATCTTCAGGGACCTGGTCGATAGTCTTCGGTGATATAGAGATTCTCACCTTGGGGGCCAGTTAAGACGCTGGGGATGAAAGGGGTGCCTCTTGAGGTAAGGTTGGAGAACAGGGTAAAAAACAGAATGGGCATGATGTTTGCTGAGTTAGACCAGTCTGGGGAAGAAAACATACAGACGCTGAGGACTTTGAAGTGGCTTTTCACGCACACACACCTCCTGGAAAGTCTTCGTGTTGTTTATATACTGGCTGGGTTTAAGGAGCTGAGAAACCTAACAGCTCTCTTCTTTCAGTGATTTAGGCTGTTTTTGCACAATGCTAAGCATGCTACAGGCAGTAAGCCAGCGTGTATTATGAAAAACTTCATGGGTCCAGCAAGTGGATCAGTCTAGCAGACGTGGTCTAGCCTGTAGGGGATGGCCAGACCCAATGTTTATTCGCTTCTCCATCATCCAGCTCTGCGACCGGGTCAAATCATTACCAGTTCTGGCCCATTGCTTTCTCACCTGTAAAGTGGAACTAAAAATAGATCTCTCATCGGCTTGTGAGACTTCAGTGAGGTCATGCATGGAAAGCGCCCAGCGCCTGCCCCCTGTACGCCCAGTGCTGGGTGAATGTTAATCATTGTTTGGCTTCAGGAAAGAGCGCTGTAAGGGTGACGGGGTCATCGTCTCAGCCTGATTCCTTCCGGCTCGTGACCCTTCCGTGCGCGGGTGCTGTCCGGCCCGCCCCGGTTTTGCGGTCGCCTGTAGACCTTTGGGATTGCAGGCGACCTGGGGCTCTGGAGCTCCCTGCAGGGGTCTGCCCACTGGCCGGGCCTCATTTTCCGCTCAGCCTCTCAAGGACACGCAGAGTCGCGCTAAGGCCGCCCGCCGGGGGGGTCCTCTGAGGGCCTGAAGGCGTCTTGGGTTTTCTCAGAACACTGTCAAGGAGCTGGCCCACGCCGTCTCCTCCGGGCGACCTACACAAAAGCCACGCCAAGGCAGGGCTGCAAGGAGCCACAGGCGCCTTAATCCTTGGAGCGACAACTGTTCCGTTGGGTTACACAGTTTTCATCTCAGAGGAATTGTCTCTTGACATTAAACTGTCCAAACAGTATTTATATCTGCGACTGCCCTGCAAGATCACTTAACCCCACACAGCCGTTTAAAAGTAGTTAATGACAGAAGCGGCCTGACTAAACCCCCGATGAGTGATGGGCCTCGGTCGACCCGGGCTGTCATGGTTTATGGAGGAAGGCGGTTTGTCCATCGCCGGCTTCAACCACAGCAGGTAATTTGAAATGAAATGAGACAGTTTCTACAAGCAGATTGATTTGGGAATCTTGCCTGCTCTTCCTTTGACCCTTGACAAGTTGGACACTACAAAGATTGTGACTTTAAAAAATGATTGGGTGCAAATACGTTTAGGTGGATGATTTACCGGGTGCCGAAGTGAGGACGGCGCCTTTGGAGTAATGCTGGGAGAGAAGGTAATTGTCCACTCTAACAACGAGGCTTCATGTTTCTCAATCTAATTAATTATCCCACCAGGCCAATCTGTTAATGATCCTTGATCAAGGTGTCCATATTCTTGGTAAGAGGCCACAGACCCAACTGCCTGGTCAGAGACCAGGTAGCCAACATCAACATGAACAGAGTCTGTCTCTTATTTTTGTTATAGGTACTCTTACTTATGATAAACTTATTAACAGGTACTGATTCAGTTTGTCATTTTGGTAGAAAACCCACAGCTTGCATACGAGGATGAGAAATTGTGTTCTCTTTCATGGGTTCCCTTTTTCTTTTTTTGTAAATGTGGCTAATAAAATACATGGGGAGACACTGTGATTTAAAGGATGATAAGATTCAATGTTTTGAAGGGTTACTAGACATAGCAGGAAAAAAAAAATCCTGCAGTATCAAAAATTTTTTCTAATTCTTGGTAATTACATTTAGGTTTTCCTATCAGGTATTATACACTACTTTATGTGTATGTAAAATATTATGTGATACTTTAATATGTAACAATTAAGCAAATATTTTTCACATTATTTTGATGCTACTCTTCGGCAGTTTTTCCTCTTAGAAGCGAAGTTTTGTTATGAGTAAATGTTATCTTACACCAAATTTAAAAATTAACTATTTTCCAAAACAAGAATAAAAATGACAGTCAGGAAGATGATTTTTTAAAAGCAGTTATCTCAGCTCGTGATTATGTAATATTTATGCCTGAATTTCTTAAGATGAACTTGACAGTGGAGCTGCTGATTCATTAATGTTGGACTTTGCCTTGATGCAGCCATGCTCCGGAACATTTGCCATTGAACCCGCGCTGTTCACTGCAGCTTTTGTGCTTCTCTCTATTCTAACCACTTTGTTTGAAATATAATTTTGAAGATGCTAGTAAAAAATATAACAAATTCCTTATTGGTCTCTGTTTAAATTATTTACTACCCTTTGGAGCCATATCTTCATTGAACTATGCTTAAAGTATTTTGCAGGAATGTTTCTTTATGTTGTCTATCGGGTTTAATAGACGTGCCATTTAATAAGCTCTCTACCTGTAAGGATAGACTATTTGACCTCTGTGCCCTGCCACTGGTAGACATAGTGTAAGATTGCTTTGTGAAATAAAGCTGTCGGTAACATCAACAAAATAAAAAATGATCGTATTCCAATACTCTCTGCTGAGTACTATGACAGCGCTGAAATATGGAATAAAATTGAAAGTAGATTAGTTTTGGGTCTTAAGTCATGTTTTGACAAGAAATAAGAGAGGAGAACATATCTTTGAACTTTTAGTTTTAAAGTTTTTTAATGAAAATATTTATCATTTTGTAAGGTTCCTTCTTTCTTTATCACACTGCGGCTATATAACCCGAAAACAATCCGTTCTCTTATTGTGAGGGATATAAATACTGCTCTGTCTTTACGTTAAATACCAGGAAGGGAGCTCGCACGGGGAGAGATGGTCTGACACTTGCAAGTGAAGGAGTGTCACGCTAGTAAAAAGGCTTATTGAAGAGGCTGGAAAATCAGTCATTAATAAGCTACATATTTTTAGGGTATGTAATGCATGTAAATACTGTAGACAAGCGGGCCGGGTTTGCTGTATTTTTTGTTTGCCTTCGGGAACAGTTTGAATCTGAAGAGGAAGAATAAATATGTCTGGGTGGGGAGAAAGCTGGGCTGGTGATTGCTTTTGACCTGGAGGAATCTGAAAATCGGGGCGACTTGCAGACTGTGAAATGGTTCCTTTCACCCCCGTGGTTATACATTAATTGAGGCGAACTCACTGCTGGTCCGCAGCACGGACGGTCAGCAGGGTGTGGGCTAAGGACACTGACCCTCCCCTCCAGGGGTCTGCAAACAGCTGGGGCCACCACAGGCGCGCCGGTGGAGCCCTTAAACCCGCGGGGCCCGCTGGCGCCCCGTGGCACCCGCGGGCGGTTACCCGGAGGGGCCGGGCGTGAGCGGCGCCCTGCCTCCTCGGGATGCACCAGGATGCCGGCTCTGCACACGTTTGCCTTCTCTTCTGCTCAGAGGCCCTCCTTCAGGGCGAGGCTCGTGTCTGCAAGCCATCGAACTAGGGCTTCTTTGAAATAAATAAATAAAATCCAAGTTGGCTTTTCCGCCTAATGGACGTGAATTACCCACACATGGCAGCATCGGGCTAAAAATGCTAGCCAGACCCTCCTGGGACTCTGCTGTTAGTTATGAAAAAAGCAATCCTGCTGTCCTAATCTTCAGCGTATTCTATAGTCAGGGGTTTTGAAAGTAAGTTTAAAAGTAAAAGGTTATTTTGGCTAGCACTTCCCTGGTGGAATGAAAGTGAAAGTGAAGTTGCTCAGGCATGTCCGACTCTTCCCAACCCATGGACTGTAGCCCACCAGGCTCCTCCGTCCATGGGATTCTCCAGGCAACAGCACTGGAGTGGGCTGCCATTCCCTTCTCCAGGGGATCTTCCCAACCCAGGGATTGAACCCGGGTCTCCCGCACTGCGGGCAGGGGCTTTAACCTCCGAGCCACCAGGGAAGACGTAGGAGTCCACCTGTCAAAGGATGGGGCACGTTTGATCCCTGGTCTGGGAGGGCCCCACGTGTCGTGGGGCAGCTGAAGCTAAGCGCACAGCAACTGACCCCGCGCCCTGGAGTCCCGCAAGGAGAGAAGCCGCTGCGCCGGAACCCCGCGCCCTGCAGCCGGGCGCGCCCTCGCTGCAGCCAGAGAAAAGCCTGCGGCGGCGGTGCAGACCCAGAGCCACCCAGAGACATAAATTCCTTTAAAAATATTTTAAAAAAGATGATATTGGCTAACAGTTCTGAAAAAAGCTTTCAAGAGGGCGCTGACAATCTCTCCTGATGTATTTTGAGGCTGTTCAGTTCAGTTCAGTCACTCAGTCGTGTCCGACTCTCTGCGTTTGAGGCTGTTACAAAGAAAAAAAATATTTTAAAATTTGAGATGAGCAGGAGACACAGCGTGGCTAGGTTGAGGTGGGTGCCGAGTCTTGCGAACCCCGTTAATTCATTCCACGACGTGGCGTTAACCTTGGCTTTGCTGAATAATACCTTTAAACAGGACGGTGAATTACTGAGGTCATTACGTTGGCGTCGTTTGTCATCACGCTGAGTCCTGAGTGCACAAGGTTTTGAGTAATAACTGTATAGTCACTGATGACGGAGACCAAGTTTACATGCGTGTTTTATTCATGATTTTCTGTCAAATGTCAAAATCCGAGAGGAGCCCTGAGCATCCCGGGAAGGGTCGGCGAGTGTGCTCAGATTCCCAGAGGGCTCAGGTCACAGCTGGTCACACCATGTCCTTGGAAGGTGGAGGTCACCAAGAAGAGAATGAGGCCGGGACACCCAAACCCAGAGCGGAGATTGCTTCAGCCTCTAGAAGACAGGAGAGGAGGAGAGCGCTGGTATGAACAGGGGCTGCAGCGCACGGCAGGAGAGGGGTGTGGACGTCTTTCCGGGCTGAGGGGCTCCCCACAGGTGGGTGGGACAGCTTTCACAAAGCCCCGACCTGCTTTACAAACAGTGCGTGCGTGCACGTCCACCTGGGGCCCGTACTGCTTCTTCCCGCTGGTAGCTGTGGCACCTTCAGCGTAAGACGGGAGTCTTCTGGGCCCCGAGTCTCTCATCTGTGGAGGGGGGCTGAGACCGCGGCGCCTGTCTCCTGGGTGAGCCGGTGAGGTGCGGGCCCTCTGAGAGCCCAGCTTGGGGCTGGCCCCTGGCCACTGCCCCAGGAACACATGGCCTCCCCTCTCTCTTGTGGGCTCTGAAATCAGGGTGTCAGCATCTTCTTTCCCTTTGGTTTCATGAGCCCGATGAGGCCTGTCCCTCTCTTGTGAAGAAACATGTTCTAGAAGGTTTTTTTTTTTTTTTTTTTCCACCTTCTGCAAACCAAAAATTCTTATTCCTATTCCGGTTAACTCTGGTTTCTGGTTTAAGAAGTCCAGACTAGACCCTTGATGTCATTGAGTTTTAGAGGTGATCTTTTTGGTGGTAATCAAAAGCTGGAGTTGGCATTGTTTTAAATATTATGGGCAGAGACAGATAACCAACAAGGGCCTACTATGCAGCACCGGGAGCTCTGCTTAGTGCTCTGTGATGGCATAAATGGGAAAAGAATTTGAAAAGCACTAGACACGTGTATACAGATAACTGGGCTCCCATAGCGGCTCAGACAGCAAAGGATCTGCCTGCAGTGCAGGGACCCTGGTTCAGTCCCTGGGTCAGGAAGAGCCTCTGGAGGAGGGCATGGCAACCGAGTCTAGTATTCTTGCCTGGAGAGTCCCGTGGGCAGGAGAGCCTGGCGGGCCACAGCCCAT
This sequence comes from Nanger dama, assembly GCA_917880005.1. NCBI lineage: Eukaryota > Metazoa > Chordata > Mammalia > Artiodactyla > Bovidae > Nanger > Nanger dama. Next base: position 46,932,351 of record CAKJTW010000013.1, on the reverse strand, counting down.
AGGGTGGCAAAGAGTTGGACACGACCGAGTGACCCGACACTGCCAAACGTCTAACTGAAGCACGCGCTGTGACATGACTGTAAATCAACTGCACTTCAGTTACAAAGAAAGGGGTAGGGCGCTGGGAGCCTGAGTCTGGTGAAGCAAGGCCGTCCTCCTAGAAAAATGGACTGCAGAGATCAGGGGGATGGGGGAAGCTGCTCTGAGATCCTGTCCAGAGAGTCCCCCAGGGCACGAGTGGCAAGGGTGAGTCAGCAGCAAGAGTGGGCAGAGGGGCCAGGGGTGCCCGGGGCCATGTTAGTTCCGCTGTGACCTCTGCACCCTTGTGGTGCCAGGACTCACTTCCAGGGTGCCATCCCGACACGGTTACCTCTTCGCCACCTCCGTGTGCAGCGCCGCCTCGAGAACATCGAGTTCTGGGAAAGAGAGGCAGTGTAAGAGTGGACATCGTTTCTGAAAACCATGGACGGGGCAGCTTTGCAGGAGCTGATGCCATGCCCCGCGTCTGCCCTTCTCTCTTGAAACTGAGCTTTAGGGGAGCTCGCGGCGGCCCAGTGGTTAGGACTCCACGCTCTCGCTGCAGGGCCCAGGTTCAGTCCCTGGTTGGGGAACTAAGGTCCTGCAAGCCGGCAGGGCCAGCCAGAAAACAAACAGACAAACCAAACACCTCAGCTTTAATTGACTGTGTTCACTTTTTTCCTTGTGAGGATCATGTTATGTTTATGAACAAATGAATTTAAAATCAACTTTTGGAACAAAAGCTGTTATTCAAGAGAGGATTGCTCTCATATGAGTATAATTGCTTCTAAAATATCTACTTGTAGACAGACTTGTATACACCATCATTAATTCTTTGTATAACTCATGTGTAAATGCAGCGTTTCCATTAATGGAAAAGGAGACTCAAGCATCACACTGATAATATCAGTAATATGCATTTGTAGTTACATGCTGTAGATAGCTGTAAAAGCTACATTTTATTACATTAATAAAACTCCTGAAGCAGCCCAGCTTGGGCTAGAGGCGACATTATTAAGGCTCATGGCTTCAGCAGCTAAGAGTCTGTCAAATCAGTCTTAGCTGTAGCAACACACGGCATGTTGGGGAAGCTCTCTCCCACCCATAAAATAACGATGATTATTTTTCAGGATAAAATACTACATGCTGCTGGAATGACACGCTACCTGAGAGCTATGAGAGTAACAAAGCAAAGATAAAACTCTAACTCAATGAGAACAAAAAGCGGATTGAGAGGGCTTCTTGTCCTCTGGGCAGACGGAGCCATCAGGTTCTGTGTCCAGCGACGTTAAGGATAACTTCTTCCCCGAGTCTACAGCGGGCACAGGGGACCCCGTGAAGAGAGTGTTCGTCTTGAGGAGGGAACGTGTGTAGGGTTCCAAGTGTTTCTGGGTCAGTACCTTGGGCACGCTGACAGGTAGAAAGACCAGGGCACTGGACCGGCCGGGTGGATCGATAGCTCTTTAGGTGTCTGCCAATCACCCATTAGGGAGGAAGACCAGGTGGATGAATCCCAGCAGCTACTCAGATGCTCTAAGGACTGTGCGTCCCCTCCTTAGGTGGGAAATGGGAGGCGGGGCGGTGGGGAGGACTCCAGATCAGGAAAGCACAGGGTGTGTTCAGCACAGGGCTGCCCAGGTGCTCAGAGGTAAAGAACCCGCCTGACAGCGCAGGAGACGTGGGCTCCATCCCTGCGTCGGGAAGATCCCCTGGAGGAGGGCATGGGGACCCACTCTGGCGCTCTTGCCCGGGAAACCCCATGGACAGAGGAGCCTGGGGGCCGAAGTCCATGGGGCTGCAGAGGGGGACATGGCTGAGCGGCTGAGCGTGCGCACACTGTCCAGAGCAGCGCAGAGGCAGCGGAGGCGGCTGGGCCGCAGCAGCGTTCACGGGACCAGACGTCATCGCTGTGAACCAAGCCAGTGATCAGACCACCGGCTCCAGACTGCCACCGGCCCAAAACTCGGCTCCAGGCGACTTGCGAGATCAGCACCGGGGTGTCAAAACATCATGCTTCTGTTGGAAATGTCACCTGGAACTCCCAGTGAGCCTTTCCCACTGATTACCTTTGAAATTCAAACATTCTCCGCTGCAGGGAAAGGTTGATGGAGGTTATTTATTTATTTTTAAAAATTCTTTCAATACACAGCCAATTTTGAACTAAAAATCAGAATTATCCTTCTGAATCTCGCATTCTGGTGATCCTCCCGGATCGCCCACTTTCTTCCGCGCTACAGATTTTTTTGGTCATCGCACAAAACCCGAGGCTGCGCCACTGGGTGTGTGGTGTACTCAGGCGTGGGTGCTTGGGAGGCCTTCAGGGTCAGGATTTTTGTGTGCACGCGTTTTTCCCCAGAAAGAAGGGCTTTCACAACTTTCTCTCCAGGAGGGTCTCTGAGCCCTTCCCCTGGTGTAAAAGCACAAACGCCTCGGGAGACTGCATGCGGCAGGGCTCTGCATGGAGGTGTCATTTCTGGTAAGGCCGAGAGGTGGCAGGGTAAACAGCAGCCTGCAGCGGCCCCATTTTCCCGACCGGAGAGAAGCCCTGTGAAAGGAGAGCCTGTCTGTCACCTCGCTTCCGCTTGCACAGACTGTGGATACGAGGCCTCCTTCCCTGGAGAAGGAGAGCAAGGCTGAAGGGGCAGCCTGGGGCTTTAAAGGTCACAAACATCCAAAGACAACATTTGGTAAGTGTTTCTTGGGGCTGAGCACACGACAGAAACGCACAGACCTCAGTCACTGGCAGAATCAAAAGCACTCATGAAACCGATGACAATTTCCCAAGCTAGGACCAACACTTGATTTTTCCACAAAGTCTCATTGTTCAAAGATGCTATAAACTGCCTGAAGAAGTGACTTCCGAACAGAAAAAGACCAGTTTTTTTGCATCAGCACCGAAAGATCTCTTTCAGTTCTTCCACTTTGTGGGAGTTAAAAATAACAGAAAAAGGGGAAGCTGCCTCATGTAGGTAGATTCAGAGGGTTTTTATTTTGATAGTTAAGTATCACTTTCATTTTCTGTGAAAGTATGAGAAGCAGGGATCTTTGCCTGCAAATTCTTAACCAGATGCCCACTGGATAACATTTTCTACTTTAAACATATCTAGCCAATTCAAATATGAGTATTTAAAGAAGCAGATGCTGGGTTTCATATAGCTGAGCACAGTGAACTTTCTCAAGGCGAACTCACTTGTTTAATGGTATATGTGATGTGATCACCTATAGTTCTTAGTGATGAAATTAAGCTTGTTTATATCTTTAAAAGCAATCATTTGGTGGGCTGAGATGAATCTATTTTTGCCTATCATTTCCATTCCTTTAAGAAGTTTCCATAAAATTCATAATTATTAGGGGACAGAAAGCAAATATGCATAGATTCCAGCTATTCTGGGAGAGGATGATAAATAGGAAGGGCTTGAGGGCGTCTGACAAATACCATCAGATGTAATGCAAATTTTGTGGGTGGAATAGATTCTGAGAAGTATCTGCCTGCCTGTTCTGGTTCATTTTTCACAGTCTAGTTTAAACTGTGAGACTCCTTTGAAATAAAAATAATCTCCTGGGGGTAAAACAGGAACAAAGTCTTTACAATGTAAGTCCAGGTTCTCTCAGATAATAAATAACTTTAGAAGGGGCATCAGCTGATCAGTTAATTAACCAATTAATTGGTATTTATGGAGCATCTATTTTTTTCCACTAAGTGTTGAGAGGAACATGAGACAAATTCAATGCCTAATTTCTTAGTTATATTCATGTTACCTGTTGTGCCTTGATGTGTGTGTGGGGAGGCGTGCAGAGAAAGGTCCTAGTGGGGGCCTTGGGTAGGAAGGGCTGTCTGAACGCGATTTGGTAAGTGTTTTGAGTCCCTTTGCCGTCCACCTGAAACTATCACAACATTGTTAATCAGCTATATTCCAATACAAAATTAAAAGTTTGATTAAAAAAATGCTTCTCTCTCACTTTCTAAAGATTCTCTGATGGAGAAATTTCAACACAGCTCCTTTCATGTGGCTGCTCCTTCCTTCCTATTAGGTCAGGTGCTTGAAACACCTGGAGTTCCTTTTATAAAAGGTTTTATTGAATTCAAGTCGGTCCAGATGGGCCACAGTTTGAGCAGCCATTAGGCTGCTAGTTTGACTTTCTTGATCTCAAGGATGATGGTTGTGTGTTTTTTTGCCCTCTGCTGTGAGGGAAAAGAAGAGGTTGAAAAGACTTGTCAGCCACGCAGGCCTCTGGGAACATAGACCCGGTTGGCGGGCAGGATGGTCTTCTGGGGACAAAGGTGGGTCAAGCAATAGAGCAGGTTTGGACTGGGGCCTCTCTCCTGAGCACAGCAGGAGACTGTATCTAGGGCAGGGGTGTCCAAAACCGCAGCTGTGCTGGGGGCTGACTCAACAAAGATGGTGTCTGCCTTACTTGGGATTGTAGCTCCCATGGGCAAAAAGACATTATTTCTGGAAACTTCTTTTTCTGTGTAGTTTCAGAGTTTTGACACAGTGTCTATTTATATACATTTATATTGTGTATATACATATATACACAGAATATATATATACATGTATCTATATATTTTCCCAGTTTTATTGGGAGGTAATTGACATAGAGCACTATATAAGTTTAAGGTGTAGAGCATAATGATTTGACTTAGAAACATCATGAAAAAGATTATCACAGTTTAGTGAACATCCATCATGTCATACAGACACAAAATTAAAGAAATAGAAAATTTTTTTCTTGTGTTGGGAACTCTTAGGATTTACTCTTAATAGCTTTTGTTTACAACATACAGCAGTGCTAAATACATTTATTATATTGTACATTACATTCCTAATACTTATTTATCTTATAACTTGAGGTTCATACCTTTTGGGGGCAGGAATATAGGAGATTTTCTATTCCTTTTTTCCTCACATTCCTTTTGCTTTCAAATGATCTACATAGAATCAGATTGCTTTCACAATAATTGATACATTTTTGAATGTTCTGTTTCCTCTGAATTCCAGAAACCTTTTACTTAAAAATTTATATTTATTTTTATAGAAGTATATTTGACTTATAATGTGTAAATCAAAAGTGTATATTTGATTTATAATGCTGTCTTAGTTTTAGGTGTATAAATTCAGTTGTGTACACATGCATATCTGTTTTTGCAGACTCTTTTCTTTTATAGCTATCACAGTCTTGAGTATGGTTCCCTGTGCTGTACAGTAGATCCCTGTTGGGGGAGTTTGTCCCTTTTGAGCACTTTCATCGAGTCCCCCTTCCCCACCCCCTAGGTTCTGGAAACCAGAAGCCTGATCTCTTGCTATGAGTTGTTTGTGTGTTTGTCTCTGAAGTATAACTGACCTATAGCGCCATGTGAATTCTTGTTACACAACATTGTGATTCAGTATTTCTATACATTTGAGACTGATCACCACGAGAATCTAGTCAACACTTGTCACTGTACAAAGACATTACATAGTTACTGACTCTGTTCCCCACCCTGCATACGTCATCCCTGGGCCTCATTTGTTTTGCAGCTGGGAGGTTGTACCTCTTAATCCCCCTCTCCAATCTCTCTCCTCCTTTTCTTCCCCTCTACCCTGACCACCACCTGTCTGTTCTCTGTGTCTATAGCTCTGTTTCTGTTTGCTATGTTTATTTGTTTCACATATACTGTGAAATTATATCGTATTTGCCTTTCTCTGTCTGATTTATTTTGCTGAGCATAATACCCTCCAATCCATCATGTTGTTGCAAATGGCAAGACTTCCTTCTTTTTATGGCTCAAGAAAGGAAATGGCAGCCCACTCCAGTACTCTTGCCTGGAGAATCCCATGGAGGGAGGAGCCTGGTAGGCTGCAGTCCATGGGATCGCAAGGAGTTGGACATGACTGAGTGACTCCACTTTCGATGTTCCATTATATACATGTGTGCACCCATCTCTATATGTCACATCTTTATCTATTCATCTGTTGATTGTTCACCTAATATTTAAAGCATTTTTAAATGCAGTGGATTTATGAAATTCATTAAGGGCAACTAGGGTCAGCTTCCTTTTCATCCTCTGAAAAAAATTCTTATGCTACAGCTTGGCTTATCCCAGCATGAATGACCCATCCATACATGAGCTGGTTTAAAGCACTAATTCCTAACACGTAATCCTAGAAGTGAAAGTCCCACAGCATGTTACTGAGCCTTGCTTGGACACAGTTTCCACACTCAGATCTGAGAAATGCTGAACCATGGCAAGCTCTGCAGGTGTCTTGACTGAGCGCCTGGTGTGATGTGGAAACATCGCAAGGGGAGAATGAACAGTTTTCCTAGGTGCTCTGGCCAACTTCCTTTCCACAGGTGATCTTGCAAGACTGGTGTTGAAAGAACCACACTTTGGGAAATGCACATTTATGGATTTGTTCATGCTTAAAAACACTTTGTCAGAGAAGTGGGGAAAGTTTACAGAGGAAGAGTGGACCTAGGAAAGACAAACCCTGAAGGGGCTTATTTTGCAGGAGACGGGCGTGAAAGAGTGCATCATTTTGGAAAACCTCTTTTAATTGTACATTCTATCCTTTGTTCACCCCAAAATAACCAAAAAGGCAACAACCCCGAATATTCACTGGAAAGACTGATGCTGAAGCTCTTGGCTCTTAGCTCTTTGGCTACCTGAGGCCCTGATGCGAGGAGAGATTAAAGGCAGAAGATGAGATGGTTAGATAGCATCACCCACTCAATGAATATGAATTTGAGGTAATATTCCAATTTCCTTTTGCAAGAGCAAGAGGAGCCTGGCATGCTGCAGTCCATGGGGCCACAGAGAGTCAGACACGACTTAATTGAACAACAAACAGGCCTGTCTCAGGTGGTGAATGAACATATTCTAAGAAAATGTATTTTACAACAATTTTTAGGAAATGCATTTAGGATTACAAATTGGTGAAACTATAAAGAGCGATCTAAGATACAGCACACTCTCAGGCATCATTTAAAATAAGGATCTCATTAAGATTCATGTTCTGAAAACACCGCATTTCTAAACCAGGCTTGGTGGCCTTTTATGTATAATTTACCAACGGAAACCAGAACAACAATAATGTATGTCTAGGAGGAATTTATCGTCTTGAATGAACAAATTGGGTCATCGTCAAGTAGTTTTATGTAATGGGAATCCCCCTGAGGTGCTTACTTAGAGGGAAACAGCCCTTCTCCTGCGGCAAAGGTCTGCTGGAAAGGTCATTCCAGCTGGTTTCACACGCGCCTGGGTTAATCTCTGTGGAGCAGGCGGTATGTGGGGACCAGGGCCGGTCCACACGTGCCCGCCCCGCAGCCTGGGTGAGTCCAGACTGTTGGAAGGAAGGCCACGTCCCCCTTGGTCCCTGCTCTGCGGCTCCAGCTGGAAAGGAAGGGGGTCTCCAGAAGGCCTCGGATGTGGGGGCTTGTCAACAGAAATCCATCGGTTAAACATCAAACCACAGACACCAAGTGCCTCTGAAATAACACTTCTTACTGATGCTGGTCATAGTACGAAGGACACCGACGTTCCAACTCGACTCCCCGCGGGCGAGGGGTGTCAGCTGGTGCGGACGGTGTGGGTAACCCCTGGGGACCCCCTCACGCCCTTTTCTCTGCTCTGAACCCGGGAGCCAGGCGGTGTCTCAGGCGCGCGAGGAGGTCTCTCGACTTGCCCTTCCTCGGGAGCGAGCATAACCTTCCGAACAGACGCCCCGAGCAGGACGGTCATTCTCGGACGGTGTGGCTGAGAGTCGCCCTCAGAACGGCGCTGCCCGTGCCTCAGTTCCTCGCGGCTCTGCAGTGTGAGCGTGATTCTTCCCGGCGAGAGAAGCTCGAGACGCCTGAGCTCTTTCGGTTTTCCTTTAGCGACAGCTCGCCCCGCGTCCAGTCCCCAGGGAAAGCCCCCGCGCGTGGCCTGGCCCTGCGCTCCCGGCCGGCTCTGCACCGGGCTGCGGACTGAGCGGGGCCGAGGCCGCGCGGGGCACCGGGGGGTGGTTTGGGGCCGCGGGCGGCGGCGCGCGGGTTTCGGGGGTGACGTCGAGGAACCAGGCCCAGGAAGTCCCGCGCCCCGGGCACCAGGGCCCCGGCCGCTCGAGCCGCCCAGCCGGTGGGAATCACTCCTGGGGACAGTGTGTGCGCGCCGGGGAGGGGAAGGGGCGGTCCGTGGCGCGGACGGGGCTTCTCTGCCCCCTCGAGACCGCTCCCCGCTTTGCAGGCGTCCTGATCAAGGCTGCCCGGAGGCTGAGACGGCCGTCCAGGACGCGGCGAGGAAGGCCGAACCCCGAAGACCGCGGTCCTGACTCTGCCCGCCCTCCCCCGCCCCAACCTCGGGAAGAGGTGTAGCTGCGGGGAGGCGGCGGCCGGGCGCTGGGCTGCGGGCCGGGGCCGTCGGGGTGCCGGGGAGGCTTGGGCGCGCGCGCGCGAACTGAGAGCCGCTCGGGCGGGTCCGTGCCGCGCGCTCGGGGGCGGGGCGGCCCTCCTGGGGGCGGGGTCTGGCGCGCTCGGGGGCGGGGCGGCCCTCCTGGGGGCGGGGGTCTGGCGCGCTCGGGGGCGGGGCGGCCCTCCTGGGGGGCGGGCCCGGCTCTTCCGGGGCGGGGCGGCGCCGGCTCTCCTGGGGTGAGCGCGCCCTTGAGGTTGCACCCGTCCCGCGGTGGGAGGCCGAGGAGGGTCGTGAGCGCGCGGCGGGGTCAAGGTCACTGGTCGGCGGCCGGGTTTCCCCGCGGGAGCGGAGCGGGTCCCGGGCCCCCGGAGCACAGCGCCTCCTGCCCGAGGTTAATGCAGGCGGTTCGCAGGGAGCTGCCGTCCCCGTCCAGTGGGCCCCGCCACCGCCTCCTCGTGGGTCCACGACTCTGTCCAGCTTGTTCCTGCCTCCCTGACCCCCGCACTCACTCTCCACCAGTGTCTGCTTCAACCGGCTGCTCTCTGTGTGTGTGTGTGGTCTGTGATGTATGAGTTATGTGTGGTGTGTGCGGTGTGGAGTACATGTTGTGTGTGGTGTGTGTGATCCCTGAGATGTGTGTTGTGTGTGATGGGGGAGGTGTGTGTGGTATGGTATGTGTGTGTGTATGTGTAGTGTGTGCGGTGTGGAGTACATGTTGTGTGTGGTGTGTGTGATCCCTGAGATGTGTGTTGTGTGTGATGGGGAGAGGTGTGTGTGGTATGGTATATGTGTGGTTTGTGTATGATGTGTGGTGTGTGTCATGTTGTGTGTGCATGCTATGTGTGTGTGATGTGTAGTGTGGTGTGTATGTGATATCTGTGATGTATATGTGTGTGCTGTGTATGATGTGTGTGTGATATGTGTATATGTGGTGGGTATGATATTTGTAATATGAGAGTGTATATTGTGTGGTATACTGTGTATATGCGCTGTGTATGTGTGTGATGTATGAGTATATGTCGTGTGGTATGTATGATGTGTGCAGTATATGTGGTGTGTGTCTCACAGATTGTATATGTTGTGTGTATCATGTATGTGGTGTGTGAGTGTATGTTTTGTGGTATGTATGTTGTGTGATGTGTGTGGTGTGTGTACGTTGTATAGTATATATGATGTATGTGGTGTGTGAATGTATGTTGTGTGTGTCTCATGTGTGTGATGTGTATGGTATGTGTGGTGTGTGATAACGTGTGTGTGATATAGATTTGTGTGTATGATGTGAGTGATGTGAGTGTGTTGTGTGGTATGGATACTGTGTGTGGTGTGTGAGTGTATGTTGTGTGTTATGTCTGATCTGTAGTGTGTGTCTCATGTATGATGTGTGTGTCTCATGTATGATGTGTGTGGTGAGTGTATGCTGTGTGGTGTGTCTCTTGTGTGTGATGTGTGTGGTGTGTGAGTGTATGTGTGTGGTGTGTGTGACGTGTGTGCTGTGTGAATGTATGTTGTGTGAGTGTGTGTTGTGTGTATGTATACTGTATGTGGTATGTGAATGTATGTTGTGGTGTGTGTCTCATGTGTGTGATGTGTGGTATGTGTGGTGTGTGATACATGTGTGTGATATAGATTGTGTGGTGTGTATGATGTGAGTGGTGTGTGTGTGCTGTGTGGTATTATACTGTGTGTGGTGTGTGAGTGTATGTTGTGTGGTATGTATGATGTGTGTGGTGTGTGTCTCGTGTATGATGTGTATGGTGAGTGTATGTTGTGTGGTGTGTCTCATGTGTGTGATGTGTGTGGTATGTGTGGTGTGTGATATGTGTGTGTGATATAGATTGTGTGGTGTGTATGATGTGAATGGTGTATGTGTGTTGTGTGGTATTATACTGTTTATGGTGTGTGTGTATGTTGTGTGGTATGTATGATGTGTGTGTTGTGTGTCTCGTGTATGATATGTGTGGTGAATGTATGTTGTGTGGTGTGTGAGTGTGTGTTGTGTGGTATGTATGATGTGTGAGGTGTGTGTCTCGTGTATGATGTGTGGTTTGTCTCTTGTGTGTGTGTGTGTAGTGTGTGAGTGTATGCTGTGTGGTGTGTGTGGTGTGTATGTTGTGTGGTATGTATGATGTATGTGTTGTGTGTCTTGTGTAGGATATGTGTGATGAGTGTATGTTGTATGATGTGTCTTTGTGTGTGTGTGTAGTGTGTGAGTGTATGCTGTGTTGTGTGTGCTGTGTGTGTGCTTGTGCGCCGTGTGCTCTTTGATGCACGTGGTGGACCACACGCTGTGATGTGTGTGTGGTGTATGTGTGTGTGTGTGTGTGTAGTGTGTGAGTGTATGCTGTGTGGTATGTGTGGTGTGTGGTATGTGTGTATAGTGTGTGAGTGTATGCTGTGTGGTGTGTGGTGTGTGTGGTGTGTTGTGTGCGCTGTGTGTGTGCGTGTGCGCCGTGTGCTCTTTGAAGCACGTGGTGGACCACACGTTGTGATGTGTGTGTGGTGTGTGTGTAGTGTGTGAGTGTATGCTGTGTGGTGTGTGTGTAGTGTGTGTGTAGTGTGCGCTGTGTGTGCGTGTGCGCCGTGTGCTCTTTGAAGCACGTGGTGGACCACACGCTGTGATGTGTGTGTGGTGTGTGTGTGTGTGTGTAGTGTGTGAGTGTGTGGTGTGTGTGTGTAGTGTGTGCTGTGTGTGCGTGGTGCGCCGTGTGCTCTTTGAAGCACGTGGTGGACCACACGTTGTGATGTGTGTGTGGTGTGTGTGTAGTGTGTGAGTGTATGCTGTGTGGTGTGTGTGTAGTGTGTGTGTAGTGTGCGCTGTGTGTGCGTGTGCGCCTGTGTGCTCTTTGAAGCACGTGGTGGACTGCGCGCTGTGATGTGTGTGGTGTGTGTGTGTGTGTGTAGTGTGTGAGTGTATGCTGTGTGGTGTGTGTGTAGTGTGTGTGTGTTGTGTGCGCTGTGTGTGCGTGTGCGCCGTGTGCTCTTTGAAGCACGTGGTGGACCGCGCGCTGTGATGTGTGTGTGGTGTGTGTGTGTGTGTGTAGTGTGTGAGTGTATGCTGTGTGGTGTGTGTGTAGTGTGTGTGTGTTGTGTGCGCTGTGTGTGCGTGTGCGCAGTGTGCTCTTTGATGCGGTGGTGGACCACACGCTGTGATGTGTGTGTGGTGTGTGTGTGTGTAGTGTGTGGGTGTATGCTGTGTGTGTGTGTGTAGTGTGCGCTGTGTGTGCGTGTGCGCCGTGTGTGCTCTGTGATGCGGTGGTGGACCGCGCGCTGATGTGTGTGTGGTGTGTGCGTGTGCTCTCCAGGCAGGAGAGCCAGCGCTGGGGCTTCCGTCTGGGGAGCGGGCAGGGGCCTGGCCGCGTGGACCCCTGAGGCGTGGACGGGGAGCGCCGCCCGGGCGGCAGGGACCCCGGAGAAGGCAGCGGGACGTAGAAGGGGGTCCGGGGACTGGCGGGAGCCGCGGGAACCGGGAAGAGGGGTGTCTCCGCGGCCTGATGAGCGGTTTGGTTGAGTTTTGCTGACTGTGAGGGGCGGAAGGGAGAGGGGTGGGGTCCTGGCCCGGCAGTGAATGACCGGCTGCCGTGAGGGTGGGCTGCCTCGGGGGGCCCTGGCCTGCCTTCCCGCCCGGGGGCTGCGTCACCGGCCTGGGCTGGAGGGGAAGGCCAGAGGGCCTTCCGTTTTCATCGCTTCCGGGGCCCTGAGACCTCTTTTCTCATAGAAATCTTCTTCCAACAAATGTGTCCAGGTTCCAGAGCAGACTCGTAAAGCCTGTCTAATCCGCAGTGTTTCGCATCGTGTCACAGCACATGAAGCTTGTGCAGCCCGACACGCATACCAGCACAGCCGGCATGAAGATGACCAAGACCCTGTCTCAGAGTTTACTGCCTGTGGGAAGATTCATTGCAAATCCCAAGTCATCAGGAGCACTACGGTCAGATGGGGACTGTGATGTGAAATGGTCACACAGGACAATGCCTGTCCTGTTACACATGACCAGATATCACCAGAGCTGGCACAGGAGGAAAGTGCCTAAGGTTTAGGTGTTTTTTTAATGGTTTAGACCCTAAAAGTCAGCAAACGTCATTCTGCTACCACATTCGCAGTTGATGCATTTTTGTCCGTATAATTGAGGGGAGACCCTTCACTGACTGCATTTGTTATCTGTGTCCGTTCTGACCGTTGGCCTTTAAACTGGTGCTAGGATTGTTTTCCTGTCCTGGGGTTTTAGGATCAGTGCTTAATATCGTTATCACAGGTCTCGCTTAGACAGCTGTCAGGATGAGAACGGCAGAGACCTCAGTCATGTGGTGTTCAAATAGGGACTCTCTTTATATTTTGTTACATTGTTGTTGGCATTTGTGGTTGTCATCGTCATCAGCAGCAGCATCACGACTGAGATTTATTCAACGCTTACTGTGTGCCCAGCACTGCACTTCGAGAGCCTCTTTAGAACACCCATTCACGGTTGGCAGCAAAAACTAGCCTCTGCCAAACAGTGTTTCGAGAACTGCCCTGGCCGTCATTCACGATGTTTGGTCAGTCGATAAACACAGAGCTCCCTGAACGCACCAGGTCTTGTGCCGGACCCTGGGGGATCCGCTCTGACGGAAACGAACCCCAGGCATCACAGGACTGCGAGCTGGAAAGACACCTTGTTAAACTGATAACAAAGTCCGTCACTGCAGACGTACGAAGGGCAGGTGTCGCGCAGAGGGCCTGGGGGCAGGTCACAGGGGCCTGTCCTGGAGTCCAGTGCTGGGGAGGGGTTTGGATGCAGGCACGGCGGACAAGGCGGAGAAGCAGGAGAGAGAGGTTCCGGGAAGCGGGCTGTGTGGAAGCTGGAGGTGGTGATGGCCCGGCGTTTGAAGAACCGAGAAGGGTGGGATGGAACATGATGAGGGCGAGAAGTTGCCCGGGAAGCTGCTCTGGGGGGTGAGGCTGGGGAACAACGGAAGTCAGAGCATGCGGGGCCTTGGAGACCCTCCCTGCGGAGTGAGGTCTCTTAAGCTGAGAGAGATGGGATTTGTACTGGAAGATCAGACTGTCGCTGGAGAGACTGTGGCTTTGGCAGTGGGGTGGGGCAGGGACTGGGGGGCAGCAGAGGAGGGGGCGCGGGAGGGACGGTGCCTGCCGTGTCTGGGCTTGGGCCGGGCGGTGACGCTGGGTTAGGAGGACGAGCATTTCAGGTAGGCCATATTGATCACACTGACTTTGGAAAACGTACATGGTCTCTATCTTCATCTTTGAAACTGTGATAAGTTTAGAATTGGCCCTTTTTTTTGGGGGTCTTTTACTTTTTTTACTTTGAGGCCCAAAAGATAACGGTGCATCTAACAATCATTGGCTATCTATTAGGTGAAATACATTGGGTAGGGAAACACAGCCTGGGGGTCTTGATTTCCCAGAGGTCAAGAGGCCAAGGGTGGCCAGCTGAATGGCAGGGTGGAGGTTGGGGGTGGTGGTGGCTGTTCCAGTGAAGAAAAAGTTCTGTGGGCACAATTTTTTTCTTAATTGTTTTAAAAACAAATTTGGCACGGTCCCAGTCAGAAAAATCATTAGTTAATCTCTACTAGGAGCCGAGTCACCAGTTTTGAAGACTGTGAAGTAGAATGTTGTTGTTCAGTTGCTCAGCCGTGTCCGACTCCTTGCGACCCCATGGCCTGCAGCATGCCAGGCCTCCCTGCCCATCACCAACTCCCGGAGCTCACTCAGACTCATGTCCATCGAGTCGGTGATGCCACCCAACCATCTCACCCTCTGTCATCCCCTTCTCCTCCTGCCCTCAGTCTTGCCCAGCATCAGGGGCTCTTCACATCATGTGGCCAAAGTACTGGAGCTTCAGCTTCAGCATCAGTCCTTCCAATGCGCAGTCAGTGTTGACTGTTACCTATGGAGCAATTGTGCAGCTCACAAATCACTTTCCCCTGGCTTAACTCATTGAATTAAACAGTAAACTTTTAGTATCAGAAAGTACTGTTTTTTCACTTAAGTGAACACTGGTCTGAAGTAGGATATCTCCGTTTTAATCACTGATATTAACTGTAGCTTAATTGTTGATATTAAGCAACTTTTGTTAATTTTACTAACTCCAGCTTTATTAACTGTTGATATGCAGCTAATTTGGAGTATAGACTCGACCTCTCAGTCTGCACAGCTCTCCCTTTAGGGCAGAACGCTCATAGTTCCCGCCCCGTTAGCCTTGCTTTCTATCCGTTTTGCTCCCTGCTTCTTGCGGACAATAACTTTAACTTATGCGTAACTGACCACGTGGTGATAAGCGCATGTTTGTCGTGTTGCTGTCTTTATGGCTCAGACGCTCTGGAATGTCCAGTCTTCCAGGGCCTCTTGGCAAAGTGACCAGATTCGATATAACATTCGTCAGGGAATAGGAGTCATTGCTGGTCTTAGACAGTGAGCAGGTGTAGTTCTCTTCCAGTTTACCCGGCACGGAGGGTCCTCTACCTGCTTGTGGGCCTCCGTGGTGGCTCAGCTGGTAAAGAATCTGCCTGCAATGTGGGAGACCTGGGTTCAATCCCTGGGTTGGGAAGATCCCTTGGAGACGGGAAAGGCTACCCACTCCAGTATTCTGGCCTGGAGAATTCCGTGGACTATATAGCCCGTGGGATCAAAAAGAGTCGGACATGACTGAGCGACTCTCACCTTCACTACCCGCTTGTGAGTAATGGTGGTAGTAATCTGAACAAGACATTCCCGGGGCCCTACGCTGGCCCGGCCTGGGGGATCTGGCGCACGGATCTGTTGCTCTTCTCCATCCTCCATGGAGGCCCCACAATGGTTAAGATGCGTGCTTCTGTACTTCTGACCAAACGATTCTGATTTGGTGGTTAGCTGTTAAATTCCTAGTGTTGATTTGAAGGTGATCATGTTTATTTACATTTTAAATGCATGCCGCATTTTTACCTATTTCTAAGTGTTTTCCTGGGTTTTCCAAGCAGAGCAAGTGGTAAAGAACTCGCCTGCTGATTCAGGAGGTGTAGGAGACGCCTGTCGATCCCTGGGCCGGGAAGACCCCCTGGAGGAGGGCATAGCAACCCCCTCGAGTAGTCTTGCCTGGAGAATTCCACGGACAGGGGAGCCTGGCCGGGTCACAAAGAGTTGGGCACGACTGAAGTGACTTGGTGTGCACACACAGGTGTTTTCCTGTGGGATGGATTTCACAGCAGACTGGGGAGGCCACTTGATAACTACTGTGGGCCTCTGTGCAAGTCGGTTCCTGGGATCTGGGACTTCTGTTTTGGCGGGGTCATGAGATGGTCCCCTGTGTTGTCATTTGCTTTGGGGAGTGGAACTCTGGAATCCTGCTGGGTGATTGCCACACTTGCCCTGTGTACGCGGTGAAGCCATCCGTGTGAACAGAGTTTGGAGAAGGTGGTTCAGTGGAAAGGATTCATTTGTCTCACTTGCCTGGAAATGCAGTGAGTGGTGCCTGACTTAACTAACCCAGGCCTGCAGTTGAGGCTCTCTGGCTGCTGGAGTGGAGAAACCGGGAATATTAACAAGTAAAACAGCGTGAGCTCTAGACAGTGGTAAAGCCATGGGCTGTGCCTCCTCTGGTACGGCTCTTTTGCCCACAGCTATCAATAATCATTTAGCAAATCCTGTCTTGGTTTATATGTGCACCAGTATATGTTATTAAGGGGAATAACCAAGATTAATTTACTTAGAATGTAAGGAGTCGTTTTATGAATCAGATGATCATGTTGATCTCATGAAACAAAATGAAGGCTGGCTAGTCCCTAGACGCACAGGGGCGACTGCAGCACTGCCTGTCCCGCTTTTTATCTGTCGATTTAAAACAGTGTGACTGCGTCTGCAGTTTCCATGCACCGCGACAGGCAGGACGCCGGGGGAGTGGGCCCTCCTATGCTTTCTGCTCTGGCACCTGCTTTCAGGATCTGCGCGAATGAGAGTTATTGGCTTGGGTACCTCCTCAACCTTCCTGACTGTGAACATTAAAAATAATTATGAACATCTTAGATTGTCATTGGATAATTTAAAAATATATAAGTACTGGAATGCTGAGTCTGTATCTTTGTATTTTTTTCTGCATCTGTAGACTATTTCTTGAGAATACTTATCTCATTGTTGGTAATTGATGTTTATTACTAAGTAATAAACGATTAAAAGCATTTTATAATAATGAATAAATTATTTGTAATAAATATGTAAAAGGGGTTGATGTTTTCACTAGACAGAGAATTATGGCTCGCTGTGGTGCACTCGTGGGAAGGAAAGGTCCCTGGTCAGATGAAGCTGGGCTGCCAGGATTCTGTGTGTGTGAAAGTCGCTCAGCCTTGTGCAACTCACTCTTGACCCCATGGACTGTAGCCCACCGGGCTCCTCTGTCCGTGGGATTCTCCAGGCAAGAGCCCTGGAGTGGGTTGCCATGCCCTCCTGCAGGGGATCTTGCCCACCCAGGGGTCGCACTCGCGGCTCCTGTCTCTTGCATTGGGCGGGCGGGTTCTTTACCCCGAGCGCCACCTGGGAAGCCTCCGTAAGCCCGGGCTAGATCCTGGTTCCGTTGATAAAGAACAGCCACTGTGTACCTTTTGCGGATAAATAAAGCCTGTGCTGGAGCTGGGGGTGGATTAAGGGTCTTGACAGAAAGCAGACAAGGGTCCCTGTCTGGAGCCTGAAAGGGGCAAGGCAGGGCCCTGCTGCACAGGGGTCGCTCCTGAGTGATGGCGGAGGCGCCCTCCCCGGGCACGCGGCGCGCAGGCCGGGCGGCTGGACGGCCCAGGCTCGGCCCCCGCTGGGCCCCCGAGCCCCGCCTCCGGAGCGACCGGGCTCCCGCAGGTGACGCGGCGGTCTCGGGGCTTGGCCCTCCGCCGCCCGCCCCGCCGAGGCTGGGAGGGGCTGCACCGCAGCGAGCGGGAAGGGGCCTCCGCGCCGAGGCGGCTGAGGACGGAGCCAGGCGCGGCGCCTGCCTGCGGGAGCCCGGGGTCTCGGGGCATCCCCGGCGAGGACGTTCCTCGGCAAGACGGACGCTGGCACGTCAGGCTCTGGCTCCACAGTCCCCTGCCTGGTCCATGGGCTTTGAATTGGGAATATTCCGGAACTCGCCTCTGTCTGATCCCGCCCCACGTGTGCGGGCTCTGCAGGGCCGGGCGGGGCCGGGAGGGGCGGACGGCCGCCTGTCGTCTTGGGGCCGAGAGCCGCCAAATCCAGCGCCCTCAGCCCTGGGCTCCGCCACCTGCTCTCCCGTTTCACCCGAGAGGGGGATAACTGCTGCTAAATTCACAAGCTGCCTCAGCTCCTCCCTCTACCTGCGTAAACAGGGAAACCGGACATCGCTTGGCGGTGTAATTTTGGGCTGGGCCCCTCATTTTGCATGACACCCATCTTATTGCGTGTCACTGGTTGCTGAATCCGCAACAGGCAGTCCCTGAGTGCCGCTGATTAAGAGTTCCAGTTATAAAAGAAACCGCGAGAGCGGGTCCCTGGATCATAAGGCTCGAGCCGGACGCCCGCAGGAGCACAGTAAAGCTCCTGCAGCAGGAAAGGATCCTTGAAAGAATCCTCTGTGTGTGTGTGTGTGTGTGTGTTTTGTTGTTGCTGTTTTAACACACTATTTCAATGCCACATGCACATTGTAGAAAATCCGAATAAGGAATGGAAAAGTCTAGTTCATTAAAAGTAGAGCCCCTGGCCCCAGGATTTATGTGTCGTAGATACACGGTTTTCAGTTCCCCTTTGGAAGATATATGTTCCCTGATTTTTAAAAAGATACATGCTCATTGAAGAAAATGTGGAAAATACAGGAAAACACAGAAAAGAAAAGAAAAGCCATCCATAACATCACCCCAAGAAAGAGTCATTTTTAGTTTTTTTAAGATTTTAAACATATTCAGTAAAATTCTGCAAGGTGGATTTTGTTCTCTTTCTTTAAGCTTGTTTTTGTATGCGAGGAAAGTCGCGTTAATATAAAGCATGCTACTTTAACCATATTGAACTCTACAGCTCAGCAGCGCTCAGTGACTTACACTGTTGGGCAGCTCGGAGTGGTTTTTGATTGCCTCTTGTTCTGAGCCCCCACCCCCAGCCCCATGATTCTTGTGTGCGTGCGTGCTAAGTCGCTTCAGTTATGTCTGACTCTCCGGGACCCGTGGACAGCAGCCCCCCAGGCTCCTCTGTCCACGGGATTCTCCAGGCAAGGACACTGGAGGGGGTGCCGTGCCCTCCTCCAGGGGAGCTTCCCACCCGGGGATCGAACCCATGTTTCCTGCATCCCTTGCGTTGGCAGGTGACTTCTTTGTCGCTAGTGACACCTGGGGAGCCTAATACTTGTGTGGTCTAGTTAGGCTAAGTTTTCCAGCCTTCATATCTTCTGAGTGAACTCGCTAGTCAGCGGGACCCCACCCTCCACGTCACAGAAGGTGACCACGCCGGGCCAACCAGCGTCCCTCTGGCGGGACGGCTGCCGGGTGAAGACCTGGGCTCTGCTCTCCAGGACTGCCGCTCCAAGGACGGTGTCGCCGGGGCTGGGGGCACCGTCTCTGCTGCGGGGCTGGAGCCAGCAGATGAAGCCAAGCGGAGGCGAGAGCACAGCCCCGGATGGGGCCGGGCCTCCAGTGTGAGCGCTGACTCCCGGTGCGGGCTGGGCTCTTCTCCCCTGGGAAGGAAGGGCTTCTGACGGAGGGAGGCTCCAGGGCTGGCTCATCAGGGCAGCAAACGTCTCGCCACAGGTGCTCCCGGAGCGTGTGCTGGAGAGCTCGAACGCTCCTGCACCAACCCTGAGAACTGCTGTCTTATCCGACACAAGCCATGGCTTAAGCATCACCGACTCAAATTTGTACCTGTGCTAATCTTATCGGTTACAAATGAAAACTTACTCTGGATTTCTTTAATTACTGCTGCTGCTAAGTCGCTTCAGTCGCGTCCGACTCTGTGCGACCCCATAGATGGTTCAAACATTAAAAATGTGTTCATGGAACTATATTTTGTCTCATCTAGAGTTTCCGGTTTCTGTTGTTAATTTCTGAATCCTTCTCGTCATTAACATCTCAGTTTTCTTTTTCCTTTAACTTTTAAGATATCTTAACCATTTGGAGTGTATGGTTCAGGGGCGTTATTCACTTTGTTTTGCCTTTTTCCTTTTAATCAACCTGTAAAATCTCTTTTAAAATAAGATACTTTAATGCTTATGGCAAAATTTTTTCCTGCTTCCTCCTTTTCCTTCCTTCCCTCCCTTCTTTCTCCTTTTCTTTCTTCCATCCAAAAATGTAACAGTTTTTGTAGTCAATTAATTTCCTTTGTGATTTCTAAGGAAAATCACAGGGTTTAGGTTTAGAAAGGATTGCTCACCTGTGATTAGATCAATCTTCACATATATTTTCCTTTAAAGTTTGTGTTTTGTTTCAGTTTGCGTTCATTTTCACATCTGACGTTTCATTGATGGATTTTGGTGAGCGGTGTGAGGCGCGAGTCTAATTAGATTTCTTTCTGGGCCCAGAGTGTGTGCTTCGCCTCTTCTGTGCAAGCGGGAGTGAGTGAGCGGCGCAGTGGCCCCCACCGAGGGCGCTTTGGAAACTTTGGGGCACTCCTGTTTGTCTCGATGATGGGGGGGCGCTGGCACTTAGTAGGCAGTTTGGCCCCCTTGACTCTCGTAACCCTTACTTGTCTTTCTCCAGCACAGATCGGTTAAAAGCTGCTATGATCTCCTCCAGTGCGGACAGCTGCTCTGTTCCCAGGAGCCCAAAGGCAGAAGCACCCAAACGTCCATCAGCAAGTGACTGGCTCGAGAAATCGTGGCGCGTCCACACAGTGGAATATCCTTTGGCCACGAGAAGGGGTGGAGCCCGACTCCTGCTACAACGTAAACCTCGAGAGCACTGTGTCAAGTGAGAGGGGCCGGACACCGAGGGCCCCCATAGGGAAGGTCCAGACCTGGCAGAGACAGAAGGCAGGCCGGGGAGCCGGGGGGCTGGATGGGAGGAGATATGTGTCCAGCAGGTGTGATTTTACGTGGGGATGAGGGAAATGTTGGGAACTAGGCGCAGGGTGGTTGCACAGCCCGTGACTGTCCTAGATGCCCCTGCTCTGGTCACTTGGAAACAGTTCATTTTAGGTTAGGCGAATTTCACCGCAGTTGGAAAAGTCAAACAACCTTAGGATGACCCTTAAAGACAGAAGAGATCACAGCCTCTTCTCTTCTCTACCGCCCCCTAGTGGCTGCCATCCAAAGTCCAGGCACCGTCTCCTTCCAAGGCTTCTTGAAGCCGTTTTCTCCGGGTCGACTCCCTTGTGTGTTCAGTCTCTGCAGCCTGCCAGGCTCCTCTGTCCGTGGGGTTTCCCAGGCAAGAATCCTGGACTGGGCTGCCGTGTCCTTCTCCAGGGGTCTCCCCTTACCCACCTGTTTTTGGAGAGAGGGATACTGAAAGAGTGCTGAACATAGGTGAATAGAGGGAACCTAGACTTTTGGAGGAAAAAGACCTGGATTCCATCTCTGTCCTACTACTTTCCCGTGACTTTGAGGACACGCTGATTCACCTCTCTGAGCCTCGTTTTCTTAACCCTGTAACACCTTTAACACACACAAGGTCTACAATCATGGCTGTGACAAGTGGACGGCATAGTGCACACGAACCTGCCCGAGCGCAGTGCCGGCCCTGGTGACCTGGTGATGAGCGTCGGGCGTCAGGGGGTCCCTCCGGTCCTGGTCCTGCTTCAAGGTCTTGGCCAGAGGCCATCTCTTCTGTGAGGCCCTCCCAGCTCCACAGGGAGAATCCAGTCTCTGTGTATATATACAATATGCACACTGAGGCCCTCCTGGCTCTGCAGGGAGAATCCAGTCCCTGTGTGTATATATACAACGAAAACCATGGCATCCGGTCCCATCACTTCATGGGAAATAGAAGAGGGAACAGTGGAAACAGTGTCAGACTTTATTTTTTTGGCTCCAAAATCACTGAAGATGGTGACTGCAGCCATGAAATTAAAAGACGCTTACTCCTTGGGAGAAAAGTTATGACCAACCTAGATAGCATATTCAAAAGCAGACATTACTTTGCCAACTAAGGTCCGTCTAGTCAAGGCTATGGTTTTTCCTGTGGTTATGTATGGATGTGAGAGTTGGACTGTGAAGAAGGCTGAGTGCCTTAAAGAATTGATGCTTTTGAACTGCAGTGTTGGAGAAGACTCTTGAGAGTCCCTTGGACTGCAAGGAGATCCAACCAGTCCATTCTGAAGGAGATCAGCCCTGGGATTTCTTTGGAAGGAATGATGCTAAAGCTGAAACTCCAGTACTTTGGCCACCTCATGCGAAGAGTTGACTCATTGGAAAAGACTGTGATGCTGGGAGGGATTGGGGGCAGGAGGAGAAGGGGATGACAGAGGATGAGATGGCTGGATGGCATCACGGACTCGATGGATGTGAGTCTGAGTGAACTCCGAGAGATGGTAATGAACAGGGAGGGCTGGCGTGCTGGGATTCATGGGTCGCAAAGAGTCAGACACGACTGAGCGACTGAACTGAACCGAACTGAACTGAACTGAGGCCCCCTGGCTCTGCAGGGAGAATCCAGGCTCAGTGTGTATGCACACACTGATGCAGACCGCTTTTAACGTCTTTACTGAGTTTGTTGCAATAGTGCTCCTGCTTTGTTTTGGATTTCAGGGCGAGAGGCATGTGGGATCTTAGCCCTCTGACCAGGGCCAGAACCCGCACCCCCTGCCCCGGAAGGTGAGGTCCTAAGCACTGGACACCCCCGCCCCCCGGGGAAGTGCCTCCATGCCGCTTCCAGCTTTGAGCTGGCTTCTGTCTGCTGCCCTGTGTGCGCTTTGTCACACGCCTCTTCCCTGGGGGCCCGAGAGCCCTTCAGGTCGGAGGCTCTCCACCATTCTGCAGACGGCGTGCATTTCCTGTGCTCCCGTCTCCCTCAGGGCTCCCGGGGTTTGTCTTCAGACCCAGAGCCAGTCGGTTGCCTGTTTGGTGGTGTGGACGGAACCCACGGCTCCGCCCCCCAACCCCTGGCCGCCTCGACCCGGGCTTTTGGGCACTGGGTCCCTGGGATGACGGTCTGAGCCTGTGAAGTGCTGGGTCTCGGCTCACTTTCGTCTCAGTGACGGGCTTCCCTGGTGGTGCAGAAGTTAAGACTCCGCCACCCTGGGGCAGGGGCTGCGTCCGATCCCTGGGGGAGGAACTAGGTCCCACGTGCTGCAGTGATGATCCCACGTGGTGCAGCGAAGACCGGCGCAGCCAGATAAGAAAAATCTCAGCAATCACGGCCTTTGGTGGGAAACTGTAAGCTCTTAACATTCCTCACTGTCTCATCAGTGCTGAACCATGTCATCTCCTCCTTTCGGACTTTTCTGCTGACAGCGCTGTGATGGTTTCTGGGGTCCTTACATACCCTGACTACAGCGTGTGGCCAGATCGCACCCACGTGTTGGGGAGGAGGAAGCCCAGTGCTGGACGCGAGCCCTGGGACGGCTGTGGGATCCCGGCTGGTCGGAGCTTCTTGGAACTTTCATTTAAGCCCAGTAATTTTTGCCGGGAAGA
Organism: Nanger dama; assembly: GCA_917880005.1. Classification (NCBI taxonomy): domain Eukaryota; kingdom Metazoa; phylum Chordata; class Mammalia; order Artiodactyla; family Bovidae; genus Nanger; species Nanger dama. The sequence goes on along the minus strand of CAKJTW010000013.1, from coordinate 46,909,441 downwards.
ATATCCGTGGTCTAGTGTTCTCGGAGTCCTTGGTTGAGACTGTCCATTGGCGACTTTGTGCAACTTTTCAAGACAGATGATCTGTTTGCTTGTTTTGGGCGGTGCTGGCTCTTCTCTGCTGTGTGGGCAGCTCTCAGGCTGCGGTGAGGGGGCTGCCCTTCCTGGTGGTGGGCGGGCTTCTCGGCGGGTGGCTTTGGCTTCTCTCACTGTGGGGCACCGACTCCGGGTGAGGGGGCTCCGGTTGTTGCGGCTCTGGGGCTCCGGAGCACAGGCTGTGTCGTTGTGACACACGGGTGGAGGTTGCCCCGTGACAGGTGAGATCTTCCCATACCAGGGATAAAGCCCACGTCTCCTGCACTGGCCGGTGGATCCGTAATCGCTGGAGCTCAGGGAAGTCCTCCCTTGTGATTCATTACGTGCCTCCCGTGGCCTGCTCACTCCCCTGCCCCCTGACACTCATGAATCCTTTTCAGAAAAGCGAGACGTTTGTCTGGGTTGAAGCTCAGGAGGAGGCGGGAGAAGCTGGAGGGTCTGGAGCAGGTGGGCGTGGCCCGGGACCCTTGCACCCCCGCCCCAGCTCAAGGAGGACTTTCAGTGAGCCTCCAGCCCTCAGCTTCCTCATCTGATCAGTGGATAAGATAATACCCTAAGGCTTGTGTTGTGCACTGAATAAGATTTTTCTAAAGCGCTGGCACACGGTAGATTCTCAACAAGTATGAGCCCTCCTTGGCTGTCTCCCCTTCTCTCTGTGCCCCAGGTCATAGAAGTTTTCCAAAATCAAACTTGTTGAGAGTTTGAAGAAAGGCAGAATTATTGTTTTTCCTTTGGTGCTCTACTGTTAAGCACATGAGCTTTTCAGCAGTAGTTCTTTTGAAAGAACCGCACGCCTTGTGTTGCTACAGTGTTAAACCGGCTGGGGGTGGTGGGTGCCCTGTAGCATCAACAGATCGGGCCTGTGATTACCATGGCGCTGGCTCTCCAAGGCCTAGAGCATGGTGGAGAAAGTAAGGAGAGAGGGTGGCATATAGCCTAACACCACCGAATCAGTGAAAAATGCACGCAGGGCCCTAGGAATCTTCCCTGGGGTTGGGACCCATATGTGTGAGTTCATGCACACAGATATTTACTGCAGCTCCGGCTGTGGTGGTGAAACACTGGGCACAAGGCCCCCGCCCATCTGTAAGGGAAGGGCAGGCTGAACAGTCGGGCGTCTGCACCAAGAAATATTATGCAGTGATTAAAAAGGATGCATGAGGGACGATCTACTGACCTAGGAGGGTGGCCATGAAGTGACCCTACGTGAGAAGAGCGAGGGGCAGAGGCACGGCTTGTGAGCCCACTTCCATTGAAGCAGATCCTATGTCGTGTGCACACACATCTTTACGAACAACACCGCCACTGCACATCTTTCAGTTCAGTTCAGTTCAGTCGCTCAGTCGTGTCCGACTCTTTGCGACCCCATGAATCGCAGCACGCCAGGCCTCCCTGTCCATCACCAACTCCTGGAGTTCACTCAGATTCACATCCATCGAGTCAGTGATGCCATCCAGCCATCTCATCCTCTGTCGTCCCCTTCTCCTCCTGCCCCCGATCCCTCCCAGCATCAGAGTCTTTTCCAATGAGTCAACTCTTTGCATGAGGTGGCCAAAGTACTGGAGTTTCAGCTTTACCATCAGTCCCTCCAAAGAAATCCCAGGGCTGATCTCCTTCAGAATGGACTGGTTGGATCTCCTTGCAGTCCAAGGGACGGACTCTCAAGAGTCTTCTCCAACACCACAGTTCAAAAGCATCAATTCTTCGGTGCTCAGCTTTCTTCACAGTCCAACTCTCACATCCATACATGACCACGGGAAAAACCATGCATATCCATAAATTTAAGAGAGTGGGTGATCTGGAGGAGTTGTATACACAGGCCTTGCCCGTGCTGTGAGGGGAGTGATCACCTGCTGAGGGTGCAGGGAGATAAGAAAAAAAGATGACCGAAGACCGGGAAGAAAACCCACGAGAGAAATGTGAGACGGAAGCTGGGAACACAGAGACGCTACTCTCCGCCTCACTTACAGTGTGTAGGCAATGAGAACAGACGCACGGACCGGCTTGCAAATGAGCACGAGAGATGCTGGGTCAGAGGCGGCTAAGCAAAAAGAAAAAGGTGTGGACCCAGACAGCAGTGTCTGAGTATCCAGAAAAAAATCCACATTCAACCCCCTCAGCGGCTGCTGTGGGTCAGGGGAGGTGGGGGGAGTGAGTCGAGGATCAAAAGGGAGTTTAAAGAAATTAAAGAGCGGGCACGTGTGTGGGTTGATGGCGTACCATGGGCTGTGGCATCTCAGGAGTCCACGGTCCGCACCCAGGGTTAACAAGTCACATGAGGGGCTTTCCCTGAGACGCTGGTGAGAAGAGTGTAACAGGAGTTCCGTATGGAAGACAGGCCTTGGCCTGGGCACCTGCCTCTCTCTTGAACATAAGGTGAGGGCCACTGTGTCGTAATCCAAGGGTGACTGAGGTCAGAGCCTGAGGGTGACCGTGGCTGTAATCCGAGGGCGACTGTCCTGAGCCAAATCCTCCGAGATGGAGTAACAACAATTCAGGAAGGGCCTGGGTAAGACCTACTAAGTGTGGCCACCATTCCTGGCCTGCGGGTTCCCACCCGCGACCTGAAGGGATGCAGACCAGCCTTACTCTGCTTTCTGACCTTTATGTTCTGGCACAGTCAGAACTTTGGCACACTTGCTCTCGTCAGCCTTCCAGGGGCTCTCTCTTTGGGGAATATTAGCAATTATTTCCCTTAAATAGTGGCTTTGAGCTTTTGGAATTAAAATTAATCGATGCTCTGAAAGAACGCGTTATCGTTTTCATGGCCCTGAGACTATTTCCTAGGACTCATGTGAGCATTCTCCCTGCTTGCGTCTTAGGCGCGCGTCCTTTAGCAGCTGACCACACTTCGCCTTTGAACTCTGGCCCTGCCCCGGGGATGAGAACTTTCATGAAGGTAAATAGTTGCCAGAAACAGTTTGACAGTGAATGGCTTGTTCAGAATCACAGGCCCGGCAAGCTGTCTGATGTCCAAGGCTAACGTCTCAAGCCTGCTGGTGCCCAGAGCTGGGGTCCTGTCTTTTTTTTTTTTTCGGCCACACCGTATGGCTTGTAGAATCTTAGTTCCTGGACCAGGGATCAAACCTGTGTCCCCTGCAACGGAAGCGTGGAGTCTTAGCCTCTGGGTTGCCAGAGAAGTCCTGGCAGCCCCTTCTTTATCAGCTGCCCCACAGGTGTGTTGACCTCTCTCTGGCTACAAGGAGGTGGTATGAATAAGCTGGGTGTGAATAAGCTGGGTGTGAATAAGCTGGGAACCAGGAGGGGCGGGTCCTGACATCAGGGCCAGTGCCGACCATCCTGGCCACCCGCCCTCCTCATCGCTGAAGGGCTGTGTTAGCGCAGAGGCCGTCTGTCTTCTGGCACACGTCCTGTAGGATGGCCCTCATTACAGCTAATGAGCTGTTGGCATTTCCATTAGGGATTTTTTTTTTAAGGGTTTATAACCTGGTAATAACAATTATTTGTTTTAGCCCCAAACTCTAGTAGCAGGCGAATAGCCCAGCAATTGCTTTTGTTCAGGGTTGCTGGGGTGGGGAGTTGGTTCTGCCCATGTTCGTAGCAAATGAAAAAGAAGCGTGCCCTCGGCAATCATGTGACTTTCCAGGACATCCAGGCACAGTCCCTGACCTCTGCTGTCCCAGGGGAGTTACCTGTGTATGTAGCGGCAGAACCAGGGGGTTGGGAGCAGAGATGGGGGAGTCCGGGAGCGAGGGTCATAACTCATCAGCTTGGTAATTAAACCCTCTAGTTATTAAAGCAGAAATCCGTCAAGGCTCCTGCCTGTGTGGGACTGGGGATTATTTATCACAGGAATTCAGTCTGCTTTGCTATAAAAATGTTGCTCTATTATTGTGTTCAAGAGATCTAGAAATTGATTCTTAAATATCTGTGTGGACATCTTGTCAATGTTCCTTCTAATGTCAAGCTTACTGACTTTCCTGTGTACGTGCGTGTGTGACTAGTGTCTTGTGGGTGTGCTAAGTCGCTTCAGTCGTGTTCAACTCTTTTTGGCCCCCGTGGACTGTAGTCCACCAGACTCCCTTGTCCGTGGAATTTCCCAGGCAAGGATACCGGGAGTGGGTTGCCATTTCCTTCTCCTTCTCCAGGGGATCTTCCCGGCCCAGGAATCTAACCATGTCTCCGTCCTTGGCAGGCGGGCTCTTTACCACTAGCGCCTCTGGGAAGCCCTGTGACTAACGTCGTACCTTTTCTTTATTCAGTCTTGCCTTTTAGGGCACCAGGTAGGTGTCTCAGACTCACAAGAGAAGTTAGGAGGGGAGCAAATGAGTATATACGGGCATGACTTCTCCCTTATGAGTATATACGGGCATGACTTCTCCCTTATGAGTATATATATACGGGCATGACTTCTCCCTTATGAGTATATACGGGCATGACTTCTCCCTTATGAGTATATATATACGGGCATGACTTCTCCCTTATGAGTATATACGGGCATGACTTCTCCCTTATGAGTATATACGGGCATGACTTCTCCCTTATGAGTATATATATACGGGCATGACTTCTCCCTTATGAGTATATACGGGCATGACTTCTCCCTTATGAGTATATACGGGCATGACTTCTCCCTTATGAGTATATACGGGCATGACTTCTCCCTTATGAGTATATACGGGCATGACTTCTCCCTTATGAGTATATACGGGCATGACTTCTCCCTTATGAGTATATACGGGCATGACTTCTCCTTTGCGATGTCAGCCTCAGTGTGGGTGTGCCCGCCACATTAGAGTCTACTGGGGGACTTCACTGATGTAACTGGAGTCGAGAATTATCCAGTGAGTTTTTCCTTCCACGTGGGGCCAGTGACCACTTGGCACTTGTGAAATTGAGACAAACACACATTAAAGTATATTGACATAGGTTTAATATCCTTAAAAAATTTTAGTTTATTTTCTAGCCGTGCCACATGGCGTTTGGGATCTTAGTCCTCCGAGTAGGGATCAAACCCGCTCCCCCTGCAGTGGAAGCATGGAGTCTTAGCCAGTGCACCGCCAGGGGAGTCCCGCCATTGGTCTATCTCAGATAAGAGGCGCCAAGCGGTGGCCAGTGTCATTGACCTATGCCTTTGCCACGGACCCTCTGCTGCGGGGGCTTTCGACACGATCGGATTCAAGCCCACCATCTTTGCTTTGTATCTGCCCCCAACAATTCTTTGTTCCTCTCCTCCTCCTTTCCTGCCTTCCTTTGGGTAAACTGAATGTTTTTAGTATTTCCTTTTGTCTCCTCTATTGACTTTTAGCTAGACCCGTGTGTGTGTGTGGCGTGCGTGTGTGTGTGTGTGTGTGCGTGTGTGTGTGTGTGTGCGTGTGCGTGTGTGTGTGCGTGTGCGCGCGCGCGTGTGTGTGCGTGTGTGTGTGTGCGTGTGCGTGTGTGTGCGTGTGCGTGTGTGTGCGTGTGTGTGTGTGCGTGTGCGTGTGTGTGCGTGTGCGTGTGTGTGTGTGCGTGCGCGCGTGTGTGTGCGTGTGCGCGTGTGTGCGTGGTGTGTGTGTGCGCGCGTGTGCGTGTGTGCGCGTGTGTGTGTGTGCGTGTGTGTGTGTGTGCGTGTGTGTGTGTGTGTGCGTGTGTGTGTGTGCGTGTGTGTGTGTGTGCGTGTGTGTGTGTGTGTGGCGTGTGCGTGTGTGTGTGTGCGTGTGCGCGTGTGTGTGTGCGTGTGTTTGCTTCAGAGATCACACTGTTTCTTTAACTCATCACGGGCTGCCTTCAAATAACATGATGTTGCTTCACTACCTTCACTGTAGTTAATTTTTCATATGATCGCGAGGAAAAATCAATGCTCTACCTATTATATTTATGTGAAGATTAGTTGTGTCCAGATTTGCATTTTAAGATCAATGTGGGACGCACAGGGGCTCCTCTGCCTGATCACGGAATTGATCATGCGGTTCACAGACACTGCTGGCTTACCTGAGTATTTTATTTATTCCAAGACAAATCATTCTTTCAGTTACCCTTTTTGTAATATCAGATGTAAATTAAGGAAACAAAAGGAAACATTTAGCAGACATCTTTCTTTAAAGGGAAGTTGAAACAGCGCTGCCCAAGCGCGGGAGCACAGGCCCGTGGCGTGACGGCCTTGTTTCACAGTGACGGTGATGGGACTTTTCACCACTCAGACACGGGCTCTGTTTTGTTGAGATCTGGTTTCTCTTAGTTTGAGAAAGTGAGTGGACTTGTGGGGCTCAGTTTGGGGGTGAGTGCCCTTGGTGTGTGATGGAATGCCTGGCCGTGCTCTTCATGTTTTTCATATATATATATATATAATTTTATCTGTTCATCTAGGCTGCTCTGGGTCTCTGTTGCTGTGCGGGCTTTTCTCTGTTGTGGCGAGTAAGGGCCACTCTCCGGCTGCGGTGCCCCCGGCGTCTCCTGCTGCAGAGCGCGGGCTCCAGAGCGCAGGCCCAGTAGCCGAGAGTTTAGTTGGATCCCCAGGTGGTGGGGTGGTAAAGAATCCGCCTGCCAGTGCAGCAGGTGCGGGAGACCCGGGTTTGATCCCCAGGTCGGGAAGATTCCCCTGGAGGAGGAAATGGCAGCCCACTCCAGTATTCTTGCCGGGAGAATCCCACAGACAGAGGAGCCTGGCGGGCTGCAGTCCACGGGGTAACAAGGAGTCAGACAGGACTGAGCCCTCACGTGTGGGCTCAGTTGCTCTGTGGCATCTTCCGGGACCAGGGGACTGAACCCACGTCTCCTGCACTGGCAGGCAGATTCTTTACTGCTGAGCCACCAGGGAAGCTGGCCTTCACGCTTTCCTTGCATTCCTGGGTGGCACCTGAGCCACATCCCCGTTTGCACCTCTGTGTCTCTCACAGAGGGCAGTGTCTTGTGGGCTGGGCTGTGGGGAGCCTTCAGGCACAAGGACACAGAGGCGCTAACTGCTCAGTGCAGATGAGGAACCAGATATTGGCAATGAATCTGCTATGTCTTTGCAGACTGTCCATCTCTGGAAACTAATTTTTCTCTAAAAATCAGTGCCTTTACAAACAGCACGGTGAAACACTGCCCCCTTCAAGTGTTGAATCCTGCAAAATGCCATCTGTTAACTACTTTACTTATGTACAGGAATTCACATGACTTATCACTGCTTGTGCATTTAATTTTCGAAGTGGCATTTGAGTGGCTTGTCACATCATATAGAAGGTGATGCGTGAGTGGTTATTTTAGCTGATTAGAGAAATTAATAGGTAGGTGTTTGTGATGACTGAGAAAAGAAAGAAGGGCATGCTTTATTATTCAAAATTACTTTCCAGAGTATTTTTACCTGTTGAATATACACATACATCATCAGATAACTATTTTGCTTTTAACTGGATACCTGGAATCGTTGCTTTTCGGGTTCTTTTCTTGGGAACTGTCATCTCGGACTCACCAGCATTAACGCCTCCCAGGAAGCCCTGCAGAGGGAAACATTTCCGGAGGAGCGCGTGGAGGGCTTCGCGGCCCGGCCGCTGCTTCAGCCGCCACCTCCTGTCTGCTGTCTCCCAGACCCCTTGGGGTGTGTGGCGTGTCGACAAGGTTGCCTGCGTTCCTCCAAGGTGTCTTCATTATCTGTAAGGACTTCCCAGGGACGTCGAATAGTTTGTTTAAGGGAATAGAGCCTTCTCCAACACCCAGGTCTTTACTCAGAAGAAAATCTTTACTTAAATGAAATCAGGGGTGGGAGAGGGAGCTGGTGTCTCCAGGCTCTGAACTTAACCTCAGGTGTTTCACGTGCCACGTGGGCACTGCAAGATCTGGCCCTGGACCGGACCCGAGGGCTGGCCGCTTTGCTTATCTGCGCGGTGGGAACCAGATAGCCGCTGACACACGGAGGGGGCATTTCCTGGGATGCTGCACTGTTCTTTGCAGCTGGTATCCTGGAGGTGTGGCATGTAGGAAGTGCCACTGTACTGGAGGTGTGCTATGCGGGGGTGTTGGAATACTTGAGGTGTGGTACATGGAAGTGCTGTGTGCTGGAGGTGTGGTACATGGAAGTGCTGTGTGCTGGAGGTGTGGTACGTGGGAAGTGCCTGTGTGCTGGAAGTTGGTACATGGGAAGTGCCTGTGTGCTAGAGGTGTGGTACGTGGGAAGTGCCTGTGTGCTGGAGGTGTGGTACATGGGAAATGCTGTGTGCTGGAGATGTGGTACATGGGAAGTGCTGTGTGCTGGAGGTGTGGTATGCGAGAAGTGCCTGTGTGCTGGAAGTGTGGTACATGGGAAGTGCCTGTGTGCTGGAGGTGTGGTACATGGGAAGTGCCTGTGTGCTGGAGTTGTGGTACATGGGAAGTGCCTGTGTGCTGGAGGTGTGGTACGTGGGAAGTGCCTGTGTGCTGGATGTGTGGTACATGGGAAGTGCCTGTGTGCTGGAGGTGTGGTACATGGGAAGTGCCTGTGTGCTGGAGGTGTGGTACATGGGAAGTGCTGTGTGCTGGAGGTGTGGTACATGGGAAGTGCTGTGTGCTGGAGGTGTGGTACATGGGAAGTGCCTGTGTGCTGGAGGTGTGGTATGCGGGGGTGTTGGAATACTTGAGGTGTGGTACATGGAAGTGCTGTGTGCTGGAGGTGTGGTACATGGAAGTGCTGTGTGCTGGAGGTGTGGCACGTGGGAAGTGCCTGTGTGCTGGAAGTTGGTACATGGGAAGTGCCTGTGTGCTAGAGGTGTGGTACGTGGGAAGTGCCTGTGTGCTGGAGGTGTGGTACATGGGAAATGCTGTGTGCTGGAGATGTGGTACATGGGAAGTGCTGTGTGCTGGAGGTGTGGTATGCGAGAAGTGCCTGTGTGCTGGAAGTGTGGTACATGGGAAGTGCCTGTGTGCTGGAGGTGTGGTACATGGGAAGTGCCTGTGTGCTGGAGCTGTGGTACATGGGAAGTGCCTGTGTGCTGGAGGTGTGGTACGTGGGAAGTGCCTGTGTGCTGGATGTGTGGTACATGGGAAGTGCCTGTGTGCTGGAGGTGTGGTACATGGGAAGTGCTGTGTGCTGGAGGTGTGGTACATGGAAGTGCCTGTGTGCTGGAGGTGTGGTATGCGGGAAGTGCCTGTGTGCTGGAGGTGTGGTACATGGGAAGTGCCTGTGTGCTGGAGGTGTGGCATGTAGGAAGTGCCACTGTACTGGAGGTGTGCTATGCGGGGGTGTTGGAATACTTGAGGTGTGGTACATGGAAGTGCTGTGTGCTGGAGATGTGGTACATGGGAAGTACTGTGTGCTGGAGGTGTGGTACATGGGAAGTACTGTGTGCTGGAGGTGTGGTACATGGGAAGTGCCTGTGTGCTGGAGGTGTGGTACATGGAAGTGCCTGTGTGCTGGAGGTGTGGTACATGGGAAGTGCCTGTGTGCTGGAGGTGTGGTATGCGGGAAGTGCCTGTGTGCTGGAGGTGTGGTATGCGGGAAGTGCCTGTGTGCTGGAGGTGTGGTACATGGGAAGTGCCTGTGTGCTGGAGGGTGTGGTACATGGGAAGTGCCCGTGTGCTGGAGGTGTGGCATGTAGGAAGTGCCACTGTACTGGAGGGTGTGCTATGCGGGGGTGTTGGAATACTTGAGGTGTGGTACATGGAATTGCTGTGTGCTGGAGGTGTGGTACATGGAAGTGCTGTGTGCTGGAGATGTGGTACATGGGAAGTACTCTGTGCTGGAGGTGTGGTACATGGGAAGTACTGTGTGCTGGAGGTGTGGTACATGGAAGTGCCTGTGTGCTGGAGGTGTGGTACATGGAAGTGCCTGTGTGCTGGAGGTGTGGTACATGGGAAGTGCCTGTGTGCTGGAGGTGTGGTATGCGGGAAGTGCCTCTGTGCTGGAAGTGTGGTACATGGGAAGTGCCTGTGTGCTGGAAGTGTGGTATATGGGAAGTGCCTGTGTGCTGGAGGTGTGGTACATGGGAAGTGCTGTGTGCTGGAGGTGTGGCATGTAGGAAGTGCCACTGTACTGGGGGTGTGCTATGCGGGGGGTGTTGGAATACTTGAGGTGTGGTACATGAAAGTGCTGTGTGCTGGAGGTGTGGTACATGGAAGTGCCTGTGTACTGGAGGTGTGGTACATGGGAACTGCCTGTGTGCTGGAGGTGTGGTACATGGAAGTGCCTGTGTGCTGGAGGTGTGGTACATGGAAGTGCCTGTGTGCTGGAGATGTGGTACATGGAAGTGCCTGTCTGCTGGAAGTGTGGTACATGAAAGTGCTGTGTGCTGGAGGTGTGGTATGTGGGAAGTGCCTGTGTACTGGAGGTGTGGTACATGGGAAGTGCCTGTGTGCTGGAGGTGTGGTACATGGGAAGTGCCTGTGTGCTGGAGGTGTGGTATGTGGGAAGTGCCTCTGTATTGGTGATGCTTGTGTACTTGCAGTGGCCAGCAAAGGGACACAAGGGACCAAGTTTTCTGATGTCATCATTATAAGACTTGCAAGTTAAATGGATTAGATGTATAAGTACTATTTTGATACCAGAGATTTTTTATTTTTTATCAGTCAATTAAAATATTTAACATAAATATGATAGATTAAATTTATAAATGCAATTTAAATTTTGTAAAAGTGTAACGTCCTCAGTGAAAGGCAAGAAATATTAATCAATATCCTTAAAAGTGGTGTGAATATCTGTAAATATTTGTAATAAGTAAAATAATATTTGTAAATATTTATAAATAAGTATAATAATAAGATGTGATGTCGTTCTTAAAATATAAGGAAAAACTAGGCCTTTGAATTTGAAAATAATAAGAATTAAGTATTGATTAGAGAAAAAGTAATTTTCAAGCCAATTGAGCTTTCTTTTCTACATACTAAAAATTATCCTCAAGAGTACTCAGAAGTTCACGTTTCGTAAAGAGGAAGCCAATCCCCATGGACATAGGAGCCTGGCGGGCTGCAGTCCAAGGAGTCGCAAAGAGCGGGGCGTGACTGAGCAGCTCAGCACAGCCCAAGCCCGGGTGCTTTTGTGGGCGGTGGGGGGGCGCCACTCTGTGTGTGCATGCGTGTACTCAGTCGCTCAGTCCTGTCTGACTCTTTACGACCGTGTGGACTGTAGCCAGCTAAGCTCCGCTGTCTGTAGGATTTCCCAGGCAGGAATACTGGAGCGGGTCACCATTTCCTTTTCCAGGGGATCTCCCTGACCCAGGAATCTAACCCCCATCTCCTGCATTGGCAGGCAGATTCTTCAGCACTGAACCATCTGGGGAACCCTGTGATGTGCTGGTAGATACTTAATAGCCATTCTCTGGTGGGAGGGTATATGCCGAAATACATTTATGAAAGATTATTACAGTTTTACTGATATAAAGAGTGTGTAGCTATAGGAACATTATTTCATGCGTGTTTTGATTTGAGACAACCTCACTGCGTTTCCATTGCTTTATGGCAAATAGATGGGGAAACAATGGAAACAGTGACAGACTTTATTTTCTTGGGCTCAGAAATCACTGCAGATGGTGACTGCAGCCATGAAATTAAAATACACTTGCTCCTTGGAAGAAAAGGTATGACCAACCTAGACAGCATATTAAAAAGCAGAGACATTACTTTGCCAACAAATGTCCATCTAGTCAAAGCTGTGGTTTTACCAGTAGTCATGTATGAATGTGAGAGTTGGACCATAAAGAAAGCTGAGCATCGAAGAATTGATGCTTTTGAACTGCAGTGTTGGAGAAGACTCTTGAGAGTCCCTTGGATTGCAAGGAGATCCAACCAGTCCATCCTAAAGGAAATTAGTCCGAGTATTAACTGGAAGGACTGATACTGAAGCTGAAGTTTCAATACTTTGGCCACCTGATGCGAAGAGCTGACTCATTGGAAAAGACCCTGATGCTGAGAAAGATCGAAGGCTGGAAGAGAAGGGGACGACAGAGGATGAGATGGTTGGATGGCATCACTGACTCAACCGACATGAGCTTGCGCAAGCTCTGGGAGTTGGTGATGGACAGGGAGGCCTGGCATGCTGCAGTCCATGCGGTCGCAAAGAGTTGGACAGACTGAGCAACTGAGCTGAGCTGGAGCTGAACTGAACACTGCCTTCAGAAAAGAGCCAGCGGTCAATCAGTAGAAGCACAGGCCAACAGGATTCTGGTAAAGGTCCCACATGTGTCCAGTTTCCCTGGAATCAGCATATCTTTCCTGAGAACCTGGAGAGCACGCCATGGTGGGTGCTGAGATCAGGTGAGCACTCTTACCCTGCAAGCCCAGAGGCAGGGCCTCAGGCCTCACTTGCAGGGGTGTCACAAAGGACTTCCTGGCCCCGGAGGTGAAATCTGAACCAAACTTTGAAGGGTGCGCAGAAGTTGGAGACAAAGTGCTCGTTACCAACCACACACCGGGTTGGTATAGTTTTCAAAAAGTTACAGCAGAATTTCTTTTGCTGAAAACTCTAGTATTAGATTCAACAGCTGTTGAGATGAAGACAGCAGAGGATTCCAGTGTAAGCAGGGGAAAGCAGCCTTCTGAGGACATGTGATTAGTGGGGAGTGGGTCAGAAACACGGTCCTTGCCTTCGTGGGTGTAAGGGGACTGGGGAAGACAGAAGAGCAACAGGTGTGGGATGCCTATCGTGGTGGCCAGTGACAGGAGGCTCCAGGGGCACACAGAGGCAGTGGGTCCCAGATGCCTTCTCTCTGTTTAAACCCAAGCACTGGTCAGGAATTAGCCAAAGAAGGGAAGGAGAAGAGTTTCTCAGGAGGAGGGAACAACAAGTGCAGAGGGCTAGTGATGAGACCCGGACGTCTTATTCTTATTTATTTTTTAAATTTTATTTTTAAATTAAAAAAAAATTTGGCCGCACTGTCCGGTGTCCAGGATCTTAGTACTCCGACTAGGGATGGAGCCCAAGCCCGCCGCAGTGGGAGCTGGGACCACCACTGGACCACCGGGGAGGTCCTGAAGACTTTTACTAAAAACAAAAACATCCCTGGTGGCTGGAGCCCAGGAGGAGGGTGGCTGGAGCCCAGGAGGAGGGTGGCTGGGAGGTGGAAGCTGGAGCCCAGGAGGAGGGGTGGCTGGAGCCCAGGAGGAGGGTGGCTGGAGCCCAGGAGGAGGGTGGCTGGGAGGTGAAGCTGGAGAGGTGAAAGGGTTCTAGGGCACCATTGGCAGGAGACTGGATTTTAACCAGAGGCAACTGGAAGGCTTTGCAGAGATTTTACTGTGGAGGGGACATGATCAGATCTACATTTTCAAATAATCGTTGTGGCCACGTTGATTGGGCAGTTGCTGTGTGGTCTCATGAAACTTAAAAACACATGAATCTCCAAATAACCTTTTTTTTATTTGACTGGAGCGACTCTGAATGTATCATAGAGAAAATTTCAGTGCATGATGATTTGAGAAATACCCACAACTCTCTCGCTTCGACGATACTTAATTTCTTCTTCTTTGCATCCTGCTTCTTCTTGCATATTCATTTCTTAGTCCCCGTGGAGGGGAGGGGCCGCCTCAGCGCTCATTACCCACAGCTGAGTAAACCCCAGCTGCTGCCCACCCCGAGCGCGAGGAGCTGCCGCAGGGAGGCGCGAGTCCCCCGATCGGCGGCTCTGATTGGTGGCTTAGAACCTGGGCTCGTGCTTGCGGCCAGTTTTCTCCCATCCCAGCGGCTTCATGGTCGCACGTGCCCTCGAGCTGGGTGGGACCGCGGTGCCGCGGGGGACCGAGACTCGGTTCTCCACAGCCTGGCCTCAGAGTGTCTGTTGTTGGCAAGCATCCGTTCTCCACTGCGGCCCCCGGCAGATACTCTTCTTTGTCTCATTCTGAACTGGGCCACGTGGCTTGCTTTGGAGGACTGGCAGTCGCAGTCCCTTAAGTGGCGTGGATGGCGTGGAAGGCGTGGATGGCGTGGATGGCGTGGGCCCGAGCTCCAGGCCTCTGCTCAGTTCCTGCTGACTGGGGAAGGCCAGGAACCCTGGTCCGGAGAAGGCAGTGGCACCCCACTCCAGGACTCTTGCCTGGAAAATCCCATGGATGGAGGAGCCTGGTGGGCTGCAGTCCATGGGGTCGCTAGGAGTGGGACACAACTGAGCGACTTCACTTTCACTTTTCTCTTTTCGCTTTCATGCATTGGAGAAGGAAATGGCAACCCACTCCAGTGCTCTTGCCTGGAGAATCCCAGGGACGGGGGGAGCCTGGGGGCTTCTGTCTATGGGGTCGCACAGAGTCGGACACGACTGAAGCGACTTAGAGCAGCAGCAGCAGCAGCAGCAGCAGCAGGAACCCTGGTCAGCATGATTAACCCTGAGAAGGAGGAAAAGCCATCACAGGGCTTCAGGTAGGACGGGGATGGGTGAGCCCACCAGCTTACCTTCAGTCGGGCAGTTCAGCTGGTGAGTGACTGGTCGCAAGGGCCGGGGGCGGGGATGAGGCGTCAGTGGGGGCTGCGGGCTCCCGCAGTCAGCCCGGCCTGGAATCCCAGCGAGGGGCCGGGGTGACCGGGGCGGCGGTGGGCGGAAGGGCGCACGGTTGAGCTGTGTCGGGAGGTGAAGTCTGCGGAGCTTACTGATTGGGGAATATGTTGGTATTGCTTTTCAGCTTCTCTGCTGAAAACATTTTACGTGTAACTCCTTGGTGCCCCCCACCCCCGCTCCCCGGTCGGCTTCCCCGTGGAGCCCCAGAGCTCGGAGGAGAGGTTTTCTGGTTCAGCGACACCTCCTTGAGGCTGGGGCGGAGACCCCCCACTCCCACTGCCCCAGGGATCCGGGCGCCCAGGCGATGGCCCCGCCCCTGCTGCAGGGCCCCGCTTGGGTCTGCCCCTGCTTCTCACCTGGAAATGGTCGGAAGCCGACAATGTCAGCGCCTACAGTCCACGGTGCGGGGAAAGTGAAAGTTAGTCGCTCAGTCATGTCTGACTCTTTGTGACCCCATGGGCTGTACCCTGTCAGGCTCCTCTGTCCATGGGATTCTGCAGGCAAGAATACTGGAGTGGGGTGCCATTTCCTTCTCAGGAGATCTTCCTGATCCAGGGATGAATCTACATTTCCTGTGTTGGCAGGCGGATTCTGCACCACTGAGCCACCTGGGAAGCCTATAGTTAGTAATATTGTATTGCAAAAAAGATATTTGTTATATAAATATATGAGCATCATATATGTATTAGCTTCTTGCTGTAACAAACTACTACTATAAACTAAGAGCGTACAAATAGCACACACTTACAGCACACACTTCTCTCACTGCTCTGAAGGTCAGGGTCTGAAGTCAGTTCAGGGAACCAGCCAAGTCGCCAGCCGTGCTGCGGTCCTTCCGAGGCCCCTTGGAGGAGTCCAGGTCCCTGCCTCTTCCAGCTTCCAGAGCAGCACTCTGGCATCCCGGGGCTCCGGATAGCTTTGTCACTTTCGGAGCCGACAGGGACCGGCTGTCCTCCGGCTCCGCTTCCTTCTTCCTCCCGTGACTTTCTTCTGTCAGATCTTCTCCCTGTCACCTATAAGGGCATGGTGATCACAGCTGAGATGCACCCAGACAATCCAGAATCTTTATGTTAATCCAGGATCTTCATCTCAGCATCCTTATCTGAATCACACCTGCAAAGTCCATCTTGCCAATAACCATTCTCACATTCCACGGATTAGGGCCTGGGTGTTTTCTCTGGGCCATCATCCAGCTTTCCAGGCTTTCTTGGTGGCTCAGAGGTAAAGACTCGCCTGCAATGCAGGAGACACGGGTTCAGTCCCTGAGTACGGAAGATACCCTTGAGGAGGGCGTGACAACCCACTCCAGTATCCTTACCTGGAGAATCCCACGAGCGGAGGAGCCTGACGGGCTATAGTCTAGCGGACCACAAAGAGTCAAACACGACTGCACACAAGCAAGTCCAATTCTACGGAACAGTTTGTGTAGTGAGGCAGGTTCGATAACCACTCACTTTTTTTTTATTGTGGTGAATGAAGATTTAGCATGTTAACCATTTTTAGGTGTTGTGAGTTCAGTGGCTATAAGTCCTTTCAGCCGTCAGTCCTTTCAGTCCTGTGCACATCCACCCCCAGACGTTCTCCTCCTCCCAAACCGAAGCCCCGCCCCTCAAACTCTTCCCCCTCCCCCAGCTCCTCCTCCCTGAATTAAAGCCCCGCCCCTCAAACTCAGCCCCGCCCCTCAGACTCTTCCCTCTCCCCAGCTCCTCCTCCCTGAACTGAAGCCCCGCCCTCAAACTCTTCTCCTCCCCAGCTCCTCTCCACAAACCGAAGCCCCGCCCCCTTAACCTCTCACCCCCTCCCCCAGCTCCTGGCAACCGCCTTTCCATTTCCTGTCAATTAATGTGCCTACTCTGGGGACCTCATACAAAGAGTCGAACAGTATTTATTTTATACAGTATTTATTTTATCCGTTTATATATACATTTTATTTTTATTTGTTTTGGAGGATAATTGCTTCACAATGTTGCGGTGGTCTCTGCTATACATCAACATGAATCAGTCGTAATTATATATATATGTATCCTACATACATTTTAAACAATTTTGTGAACTTGTTGATCTTAATACACATATTCTCAGACTGTTTAATTTGTGATGTAAATGTGGGAACATCTAACATGAAGGTTTGATGCAGTTAAAAAGGCATCAAACATCTTGACCATTAGAATTTCTGAGAGTAATTGCTAGAATCTGCTGGAGACCTTGACTTTTATCCTTCTAATAAAGAGATGGAAGATCAAACCAGTCAGTCCTAATGGAAATAAACCCCTGAATATTCTTTGCAAGAACTGATGCTGAAGCTCCAAAACTCTGGCTACCTGATGTGAAAAGCCGAGTCGTTGGAAAAGACCCCGATGCTGGGAAAGATTGAGGGCAGGAGGAGAAGGGGACGACAGAGCATGAGATGGTTGTACAGCATCATTGACTCAAGCATGAGTCTGAGAAAACTCCAGGAGATGGTGGAGGAGAGGGGAGGGAGCCTGGTGTGCTGCAGTCCATGGGGTCACAGGAGAGTTGGACACGGCTTGTGACCGAACAGCAGCAGCAGCAAGGTCCACCCTGTGCCGGGCTCTCTAAGCATCTCTGAGCTCCACCTGTGTCCACCTGTCCCACCTGCGCCAGCTCTGATGCTCCCCTGGTCTTTCACGCCTCCCCGACCGGGGGCCATCTGGGTCCTGCAATCACTCCTCTGGCCCGTGATCCTCATCGTGGGTGCACCTCCTGATCAGAGCTTGAGAGAGACGGGGCTCTTGCGAGGGGGGCTGGATGGCGGGACGGGAGCCGCCCTCCCACCCCCAGCAGCCTGCGTGGCAGCAGGGGACCGCGGGGACTGCCGCTTGCCCAGCTGCGGGGCCCCGGCTGTCCAGCCCGCCGCCGGCTCAGGAGGCTCAGGAGGCGCTGTGTCTAGTTCAGTCCTGCTCAGCCGCACGAGGCCACCATGTGCTTGCAAAGTAGTTCCTACAACTTGGAAAACTCAATTTTAAGTTGTGACAAATTAAAAGTAAAATTAAAATAAGAAAAAGTGGTGACTCAAGTCAGTTATCGGAAAGCTTTCAGTAAGATTTGGAACGAAGTAGTAAGTATGTGAGTCTGCATTTTTACTTTAAATTTTGTAAAACCTAAACATATCCATTATATCTGATGAAAATTTGTAGTTCAAATTGAGAAACCTCCTGACTGTAAAATATGCGTTGCATTTCAAAGATTTACTATGAAATAAAGATCATAAAACACCTCATTAGTAATTTTATTCTGTAAATCACATGTTGGAATAATAGCATTTTAAATGAAACAATATATTTGTAAAATTTCCTCTGTTTCTGTTTCCCTTTTTGAAGTGGCTACAAGAAAATGTGAAGTTTAGTATGTGGCTGGTGTGTTTCTAATGGACAGGGCTGCTCCAGAACTCAAAAGTAGCACTGTGGATAAGGTGACTTGCTTACTTGTTTGTCTGTCTGTCAACTGGGGAACAGCATTACCTCCTGGCAACATGGCTGGACTCGGTCTGATACTTTGAAGAGGTCCTGAGCTAGGATTCTACTGGACCGTCCAGTTTTAATTAGACACTGTCTTTACACAATGGGTTTTTTTTTTTTTTTTTTGGCTGAACCTATGACGTGAATGGGAGACAAATATATAAATAAACTACAAAACACATTTCACAATGCAGGCAACAAAGAATGCCTTTCTCTTTTCAGGGGAAATTTTGGTGAATTTAAATCTCTGTGTTCCTTGATATTTAGGAGAGTTTGTATTTAGGGCAGTTCTCGAACTTGGATCTGAGATTGATCAGCCCTCTTTGGGGAATCTCACAACTCTGGGTGTAAGAAGCCTGTTTTTGTTGAAAAAGAAGCTCAGGACATTTTGATAAATGCTGACATGAAGTAAGCACAAATTATATGCAAATGGCATTCCTCCGGGCATGGAATACTGACTCCAGAGCTAGAACCGCTGTGTCATATCATCCCTTTAATTGGTACTTGTGAGGGTCAAGCTGAGGTACTTGTGAATAAGAGCGCAGCTGGCGTGAACTTCTAAAACTTTCTGCAGTAATCGACAGGGATGCTTTTTTGTCCCGTCAGACCCAGGCCCCTCGGTGGGAGATGATGGGAGGAGTGGGGGCAGTGGAGGAGGGGGTAGGGTCCACTCTCTGCTTGAGCTCCTATCACTGTCACGGGGACATTGACCCGTGATGGGAAAAGCACTGCCTCTGGGGGCTAAGAAGAAGCAAAGTGAGCGTGAGTCCACGGGAAAGTGCAGGGGGAGGCAGTGACTGTCTTTAGCAGCAGTCTAGGTGTTCCTCGGCGCTGCCAGGCCCTCACTTGGTCTCCTATTGTTCTTCTCATGAAAAGAAAATGTGGATGAGAGCAAGCAATGAATGGTAGCTCTTTCTGGAAAGTGTTTTATGCTACAATTTAAAACCCTTCACTGAAGGCGGCAAGCAAAAACCTACCCTTTATCTATGTGCCTCAGTCTTTTTGTGCCTCAGTTCACCTGGTCCCTGGGGACGGGGACAGCAGAGCTCAGAGTGGGAAATAAGATTACTGACCCGTACTAAAATTTTGGGTTGGCCCAAAACGTGGTTCAGGTTTTTCCCTTAACGTGGAGAAACCCAAATGAACTTTTTTGGCCAACCCAATATTACCGTGAGAACTGGTAAGACTGAGTCAGTTCTAGAGAAACAAAATCGGTTGTTAATCCGTGAAAGAGTTCTAGCAAGCACACAGGCAAAGACTTGTTCGTGTGTCCCCCGTCATTAATAAACAAGCTGGTTTAGCGAAGGGACTTTCGCTTGTCTCAAGTTGTGACTGCTCCCCCTCCGTCTGGGTTATCGGTAAGTCTACTAGGCAGGCACTGTGTGTCCTCAGGAGGGAGAGACTGGGCGGGTTGGCATGGACATGGGCTTGTTTCGACGGCACTGGGTCTCCGGTGAGCAGCCTTCTCTAGCTGTGGCGTGACGGCTCAGTGGCCCCGTGGCATGTGGGATCTTAGTTCCTAGACCAGGGATGGGCCCCTCGTCCTCTGCGCTGGAAGGTGGATTCTTAGCCGCTAGACCACCAGGAAGTCCCTGGGCCTTGGCTTCTAGCTGTAGCCCAGGTGAAGTTCTGCGTCTCCTCTTGGGGGAGGGAGAGCATGGCACTCTTGCGTGGCCCCACGTCCTCTGCCTGGAGCAGCTTTCAGCTGTGCACACCCCTCCTGGAGCCTGAGGACGGTGTGTTTGCTGGTGTCCAGCGGTTTCCAAGACAGAGCATGCAGACTGTGGGCCTGCTGAAGGGGAACGTGGGCGCTGCCTGTCTCGTCTCCACCTCCTCTCCGTTTAGCCTCTCCTTTCGACCCGAGCTTTACGCCATCACTGTGTGGCAGTACAGGTTCGCAATCCCTTATCCTGACGTCCAAAAGCTCTGAAATGCACAAGCTAGTTCGTAGTTCATTTGTGGACTCAGCCTGAGCTGACTGGAATGGCTGTGTGGCTATTCGCAGCTTTTATTGAGCACAGCTGTCCGAGTCCTCAGCATAAGCACACGTGTCTGCAGAAGTCCTGACGCCCCCTTGTGTCGGGTAGGAAAGGGGGCACCCCCGGAGTCCTGGGAATGTTGTGTGATGACCGGCGCCCTGTGACCTTGCTGAAATCGGAAAATTCGAAGCACGTTTGGTTCTGAGGATTCTTGGGACCGCTGGTTGTGTCTAATTTATAAACAAATAAAAGCACAGGTCCTGGTAAGTCTTGTGACCAAAGGGTCTTGGAGTCCAGACACAGGCTAGGGTCTCTGACCTTGACCTCGTGTGGATGGGGACCTCCTGACTCCTAGGGCAGGTCTCCAGGCCTCCCGAGCAGTGACCGCAGAGCCTATTGACCCCCCCGCCTCAGGGTAAAGACAGCACGGAGGATAGATGTGCGGGGCAAACCAGAGACAGAGAGGGTAAAAGTTCTGTGCGCCTCGTTAAGAAATTTCTGGGACTTCCCCGGTGGCCCGGTGGTTAAGAATCTGCCTTCCAGTGCAAGGGACCTGGTTGGGAAACAGATCACACACGCGCCTCGGATCAGCTGAGCCCGTGCGCCACAGCTAAGACCCAACACACTCAAATAAATAAATATTTCTTTCTAACAAAGAAATTTCTCACAGTATAGAGCAGCTGAACTGTGGACTCAGGCTCAGCTGTGCGCCTTGGCAAGGGGGGCGATGTGGCTCGAAGCTGTACCAGCTAATGATGTCTGTGGATGCCAGCGACACGCAGGACAGGATGGAGGAGGCCTGGGGCTGGTGATGCTGGTCCCCTGTCCCCTGAGAATGAGCACCCCCGCCTGCTGGGGACGGGAGCCCTACCACAACAAATGTGTCTGGAAGGCGTGGGCCAAGTTTGCCCGTCCAAGGAACCAGAGAGCACGTGCAGCTCTCTTGAAAACTGAGGGTGTGTATGCTAGAGAGGAAACTGAGTTCTGTCTAGGCAAGGGATGTGCTGACTAATGTGTAGAATGCGAAGCACAACAGCAACTCTGGGGGAAGGGGCCTCACAAAACCGGAATCACGTGGGGAAGATAATTCGCGTGCATGCAACAGTGGCATGGCCTCTGCTGAGTCCCGGAGCTACCTTCCTGCCGGGCTTCCCTGGAAGCTCAGCTGGTAAAGACTCCGCCTGCCATGCAGGAGGCCCCGGCTCGACTCCTGGGTCGGGAAGATCTCCTGGAGAAGGGATAGGCTACCTGCTCCAGCATTCTTGGCCTTCCCTGGTGGCTCAGACAGTAAAGGATCCGCCCTCAATGTGGAAGACCTGGTTTTGATCCCTGGGTTGGAAAGATCCCCTGGAGGAGGGCATGGCAACTCACTCCAGGATTCTTGCCTGGAGAATCCCATGGACAGAGGAGCCTGGCGGGCTGCAGTCCAGGGGGTCACGCAGAGTCGGACATGACTGAGCGACTGAGCGCAGCACAGCGCCTTCTTGCTGAGGCCGTTAGACACAGAGTCCATGGGATGCTGTCCCTTGCAAGGATTTAAACTTATTGAAAAGTAAACATGTAAGAGTGTGGATTTGTTCTCTTGATTAAAAACAGAACGGGAACATCTCGCCATTTACAGCCTGACGCTTTCTTGGGATAAGGCACCCCGGCTGGCATTTTCTGGCCAGGTAATCTATTATATTTTTCATAATAAAATTTTAAAAATCATTCTGTAAATAATGACTTTTTGACAATGGATGGAAGCAGTTATTCCTATTTTGAATCTGAGAGAGAGAAATATGGCCCTGAAGTTATGAATTAAGTAGAGAGTTCCAGTCTCCTGACTGCCAGCATGGAATGATGAAGTCACAGTGACGGGAAGGATCAAACGCTGCAGAGCAGTCTGGCAAGGGTGGCCGCGCCCCTTGGCTTCCCCCAGCTTTCTTGTGAGTTTATACATACTCAGTGCCTTGAAAGATACACTCGGGGCCATTGTGAGGGGCTTGGCCAGTCCATTCTTGCATTCACCATGATGCCAAGATGCCAGGATGTAGCATCCTTTCTGCCGGGCGCCCTGGACACCTGCAAGGCGTTTACCCCTGGGCAGCAGGCCGGCCTGTGCAGGGCTTGCTCCTGGAGGTTTTCGGTCGTCTCTGGGGACACCGAGTGTCACTCCGACTCCAGTAAGTAATGCCAGGGGCACAGGTGGATGGATCTGACAGGCCCGAGGACTCACAGTGCCTCAGCAGCCTCTCTCCAGTGAAGGCTATCCATCAGCGCTCGGAATCTGCTGGAGCCGCAGAGGGTGACAAGGGGAATAACATCCCTTTCTCTTCCATCGACAGGGGTAATAACTCCTCACTCTCTGGGGACAGATTGTAAAAGCCAATAGCCAGGAGCTGTGAAGCAGGGAGGGCGGAAGAATTGAAAATTAAAGAGGGAGTGGAAATTTGGCGTTAAGGCTTTAGTGAGATGGAATAAACCATCACACGTCAGTCTTTTAATTGCCGTGTTGTTGACACGAGTGTTTGCAAATACCCGTTTTGATTGCTTAAGTATTTTAAGCTGATTATTAAGATCAGGTACATTTCATAAATGTGGGTTTATGCTTCATGCTTGTATTTCAGTCATGAATGTTCAAATAGGCTGAGACTTATTATCTGGATATTTCTGAAGTCGCTGCTGAAAAGTCCTTTTGACAAGGTATTTGAAAATATCGCCGTGAAGAAAGTTGCCAGAGCACATCTTCTGCTTAGAATGTTTAATCTGATGTCTTTATTTCCTCTTGCATCTCTGCGTAGTTATCGCAACGGAATTGGACGGGGTTTTGTTTATGCATATCACATATGATATTTTTGCACGGTTAACAATTTCTGTTTTTCGAGTAACCTTCAAGATGACTTCAGTGCCGTGGGGACATCCATCTTCTTCCGGCAACGATGATGAACAGAGAGTTCTTAAGGTGAGTCGTTTAAATGAGAGCTTCACGTTCAGGGCACCACATTGAAATAGTGAGGTTGGGGGCCCACGCGTGGCTTTGCCTGAAACGTAGCCCGAAGAAAGGTTTCGCTTGTTAGAAAATCATGCTGTGGGCAAACAGATGCCTTTGAACGCCTCCTGCTTTGCAGGAAATGCACTGCCTTAGTTTTTAAACTGGGGCTGGCGTTTAGTTAAATCTCCCGTGGACTCAGTTCACTGAAGGTGACGGCAGCCCTCACTCAGGCTCAATGAGAAGGAGAGGAGACAGTAAATTTTTCCCACGGCGACAGGAGATCTTGTTATAGGAGTCAGAGCGGGGGTCAGGGCAGGGCCTGTTGATGACGGAGGAAAAGAGAAGTAAATTCATTCTGCTTCAGGCGCTTTGTCAAGTGCCAGGAGCTTACCATTGAGAACTAGTCACCCGTCCCCGTCTTACGGCCCTGGAGGTCACCCAGCGCACATAAATCACGGCCCCGCGTGGGCGCAGCCACCCATTGCCGCTCGGGGATGAAATAAAAAGAGAAATGCAGCTTTCGGAAGGCGAAGGGCTGCGGGCGCCCCACCACATGTTGCTGTCCAATGCGAGCTGCGGCTCCATATTGATCTCCAGAATCAAGTCATTAAAATGTGCAGTTTTTGTTTATTGGAATGAAGCAATTAAATGGTTCAGTTATGCCAGACCTTACCTTTTCTGATGAAAACTATTGATTTCTTGCCACAGCTTTATAAGCGACAATGTTTTTGATTACTCTTGACAAACCTCCTTGGAGTGTTAATTAAAACTGTACCAGATGAGCAGGTGGGGGAGATCATTAGATCGGCCGGATCACACAGCCACACTTCATATTCTGCAGTCTTGCATAATGAATAGGGCACAAGAGGGGAAGACAATGTCTTCATCAGCAGAATTAGCATCTTCACTTTTTAAAAACTAGGTGGCACTCCATTTTACCGTACAGATGCTCTGGGATCTCTGGCTTGCTCCTTCCACTACGTTTGATCAAGATTTGCTTTTTATGTTTTGCTTTAATTTTTCCAGTGTCTAATGAGTTGCTGGTTTTGTTTCTGAGGTAGCAAATATTTAAGCACATATTTATACAGAAAACTGAGGAAGCAAATAAGGCCCTTCCAGTGCTTATGCAGATGACGTCATGAATATTAATTTGATTCCACTGAACACGGTCAGAATCCCCTCCGTAAACATCTTCGCTGTGATTCTGAGAAACATTTAACCTCTTGTTTTGGGGACCCGCATGAAATATGCTTATTTAGGCAAAGCTCTTTTGAAGACTTTATTAATTATAGTCTTACTTTCTTCTGTAGCTATTGTAAGAGTGTTGCATTTTAGAAATTACTAAAATCAGAGGCAAATAATATTCATGTTTATAAAATCAGAGGCAAATAATATTCATGTTTATAAAATCAGAGGCAAATAATATTCATGTTTATAAAATCAGAGGCAAATAATATGTTTTTGAGAAATGAACGATTTTTATATTTGTGCTATTTGTTATGAAAAACGATGCAATTATCACTTCACTGATATAGGCCTTGAGGTGAGCTTCTTCATTGTTGCAGAACACACAGAATGTAAGTAATTGAAATTGAATTCAAAATCCTCTGTGATCTGGTGTCTGTGGGTAGTCTGGCAGCTTGCATTTCTCGGATTCATGGGCCCTGAAAAGAACTTTGAGAGGTCATCTAATCCAATCCCCTCTTGGCAAAGAAGCTGTTTAAAAATGCACAACTTTTCATTCATCTGGAATTTTTAAAACGATTAATGAATTTATAAATGTATTATTTACAATGCTCTGGTCATGTATATCTAACTGTAGCTAACTGTTAGATTTTGAAGTGATAAGCTTTTTTAAAAATCTCAACTTCTCTTAGGAAAATGTTTTATATATAGTTCACAAAGTGTTTTTCCATTTATATTCCTTCATTGAATCAAGAACCAAACTTTATATTGTACAAAAAGGTTTTATAATTTTTGAAACACACTTCTGGATGGGTTGTTCAGCTGACTTAATGATAACATTTATAAGCTCTAATTACTTGAAGCTATGTTGTTACACAAACAGCTTCTGGAGAGCGTAAGTGAGCCCTGCACGGCCACTTGTGTTCTGTAGGTGGAAGGAGGTTCGGATAAAAGCTTCCGTGTAGTTTGTTTAGTACTGAAATGTAGCCTACTATTATGGAGAGTAAATGTCTTTATTTATTCGGTTGTGATGAGTCCCAGTTGCAGCGCGTGTGCTCTTTAGCTGCATCCTGGGAACCCTTAACTGTAGCATGTGGGATCGAGGTCCCTGACCAGGAACTGAACCCAGGCCCCCTGCACTGGGAGTGGGAGTCTCGGCCACTGGACCGTCTGGGAAGTAACCCACTGTTTCTGAGTTCTACAAATAGTCGCTTACTCAATCAACCACTTAAGCAAAATATTATAAATAATAGAATAGCTTTTGCAGGATCTTTGAATTCTAGTGTTAGAATATGTACTTGTATATTTCTGCATACAAACGTAGTCATCTGAAACAGATAAATCATTTATTTTCTTATCATTCATTCAAAATGCTCATGTGTTTTCACGTTGGGCTGCGTTCATCCACTGAGCCAGGGGCTGAAGATCCCTCTTCAAGGTGGCTCCTTCAGATGGTTGGTAGGTTGGCACAGGCTGTGAGCTGCGAGCTCCGCAGGGGCTGTGGCGTCCCCTCATGGGCCTCCTGTAGGCTGCTTGGCCGAGTTCCAAGAGTGAGTGTCCCAAGAGGATAAGGTGGAGGTACATGGCATTGGAAGAGTCTGAAATGCAGTACTTGGATGCAATCTCAAAAACGACAGAATGATCTCTGTTCATCTCCAAGGCAAACCATTCAGTATCACTGTAATCCAAGTCTATGCCCCAACCAGTAATGCTGAAGAAGCTGAAGTTGAACAGTTCTATGAAGACCTACGAGACCTTTTAGAACTAACACCCAAAAAAGATGTCCTTTTCATTATAGGGGACTGGAATGCTAAAGTAGGAAGTCAAGAAACACCTAGAGTAACAGGCAAATTTGGCCTTGGAATGCGGAATGAAGCAGGGCAAAGACTAATAGAGTTTTGCCAAGAAAATGCACTGGTCATAGCAAACACTCTCTTCCAACAACACAAGAGAAGACTCTACACATGGACATCACCAGATGGTCAATACCGAAATCAGATTGATTATATTCTACGCAGCCAAAGATGGAGAAGCTCTATACAATCAACAAAGACAAGACCAGGAGCTGACAGTGGCTCAGATCATGAACTCCTTATTGCCAAATTCAGACTGAAATTGAAGAAAGTAGGGAAAACCACTAGACCATTCAGGTATGACCTGAATCAATTCCCTTATGGTTATACAGTAGAAGTGAGAAATAGGTTTAAGGGCCTAGATCTGATAGATAGAGTGCCTGATGAACTATGGAATGAGGTTCATGACATTGTACAGGAGACAGGGATCAAGACCATCCCCATGGAAAAGAAATGCAAAAAAGCAAAATGGCTGTCTGGAGAGGCCTTACAAATAGCTGTGAAAAGAAGAGAAATGAAAAGAAAAGGAGAAAAGGAAAGATATAAGCATCTGAATGCAGAGTTCCAAAGAATAGCAAGAAGAGATAAGAAAGCCTTCTTCAGCGATCAATGCAAAGAAATAGAGGAAAAGAACAGAATGGGAAAGACTAGAGATCTCTTCAAGAAAATTAGAGATACCAAGGGAACATTTCATGCAAAGATGGGCTCGATAAAGGACAGAAATGATATGGATCTAACAGAAGCAGAAGATATTAAGAAGAGGTGGCAAGAATACACAGAAGAACTATACAAAAAGATCTTCATGACCTAGATAATCACGATAGTGTGATCACTCACCTAGAGCCAGACATCCTGGAATGTGAAGTCAAGTGAGCCTTAGAAAACATCACTACGAACAAAGCTAGTGGAGGTGATGGAATTCCAGTTGAGCTATTTCAAATCCTGAAAGATGATGCTGTGAAAGTGCTGCACTCAATATGCCAGCAACTTTGGAAAACTCAGCAGTGGCCACAGGACTGGAAAAGGGCAGTTTTCATTCCAATCCCAAAGAAAGGCAATGCCAAAGAATGCTCAAATTACCACACAATTGCACTTACCTCACATGCTAGTAAAGTAATGCTCAAAATTCTCTAAGCCAGGCTTCAGCAATACGTGAACCATGAACTTCCAGATGTTCAAGCTGGTTTTAGAAAAGGCAGAGGGACCAGAGATCACATTGCCAACATCCGCAGGATCATGGAAAAAGCAAGAGAATTCCAGAAAAACATCTATTTCTGTTTTATTGACTATGCCAAAGCCTTTGACTGTGGGGATCACAAGAAACTGTGGAAAATTCTGAAAGAAATGGGGATACCAGATCAACTGACCCACCTCTTGAGAAATCTATATCAGGTCAGGAAGCAACAGTTAGAACTGGACATGGAACAATAGACTGGTTCCAAATAAGAAAAGGAGTGCATCAAGGCTGTATATTGTCACCCTGCTTATTTACCTTATATGCAGAGCACATCATGAGAAACGCTGGGCTGGAAGAAGCACAAGCTGGAATCAAGATTGTCGGGAGAACTGTCAATAACTTCAGATATGCAGATGACACCACCCATATGGCAGAAAGTGAAGAGGAGCTAAAAAGCCTCTTGATGAAAGTGAAAGAGGAGAGTGAAAAAGCTGGCTTAAAGCTCAACATTCAGAAAACAAAGATCATGGCATCCGGTCCCATCACTTCATGGGAAATAGATGGGGAAACAGTGGAAACATTGTCAGACTTTATCTTTTTGGGCTCCAAGATCACTGCAGATGGTGACTGCAGCCATGAAATTAAAAGACGCTTATTCCTTGGAAGAAAAGTTATGACCAACCTAGACAACATATTGAAAAGCAGAGATATTACTTTGCCAACAAAGGTCTATCTAGTCAAGGCCATGGTTTTTCCAGTGGTCATGTATAGATGTGAGAGTTGGACTGTGAAGAAAGGTGAGTGCCGAAGAATTGATGCTTTTGAACTGTGATGTTGGAGAAGACTCTTGAGAGTCCCTTGGACTGCAAGGAGATCCAACCAGTCCATTCTGAAGGAGATCAGCCCTGGGTGTTCTTTGGAAGGAATGATGCTAAAGCTGAAACTCCAGTACTTTGGCCACCTCATGTGAAGAGTTGACTCATTGGAAAAGACTCTGATATTGGGAGGGATTGGGGGCAGGAGGAAGAGGGGATGACAGAGGATGAGATGGCTGGATGGCATCACTGAGTTGACGGATGTGAGTCTGAGTGAACTCCGGGAGATGGTGATGGACAGGGAGGCCTGGCGTGCTGTGATTCATGGGGTCGCAAAGAATCGGACACGACTGAGCGACTGAACTGAACTGAATTGACACGGCGTTTGGGCTTCCATGTGGTTCAGATGGTAAAGAATCTGTCTGCAGTGCAGGAGACCAGCGTTCAATCCCTGAGTGGAGAAGATCCTCTGGAGAAGGGAACGGCTGCCCACTCCAGTATTCTTGCTTGGAGAAGCCCGTGGCACTCTCAGGCTCGGTAGCTGCGGCCCGCGGGCCCCGCAGCTGCGGTCCGCCTGCTCTGGAGCGCAGGCTCACTGGTTGCGGTGCATGGGCTTGGTTGCTCCGCAGCATGTGGAATCTTCCTGGACGAGGGATCAAAACCACGTTCCCCTGCATCGGCAGGCAGATTCCTATCCACTGAGCCACTGGGGAGGTCCTGTTTAATTTGTAATAAGGCAAAGAATCCAGAGATAAAGGCAATTTTTAGGAGCCATCCGAAGATGTAATTTGCTTTTGATACACAATTAATCCACAAGTGTAATTTAGAATGTTTGGTGTGAATTGTTTTAAAGAACGCAGAGCACAGCCTCACAAAGACAACTGACATAGCTATTTATCAAGGCATTTTAAAAATATTCATTTATTTTTATTTCTTTATTTGGTTGCACTGGGTCTTAGTTGCAGCAAGTGGGATCTAGCTCCTTAACCAGGGGTTGAACCTGGGTCCCTCCAGAGCACATGTAACAACTCTGCATAATCAAGTTTTCAGTATAGATTTTCTAATAATAATTTTCAGCCAAAGTTTGTTGAAATACATTACATTGTATTATATGTGACATCTTTTAAAAATATTTTATTAATTTTTTTATTGGTGGATAATTGCTTTACAAGTTTGTGTTGGTTTCTGCCATACAACTTGAATCAGTCATAATTATATATATATATCTATAAAGCAATATATATATACATGCTCAGACACTTCAGTTGTGTACCACTTTTTGCAACCCTATGGATTGCAGCCTGTCAGGCTCCTCTATCCATAGGATTCTCCAGGCAAGAATACTGGAGTGGGTTGCCATTTCCTTCTCCAGGGAATATTCCCGACCCAGGGATTCAACCCAAGTGTCTTATGTCTCCTCCACTGGCGCGTGGGAAGCCACCCAATTTTATATATATACATACATATATATTTATTTATCTCCCCTACTGTATCGACATCTTTGCATGACTTTCAGTTTAATCCTTAGAAAGGATAAGCATACCCATTTCACAGATGAGTGTATCTGGTCTTCACCATTTCTTCTGTTCCTGCAGGCGTTTTCCAGGCCTATATCTGGCCTTCCAATATAAAGGACAGTGCCACAATTTCAGTCCTTGTCAGAACCAGGTGTTACCTGAATCTTGTATCCAGGGTTACACAAATCATCGATTTCACTTATGGGTAGAATTTCTGCCGTTCATGTCTCCTGTCCATCGAGATCTGGCAGCCCTCCAGACACAGGATGGTGTCGGTGCGCTTCCCACGTGAACAACCTGAGGCCAAGCCTTGCATGTCCATCATCCAGTTTCTCTGCCTTGTGCAGTGATGCAGAATTCCATTTATTAAACCATTTTCTAACTGACATAGTGAAAAAGAGAAAAGTGCAGCAGTGCTTTCATCTCAAGCACTGGGGGCTCCAGGGCCGGCACCCCCCGGATTCACGGGGGGGCAACGCCAGCAGTGGGCGCAACAGGAGGGCATGTGACGCGTCTCACATGTGCTCCAGTGAGGCCGTGGGGCTGGGGGGTGATCGGGGAGACTTCCAGGAGGCGCTCTGCAGGTCTCCACTGTGCTTGTGGCGATTTTGTTCGGGGCTGGGGGACGCGGGAGTCCTCCGGCTCTTCCCACTCCTGCAGCGCCAGGGCCAACGGCAGGAACCACGCTGACTGAGCAGCGGCCCCCCATGGGCACAGATGCACCTCCAGCGGGCTTGAGCAGGGGAAGGAGAGCGAGCGTTCAGGGGATGCTCTCTCCGTCCCAGACCTCCAGCGGCTCCGTGCTCCCTGGCGAGGTTTCCTCAGCGGCGCTTTACTGGCTGGCTTGCCAGGGACATTGCACGTGAGACCAGTGGAGCCGGTCTGCTCCCAGGTTGCCTTTCCTTTTTCCTCCACGTTGAAAGTCGTTCCTGTGTGCCCAAGCTCTCCAAGCTGCCTGCAAGAACTTTGGCATGTTTTTCCCAACCTTTCAAACAGTAAAAACAAAACTCTCCTTTGATTATTAAAAAAAAAAAAAAAAAAGGCCGGAGGACTCATGCACGGAGCCACGAAGGATGCGGCGATCTGAGGGAATATTCCACAAAGTCTGCGAGTCCCCTCTCGGGCCAGCGCCGGCGACACGCTTTGCTTGCACTTAAGATACATCAACTGTCACCCAGCCAGCGGCAGTCGCCGTCCAGCCGAACACAATGGAACATCCAGATGGTCTGAACAAAGCCGATAAACGTTCCCTGCGATTAGAAGCTGTTTGCAGCAGCTTCCAGGGCTTCGCGGATTGGATGTTACACTCTGTCACCGCCGAGGTGCGCAGGCCCGCGGCCAGGCCCGCCTCTTGCGGAGTCTTGCTGCTGACGTCCCCACACCCCGTGGAGATGAAGAGAGACAGCCACTCAGGAGGCAGGGTGACGCCAGCTAGAGGTGTCGCCGCAGGCATGCTCATGCCTTGCCCCCAGTTCTGTTTTACTGATGGTCCATCGCAGCCTCGGCCCCAGGCCCAATAAACACACAGTGGACCCTCCCCGCTGGTGGCGGTGGTAGGCCTGGGTGGATGGGCGGGTCGCTACCTGCCCTGCAGGCAGGCCTCTGGGCCTCCTTGCTCCCGATGGGGATGTTTAGGCCGGGCATGCGTCTGTTTTCTTCCTCTGAGATGCTCTGCTATCAGGCCCTGTGCTGCTGGGGTTTACATGCTTGAGTGGCCGACCTGCATTCATCTTTCCTTGTCTTTGTGGCGTGATGCATCGCTGGCGGTGCGGGGAGGTGTGTGGCCTCCATTGTGTAGTGGGAGGTGTGTGGCCTCCATTGTGTACTGCCATTCACAACACTATCCCCGGGAAGGATGTCCAGCTCATTTCTTGTTAAAGAACAATCTGAGAAACTGTCTCTGTTTCTAACAGGGTATGCTCACCATTGCCAATTTCTCTCATTATAACATACCTGTAAAGTGAATAAACACAGAAGCGTATTGTACATTAATTTGCCCTAATATTCAAACTAGTACAAGAACAGAAAAGAGCCTCAACAGAATAATTCAAATCATTATTTTCTACATAAATAGATAATCTTAACTTTATGTCATATTTGGGTTAAATTTCATGCATTATTTGTTGTGTCATTTCTGAGTTACCATGCTTCAAGTTTTCTGATGTATTTTTCAAGATGGGTGAGCTCATAAATGACTAAAGTAAAATGTTTAAGAAAATATGATTTGTTGGCCTATTTTCTCCAGAAATAACCTTTAAGATGAAGATGAGTAGGGAACGAGGCCATACGATGTGACACAGGGCTGATTTTACTGATGCTATGTAAGGTCCTCAAAGCAAGATTGATGTGGGCTGTTAGGGACACAGTGAAGACAGGCTCTCCCCTGACGGGTGGGGACCAAGCTCATCTTTGCAACTGTCCTCCTGGAGCAGATCATTTCAATAAATTTGATAAGAAACAGGTTTTGATCTATATTTTTATAGGGTTATAGGCCTTCTTTATATTATCACTTGAAATTCAAAGCTTTAAGCTCCCAGGTTTGAGCAAGAGAAAGATGTTGTCCATAAAACGTTAGTCTAGGGCTTCCCTCGTGGCTCAGTGGTAAAGAATGCGCCTGCCCCAACTACTGAGTCTGTGCCCTTGAGCCCAGGAAGAGCAACTCCTGGGCCCACAGGCTGCACCTGCTGAAGCCCGTGCTCCCCGCAAGAGGAGACACGGCAGTGAGAAGCCCGCACACCACGGCTGGGGAGTCGCCCCCAATCGCCACAGTTAGAGAAAAGCCTCCACCACTATGAACACAGACCCGTGCAGCCAAAGATAAATGAAGAAAATCATATATTAAACAGTTACTCTACACCGGTGTATTTCGTGATCGTGATGCTACTGAAACAGAAATGAGGAGGTCCTCCTTGCAGAGCGTGTAAGCATTTGAAACTTTGCGCTGATAATAGTTTTGTCAAATGCTGTTTCAGGAAGGCAGCCTGGGAGCGGTGAAGGCATGATTCACACCTCTATAATTTGGATTAGGGAGATCATTTTATTGGCTGTTGGTATGTGTGGTATTTTCATAGATGTCTCAAGAGTGATAGGCTTAGAAAAAAAAAAAGGATAGCACAGAAAAGGAAAAAAGAAAAATGTAGCAGAGCCCGAGTGTGGGCTTGTGCCCACCCTGGGGGACCCGCTCCCCGCTGCCTCTCCTCCTGCACCAGCGTGGGCTGCTCCCTTTCCTATTTTCCCGTCCAGGAGCCCACTGGAGCGGCAGGCTTTTCCCGCACACCCCAGGAGATCGCTTCCTTAAAATGGCTCATTATTTATCATTTAAGTAAGCCATCGGAATTTTGTTAATTCCTGTTTGACTTAGCACATGCAAAATGCTATCATTATCTGCAGGAAGATAATGTTAACTTATAACTGTTACCCAGAGTACTAATTAAGTGACCTTTGCAAAACAAACCTGATCAGGGAGTCAGCCAAGGAAACCGCCAAGATGGAGGCCAAGTTGATTCCCTTCCAGGCCTCTGGGTCTATAGCCTGACAGTGCACGGCGGTGAAAGACGGTCTAGTTATCTGAAGACGTTCTAGCGTTTGCCTTGACTAATGTGGTCCCAATTTAGAGATCTCATCAGCTTCAGCCAAATAGCGAGTAAGCGGCGCTTCAGCCTGTGTGGCCCTCCTCTTTACTGCCTCTGTCTTCCTCCTCTGCATCCAGATGCTCCATCATTTCTGCTGGTCTCTTAGCAACACTCAGAGAGATTATGATAACCTAGCATACACTCAGGTATAAATGACAGTTTGCTGAATAGTTGAACAGTCCACCTTTCCTAGGAGTATCGTGTTTTAAAATAAGATACAATTCTAAGCTGGAAAAATAAGATTTTGGAATTTTAGGTTTCAATGAACTCAATTCAGTTCAGTCGCTCAGTCGAGTCAGACTCTTTATGACCCCATGAATCGCAGCACGCCAGGCCTCCCTGTCCATCACCAACTCCTGGAGTTCACTCAGACTCACATCCATCAAGTCGGTGATGCCATCCAGCCATCTCATCCTCGGTCGTCCCCTTCTCCCCAATTCTTCCCAGTGTCAGAGTCTTTTCCAGTGAGTCAACTCTACACATGAGGTGGCCAAAGTACTGGAGTTTCAGCTTTAGCATCATTCCTTCCAAAGAAATCCCAGGGCTGGTCTCCTTCAGAATGGACTGGTTGGATCTCCTTGCAGGCCAAGGCACTCTCAAGAGTCTTTTCCAATACCACAGTTCAAAAGCATCAGTTCTTCGGTGCTCAGCCTTCTTCACAGTCCAGCTCTCACATCCACACATGACCACAGGAAAAACCATAGCCTTGACTAGACGGACCTTTGTTGACAAAGTAATGTTTCTGCTTTTGAATATGCTATCTAGGTTGGTCATAACTTTTCTTCCAAGGAGTACATGTCTTTTAATTTCAATGAACTCAACAGGAAGGGTATTTTTCGAGTGTGAAGAGACTTCTCAGTGGCCCTGTAAACAAATCAATGAAAATGTGTTTCTTCAAAGCTAGATCAACACTGTATTCTCTTCTATTTATTAGATAGTATAGAATGCTTTTTAAGAAATTCAAATTTAGATGCAGTCCAAGTTTAGTCTTACATAGTGAGAAATTACACACCTGCGATGTCTATTTTTTTCCTGCCCCAAATCTTCTGGTGACCTTATTTCTTAATTTTGTCTCAACAGAAAGGAACCCTTATTTTTGTTTTCTTACTTCTCCTATAATAGACCATCCTTTCAAACGTTTTTGAATTTCAAAAATCATTTATGAATGTTATATTATTTTTAAAAATTTATTGACTTTTAAAAAGTGCCTATTTTCTTTTTATTGCTTATTGTTTATATTTAATAAATAATTAATTTATCTTTAAAATTAATTTTTATTGGAGTATAGTTGCTTCTTTTCATACTGTTCATGGGGTTCTCAAGGCAAGATCGATGATTGATGGATCATCAAAAAAGCAAGAAAGTTCCAGAAAAACATCTATTTCTGCTTTATCGACTATGCCAAAGTCTTTGACTGTGTGGACTGTGGAAAATTCTGAAAGAGATGGGCATACCAGACCACCTGACCTGCCTCTTGAGAAACCTATATGCAGGTCAGGAAGCAACAGTTAGAACTGGACATGGAACAACAGACTGGTTCCAAATAGGAAATTAGTACGTCAAGGCTGTATATTGTCACCCTGCTTATTTAACTTCTATGCAGAGTACATCATGAGAAACGCTGGACTGGAAGAAACACAAGCTGAAATCAAGATTGTCGGGAGAAATATCAATAACCTCAGATAAGCAGATGACACCACCCTTATGGCAGAAAGTGAAGAAGAACTAAAGAGCGTTTTGATGAAAGTGAAAGAGGACAGTGAAAAAGTTGGCTTAAAGCTCAACATTCAGAAAACGAAGATCATGGCATCCAGTTCCATCACTTCATGGCAGATAGATGGGGAAATAGTGGAAAGAGTGGCTGACTTTATTTTTCTGGGCTCCAAAATCACTGCAGATGGTGACTGCAGCCATGAAATTAAAAGACGCTTATTCCTTGGAAGGAAAGTTATGACCAACGTAGATAGCATATTGAAAAGCAGAGACATTACTTTGCCAACAAAGGTCCATCTATTCAAGGCTATGGTTTTTCCAGTGGTCATGTATGGATGTGAGAGTTGGACTATAAAGAAAGCTGAGCACCGAAGAATTGATGCTTTTGAACTGTGGTGTTGGAGAAGACTCTTGAGAGTCCCTTGGACTGTAAGGAGATCCAACCAGTTCATCCTAAAGGTGATTGGTTCTGGGTGTTCTTTGGAGGGACTGATGCTGAAACTGAAACTCCAATACTTTGGCCACCTGATGCGAAGAGCTGACTCATTTGAAAAGACCTTGATGCTGGGAAAGATCGAAGGCAGGAGGAGAAGGGATGACTGAGGATGAGATGGTTGGATGGCATCACCCACTCAATGGACATGGGTTTGAGTGGACTCTGGGAGTTGGTGATGGACAGGGAGGCCTTGAATCCCTGTCATGGGGTCGCAGAGAGTCGGACCTGACTGAGTGACTGAACTGAACTGATAGTTGCTTAACAAAAACTTATTTTTAAGCAAAAACTTAAATGCCATTCCAGTTTCCAATTTTCCTCTGTTCACCTACTTCCATAAGCTGTCCTGGCATCAAATTTCACTCAGATATTTGGGGGATAAGGGTACAAAACATGTAAAATAAATGATAATAGGTTTTTCTTGAAAAGCTGAAAAAAATGAACATTCTGATTGAAGACTGTTGCTTTTAATGCTCTGATTCTATAACATTTGCCATATTTATCTGTAGCTTCTGCCTTAATTATTACACTAAGAGAATTTTTTTTTTTTTAGCAATTGATGGAGAAATCTTTCAACACACTGCTCTCTGATTTATAAAAGAGCACAAGATTAAAGCTAGGAAGACTGGATTAATCTGACACTAGGTTTTCCTATAACATAGTTGATATATGGTACGATACCAGTAAACATGTAATAAACAGTCAAGGGAGTTTATCCCAATATAATTTAAAAAAAAAACCAGACACTTAGTGGCTTTACAAAGAATTAAAAATACAGCAATTATTTATCTGACTAGGGTTGAAATATATCCAGGTCTGGATATAAGATTCTACAAGATTGAAACGCTAGTAGCTGGAATATTACTGCACGTGGCACTTGATTTTACCGGGTCTCAGGAATGAGGTTAGTAATCAAGGTCTTGTGATCTGTAGGGGGTCTTCTCGTTCCATCGCTGTATCACTTGGTTACTTTCTCAGATTGCTTACCCTCATCTTTCAACACCCACAGTCCATTCCCAAATGTCCTTCTGTACCACCGTTTCCTATTATCTACAGCTTGGAATGATTTATTTTTAGATTACTCTACAATATTGCTTACCTACACTCCCTCCCTTTTTTTTCCTTAAAGAACATTTTCATGAACCGTCATAGTTCTGTGTTATACGGCTAATTGATTAAAAGAGTAAAAATCCAGCATCTCAGCAAGTACTCCACAGTCAGTTATATTTATAAACACAGCTTCATAAAAATATTCCATTGGCCGTAGAATGACTAACCCCTTAATTCCTTGGAGGATCCTGCTCATGTTCTGTGACCTAGTCACACACATTTTATCTATCACCAAAAGCCTTTCCCCATGGTAATCAAGGTTCAAGCCAGAGAAAAATCATATTCCCTTCAGAGACAACATCAAGATGAGCTGAATAGTTTTAAAAGACAAGCCTACTGGATCAATTCCTTTCCATGATAATATCATTTTGACTAAATTTGACTTTCCTGTTTCACTGCCAAGATGTTTGTTGACGTGAAAAAATATCAATTTCTAATTCTTTTTGCCTGGAGGCCAGAGTATGCTATTTCTTTGATCATTACACTTTATCTTTCTTCAATTGCTTGTTGTAAAGATTGCTATAAGATTTGTTTGGTTCAATGCTCGCAGTTTCAGCAGAGTTTTGGTAACATGATAATGTGCTTGAAGCTGTAAAATACTTTGAGGATTCCAGTGTTCCTAAGCCAGGCTTCCCTGGTGGCTCAGCGTTAAAGGATCTGTCTGCGATACAGGAGACGTAGGAGACACGAGTTCGATCCTTGGGTTGGGAAGAGCCCCTGGAAGACGGCATAGCAGCCCACTCCAGGATTCTTGTTTGGAGAATCCCATGGACAGAGGGGCCGGGCGGCCACCAGTCCATAGGATCACAAAGGGATCTCAAAGAGCTGGGCATGACTGAAGTGAGTGAGTGCGTACACAGGCGCGCATTCATGGGTCAGTCCTTAAGAACGGTCAGGCCTCCTAATCTTGCTTCCAGCGCGAGATGCTCCTGTCCTCTGGGCAGCTGTAAGCGTAATGAATTCATTCAGCCCACAAGTACTTACTTAGATCTCCTATATGCTGTTCGCTAGGGTCGCGGTGGAGTAAGTCACCATCCGGGGAGCCTAGTGTTAACAAGGGAGGCGACCAGCATCCGTCCTACAGTGTGAATCCGAGAGGTAAGGGGCTGGCTTTAAGAGCTGAGAGAGTGGGGGAAAGCCCGCCCGTGCTGAGCTGGAGTAGGAGTGGGTTCCCTGGGTCAGCATGGCATGAAGGTTCCTGGCGGAGGGAACGGCCTGTGCAAAGTGTGAGGGAAGAGGGCCATGCCCAGAACGAACTGCAGGGACTTTCTGGGGGTCCAGGGGTCGGCGCGTCACCTTCCGATGTGGGGGTGCAGGTTTGACCCCTGGTTGGGGGCTGAGAGCCCACGTGCCTCGTGGCCAAGAAACCAAAACATAGATGAGAAGCGGTATTGTGACAAGTAGAGACTTTAGAAGTGATCCATATGAAAAACGACAATGACAAGACCCCAAAACACTAACCGTGGGGCACACGGGCGAGCAGGGAGGAGGGGCCCCTCTGGGCGTGGGGCTCGAATGTGACGGCTCTTTAGGCAAAATGCGAGGCCTGGGGGTTTTAGGTGATCAAGTGACACGAGAAGACAGCAGTGTGATGGCCGAGCGCTGCGCCAGGTGGGCCAAGTCCCGTCCCTGTTACTTTATTTTGTTTGGAATGTAGTTGATTTACAGTGTTTCACGTGTAGAGCAAAGTGATTGAGTTGTACATGTATGTGTATGTGTGTGTGTGTGTATGTATGTATAACTGAATCACAGAAACACACACACACACATGCACGCTGTTGCTCAGTTGTGTCCGACTCTGCAACCCGTGGACTGCAGCCTGCCAGGCTCCTCTGTCCGTGCGCTTGCCCAGGCAAGACTCCTGGAGTGGGTGGCCGCTTCCTCCTCCAGGGGATCTTCCCGGCCCAGGGACAGAACCTGCATCTCCTGTGGCTTCTGGGCTGGCAGCTGAATTCTCTACCCCCGCGCCCCTGGGAAACCCCCCACCTCCACACACACACACACACACACACACACACACACACACACACACACTTTTTGGCTGTGCCTTGAGGCCTGTGGGACCTTAGTTCCCCGACCTGGGGTTGGACCCATGCCTCCTGCCATGGAGGCCCAGGGTCTTGGCCACAGGATGGCCAGGGACTTCCCGAAACACAGCTTGACTTTTGTTTGACTCTGGTGCAATCTGAGCAGGTTGTCTTGCATGTGACAGAGCTGCTGGAGAAAATACAGGAACTAGGTCACGGAGAAGAAAGGGATTTTATCGTGCACAGAGCATCTTGGTAGCTGGTAGCACCGCTTGTGAGGGGCTGTGTTAACAATACCTGGCCTCGACTGAGTTCTTTCTCTCTGCTGGATCCTAGGTCAGGGTCTCGGTAAGCCTGCGCAGTGACCCTGTGACTTACTCCTACGAGCATCACCGTTTACAGGTGAGGAGGCTGAGGCTCCTCAGTGAGCAGGGCGGCAAGGCCGCGCTTGGGAAGGGGGTGAGGAGGCTCGCGCCGGGGTCTGTCTGCACAGTCTGTGCCCCCAGCCCGGCTCTCCTCTCCTGAGGGTGGAAGCCAGCCCTTCACTGAGAACCCGCTGCTTCTAATGAAGTCTCCGGTTTCTTTCAAGCCTTTGCCTTCAGGCAGCTCTGGAGTAGTCAGCTGATGGGGTGGGCTTTGGGCCATTCTTTCCACTGCACCTGTTTCTACCTCAGAAAGGCTGAGAGAAACCATTGCTCAAAGAAGGATGGGCTGTGGGTCTCACCCTCTCTCGCCATCGGTTAAGGCTGCCCTGGTGGCTCAGCTGGTCAAGGATCTGCCTGCAGTGCGGGAGACCTGGGGCTGATCCCTGGGTTGGGAAGATCCCCTGGAGAAGGGGGACGGCTACCACGCCAGTGTTCTGGCCTGGAGAGTTCCAGGGACTGCATGGGCCTTGGGGTCGCAAAGAGTCGGACTCGACTTTGTCATTTGTTACATGTTCAATCTCAATAGAAACCCAGCTCAAGTCCCCAAGTTCCAGATTCAAGAGGGAGGCGTTTTTATAAGGGGCCCAGGAGTACATAGGTTTGTAAGCATTTAAGGGGAAAAACCCAAGCCCCATGGCCCTGTACGTATGGAGCACTCAGCACACGGCAGCTAAGCCCGGGGCTGTGGAGGGGGCCCAGCTCCCGGCTCCGAGTAGCTGGGCCTCGTGTTGAAGACGGCTGCTAGGGACTCCGAAGGACTTCAGTGGCGGGGAGCGTGTGGTCAGAATGTGGGGAAGGGCAGATCGCTGTGGAGTCAGAGTTTATCATGGATGTACGAGGCCAAGACGGGAGGCGGAGGGGGCTTCCCTGGGGTTCTGTGGTTAATACACTACACAGGGGGCGCGAGTTTGATGCCTAGCTGGGTAAATAAGATTCCACATGCAGTGTGGTGCGGCTCAAAATAAAAAAAAATAAATTTAAAAATAAAATCAGTTGCACTTTAAAAAGTACTTACTGACTCATATTTTAAAGAAAGACGGGCGGCTGAGAGAAGAGTTAGGAAGCCGTTGTTGAGGGTCTAGGAGACAGAGTGGAGGGCTGCCGTGTTGGATGTAAGGACAGAGCGGAGGCTGGGGGCTGAATCCGAGCCAGGGCACAGAATCAAGAACCGTTACTAGTTAAGAGGGTTCTGGGCCGGTTGTTGGGTTTCTGACCGGCTGACCGGTGGTGTGTGTCACTGGAACAGCTGTAGAGCAGGGGGACGGTGGGGTCGGGTCCTTGTCCAGAGGGTCCGGTGTGTCCCACACGAGGAACCCAGAGGGGAGCCAGGGGGCCCAGAGACGCTATTCTGGGGGAGAACAATGCGATCAAAACAACAATAAAAAAGACAAATGATTAAAAACTCACGCTTTTGCTTTCTTTTCAGACTCATTTTCCCAAGGTGGCATTTCTTGAAATGCCATATTTTAGAAAAATATGAGAACTTCCTATTTATGGCCCCCTGGCCTGTGAGATGAAGACTTCTCGCAGTTTCAATCTCTCTCGTCAGATCCGGGGGTAAACAGGCTTCAGTCGCCCCTGACAACGGTGTGAGGAACAGCCCCTCCGCAGGATGGAGCGGCATTGATTTTTCATAAAAGTTTAATAAGATGCTACAGGTCAAAAGCTTTGGAAAGTTTGCTATAAATTTTAGTGAGGAACTGAGCAAGATGTAGTTGCATGAGAAAATGGAAATGAAACTTGGATCAGGGCAGCAGCGTGGATGGGGGATAGAGACGAGGAGGCCCTCCCACCCTCCCACTGACCTTCAGGAACAAGGCTCTGGCCTGGCCACTGACCACCGAGAGCACCTGTTATCCACCGGTTACCTGCATGTCACTCACATTGCTCAGGCTCATGCTAGGGGTACCCGTTCCATGGGACCCCCAGTATGCTTTGCAGCGGACTTGATTTCCAGTTTAATCTCAGAGTAAGGAAAGTCGCTCAGTGGTGTCCGACTCTGCAACCCCATGGACTGTAACCTAGCAGGCTCTTCTGTCCATGGGATTTTCCAGGCAATAGTACTGGAGTGGATTGCCATTTTCTTCTCCAGCAGATCTTCCAGACCCAGGGATTGAACCCAGGTCTCCTGCATTGTAGACAGACGCTTTACCGTCTGAACCACCAAGAACCGTGTAAATTATCTTCCTTTAAAACCAGCACCACGATTTCCAGCACCTATAATTTATGTCATATTGATTTACTTTGAATTTTCTAGATGAATGCAAATTTATGTCACTTTTCTGTGAGATACTCTCTCTTCC
Source organism: Nanger dama (assembly GCA_917880005.1). Classification (NCBI taxonomy): domain Eukaryota; kingdom Metazoa; phylum Chordata; class Mammalia; order Artiodactyla; family Bovidae; genus Nanger; species Nanger dama. The sequence goes on along the minus strand of CAKJTW010000013.1, from coordinate 46,868,294 downwards.
TAAGTAGGGCTCTGTGCCTCTCGTCCACAGCCCATCTTAATTTTAAAGTCCGCTTTCTTGCATCAGCATTGGAATGAGGGCCCTCCGTGCACTCCTGTTTTCTCATTACTACAGAGTGATGACCTCTTTAAAGACCTGTGGATGCCGTCTGCCGTGGGTTTAGATTTTCCTGCTCTGTGCTCGCTTCAGCAGCACATATACTAAATATCTTGCTCAACACAGCACACTCTACCCAGTCAATCTGTTTGTAATCAATTTAACATCATGGAATATCACACGCACACATGAACGATATTTCTCCCAACTGTGTTCCTGTGGAGATACAGGGGGAAGATAAGCTTGTTAGACTTAATTTTGTGTGGGTCCCTTTGCCGTATTACTTTCTCAGTTGCCACGTAAACTTTTCTCCCCCTTGTTGGTGAAATTTAGGATAGAGGGATGCTTTTAGAATCTGTTCTCTGCTAAGCTAAAAGCAGCTAGTTCTCTTTCTGGTTTAAAAGCCCCGAGCCTAATGAGACTGGGAGGGTGAGATGATGGAGACAAAAACATTTCCAAGAAGCAGGCTTATAATCTAGGGTTCCTGCAAATTACTAGGAAGCTGTGCAACTGCTATTTAATAGACACGGACTAATTATAGCCCCGAGTGCTGAGCCCCATCCTGCGGATGTGCAGGATAATTCCTTTCAGAGAAGCAATGACATGTGGTTAATACCAGGCCATATTAGTGTATATCCCCCAATCTCAAAGGGCTCTCTAAAAAGGGACATGTGACAAAGAGCCAGCAGGTAACACTCTGAGCTTTGGAACTGTCCTCTGGTGGCTCCTTTGTGAATGGATGTACGTAGCTCGAAATTCTGTGTCACAGTCCTTTACTCTGCAACACTTGTGTCTCCACAACAACCACTTGTATTTATTAATGATCATAGCCAGTGATTACTGAACCTTCACTGTTTCCTTAGGGGTTTATATAACCTGCCAATTACCCTGAGAGAGTGTCATTCCATTATCTTATAACAGATGGAAAATGGTGGCTCAGAGAGGTTAAGGATTTTGCCCAACATCACACAGTTAATAGTGGGGGAGCCTGGATTCAGACCCGAGTCAGTCTGTGCAGTATCATTCATCCCTATTCGGAGACGGCTAATTGGGCCACTCCTAGTTCTGGGGCTCAGTGTCACTGAATTTTCCTGTCCCCTGAAGCTTTCAAGGGTATTGGATGCTCTTGCAGGAAACAGACCGGTTGGCCCTTGAGCTCCAAAAGGACTGAGTTCTGTAATTTGACTACAGGTTGTCCAGAGAGCTGGGTTTCACGCCAGTGGGTCTCTGGGAGCTGCTCCAGGTCTTGGAACCCTCAGATGCTCCTGGGGTCCTCCACGTCTCCTTAGTGGGAGGCATATTTATCCACACGATGCGTTTATGCCTCGTAAGATCCAGGAAATGCCTAGGCATGTACATATGTGAACCTGTTTATTTGTTTGAGATCTGCTTCTTCAGTTGCTCAGTTGTGTCCAACTCTTTGTGACCCCATGGCCTGCAGCACGCCAGGCCTCCCTGTCCACCACCAACTCCCAGAGCTTGCTCAAACTCACATCCAGCGAGTTGGTGATGCCATCCAGCCATCTCATCCTCTGTCGTCTCCTTCTCCTCCTGCCCTCAATCCTTCCCAGCATCAGGGGCTTTTCCAGGGAGTCATCGACTCTGCACATCGACTCTGCCAAAGGATTGGATCTTCAGCTTCAGCATGAGACATCCTGGTAAGGTTCAAATCCTTTTGGGTCTTTGAAGAACTCAGCTTCCTGCCAGTTGCTCTTCTTGCCAGGAACCTCGCCTGTTCTAGACACCGGGCCTTCTCAGGAGCTGGGGCTTCTGCACAGCAGCCTGGGTGAGCTCTCCGGGCTTCACGTGGTCTGGTAAGACAAGGGGGCCTCTCGGTGAGGAGGGCTCCCCTCCCCCAGGTCAGCTCCTCCACCAGGCACCGAGCGTCACCCCTTCAGTCCTTTCCTAGTGTCGTGCCAGGGGTCATGGAGACTTCCTGGGGAAGGGGAGACTAAGGTGAGATGTGGGGTACAAGTAGTGATTGGCTGGGCAAAGGATGGAAAGGGGGCTCCAGGTGCAGGGACTCACACACATGGGGTCAGTGGTCGCAGGAGGATGGGGCGGCAGACTTGCAAATTGTGCGTGGCAGAGCCGTGCACGAATGCGTTTTAAAGATGAGGTATCAGTATTCTGTGATAAAGACTCTACAAAAGAATGAATATATGTATATATGTAACTGAATCACTTTGCTGTACACCTGAAGCTAACACAACATTGTAAATCAACTACACACCAATAAAATTTAAAATTTAAAAACATCGAGAAAATAAAAATTGAGGTATCATCAACATATCAGTTTCAGATGGACATGATGATTCACTATTTGTATATGTTGCAAAACGACCACACAGAAAGTCTAGTTAATCTCTGTTATGCATTTTTTTTTTTTTTTTTGTTAAAATGGGATCTTTATTCAATTTCAGTATCAGGACCAGTTCAGTCCCTCAGTCGTGTCTCACTCTTTGCAACCTCGTGGACTGCAGCACGCCAGGCCTCCCTGTCCATCACCAACTCCTGGAGCTTGCTCAAACTCATGTCCATCGAGTCTGTGATGCCATCCAACCATCTCATCCTCTGTCATCCCCTTCTCCTCCCACCTTCAATCCTTCCCAGCATCTAGGTCTTTTCAAATGAGTCAGTTCTTTGCATCAGGGGGCCAAAGTATTGGAGTTTCAGCTTCAGCATGAGTCCTTCCAACGACTATTCAGGACTGATTTCCTTTAGGATGGGCAAAATAGAACTGTTAGAAAACAGAATTTTCAGAGAGAACTCTGTTATGAAACCCCGTTCACATGTGATTATGTACCCAGTTGAAGAGTGTGCTGTTTTTCTCATTTCACTTACATCTTCATAGTCAAGGCTTGGTACATAGGATGAGCTGCCAGGCATGCGTACAAACGCCTTTTAAAACCAGAAACAAGAGAATACGCTGCCGAGAAAGATGCAAATCACAAAGGGGAGAGAGAAGGAACTGTCCGCAGCTTGCAGAGTGAAACTCTGGCCTGGGGCGGTTCTCGCGCCCCCACGACGCTTCTGGAGGCCGCGCTGGAGGAAGGCGCAGCCCCTGGCCGCCCCGCCCTGGCAGGCCCTTTCCCGCACGCCCAGGCAGCGCGTGCCCCTGCTTTCCGTAACCGACCCCCAGCCCTTTTATAAACAAGTTATCTTGGTAACAAAGGATGCGGCGCGGGCAGGAAGGAAGGTCAGGAGCGCCCGGAGAGCCGGGGAAACACATCACGCCCGGCCGTCCTTTCCTGGGGAGCCGGCCCGGCCTCGGGGGCGTCACGTGGGCCGCCGGGCTGGCAGCGCCGCTTCGCCGGGCCGGGCCGGAGGGAGGGAGCGCCGCGCACCGTCCCTGCGGCGGCGGTCCGGGCTCCCACGGGAGGCCCCGCGGGTCTCGCCCCAAGACTCGGGGGAGGAGGGGGGACGTTCTCGGTGCGGTTCTTGGAGTTCGATTTAAGGGAAAGCGACTCACTGTGCTGCCTTGCTGCACCGGTGAACCTGAGACTCACGTTCTTATTTCCAATTGTTCTTTTTGGTGAACGTGTGTGTGTGTAGCGTCGCATGCTTCCCGTGCGCAACGCTGTCCTTCCAGTGCTGTTGACACCACCAGACGCTCACCGCCAGAGTCTGAGCATCTGTCTGTCCGCGTTGATCCCCTGCACCGGCCTCCTCGTCGCCGACCCAGTGGAAGCCCTCGGGTTGCCACTACGCTGCTCTCTGTACCTACGTGGTAAACCACGCTCTTTGGTCTTCTGCTAACATGTGGACTATGTTAATGGAGTAGCTGGCAGATCCTTTCCCTGGGTGCATCTGCTGCGGGCCAAGATCAAAGATTGCTGCTTTGCAATAAACATGCCTTTTCGCATATTTTGAAAACTCAGTGGAGCCCCAGGCCCTGTCTGGATGGTTTGTGGGGACAGTTAGAAGAATTAGGAAGCATTTTACTTGGATGAATGTGAGCAACTCGTGTTTACTTGAAGCAGTTAAAGGCAAGACTGCGAGAAAGTCCCTGGCGGCCCAGTGGTTAGGGCTGCAGGCGCTCACTGCTGAGGGTGTGAGTTCAGCCCCTGGTTGGGGAACTAAGATCCCACAAGCTGTGTGGCACTGGCCAAAAAAAAAAAAAAAAAGATTCCTCAAGAAACCATATAATAATATGTTTCTTAATAAGAATTCTGGTATAGTCATCAATTTCTAATTTTCTTTGAAGGATCTAGGCAAAAATGCCCCAAGACTTTGTTATGTTTATTTGTGTGTGTTTCAAACTATTCTTTATGGTTCAGTTCAGTTGCTCAGTTGTGTCCGACTCTTTGCGACCCCATGAACCACAGCACACCAGTCCTCCCTGTCCATCACCAACTCCCAGAGTCTACCCAAACCCAAGTCCATTGAGTCCGTGATGCCATCCACCATCTCATCCTCAGTCGTCCCCTTCTCCTCCTGCCCCCAGTCTTTCCGAGCATCAAGGTCTTTTCAAATGAGTCAGCTCTCCATATCAGGTGGCCAAAGTATTGGAGTTTCAGCTTCAACATCAGTCCCGCCAATGAACACCCAGGACTGATCTCTTTTAGAATGGACTGGTTGGCTCTCCCTGTAGTCCAAGGGATTCCCAAGAGTCTTCTCCAACGCCACAGTTTAAAAGCATCAATTCTGTGCTCAGCTTTCTTTATAGTCCAACTCTCACATCCACACATGACTACTGGAAAACCATAGCCTTGACTAGACAGACCTTTGTTGGCAAAGTAATGTCTCTGCTTTTTAATATGCGGTCTAGGTTGGTCATAACTTTCCTCCCAAGGAGCAGGCGTCTTTTGATTCTTTATGGTAGGAAACTACAGATTGCATATCCGTCCCTCTGCCTGCATGACTCTATCTTTAAATATTTTCTGGTTGTTGTTCAGTCCCTAATTCGTGTCCCACTCTCTGTGACCTTATGGACTGCAGCACGCCAGGCTTCCCTGTCCTTCACTGGAGTTTGCTAAAACTCATGTCTGTAGGAGCTGGCGATGCCGTCCAGCCATCTCATCCTCTGTTGTCCCCTTCTCCTCCTGCCTTCAGTCTTTCCCAGCAACAAGGTCTTTTCCCATTCATGTATTTACCTATGCATAAAAATGATACAGTGCCAATTCAGCTTAAAAGCTTAGAAAGAAGTGATTATTGCATACTGGTGAAAGGGGCACAAAGTTTTACTTTGTGACCTGATTGAGGGACTTGCGACAGAAATTCCTTCCTCTCTGCAAGCAGGGCACGTAGCCAGGTTGGCCGTAAGGCAGGAAGCAGGCAGATACACAGAATGGCGTTAGGACTGTCTTCAGTCTTTACAAGAGACGGTATCGCGCCATCTGTTTCCCGCCTTTATCAACACCCTGAGTTGAGCATCTGCTCTAAGAGGTGCCTGCTCCTCCACCGCCACCCTCCTCCCACACCCCCACATCCCTGCTCCTGGAGCAGGTCCGTGGTCCTCAAAGGGTATTTTTTCTGAAGTTGCTGAGGTTGAGCTTACTGGATGTCTCTTAGAAAGCGTTATTACTGGATGTCTCTTAGAAAGCGTAGTTATACAAAGCAGCACTCTGTCAAAGCTCAGAGACGGTCAGCCTCCAGGGAAGCAACACAGGCTGGGGGAAATCAAGAAGGCTTCCTGGAGGAGGAGACTTGGGCTTGGCTTTTAAAGTAGAAGTTGGACTCAGACCAATTGCAGAAGATGAGGAAAATGGTCATTCTGGACAGAGAAAAGCTTCTACTCCTATCTGAGCCCCACGGAGTGTAATGATGAGGAAATGCTTCCAGAATGGTCCAGGAATCACAGATCCCCTCGGCATTTCATGAGCCTCATTTGTAAAACCAGGGTTTGGACTCCAGTCTCTGGGGGCCCCCCGGGGCTCTGTGGTTAACTGTAGTTCAGAGGTAACCAGGATCCCTTTCTGTGACTGCCTTCAAGAACGAAGTATGAATCCATCTGGTAGAGTCTTTTCAGCCCAAGCCCATCACAAAGCCCCTGCTTCTGAGTCGAGGATCTTTGTCACTCTTGCCTTTTCTGGCGTGAATCTTCCTGTCTCTCCTCCGGGGCTTTCGATTTCTATCTGCTGATTGAGACTAAAGTGATCACTGAGCTCCGGGCAGAAAGCACAGGTGCTGAATCACCAATTCTCCCTAATCCATCCTCACACTGCCGGCTTCCCTGAAGCCTTCAGCCCGGATGAAGATACGAGGGGGAGAGGATTCACTTCCGATCTCAGACATCGGAATGAGGGCCGGCTTTCCTGCCCCGAGGGGCTCAGAGGGATCTGGGGTGATGGACTCCCGCCCACCCGGGGAAAATGGCAAGAGGCACCCTGCTTGGGATCAGGATGCTGCCCTGCATTTCAAGACATGCTGAGTGCCGAGAGCACAGACGTCTGTCTCCGAGGCTTCAGAAACGGGCTCCCACCTCTGCATAGAACTGGGAGCTGTCGCTGTGGTCCAGTCGCTCAGTCGTCTCTGACTCTTTGCGACCCCATGGACTGCAGCATGCCAGGCCTCCCTGTCCATCACCAACCCCTGGAGTTTGCTCAAACTATGTCCGTTGAGTCAGTGATGCCATCCAACCATCTCATCCTCTGCCACCCTCTTCTCCTCCCACCTTCAGTCTTTCCCAGCATTAGGGTCTTTTCTAATGAGTGGGCTCTTCACATCAGGTGGCCAAAGTATTGGAGCTCCAGCATCAGTCCTTCCAGGGAATATTCAGGACCGATCTCCTTTAGGATGGACTGGTTGGATCTCCATGCAGCCCCACGGACTCTCAGGAGTCTTCTCCAACACCCCAGTTCCCTTCTCTAAGTGACACTGATTCTGAAAGTTTCTTCTTTTTTTTAATACTTATTTATTTGGCTGTGCTGGACCTCAGTTTCGGCACATGGGATGTCTGGTTGTGGCATGTGAACTCTTAGTTGAGGCTGTGGGACCTAGTTCCCTGACCGGAGATCAAACCCGGGCCCCCTGCCTTGGGATCACGGAATCTCAGCCACTGGACCCCCAGGGAACTTCCTGAAAGTCAAATCCGAGGGCCCGTGGTTGGTAGAATATCAGCGTCTTCTTCAGAAGGCCTGCTTTGGGCTGAGCTCCCTGGCTGTGATGCCTCGTTCTCCTGCTTTGTGTGTATGTGGGGTGCATCTGTGTGCTTCCGTGAGTGTGTGTGTGCACAAGCCGAGGGCCTCTTTGCTCTTCAGACCATTCTTGAGTGAGTGGAACTGGTGTCAGACAGCTGAGACTTGCAGTGAGAATCTGGATTGAAAGATCTTCCCGTTAGCGATGGAGTTACTGGGGCGGTAGGTGCAATTACACAATTCGCCTTTCTTTGCCAGTTCTTGTGCTAAAAATAGCGATGGCCCAGGGCTGCCAGGTGGGAGGTTTGCGGTTTAGATTTAAATCCTCTGACACGGTGGAAATCTCTCAGGGACAGCGCCTGCATCCTCTGCAGGCGAGGAGGAGGAGAAAGAAGAGATGTTCAGGCATTTGCTGTGTCAGGCTGAATGGAGCAAGCTTGCCTCTGAGTTGACTGAAGGACGTTTCTGCCCTGACATAGTCTAGGTCCTTCGGAAGGTGTGGGGAGAAGATGCTTGAACTTCATCAGCAAAACGGTTGCTCTACAGACTTGAAATTGTTGCCCTGGAGTGGAGACTCTTGGAAAATGCAAAGGACCGTACATTCATTGGTGATAACGATTTTTCTGAGACTTGGTTTCGGTATTTCAAGTGAATTTCGGAGCAAGGTATAGAGTAAATGGGGGCTTCCCTGATGGCTCAACAGGTTAAGAATGCATCTGCAGGAGACACAGGAGATGCAGGTTCAGTTCCTGGGTCAGGAAGACCCCTTGGAGGAGGAAATGGCAGCCCACTCCAGTGTTCTTGCCTGGAGAATCCCACAGACAGAGGAGCCGGGAGGGCTACAGTCCATAGGCTCACAAAGAGTCAGACACGACTGAGTGACTAAATGCAAAGTAAACAACCAAGGAAGCGTCCTGATACTTATCAGGAGCACTCGCGTCCTCATATATCCTTGGAACATGTATTTTATTGTGGAAACTGAAAAAAAAGTCGCATTTCCTGAGAATAAGTTTGAAAAATACAAAACTTATCTTGACCTTTCTAGCTGTTGCTATGGTTTTGAGTAATACATCATTAGCAGCCTGGCACCCCAGTGATGTACTGAAGCCATACCTCACGCCAGTGCCACGCTCTGATGATATATTCATGTGATTCGTGGTTAAGGCGCCATTGGCCCCATGATGTATGACTCAAAACACCACCAATTGGTTAGATCAACACACAGGGACCTGTGTGCTTGGGACAGGAGAATGGCAAATGGTTCTGGACCAGAACACAACTGAACTTCTCGAGGGTGTCCCGGTGGTCTGCGCTGTAGCTGGAGGGTGGGCGCACGGCTGCTCTGACAGCGTGTGCCCGGGGCCACGTGGGCACGAGGCGCGGGAGGAGCAGGCCTCCGCCTTGCCCGCCCCAGCCGTGACCACGTGCCATCCCTGCGCAGCCGCGGCTCACCTGGAGCCAGAGATCGGGAGCCCGGGGTTGAGAGGTGAGTGAGGTGACCGCCCGGAGCGACGAGGCGTGGAGGGAGCCCTTGAGCCTGGTCGGGGCGGGCTTCCTTCCCGATTTCGTGCCCCACACTTCGAGGAAGGGTACTTCCCTCCCTGAAGAGGGACTGGAGCGCGAGGTGTCTTCCCATCTTCCCCTCCAGCTTCCCTGCCTCCACTGGCGGCTGTACGGTGTCGGGGACGGAGGCACAGACCTGGGGAGGCTGCGGCAGCGTGCTGGGCTTCTGGCGCGTCTCCTCAGGGTCCTGCCAAGTGCCTGCCCCCCGGCTGAGGGCGCCTGGCCCCCGGAGGGTGGCTCAGCTGGCGGCCCGGAGCCCCCCTTGGCTCTGCTGACTGGCCTCCTCCCTGGGGTCTAGCGTCCACGCCCGGCTCCGGGACAGATGCATCCCTCGCGCGGTAGCCAGCGGCATCATTTAAACCTGTGAATCCCACCGCAGAGCCATTCGACTTGGGTCCCTTCCAGGCTCCCTGCTGCACTTAGAGGAAAACCGAACTCCTCACCTGGGTCCCTGGAGTCTTGACCCGTGTGGGGCTTCTTCCTGCCGCCCGAGGCTTTTACGCGCTGAGGACCTGGACCAGGCGCTGCAGGGCTGCTTCTAAGGTCTCCCCTCAGACGCAGCGTCTCAGAGAGGCCATCCCAGGCCTCCCGGGCACTCTTTTCTGGCTGCGCTGGGTGTTAACTGCAGCCTGTGGGATCGTTCATCCCATCGAGGGCTCTTCCTTGCTAGCGGTGACTCCAAGAATCAGTTGCCCCGAGGCATGTGGAACCTTAGCTTCCGGACCAGGGATTGAACCTGTGCCCCCGCCTTGGAAGCGTGGATTCTTAACCGCTGCACCGCCAGGAAGCATTTAGGGGGCCCTCAACTCAAGGGAGGTTCTGACTGCCCCTTTACTAATAGCTTAAATAATTAAGCCAGTTGGTTGGGTGTCTTCTGAGTGGTAACTGCTGAGAGTTGAACAGTGACTCAAATCAGAGGCCGAGCCCTTTAAAATTATGTTTTCAGGAATTATACTTCAACTTCCAATTTAGTCCTAAATGGTCGCGTTTTACGTGTCATTCACTAGTGTTAGAAAATGTAGAGCATTTGGCTTTAATATCAAACAATTCAGGATTACAAAATTTTAGTATGCTTTAATAACTTACCTGGCCTGAACTAACAGTGAATATTTGTTGTCTATAATTCAGTTCAGTCGCTCGGTCGTGTCTGACGCTTTGTGACCCCATGGACTGCAGCACTCCAGGCTTCTCTGTCCATCACCAACTCCTGGAACTTACTATATTAATATACACAATTAGAATTCACATGAGCAGATGAAATTGGTAAGTACTATTTGTGTTTGTTGAGAGACCTATTTAGGACTTGGGAGATTGGGGTAGGGAAGACATTCCATGGTGCCTGAAGAGACAAAGCCTTAACTTGTCAAAAATAGAAAAAACAGCACAAGAAACAGCAAAACAATTGCATCTCGTGGTTGGGCTGCCGAATCAACTTACAGATGCAAATGCTAGGGCAGTTTTATTTAATTTTAATTATATTTTGGTGTATAGTCAGTTTCCAGTGTACAGCAAAGTGATTCAGTTATCTATTTACAACATATTACAATACCCACTCTTTTCAGATTCTCTTCCCACACAGGTTATTACAGAACACCGAGTAGAGTTCCCTGTGCTGTACAGCAGGCCCTTCCTGGTGATCTATTCTATATATGGTGTGTGTATGTTAATCCCAAGCTCCTGATTTATCCCTCCCCTGCACCTTTCCCCTTTGGTAGTTCAGTTCAGTTCAGTCACTCAGTCGTGTCCGACTCTCTGCGACCCCATGAATCACAGCACGCCAGGCCTCCCTGTCCATCACCAACTCCCAGAGTTCACTCAGACTCACGTCCATCGAGTCACTGATGCCATCCAGCCATCTCATCCTCGGTGGTCCCCTTCTCCTCCTGCCCCCAATCCCTCCCAGCATCAGAGTCTTTTCCAATGAGTCAACTCTTCGCATCAGGTGGCCAAAGTACTGGAGTTTCAGCTTTAGCATCATTCCTTCCAAAGAACACCCAAGATTGATCTCCTTTAGAATGGACTGGTTGGATCTCCTTGCAGTCCAAGGGACTCTTAAGAGTCTTCTCCAACACCACAGTTCAAAAGCATCAATTCTTCTGTGCTCAGCTTTCTTCACAGTCCAACTCTCACATCCATACATGACCACTGGAAACACCATAGCCTTGACTAGACAGACCTTAGTCGGCAAAGTAATGTCCCTGCTTTTGAATATACTATCTAGGTTGGTCATAATTTTTCTTCCAAGGAGTAAGCATCTTTTAATTTCATGGCTGCAGTCACCATCTGCAGTGATTCTGGAGCCCCCCAAAATAAAGTCTTACAGTGTTTCCACTGTTTCCCCATCTATTTCCCATGAAGTGATGGGACCAGATGCCATGATCTTTGTTTTCTGAATGTTGAGCTTTAAGCCAACTTTTTCACTCTCCTCTTTCACTTTCATCAAGAGGCTTTTTAGTTCCTCCTCACTTTCTGCCATAAGAGTGGTGTCATCTGAATATCTGAGGTTATTGATATTTCTCCCAGCAATCTTGATTCCAGCTTGTGTTTCTTCCAGTCCAGCGTTTCTCATGATGTACTCTGCATACAAGTTAAATAAGCAGGGTGACAATATACAGCCTTGACGTACTCCTTTTCCTATTTGGAACCAGTCTGTTGTTCCATGTCCAGTTCTAACTGTTGCTTCCTGACCTGCATACAGATTTCTCAAGAGGCAGGTTGGGTGGTCTGGTATTCCCATCTCTTTCAGAATTTTCCACAGTTTATTGTGATCCACACAGTCAAAGGCTTTGGCATAGTCAATAAAGCAGAAATAGATGTTTTTCTGAAACTCTCTTGCTTTTTCCATGATCCAGCGGATGTTGGCAATTTGATCTCTGGTTCCTCTGCCTTTTCTAAAACCAGCTTGAACATCGGGTAACCAGAAGTTTATTTTCAATGTCTGTGAGTCTGTTTCTGTCTTGTAAATAAGTTCATTACTATATCACCGTTTTAGATTCCATACACAAGTGATGCCATCTGGCATTTGTCTTCCTTCTGACTCACTCAGTATGATCATTTCTAGGTTCAGCCATGGAGCTGCAGATGGCATCATTTCATCCTTTCTTTCAGGCATGGAATAAAGGATGAAGGGACCCTGAAGGACAGAAGGGCCAGGCGGCTTTATGGAGGTGATGGCATCTGGGCTCTGTCTTCCAAGGCTGAAGAGGAGTCATCAACCAGTTCAAGAGGTTATTAGTTAGTCCCCTATTATTGTATCTGCTTATATCTTATCTCTCATCAGGCTAGCTGAATATGAAATGACTTCTGCCTTCAAGATACTTCCAGTCTCATAGGGATAGTAATTTAAAAGATGGCGGCTTCCCAGGGGATGGGACCGTGTGAGCTGCAGGACTAGGGGGCCGTCGTGGAGCTGCTTTGCCTGGAAGGGCAATTTCCTGAGTGCTAGGAGACGCCCAGGAGTGGATGGCTACGGGCCTTCCAGACTTCTTTTCCCCTGCAGCCTGCGTTGTTGTTGTTCGGTCATTCAGTTGTGTCCAACTCTTTATGACCCCCTGGACTGCAGCACACCAGGCTTCCCTCTCCTTCACCGTCTGCTGCTGAGTCGCTTCAGTCATGTCCGACTCTGTGCAACCCCATAGACGGCAGCCCACCAGGCTCCCTTGCCCCTGGGACTCTCCAGGCAAGAACACTGGAGCGGGTTGCCATTTCCTTCTCCAGTGCGTGAAAGTGGAAAGTGAAAGTGAAGTCGCTCAGTCGTGTCCGACTCTTCGCGACCCCGTGGCCTGCAGCCCCGCAGGCCCCTCCGTCCCCGGGATTTCCCAGGCGAGAGGACGGGGGGTGGGCGCCACTGCCTTCTCCGCGTCAGCTCTCGGGGTCTGCGCAAACTCCACTGAGCTGGTGATGGCATCCAACCGTCTCACCCTCAGCCTGCCCCCTTCTCCTCTTGCCCTCAGTGCAGCCAATAAGGAGCCATCTCAATACCACGAGCACACATGTTCTCCTGTGTTCTCCCCACCTCTACCCATCACCCTAAGCACATCCATTATCTTTTGAGGAAAATTACACGATTGAATCCGGGGCTGCCTGGCCCCATGTTTTCAGGTGAGTGACGGTGCAGGAGCGATGGGGGCAGGACAGGGAGGATGGAGGCAGAGCCGGCGACAGAGGGGCTGGAGGCGGAGCTGAGGCAGAGCAGGGAGCGGGTCGGGAGGCGCAGGGCATCTTAACCCCTGAAACAGGAACAGGACGCGTCGCTGTGGCTGAAGAAGCCGTGGGACCCGTGGAGCGGAATGCTCCTCAGTCGCAAGAAGGAATGAGACGATGCCATTCGCAGCAGCAGGGATGGACCTAGAGATGGCCACACTGAGCGGAGCAAGCCAGACAGAGACAGGCAACATCACGCGGCCTCACTCCACGTGGGATCGAAAAAGGTGACGTGAACGGACGTCTTTACAGAAGCAGACTCTCAGCAGACATAGAAAGCAGAGTCACGGTTGCCAAAGAAGGGAGGAGGGATAAACTTGGAATTAACAGATAAAAGGAAAGATGCGTTGCAACAGCTCTTCCTTTTGGGCCGGCACGTCATCATTGCCCCCGGGTTGCTATGTCTTCTCCAGCTATTATTAATCACATACGATCAGAACCCATGGGGCTGCCACCAGGACCCGGAGGGTTCAGTTGTAGGAACAGCTGCGTGAAACCTGACAGTGGTACCTTTCCTCCAGGTCTTTCCTGTACCCTCATTTGTGCACCTGCCTTTGAGTTTATTGACACCAAAAGGTCTGAGTGAAACATGAAGCCTGCAGGCTCTGGGGTCCCCGGGGCCCCTGCAGCCTTGTCAGCCAGACTCGGTCGGGGTGCTGCCACAGACCCCCGGCCACCACGGGGTCACAGCCCGCCGCGGGTTCAGGACTGACAGATGCCTTCTTGCTGTTCCCTTTGATCTGAGCTGCAAGGGGCTTCTCGGAGACTGTCACCCTCTCTTGCAGGCCGTGTCAGGGGCTCTGAGTCTGTGATAGGTGTGGCAGGGGACATGGTGTCTCTGCCTGCCGGATTGGCCCCTGGCAGGGCCCAAATCCCCCGAGATTTACGGCTGGTTGGAAGAGCTGGTGGCAGTGAAGGCGCAGAGTGAGCGGAAACTGTGCCGGCCCCGATCTCGGCGGATCAGTGCAGTGACGGTGTGTCCTGAGCTCCTGGCTGTGAGGGAGGCCTGAACCCAGAAGGAGAGAACTGGGGGCGCTTTCCAAGGGTCCATGAAGTCACCCTGCTTATTTACCTTATATGCAGAGTGCATCATGAGAAATGCTGGGCTGGAAGGAGCACAAGCTGGAATCAAGATTGCTGGGAGAAATATCAATAACCTCAGATATGCAGATGATACCACCCTTATGGCAGAAAGTGAAGAGGAGCTAAAAAGTCTCTCGATGAAAGTAAAAGAGGACAGCGAAAAAGTTGGCTTAAAGCTCAACACTCAGAAAATGAAGATCATGGCACCCAGTCCCATTCAGTTCAGTTCAGTTCAGTTACTCAGTCATGTCTGACTCTTTGCGACCCCATGAATCGCAGCATGCCAGGCCTCCCTGTCCATCACCAACTCCCGGAGTTCACTCAGACTCACGTCCATCGAGTCACTGATGCCATCCAGCCATCTCATCCTCAGTGGTCCCCTTCTCCTCCTGCCCCCAATCCTCCCAGCATCAGAGTCTTATCCAATGAGTCAACTCTACACATCAGGTGGCCAAAGTACTGGAGTTTCAGCTTTAGAATCATTCCTTCCAAAGAACACCCAGGACTGATCTCCTTTAGAATGGACTGGTTGGATCTCCTTACAGTCCAAGGGACTCTCAAGAGTCTTCTCCAACACCACAGTTCAAAAGCATCAATTCTTTAAGGCACTCAGCCTTCTTCACAGTCCAACTCTCACATCCATACATGACCACTGGAAAAACCATAGCCTTGACTAGACGGACCTTAGCCGGCCAAGTAATGTCTCTGCTTTAGAATATGCTATCTAGGTTGGTCATAACTTTTCTTCCAAGGAGTAAGTGTCTTTTAATTTCATGGCTGCAATCACCATCTGCAGTGATTTTAGAGCCCCCAAAAATAAAGTCTGTCACTGTTTCCATTGTTTCCCCATCTATTTGCCATTCAGAAAATGAAGATCATGGCATCTGGTCCCATCACTTCTTGGGAAATAGATGGGGAAACAGTGGAAACAGTGACAGACTTTATTTTTGGAGGCTTCAAAATCACTGCAGATGGTGATTGCAGCCATGAAATTAAAAGACGCTACTCCTTGGAAGAAAAGTTATGACCAAGCTAGATAGCATATTCTAAAGCAGAGACATTACTTGGCCAACAAAGTTCCGTCTAGTCAAGGCTATGGTGTTTCCAGTGGTCATGTATGGATGTGAGAGTTGGACTGTGAAGAAAGTGGAGCACTGACGAATTGATGCTTTTGAACTGTGACGTTGGAGAAGACTCTTGAGAATCCCTTGGACTGCAAGGAGATCCAACCAGTCCATCCTAAAGGAAATCAGTCCTGAATATTCAATGGAAGGACTGATGCTGAAGCTGAAACTCCAGTACTTTGGCCACCTGATGTGAAGAACTGACTCACTTGAAAAGACCTTGATGCTGAGAAAGATTGAAGGTGGGAGGAGAAGGGGACAACAGAGGATGAGATGGTTGGATGGCAACACCCACTCAATGGACATGAGTTTGAGTGGGCTCTGGGAGTTGGTGATGGGCAGGGAAGCCTGGCGTGCTGCAGTCCATGGGGTCGCAAAGAGTCAGCTGTGACTGAGCAACTGAACTGAGCTGAGCTGTGTAGTTTTCCTGCAGGAAAACTTGGATGGCTGTATGGCTGTGTTCACACCAGCGAGAAATTCACCTCGAGAGCTAAGTAGCGACTGCTCTTTCATGAACTTTCCTGCACACGTAGGGTACTTTTGCAAGTATATCTATAAGCTAATTTCCTAGAAATGGACTCATTCAAGGAGTCTACACGTTTTAACTTTGTGTAGACGTTAATAAATTGCCCTCTGAGAGGCCTGCACCAATTTCCATTCTTACCCAGAGCATCTGAAGTGTCAGTTTCTTGACACCCAGTGACCACTGGGAATCTAAATGTTTCATCTTAGCTAATCTGACCGGTCAAAGGATGTATCCTTGCTTTTATTTGCATCTTAAACTGATAAATGAAGTTGAGCGCGTTTTTAATGCGAATGTTCAGCTGCTCTCTGTTTCACATCTGTGAATTTAGAGTCTGATCTTTATGCTATCATCAAGATACTAACAGCTGGATTATTTCCTACTCTGTTTTCCCCTTGAGCGCTCATTTAATCCTGGTCATGTCGTACGGCCTTTGTAGATTATCATCCATCAAATCCCAGGATGTTAGAGCTAGAGTAACTCTTGAGATGATGCCAGGATGCGTTTTCATGTTCAGGTAAACAAACTGAGGTCCAGGGAAGCAAACTCAACTGTCCAAGATCAGAGATTGGGTCAGAACCAGAACTTTGCTGTCCAGGCTATACCCTGGGTCTTTTATTCTGCTGTTGATGACAACGAGTGGTCTCTCTCGGACTTTGAAAGCACTCATTTTAATCTATGAACATCCCAAAGAGTTTCTTTTGACTGTAACCTCGGCCCAGTGAGCAGCTTGTGTGTGCACGTTTTGGGTGACGGCGTATTGATCACAGTCTGGTGGCCCCGCAGGCTGGGTGTGTCTGCCGTCAGTGTGAAGCTGCTCTGAGCACAGCAGCAAAGTCCCTGCGTGGCACGGGCTGCGGCTCAGGCGCAGAGGGCGTCCAGTGCCCACTCCACACCAACGCAGGACAGATCAAGCGAGAGCAATCAATCATCTCACTCTTGTCTTTATGGTTTTCACGGATTGTTTAATATAATAAAATAGCTACAGGAAAAAAAGAAGTCTAAAACATACTATATTTTCATCTTTGTAGAGCTATCCCAAATTCGTCATAAAGTTATCCTCATTTAATTTCAGTCTTGAAATCAGAATTTTATCTTCCATACCTTCCTTAAAGAACCCCTAAGTGATTACTAAAATCTGAGCTTATCATTAGGGGGACTTAAAATGAGAATTCATCTGTCAGACTTTAATCCAAGCACCCTAAGTACATAGACCCCAGGCTTCACTGTCTCCACCATGTCTCCTTGTTTTTTCCCCTTCCAAAGGAGCGAGACTTTTAAAATTATTTTTATAATTTAGATAGATCTAGGTCTTCTTTTTTAAGACTATATTTTTAAATGAAAGAGCTTATAACATTAAGTTATAAAGGGGCGGATATAATTTCCCATTTGCTAGAATAAAAACTTGATTTTGAGGAAAAGAATGAACAAAATAGGAATAATTGGCCATGTAATGCTTAAATTGCATGTTACAAAGTAATCTACATTAGAAAGCAGAAAAATGAGGTCAAATATAGGAAAAAAGAGTATATTTGAATTTTAAATACTATAACTGATAGAAAATGCTTAACACAAGATCTCAGAAATTTTTTTTTCAGCCCAGTGTGTGCAGCTCGACTGCAGTTCGGGAGTCGAGTGCGCTATTTCTGTTTTCTGAGGGCACTGTTTAATCCCCCCTCCCCCTTCATTTCCAGGTTATGGTGAGCTAATCATGAAAATGCTGAACATTCTGTCCTGATACTTGAAAGTTCTTGACTTCTAAGTATAATGGGCACCGGCGAAATTCTCCCAGTCCTGTTTTGCTGACCTTCTCTGAGTACATTCGTAAGAAACTGTTCAGATTAATGGAACTGTACCTTTGGTTTCAGCTAAAAGCAGCTGGGAACTGGTGTGTTCATGCCAATGACAATGTTCTTGTGTTCAGAAGCTGACTGTGACAGTCATGGCAAATGTCAAGTGTTTATAATACATGATCAAGGGAGCGGATTTCCAATGAAAAGGCAGAGAGGCTTGGATGAGGCAGGGGACAGCATCACCCGGGGCGGGTTCTTTCCAGACACAGCACAGAGGCTGAGAGCTGACCTGGGAACAGCAGCTGAGGAAAGACACTCCCACCTAAGAAAGTGCTTTGTTGTTGATGAGTCGCTTCAGTCGTGTCTGACTCTGTGTGGCCTTACGGACTGTAGCCCGCTAGGCTCCTCTGTCCATGGGAGTCTCCAGGCAAGAATACTGGAGTGGGTTGCCATGCCTTCCTCCGGGGATCTTCCCGACCCAGGGATGGACCGTGTCTTTCACGTCTCCTGCACTGGGAGGCAGATTCTCCACCACCAGCGCCGGCTGGGAAGCCCCTCATATACATTTGTTGTTCAGCTGTCAAGTTGTGTCCAACTCTTTGCAACCCCAAGGGCTGCAGCACACCAGGCTTCCCTGTCCTTCACTGTCTCCCTGAGTTTGCTCAAACTCAGGTCCACTGAGTTAGTGATGACATCCAACCATCTCATCCTCTGTTGTCCCCTTCTCCTCTTGCCCTCAGTCTTTCCCAGCATCAGGGTCTCTTCCATTGAGTCAGCTGTTCACATCAGGTGACCGAAGTATTGGAGCTTCAGCATCGGTCCTTCCATTGAATATTCAGGGTTGATTTCCTTTAGGATTGAATGATTTGATCTCCTTGCTGTCCAAGGGACTCGCTTCTCCAGCACCATAGTTTGAAAGCATCAGTGCTTTCGTGCTCAGCCTTCTTTATAATCCAACTCTCACATCCACACATGATTACTGGAAAAACCATAGCTTTGAGTAGACGGACCTTGTTGGCAAAATGGTCTCTGCTTTTTAACATGCTGTCTAGGTTTGCCATAGCTTTTCTTCCAAGGAGCAAGCATCTTTTAATTTCATGGCTGCAGTGATTTTGGAGTCCAAGAAAAGGTAATCTGTCCCATTACAACATGTAAAATAAATGGCTAATGGAAAGTTGCTGTATACAGAGAGCTCAAACCCAGTGCTCTGTGATGACCTTGAGGGGTGGGGTGGGTGGGAGGTGAGAGAGGTTCAAGAGGGAGGGGACGTATGCCTACCTAAGACTGACTCATGTGGAGGTATGGCCAAAACCAGCACAACACTGTAAAGCAATTATCCTCCAATTAAAAGTAAATAATTTTTAAAAATAAAAAACTGTTTTCTAAGTTTTTTTCTTTTATCCTAGATAAAGGATATAGAAATTAGGATATAGAAATTTCTACTGACATAGAAATTAGGAATTGTGAAAGCACAATGTTTGGTTCTGTTTGAAAGCAGTTATAAGAAAGGTGAGAAGGAGGGTTTTCTTATATTTCAGGATGTGTCTATCTTTTCACGGTGAATGATCATTAGTCCTGCTTTTTAAACTATTTGTTTTCAAACATATGTTAAAATTCCCTTGGACTGCAAGGAGATCCAACCAGTCCATTCTAAAGGAGATCAGTCCTGGGTGTTCTTCCGAAGGAATGATTCTAAAGCTGAAACTCCAGTACTTTGGCCACCTCATGTGAAGAGTTGACTCACTGGAAAAGACTCTGATGCTGGGAGGGATTGGGGGCAGGAGGAGAAGGGGACGACAGAGGATGAGATCACTGGATGGCATCACCAACTCAATGGACGTTAGTTTGAGTGAACTCCGGGAGTTGGTGATGGACAGGGAGGCCTGGTGTGCTGTGATTCATGGGGTCGCAAAGAGTCGGACACGACTGAGCGACTGAGCTGAACGGAACTGATGAGTAAGTATGGTGGCTCAGAGGGTAATGCGTCTGCCTGCAATGCGGGAGACCTAGGTTCGATCCCCTGGGTCGCTGGAGAAGGAAATAGCAACCCACTCCAGTATTATAGCAACCCACTCCAGTATTCTTGCCTGGAGAATCCCAGGACGGAGGAGCCTACTGGGCTACAGTCCATGGGGTCGCAAAGAGTCAGACAGGACTGAGCGACTTCACTTTCACTTATGGAGTTACAAGACACCAAGGGTTTGAACAGGTGTGGAGGTCCCTGGCGGAGAGCCTGGCCCTCGAAAGCCACACTTGGGGGTGTTGCTAGACCTCCCTGTTTAATTCTTTAGGCCCACATGAGGGCACGTCTCCCTGCTGGAGGCTTGTGACTGCTGCTCTGCAGGCTTGCTTCTCGGAGAGCACAGCATGGTCAGGAAGTTGGGGGGATGGGAAGGACATCTGGGCCAGGACCGGGACCCCTGCTGCCCTGAGCCCCTGATCACCAGTGGGTGGTCTGCCTGTTCACCTTCCTCTGCCCAAGGAAAGCGCAGGTCTGAGACTGTGCAGAGAAAGACCTAGGAGAGCTGGGGGCAAAGTCCGAGGCAGGGTGGGGCACACACATCCCTGTAAGCTGATTTACAGAGAGCTGATGACAAAGTGGGAAGGTGAGGCAGGGTGGGAGAGCGGGGCCCCGCTGCCTGCTGCTCTCCCCCACCTCTCCCGCTCGGGGAGTGCGACGCTTTCTCTGCCGTGTCCCCAGGTATACAGGGGCAGGCATGTAGCCCCATGATTGCAAAGCCACTGCACCTCCCCCTCCCACCCACGACAAGTCCACACTTCTGACCAGGGGCTGAAGGCAGCCAGGACCCCCAGGGAGGCACCTAGGGGACGATGGTAGCTCCTTTCCACTCCTGACCCCCTAAGAAATGCCTGGTGGGAGACAGGAGGAGGTCTCAGGCATTTATTCTGCTTGGAGGGCTTAGAAGCAAGCAGAGATGATGAACCATAAAAGAATAAGTGGTTCGTGAACAGATTACAAAATAAGCAGGCTTGGGGTTTCCCTGTGCCCCCTGGACGATCCTGCCCTGTGTTCACGGTATAAACACACTCGCGCCCCGGTCCCCAGCCGCCCCCTCCCGCCGACACCTGTGGGGGCTCTGTTGCCCAGCAGATCGTATCTGGGAACGTTCCCTGCAGGGCTGGAAAAACAGGAACTTGGCACCTCCGAGGGTCGTAAATCAGAGCTGGGTGGAAACCCCCTTCTCCTGACTCTGCACCAGGGAATCGCTTGCTGCTGCACGGGAAAATAAAAGCAGGAAGTTTTGAGGGCGCTTCAGCAGAGCTGCAAACCACACACTGGTGAGACCATTCCATGTCACCTCCCTACACCCCAGCTCCTTATTTGGCCACGGTCGTCCACAGAATGAGGTAATGCAGTGACGGTTTAATGTGAGAACAATGACCCTTCTCACTGTTACCCTGCGGATCCCAGATTGCACACTTTTCCTTTTGCACGGTGGGGTGCCCCCACCCCTGCTTTGCCCGCCCCCCCCGCCCCGGGCCCATTCTCCCGTCCCGGCTGGGCTCTCGTGTCCCTTGTCTGTGTCTCCCTCACACCAGCCGGTTCCCACTTCTCACCCCTCAGTCGTCACCAGGGCTCAGCCTTTCAGGCCTCTGTGAGCAGCGTCCGCGTCTAAATACTGCTCCTTCCACCAGATTCTCTTCGGCCAGTAATTCTAGGCACCAATGTGGCTGCAGAAAGTGCCTGCATTTTAGTGTTGACAATAACCCAGGTCCTCATTTCAGTCCCTTTACATAAAGCACCGAAGAACTGATGCTTTAAACTGTGGTGCTGAAGAAGACTTTTGAGAGTCCCTTGAACAGCAAGGAGATCAAACCAGCCCATCCTAAAGGAAATCAGTCCTGAATATTCATTGGAAAGATGGATGCTGAAGCTGAAACTTCAATACTTTGGCCACTTGAGGCTAAGAGGGGACTTATTAGAAAAGACTTTGAAGATGGGGAAGATTGAAGGCAGGAGGAGAAGGGGACGGCAGAAGATCAGATGGTTGGATGGCATCACCTACTCAACAGACATGAGTTTGAGCAAGCTCCGGGAGTTGGTGATGGACAGGGAGGCCTGGTGTGCTGCAGTCCACGGGGTTACAAAGAGTCAAACATGACTGAGCGATGGAACAACAATCACACATTAAAATGAAATAAAGAAAAAGCAAACAAAGGGAAAAAGCAGCAAAAAGCAGGGGGCTTACTACCAGCCAGGCTTCCTATTTTTACTCTGTATTTAATTACGTTAAGGTGGCTGTTTTTACTGACATGAAATTACCATGTGACCAGAGTGTGTTGTCTTGCTGTTTCTTGATATGGACCTAGATCTCAACCGAACTTGGGCCAAGGGACGTTTGCCCCAAGAGTTAGGCAGCATGATGATGAGATGAAGAAGCAGCTGAGGAGCTGAGCACCTGTCTCCCCGTGTGCTCTCGCAGGACTCTGTTGATCTGGGTGAGCTGCTGGGCTGCGTGGAGAAGTGGGGCTGGGTTTGCATCCTGGCCTTGCTCCGCCAGCTGTGCAACCTTAGGAAACTACCGTGATTCAGCCGTGGCTTCCTCGTCTGCCACGCGATGGTGACAAACAGCTCGCCTCGCAGGCTTGCTGTGAGACTCAGGGGAGGTGCTTGGACTGAGCGATGCTCAGGGCACAGTCGTGGCTCCCCATCGTCATCCTTCTCTCATCAGTGACACTGGGATTAGGTCGTGGAGGGGGAGACCTCTTTTCCCCGGGAGAGGCACTCGTACACTTTCTGCTCCTTTAAGGGAGGTTGAAGGCTGGGTGAGCGGCGGCCAGGCATTGCCTGGGGAACTTGGCCGCAAGCCAGGCCACACAATGGTCGTAGGAACATTTGACACTGGAATAACACGAGGCCGCGGAGGGGCCGAGGGGAAATGAAACCTGTTGCGGCCACGCCAGGGGCAGTGCGACACGTGTTTCCACCTTATTTATAGAAGCTGCCCCTCCGCGGGGGGCAGAGAGATTTTGACAGTCCTGATTTATTTCTGGGGAAAATCCTTGGGACAAGATTTTTTTTTTTAATACTGAATACATTAGTAACGGGGCTAATGGCAAAGGCAGTGAGCTGAACTGACGTGCGGCACATGCTTATTCTGCACGAGCACTATTGCCCTGGATGCCCAGAAGGCTGTCTCTGCATATGCATATCTTTAGTGCTTACTTGTTGGGGTGGGGCAGGTCTTAGCGGGGGCATGCAGGAGACTCAGCTGCAGCCGTGGAGGCTTTTCTTTTCTGTAGCTGTGGCATGTGCCCTCTAGCTCCCCAGACTGGGGACCGAACCTGGCCCCAGACACGGGGCGTGCAGAGTCTCAGCAACCGGACCGGCAGGGAGGGAAGTCCCACAGACAGGATGTTGTGAGCAAGGGATGCAGAGAGGATGCTTCTCGAATGGTTTTGTGCTGACATTAAATAGGGAAACTGCTGGTCAGACTCCAGTATGGGAGCTTTCAAAGCTGTAACGTGGTCAGGACTAACGGTGGATGGTGGTGATGGCGATGTTTCCTGTCGAGAAGGTGTACAAATAAAGGTGTCCACCCCTGGTTCTCCTGTGGGTAAGGCTCAAAGAATCTGTAGGTTTTGGGGGTCCTGAGGCGCTTGGCAGTCAGCACCTGTTTTACTGACGCATTCATTGTAACCCTTCTGTTTTGTATTGAGTATAGCTGATTAACAATGCCGTGGCATTTCCGGTGGACGGCAGAGGGACTCAGCCTGCGTAATTAACACATGCGTCCACTCTCCCCCAAACTCCCCTCCCAGCCAGGCTGCCACGTGACACTGAGCAGGGCCCCTCGTGCTGTGCGGTGGGACTTGGTTGGTTATCCATTTTAAACAGAGCGGTGTGTCCCTCCGTGTCCATCTCAAGCTTCCTAACCGTCCCTTCCCCCGTCCTTCCCGCCGGCAGCCGTGCGTCCATCCTCTGCCAGTCGGCGCCTGCTTTAAAGATCCGTGGTGTCTGATAACCGGCCACTCCTCCTCTTGTTGAGACAAAGTGCGTTTCGGGCTTTGGGTGCCACTATTTTGAAAGGTGTGTTCGTCACCACTGCGTCTTTTGAGCCTGAAGAAAAGGGTCAGGAACGAACACGGGCCCTGGGTGCCTTTGTCTGTGCTTCCAGGGGTTCAAAGCACGGGGCTTGGAATCGGAACCGTGTGCACCTGCCTTGCCGCCTCCCGGCTGGGACTTGGGCAAATTACTTAACTCCTGTAAATGCCAGCTTCCTTGTTGTGAAGATGGGGTTGCCTTGAGGATTCGGCAATATCATTTTTGTATATTTGGGGAAATATCAAGCTTTCAAAACAGAGAGACCCCGTCTTACAGTGGCTTAAATAAGAGCAGTTCATTTCTCTCTCCTCTGAGCCTGGTCAGTGGACATGCCTCAGCAGGTCATTCTGGGACCCACTGTGCCCCCAGAGAAGGATGCTGGGGAGCCCACGCCTCCACTGCCGCAGCTCACCCCCTCAACGGCAGGTGCTGGAGAGGCAGCCTTAAAACATTTTATATTGTATTGGCGTCTGTCATTGTTCAGTCACCCAGTCATGTCACTCTTTGTGACCCCATGGACTACAGCACGCCAGACCTCCTGGGCCCTCACCATCTCCCTGAAGTTTGTGCCCATTGCCTCGGTGATGCCATCGAGCCATCTCATCCTCTGACGCCCTCTTCTCCTTGGGGTAAAGCTGATGAACAATGCCACGACGGTTGCAGGTGGACAGCAAAGGGACCCCGCCACCCACATGCATGCCTCCATCCTTCCCTAATCCCCTCCCAGCCAGGCTTCCACATAACACTGAGCAGAGTTCTCTGTGCTTGGTTACCTTGTTGGTTATCCCTTTACAATATAGCAACGTGCATATATCCTCCCAAACTCCCTAACTCTCCTTCCCCACCCTTCCCCCGGCGACCATAGTTCATTCTCAAAATCTGAGAGTCCCTTTCTGCTTTGTAAGTTGAGTTCAGTTGCATCATTTCTTTTCCGATTCGATGCCACGTGGTATTCCTCCCTCCCTGACTCACTTCACTCAGGGTGGTGCTCTCTAGGTCCATCCATTTTGCTGCAAATGGCATTATTTCATTCTTTTTAATGGCTGAGTGATAACTTACACGCAGAGCACATCATGAGAAGTGCTGGCTGGAGGAAGCACAAGCTGGAATCAAGACTGCCGGGAGAAATATCAGTAACCTCAGATACGCAGATGACACCATCCTTATGGCAGAAAGTGAAGAAGAACTAACGAGCTTCTTGATGAAAGTGAAAGAGGAGAGTGAAAAAGTTGCCTTAAAGCTCAACATTCAGAAAACTAAGATCATGGTGGCTGACTTTATTTTTCTGGACTCCAAAATCACTCCAAAATGACTGCAGCCATGAAGTTAAAAGACGCTTGCTCTTTGGAAGGAAAGTTATGACCAACCTAGATAGCATATTAAAAAGCAGACACTACTTTGTCAACAAAGGTCCATCTAGTCAAGGTTATGGTTTTTCCAGTGGTCATGTATGGATGTGAGAGTTGGACTATAAAGAAAGCTGAGTATTGAAGAATTGATGTTTTTGAACTGTGGTGTTGGAGAAGACTCTTGAGAGTCCCTTGGACTGCAAGGAGATCCAACAGTCCATCCTAAAGGAGATCAGTCCTGGGTGTTCTTTGGAAGGAATGATGCTGAAGCTGAAACTCAATACTTTGGCCACCTAATGTGGAGAGCTGACTCATTTGAAAAGACCTTGATGCTGGGAAAGACTGAAGGTGGGAGGAGAAGGGAATGACAGAGGATGAGATGGCTGGATGGCATCACCACCTCAGTGGACGTGGGTTTGGGTGGACTCTGGGGGTTGGTGATGGACAGGGCGGCCTGGCGTGCTGCAGTCCATGGGGTCGCAGAGTCGGACACGCCTGAGCGACTGACCTGAACTGAATATCCTGTTGTATGCACGGGCCACATCTCGATGACCCACTCCTCTGTCAGTGGACATTAGGTTGCTTCCATGTCTTGGCCGTTGTAAACAGCGCTTCAGTGAACAATTAGGGTGCACGTATCCTTCTGGATCGTGGTTTTCTCCGGATATATGCCCAGGAGCGGGCTTGCAGGGCCATATGGAGCCTCTATTTTCATTTTTTGAAGGAAACGCCATACTGCTCTCCATAGTGGCTGCACCAATTTACATTCCCACCAACAGTGCAGGAGGGTTCCCTTAAAGAAGCAGTTTTGAATGAATTTATAGAATTTTTCAAAAGTTGTCCTTGCAAGGACGCCGCCCGTCTCCTCTTGGCTCTTTCTCACTGACTTGGTCCTGAAAACAATTTTAGACAGTGGCCCAGGGAGCCTGGTCTGGGGACCACCAGACCTCCCGGGAGTCCAGGGTCTAGCCACCCCACCCTTAGCTTAGGAGGGGGCAGGAGGGCCTGCAGTCTCCAGTCTGTTGGCTTTCTGATCATTTAGTGCCAAATTCACATCAGGGATACTCAGCGATTAGCCTGATGACACTCCCTTCTTCTCTCCTT
Organism: Nanger dama; assembly: GCA_917880005.1. NCBI lineage: Eukaryota > Metazoa > Chordata > Mammalia > Artiodactyla > Bovidae > Nanger > Nanger dama. The sequence goes on along the minus strand of CAKJTW010000013.1, from coordinate 46,842,310 downwards.
TCCAACAATTAAACATGTGACGTTTCACAGACTGGCTCTAAGCTTTCCTGCAAACAAAACCACCACCACAGCCTGATCTGAGTCACTGAATTATTAATTCCTCACTTAACATAAAACAAATGCCTGTGTGCAGCAGTTAAAGTCTTGCAGGAATATTTATTTTGAGTGACTAAACTATACACTTCCTGTTCGGCATGCAGGAAAATTGGTCTTTATTATTCCAGGGAAATGTCAAGATCACTGAGTGTTGGAGCATTTTGACCCACGTTGCGAAGAACAAACCCTCCACATGGTTCTCATAAAAATATACATCAGCGGCGGCTTCAAACCGAACGTCAAACTTCGTTAAAGGTACAAACCCCTTCAAAGTTACTGTGAATATCGAATATAACAATCAAATGCACATCGGCAAGAATCATTTCCCGGCGCCCCCCACCCCCCCAACCCAGGGCTGGTTCATGCTCACAGACTCAGCAACTTTGTGAGAGTTATTCCAAGGGCTGGGAGTGAGGTCTCTGCTTATCAGAATCACCTTCACTGGCCGCTGGGCTGGGCTTTTGGAAAAACGGCCCCTCCACCAATTTAAAAAGAATGTATATAGCCTCTTATAACAACATTAAAAAAAAAGTCCTATGACTCCCTTGACATGGGCGTATACACATGTAAAAGGCTATGGGCTTTTCTGTGTGTTGTTATAGATCATGAACGAACTATGTACCTATTTGTATGTGTGAATGCAGATAATGTATGAATATATACAGTTTTTTTCCTATTCCATGGAATGTCGGCAAGAATTTTGTAAGTTCTTCCAGGTAAGAGGTTGACAAGGAGATGTCTTTTGTGGGCCACTGTTTAGCTGATTACAATCTTAGTTCCATAACAGCTAGACCTTAGGCCTGGCATTCTGCTTCTTTGGCATCCTTTGGTGGGTAGTTGCTCAGTGGCATCCAATTCTTTGTGACCCCATGGACTGTAGCCCACCAGGCTCCTCTGCCCACGGAGTTTTCCAGGCAAGAATACTGGAGTGAGTTGCCATTTTCTTCTCCAGATCTTCCCCACCCAGGGATCAAACCCTCATTGCTCGCATCTCCTGCACTGGCAGGCGGGTTCTTTACCACTGTGCCATCTGGATAATATCATCGATAAAATTTATCAAATACCAATAACTTAGTGCCAGATGCCTGACTTTGTCTAACGTAGCTTTTCCTTTTGAAGCAAATCCCAAGGGTCATCCTGGCCTAGAGACACACACAGTATTGTGTTTAAGGGCTTCTGAGTCTTGGATCCACAATTCCCACTGACGAACGTATCACTTTGAGCAAGAAACTGTCAGGAAGAGGCTGCTACCTCGTGAAGCTGGCCCGTCGTTCAGTTGCTCATTCATGTCCGACTCTCTGCGTGCCCACGGTCTGCTGCAGGCCAGGTCTCCCTGTTCTTCACCATCTCCTGGGGTTTGCAGAAACTTGTGTCCATTGAGTCAGACTTAGGAGCTAATCCAAGGATCAACTGAATTGACCAAACACCTGGGAAAATGACTAGGCACAGGGAGGGCTACCAAGATAGATACTGTAAGATACTGCCCTCAGCTTAACAGGAAGTGACACAAAATGCTATGCTTCATGTATGGAGAGGTGACACACAGGCTGAGTTCAGCGCTTCAGGTTTCCTACTGAGGACAGTGTTTGTACGTGCGGAATTCTTCTGACTCCACTGCCAGTCGAGGATCTCAGTTACTTTAGACGCTTTAGAACCCTGTAGAATGAGGACCCCATAAAAACTTTTACAAATGATCAGGCTGGGCATATCAATATTTATTGAAATACTGAAAAAAAAATTCCATTTTGTTGAGAAACTCCTGGCAAGAAGCAACATGACAATTTGATTTCACAGATACAGTTAAGTAATGTCAGCGAGGAACTGACTGCACACTCTCGACATCACGTGGATTCAGATCCAGGGGACAGCAGAAGGTCCGTAAGATAAATATCCAGATGTGACAGATTGTCTGTTTATGAACACAGACCAACGACAGTGAACCTGGCCAAGCCCTAAACCTTCAGATCCGAGTCTGCCTTTACTAGTAAATCCTGCAGCTGATGAGGCAGTGGCTAAGCCAATGTCTGGTTGCAGCCCAGTTAATGACGAATACTAGAGAAAGTCTGCATGAGCCATGGACGCCAAGTGGCATTCTTGTGTATCAGCTTCTGTCTTTAAAGTCACTATTAGCATGGCTTAACTCTCTGTGTTCCCCATCTTTAACTGTTCTCATGGTGTAATTTACTAGGTTAACAACTCAATAATATGTGGCCTTTTTAGATAAAATAGTCAGTGGGGAATACTGTACATTTAAAATAAAACTTGGACTTTGGGGATCAATGTATTTGTTTTTGATTTTTTTTTTTTTTTTTGCAATGTTAAGGACCCTCCAAATAACTATCTCCCAGGTCTAGAAATTGTCTCAACCTGTGTTCCACATACAGTGATGAAACCATCTCATAAACTGTTGACACTTTTCTCTTCCAACCTGGAGAGAGTAAAGATGCTGCACTATTTGCTGCTTTGGGGATGGATTCTGATCAACTGTCTTCCTGTTGTCCTCTGAGCCGTGGAGACAACATAGGTGACCTCTGAGTGACAAGCTATGGACGCCCGGCTTAGCTATGGGTACCCTTCACTTGGACGTGTGTTAGAGGTGATTAATAAAAATAATAAAATAATCTTCTCTGTACTCACAGAAGTAATAACTAATATCTTTGGTATACAACTTACAACGCTTGGAAAGAAAACCAGGTAAGACTCCACCCTTGTTAAATTTACTAGAAAACAGAGGAAGCTACAAGTCACATAATTTACAATAGACATTAAATAAACTACGGTCAGAACCATGAAGATTTACAGACATTTAATCAAGTGAATGATTTAAATTCATTAAGACCCCTCTCTGTCTCTGAACTATGTTCCACTAACTTGACATGCTACAATAAACACATAGATTTGGTTTCTTCAGTCTTGGCTATGCTTTAGACAAAGGTGAAACCAAGGAACAATAAATTAGCATCATAATTGTCTACAGTTGAACCTATGATATACAATATAAATAAACTATTCAAAAGCCAGAAACATTTATGAAAAATTAAGGGACTAGGAGATACGTTCATTTTTTTACAGTTTCTACAAGTGATTGTGCCACCAATAATCTCAAAAAAAAAAAAAAATTAAAATCTAAGTGAGATCCCCGTTTCTGATTTTAGTGTCTCACGACATACGATAACTAAGTACTGTTAAAAATAATTACCGATCCCAAAAATAACATTAGGGGATTGCTACTTCAGCTCTTTCGTCACATCACAGTCCCTCCCTCCCCCAGAGGCCCTAAGGAATGTAAACACTATTTCGTTTGACTTTAAAGTATTAATACTTTATTTTAAACAAGTGTTGATCCACATCTGCTACCTTTGAGAGTTGTGAAGTAAGGCAAGACTTCTGCGTCTCTGGCTTCGCCTGCTGATAACACCGGCAGCGTGGTCTGGAGACTGCTGTGCAGTACTCTGCTCTCCAGTATTTGTTCTATAGCAGACTTTGGTCTATATAGTGACTTAGAAAGGTCACCATCACTCTCTTCCCTTCCCTACTGGGGAAGAACTATCTTTCCAGGCTCACCGTTTCCTCTCTGCATTCAGGGGATGATCAATTGCAATACGTCAATCAATGTGTCTGCTCACCCCGCCTTTATTTTGCATAGTTTAACATGCTTCTGTGTTGTTTTCCTGTTCAGAACGGTGACTATTTGACATTCCAGCAAAATATGTTTCCTATTGTATTTTTTTAATGAACTACAAACCTTGACGGTTAAAAAGGCTGATGTATCCTAATAAGCCTTTCTGCTGGGATTTTTATGAAATCCAGTAATGCTAACAGTAAAACCTTAAAAGTTTGTAGTTGCTACCCTTAATATTAATGAGCGTTTGTAATAGGATCAGAAGAGGGACACTGCCTGCTTTTTTTCTCCAAACATTATGAGCACGTGATAAAACAAACCAGAACACAGTCAAAATGGCAAGCTCACGTATCAATGGACTGTTCCTATTAGCTGTTGGCAGGTCTAAGATACAGATAGTCAAGAATAGGCTTTTCAAGGTTTGGCGGAGCTCCTGGGGGTGCGGCTGAGCACAGGTCCTCGGTACAGACTCCAAGATCACAGGACAGAAGGTGCCGGGTCCTTGGAAGGAAGAGGAGAAGGCTGTTAGCGGCGCAGCTGATGGATTCTTGAGGATGGTTTCAGTTCAGCTTTACCACGGAGGAATTCTGTAAGTTCAAATTCCCTGCCACGTAAGCCCTAACGAATAACATAGATCAGTTCCTAGATTTCTTCACAGCGGAGATCAGTTTCAATATACAAGAAAGCTTCTGTCCGTTTCACGCCTGACGTGGTGCTGGGATCCGTCTGTGGGCTCAGTCTATTCCGTTCCAGTGTCTTTTGCGCAGAACGCTTTGGAGATGTGACACATTTGATTCACAGTTTGCGATACAAATACCCTGATACATCATTTATTTGACTACTATGCCTTATTAAATTCAGTATCTTTAAACCAAGTGTTGAATTCATGTTGCTTGGAGCCGTTCAGAGTATTTTTTTTCTCCTTTCTTCCTGTTCTTCTTCTCCCCCACCCCACCGATCTCTGTGTTTTGTTGGGAGGCCGAGCTCGTGGCGGCTGTGACTACGCTCGTTTCGCATGCAGCATCTCGATCAGCAGGTTGTTGTAGGGGACGTCCCCGTTCAGGTGCTTGTAGTACAGGTACTCCTCGGCCTGCATGCTGATGGCCCGGATCTCCGGGAGGCGGAGCAGCAGCTGCCCGAACTTCTCTGCCTGCTGTGGGTAGTTGCACACGGTATAGTCCAGCAGGGGCGGCGTTGACCTGCTCCTGGACGCCTTCCACCAGCTGGGAGTTCTCCAGGTTTTGACATCTGGATTAAAAACAAAAACAAAAAAACAATATTTCAGTGGTGTTTTATCTCCTGTTTATAGCGGTGTTCAATTCGGGTTGCATTTTCCTCCTGACATAGAGCCCACTTGACGCACCGCCAGACGGTCGGTCAGCCCCACTCATGGAGACTGCCTGAGGAGACGGTCACAAACGTGCTTTAGAAGAGTGTCCTGTGGAAATTCTGCCTGTGCCTCCAGTCAATTAGACACCAGTGGGTTTTGAGCAAGGTCAGTTCTTTTCATATCTCACAGAAGAAAAGGTTTGAGGATTCAGAAAGTAGAAGGGTCATAATATATTACCAGCAAATGAGTCCCTTGAGGAAGACCGATCTTAACCCAGTATATGGCACAATGCATACGACTCTGTATTAATTTTTCTGACCCAAGGTGAAATCTGTGTCCAGGCTATGATGTAGTTAATTCTAATAAAAGTGACAGGGTTCTTGTTTCTGTTTGACATTTTCTAAATGATTCTGAAAGCCTCTGACTTGTCTAGCCTATGCTAATGAACCATCTGGTACACTCCCGTGGCTGCCAGCGGAGGTGTCACTGCTGGGAACTCTCTAAAATATATGTCTTGGTGCCTAATGATCTTTATCAAATGAAAGCTTCGTCCTTTAGGCAGAGTTCAAGCAGGATGGCCGGTGCCCTTTAACCTGAATGTGGTTTCTGCAGTTGATACTTTGCCTTTTTTTTTTTTTAATTTTCCCTTCTAGACATGAGCCATTCACATAGGAGATGGATTCAGACAATCCACCTGGCCTGACTCCTAAGGATCCTCGCCCTGTGGGTCCTCACAATGTGGAGTAAGAGGGCAACAGAGTCTAAAGACAGACAGACACACACGGACACACAGACGCTGAGCAGGGAAGCGGTCACGGCGGGATTTCTGTGTCTGTTTATGTGAACTGTGCAACTCGTCTACGGTGTGTAGACAGACGCCTCTGGGAGAAATCTACAGATACGTGTGTGCGTGTTTACATGCATCATCCGTGCTGAGAAAGTGAACAGACACAGGCACCTCTCCCCTGCTTCTTCTTCCAATTGGACAAAAATAAATAAGAACGATTCCAGAGAAAACCAAATAACACTATGGCTGAAAGGTTAAATGCACCAGACCCCACTGAGTCACCAGATAGCTCGCGCCCACGTTTCTGCCACCGTGCGTTGTGACCCGGAGTCTGTACATGCGTGCATGGCCCTTCTGGTGTCTCTGCGTGCTGCAACAACAGGCTGCCTCACATGTGCTGTTGAAACGTGTCCAGGATGATTTCGGTGTTTACATTTTGAGCCATAACTTTGCATGAAGCATGCTTCCCCAATTCTGTCCCCAAATCTCTGCCCCAAATTAAAAACAGTAGGGAGTTAGTACCGAGATAGCGTGGGCACTGGTGCGATCATACCTACTTCAAAGTGGAGTGGGGGAGTCAGAAATATTCGATTACTTATTAACGAGACGCACAGACAAATGCTCCCCAATGAGGCGCTTCACCTCCCAAGGTGTCCACCGGACACTACGCTGGTGGCAGGAGTTAACAGTGCACTTTCCACCGATCTCACCTACAACGTTTTGGAATTCAATTAAGATACTTATTGGTTATATCCGGTTCAACAGTGTAAGATGCAAACAACTGGAAATCCCTTGAATATGCTGCACTAAGATAGATGACAGAAAAATCCACGTTCATGTCAGCCTGGCTCTCTGCCACACTGTTTGCATTTCAGAGGCGCACACCCTGGTTACAGACATTGGTCCTTCCTAAAGCATCATGGCAGAGAACCAGTAATTCCAAAATAGTTCATCCGAATTCTGACCAGCTTCTTAGTGCTGTTTGTCTTTACCCTCCCGCTCAACCTAAAGAAAACATTTAAGCCTAACACCTAAGGAATAATTTAGTTTTCTCTTTTATATACTACTAAGAAGTTGAAAGGAAAAAAAAAAAAAGACAAGCAAATTCCAGTGTTATAGTGATTTTAACACAATCATAGGAAAAAAAATCGAAGTATTATTTTATGCTACAATGACAGATATCGTCACAGCAAGAAAAGCTAACGAAAGTCACCGAGATTCACAGGGAGGGTGGAGGAATTTGCACAGTCTAAAACACAAGATAAATGAACAACAGTCTTTTCAGAAAGTTGTTTTTGAAACTTTTTTGATAAATGTATTTTTTGAGAATAAGGTTCAGCCTTCTGTGATAAAGTATGCCACTCTCTTAATAAAAACGAAACAACACAATGAACTGCTAAGAAACAGAAAGCAAAGGGCGGGTCGTAGATTCTGGTTAAATCACTTACTCTTGTTACAGATAAACATTTAAAGTCTTCAGGTCAGCATGTGCTGGGTAATTTCTATGAATACTGGTCCAAACTCCCCAAAGTTTAAAAACACATGCAATTGTCCTTCTGAGGGAAAATCTTATTTAATGTGTTTATCATTAACTGTAACAAGTTACGCTGCTGGTTGCCCCAAAGGTACCTACCAACTGAATGCCCACTTTGTTTCTATGTCTATACAGGCAGTTTGTAGTTCAGTGGCAATGATTCTGATATTAAAGCTATATACTGAAGGAAAGAAAGAGAGAGAGAAAGGAAGGAAGGAAAGAAAGAGAAACATTTTGATTGAGTTCCTCTCATCCACTGACCAAGAAGTTTCCAAATCCCAGCTCCGGCTGATCTGTTTCAGCTCTTTGTCTCTCTCACAGCATCCTGTCCTCTTTTATTAACCGTCCATTTCCCCGTGGAAACTGCCAGCATCTTGGGATGAGAACTGTGTTATCTTTTAGTCAAGGCCTCCCCAGAGGTTTCTCCAATTGTTTGCTTTATATTTAGGTGCATTTGTCCAAAAGTTGCTGAATTATAAAATGACCCATTATGTTAGCTGCTACATATCTTTATGATGCTCTTGTGTGAGTTCAGCCCTGTCTGGCTCTCTGCTACCCCATGGGCTGCAGCCCGGAAGGCTCCTCTGTCCGTGGGATTATCCCGGCAAGAATACTGGAGAGGGCTGACATTCCCTCCTCCAGAGGGTCTTCCCATCCAGGGATCGAACCCGAATCTCCCGCACCTCCTTCAATGGCAGGTGGATTCTTCACCACTGAGCCACCAGGGAAACCCTTGAGCCGCTATGTAGCTGCTAAGTCAGTTTCCTTTCTTTTTCTAGCTTGACACTGGCTTTCAAAAACCGATTTATACCATAAATCTCTCCCTGTAGAAAAATAATTTAAATGTACTAGTGTGTTCTACTCAAGAATCCTGTGGTGAGCCGTTTTATGATCTGAATAACCAAGGCTCAGTTCACGTGTTCTGACAACGGGGGTCAGTTTTGCTCTAGGGAGAACGTGCCCACACCCTCATCTGGGTGTGGGATATGGCCCCTTCTTCTTGAGTCTCTTGCATTTCCCGTCCGACAGGCAGAACCTGGTGTGGAGAATGTAAACTGGTGCAGCCATGGTGGAAGACAGCATGGCGCTTTCTCAAAAAACTAAAACAGCAGCTACCACGTGACCCATAAATTCCACTCCTGGGTATGTATTTGAAGAAAATGAAGACAATAATTGGAAAAGACACACCCACCCCAATGTTGATAGCGGCACTATTTACAATACCGAGATGTGGAAGCAACCCAGGGGTCCATCAACAGATGATAAAGAAGGGGTAATGAGTTCAAGCAAACTCTGGGAGATGGTGAAGGACAGGGAAGCCTGGTATGCTGTAGTCCACGGGGTTGCAAAGAGTCGGGCATGGCTGAGTGGCTGAACAACATATGTGTATATATATATGTATAATGGAACATTTTGCCAACAACGGTCCATCTAGTCAAAGCTGTGGTTTTTCCAGTAGTCATGTGTGGATGTGAGAGTTGGCCCATAAAGCAAGCTGAGTGCCAAAGAACTGATGCTTTTGAACTGTGGTGCTGGAGAACTCTTGAGAGTCCCTTGGACTGCAAGGAGATCCAACCAGTCCATCCTAAAGGAAATCAGTCCTGAATATTCATTGGAAGGACTGATGCTGAAGCTGAAACTCCAATACTTTGGCCACCTGATGCAAAGAGCTGACTCATTCCAGTATCCACTCTGATACTGGAAAGATTGAAGGAAGGAGGAGAAGGGAATGACAGAGGATGAGATGGTTGGATGGTATCACCGACTCGATGGGCATGAGTTTGAGCAAGCTCTGGGAGTTGGTGATGGACAGGGAAGCCTGGCATGCTGCAATCCATGGGGTTGCAAAGAGTTGGACACAACTGAGCAACTGAACTGAATAATGGAACACTCCCCAGCTATAAAAAGAATGAGATTCTGCCATTTGCAATAACATGGATAGACGCGGAGGGCATTATTCTTAGTGAAGTAAGTCAGAAAGAGAAAGACACATACTGTGTGATATCACTTGTCTGTGAAATCTAGTGAATTTAACAACAACCAAAGGAAACAGACTTGCAGATACGAAGAACAGTCTGGTGCTTATCAGTGGGGAGAGGGTAAAGGGGCAGGGAGAGATATACCCTACTACATGGGAGCACAGCCAGGATGTCACATGAACAGTAATGACGAATGGAATATAACCTTCAAAATTGCGAATTCAAGAAAGCAAGCAAGTAGAGATGAAAAGTGCCGAAACACAGAGCCACCGCCTCTCCGAAGACTTGGAATTTGGAATCTTCTCTTCCACATAGGCCACTGTGTGTACTTTTTAGGAAGAGACCAGATTAAACTGTGCTCACGGAATTCGTTTTTAGGCTAATTCATGCCCTGCCCTAAAACACAAAACATGAAATTCCTTTAAAACGCTAGTCATTTTGTCTGTGATGCCGCCTTACAAACCAAGCCCCACTCTACAAGTAACGGATGGGTGCTGGCATGCCTCAGGGGTCTTCACTCACCTCTAGCAGGAGACCATAACACTGGCAATTCGTGAATGAGCTGATAGCTAATTATATGAGAAAGCAAATTTTGGACAAATTATGCCATGTTCTGGGGTCCTTGGAAATCTGCTTTTGGGATTTGCTCTTCAGTTCCCAGATGAAACAGCCTTGCCCACATGTGGGTTTGAGGAGGCCCAGCTGGGGAGATCGACAGGAGACCAAAATCCGCCGCCAGCTCTTCTAGGGCGTCACGCCAGATCCCCGAGCCTCCTGCGTTTGGCACGCTACATGTTTCTTTGAAACTGATGTAAGCTTCATCGTAATACAATTTAGAAACGCAAGTTAATGAACCCCATCATTACAAATTCTTAGTCGGAAACAGTACGTAAACAGGCAGAGGCACCCCCCAACCCTCTCTCCCGCCTTTAAATTTTGATGACCGGCAAAAAAGCATTTTGAGCTTCTCCTCTAAGTATCAATCTCCTATCATCTACTCTACTCACTCAGGGACTAATTACCAACTTGTTATATGGAGCAGCCTGATGATCAGCTCACAGTGGGGGCCCAGAGTCTCTTCCATCCTTATTGGAAAGTAAACCCTTAGGTCTTCTTGAATACATTACAGCTGGCTTTTTGGTCGCATGCAGCTTTCAGCCTCCTTCTGAAATTGAAGACACCAGTTTCTGCCGCCCTGGTCTCTGCCACATGGCACGGCTCCCGTACGGCATGCTCTTTTGGGAGACCGGTTCTCTGCAGAGCAAGGGGGCTGGGGGCTGGGGGGCTCAAACGGCCAGAGAATATAATTATCTTTGTTAACTTTCTGCACATTGGGGGAGAAAAAGAAATCTCATCCAGTCCTTTGAAAGATACAAAAGTGGGGGAAGAGGTACCACTTCTCATCCGGAGAATACTGCTTCCCCTCGAGGCTTTTGGAGGGGCGACCTCTAAACTGGCCTGCGACTCGTCCCGCGAAGACCTTTCCTCCGATAACGTCAGCAGAGGAGAAAACAAACGAATTTTCTCTTGGGTATTCATTTTTAAATTATTTTTAAAGGGCTAACCTTAAATAGGAGAAGGCAATGGCACCCCACTCCAGTACTCTTGCCTGGAAAATCCCATGGATGGAGGAGCCTGGTGGGCTGCAGTCCCTGGGGTCACAAAGAGTTGGAAGCGACTGAGCAAGTTCACTATCACTTTTCACTTTCATGCACTGGAGAGACAAATGGCAACCCACTCCAGTGTTCTTGCCTGGAGAATCCCAGGGACGGCAGGGCTTGGTGGGCTGCCGTCTATGGGGTCACACAGAGTTGGACACGACTGAAGCAACATAGCAGCAGCAACCTTAAATAATTTGTAGAAATAATTTTGCAGCAACTTTTGGAGAGCAACATGCTGGCCCTTTTCCTGTGAAGCAAGCTGCCTGAATAAAGAGTGAGGGCTGTCGGGCTGGAGACGGGCAGACAGGGCACTCTCGATGCTGTCGCCTGCATTTAGAGTCGACGCTTGTTTCCGGCAAAACTGAAACGCAAGACTTTAAATTAACTACTATTAAGTCCTTTATAAAGCTAGTGGAGGGGATGGAATTCCAGCTGAGCTATTTCAAATCCTGAAAGATGAACTGTGAAAGTGCTGTACTCAGTATGCCAGTAAATTTGGAAAACTCAGCAGTGGCCACAGAACTGTAAAAGGTCAGTTTTCATTCCAATCTCAAAGAAAGGCAATGCCAGAGAATGGTCAAACTACCACACAATTGCACTCATCTCACATGCTAGTAAAGTAATGCTCAAAATCCTTCAAGCCAGGCTTCAACAGAATATGAACCAAGAACTTCCAAATGTACAGGCTAGATTTAGAAAAGGTAGAGGAACCAGAGATCAAATTGCCAACATCCGTTGGGGCATAGAAAAAGCTAGAGAATTCTAGGAAAACATATACTTCTGCTTCATTGACTATGCTGAAGCCTTTGACTGTGTGGATCACAATAAACTGTGGAAAATTCTGAAAGAGATGGAATACCAGACCACCTGACCTGCCTCTTGAGAAACCTATATGCAGGTCAGGAAGCAACAGTTCGAACTGGACATGGAACAACAGACTGGTTCCAAATAGGAAAAGGAGTACGTCAAGGCTGTATATTGTCACCCTGCTTATTTAACTTCTATGCAGAGTACATCATGAGAAACACTGGGCTGGAAGAAACACAAGCTGGAATCAAGATTGCTGGGAGAAATCTCAATAACCTCAGATATGCAGATGACACCACCCTTATGGCAGAAAGTGAAGAGGAGCTAAAAAGCCTCTTGATGAAAATGAAAGAGGAGAGTGAAAAAGTTGGCTTAAAGCTCAACATTCAGAAACCTAAGATCATGGCATCCAGTCCCATCACTTCATGGCAGATAGATGGGGAAACAGTGGAAACAATGGCTGACTTTATTTTTTGGGGTTCCATCCCTGCAGATGGTAATTCCAGCCATGAAATTAAAAGACTCTTACTCCTTGGAAGAAAAGTTATAACTGACCTAGATAGCATATTAAAAAGCAGAGATAATATTTTGCCAACAAAGGTCCATCTATTCAAGGCTATGGTTTTGCCTGTGGTCATGTATGGATGTGAGAGTTGGACTGTGAAGAAAGCTGAGCACAGAAGAATTGATGCCTTTTTTTTTTTTTTTGAATGATGCTTTTGAATTGTGGTGTTGGAGAAGACTCTTGAGAGTCTCTTGGACTGCACGGAGATCCAACCAGTCCATCCTAAAGGAGACCAGTCCTGGGTTTTTACTGGAAGGACTGATGCTGAGGCTGAAACTCCAATACTCTGGCCACCTGACGCGAAGAGTTGACTCATTGGAAAAGACTCTGATGCTGGGAGGGACTGGGGGCAGGAGGAGAAGGGGACAACAGAGGATGAGATGGCTGGATGGCATCACCGACTTGACGCACGTGAGTTCGAGTGAGCTCTGGGAGTTGGTGATGGACAGGGAGGCCTAATGTGCTGCGATTCATGGGGTCGCAAAGAGTCGGACACGACTGAGCGACTGAACTGAACTGAAGTCCTTTATATAAATCTGTTTATGTGTACACATGTGTATGAATATTAGCCATGAACTATTTGTAGCGACCAGAACTGACAATCCAGCGTCTTCACAGAACAAGAAAATCCAAGCCTTTGGTGGGAACTGCATGTAAAAATGTGGGCATATAGGATATGTATTATTTTTGTACATAGAAATGAGCCCATATGACTTGGCTCAGTTCAGTTCAGTCACTCAGTCATGTCCGACTCTTTGTGACCCCATGGACTGCAGCACGCCAGACCTCCCTGTCCATCACCAACTCCCGGAGTTTACTCAAACTCATGTCCATCACGTCGGTGATGCCATTCAACTGTCTCATCCTCTGTTGTCCCCTTCTGCTCCCGCCTTCAGTCTTTCCCAGCATCAGGGTCTTTTCAAATGAGTCAGCTCTTCCCATCAGGTGGCCAAAGTATTGCAGCTTCAGTATCAGTCCTTCCTATGAATATTCGGGACTGATTTCCTTTAGGATGGACTGGTTGGATCTCCTTACAACTAGCTGGTGCTTTATAAATGACAAAGCACCCTACCGTGCTTTACTACTTCACACCTTATGTAAACACCGTCTATGAATTCATTCCTTCACTCAGCCCTGTGTAAGATGATGAAGATATAGGAATAAAAGACAGATTCTGGGTCAAGTGCTAGGGGCAAACAGGGGTTGCCCCGGGCACACACAGGGCCGAGGGGCAAGAAGCGTTCTTGGGGAGCTGCCGTCTGGGAGCTTTCAAGAAACGAGGCAGAGTCAGCTGAGCAACATGGGGAGGTGAGAGCAGAGGCCCGCACACGGAGCCCCGGAGACAGGGAATGGGTCTCCGGAGCAGCTCAGCTTCCGTGAAGGCCTGCGGGGGTGGGGGTGGGGCAGGGAGTGGGCACAGCGGCAGGAGGAGGTACAGAGGGGTGGACCGTAAAGTTTGGGGTGGGCGGTGCTGTTGACAAGAGTCTGTCTTTTGTTCTGGAAGCTACACAGAAGCATTGCAAGATGCGAAGGAAGGAAGGAAGGACGCGGTCAGCTCTCTGATTGGGAAACGGCAGGTGTGCGGTGGACCAAAGGTGCCGAGCTCGGTGGCCACAGGGGTGGGGATGGACGTGAAGGCCATCCAGGTGGTCACGCCGCAGGGCCTGCCAGTCTGGGTTAATCGGGAGTGGGAGAGAGCAGAGAGGCCCTGGCTGGTGGTCTGGGTGTCAGTCAAGGAAGAGAGTGGTGGGCACCTATACGCTCCGCCCTCCGGCAGGAGGAGGGACGAGGCGTAGGATGTGGTGAGTTCAGGGGCACGTGGGCATCCCCGGGGATGCAGGGCAAACGGCTGGAGACGGTGGGGGGGGCATCCAGACTCAGGAGGGAAGCTGGGCTGGTGTCCAGATGCGGGAGCCATCAGTGCTCAGGTGAGGATGAAACCCCAGGAGTTGAGGGAGTGTGTGGAGAGAGATGAGAAGGGGCCGGGGCTGGGAGTCTGGAGACTATCAACTCGGCAAGGATTTTCTCGTGAGAAGACATTATAGGTTATGAGATTCAGACTCGGAAAGATTAAATAGCTTTCCACGATTTCTAAGTTAGGGACAGACCCAGAGAATGCGGGAATGGCTGATGCTCAGCCAGCATTAGTCAACCTGCAAAGGCTGCTTTCACAGGCCTCTTAAGACCGTGAATGCTCCACACAGCCCCAAGCTGCTGCCACCTACGGGGGTTTCGGAATGGGATGTACTGGGTGGTCCAATAGCTCAGCCTCTAAAGGGTCTCAAAGTCTGTGAATGAACAGTTTTCAGAGAATCTGAGTGAAGTAACATACCCCTGACACTCATAGTGATGCCTGCTAAGTTGCTCAGTCGTGTCCAACTCTCTGTGACCCCAGGGACTGCAGCCCGCCAGGCTCCTCTGTTCACGGAATTCTGCAGGCAAGGATCCTGGAGTGGGTTGCCGTTTCCTTCTCCAGGGCATCTTCTGGATCCAGGGATCCAAACAGCGTCTCTCACGTCTCCTGCACGGACAGGTGGGCTGTTTAACACTAGCCCATATTTATGTGTTAGACACCTTAATCGTTGTGATGCCCCAGGTCATGGTTATAAACAGCCAAGTGACACTGAGCAGAGAGCAGAGTCGTGAGTACCCTCCTGGAGGGCTTTTCTGCGCACCACCGCACCCCAGCCCTTGACATCGGGGCTGTTTCATGGACAAAACAGTATCTCTGATGTTTTCCAAAATCAATGAAAGGTAGAGGATTCCTTGCACACTTATCCCATTCCCAGTCACAAAGAATATTCAGGAAAACGTGGCTGAGCCTTAAGTTTCAGTTAGAGGCTGACTTTCCACTCCCTTTTCTTAATTTTGAAGTGCAATTTCCCCAAACACGGATGACACTTCACACAAAGCGGCTAACGCGGTGCCTCCCGGAGCCTTGGGAAGCGCAGCCTCGGGAACGCCGCTGCGCAAAGAGCGCCACCTGCGGGGGCCACACGCGTGTCAGCTTCGCGTTCAGAGTTCGGCACCCGTAACGGGCAGCAGCTTTTTCCCCAGAGGAAAAGAACACAGCACACTAACCAAACGTCACGCTTCTAGTCCCGATCCTGCCTCTAACTGTGAGATCACGGGCACATCGCTCTTGGGGCCCTGAGTCTCCTGGTCCCCGAAGGGCAAGGGCTGCACTCGACCATCTCCCATCGCCCCAGCCCCAAGAGTCCACAACTGCGTGCTATGAATCCAAGCTTTGGAAGGAAGGCGCTGGGTCCACGCTGCCAACACAGGCAGTGACATGTATCTCTCTGCACCCACCTGGGCAGCTGCGTTTTCACTCAACTCTCCGGGCTTGACTGATTCCCCGAGATGGTTTTGGGCTTGAATCACAAATCATTTCAAACTCTGTTTAGTATGCAGCAGAGAGTGGACACAATGTCTGTTAGGAAAACAGCGCCTGAACTGATGTACGTCCACGCGGCACCCCCTTTATAAGGGCAAGGAGAGTAGTTTTTGTGTGGACTTGACCACAAAGCTCACAGACGGTGCAAAGCGGGCTGCGGGGTGCTGACCCAAGTCAGGCAGCCTGGTCGGGGAATCTACAGCGAATAGACCGATTGAATACAAATGGCTTCATTTAAAGTCAAAGCAAACACTGTTCCGGGGGACTTCCTCGGTGGCGCGGTGGTAAGAATCCACCAGCCAGTGCGGGGGATGTGGTTCCGTCCCTGGAAGATCCCATGTGCCTGGAGCAGCTAAGCCTGTGCGTCGCGACGCTGAGCCCTCGAGCCCACGGCCCCGCGCTCTGCACGGAGAGAAGCCACCGCAACGAGGAGCCTGCGCGCCGCAAAGAACAGGCCCTGCTCGCTGCAACTAGAGAGAGCCCGCGCCAGCAGCCAAAACACACCACTGTTCCACTGAGCTCGTGCACACCTCCTTCTCAGAACAGCGCCGGCATCCTCGCCCGGGTCTAACCCTGAGCCCACGTCTCTGCAGGCTCCTCTCCGGACATGCTGGTCTCCTCGCCTGTTCCTGACTTAGGACCTCACACGTGCTGTTCCCGCAGTCTGGATGGTTCTTCTTGATCCCGTGGACTTTTTCCAGGAAATTCAGAAACTTGGAACACCGCATTTTCTGCTCACACGTCACCCCCCTCGGGACGCCTCTGCTGACAACTCTTTTCCTAAGAGCTCTGCCTCCCTGTCGAATCGCTCTGGCCCCTCCTCTGCCTTACTTTTCCTTAAAAATATTTACAATGTATGCAAGAGTTGTGTGTACACCCATACGCAGAGACTCCAGTGCCTGTTAATGGGTAAAGGAATGAAAAGCAGGGTCTGTAGATTCAGCAAAACAGTGACCCGTTAGGAAGGAGGGACATTCTGACATGGGACGACGTGGGGAACCGTGAGGACACCGCGCCGGGCGCGAGAGGCCAGTCACAAAGGGACAGGCACCGCAGGCCTCCACTCACCTGCGTGCCCACGGCGTCAGATCCACAGCCAGCCGCGTGGCGGGGCTGCCAAGGCTGGGGGACGCGGGGGGGGGCTGTCTAACGGGTTCAGAGTTCTGCAAAGGGGAAGGAGCTCGGGACACTGACTGGACACCAGGGTAGATACACCTAACATCCTTGAACTGCCCACTCCAAGAAGGACAAAGGTGAGAAAGTTTATGCTCCGTAGACAGACATGTGGTTGCCAAGGGCAAAGGACACATCGGGAGTTTGGGGTTAGCAGATGGATAAGCGAGGCCCCGCTGCCTAGCACAGGGAGCTGTATTCAAAGCCCTGCGATAAACCACAGTGGAAAAGACTATGAAAAACATGCTTAACACCGAATACTGAAAACTCAACACTGAGCCGCTCTGCTGTGCGGCAGACTGTGACAGCATTGTGAACACAACTGTGATTCAACGAAGAACAACAAATTTTACGTGCTGTGTATTTTACCACAATTAAACACTGAAAACTGTACTGTCCGTGTGGTGTTTAAACACAATAAAAAACGACCTGAGAACCACTGCTCTGCAGAACCAGACCATCCCCGACGCTCTCCAGGCTGCCAATGCGTGTTCCTTCCATGGACCAGATCCCGCAGCTGGAGGGCGACTGCCGCCCGTCTCCAGGCCGCCAGCGTGTGCTCCTTCCATGGACCAGATCCCCGCAGCTGGAGGGCGACTGCCGCCCCGTCTCCAGGCCGCCAACGTGTGCTCCTTCCATGGACCAGGTTCCTGCAGCCGGAGGGCGACTGCCACCCGTCCCCAGGCCGCCAGTGTGTGCTCCTTCCATGGACCAGGTTCCCGCAGCTGGAGGGCGACTGCCACCCGTCCCCAGGCCACCAGTGTGTGCTCCTTCCATGGACCAGATCCCCCAGCTGGAGGGCGACTGCCGCCCGTCTCCAGGCCGCCAACATGTGCTCCTTCCATGGACCAGGTTCCTGCAGCCGGAGGGCGACTGCCACCCGTCTCCAGGCCGCCAGCGTGTGCTCCTTCCATGGACCAGATCCCCCAGCTGGAGGGCGACTGCCGCCCGTCTCCAGGCCGCCAACATGTGCTCCTTCCATGGACCAGGTTCCCGCAGCTGAAGGGCGACTGCCACCCGTCCCCAGGCCGCCAGTGCGTGCTCCTTCCATGGACCAGGTTCCTGCAGCTGGAGGGCGACTGCCGCCCGTCTCCAGGCCGCCAGTGTGTGCTCCTTCCATGGACCAGATCCCGCAGCTGGAGGGCGACTGCCGCCCGTTCCGCGCTTCCCTTTCGCTCACAGCCTTACGCGGCACCTTCTTGTTGGTGCCTGCTCGACTGACTTCACAGTATGCAGTTACTTGTCTAATTCTTTATAAAGTGTTAACCTGATCGTTAAGCTTGCCTGTCGCCCTCACGAGGGGCACTGTGAAGGCAGGGGCACGCGGGCCAGGGGGCAGCACACGGGACGCCCTCCCCGGTGCAGAAGGCATGCCTGCCGAGTACACTTTTTGACTTAATGCTGTGTGGCCCTAAACCAAGGTATTTCCTTCTTCCCCTTTGGGCCTTTGACACGCTCTTCATGCTTCCACATCAAATTCACGCCAGATTGTGTTTTTCTTTCGTGTAGAATGGTTTCATGATCAGAAGCAAAAAGCACCAGCCCCAGCATGCACTGTGCTTTCTAGGGACACATTCTGAACCGGGTGCTGGCTGTGGGAACTGACGGCAGCGCCAGGCCCGCCAGCTCCCCGGGCTCCTCTGCACCTTCCGTGTGCAGGGCACTTGTTTCCTCTGCCCGGGGTCCACCTTCGCCACGCACTGAAGACCCAGGATGGTGGCTCCAGGGCGTGACTTCACTCTGTAGATCCCACCGCTTCTGGACCTTCTGGTCTCTGCACCTCCTGCCCGAATGGCGAGTGGGCTTCAAAGGCTCGGGTGGTAACATCGCCCTCCATTCCCTGGGTACCCAAGCCTGCTCTCTGCCTCCGGATTTCCCTGTTCTGATCACCAGCCAATGTCCCCAGGCCTTGGCCCCGACAGCCTGGCCTCCAGGGGGCCTCTTCAATCCCAGCTGTTTGAGCATCGCAGGGGACGCTGGGCGCCATGTGGTTACCTGTCAGTCATGGCGATGGGATGTCGACCTTGGCAATGGCCACCCTTCCCCCGTCCTACCACGGGGCCTGGGCAAAGTTGGAGCCCCCTTCACACTCGGTGAATGAAAGGGGGCATTCTCACGTTAACGCACACATCCCTCTTTGCCTTGCTGTGTCTGAAGGCCCTCTGAACACGTCTGATCGGACCCTCCCAAACCCACGGCCAACCTCAGATACAACAGCAGGATGCCTTTCTATCGTTTGGCTCTGGAATGATGAAACTGAGCTCAGTGAACTTCAGAAGGAACAGCATTTGGTTTGCCTGGTATTATGAAGCGGTACGTCATCTGAGGATGTTGAGAAAAGCCTGTCTGGGCACTGTGAGCTACGCCCGGACCACCGCTGACAGCGGGCATCCATTCTTTCCTTCCCTACACACATCTGCAGCGTGTTTTCGAGAAGGCTAGGGGATAAAAATGCGGAAGGGAGGCCATACTGCAGAGGTTTAAGACTGAGAACTGAAGCAGGCCCTAAATTTTATCAAGTTAAATGCACGCAGAATGAAAGGCAAAAAAGATAGAAATCTCTGACTGGGAATTAACGGAGTAGTTTGAACCAGGAAACAGAACTGAAAGAGGCACAGGATAGAACAATTTTCCGGTCTCCTCCTAAATTTCAAATGAAACTGTGTGTCAGACAGACTTAATCCGTAGGGCAAACGCTTACAGTGCTTGATAAACAGGAACTACTTCTCGCTGGAGCGGCCCTGGCTGGCCAGCCTTGGCCGCCTCGGTCCTTACCTTGTTATAAAGACCATCTGTTTGCTCAGAAGACGACACGTCCACATGCATGAGAGCCTGCCCGCCTTCAGAGAGAAGCTCCTCCCACACTCGCGCAGCCACGTCCCAGAATAGATTTCGACTCACAAGTTTGCATTTTTGACTTTAACTCAGGAATTTCTGTGGTTTTGGCCCAGTTTTCTTACTCTCTTCGAGTAAGGTTATGGTTCTTCAGTTTGTTCAGGTGGCAAGCCAAGCCATGAATAAACCAACGTTATCATATGAAAGAGAATTAAACAGGCAGATCCAAGTGGGGATATATTAAGCCAAATTTAAGCTCCAGTTGTT
Organism: Nanger dama; assembly: GCA_917880005.1. Classification (NCBI taxonomy): domain Eukaryota; kingdom Metazoa; phylum Chordata; class Mammalia; order Artiodactyla; family Bovidae; genus Nanger; species Nanger dama. The sequence continues at coordinate 46,822,257 of CAKJTW010000013.1, read as the reverse complement.
GAATTTAGCCCGGGCTTGCTGTCTGGTTTGCCTGGGGATAAATTCAGCTTTCCAACTAATCGAATGAAGAAAACCGCCTCAGGTATGATAAAATTTACAAGAGAGCGCTGTCCAACCGTTCTTGTTAAAAATATTAGCTTAAAGGCATTCTTATCGTCTTTGGGATGAAGACCATATTTGCATTTAATGATCTGGTTTCAAACTTTTATGAACTTGGATCCAATATTAGCTTAGCCAATTAAAATCTTATTCGGAGGGAGAGTGAGAGGCAAAAAAGCCTGACCTACTCAGCTCTGGTTAGTGTTTTAGAATTTGCCTACGAACTCTCGAAGAGGTTATCTCTAAGGCAAAAAAATAAAGGGGAGGGTAACATTTCAGAATACAAATGTGCATTCAGTAAACAATGTTATCTTCACAATACACAATTGACTTGAAGCTTTTCTGCACGTTAGAGCCTTGGTCCAGAAGACAAAAGATGTAATCTTCCAGATACTTCCACCGTACAATCAATACTCCTTCATAATTCAGCATTTGAAAGAAATGCTTTTTCTCTAAACTGCCGTTAGTCCACAGGCCACAGGGCGGTTGCAGGGCCAGGGGCGGCCTGTGGCTCCCCGTCCAGGCCCGGGAGGAGGCAGACGGGGCCAGGGATGCGAAGGGCCGAGGGTCCATGGGGAGAAGGAGCTGACTGCAAACTGAAGGATGGGTGGAAATGTTGGGAAAAAGGATTCAGAATCCCCCAGATAAGCAGTTCATTCCATATAACTTGCATCACGCAGACCTCAGGGCCCCTGGCTGCCTGGGCAGGAACCTCGCGGACTCTCCCCAGGCACCACATCCACGAGCAGCCCAGGGTCAGAAACACGAGTGTCCCGCTGCCCAGCTGTGGTCCACCTCCCGGGGTGACGGCCGTGGACCGGCTTCAGCACCCCCAGTGGCAGCTGGGACGAGACGGAAACGAATCGGACACCTCGGGACCAGTTCTCCTCTCACTCATTCCAACAGAAACCAAGACGTGAATAGAACACACACGTCATTTGGAGAATAAGCACCGGTTATTTCAAAGGATGCAAGCCATGGCAGTTACGCCAACACACGACTGTGTGGCGAGGAAGGAATCCTGCCTCCCGAGCAGCTAGAAACAGGGAGCGAGGGCCTCCACTGCTACTCATGATTGGCTCCCGCATGACGACTCAGCAAGCTGAGCTCTATGCACATTCAGAGGCTGTATCTGGGCTTTATTTTTGATAAGAAGGTTCAAAGATGCCTTTCCATTTCACGGGGCTTCCCCAGTAGCTCAGCTGGTAAAGAATCTGCCTGCAGTGCAGAAGACCCAGGTTTGATCCCTGGGTTTGGAAGTTCCCCTGGAGAAGGAAATGGCAACCCACTCCAGTATCCTTGCCTGGAAAATCTCATGGACAGAGGAGCCTGGTGGGCTGCAGTCCATGGGGTCGCCGAGAGTCGGGTAAAACTGAGTGATTAACACTTACTTTTTGTTTCGCAGTGTAAATATCTTAATCCATGAGAAATAAATTCTATCTGAAACCAGCAGCAGAATCATAAATTCAAGGAATTTAAAGCACTATTGCGACCTCCCTGGTGGCTGGTCAGTTAAGAATCTGCCGTGCAACGCAGGGGCTGTGGGTTCAATCCCCAGTTGAGGAACTAAGATCCCACAGGCCTTGAGGCAACGAAGCCTGTGAGCTCTAGAGTCCTCAGCTCTGCAGCTGGAAAGGGCCCAGCACCACGAGGAAGACCCAGCGCAGACAAAAAAAAACCCAGAAAACCTACTATTAACGTCTCTGGAGTCCTCGGCTCTGCAGCTAGAGAGAGCCCAGCACCACGAGGAAGACCCAGAGCAGACAAAAAAAACAACAGAAAACCTACTATTAATGTCTCTGGAGTCCTCGGCTCTGCAGCTGGAGAGAGCCCAGCACCACGAGGAAGACCCAGCGCAGACAAAAAAAAAAACAACAAAAAAACCTACTATTAACGCGTCATCTACTTTAAAACCCAATTTTAAAATGTTAAAGGCTTTCTGTAAGGCACTTTATGAAATGCAGGCTCAGCACGTTTTACAGTTTCTGAAGACGGAGTATCTATTTCGCACTTTGACGTTTTTCCACAGCCTTTCCCTTGCTTTAGCTCCCCACAGCACTCAGGGCACCCCCAGCACCCGTCTGCTGAGATGCCAGGGTGAATGCAAGGGCCGGAAGAGAGACTGGGGACTTTTTAAACGCTGTACCTGGTGCCTCCAGTCCTCCTCTCACGGCACCCCACCCTCCCGTGCTGACTCTCTTATTTCAGAGGAAGCATCGGAGTGAGGTCCCGAAACTGCATGTGGATTCAGCTTTCTGTTGAAGCTGGATTGTCAGGAACCAGTGAGGTTTCCTGTGGTTTGCGTGTTCTGTTTCTACCTGTACTAACAGGCGCCATCACAGCAGGCAGAATGCTTGCGACCCTCGGTCCACGTGAGGACTGGTATTTACACACAGCTGATCAAGACAGCCAAGGTTTCCCTTTAGTGTGTAGGATTAAAACAAAACTACCCTTCAAGAGCTAGACATACTTGCTGCTTATCATTGCAGGATTTTCCTCAGCTCATTAAAATTCTGCTGAATAAGATCAGAGGTTGAATGAAGGGGGAACAAAATCATTCAGTTGACTGATGCTTATCAGAATCATTTGATATAAAAAGAAAAGAGAGGTCTTTGGGGTGAGAACCAGGGAGGAAGGGATACTGAGTACCTAACAAGATCATGGAAGACAAATACTTATCAGTTGTTTGGATATAAATTAATAATTCACCCAACTGCTTCGGGATGCCTATTTGTTAGTGAAAGACCGAAAACCCATCACCAGTTTGTTTCTTTCAGGGACTTTCCTGGTGGCCCAGTGCAGAGTGCGCCTTCCAATGCAGGGACCCGGGCTCCATCCCTGGTTGGGGAACCAAGACCCCACGTGTGGCGAGGCAGCTACGCCCGCGCCCCACGGCGCTGGGCCTGTGCCCCGCAACCAGAGCAAGCCTGCGCACTGCAATGAAGACCCCGTGCAAAACAGGAAGAAAGAAAGAAAGAACTGTTAAGAGCCCGAAACATTGGCAAAGGGAGCTCTCTGGCCCCTTCTCTGTGACCGGATTCTGCTGAGACGGAGCGCTGCCACTACAATGCCCTATATCTGACCATATTTGCTCTGGGAAATGTGCTCCACTCTAAGACTGCACAGCAAGGGGACGAGGAAGAAGCGATCATCTCACCCTCCCCACCTATCGCGGGTGTCAGAGTCAGCAGACGTTGGTGCCCCTGAGGCTGAATTACAGCCATTGCTTGAGTATTTAGGGGAATAACTGGTCTGTGCGTTTCCAAGGCTGGGAAAAAGGAAGAGAGGTGATTTTAAATCTGTGAATGTCTCACTGGTCAAATGATCTTGGAAGGAGGAAACGGTACCAGGTCTCAGGTTCCTCATCTTTGCAGTGCATTCCAACGGGGATTCCACGAGGCGGGACACCCCTGTAAGGCATTTCACCCACAGTGATGACTTCGCTGCTGTGAAACATCTCCAGCGCAGAGAAGGCTCTTCCTGATCCGAGGGTCACCCGGAGCGGCTCTGCTAAGAGTCAGGGTCAGCGGGGATGACGCCGCATTGCCCGACCTCCGCCCTGCGCTCATCCGCACAGCAAGAGGGCGGCCCCGTGAGAAACCGCCGTGTCTCCCTGGTGCTTCTAACCTTAAGTGGGTGTCCAGCAAATGAGACAAAGCACTAGATACGCCTTCCCCGTGCCTGGCGGTGGCCCAGGGACCCGACCCACGTCAAGTTCAAGGGCAGCTCCAGACCACTCTCCGAGGTGTGGCTGGTATTAGCAACAAGTCTCATCTTGTGCAGCAGGATTGAAGTAACTTTAAGATTTGGTTTGTGGAAATCTGCCGACTTTGTGTTGTCCTTCATTAACAGACGACCGGAAAAATGTTTAAATTCCCATGCAGTGACATTAGATCACGAACAGGAAACTGGGAGCTGACTTGGCCGCGACCAGAGGCAACAGTGACTCTGGAATCAGGGACGCTCTTTCAAGGGTGAACGCGCGGTGCTTATGCTTCAGCTGTGGAGGAACATGGGCCTCCCTGGCAGCTCAGCTGGTAAAGAATCTGCCTGCAATGCAGGAGACCCTGGTTCGATTCCTGGGTCGGGAAGAAACCCCTGGATAAGGGCATGGCAACCCACTCCAGTATTCTTGGGCTTCCCTGGTTGCTCAGACAGTAAAGAATCCGCCTGCAATGCAGGAGACCTGGGTTTGATTCCTGGGTTGGGAAGATCCCCTGGAGAAGGGCATGGCAACCCACTCCAGTATTCTGGCCTGGAGAATCCCTATGGACAGAGGATGCTGGTGGGCATCCATGGTGTTACAAAGAGCTGGACATGACTGAGCAACTAAGCACTGAAGCACCGTGAAGAAACAAGGAAGCTTCCATTTCCTAGATTTTAAAGAAACACTTCTACAGAGCATCAAGCACATCTCAAGAAAAATAAAAAGAAAATCTCCAGATGCTTGACATTTGTGGACAGAAATGTTTCTTTTAAAAAGGCATAAATCTGGGGCTGGCCGTATCTCAGCGATTCCTTCGACTACAAAGTGATTAAATTACTCTCTCTGAGGGTGGTTCGAGACCCGCGGGCGCTCTCCAGTCCTTTTAAAAAAAATTAAAAAAAGGCATAAATCTTAGATTGTGTGAGGTGAACAGAGCAACTGTTTACGTTCACTATTTCAAAGCAAACAAATCCCTCACCATCTAATCAAGACCAGTTCTTATTTCTCCGATTAAAACAGAAGTCCTGGCAGAAAGGAAGGCCACTGGATGTATGCAAATAAATACATTTTAACAGCCGTCTGAGCTTTTAGCGTAAGAGCGTGGAGGTTGTGTATTTATGGTGAATGGCCTCTTAACCAACAGTGTTAGCAAATTTCTTAAGTGTCTGTCTGTGTTTGCGCTCTCTCATTCAAGGCTTCAGACAACGCAGTGGGTTGACGGTGTGCTTGTCGTCTGCATTCTTTCACTTGGTGCTGGTGGGTGGCAGAACTGGGAGCTGGATTAGTCTCCAGTCTGCCCTCCGGGCCTTGACTCACGCTTGCCTTTCGTTCCTCGGAGCCTCGGGCATCGGTGGGAGTGGAGGCGCGGGACGAAGGTCCTCCCACCCTCCTGAAGGGCGTTGAGTTTGGCTCCCAGGGTTGCGGCATCCATAGAGGCTGGCAAGTGCAGAATGGATGGGGCAGAGAAAGGAAACATCTTCTGAAACTTCTCAAAGAGCTTCCAGTCGTTCAGGCAGATGCCGGAAGAGCAGAGATGTGAGACCAGCTTCAACACAAAGCAGGCATCGGTGCGGGAACGAGGCGGCCCCTGAGCGCGCGTCCGTCACTGTCTCCGGCGAGACCCTTCCTCACCGTGTGCTTCGGGTTCCCATAGCCCTTTAGCGACCAGGGACCCACTTCCGAGCGCTGGAACCAGCGCAGGAGAGGGCTCCGTCTGTCTCGGGTGGCACCCACTGCCCTGGGCACTCACAGGGCCACGACATCCGCCAGCAGCCGAGCCAGCGCAAGGCCAGCCGCGCCCCCTCCTGGGGCTGGACTAGGGCTGGCGAGGAGAGTGCACGGGAGCTCTGCCGCAGCACGGGCCTGTCCCCTCCTGAACATGTCGAGAGTGAGGACGGGCGCCATCGCGGGGGAGTCTAGCTCAGGAAAGGACGCCCCCTGTGAGGCGGGGCCTAGAACCTTCCCGCACAGGCGCTCACATGCCCGGCTTCCAGACACTGTGCCAGCCCCAGGGGTTCTACGCTAGGAGCTGGAAGGGGAGGGCCAGCAGGGACCCTGCGATGGGAAGACCTCGTGATGGGGTGAGAGTGGAAAGAACGCTTGTGAAAATGTTACAAATGTTCAAGTTATTTTTCTTAACTAATCTGGATAAAGAATGTACCAACTGAAGAATTCAGCTGGACTGAAGACTGTTTATGCGAATGCAGTTCTAACTGATCCCCCCTTCTCTTTCCTTCCTTTCTTCTCTCTTCCCCCTGTTTATCGTCTCATACATTATCACCTCATTTTCACTGCATCTTCATCTGCTTAAAACATATTCTTTCACTGTACCTACTTTTAGAACAGTCAATGCCCCAGACAGGTGGCGATGTCTGACCCGCAGCCTCCCTGGTGGGGAAGCGGGGGACCTGGTGGCAAACGAGCTGTCCTGCCGGGTCTCCCCCTCACTCGAGCCCATGGAGCCGAGGAAGCTGGGCTGGGAAGCCCCCTCCTGGCACCGCACCCCGCTCCAGGGCTTGCTGCCAGGGTCCGTGCCCCCTATCTGCGGCCTCCAGCAGCCGCGTGGGCCGCCCCAGCGGGTTGGGTATCGGGGTAGGTGTGTCATGGAAGGACTGCTTTTTAACTGTGCAAGATAAACGATGTGCAAAGTGTTTTCTGGCTGCCAGACGACAGAATTATTAAAAAGCACGGGTGTGACATCAATATGCATTAGCTGAGTTCACAGGGATTCTGTAATGATGTCTGGACAAGCACTTCTAAAACAGGTTTAAAAAAAATACTGCCTGTTAAGTAAAGGGGAGAACAGCAAAAGAAATAATGAGAGCAGGGATACAGTCAGAGATCGGCACTGTAGGAATCACCTGTGCAGGCTTACTTGTTGGGGCCATTGCAAATAAAAATGGACATCACGGCCACCTGACCAGTCAGACAGGGACGCGCCTGTCTCCAAGGTCGTCCTGCAGAAGGACAGAGCCTGTCTGTCCTGTTGTCAGAATGTCAAAAGGAAATTTAAAACATTCTCATGCAAAATCTAGTAGCATATAAACATGGAAGAAAAAAAAAAACCCCAGAAACTGGGAATACTATGAAAGAGAATATTTGAAAAATCCATCATCAAAATAGTTCTTCCCCCACCCCCATCTCCTTCCAAACAAACCAACCCCAAGAACTCAAACTACTTGTTGACATTCCTCTTCAAATGCTGCTTTGGGAAGGTGGCCCCCTGCTCAGGGTTTTGTTGGTTTGTTGTTTAATATTTCCAAAAATATTTTTGTAGTTCTTCAAGACTCTTACACAAATTCAAAAATTATCCGCGTGTGAATTTCTACCTTCTTGATAAAATCTGTCATCTCTAAAGGTGATTTTTATAGTGGGGTTTGGAGCTGGCATAGTGTTCATAGCGAACTATGAAACACCTTTATACAGTAGGTCCCATACATACAAACAAGTTGTGTTCTGAGAGCGTGTTTGTGAGTCTAATTTGTTCCAAGTCCAACAAAGTCAGCCTACATGTCCAGCTAACACGACTGGCTACATACTGCTGCTTTCACGCTTGCTTCTGGACACGCTGGGCTTGAAATGGAGATACGGTACTACCATACTCTATAAAGTACATAAAAGCACAGCCACTCGTAAAGGATGCATGCACGTGACAATGTGTGCCTCACACGTGAACGGACGTGGCTGAACATGCGAATACACGTTTGCACCTTTGAAAGTTCGCGTGCGGGGACTTACTGGATAGATCACCACTGTCAGGAAGTAATGATAAATGATAAAGCATTTCACTGTCCATGTACTTGAGACTGGGAATTCAACAGGACTTACGATTCCACGCAGTTCAGACTTGAGACGTGTTAGGATCTGCTCTGTAAATTGCCTCTTTATGTTGCCGAAATTGACGCCGACTTGCTGGAGGTGCCCGAGGTCTTGCCTGTTCCCAAGCATGACTGGTAGCCAAGATCCTCTTATTGCTTTAAAATCCTATTTCTTTTTTTCAGTCCTCCAACCTGGGCTCTGAAAGACTATTCAACTCATCCATGCGTCCGTCCGGCCTCCGGGGCTGACTGGACTCTGGCAACATCGCTTTGCAAGGACACGGTGTGTAGAGGCGTCACTGCTGGGCTGGGCGGCATGTGGCGTGTGTACCTTTCGCCTCAGAAGCGGCCATTCCTGGCTCCGAGAGTTAGTCTGGGGCACAGTCACCAGGAGCATCCTTCCACGGCCCAGAGGACCTGAAGGGCCAGTTGCAGGACAGAACCCGCAGGGGCAACATCCTTACGTCCACTGAAAGACGCCAGCGCTCTCCACGCCGTCTGCGTGGCTTTCCCAGGCTCTCCACCCTTCGCTTTAAAATACAGCAGCATCTCTAAAGCCCCCTTCCGCGGGTGTGCAGAATCCACCGTCTTCTGTTCAGCCTGGCAGAACACGGTCACGTGCCCCTCTCGCGGCTGGCGAGCTGGGTCTCACCAGGTGCACTCCTGCCACTGCGGCTCTTTGCTTGATGTAGACGGTAATGAAAGCTCGCTATTGATTTTCCTGTAGCTGCTTGTAACTATTATAGTTGATACATCAATAGAGAAGGAAAGCACAATGTTTCACGAGAGGCAGAAAATCAGAGACTGCGTGATGCTCTGACAGTAAATCACGCCATAATCTTAGGAATTGAGGGATGGTCCCTGCAGACATGAGACCCACAGCTTTCCTGAAAAAGACTGGCCTACGAAAGCCCAGTGTGTCCTGACAGACGGGCTGCCCACGAAGCTGCTGAGGGATCAGGAGGTGCTTCATCTTCTCAACACACTCCTCTCCCTTGGGGCAGGGGTGGGGCGGGGCGTGGGGCCGAGTCCTCAGGGTGGGATGCGGGTGAGTGGGGTCACTTCAGCTGGGTGGTAGGCTGGCAGGAGGGCCATTTTCCTGTCCTCTCCTCTTTTCTCGGTCTGAAACGTCATAACCTCTGGGACACCACTAAGTGCACCAACATTTGCATCGTAGGGGTCCCAGAAGGAGAAGAGAGAGATAGAAAGGGTCTGAGAAAATGTTTGAAGAGATTGTAGCAAAAAAACTTCCCTAACACGGGAGAGAAAACAGCCACCCAGTCCAGGAAGTGCAGAGCGTCCCGTGGAGGAACCCACGGAGAAACACGACAAGACACACAGGAACCAAGCACATAAAAATTAAAGACAGAGAGAAACTATTAAAGCATCAAGAGAAAAGCAACGAATAAAATTCAAGGGAATCCCCGTAAGGTTATCAGCTGATTTTTCAGCAGAAACTCCAAGAGCCAGAAGGGAATGGCACGATATGTTCAAGTGATGAAAGGAAAAAGCCTGCAAACAAGAACACCCAGCGAGGCTCTGGTTCACATTCGACGGAGAAATCAAAAGCTTCTGCAGGCAAGCAAAAGTGAGAGAACTCAGCAGCACCAAGCCAGCTTTACAACAAATGCCAAAGGAACTCATCTGGGAAGGAAAAGGGCTGCCATGTCATAGACTCTGAGAAAGCAGCGAGAGTGGGTCACTTCCGAGGACAGCAAACGACAGAGAGGAATCACAGTGCACCCCACCAGTCCTCACTCCGTGGGCCCCGGGCGCTCGAGTGCTTTAGTTACTGGGTCTGCAAAGGTGCCTGGGCTGAAAGGACCTGCACTGTGGCAGTGTCTGCCTCTTAAAAAGGTACACGGCGAACTGTGACTCGTGGATGATGCTATCACGTCATTAGAATCATTCTCAAAAAATGTCTGGGGCATCAACAATGCCTGTATCCTGCCTTTACAGAGCCTTCAAAAAAATCTTAAATCAGCAGCACGAAGAGCACCCCTGGTGGTCCAACTGTAAAGAATCCTCCTGCCAATGCAGGGGACACGGGTTCGATCCCTGGTCTGGGAAGATCCCGCGTGGCGGCGACGCGCCGGTGCATAGCTACTACTGAGGCTCACGACTGGAGCCGAGCTCCCCAAGAGAAGCCGCTGCAACTCGAGAGCAGCCGCCGCGCGCTGCAACCAGAGAAAGCCCGTGCACGGCAGGAAAGACCCAGCACAGCCACAGAAGAGTAATCCTCAGAAATAACACCGAGACTTCTGTATCAATGTGCCGTCTCATGACCTGTCTTCCCCTTTGTCTCCCACTCTTCCCCAGCCTCACTGAACGTTTGCCCACTTTTTTATATACAAGGTTAACACAGCAACAATTACACCTATGCCCCTTACACTTTGTGTTTAAACCATCTTACAAGCATCTTGTAATCAGTCCATTAATTATTGGAGCTCTGAGCATTGTTTGAAGCTCTCCCCATCACATGCATCAATTATTTAACAAGGAGTCATATTTTTAAGTGGTGCTGATAATCAGCCAGGGTCTTACTGCTATAAACACAGAGGCATGAATTATAAATGGCGCCCACTAACGTAATGTCCAGGATTGTTTCAGACTCTCCATCACTCTGATGCTATAAAAACAAACCTAGCGATGGACAGACTGGTTTAGCTGTAACTGCTTGAAGGGATAGCACACTTTCCCCCACTCATACGTACTGAGCATGACAAGATACCGGGTAGGGCTCTCAGTTTTTCATTTGATTTTGGCCCCTGTTTGTGTCATTCTGGGGATGGAATGAATTAGAAAGTGTGTGGGAGAGAGTGCTGCTTCAAACTGCTCGACCCGCCTGCTAATCGATGGCTGTCCATCCATCCATGCACCATCCATGCACCATCCCCCTCCCTCCAGCCAGCCAGCCAGCCATTCCAGGCTTCTTGAACACCTTCATCTGCCAAGACTGGGTTACGACTTCAGCTAGTGGGGCAAACCCTGAGACAAACAGATAACTACACGGAAGTTGGTAGAAAAAAATGTTGTGGGGAGCCAGGCAGGGATCTGGGAAGAAGCAACACTTAGATGGGTCCTAGGGAATGGAGAGGAGCCCACGGGTGGAATCGGAAGTTCCACTGAACTTCAGGCAGGTACACCTCCTGCTTGGTCAGCGCCGCTTGGGATATAACGCAGCGAAAGATGTGCTCCCACGAGGGAGGAGCTCCTGGGGGTGTGCTCCCAGCCCCGGGAGGCGCGCACACTGCTCGTACCCGGGGCCTTCTGAGTTTACAGCTCGTCTTTGCTACAAGCAGCCCCAGCCCGCAGCCTCTCCCTGGGAGAAAGGCCCCTCCTCCCGAATTGGGAGGGTGTGAGCGGATGCAGAAACACAGCTGTGGGTAGCAGGGAAATCCTAGTGACTCTGCGGCCGATGCTGACTTGGTGGTCACGATCGGAAACAAGGAGCCTCTTGGACTCAGCACCGGAATCAACCGGACGTGTGATTCCAAGAGCAGCGAAGGGAGGGGCCGCCCCGCGGCGGGCAGTGGTGCAGTGCCTGGGGGCCACGCGGGCTGGGAAGCTCCCTCGACCACACACGCCAGCTACCACGATCCCCTCATCAGCCACGGTCACTCTTCTGAATACAGGGTGTGAATTTACAGCACTGAGAAGCATGGACAAACAGACTGTCTGCAAGCGTGCTGTGACTGAACCAAGAACTGGACCGAAAGATGGAGGGCTCCTCTGCACCCTCCTGAGGCCGGAACATGCCCACAGGGTCCCCTTCACGCTTCCTCACGGTCGGAGGTCAACTGTTATTTCATGTTCCTAGCTATTCAGCTAAGGAAATGTATAAAAGGAAAGAGAAAACCACTCACGTAGAAATGGTGCTTTTAATACATTTTATCAGGGAAGTCTTTATTCTCAAAAATTGTTTTTGCTCGTATTTGCAGTCTATGTGTATCTTATTTTCATTTTTTGAATGTAATTCTTGAAGTGTCGTTGACTATAAGTGAGTTTCAGGTGAACAGGCATCTCTGGATCAGACCGTTCACCTTCTGTATGAGGACTGCCCTGCTTCTTTTCACTCTCTTGTACTGTTTTTCTCCTCCAATTCTTGAAAAAAAAATTTTTTTTACTACCATGATTATTAACCAGTAATTAACCAGCCTTCTATTTGTTTATAACCACTGAAAAAGATAAAACTGCCAATCAGACACCTACTCAGCATGAGATGACTCCTGGTATACTGACTTGCAGTCACCAAGTTAAAAGAAATGCTGTTATTTAGCCTTGGCGATCTTACTGTAGGTTTGTGTACAGTTTCTAAATGGAGTCTTGGAAGCAGTGAGAATGCCTGGGGCGGTCTGAGTGCCCGGGAGCCGTGATTCTCAGGATGGACAGGGAGGGCACGCTTTGCACCTCTCCCAGCAAGCTGAACGTAGCGGTTGTTAATACATTGTTCTAACTTGATTTTATTTAATATTTAAAAGCCATGAAGATCTTTTTACTAGTAGAATACTAGACATTGAACATATCATAAGTTGCCTTAGCTGCACTCCAGTACCCAGAAGCGAAGGGGGGCGGGAGGTCTCCATGGTACCTCCTGACGGCCACTCACACCGGCTGTTAACATCACCGCTATATCAAGTCAAAGCAAATAAGCCAAGAACACTGGCCCGCGTCTGCCTGCACACGCTTCCGCGGGAGCTCCACCCAGCAATTCCGAGTGACAGGCCGCTGAGCAGTGAGACAGAAAGCAGAGCTCCTATTTTTTCTTGTTTACACGTGGAGGGCTGTTGACAGCTCATGTGTACTTGGAAGAATTCTCCACCAACCAGTGACGTATTTCCACAACTAAATTAGCAACTCAAGAAGTTTACTGTTGATGTTCAGCAACAGTATTAATCTCTAGTAATCCTGTATCTTGGATTTCACAGTAGTTTTTAAAATGTGATTTAATTTTATATTGGGGTATAGTTGATTTCCCTGGGTCAGGAAGATCCCCTGGAGGAGGAAATGGCAACCCACTCCAGAATTCTTGCCTGGAGAATTCCATGGGCAGAGGAGCCCGGCGGGCCATATACGGGGTCACAGAGAGTCGGATAAGACTGAGCTGCATAGCACGGCGTGGTTTGTGATAAACATCCACCACCTGGAGGATGAGTCAATAGACTTCGGTACATTAGACACTGGAATCTATGGATCAGTGAAAATGATGATCCAGGCTCTGGATTTAGGAAGGATTCCAGAGCCACAAGAATCAGAATGCAAATCAAGGAAACATGGAGCGAAAAGGGTAAATGAAGATGCTTTTAATCCTAAAAGCCTCCATTCTTCTGTCAGCTCTGAGTTAAGTTTCTGCAGCTACCTCTTTGGGAGAGGAAGTTCTTTGAAGTTATAATTAGAAATGATACTGTTACAGTGTTCATGGACCCAATCCTTTTCGATATGGGTTGTTCTGGACAAATGCCAGGCATGTGGCTATGCAATTTGCCCCATAATTTTTTTGCAGCAAGCAAAGAAACAGATAATTACTAAAACTCCAGGCGATGAGTATCAGGGAATGTACTAAAGACTTTCATGATAAAGACTTTCACTTTGGTAATTCTTAACATACTTTAAAACACGCACACACATTCGTCTCTTCATCTCTGCTTCCTGTCCTCCTTCTCTACTGGGCCCAGTCCTCTGAGTTTGAAACTAGCCACAGCAGGAAAGGGAGAATCTGCTGAGGACCCGAGCTTACCATACTTGATAAATCCTAAGATTCTGCTCACAATAAAGACCTGGAAGGTAGGAATTTGGACACCAGATGCTCCTTCTCATTAAAAAGGAAATCTGCACAGAATCAGCCAGTCAGTGTGAAAGCTGAGTGTCCTGAAATGTCAACCGTGCTTCTGACTTTGCATTGAGAAAATCTGCCATCCCCTTCCTAAAACGGGTCAGGAGAAAGCAGCCCTGGGTGAAACCACACGTGGCAGTCCTGAGCAGGACGTGGGGGAGGGGACCTCCTAGCCAAGAACGAGGTCCGGCAGGTAATCCATTCTTGTTGCAAGAAAGATGTAGAAGACCAGACATCCTCCATGTTCCTTACTGGTCCCCTTAGAACAGGTCCTCATGATCCTAAATGACAAGCACTGGCAGAGAGCCTGAGGGCTTACACGCTAAGCGCTGAGCACACTCACTAAGCAAGTACCAGTTTCAATATGAACGCCCTGCCACGCTTGGCGCTGAGCACCAGGAACGCAGAGCGGAGCACGGACCTGCGGTTGCAGGCGGGACGCACAGTTCAATGACGAACACGGTGGTTCGTGGAGATTTGTGAAGGAAGCAAGAGGAATCCAGAGGAGGAAGCATGAGCCCGTCTGTGAGACAAGGAGGACTCCTCGGAGTCAGTGATCTTGACCTGAGACGCGAAGGGTGACTGCACACACCCGCGGGGCAGACGCCGGTGCCCGTGTTTACGGTGGAGGCGGAGGAAGCCCCAGGGAGACGCACGGTGCGGGGGGCTGCTGGCGCCAGCCCGGGCGTCCTAAACCCCACCCCAACCTGCTTCTAGAACCCAGGACTTCGAACTGAAAATACTTTAAAACATGCATTTTCCCTATTCCACTGAGCCCCTTGAGTTTGAAGCAGAAAATATAAAAAGGAGGGGAGAATCTGTTAATATTCCCATTGTTGCTGTTCAGTCACCTAGTCGTGTCCGACTCTTTGCGACCCCGTGGACTGCAGCACACCAGGCCTCCCTGTCCATCATTATCTCAGAATCACTGTTAATAATTGTTATTAATAATGCATCCTCTTATTTTAACATGTGTTCACGAAAGAACAAAGTTAACTTCTCTGAAAGGTTTCGGTTTGTGAATTCCAACGACTCCTTGGAAGGGAAAAGGTTTTCCAGGATTTTTGTTCCAAAAGAAATCGCTTTCCTTCTCTAAGTGAAATCTTCCATTTTGAATATTAGAAGCTGTGAGAGACCAAGTATTACTATGTCTGAAAGAAGAACTTAGAACCTTTTCAGGTAAAGTTAGCTACAGAGCATTGATAATCCTCGACAACTGGAGGGAAATGTTGACTCTCCTGGAGGGGACATTTTCGTAGAGAGCAGGTGTTGACCTAGCTACTCCACGTGGTCAGAACGTCATGACTGGGGCCCTGGCAGCTTAGAAGGAGGACCGGTTGCTTATTTCGTGGGCCTTCGGTGGAACTTGAAGGTTTGTGGTATACGGAGTGAAGGGAAGCGGCTTGAATCTGCTTGCTCTGGCACATTCCAAAAAACCCAAGGTAATCATGGTGCCGTGGGTTAGTAGATGGAAGATTTCAAACTATCTCCTGGTGCTGAATTAATAGAGTGGCTCCTGCTGCCACAAGGAAGATCTTTTCCATATAATCTGTTCACCAGAGACTACATTGTGGAAAGAGGCATTTCCCAATAAGAGGCCTTCACTTACATGACTTCTGCTGATGTAAACAGAGATGCTCTGAACAATGTTAATAGTTATTGGTACCTTACTGGGACCCTGGGCCGGGTGCTGAGCTAAATTCCTCATAACGACGACTGCACTTAGCCCTCACAACAGTGCTTTTAGGAGACCATCATTATCTCGATTTTACAGATGGGGAAACAGGAGAGCTAAGTTGCCTAGGAGTGTGGAACCAGGCCTGTAGCCTTCCCTGCCTGGGTAGTAAGCAACTGGTCACAAACACGTCCCCCTTCTCCCTCTCCTACTTTAGACCCAGAACCCAAGGCTACCTTCCCTGTGGGCGCACACGGGCGACTACAGCTCTGGGATTAGGGAACCTGGCTCGGGTCACAGGCTCTCAGACCCCGAGCTGTGCGGCCTTGGGCATGTCAGCCAGTTTCTGAACCACCTGTAACGTTACGCTATATAGAAAGAGTACTTTCTAAATAAAAACAGTTCTGCACGATGACTGTGGGTATTAGAAGGAAAAAGGAAACTAAAGTAGCTCAGTCGTGTCCGACTCTTTGCAGCCCTAGGGACTGCAGCCCGCCAGGCTCCTCCATCCATGGAATTTCCCAGGCAAGAACACTGGAGTGGGTTGCCATTTCCCTCTCCAGGGGATCTTCCCGACCCAGGGGTTGAACTCGGGTCTCCCACACTGCAGGCAGCCTCTTTACTGCCTGAGCCACCAGGAGTGTAATAAAAGGCAATGAGCGCCCCTTACTTCCCTGGAAAACTACTTTTATGAATCGGAATGATGACAGATTTCGTTAGAAAGATACCCAAGAAATAGCTCCGTCTAACTTTGAAATCGTGCAAAAGCAGTAACGCAGTCATTGCTGAAATCCAGGCGGAGTCTAACCCATCAGTTCAGACTGACCCCGTGGGACCAGGCGTGGGTCACCTGACCTGTTCGGCCGCATTTCTTCATCCAGGGAGAAGTGCCTGGACTTGGCCTTGGACACAGTGCAGGGTCTTTTATGCGCAAAATTCTAGGATTCAGTGTCTTTTTTGGGGGCAGGCCCACAGTTTCTGCCAACAGTCCAGGCAGCTCAGGGTGCGGGGCAGGGTCCCCTCCAGAGGTTCTACCGGACCCCACGCCTGGCTTCGTGTTCCTCCTTCCTCTGCGGGTGGTCAGACTCACGCCACGTGAGGGCTGACAAGGCCTTCTCACTGCCACGACAGGGCTGGTGAGCTAGCCACGTGTGTGGCACGTGATGTGGTTCCCAGGAAGGAAGCAGGCAGGGGGGAGCCAGGGCATCAGGGTATGCAGCCCAGGGAAAGCCTTTCCTGGGACGGCGTCCCCGGGTTCTGTGTCCGAGGGGAACCTTCCTGCTCCTTGGGAAGACTGTGTGGAAAGACACAGTGCCCAGCACAGCGGTTTTACAGGTAGCAGGCACCCACAGGTAGGTAGCAGGCACCCGGTGCGTTTTGTCATTTAATGCTTCACCACGATGAAAGGCCTTTATCTTTTATATTTCCTCTTGGTTCCTGGCTTGAATTGGTCTTTCTTAACCAAATATCCTAAAGCAAACCAGTCCATTCTAAAAGAAATCAGTCCTGAGTATTCACTGGAAGGACTGATGCTGAAACTGAAGCTCCAGTACTCTGGCCACATGATGCAAAGAGCTGACTCACTGGAAAAGACCCTGATGCTGGGAAAGATTGAAGGCGGGAGGAGAAGGGGACGGCAGAGGATGAGATGGCTGGATGGCATCCCCGACTTGATAGACATGAGTTGGAGTAAGCTCCAGGAGTTGGTGATGGACAGAGAGGCCTGGTGTGCTGCAGTCCATGGGGTTGCAAAGAGTCGGACACCACTTACTGACTGAACAACAACAAAAACCAATGTACCCAGAACTCGAGACTGGATTTTATCAAATAGGAAAAAGGTTTATGAGTGTTTCAGCCACGAGTGACAGACTGGCTCCATTCTAGAATGCCCCCGAGGGGTCTGGAGTTAACTAGTGTGCGGACCTAAACCGGCCACATTAACCAAATAACTTCTTCTGAGTCCAGACTAAGACAGCTGGTTCTGGGGTCATCATGGAGCAGCTGGCAGGACCAAGGCAAGAGACAGCTGGGCAGAATGCCCCGCGCCCTCCGCCACTTCCCTCCCTGCTCACTCCCAGTTTGCCAGCCCAATCGCACTCTGAAAAATCATCTCCCTAAATGGCAGTAGTTAGCAGAATGACAATATTAGTGTGAACAACTAAAAAATGATAAATATTTTTAGGCATAAGCTATTCAGAAATATGCCTAAATAAATGCTATTCAGGCAATTATATTCTTGCGCCAGCAGATAACAAATGATAATCACTTCTTCCACGGCTGTAAATCCATATCGATTCAGCTCAAACTTAGAACTCCAAAATGAATTATATCTGCTCATTGCTAAACTGCTTTGCTCACTGAAAGAAAAAAAAAATCCACACAACACCTATTACACCGCATTTAATTAAGACAAGCGTCAGCTTTATGTGCCATTATTTGCTCCTGCCAAATCTCTGTGGTGTAAATATTGAGCGGGGGCATCTCCTGAATGCTAATCAATCCTTTCTGAATTTCAAATGATCACATGAATTTTAGGAAATGCTTATTTGCCAGCATTACCTTCCGCTGCATCCCCATCAGCTGGGCATTACTATGGAGATCTGGATAGTGTCTGGTGAGTGTTTTTCTAAATTAGAGTATCATACACGAAAAGGGAAAAGCTAAGGCTGAATGCTAATTGTGGGAAGAAGCCGGGAGCCCTCTTTCCCTTCTGTTTCACAAGGAACAATTT
The DNA here is from genome assembly GCA_917880005.1 of Nanger dama. Classification (NCBI taxonomy): domain Eukaryota; kingdom Metazoa; phylum Chordata; class Mammalia; order Artiodactyla; family Bovidae; genus Nanger; species Nanger dama. Next base: position 46,804,395 of record CAKJTW010000013.1, on the reverse strand, counting down.
AATCAGCGCACTTGGGGGACGATGTGAGGGGGAATACCAGGCACCAGTCAGTGACGGCGTGTGTGTGTGTGTGTGTGTGTGTGTGTGTGTGCCGCGCGCGTGTGCTTGAGCACACAGGTGAGGGTTTGGAGGGCCACAATAAAGCAAATATTGAGAGCAGCTTCAGGAGAACCAGTGACCACATCACGGGAAAACTGGTTTTTGTTGTTCCATCTTTTTTTTTTGCAGATACTTTGTAAGTAGTTCTATGACATGCAGACAGCTGTGCCTGCTTTCAGAACTGAATTAATATTCAGACACAGGGGGATGCACGAATACGGAGGTCTGCCAGGGTTCCAGCCTTCGCAAGCTCTCCTGGCACTTCTGGGCCGAGGCTGTGAGCTGAGCACAGCAGCGCCCCTGGGTGGGCTGTGGGTTTGCTCCGCAGTTGACCCCACGCCCACGTGTCGCGGTCTGATTGACATAGAGCACAGTGCATTTTGCTTCAGGCGCTGCAAACGGAGCATTAACCACCGTCATCTAATCTGCTGGGTCTGGGCCCACTTTCGTGAATTGGATTTAATGTGGCCAAAAAGCAAAGCAAAGGAGATTTTTGTGTTTCCCTCGGTTCTTGCGGCTTTGCTTGGAACTGTGGTCTCACCCGCCTCCCACTGCCCCTTCCAACTCAACAGGGGCACACAGTCCAGAGGCAAAACCCCTCAAACCCAGCAAGCTGCTGGGCCTCTGCTGGAGAGGCGGGCAAAACAAGCTCGCTCTTTGCAGCTCCTCTCCTGGCATCCCCTCCTTGAAAGGTGACTGTCGCTACTTCCAGACTCATCTAGAAGTCGGGGGGCGGAGCATGGGGCCTCTGCTCTGTCCATATGTGCACCCCCTGCCAAGGCTGCCCAGGCTGGGGTCAGCAGGGCATGGGGGGCACAGCCCAGGCCAGAACAACCTGACGTCCCATAACTCACCAGTCATCACCAGATCCTGCAAAACTGTCTCCTCCCCGCAGGAGGCGGGACTGAACGCTGCCGCCTCGGTGACCTCTGGACTGGGACTGGCGACGGAATGCAGCTGGGCAGCCAGCTCACATCCTGGTCTGTTCTCAGGGCCGCAAACACCGAGCAGAGGGGAGGTGGCGGGCGTGCAGGCGGGTGGCCTTCTCTTCTGACAGGAGGGCACACGCCGCCCCTTGGCAATGGTTTCACAGGGGTCCTTCCCGTCCAATGAAGCGGCAGCGGCCTCGGTTAAGAAGGTCAGCCCTGAACCGCTAAGGCTGCCGGGCCGGGGACACGCAGGCCTTCCCTGTGCGCCACTCAGCCACGCAGCGCTGACTACTCCCGCAAGTCCTGTGGCCTCTGGTTAACTGGGATCTGAGAGCAACAGCTGCTCTGTGATTCCCGGCTCACTAGAACGTCCTCATTTTAAATGAAACCTACATAGACAGACAATCCGGTCCTGACGGTGACACAAGTCCCTTCGGTGACAGCTTTCTGAGCTCTGCACAGAGGCTCTGACTGCACGGGGCTCGGCTCCTTCCTGGCATTTTCTTTGCCACCTGCTCCTTGGGGAGCACTGACTGCATCTTGGCCAGGTTCTGACACGGAAAGCCAGGAGGAGATATGATGGGTGCAGAAGGAAACAAGGATAAACCCTCACTTAAAAGCCCCAAGCAGAAGACTTACCGGACGAGATTAAAAAACAAAAACAAGACAAAACCCATCCCATCAAAGAATAAGCTCTTTGGGAAAACCAGTGACCCAAAACACTTCTCTTTAACCCAAAAGACTGAACTCACCATCCACACTCTCAAGCTAGAAAACCGAGTGGAATTCTATTTACTATTAGCAAAATCAACATCACATCGCAAGAGTCAGGGCAGACCCTTTAGCAAAGGAGAAGACAGAATGTCCTAATTCACCTCCCCACCAAGGAGCGTCACGTCCTGAGTCTCCTAGATTCTTTTTCCGTTTAGGGCATTTGATGCTGATGACCAACGGGCAAGAGGGTGACCATCAGGCCACTCTGGCTAACCGTCTCCTGCGAACATCACAGAGTCCAGCTGGAGACAGAGTGGACACGTGAGTAGTGAAAGCCTGGGATCACTCGTGCGGCGGTCCTAAGGCATGGTTCACCGTCAAAAGAAGAGGCAAAGCCGAGGCAGCAGCCAACCACGAGGAGGGATTCTTCGAGAGGGAGGCACCGAGGCTACGGCACACACGCTTCCCACAAGCTCGCTGCGATCCTGAACCCAGAGTGCACACAGACATACTCTCACACACACACGCTCACATTTAGAAACCAAGGGAAGTGAAAAGCTTTGCAATTACTTAGTATAGTCAGTAACAATGGGAAATTCATGTGAAGCCGCTCCCTGCTTTTACCCAAGAGAGTATGGTCGGCTTTCTGGCCCATGTTCCTCAGACGACAGTCCTGATTGCCTGCATCATTCTGTCTGTAGAGATGGTGCCCTAGGATGCAGGGAGCATTTAAGAAACACTGCCTGACAGCTCACAGGTCCCTGAAGAGTCTGTCGTGCCCGTTCCAGATGTGGCTCTGAGCCTGAAATGCTGGGGCAGACTACCTGGTCTTCTTTCAAACACGAAATGAAAGGGGGACAGCAAGACATTTACCTACTTGAAGGCATTCAACAATGTTTTTTTAAAATTTGCCGAGTCTCTGTTGCAACACGCACGCTGCTCCAGTTTTGCCACCCGGGCTTAGCTGCCCTGCGGCATGTAGGATCTCAGTTCCCCAACCGGGGATCAAACCCAGGTCTCCAGCACTGGAAGGAGGATCCTTAGCCACTGGACCACTCGGGAAGTCCTGAGGGTACTTTACTGCTAACACCAGAGGAGAAACGCCTTCCTGCCCCTCCTTCTACGGCTCACGTTGACACTGAGCCTCTTAGCGCCGCCCGTTTCAACAGAACCTGAAATACTGAGCATCGGTCCTTAATTTCACTGACTATGTTATTCCCAAAGGAGATGATTCTGTTTAGTCTCTGCTTCCCTAACAAGAACTCCACTCACAATGCAAAGACTCATATCCTTAATTTCTAAAATAAAAAGATGTCGAATTCTCTAATATGTATCCAGAGGATCTATTTTCCAGCCTCCTGCCTTGAAACTCTGTACATTTTTAAAAACTATTTTTTCCAGTTTCTATTACTTAAAAAATTTTTATGATATAAATATTTTTTATTTTTGTTGCGGTGTAATTGGTTTATAATGCTGCGTTAGTTGCAGGTGCTCAGCAGCACAGGGAGCCAGTCACACTCACGCTGCCGCTGCTGGCCGGTCTCCAGGTCGTGACCCCGTGGTGTGTAGCCCGCCAGGCTCCTCTGTCCACGGCATTCTCCAGGCAAGAATACTGGAGTGGGTTGCCATTTCCTCCTCCAAAGGATCTTCCCGACCCAGGGATCACGCCTGAGTCTCTTGCATTGCAGGTGGCTCTTGACCACTGAGCCACCTGGAAAGCCCAGTTGTACGTACATATACGTCCTCTCTTTTTAAGACTGGTTTCCCATATAGGCCATTGCAGAGTGCTGAGTAGCACTATACAGAAGGTCCTCGTTATTCATCTGTTCTACAGATAGTACTGTGTATATGTCAACATGGCAATCCACTCCAGCACTATTGCCTGGAAAATCCCACGGACAGAGGAGCTTGGCAGGCTACAGTCCATGGGGTCGGGAAGAGTCGGACACGACTGAGCGACTCGCTCACTTCCATGTCAACGCCAATATTCCATTTTATCCCTCCCTCACCAGGTTTCACCCCTTTCTTTTAACCTGGAAGTTGGATGGAAAAGCATTCTTTCATTTGTGGAACACGCAATACGTATTAAAAACCTACTATATGTTCAAGAGAAAGCTTGGAGCAAACCAGATACACGTCCCCTTCTCACGGGCTGGAGAGCTGGTTAATCCGGGGGCTCGGCGGCCTTGACCTCACCGGCTGGCCCCCGTGTCGGGTCAGGCTGCAGAGCTTATGGCAGCCACAGATAGGAGAAAACCACTCTGTCCGGCCTTAGAAATATCTCGCTTTTCAAACTGTAATTTTCCATGGACTTTCGGAGCTGAAGGCGCTACCCAGCCACCGTCAAAACCCCTTCTGACCATGGATCAGGCCACACTAATGCTGTTTTGTTCTCGGATACTCAGCAATTGCTTGGACGGTTGTTGGTGTTTAAGACACTGTGCCTGACGGCGCTGAGGTGCAGGGGTTGTGCTGAGCCCGCGGGACAGAGGAGCTGAGCCAGGGGACGAAGGGGACACCTCTGCTCGCTCGGCGCTCCTCCCGGGACGGGCCGCGGGCGGCAGCTGGATGAGGGCGGCTGTCAGGCCGGGGATTTCACATCGAGCCGTCACCCGGCCCGCCCACCCCGCTCTGCTGGGGGTCCGCCTTCATGAGCATGACTCTTCCCTGCGCTGTGTTACATGTGAGCAGCACCCAGTCAACACCTGGATGCTTGGATTGATGCTAAGAGCTGCCACGACGGATTGAGACACGACTGTGTCCACCCCGAGAAGGACCGGACAGCTGTCCTCAGCCACTGTTCGTGAACGTGGGCTGAAGGCCTACCTTCTTGCATGTACTTGCTTGGAACAGATATGCATTAACCACCTGGTTTTAGCCACTGATAGTCTTTCTAATGTTACTACAACTTAGCTTTCCCTAAGAGCTTATAAACGAATAGCTCTCCACATAACCTGGGAGAATGCAAACTGGGCACAGAAAACAATGTAATTGTGCAACATGGTTGGACCTAGAGGTTATCACACTACATGAAGTAAGGCAGACAGAGAAAGACAGGCAGCGTATGATGCCACCTATGGTTACTTAGCGTTAGCTGTTCAGTCACGCCCGACTCTCTGAGATCCCATGGACTGTAACCTGCGAGGCTCCTCTGCCCGTGGGATTCTTCAGGCACCACTGGAGTGGGGAGCCATTCCCTTCTCCAGAGGACTGAACCTGGGTCTCCTGCACTGCAGGCAGATTCTTTACTGTCTGAGCCACTAGGGAAGCTCATCATATCACTTACGTGTGGAATCTGAAAAAAATGGTACAAACAGAATTTACTTACAAAACAGAAACAGACTCACAGACACAGAAAATAAACTTATGGTTACCAAAGGGGAGCGGTGCAGGGGATAAGTGAGGAGTGTGGAGACTGACACACACACTACTAGGTGTAAAGTAGAGAAATCAGCAAGGGCCTACTGCACAGCACAGGGAACTGCAGTTACTATCCTGTAATACGCTATATTGAACAAGAATCTGAAACAATATGTGCACATGCATTTACAGCTGAATCACATTGTTGCACACCCGGAACACTGAAAATCAGCTGCACTTCAACTGAAGAAAAATCAAAGAATGACTTTAATTTTGAGGAGGTAGTTTATAGAGTACTTTGGAAAAAATAGCCTCGGTAAATTAACCTGCACTTGGATAGATAAAGAACCCACCTGCCAACGCAGGAGACGTGTGTTCAGTCCCTGGGTCGGGAAGCTCCGCTGGAGGAGGGCATGGAAACCCACTCCAGTACTCTTGCCTGGACTGTCCCAGGGACAGAGGGGCCTGGCAGCCCACAGTCCATAGAGTCACAAAGCGTTGGACACCTCTGAATCAACTAAGCACTTGGACAGAACTTTCTGACTGAATACCTCCTATTACAGACCACAAACTATTTCAGTAAAGGCTTTGCCTTGAGTTTAGAACTGAATAAGTCGAACTGAATCATGTTTCTGTATACCTGAAACTAACATAGCATTATAAATCAACTATATTCTAATATAAAACAAAAATTAATAAGTCATTTCTAAAAAATAAAATAAAGCTGAGTATGCAGAGTACATCATGAGAAATGCTGGGCTGGAGGAAGCACAAGCTGGAATCGAGATTGCTGGGAGAAATCTCAATAACCTCAGATATGCAGATGATACCACCCTTATGGCAGAAAGTGAAGAGGAACTAAAAAGCCTCTTCATGAAAGTGAAAGAGGAGAGTGAAAAGGTTGGCTTAAAGCTGCTTAAAACATTCAGAAAACAAAGATCATGGCATCCAGTCCCATCATTTCATGGGAAATAGATGGGGAAACACTGGAAACACTTTAATTTTGGGGGCTCCAAAATCACTGCAGATGGTGACTTCAGCCATGAAATTAGAAGACGCTTACTCCTTGGAAGGAAAGTTATGACCAACTTAGATAGCATATTCAAAAGCAGAGACATTACTTTGCCAACAAAGGTCCATCTAGTCAAGGCTATGGTTTTGCCAGTGGTCATGTATGGATGTGAGAGTCGGACTGTGAAGAAAGCTGAGTGCAGAAGAATTGATGCTTTTGAACTGTGGTGTTGGAGAAGACTCTTGAGAGTCTCTAGGACTGCAAGGAGATCCAACCAGTTCATCCTAAAGGAGAACAGTCCTGGGTGTTCTTGGAAGGACTGATGCTAAAGCTGAAACTCCAGCAGTTTGGCCACCTCATGTGAAGAGGTGACTCATTGGAAAAACTCTGATGCTGGGAGGGATTGGGGGCAGGAGGAGAAGGGGATGACAGAGGATGAGATGGCTGGATGGCATCACGGACTTGATGGACGTGAGTCTAAGTGAACTCCGGAAGTTGGTGATGGACAGGGAGGCCTGGCGTGCTGTGATTCATGGGGTCGCAGAGAGTCGGACACGACTGAGCAACTGAACTGAACTGAACTGGACTCTGTTGATGCGTCCACTTCATCAGTGATGTTCCCTAAGTCCCTGCTGTGTACCAAGCAATGAAACCTGGGAGATAGAGAAAAATAAAGGACAACTTCTAACCCCAATCAACTTTTTAGGTCAGGGAAATTCTCTCAAAGAGAAGAAACAATCTCTTCCACTCAGCTGAGTATGAAAAAGTGCTGTCAGAGATACTGACCAGACAAAAGAATGGCTCACCAACAGTCCAGGGCACACAGCAGGCGAGATGAGGTGCAACGTGTGTCTATTTTCTCCTGCCACCTGGGATTGAACGGGAGTCCAGCAAGTCCAGGCAAGGAGCCCCGAGGCGTAGAAGATCCTGGCCAGGGTGATCTCTTAGCTGGGACCCTGCTCTGAGCTCTCAGACCGCACTCATGTCCCTGCTGGCCTGGGCCAGGCAACGCCCTTACCCAGTGAGCAGCAGCTACAGGCCAGGTGAGCTTCTCAGCTCAGCTCAGACCCTCGCAGCTCTGCACGTGTTTTCAGGCGATGCAGTGCACGGGACCAGTCTACTGGGCTTGGAAGGCACACGGTAAAGACAGTTTGGGATCATGACCCCACACGCCTACCTCCTCCTCTGTGAGAGTCGCCTCTGTCCTGGCGGCTGACAGCACACGGCATCACCAACCTTGATTCCTCTTTAAAAGGTGGGAGCACAAACCAATAAATAAACAGTTCATTTTGGCCTCTCTTGGGGCATCAGTTTGCGCTGGACAATTAAGAACTGTCTCCACAGATGCACATTATGTTATCGCACAGTCAGGTGAGAACAGTTCCCAGGCGGCTCGGTGGTAAAGAATCTGCCTGACAATGCAGGAGACCCAGGAGACGTGGGTTTGATCCCTGGGTCAGGAAGATGCCCTGGAGGAGGAAATGGAAACCCACCCCAGTATTCTTGCCTGGAGAATCCCCTGGACACAGGAGATGGGGGACTACAGTCCACGGTGAGAAAAAGAAAAAATAAATAAGTAATAGGATTTTAAGAAAACAAAAAACAGCGAAGACTAGGACTCTGGAGTCTATTCTGTCACGCACAGAGAAATATCCTGGAAGACAGGGCGTTTTTTCACTTTTTCTTTTTCTAAACCAGCTTAATCAACTGATGTCTGCTTATGGACACAATTTGAAGGGGAAATATTCAGGTAGCAGACTGGAAGAACTTTGGTCAGCTGCAGCTTCTACTTTAGTTCGGTCATTAGCTTTTCAAGAAATCAGGACGCAGCTTCAGTGTAGGAAACGACTTTTAGGAGAAGCCTAGTGGCTTCCCTAGTGGCTCAGAGGGCAAAGAATCCGCCTGCAATGCAGGAGACCCAGCTCTGATCCCTGAGTCAGGAAGGTCCCCCTGGAGGAGGGCATGGTAACTTACTCCAGTATTCTTGCCCAGAGAATCCCATGGACAGAGGAGCCTGGCGGGCTCCATGGGGTCAGTGCATGGGGTCACAAGGACTCGGACATGACTGAGAGACCAACACACTGGTTGAACTCAGTCAACGGATGCTCCTGTAGAATCTCCTCTTCTGCGTGAGGAGCCTAGAACCCCGAGATGCATCCCAGCCTCTCCTCTGCACGCCTCTCCTCCTCACATCCTGAGGTCTGTGCCCTGTGACACGTCCACACCCATCTCACTCCTGTCTTCAAGGCACGTTAAATCCACTGAATACAGTTTCTAGTCCACTTTCCACGTCGCTACGGGAAGGCAAATCCCCTTCAGTGACGCGCCTCCACCCCTTTAAAAACCATCCGGACTTTCTGCAGGATGAAGACTGTGGTCCCCAGTTTCGGTCTCCACTGCATCCCCGTGGCTGGGACAGGAAGTGCTCAGCTCAGGAAGTGCCTCTCGCCTGCCTCTCCAGCCACCCTGCCGGTCCCCTGATGGTCCCCAGTTCATCTGCCCTGCTGCCTCCTGTGTTTTGCACGGCGTGGTATCCGGTGTCTTAGGAGGCTGGACCTGCGAGGGCTCACACCTCCTCTCACCACATCCACCTGGAAAGCCCACCTCATCTTTCAGTCCACACAGCCCCTGACCACAGATGAGTCCACACGTAGCCCCAGCCATGCCCAGGATCCCAGAGGCTCAAGGCTGGAGCCTTGAGATAGGAATATCTCAAGGGATATTGACCACAGCAATACAGGAATAAACCTGCGATAGGAACACTGCAGGTTTCAGACTCAGGGGCACACAGTCAGCTTTTGGGGGAGGCCCTGGTCTGATTTCACATCCAGCCTGGGTACAACAGGCTTTGGGGGGCTGGCGTGGGTGCCCAATGGTGAACTACCACATCCCTTCCAAAGACTGATTATTTATTGTTTCTAAGGGGGAAATCTGTGTTTTCCATTCACAGATTGGAAACTACTTGGACTTTACGGCCCGAAACTATTCGTGATTCTTTAAAAAATGAACCCTTGGCCACACTGATTTACATCTAACCAGAAAGCCATGCTTTCCTCTCTTCCTTAAGCCACAAACAAGCATAGTTTTAAGGGACATTCAACTGGGCATTCCCTGATGCTCAGGATCCTGAAACGGTTAACATACTCACTAAAACAGAGAGGGCGGTTCTGGTAAACACACGGCCCAGCTGTTCAGGAGGATAACCTGTGAGGTTCGAGTGTTTCGAGCACTTCAGAACTGCCCTTCCCTCCCCGGGCCACGCCCCCTGACCACCCATCCATAGGATCTGGCAGAGAATATAATAATTTTGAAAAATGATGAAGGAAAGATAAAAGTGATGAAAACGAAACATGGCTGATGGTTAATCTCCGCATCCGCAAATGTCACGCAGTTCTTCAACTAATTTAAAATACCATTGAAGTGAGATGACTCTCTTTAAATATTTTATCACTGAGATGCTGTAAGCTTTCTTACACACACATTACCACATTTTTCACTTAATTACTGATCAAATGCATGAGTTGAAAAGACTAAGATCTTGCCATAAAGCAGAATAATTTGTGAGATGACAGCAAACAGGCCTATGCTATACGTTCCTTTCCACTAAAAAAAAAAATGCTCTTGGGTAAAAGACATAGACTTAGTTAAACAGAACTCTCCTATTTCTTGTGGTTAATACAGAAACCACACAGGTCCCAGGGCTGGCATGGTAAACCTTGGAAGGCTACATCTATGAAGTTCTGCCGTTTCAGATTCTCAGTGACATTTCTTTTGCTATATTTATCACATTTTCCAAAATATGAAAACGTCCCTTTTCTTTTAAATGCTGACTACACGTGAAAAATTAACTCTGGTTCTATTACTTCAAACTATGCCTTTATTAGCAACACTTGTGCTGTGTTGTCAAGAAGAATTTTAAAACGAAAGTACCAAATTTGGAGCGTAGACACATCTGTTTTACTTCACAGTGTGTTTTATTGTTTTATTTCTTAGCATATGAATTCACAACTATCTTATGACTGAAGACTAAAGAAAAAACATATGTTGGTAAATCTGATTTCTGCATTTTTTTTCATTCAAGGGAAGTTGCCTCCCTCAGCTGTCTGCCAATAAGTAATAAATGCACTTGGCAAAAAGTTTATTTAAGTTGGCTTTATTAAGCCAACAAAATACAGAAATCAAGTATGGGACAGGCAGAAAAATCTGTTCCTTTGAAGTCAATAAAAATCCATCTCCTTAATCCTTTTTTATTCCAAGCAGTGGTGATTTTTCTCAGCTGACTCACTGGGAACCTTGATTTAGCTAATCTGTCTTGCTTAGTTATCTTTCTTCTCCAAAGCTTTTCTAAAGAAGCATCCTTTCCCCTTGACAACCATCATCTTTTATGCTTGCGTAGTGTGCGTTTGGTTATGCACATACTCTAGTTAATCCTGATAGAGATTTAAGAATCAAGTTTTTTATTACTCTCCATATTTTATAAGAACAAAAACTACAGTAGCTTGCAAGCTGAAGCAAAAGGGACAGAGAAACGATCAACAGCAGATAAGGGGGCCCAAGCGCGGCCCCGAGTGTCCTTCCTGGCCCTCTGCCATGGCTTCCTACCAGGGTCAGCCACTTGTTACGGCCGTCAGTCACGACTGCTCCGCCACGCCCCAGTCCACCCGCGACGGAGCTACAGCTCAGCCAGGACCACACAGGAAAACGTGATCAAGCTGCACGACGTCATGATTAGAAAAGACGGTTCTTCTCTTTTGGAAAAACAGAAGCAGGGATGGACTTCAAGGCACTCAGAGGTTGGGATCATTTAGTCACTTGGATGAGGAAAGGATTCCTTACCTAAACTAAAGAGCACCAAGAACTTCAGACACACGAACTCTCGTTGATCAAGCTGTAGAGAACGAAGCTTTGCCACCAGTTCCTGGGCATGGCTCATGAGGTTGGTGAGCGTGGCCCCCGCCTGTGAGGCTATGACGGAATAGTCTACCTGTAACACAGAACCGCGGCGTGTTAGTAGGAAAAACTGCACGTGCAGAACTGGCAAGTCTGGTATATTTACTACTTATTGAGACTTTACATATATATATATATATATATATATATATATAAAACACACATATATGCACACACATGGGGCTTCCCAGGTGGTTCAGTGGTAAAGAATCTGCCTGCCAATGCAGGAGACTTGGGAAACACAGGTTCAATTCCTGGGTCGGGAAGATCCCCCAGAGGAGGAAATGGCAACCCATCCCAGTATTCTTGCCTGGAGAACCCCATGGATGGAAGAGCCTGGTGTGCTACAGTCCATGGGATCTCAAAGAGTTGGATGTGACTGATCACACATACCACACCATATATATACATATACATGTGTGTATGTGTGTGAGTGTGTATATATATATAGAGTGTATATATATATATACATATATATATTAATTTTTTTTCCCCCGCCTTGAAACTTTTAAGCATTGCAGGCAAAATCAGATTCATAATACCGGATACTCTGCCCATGCAAGCAGTTTAAGACACAGTCTATTATGATAAATTGTATCATAATCTTTCTGACCAATCTCATCATTTTGATGAGCTTTGCAGGAAGCAGGTCTTGAAGACCTCAACTGTACATGTAGATACTTTTATCTTTTTCCTATTGTGATGTGACATTATCACCTAAGATGAAAACTGTTAACTCATTAATAAGTTTAAAGGAAAATACACCGTACATAAAAATGAATCTAGAGCAGCATTCTAAATGTATGCTCCATCGCTAAGTGGTGTTCAGCTCTGTGAGAACCCTTGGACTGCGGCGCGCCAGGCTCCTCTGTCCACAGGATTCTCCAGCCAAGAATACTGGAGTGGGATCGCCATTTCTTCCTCCAAGGGATCTTCCTGACCCAGGAGTTGAACCCATGCCTCTTGTATCTCCTGCGTTGGCAAGCGATTCTTGGGCAGCCTACATTCTAAGTGTATACAAAGTTAATTACTGAGGCAAGTGAAGGCAGAGATGTGTTTATTATTTATTTATTTTTAAAAGATTATTTAATAAAATTATTAAGAGACTTCATTTTAAAGTAACCATCGTTCAAGACTTAATGCTTACAGATGATGAAGGTATCACCATTTAGATTATACTTTGGTTTGAGTGAGTGGGTGATGGTGACGCAGTTGTGTCTGACTCTGAGACCCTATGGACCCACCAGGCTCCTCAGTCCATGGAATTCTCCAGGCAAGAACCCTGAATGCTGGAGTGGGTTGCCATTTCCTCCCGAAGTTCCTTAGTTTGCTGCTTCCTAAAAAGCTACAACAACTAGCTACCCTCACGCAGTTGTTAATTCATCACTCGCTAAAGACACAACGATCTTATTTATGAGAAGAATAATTTCTTGATTTGGAAAACAAAAGGCTTATTTTCTTCTCTGTTAAAAGAAGAACAAAAAAGGAGCAGCAGCAGATGCATCCAGCTCAGACCATTCACAAGGACGCCAAAAGTTCGACCTACAATAGCAAGTTAAGATGTTGGGGTGGCTGTCAATGGCAGAGCTGGCTTTGCATGGGAGAGCCCAGTTGGTGCCTGCCGCCCTCATCCTTTCTTCACTGGCAAGCTCTCAGGCGACCAGACATTCTTTTAGGTGCATTTTATATCTGCAGCAGCAGCAAATTTGTCTGGGAGGCAAGTCCTCATCTGCCACTCACCCGGAGCAGACTGTATTAAATTTTTATATTTATTGACATTTCATTACCATAATTGACTGTGCTTGCTTCTCTAGGAGAAGGCACAGGGCTGCCTCCTAAGCAGGAGAACGAGTCCCTCGAGGAGAATTTGCAATTAAAAATAAGGCAGAATGGATTTTGTGTGTGTGTGTAAATATGATGAGTTGAATTTTCAGCTTTAACTAGAGAATACTGGGTGCACAGAAACCTTTTTCAGGAGTGAGAAAAATTGAGTCAGTGGAAAGACGACCGCCACCGCCCCCAAGGGTGTCAATCAGTTTACAGAGAGTCAACTGCGCATGAAAAAGCCCCAGTCCATGCGTGTCCTCGGGAGGCCCCGCATCCCGCCACACCGTCCTCTCGCCTGGGCCAGGTGCCCACCTCTCCCCTCTACATTCACACGCCAGCTGCTCCAAGTGCTCCTGTGGCTTCTGTCTTGGACCGTGTGAAAGGGAGGCCCAGCACAGAGGCGGCCTGAAGCCTGAGCTGGAGGCAGAGAGGCCCAGCGGAGGGATGCCACGAGCACTGCAGGGTCACCCGCCGGGCACGCCCAGGGATGCCCACCCTTCAGTGGACCAGGTCCCAGCAGGAGGACTTCCAGCTCCAAGGACATTCTCCTTACTTAACAGGGGTGGCTGAGCTCCACATCCCCTGGGGACTGTACAGGGTCTATCTACCTGCTCCTCCTGGTAAGAGGGATGTAAATCCTACAGGGACAAAGTGGAGCAGAACAGGGAGTGGCAGCCAAGGGCAGAGCTGGAGGAGGGCGGGGCCTGCGGAAGTCTCCTTCCGCACCCTCCTCTCAGGGAGGCGTTCAGCTGGATACCAGTAAGGGGCCACCCATGCCCACCACCATTAAGAAATGAGAACAGCTAGGACGTTACCAACTTGGAATCACCAGCTGAAAGCATCGTCACTAGAGCTCAGAATGCAGGTAACACACTAAAAACAAAGTCACCAGTCAGCCCTACACCCGGCAAGTGTACTAAAGTGGCCACAGACGTGCTGCCACTGGACAAGGGAAGGGCGGCCCGCGCCAGTGTTCTGGCCTGGGAAATCCATGGCCAGCGGAGGCTGGTGGGCTGCAGGCCACAGGGCTGTAAAGACGCGGGCACGACTGAGAGACTGAACACAGGCTTCTTTTTATTATTAAGATGGAGTTAATTCAGCTCTGCTGTGTGTGTGGTTCTAAGAGGTAGGCAGTAAGTTACAAAGGAGATCAGTCCTGGGTGTTCGTTGCAAGGACTGATTTTGAGGCTGAAACTCCAATACTTTGCCCACCTGATGCGAAGAGCTGACTCATTTGACTCATCATGCTGGGAAAGATTGAACGCAGGAGGAGAAGGGGATGATAGAGGATGAGATGGCTGGATGGCATCACTGACTCAATGGACATGGGTTTGGGTGGACTCTGGGAGTTGGTGATGGACAGGGAGGCCTGGCGTGCTGCAGGTTCATGGGGTCGCAAAGAGTAAGACTCGACTAAGCAACTGAACGGAAGTTACAAAACTAAAACCTCATAGTCGCAAATGAAGTACACTGTAACTGAAAGGACTCCAAATTCATTTTTGAAAGAGATGGGTAAGTTAAAACTTGGGAGGTGTATATAGATCAAACAGGTATGAAATAAGTTCAACTGTCAGAACTTCATCCTTGGAAACACAAACACTCTGAAGAAAGGCACTGAAACGGTTTCACGGGACTCTGTGGTGAGCTGGACTTCGGGAAATCAATTGGCACACCAACAACTTTATTGCTGTGTATTTATATACAGGCTAATGCGCGAGCTCAAACATGCCCATGAAGTGGGGGCTCTGATGACCTCTCCTTCAAGGATAATTTATCAAATCACACGGCTCTGAAGGAGGAGCAGTGATTTATTCCTGAAACAGCGCCCAGACCTGCAACTTCTTTACATTTTATTACAAACATAATTATATTTTCATTGTCAAATGTGGAGTTTGTGCTCAGCGCAGGAGCAGCTGGCCTTGTCTTTTATGTACTTAGTAAAATTAATTTATTACTCCCTTACCCAGAATCTTTGTGCCATTAAATTCAAGGGAGATATTGAAGAAATACTATAAGTGGATGTCCCCTTTGGATAAATTTCGCTCATCATAAAGGGAGCAACAGTTTTAGCTAAATTGCTTTCCGTTCTGATAGCTGAAATTTTTGATGACTTGTATGCCGGAAGATGCCTGTCTTTTAATACGACACGCAATAACAGAAGATAATGAAAAAGGTGCCAACAGGCCCTTCCCATAGGAAAATGTCGCACCGGCTGTTCATTAGCGACAGCATGCAGACTCTACCAGCAGCGCCGCTTCCAAATCCTCTGTTGCTGTTTTATACATGCGCTTTCAGCCATGCGTTTCGCGTGCATGTGGTTTAAAAATACTGAAAAGAAATGGATTCTTATCACAGTGACAAGATGCTAAATACTGATATACAGAATTGACTTGGCGATGCTTAATGTTACTGACAATCATTTTTTTCCTTTTGGCTTAGAAAGGTTATTTAGTGTACCCTTAGAGAAGCCAGAAGAAAAGACAGCATTAAAATAGCTAACTTCAGGGTTAAGTAACAAGTTTCGTTGTGAGGGCAAAACACGAAGCAGCAATAATTGATACTAAACACGAGAAACGCCATCCACTCCTTGACCATTCTTGGTTTGGAAAATCGGAGGAAGAGGGCACTTTCTCTACTTTTTACATGGTAATTGCCTTTACCCAGGGTCAGCACTTAGCACAAAATGAAACGTGAAATGAGCAGCATTTCTAAGAGCAGGAATGGAAGTGCTCTGAGAAAGAACGGCACAAACCCATTTGATTTCTGGAACTCAGAAGGACAAAAATCAAATTAATTTGTGGGCTGAGTCTTGTTCTTCTAATGTAGCTCCCCGTGGGGCCCGGGAGGGAGGGGGTGGGAGGCAGGCTGTGATGAGGCTCTGAAAATGGGTACACTTCTTCCAAAGACCCGGGTCACAGGCTGGAAATGCTCAATATAAATTCAAAAGATCAGGAAGTCAGGCCCGCTGAGGCTTGGTTCTAGAAAGCCTTTTTCTCAGGAGCGGTGCAGGAAGCAGGGGCCAGGCAGTGAGGGTGGCTGATCCGATCTGCAAAAACTCTGAGACAGTGCTTGCCTTTAACTTGATTAGGAACATGTGATTTATCTATAATTCAGCAAATGATGTGGAAACAGCCTTTCACTTTCAAATATGCACTGCCGGGCTTTCACAGCACATAAACATTTATGGTCGGATGTAAAAGGTCACGGTGCCTGAGTCCTGAGGCCTGCAGCAGCCTTCAGTACACGCCTGGAACAGCCCCCCGGGCTAATCGGGTCTCTGCATCCCTCCCATCCATTTTAACAACCTACAGAGAACAGAAAATGGGGTTCAAGAACCAGGAGGGACATGCCAGAACCCGGTAAAGCTGGAATCAGGTTCACTAGGCAGACTTTGTCTCCTCCCAGGTGTCCAGAAGGCCAGGTGTCTTTCTTCCCTCAAGGCTTTGCTCAAATCTCACCTTCTGAATAAGGCTCAGCCAACCCGTCCCGTTAACACTGCAACCCATGGGTCACACAGCAACACACCAGGAAAGGACACTGATCCCCTTTACACGGCAGTGCCCTTTTTTAAATTCAAGAGCACTCTGACTTCTCACACTTATTAGGGTTAGTGATGACCGTCAGCCTCTCCTGCTCAGGCATTAAGCCCCTTTATCCTCTGCGTGCTTTGCTGTTTGGCCACTGATATTTGCCAAAGCCACAGGACAGCGACCAAGGGGCCCTGCAGGATTCTTGTGGACCAAACAAATACCCACTCATAAAGTAGCAGGACCTCACGGCACTTTCCCGGTTTCCATCTTCCTTTTCGATAATGGCTGGCGAGGGAGAGGCGAGGAGCCGAGAGAGTGGCACTGACATACCCACACCCGCCTGTGCAAAACAGGCCGCGCGTGAGAAGCTGCTGCGATGCACAGGGGCTCAGCCCGGTGCCCCATGAGGACCAGGGCGTGGGCTGGCCCATGGGGGGCTGGGGGGTGCCTACAAGGGGCGGATGGATATGTACACACAGCTGACTCACTTCCCTGTACAGAAGAAACTAACACAGGAGTGCAAAGCAGTTATATGCCAATTAAAAAAAAGAAAAAATAAAGGTGGAGCAGGGGAGTGGGAAACAGTGACTGACTCTTGAAAACGAACACCACCTTCCCTTCTCACTTGGCTGCCTTTAGGCCAAGGATACAGATGATTGACCTACAATATCTGATGCAGTCTCTTCCACCAACATGACCCCCAAATACCAAGATTTCATCATTTCCAAGTTTTTTTAAATAGCTAACAAACAAGTGTGATAGATTCATGCAGAAGCTTGGGGAAGAAACCCAAGGCACCAACCATTAATCCTGACTCAGCAATTGTTTTGACCCTTCAAAGCACCACTTGCAACCCCAGCAGGTGGGCGGTCTGGGACAAGTTTCACTGTAACCATACAAGTGGGAACAGGGCGCCCAAGTCAGCGTCTCTAAATTATATGCAGCCAATATATATCCCTTTCAAAGCGAAAAAGAGCTTCTGACCTAGTTGAATCCCTGCCATCCTGCACATGCTTAATAAAAAGACACTTCCTTTTTCCTTCTGGCATCTACACTCACTTGTTGCCCAGTAACCAGGAAGATGGAGCCCTCCTTTCCGTGAACCACTTGTCGGTAAATGTGGTCGAGAATTAAGAGCTCACTCCAGCAGTTCTGAAGCAGCTTCATTTGGTCATCCACCTGTAAAAGAAATGGAAAAAAAATGACTCTGTAACTCATTACTATTTTTTATTTTGCATGATCCCCCCTTAAGAGAACCTACCATATTAGCCTGGAAAACACCAGTGGTCACCAGATGAATTCACACCTCCCTCCTGAAAGTCATTCTTCCCATTTGGACAAATACGTTTCAGGCCACAGAGAAATACTTAAGCAAAGTATCTGTAATCAATGAGCTGCTAGGAAAAGGTACTCCATCAGGTGGGTCTACTTGTCACGAATAGAGCTATTAGCATTTGCTCGTGGGAGGGACAGGCGCCTCAGACAGTCCTCAGTGGACCCCACCAGAATGACCCCGGACAGGGATGTCCCTGGCAGTGCAGTGGTTAAGACTCTGCCTTCCAATGCAGGCAAGTTGGGCTTCATCCCTGATCCAGAAACTAAGATCCATATGCCTCGGGAGAAAGCCTGCACATCACAATGAAGACCCAGCACCGCCAAAATAAGAATAAGATATGAGGGTACTCTTTCTACCCCCTTCTGATGCCTATGTCAGAAGCTTTCTCTATCTCCTTTATACTTTAATAAAACTTTATTACAAAAAAAAAGAATAAGATATGAAAGAAAAGGAGAAGAATGACTCACATAGCCCAGGCTTGTATTCCCATCCAGAGGTTAATACTGGGCCCAAGCTGAAACTGTGTGTGGATATTAGCAAGTCAGGACTTGCCAGGTGGCTCAGGGGTGAAGAATCTGCCGCAGTGCAGGTTCGATCCCCTGGGCGGGGAAGGTCCCCTGGAGAAGGGAATGGCAACCCACTCCAGGATTCTTGCCTGGAGAATTCCATGGACAGAGGAGCCTGGTGGGCCCCAGTCCCTGGGGTCTCAGAGAGCCGGCCACAAGGAGTGGCTAAGCACACACACACACTAGCAGGCTGCCAAACCGTGAGGATTTATATGAAAAGCAGTCAGCAGGACAGTTCAAGTGATTTTTGAATTTAGAGGCCTAGGGCCCATCAGTCTCAGCTAGTCCCCATCACGCTAGACCTTGACTGGAACGGTTACCAAGCCCAGTCTTGAGGCTCACCTGCACTTGCTTTAAGATTTGGCCAGTCCTCCCACAAACTACCCCCACTCAGTTTCGGCATCTGGGAGGGGGGGCCGAGAACAGCACCCCCACGCCAGCAGTGGGGACTGAAATGCAGAGGGCTGAGTCACAGTGAGTGATGCCGCCACACGATGCCACCCCCTCCCAGGGGACCGCATTCTTCACACACCTATTCAGGCACAAGTCACATATCCACCGTCAGACGTGGAGGGCATACGGACCCATTTCCAGGACTATCTGTAACAGCCTCTCTTCATTTTGCAACTGTAACCAGCCAAAGATCTTACTGGGCCTGAATGTTGATACATCATGCTTTTACACAGATAACACCTGACACTTAGATGTGGTGTGACAGCTAAAAAGGAGGGCTGGAGGAATAAATGAGGAGTTGGGGATTAATATTACACACGACCACATAGAGCATGGGCGACCACATAGAGAATGGGCGACCACATAGAGAATGGGCGACCACATAGAGAATGGGCGACCACATAGAGAATGGGCGACCACATAGAGAATGGGCGACCACATAGAGCATGGGCGACCACATAGAGCATGGGCGACCGCATAGAGAATGGGCGACCACATAGAGAATGGGCTACTACATAGAGAATGGGCTTCCCTCAGCTCAGTTGGTAAAGAATCTGCCTGCAATGCAGGAGACCCGGGTTCGAAAGACCCCCTGGAGAAGAAAATGATAAGCCACTCCAGTATTCTTGCCTGGCTCCTCTGTCCATGGAGTTGCAAGAGTCGGACACGACTTAGCGACTAAACCACCACATATAGAATAAATAAGCAACAAGTATTTACTGTACAACACGGGATAATATTCAATATCTTTAACAACCTATAATGGAAAATATCTGAGAAAATATATATATCAATGTATATAATTGCATCAGTTTGCTATACACCTGGAACTAACACAACATTGTAAATCAACCATACTCAATTTTTAAAAAGGTGCTAGAATTTTCTAAACCATTTTTTTTTCAAATTAATTTAACTCACTTTTAACAAACTCATTTTTAAGTGTGTATTCAATGAGATTTGGATAGTTGGGGGTTCTTAGGAAGTTTTCACTCATACATGAGCAGTGATACAAGCTTGTTGTTGTTCAGCCTCTAAGTCTTGTCCGACTCTTTGCAATAGCATGGACTGCAGCAGGCCAGGCCTCCCTGTCCTTCACTAACTCCTGGAGTTTGTGCAAACTCATGTCCATTGAGCTGGTGATGCCATCCAACCATCTCGTCCTCCTCTGTCGCCCTCTTCTCCTCCTGCCTTCAAAACTTCCCAGCATTAGGGTCTTAACCAGTGATATAAGCTTCAGTTCAGTTCAGTCACTCAGTCGTGTCCGACTCTTTGTGACTCCATGAATCGCAGCATGCCAGGCCTCCCTGTCCATCACCAACTCCCGGAGCTCACTCAAACTCACGCCCATCGAGTCCGTGATGCCATCCAACCATCTCATCCTCGGTCGTCCCCTTCTCCTCCTGTCCCCAATCCCTCCCAGCATCAGAGTCTTTTCCAATGAGTCAGCTCTTCGCATGAGGTGGCCAAAGTTCTCAGAGCTTCAGCTTCAGCATCAGTCCTTCCAAAGAACTATTTCCATGAGTCTAGGAGACGGTGAATGAGTTCAAGCTGGCCCTTAACTTAGACTAAATCAAGGATTCTGGGCACAACTGCGTACTTTCCAGCTCCAAGGGCTCGGCCAAGCCACTTAGTTCTCTCACCCTTATCTTCTCACCTAAAAATACACGATAGTTCTTGTCTGGAGGATGGAGTGAATGAAGTGTGAGACAGTACATTAATGAAGGAGCAGTGCCAAACACGAGGCTCCCATCTGGAAGGCCGCACTGACCCTGTTCAGAGGGGAAAAGGCAGCTGCAGAGATTGAGGCTACTTTGTGATCAGGAAAACAGACCCAGAAACATCTCCATCAGAAATGATCTGAGCTAGTGAGTCGGCTCTGACCAAGAGGATTAAGATGTGAAGAGCCACTTGCTGGTCGGGAGTAAGTGTCGCGTCTGGGGTGTAATGGTGAATGAGGCAGAAGCAGGCCCCCACTGCGGCAACGACTCCTCTGCAGGGAGACGCTCACCAACACTGGCGCGTGGGCTCACGAGAGCAGAAGCGCAGACCCTACTTCCCAGGAAACCTTGGGCGCTGAGTACAGGCTGGGCTGGGAGAGCAGCTGAGGCACAGCCACCTCGCAGGCCTGTGAGCACAGCGCGCACTAGAAGGCGTGGGGTTGTCTTCACGTCCACCCCGCCCACATCCAGAGGCAGGAAGGAGGCAGACTGGCTTTGGAAATCTATTTCCTGGGTCCTCAGCTTCTTTGGACCTGGAGGAGCAAACGGCAACCCACTCCAGTATTCTTGCCTGGAAAATCCCGTGGACAGAGGAGCTTGCAGGGCCACAGTCCGTGGGGCTGCAGAGCGTCAGAGCTAACTGAGCAACGAAGCTCAGCTTCTCGGGAGCTGCGGTGACGCGTGAAGCTGAGCACATCAGTCTCTCGTGCTAGTGCTCATTTTCGGCTTTGTGCTTTGTGCTGTTCATGTCATCATTTCTTCTGATTCCACCAAGTGCCGTGCTTGTTTACCTGTCTCCCCACTTTTTAGCTGGGGGTGCCCGGAAGCAGCAGCTCTTGGGGGCCCAGCGCCGCCTCGGCAGAAATGCTCGTGAGATAAACGGAGGAACATGTGACTGATGGAGGTGCCTTCACTCCCGTAAGGGCCTGCTTGCAGCCTGTGTGCCCGGCACAGGCAGAGCCACTACTCAGGGGCTCGTGGAGGGCAGGGCCCTTGAACACTCAGATGACCCCACACGCGGGCTGTGCCGCCCACACCCAGGGGGACCCACGGCTGGCGCTCGGTAACGACTTCTTGACTAACTGTAATTTTAACTCCCCTTCCGGGCAACTCATCCCTTGTTTGAAGGCTCTCTGAGGAGGCTTTCCAGGCTGACATCCCATTTCAGTATTTCCATAATTGATTATATGATATTTTATGTTATCTTGAAATTGGCGAGTATGCAACTTCCCTGGGCTTTGCGTGTCCCAGTTTGTATGCAGTTCTTTGAATGCAAGGACAAGGCAAATACAAGGACCAACTCCTTCTTTATCTCCAGATAAGAGATGGTGGCAATTCAAAGATAACTTCTCTTTAGAAAACAAGCTTACAGGTGATACGGTGGTGGGGGTGGGAAGGAGAAAAACTATCTCCCTTCAAGTCAGTTCTCTGGGTATTCACGCTGTCAACGCTTTCGGGTGGACGAACGGACTGTACCTTCCAGGACACATCAGCACCTCTCGCTAGCTGGCAATGCCACTTCACACGATCCTGCGTTATCAGCTGTAATAAAACGGAGGGCTTATCTCAGCAGCCCGCTGCTCCGCGCCAACGACTCAGGCTGACATTACAGACGAGCGTGTGAACGAGCGCAGGCCTCACGGGGTGCCGCGCCCTCCCCACAACCCAGGAGGTTAATCATTAGAAGCCTGTGCTTTCTCATAAGTGTGGTGAGGCTGGCAAACAATTAGAAGAAAAATGTGTGGATCTTTCTCAAGCCCACACTGAACTTATCAGAGCCTCTCTGATGCCCCCTCCCCTTTATCTTCTCAGCGTCTGGCCGAGGAACTGAGTCCACGCTCCCTCTCCCAGGGGCCTTACTTGAAAATCGACGTCATGAGTCACTGTGGGGCAGCTTCAAGAAAGGCATTTTTGGAAAAACGCTCCACTGACGCGGGTCAGTAACTGAAAGTAGACGCAAACCCGTTTCCCACTTCTGATCATTAAACCTGGTGCGTACCAGGCCTCCTACTAGAGACTCGGGGGACAAACGGAGGTGACCAGGCCACACCCTGCCTTCAAGAAAGTCACACTCCAAGGAGAAGCATTGAAAGGGTCCATCTGTTACTATAACCCCATGTGTACTAGACGCTGGGGCCATTTCACCCTGCTTTCTCTTTTTAACTCTTTATTTGGTATTGGGGCAGAGCCGCTTAACAATACTGAGACAGTTTCAGGTAAGCTGTGAAGGGACTCAGCATACATAAACACGTATCCATTCTCCCCCAAACCCAACCCTGCTTCTTTCTTGGGGGACTCGCAGGGGCTCAGGGAAGCTTAGGAGAACAGTGGGTTTAAGCAGGTCTTAATGCTGTATAATAACACGCCTTCTTTTTTCTCAGTAGATTCTACTAAAACAACCTGGAACAAAATATTTAAGAAGTAGTGTGATGATTCTAAGGAACGAAATATTTACGAAGTAGTGTGACGACTCTAAGATGACACGTATACACGGCTTTGTTTAAAATGGATAACCAACCAGCAAGGGCCTGCAGCATGGCACAGGAGCTCTGCCCAGTGTCGCGTGGCAGCCTGGGAGCAAGGGGAGTCTGGGGGAGAACGTGCCCAGTGTCGCGTGGCAGCCTGGGCGCGAGGGGAGTCTGGGGGAGAACGTGCCCAGTGTCGCGTGGCAGCCTGGGCGCGAGGGGAGTCTGGGGAGAACGGCTATGTGTGTGTGTGGCTGGGTTGCTCCGCTGTCCACCTGAGGCTATCACAACAGTCGGCTGCGCTCCAATACAAAAGAAAAAGTCAAAGATCTCATTAAGACGACAGCAACGTATCTTAACCTATTTTCTGCTATATAAGTCAATCATAAACCACTTATCATTTATATTGGGCTTCCCTGATGGCTCAGCTGGTAAAGAATCCGCCTGCAATTCGGGAGACCTGGGTTCGATCCCTGGGTTGGGACGATCCCCTGGAGAAGAGAAAGGCTCCCCACTCCAGTATTCTGGCCTGGAGAATTCCATGGACTGTATAGTCCATGGAGTCACAAAGAGTTGGACATGACTAAGGGACTTTCAATTAGTATATATATTAAGTCAATAATAAACCACTTATTATCTTAAAAAAGATTCTTCAGAATCATTATTAATAACATCCAGCTATTATTTCTGGACAAAAGAAAAAAAATTGCAGAAGGTGGACTTCCGTTTGTGACAATGATGACGTTTATAAAGAAACATTCAGAAGCAGGGAGAGGAAAGTCAGCCCTTAACACATCAGCACCAGCTTAGCAGCTCTCAGTGAGAACCTGCTTTGGGCAAGTCAGACACAGAACTACTCGACCCCTTCACTGTCTTTATAAAGAACACTGATGGTTATCTGCAGCCTCTATAATAAACTGCTACAAAGTCCAAGAAAAATGATTTCACATTAACAATGATTAAACAGGCACTAACAGCAATGCTGTACAAGAGCAGTAACAGCCAGTCAGACTCCCCTGTCAATTGTTGCAAAACCCAACAGATTTATGAGCAGAAGTTCTTCCTCTCTTGGAGGACAACTGAAGTCACTCTCGGGTGTGCTTGCTAGACCGTGAGAGCACAAGGACTTACCTGGCAACACTCAGCCCCTGGCCTCAGCTCTTCGGCCCCTTTCTACGTTTCTCCAGCAAAGCAACAAAGGATTTTTTTCTCCCCTTGGGATCGAAGCTCTCTTCCGGAGAGGGAAGCAGGAGGCAGAAGGGTTTGACTGCGGGGTATCTGCCTTGTGCGTCCATTCCCCTCAAGCCCCTTCCATGCAGGCCCTGACCGAAGCTCCATGGAAATCAGGACCCAGGTGAGTCCCCGTGCTTCTCTGTCAAGTAATTCATCACATGAAAGGTGTTGGTTGGTGAGTCCTATCCAACTCTCTGCAACACTGTGGACGGCAGCCCGCCAGGCTCTTCTCTTCTTGGAATTTTCCAGGCAAGAATCCTGGCACGGGGTTGCCATTTCCTTCTCCAGATCTTTCCAACCCAGGGATCGGGCCTGGGTCTCCCGTATTGCAGACAGATTCTTTACTGTCTGAGCCACCTGGGAAGCCCTCAGTTCATCACATAGAAAGTCACTAGAACGGCTCTTCCTTCAGACACAAGACTCCCCCACATTCCCTGGATTCCCCTCCGAGGACCTCCCTCAAAGCAGACCTCCCTGACCAGTGCTTGGGGAATGGGCACCACCGATCGGTGTGCCCACTGGCCCTGCCATCCAGGAGCGGAGGGGTCGAGTGGCTGCCCAACAGCTGGCAGCCTCGACCTCTGGGGACGCGAGCCACCTCCACACGATGTGGGGGAAGAGCTGGGAAACGAATGTGCAAGCTGTCAGCAGAGGAAGGAGGTAGAAGATTCAGCAGACCAGCCCTCGATCTACCTCTGGAACGTCTCAGTCCAGGGCCAGGAGATGCATCAGGGGCCTGAGACCTCAGGAACCCTTCAGGGGACCACCCTGAGCCCCGGATCCAAGAGCAGGTGCCTCTGACCATCTCGAGCCGTCAGAACAGGCTCAGCAAATCCTCGGTTTGGAAATGAGGGATCCTGTGACTTCTGCAGCACGCTTGCCATCCAAACAAACAAACAAAATTCATTTCAAAGGCAGAAGCTTCTGAATTTGCTTCATTTATCAAAAGTATTCAGGTTCCTGGTACACATTCATTCCCAGGAATGCTGAAGTCAATGCTTTTTTTTCCCCTCCTTGTAATCTTTCTAAAAGATTACATTTTTAAAGACTTTATTGAAATTGTTACAATATTTGTTCTGTTTTATGCTTTGATTTTGGCCACAAGGGATGCTGCCCGATCTTAGCACCCTAACCCAGGATGGAAGCCACAGCCCGTGCACTGGAGGGGAAGTCCTGGCCACTGGACTGCAGGGAATACCCCTTTATCAAAAGGCCTGCTAATGCCAGACACTCAGTGTCTCCCTGTCATTTGTATACGTACGAGGCAGTGAGTGCGAGACATATGTGAGGCTTGGAGGGAAAAGACTGCATAGTGTATGTGAGCGTGAAATACACTTGAGATCTGTTCATCCACAGACAACGTAATACAGTCTAGCCATTTCTTTCAAACAGAATGGTAACGGTATTCTCAGAATTTGTCAAAGGGAAGGAAAACGTCTGCTTAAATTTTCCTCGTCCCCCATTTCACAAAGCTTCCTGCTGAAGAGAATTAATGATAAGCTCACAGGGCGCTCGTGGCATCTGT
This sequence comes from Nanger dama, assembly GCA_917880005.1. Classification (NCBI taxonomy): domain Eukaryota; kingdom Metazoa; phylum Chordata; class Mammalia; order Artiodactyla; family Bovidae; genus Nanger; species Nanger dama. The sequence goes on along the minus strand of CAKJTW010000013.1, from coordinate 46,778,675 downwards.
GGGCTCCGTGGAGAGTCTGCCCCCATGGTCCTGGCAGCGTTTCTTGTCCAGGTTGCTGGGTGCGGGCACACAGAATTCAGCAGACCTGACTGAGGTGAGCGCCAAAATGTAAAAAGGCCTTTTTTATTATGGAAGCAATCACATCCCACTGCTTCAAAAGCCTGTTCATAAGCAAAGAGATGGGGAGAGAAGGGGGTTTCTGCCACTCAGGAAAGGTGAGCCGGGTCCATCCTTTCCGTAAGAGTAGCTTTGACAGGAAAACTCAGCAAGATGCCGTGAAGACGCCGTGATTCTTCTCTAAGTTTGCAACAGTTTACAAAGCAAAGAAATAGGAGTTAGTATATCGGTGAATTTCATGGCCAGTCCAGCTCTAGATGTGTGAGACTGGCATTAAAAACGATGGTCTGTATGGGGGCGCAATGGACCTAGGAGTCATTCATCTCTCAGATCATGGATATTTCTCAGTCAGCAGTCAGTCAAACGACACAGATTGGTGCTCGAAGCCACCGAGACTTGAATGGAATAAGACGTAATCCTTACGCTCAAGGAACTTAAAACCAACCAACCAAACGTGAGGTGCCCATGCAGAGTGATCAGTGCTCAAGGCACCGTGTAAGTGCTCGGCTCCGTGGAACCACTTATTAGAAAATAGACACAAGTGTCTGTGTGTGTGGCTCAGAGGTTAAAGCGTCTGCCTGCAATGAAGGAGACCTGGGCTCCATCCCTGGGTTGGGAAGATCCCCCAGAGAAGGAAATGACAACCCACTCCAGTATTCTTGCCTGAAGAATCCCATGGACGGAGGAGCCTGGTGAGCTACAGTCCACGGGGTGGCAAAGAGTTGGACATGACGGAGTGACTTCACTTTCTTTACACACTATTATATATAAAACAGACAATCAACAAGGACCTGTTGTATAGCACAAGGAACTCGGTAATGACCTATATGAGAAAAAAAACACAAAAACAAAAAACACTAAATCCTTACCTGCCCCTTGAGAAATCTGTATGTAGCTCAAGAAGCAACAGTCAGAACCAGAATTGGAACAACGGACTGGTTCCAAGTTGGGAAAGGAGTACGTCAAGGCTGTATATTGTCACCCTGCTTATTTAACTTATATGCAGAGTACATCATGCAAAATGCCAGGCTGGATGAAGCACAAGCTGGAATCAAGATTGCTGGGAGAAATATCAATAATCTCAAAAATGCAGATGACACCACCCTTATGGCAGAAAGTGAAGAAGAACTAAAGAGCCTCTTGATGAACATGAAAGAGGAGAGTGAAAAAGCTGGCTTAAACTGGCTTTAGCTGGTTTTAAACTTTAAGCTGGCTTAAAGCTCAACATTCAGGAAAGTAAGATCATGACATCTGGTCCCATCACTTCATGGCAAATAGATGGGAAAACAATGGAAACAGTGAGAGACTTTATTTTTGGGGGCTCCAAAATCACTGCAGATGGTGACTGTAGCCATGAAATTAAAAGATGCTTGCTCCCTGGAAGGAAAGCCATGACCAACCTGCCGACAGAGTCCGTCTGGTCAAGGCTACGGCTTTTCCAGCAGTCATGTCTGGATGTGAGAGCTGGACTGTAAAGAAAGCTGAAAGTGAAAGTGAAGTCGCTCAGTCGTGTCTGACTCTTCATGACCCCATGGACTATATCCTACCAGGCTCCTCTGTCCATAGAATTTTCCAGGCAAGAGTACTGGAGTGGGTTGCCATTTCCTTCTCCAGGGTATCTTCCCAACACAGGGATTGAACCTGGGTCTCCTGCACTGCAGGCAGACGCTTTACCCTCTGAGCTGCTGAAGAATCGATGCTTTTGAACTGTGGTGTTGGAGAAGACTCTTGAGAGTCCCTTGGACTGCAAGGAGATCCAACCAGTCCATTCTGAAGGAGATCAGTCCTGAATATTCATTGTAAGAACTGATGCTATAGCTGAAGCTCCAATACTTTGGCCACCTGACGTGAAGAACTGACTCATTGGGAAAGACCCTGATGCTGGGAAAGATTGAAGGCAGGGGCAGAAGGGGATGAGAGAGGACGAGATGGTTGGATGGCATCACTGACTCAATGGACAAGAGCCTGAGTGAATTCTGGGAGTTGGTGATAGACAGTTAGACCTGGCGAGCTGCAGTCCATGGTGTCACAAAGAGTCGGACACGACTGAGCCACTGAACTGAACTGAATGCATTTTTCTGCACCCCTGAAACTAATACAAAACTATAAACCAACTGTGTTGCTGTGCTCAGTCACATCCGACTCTTTTCGACCCTGTGGACTGCAGCACACCAGGCTCCTCTGTCCGTGGAATTTCCCAGGCAAGAATACTGGAGCGGGTTGCCATTCCTTCTACCCAATATAAAATAAAACAAAATAAACAATAAAATAAAATGCAACAACCTTAAAAACTTCTGAAGCAGTTTCTAAGTGAATAGAGTAAAAGACGGACGAGGACAGAAATGAAAAAGTGGAGACTAAGGGAAAAGAGAAGGAGGAGGAGTAGAAGCCAAGGATGGCGTCGGCCCCCAAACCAGCCCCACAAGGGCCGTCCCGGGCGGGGCAGGGCCGCAGCGGGGTCCTGCCGCCCGAGCAGCACCCCTTACACGGGCTGCGGACACGCACCTTACTCGGGCTGCGGACACGCACCTTACTCGGGCTGCGGACACGCGCCACCACCCTTACTCGGGCTGCGGACACGCGCCACCAGGCACAGCTTCCCTAGCGCTGGACTCCCGAGAGAAATCTCGTGTGTGTCTTCACAAGAGGACTCTTGATGGCATGCAAGGCAGGCAAGGACAGCATCCTGGCCACAGACAGCACTGGGCTTCAGTCAGTGAAGCTGCCGGTAAGGCTGCTGGCGATGTTAAGGGGGAGCTGTAACAATCTGATGCTAGAACACGACTTTCTGATGGCCTGACTTCCAAAGATAAACTGGGACACCACGGTGAAGGAGGGAAAGTCAAAGTGAAAGGCGCTCAGTCGTGTCCGATTCTTTGCGACCCCACGGATGGAATTCTCCAGGCCAGAATACTGCAGTGGGTTAGCCTTCTCCAGGGGATCTTCCCAAACCAGGGATCGAACCCAGGTCTCCCACACTGCAGGCAGTTCCTTACCAGCTGAGCCACAGGGAAGCCCATTTATCGCCCGGCTCAGGACCCCGTGACATTGTGAAAGGAGCACTTGGGCTTTAAGCTCAGAACCGTGGGCTCCTGCCTTGCTCCTGGGCTCCTCACCAGGTAACTTGGGGCAAAGAATTCAGATTCCTTCAACCTCAGCTGTTCTCACAAGCCACTGTTTCATTAAATGAGATGAAACACAAGTGTGCCCAGCTGGGCGGCTGGCACACTGCAGACTAATAGTAGGTAAACCTGAATCTAACGAAATAAAGGAAGGCAAAATATAAGAGGTGTTAAATGAAGTACAAAGGAAAAATTTCAGGTGATGGGAAAGGCTGATGAATGAGAAAGCTTTTAAAGCGGATTAATGTGAAATACTTTCCAGTGCTTTCTGCTAGCAGGTATTGTTTCATTTAAGACCACTGCCTGTTTCCTGTCTCGTTTAGAAGTCTCCTCTTGTACAATCAGGGTAACGTTCCTCACATGTCCGACCAGGCGGATGGTCCAGCCATGAGGACAAAGCCCTTTAGGCCTGGTTGGAAAGGCCAGAAGGCATCTGTGAATTGGATGGTCATTTTCAGAATAGGGCAACAAGATTAAGATTGTCATCTTCATTTTCCAGACCCCGCCTTAAAGACAATGATGACACCAGCCAGAGAATCCTGGGGAAACAGTGGCTTACGGTCTGGACAGCAGCGATTCAGGCATAAGTGAGGGAAGGTTTTGGCTGCCCTGTGCCCCATGAAATGGACTCCCTGCTGGAGTTCTTGGGACACGAGGTGGAGAAGAAAGATGCAAGCTCTGTGACGCCCCTAAGGTCTGAGGATGCAGCTTCCCTCCATAGACTGCGTTTCAAAGTCAGAAGGGAAAAAAAAAGTTCTTAGAGCTAAAAATGACCTTGGGTCCTTTTGGCTGGCTGCTTCAATCAGGCTTTTCGCCAAAGAAAGGAGGAAAGAACCCAAGTGGCCTAAATATCACTCACCAAAAATACAATTGAAATTAAGGCAGAGGCAAAGGAGAGGTCCCTGGGGATCATGATGGGAATTCACTGGGCACAAAGGCTGCTGGGAGAATCCCTCCACCCAGCTCTCCAGTGAGACAGGAGGATCTGCTCCCTTCCCATGATTCAGCTCCCCTCTTAAGGTGGCAGGGCTGAGGGTATGTGAACCTGTGCCTTCAGAGACGCCCAGAAATATGTCAGCCCACTAGTAACCACTAAAGATAACCCTCAAGAGTCTACGTCTGTAACTCAATTTCTGTTTTGTAGATAAGTTCATTTGTAGCCTTTTTAAGATTCCTCCTACACTGTTGGTGGGAATGTAAATTGGTACAGCCACTATGGAGAATGGTATGGAGGTCCCTCAAAAAACTAAAAATAGGATCCTGCTACCCCAGTCCTGGACATATATCCACAGAGAGACACGGTCCAAAAGGATACATGCACTCCAGTGTTATCTGCATTTACAACAGCCCGGACACGGAAGAAACCTAAATTTCGTCGACAGAGGGATGGATAAAGAAGACAGGGTGTGTACATACAGTGAGTATTCAGTTCCACTGAATATTGCTGGGAGATTACAAAGAATGAAACAATGTCACTTGCAGAAACATGGATGGGCCTAGAGATCGTCATGCTGAGTGAAGCAAGTCAGACAGAGGAGAGACATCCTGAGGCTCCTCATAAATGGCATCTAAAAGGAAACTGTATCAATGAACTTACTTGCAACACACCGACTCACAGACCTGAATGAAGCTATGCCTGCCGGGGGAAGGACGGGCGGAAGGGACAGCTCAGGGAGTGGGATGGACATGGACACACTGCTGCCCGTACAGTGGATAAGCAGCGAGGGCCTACTGTAGGGCACTCTGCTCAGCGTCCTGTGGCAGCCGGGGTGGGAGGGGAGTTTGGGAGAGAGAATGGCACGTATGCAGTGATGTGCCGAGTCCCTTCGCTGTGCTGTTCCCCTGAAACTAACACAACATTGTTAACCAGCTGTGCCCCAATACAAAATAAACAGTTCAAAACAAAACAAAACTCCAGGAGTCAAAGGGCGAGCCCTAAAGTGTGGGATGATTATTTTGAGGTAAATCACTTTTGCTGTGCTTACTTAATGCTTACTTGATCAGCACTGAAAGGGCCCTTTAGTTCAAAGACTTCATTTTTACAGAGTGGGAAACTCTGTCCGGGTGGGCTGTGGTTCACAGAAGCTGACTTGGGGGCCAGAAATGGGATGGGAACCCAGGCATTCCAATCCTAGCACAGCACCCTGTCACTGAGCCTTCTTCATACAGGAATTAAAAACGAGTCTTTTTTCTCTGAAAGTTTTTATTTATTTTTTTAGAATATAAATTGCCTCAATTTATTTCCTGCAGGGAAATACACTAAAGGTAATATAATTTCTCTATTTCAGATGTAAAAAAGGCCAATTTAAGGGAAAAAGGCCTTTGGAAACATAACAAAAACAGTCACCCAATGACAGAAGCCTGGAGCTTTTATCTGGACATAAAATCTAGACAGTTGTTGTTTCTTATTTCCGTGGAAAGACGATGAAGGTAACTTGAATGGAAGGAGAGCTAAGGCCTGGCATTTCCTTAATCCCAAGGGGTCTGTCCTGTGTCCCCAAGAGAAATAAGGGTGTGGTTCTTTTGGGTAAAGTAGACCCAAGAGGGAGAAGGGGCCGAAGGGGAAAAAAGAGCTTCCTCTCTTCACATTTTGGAAAATCCACAAATTACGGTCTGGGATGACTGACATCATAGACTCAACAGCCGTGATCTGGAGCAAACTCCAGGAGACGAGTGGGCAGAGGGGTCTGGCACGCTGCAGTTAGGAGTCGGGCACAAGGGAGCGACTGAACAACGATGCCAACCGTTGCCCATGTTTTCCTCTTAAGACACTTAGGCAAATAAGAACTTGATTTGACCCCTTCCCCTAGCAGCCCCCATCTGACCTCAGAGGATGTGTCCCCTGGGTCAGGACAGAGTGAGTGGCCGCGGCCAAGCTGTCTGTGGGGACCATCTTCCCCATCTTCCTGTGTCCCTGGGGCAGCACCAGGGCTCACCTCCCTCAAACCTCTCAGCCTGCACCTTTGCAGTGATGCACAGGCTTCCCGGTACCAGGGGGCCACCACTGAAAGGCTGGGTAGCCCCTGCGTGGCCCAGCCCCAGAGGACCTGAAGGAGAGCTGAGTCACCACGAAACTCTGCCCTGCAGCTCAGCGAGGGAGGAGGACCCAGGACTCCTCAACCCCCCGAAGGGCCCAGAGTAACCATGAAGGACATCAGCATCATCGAAACACTGTTTCCCAACGTCGGATCCGCACTGGTTTCGAACATTTTTTCAGTTAAAAGGGGAAAACATCCTACGAAGCTGCATGCTAATGGTATTTGGAATTAAATCCACAGAAGCTGTTTCTAGCAGCAGCATCCAGAGCTCTCCACACCTGGATCAGGAGGGCGGGCCTTACAACATGTTTCCCATTCCTTTGACCTGTCTCGGCGATGCTGGCCACTGCTCACGAGTTATTAATAGAAAGCATCGGCCTTCCAGCTGTGACATGCAGGACTTTTCCCATTATGTCTTTATGACCAATTAGGACTTTTCCCTGACAAAAAAAAATTAACAATTTTTCCTCGACTATGATTCAGAACCTAGAAGATAATCCTAACTCACTCCTCGGCTAGAGGACCCAGAACCTTCACCGACACAGGACCCAGTCAGGCCACACGGTGGGCAGGCCCATCCCCATCCCAGCTCCCGGGACCTGACTCAGCCCTGTCTGAAACGCAGCAGGGACGGGCTGATCAGACGGAGGACCTTGGGGTCTCCTCGCTCTTTCAACTTTTCAGAAGGAGCTCAAACACCAAAAAACAAAGTGAAGCAAGTCGGCAGGAGAAAGACCGATGCCGCACACTTGCACGCATCTGTGGAGCCTAGAGGGCTGCCCAGGCGACGCATGGGGAAGAATCCGCCTGCCAGTGCAGGAGGCACAAGAGACTCAGGCCCCATCCCTGGATGGGGAAGATGCCCTGGAGGAGGGCAACCCACCCCAGGATTCCTGCCTGGGGAATCCCATGGACGGAGGAGCCTGGTGGGCTACAGTCCACAGAGTCGCAAAGAGTCGGACAGAACTGAAGCGGTTGAGCATGCATGACTCCTGGTTCTAGAAAGCTGGTGCTGTGAGCCTATCCACAGGGCAGCAATGGAGATATAGACACAGTGAGGGAGGAGGAGGTGGGATGATCTGAGACAGCGCCTGTGTTCATTCCAGTAATGGAAACATATACTACGAACAAAGCTAGTGGAGGCGATGGCATTCCAGTGGAGCTGTTTCAAATCCTGAAAGATGATGCTGTTAAAGTGCTGCACTCAGTATGCCAGCACATTTGGAAAACTCAGCAGTGGCCACAGGACTGGAAAAGGTCAGTTTTCATTCCAATCCCAAAGAAAGGCAATGCCAAAGAATGCTCAAACTACCGCACAATTGCACTCATCTCACACGCTAGTAAAGTAATGCTCAAAATTCTCCAAGCCAGGCTTCAGCAATACATGAACCGTGAATTCCCTGATGTTCAAGCTGGTTTTAGAAAAGGCAGAGGAACCAGAGATCACATTGCCAACATCCACTGGATCATGGAAAAAGCAAGAGAGTTCCAGAGAAACATCTACTTCTGCTTTATTGACTATGCCAAAGCCTTTGACTGTGCGGATCACAATAAACTGTGGAAAATTCTGAAAGAGATGGAATACCAGACCACCTGACCTGCCTTTTGAGAAATCTGTATGCAGGTCAGGAAGCAACAGTTCGAACTGGACATGGAACAACAGACTGGTTCCAAACAGGAAAAGGAGTACATCAAGGCTGTATACTGTCACCCTGTTTATTTAACTTATATGCAGAGTACATCATGAGAAATGCTGGACTAGAAGAAACACAAGCTGGAATCAAGATTGCCGGGAGAAATATCAATAACCTCAGATATGCAGATGACACCACCCTTATGGCAGAAAGTGAAGAAGAACTAAAGAGCCTCTTGATGAAAGTGAAAGAGGAAAGCGAAAAAGTTGGTTTAAAGCTCAACATTCAGAAAACAAAGATCATGGCATCTGGTCCCATCACTTCATGGGAAATAGGTGGGGAAACAGTGGAAACAGTGTCAGACTTCATGTTTTTGGGCTCCAAAATCACTGCAGATGGTGACTGCAGCCATGAAATTAAAAGACGCTTACTCTTTGGGAGAAAAGTTATGACCAACCTAGATAGCATATTCAAAAGCAGAGACATTACTTTGCTGATGAAGGTTCGTCTAGTCAAGGCTATGGTTTTTCCTGTGGTCATGTATGGATGTGAGAGTTGGACTGTGAAGAAGGCTAAGCGCCGAACAATTGATGCTTTTGAACTGTGGTGTTGGAGAAGACTCTTGAGAGTGCCTTGGACTGCAAGGAGATCCAACCAGTCCATTCTGAAGGAGATCAGCCCTGGGATTTCTTTGGAGGGAATGATGCTAAAGCTGAAACTCCAGTATTTTGGCCACCTCATGCGAAGAGTTGACTCATTGGAAAAGACTCTGATGCTGGGAGGGAATGGGGGCAGGAGGAGAAGGGGACAACCGAGGATGAGATGGCTGGATGGCATCACTGACTCTATGAATGTGAGTCTGGGTGAACTCCGGGAGTTGGTGATGGACAGGGAGGCCTGACGTGCTGTGATTCATGGGGTCGCAAAGAGTCGGACACGACTGAGCGACTGAACTGAACTGAACTGGAAACAGATACATTACCATATGTAAAACAGCCAGCCAGTGGGAACCTGCCGTGCGATGCAGGTAAAGGAGCCTGGCGGGCTACAGTCCATAGGGTCCCAAAGAGCCGGGCACGACCGACGCGACTTGGCTCGCGCACAGAGGGAACAGAAGCCAGCGCTGCGTGCCACCCTCGAGGTGGGGACGGGGAAGGGGGTTTAAGAGCGAGGGGGCCTGTGTGCGCCTGTGGCTGATTCGTGGTGATGTATGGCAGAAACCAACACGGTGCTGTAAAGTAATTAACATAAAAATTGAAACACAGAGCCGAGTGTTCCTTCTGGTGGCCGCCGGCCTCCGCAGAGGCGGGCGTGGGGCCACGCCTAGACGGGGAAGCTCACGGAAGCCTGAACGGGGGGCTTGCCCTGTGAAGTTTCAGCACGAAAACCCGTTTCAAAGTGGTATTTCACAGACGTCCATTTCAGAAATCCCTAGCCAAGATGAGGTCTAATTTTCATGTTACAAAAATCTGACCCGTCTACTTGCCTCAGATACAGACTTAACTCTTTCCCAAAGCAAAATTTGGGTAGAAAACGAGCAAAATGGAGTCTAGGGAGAAGCTGGCCGCTGCGTGCTGGGCTCGGCGCTGGGCTGGGGCGGGGCGGGGTTCAGCGGTGCCCAGGGAACTTCTCAGGGGCTTGCCACCCGTGGGAGGTGCGGGCTGGCGGCGGGCGAGTCTCTTGGAAACCGTCTGAGGCTTAGCAGAGCGCTGAGCGCGGCCCGTGCAGCCTGCACCCGGGGTCTACACTCAGGAGAGGAAGGCAATGTTCGCTACCGCGCTTCTAGAGCTCCCGTGGCCCGCTCCCTCCGGGAAGGCGCACACAGGCCACACAGATGCTTCCCGAGCTGGATCCACCGAGCCAGCGCTTCCTCGGCGCTCCAGCAATTACAGGATGACAGGGATTCAGCAATGGCAGTGACTTCTGACAGAAAGGAACACGGATGGGGTGACTCCTGGGTCCTAAAGACCACGCTGAGCAGGTATCATTTAATGAAGAAACAAGCTGTGTTTGTTAACATCCACGTTATGATTGAAAGCAAACCATCTGTCTATATTCAAATGCATCTCATCTCTCCTTTGGGCTCACGTGATTGAGAGAGATTGCAGAAGAAAAACAACTCCTCACAGTAGAAAAGCAACCCATCTCTTACTTTTTTTTCTGAGTAAATAAAAACGAGTCCCTAGGCACCAAATGGAAAACCTAAAAACGAGGGTGTTTGCCCATCCACCTTTTGCCCTGCTAGGATCCTCAGCTCGGAAAGCTGGCCATCCACACAACCCGTGAGCTGATCAGTTCAAGGAGGGGCGCGCCCACAAGCCCAGATCAATACGGTGAAGTATGGAGATGGATCTCGTCCCGGCCTGACTGCATTAACGAGCTCCTCTCCATGACCTTTGCCCGGTGGTGCAAATTAGACTCTACCACAAACCACATTCTTCAAGGGGGCCCTTCCGTCTTTGCTGGCTTTTAATCAAGCACACTGCAGGCAGACCTCAAAGATGACCGTGAGAAATTACAGTGCACCCTCTGTACAGACGAGGCCTTGAGGAATTCGTCCAGGTTGTCTGAGATTACGGACAAGATAGCATACATGTATGCTTTTAAAGCATGTTCTCCTAAGAAGCACCCCTTTCTCTGCTTTTTCGCTGAAGCTCCTGAATGTCTAAGCAGGGAAGCCCCTGACGGCCTCACGTCACCCTCATTCTAGAGGTCAGGAGACGCAGCACCTGTGTGTCTCAAACGCCAAGGCACCTCTAGTTAGCAGGGCTCTTCTTCAGACACAGGCTCTGGTTCACCAGGCTCTGCAGCACGCCTAAGAGGCTGACTGTGAGGCAGTGCTGCCGGAAACACCACCTCTTGAAGAAAAAAGTTTTGCAGATTTTCAGGAAACAGACAACCCCCTCTCCAATTGTGAATGTGTGTGCACACACAGTCTAATACACACACACTCACAAACCAATGTTTTGGGCACACAGATACAGTATCAGCTTTGCGGTCGGTCAGGCGTGATGCAGAGCCAGACTCCACCAGCGGCCCACAGAGGAGGGCTGGGCACAGACTTAACTTCCTGAGCCTTCCTTTAGTCCAGCGTCCGTCAGATTCCTTTTTAAAAACATTTTATTGGAGTGTAGTTGATTTACAATGTTGTGTTAGCTTCAGATGTACAGCAAAGTGATTCAGTCACACACATACATATATTCATTCTTTATCAGATTCCTTTCTCGCATGGGTTATCACAGAATATTGAGCAGAGTTCCCCGTGCTATACAGTAGGTCCTTGTTGATGATCCATCTTACAAAAGTGTGTATTTAATCCCAAGCTCCCGACTTATCCCTAGCCCCTCTCCAGCTCCCGTCAGATTCTAATAAATGCTGACACCTTGAACTTGTGGTCGGAGTTCACCAAGCTAGCACGTGCCTAGAACTTCGGGCAAGTCTCGGGCTCAGTAAATACTCGCCATGTTTAGAGGACACCATTGTGCTTCTTTCTACAAAAGTCAGGCACAGTCCTTCATCCTCAGTTCAGTCATTGCTACCACCCAAGAGTTCAACCCCAAATGAAAACCAAAGCACCAAGTCCAAGCTTTCATCTGGATGGGGTCCCTCCGCTCACTTTCTTCCCTGTCCTGGGGGCGACCAGACAGAAACTGTAGCTGATGCAGAAACCCAGAGGATCTCGACCTCAGCAAGGGAGCGCCGTGGTGCCCGGCCGCCCCTCACCAGGGGCCACGGTCCAGGTGAGTGAGTGTGTGCTGGGGAGGCCGGGGCTGAGCACGGCAGGGTATTGCGTGCCCTGTGACTCCACAACGACTTCACAAGCACCGCAGCTGGGAAGATTTCATTCCCTGGGGTCTCCACTGACTGGCTGATGTGGAAATTCTGGTTTGAGAAGTGCACTTAGCTGGCATCATGCTTTAGTTCCCTTGAGAGAGGAAATGCCCATGGGAGGGATACCTAAACCGCCGGCTTCCAAGTGCAGTCAGGTCTTCCTGTTTGCACTCGGATGAGACTCGCCCTTTGACCCTCTGCCTCTCAGGACTGTGCTGAGGCCCCAGGATGAGATGACATCACTCTCCTGCTAAGTGGCACGTGGGCTGGTGAATTCTTGTGCTTTAACCGTTTCTCAGTTCTAACTCCAAAGACATTAACACTGAGAGTTAAGACTCACATGAACTAAAGGGGAGTCCTCGGTCATTTTCAAGAGCGCAAAGGGTCCTGTGATCAAAACGGTTGAGACCTTTGGGACCAGACTTCCCTGGAGGGGTTCAATGGCCAAGACCCAGTGCTTCCAATGCGAGGGGTTTTAATTCAACCCCTGGTCAGGGAGCTTCGATCCCACATACTGCATGTTACAGCAAAAAAAAATTTTTTAAAAAAGTTTGCGACCCTGCTTTAAATCAGTATGGCATTTTCATATGAACATGGGTGAATTTCTGACAAATGACTCTTGCTATGCAGTGAGTTCAAAACTCCGCTCGGGTCTGTGGGAGGAGCCTCCAGAGTGACAAAGCTGGGGTGCAGACAAGAAGCAGAGACAGACATACAAGTAAGCGCCCCGGGAAAGAAGTGGAGAGCCTCAGCACGGGCCCCAGAGTCTGACACCCCAGTTTCAGAGATCTCCGCGTCTACACTTAGACTGGGCCCGTCAGGGGCTTTGAGTCCGGCGGTGGCGGTTGGAATCCATAGACAACTGGGAAAGAATAAGTGGGGAACCGCAGTCTCAGAGGAAGGAGGGAGGTTAGTCCCACCCCGAGCCACTGCGGGAGCTCCCTGGATCTGGGGTTTAGCGCAGTGGCTCCTGAGGGACGCGGTGAAGGGCTGCCCACGCGGGCCCAGCACAGCGGTGGCTGCGTGTGAGCAGTTCCGTGTGTCTGGAGTCGGGGAGGGACGTGAACAGGCGGGGGTGATGAGATGCCTGCTGGGGAGCCGGAGCGTGTTCTGCACACGCCGTGGGCAGCTGAGAGCGGCGTTGATGAAACAGCCCGGGAAACGAGCTGGAGGGGCTGAGGGGCCGTGACCCCCGGAGGCCTCTGGGTGCTGATGTCGGTGACGAGCCCACGTGTCCGGCAACAGAGGCTTCTCGGGGAGAAGGTTTGTGGGCGGCTTCTCCAAGGACACGCAGTGTGAGAGGGAGAGGAAAACACTGTCTGCGGGCGGGGGCGGATCAAGGCGGGGGAGCCGGGGGGGCATCAGGAGTCGCTGCAGGGGAGCCTCAGGGTGCAAGAGGGAGAGCAGGCGCAGGCGGGAGACGCCGCGGCCAAGGGCACCAGAGGCGCTGAGCGGCTCCGGCGGGGCGGGGTGCGGCTCCGCGGACCCTGCAGACGCCCGCGGCTGAGCCTGGGCGCAGGGACCCTGATGGGGACGGATGCTGGGTGGGAGATGGGCTTTGTTGAGAAGTGGAGTCTCGCAGCTGTCTGTCGGGTGAGGGAACCTGGTGGAGGGAAAGCTGGAAAAACTGCCGGGCAATGAGACGTCTAACAGGAGTAAGAGAACGTGGGAGACAGAGCAGCGGAAAGACAGACGAGAAGGGACCCTCAGGGTCCCCAGCAGGAAGAGGGCACCGAGCTAAAGGCACGGCAGGCAGCTTCTGAGTGTGTGTGTGCTGATGGGCAGGTGCGCGCATCTATGGAGATACCTATAGCCAAATCAGGGCAGGTAGGTCAGGGCTGGAAAGAACTCACCTGCACAAGCCCCTCAACCTCTTCAGAAGCCGCAACCTGCCTGCCCTTCGCTTCTCTGCCCCCAGTTTTAACCCAGGTCAGGGTTGCAGAGAAAAAAAAGGGACTCACATGTGCTGAGACTTTCTTCTCCTGGGGGACCTCTATTATTGCACTCTCCATATTGTAAAGCAATTATCTAAGGTTTTTTTTTTTTAAATTTCTAAAAAAGTTTCCGGAACTCATTCTCTCCCCGCCCTCCTGCCCCTCCATTAATAACAGACACAATTATTCGGCATAAATCCGCCTGTCTGACATGCTGCAGTACGGGGAGCGCAGAGTCGCCGCGCAGCTCAGGGGAGTGGACCGTCCCTGGCTCCTGCCGGCCTTTGCCCTCCCTCTAGCATCTGTCTCCTGACCGTGGAGCTTACAGGCTGATGGCCTCACAGCTTCCCTCCCCTCCCTCCATCCTTCTGAGGACCAGCAACAGCAGGCCTTCCATCAGATCCAAGAGATGGCAGAGAGAGCCATCCGGACGTGAGAGAATTGTCTTGTAAAGGTCTGGGCAACCAAAGAGGAGATACGAAATGCATACAAATAAACACACCTTCTGGTTGCCGGTCTACACCAGGGATCTCTCTACTGCAGAGCCCTGGAGACGTAGTTCTTGCTGGGGGACAGCCTTCTCTCCTCTCCCCCACTCCAGACCGCACTGGTCCTCTCCCCCGGCTCCCAAATAGCACTGGTCCTCACATCTTACACTCATGTGCTCTCCTATCTGAGGATGGAGACCATTCCATCTCACTTCGTCCAGGCTCTTGCACGGTGCACTGTGCAAATATGATCTCCCTCTATTTAAAATTACCACATCAACAGTACCCAATCCCTGTTTTATAGATAAGGACACTAAAGTTAAGTTCCTTTCCTGAGAGCATGTGACCACAAAGCAGCAGATCTAGGAACTGGGGCAAGTCTGACTCCAAAGCCCACGCAGGACTGGGTGGTCCAGTGGTGAAGAAGCCGCCTTCCACTGCAGGGACGTGGGTTCCACCCCTGGTCAGGGAACTAAGATCTCACATACCAGCCAGCAAGTCCAAAAGATAAAAAACCAGAACAAACAAAAGCGACAAACAGAGGCCATTTGATGAGGCCTCCACTGTGATGAGAGGCAAGTAACAGGTTCGTCAGTGCCCAGCAACAAGCACAGGAACTGTATCAAACACAGCACCAGACTTCTAGGTATCAATTAAGGAAAGAAGAAACTGATGTTTCCAGATCAGTGGTAACTCGCCCTGGAGCCTCCCTGGGGCACAGTCCAGATGCTGCTGCCTCCCATCACCGTCAAGTCATCTGAACTGGAAGAAAACAGCTTACAAAACGGCTGATGACGGAATTCTTAAATAGCATTACAAGCTGAGCTCGGATCCCCTTGCTGGCCAGGCAGCAAAGCCAACCTGCTGGCCCCAGGCTGTGGTGAAGGCAAGCACAGCGCTTACTACAGGACACCAAGTCAGGAGCATGGGCAGCTCGCGCTCAGAAGGCCTGAGCTCCCGAGTCAGGAGCGTGGGCAGCTCGCGCTCAGAAGGCCTGAGCTCCCCGAGTCAGGAGCGTGGGCAGCTCGCGCTCAGAAGGCCTGAGCTCCCCGAGTCAGGAGCGTGGGCAGCTCGCGCTCAGAAGGCCTGAGCTCCCCGAGTCAGGAGCGTGGGCAGCTCGTGCTCAGAAGGCCTGAGCTCCCCACTGGTTTTCAGGGAGCAGTTTTTAAAGCCAGCATTCAGCGTGAGGGCTGCAGGGTGTGTGGCTTCCTCCTGACGGGTGGGTGATGAGTGAGGGGTGATGCGAGGGTAATCCTAATCACACTCTGCTTCTCTTTGTTCCCTGACTGCTTTCTGTCAGCTGTGTTCCCTGGCTCCCCTAATTAGTACCTGCTTGAGTCTGCTCTTTGGAAGTCAGGGAAGGCCTAAGACACTAACCCTTTTTCTACAAACATGGAACAGGGGACACAGAAAGGCTTTTGTACACTGAAAGGCCCCGAAGGGTCCTGTTTGGCTTAGTCACTAAGTCGTGTCCACCTCTTTGCGACCCCCGTGGACTGTAGCCCGCCAGGCTCCTCTGTCCATGGGATGATCCAGGCAAGGGTACTGGAGTGGGTTGCCATTTCCTCCTCCTGGGGATCTTCCCGACCCAGGGATTGAACCCGGGTCTCCTGCACTGCGGATTCTTTCCCACTGAGCCACCTGGGAAGCCCAAGGGTCCTGCTCAGTTTCAATATCAGATTTCAGCACTGCCCAACCCAGCACTATCCTGAGGCTGATCCTCCTGGTAAGTATACTTGCCCTCCTGTTACACTGTGTGCCTGTAGGTAGAGTACACTTTGATATTTCATTTTGTGATGCCAAAAATGTTTATTAGGCTTATATTATCGAATCAATGAATTAGAGGAGGTATCCCAAAAGGATTAATGCATTTTTAATGAAACCACATAACTTATGCAGCTCTGGAGAGTTACCAATCAAAGTCCACAAATGGGTATCATTCAGCTGTCACAGGAAAAAATATTTCTAGAGATTCTAATCAGGCTTTAAAAGGACTGTTTATGTACATGAGTTTCACCCTTTTTGGATTCATCTGATAAAGTTACTATTAATTTGTGAAAAAACTTATTCTCCTTAATCATTACTGTTCCTTTTCACCTTGACTCTGAAAGTTGAAAGGGCACTAACTACTAAGATCATCTCTGAACACAGCCAGGGAAAGGACCTGAAGTCATACTATGCTCAGGACGGAGAAGCAGCAGAGTCTCTCGAAAACTTAAGCAAAGAGGGAGCAGAAACACTCCAGGATTTGGACCTGTAATCCTTGGGTAGGCTGGCTTGCTAAATCACAAAGGAGTCACTACCACTGAAATATATGAAAAATATACTTCTCAAAAGGAGGGATGTTGAATCTCTAAGTCCTGAGATGCAACTAGACACAGCTGACCCTTGAGAAGTATTTACTGAGTGAAAGAAGGGGTCGTAAAATCATCTGAGCGACTCCATGGCAGTTCAGCCTTATGCTTATGACCTCAACTGTGTACGTGTAAGGCAATCGTCTTTCGTGTTGCTCTGGTAGCTACTGTTGGTTACACACAGGATCCAGGCTCTCATTCTCCAGGGGCTATTACAGGGCTGGATAGGAGCCCATGGAATTCATAAAAATTCATCTCATCTCATCATTGAAAAGGTTTAGAAACTCTGTATGAGCACATATTTAGATTTTAAATTACGTTTAAAGTTGATAGGAAAACTTAAATCTCAAATGGCACGGGGCACTGACAATTTGGGAAACAGAGAGGATATTCATCGCTCCAGAAGCCCCAGAAAGGCAACTGTAACTAATACTTTAGGGTGAGGTTAACTGAGAAATAGAGTGAGCTGAATTATAGTGTATATCGCTTTAAAAAGTCCTTCTTACTCTGCCCTGCCCAATTTGTAGGTTAATCTAAATTGTTTACGTAATATCAAAATATAGTGACAATAAGATCACAATCTATGTTTTATGTTGTTGGTAGTTGATATCTGTAACCCACTGTCTCATTTAAAGTTACCGTAAGTCCTGAAAAACATCTTAACTGGTAGAAAAATTGTGACTTTTTTACCTTTAAATGAAAATAAATGCTACTCAAAAAAATCAGAATTTCTAGACTGAAAAACTTAACAGACATATAGTCTGAGTTTAGTCTCTAAGGGTTTATGTTAGAAGAGCCATCTTAATTCCAGAAAAAACATATATAGATTCTTTTCAGGTAGCTTGCATACATTTTTAGATGAAAAAACTGATTAATAAATGTAAAAGCTTTGTAGATTCACAGCAAGTGTTTTGGGGGCTTATGTTGAAAAGCTGACAACAACTAATTATACGACTCTGACTGGACTAATCAATTACTCAGATCAACGTTAGGCGCGTATTATAGACATAAACACGGGAATTATATCTCCCTTAAGTAATGCACTAAAATCATGAGCCTAAAAGATTCTAATACCAAACATGACGGTGTAAGCAGTCTAATCATTAAAAGTGCTTCCAAGCAATGAATTGACTTTTATGTGAACATTAGACAGTCGAAAGACACTTTTTGTTTCAGCTTGATTCCTATTTTTGTAATTTGCTTTATATTTTTATAACAACAAATGTCAGTGAAATAATTAACTAGTACAAAGGACTCTGGTGCAAAGCATCTATTGTGATGATCTCATAACCACCACAAAACATCGCTTTTTTGTTCTTTAAGGAAAATTTTAGAATTGCATACATGAATATGATTATGATCTCTAGAATGTAAACATATTGATCTTTTAAAAAAGTGCATCTGTGGTATCCCAACTCTGTTCTCTCCATCTTTCCCCTAAACCAGGCGTATTCTTAGAATAACGATAACAAAAACGTCCTCCTACAAACAAGCTTTCCAGCTGCCTGTCAAATATATGCTGTTCCTTCCTCCAATAAGGACTCTGGTATTTAGGAAAAAGCAAGCTCTTAAATACATTCAAACCAGAGGAAAACCAAAAATAGAAGCAAACAGACACCTGCTGACGAACAGTGACAAATCCCACTGACACGGCAGTGACCCCCAGTTAGTCAAGATTTAATTAAGGGCATAATTAAGTCAGTGGAATGGAATGCTAATGAGTGTTTTTTTAATACGGGTAATTATACATAAAAATACAAAGTGTGATGGAGACTTAAATATATCATTAAAATGAACAGTATAGAATAACAAACAGAGGGCAAAGTGTGCCACTTCTATTGCGGTGAAGAAAAAAAAAAGTTGAATCAGTCTCAGGTTGAATAATACTCGGGCAAGTTTATGTTGGCTCCATGCTGGGAACATTTGTTATTCTAATTTTGCAACAATAAGCGACTACGGGTATTGAGATCCTGTTTTCAATGCAGGTTCCACTGGCTTTGAAGTCTTTCTGCAGTTAGTGTTCCGTCCAACTGCAAATGAGCAATTAAGAGACTGTCTGCAACTATGTGGCTCCCTCGCTCGCCTTCTGGAAGAGTCCATCTGAGCGGGAGACGACAGATGCAGGGGGTGGGGGCTCCTCACTAACTCAGAGTGAGCTCCCATTATGTGAGAGCCTTTGATCTGCCTTCTACTTTAGGCAGGGGCAGAACCTACAGGATGGGGGTCTGCTGGGGAAATAGCAGGAGGAAGGGGGAAGAGGGCCGAAACGAAGTTGCCAGCTCTGCAAAAGGTGAAAAGGAGGCGATCAGGTCAGGAGCAAAAAGTCTACAGCCGCCACTGCATATTCTGGGACAGAAAGCATCCCAGCGCGGTTGGGGGCCTGCCCTTCTGCCAGAATTATTTTTCTGTGGTCCTCTTGACTGGCTTGCTGTTGTTCAGTCGATGAGTTGTGTCCAACTCTTTGTGATCCCCGTGGACTGTAGCCCGCCAGCCTCCTCTGTCCACAGGGTTTCCCAGGCAAGGATACTGGAATGGTTTGCCATTTCCTCCTCCAGGGGATCTTCCCGACCCAGGGACTGAATCTGTGTCTCCTGCATCGGCAGACGGATTCCCTGCCACTGAGCCACCAGGGAAGCCCACAGGGACCTCATCCATCCAAGCAACAAGCGGACAAGGAGATTCCACTCACCATCCAACTGTCTCTGTAATAAGTGGTTCTGATTTTAAAGCTTTCCTTAAAGTAGCCAGGGCATCTTCTTCCTGTGGGTCTCTCAAGTCTGGTCTAACCTGCACTTTTACAATATCCCAGAGGAAAAGAAGAGAACATCTCTATAAGCCTACAGCATTTTCCAGGTGGCTCAGTGGTAAAGAATCTGCCTGGAGATAACAGGAGATACCGATTTGATCCCTGTGTCGGGAAGATCCCCTGGAGAAGGAAACGGCAACCCAGTACTCTTGCTTGGGAAACCCCATGGACAGAGGAGCCTGGTGGGCTGCAGTCCAAGGGGATGCCAAGAGTCAGACATGACTTAGAAACTGCACAACAACATAAGCAGATTACTAGCAGAGCCAACGGTCAGACTATCTTTCCACTGCGGGCCAGGCTTGAGGGTGTCTGAATAAGGATTGGGACAACGGTGCCTTGTCAATATATGTGAATTTGTGGCACAGCTGGGTCGCTCACATAAAAATTAAATTCCTATTGGCACTTATATATTATCAGATGGGGTGCCCAATATTAACTTCTTATAAATCCCAACGTATCTATGATGATAATGAGTTTGCCTTTGACAAAGGTATTCGGTATAAAAATGTCTACAGATGGAATTTTGACACTGTATATACTCACCAAACACAAGGGCACTGGGACACAAAAGAAATGGAAAGAAAACTCACCTTTTGTTTAGATGGTGAGTTTACAGAGCTCATTTTTCCTGAATGCTTGCCATAAAAACAACCATTATCTTCTCTGACAAGGCTCGTATAACAGTTATCAGGAGTTATAAAGTTGAAGATTTTGTATGGACACATCGCACAACCAGAGTTAATAATTAATTGCAAAAGATTTACACATTAAGGCCTACGAGAATGCCTAATATTTTCATGATCATTAAATCTATGAATAGTAGGAGTGACTTTTGCAGCTCTAGACTCTGTAGGACAACTTCTCAGAGGCCGAGCGGCACTGGTTCCATCACTCTGGGGTCAAGTTCAATTGACAAAAAGCATTTGAGCCACGAGATAAATTTTTGGTTGCACTGTCCGGCGGGTCTCACTGTGCAAATCCTTCACTGGTCTGTGTTCTTTCCCTTCCCCAAAGCAACTCAAATTTTCTGAACAAAATAATAAAGCAGTCTAAGGAAGTCCTTTATTCAAAGCTTAGGGGCGGGTGCAAAATGGAAAGTCTGGAGCTCTCGTAGCCTCTAATGAGATCCTCATGGCGGAGTATCTCCCTGCATTCCCCGTTTTGTGTTTTTTAAGATTTTTTTTTAATGTGGACTGTTTGTAAAGTCTTTATTGAACTTGTTACAGTATTGTTTCTGCTTTCATGTTCTGGTTGTCTGGCCACGAGGCCTGTGGCATCTTAGCTCCCCGACCAGGGCTCGAGCCTGCACTGCCTGCATGGGATACGAGGCGCCCTAACCACTGGCCGGCCAGGGCAGTGCCCCCAACTACTCCAGGTTCGTCTCACACGACCCTCACACACTCCTAATAGCACCGTTCCTTCCACGCTCCTTTTTTTCGGGCAAGGCCACCCGTATCAAGTTCTGCATGAATGAAGAGACGTGTCTTTCACCCCCCACTTGCCTCCTGGTTCAACAGGAACCACTAAAATAGCAGCGGCATTCCAGCCGCAGCCCGGTAGCCGGCTTGCACGCGCCCCACCCTTGCTCCCCGGCCCGAGAGAGGCTGGAGAGCTCAGCAAAATTTTCATGTGCGGGAGCGGGCCCAAGGAAAACTCAGCCGCCATAACCAATTGTGGACAGGGCGGTCATCTATCAGCAGACAAATGCAGGGACTCCAGGATGTCTCTCCTCAAATGAAATAATATATCTTTGAAAGCCAATGCCCGTTTGAGGCCCGAGGCCCATATATCAAGGCTGAGCGGCTGGCGGAATCGCTCCAGGGCCATTAACCTTCCACCTGTTTCCCCTCGTCCTTCAGGATGAGACCCTGCCCTTGGTTTACTCCCTTCCCCTGTTCATCTTCCGACAGAGTGTAAATGTAAAGCAGCGGGCCTGTGAAATAATTCAAGAGCAATGGACCGGGCGCACGGTTACAAATCTCTGCCACTGGCACTGTGACTCACGCAAGCAGTTTGTCACACATGTGCCAGGTGACCTCTGTGACATAACAGAGAAAAATACCGCCGGAGATCAAAGCCGGGACGTGGAGCTCCGAGGACTCTGCTCCACGGACACAGCGGGTTATCTCGTACCCCAGCGTGTCCCTGATGCCAGTAACATCTGCTCCAGAGGGTATGGGCAGGAGGGCGGGGCGCCCTCCTCGGGATCACTGCTGCCAAGGGGAGCGGGGGGCTTTTCGCAACATCGGGACTAGAAAGTCTGTGTTCTGGAGAATGCCTTAGACCGGCCGGGACTGCCAAGAGGAGGCAACATCCATCTATCTGATTTGACCTGAACGCAGAGAAGTTAATAGAATTCGAAAAATGCAAAAGGGAGCCCATGAGGAATGTGTCTGCTTGAGAACTTAAACGCTGTGGTTGTGACGATAAAAACAAAGTTTTACTGAAGCTTATAAATTTGCTGGGTGAAAGAAGCAGGTGAGCAGATTTTTTGAAACTCACGTGACTCATTAAAAGGAACTGCACACATTTAGCGATGTACGTATTCCTCCCCCCCAAAGATAGCTCACTAAAGGATCAAATAAGATCACCTACATGAAAGTACCTTACAAAGTCCAGGAATTCTGTGCCAGTCCAGTGGTTAGGACTCCACGCTTTTACTGCTGAGGGCCTGGGTTCAGTCCCTGGTCAGGGAACTAATATCCCATGCGCCACATGATGCAACCAAAAATTAAAAAAAAAAAAAAGTCCAAAGCTTTCTCCAAATGACATTAGAAATAGAATTTAGAAAAATGTTGAATCACCAATGGGTGGCTTCAAAATAGAGAGCGCTATGCTGGAAGAAAATTAGCAGTTTAAATATTCTTAAATCTGCTTTAGGATTAATTCCTATTTTGTACTTATATATGACGAATTACTCTTACTCTGTCCATTCCATATTCTGTGTATAGCACAGAAAATGAACAGAGCCAGAAATGGCCCTCCCTAGGCTGCTAGTCTCTTTGGTGCGTAAGCTAAAGTGAAGTTGCTCAGTCGTGTCTGACTCTTTGCAACCCCATGGACTGTAGCCCGCCAGGCTCCTCTGTCCATGGGATTCTCCAGGCAAGAATACTAGAGCGGGCTGCCGTGCCCTCCTCCAGGGGATCTTCCTGACCCAGGGATTGAACTCGGGTCTTCTGTGGATCCTGCATTGCAGGCAGACTCTTTACCACTGAACCATTTGGAAAGCCTTTTGTTAGGAGCATTTAATTCTGATTTCTTCATAAATTAAGAAAACAACAGAACAGAAGTCTCGATTCGCTGATTGAGAGGTGCAAGCAGGTAGCTCAGACGGCAAAGCGTCTGACTACAGTGTGAGACCTGGGTTTGATTCCTGGGTTGGGAAGATTCCCTGGAGAAGGAAAGGGCAACCCACTCGTGCCTTGAAAATCTCATGGGCGGAGGAGCTTGGTGCAAGCTGCTGTCCATGGGGTGGGAAAGAGTCAGCAGGACTGAGCGACTTCACTTTCACTTTCAGCTCATTCATCTCCTGCCCTGGCTGGATGTGTGACACCCTCCCCTCCAGCCGTGCACACACACAGGGTCTCTATCAGGTGCCATACACACTGAGCGATGGTGAGTTTCCATTCTTCAAGCGTGCTGACACCTACGTCCAGTCTACCACGTGGAAACATTAGAGAATAAAACCAATTAACCTAAATAATAAGTTTTACAGTTCTGCTGCTAAAGTTTTGAGCTATTTTTAAATGCCTCATCAAATTTTCACAAAAACATGAAGCTACCCAGTCAGGGGATTCTTAACCTGGGGCCCCTCACTGGGCTCCAAGGGGTCTGTGAAGACCCGAGACCACATGCGAACTCCTGTTCATGCCATTTCCTGGGCAGAGTCATGGTCATCCTCGTCAGACGCTCAGAGGTGCCTGCGATCCAAAGAAGGTGAACAAGGATGGACAGAGGCAGAAACTGAAGCCCCACCGTCAGTTTCACCACCAAACAAGAATCTGGAACTGGGAGAACTGGAAAGGCCCCAAAGGTCACTCAGCCTGACCCATTGTTCTACAGATTAGACGATGTAAAGTGAGATGCGGCCACCACAGGCCACGATTTAAAAAATCAGTTTGTGGAAGGGGACCGCAGACTCCTGCTTCCAGCCTAGGACTCCTCTATGTGTGATCCCAGCCTTTCTTTCCTTTGGCTGTTGTTTAAAAGTCAGGTTTTGTTTCATGTCCCCTGAAATAATTTTTCTGTGATGCAGAAACCTAATTATAAGAGATACCTATGTCTTTTAAAAAACATAGAACATTTTATAATTATGGCCTTAGGCATCTGCTGTTATGAATAAACATGAAAAGACTTTCCTTTGTGGATTACAATTTGTTTTGATAAAAACAGCAGTAGAATGATGGATATGATGCCTTGAATTCTTGTTAGGTTTCCTTCCTGAAAAAGATGGTGTGTGAGCGTGTGTGTGTGTGTGTGTGTGTGTGTGTGTGTGTGTGTGTGAGAGAGAGAGAGAGAGAGAGAGAGAGAGAACACAGTGGGCCTAATTTTTAAATAGCTTTGTAGTACCTATTTCATTGTAAGCATATTTTAAGCTCCTTTATAAATTAACATTTAATTTGCACAGATACAACCATTGTCTCTTACGGTAAGCATGGCTGCTCCTTTGGAATAATCATGAAAAGTTCAAACCAAGATCATATAATGCTGCCTATTAGCAATAACATTCTACTTAATGTTTGATTAGTTTGAATTCTCTGTGCTTCCAAATTATGAACAAAAATAAGAAGCGAGGCAGGCATTCATTTCTCTGACTCCTCAGATAAAAGCAAGGCACTGAATATTTCCAGTAAAGTACCTAAAATAGTCACTCCTTTTAGAAGGAAATGCTGGACCCCAAAACGGAAAAGATACTCTAATAATAAGTTACCCTAAAATTTTTAATCCATTAATGGTCTGCAATTTAAAACAAACAAAAATATGATCAGCCTGTAGCCAAAAAAAAAAAAAAAAATCCCTGGGCATGAATCACTGCTTACATTCTTTCCCATCCACAAACAATTTCGTTTGGGCGAGTTGCCACGTAGCATCTACAGTGACAACAAATGGTATTGTCCCGTGAACATCTGTTTCCGACGCCCACACTGATACTGCGGGCTGAGGACCGGGCCTGGGGGGGTCTTCACAAGTTGCCACAAAGGAACTGGGAGCCACTGGTGCGCCCAGATTTTATTATTGGAACACAGGAAAACTTTATCATCATGCCGGGAAGTTCTGTATCTTTTGAAATATTGGAACCGGGGTTATGTTAGCACATTAAACCATGCGGAAGACTACTTCTGAAGAAAAGGAGGAAAAAATGGTTTCTTGTCTATTATGTCCTTGGGTTGACGTTCCCACTCAATCTTCATATAACTTCCTCACCCACCCTCAACTGAAAACTATTTTGTTTGCTAAAGATGGGACGGAGTTTTGCTTCTTGTAACAATTGAGAGAACCGAATACCAAAGAAATTCTAAGCCAAACATGATAAATAAACACTATTGTTTCTTAACAAAAAGAAATCAAATGAAAGCAGAAGAGCTTTCATATACACTTTTTTTTTTTTTTTTCTTTTCTAAATTCAAACTACCATGCTTACATTTACTGGAAACCTGGAAACAGGAGGCTCATGAAGGCTCCTGACTAGAGAATTCTCAGCTCAGTGCGAGCTGCTAAAAGGAGGAAGGCAGAAAGCTTCCGAGAGAGAAGCCAGTGTGAGTGGACTACAGGGAGGGCTGGACCCTGGACACAGTCTTGGGGCTGTGACTTTGAACTTGAACCTGGGCTGTCAGGGTGAAGCTTTACGCCAGCCTGTCAGTAAAGGAGCAAGGGCACAGACCTCCTGTTTTTCCCCTTTTCTCTGTTTCTCGTCTACTTTTAACAAACGCAATATTGGAAGTCAAAGTTATTCATGATGGTAATTTTAAATGGTAATCTGTCTGCTCAAATCCTTTGCATACTCCAAATTCATTTGAATACTGCCAAAGCAATAAAAAGAGGCTTCCCTCTTTTTTGTGGTCAAACACTGATTCACTTATATGAATGGAGGTGCTGAGTGGGGAATGCGATCCAGGACTGACTTGCATGTATGTTTAAGTGTTTCATTCTATCTAAAAAGAGGGGATACATGTATATGATGGATAACTGATTAATTTTCCTATACAAAAGAAAGTAACACAATGTTGTAAAGCAACTACACTCCATTAAACATTTATTTTAAAAATGTTTCATTCTAAAAGACATATATTGCTGGGACTGCGCTGGTGGTCCAGGGGCTAAGACTCTGCAGTCCCAACGCAGAGGGCATTGATTCCCGGCCAGGGAACCAGATTTCACAGGCAGTAAGAAAGACCTGGTGCAGCCAAATAAATAAATATATCAAATAAATATTTTTAAAAATAAATAAAAAGATTGGAACATATTCCGTAAGATGTTGCTCACTCAGTTTGACAATGCACAAAACAGGCCCTCAAAAATACTTGTGGAATAAATCAGTAAATCACAGTGCCAGCTATCCAACTGAGGATAAGAAAATAAATATTTGCTGGACAGAGATAAATCTGATATTTAATTTGCCTAAGAAAGATGATCTCTTTCACCTGAAAACACAGTTTGTGCATAAGGAATCTGTCTTTTCTTCAAAAGTGATCTAATATTAATACTAATAACCACACTGTCATAACTCCACATCCTGAAAATCACCACAAATATAACTACTTCACAAGTAATTACTCTCATTATTACCTTCGGGAAAACATATCTGTATTTTGGAGGAATTCTTATTTCTTCTTTTGATTCTGGACCGTACTGATCAAAAACAAGAACCAAAAAGTACTTGAGATTTGTGTTTCTGTCACTGAACTACACTTTCATAGTTTTCAAATTACACTCATCATTAGTTATCAAAAAAAAAAAAAGAAGAAAATTAGCAGGATTAGCAGGCAGCGAACTATTTGTGCGCTTCCCAGATGGACGGTGGTAAAGAATGGGTCTGCAAATGCCGGAGATGTAAGAGCTGTGGGCTTGATCCCTGGGTGGGGAAGATCCCCTTTAGGAGGAAACTGCAGCCCACTCCAGTATTCCTGCCTGGAGAATCCCGTGCCCAGAGGAGCCTGGGGCGCTGCCCATGGGGTTGCAAAGAGTCAGACTCGCCTAAACATGCTCACAAGAACACGTGCTATTCAAGCGTGTGAAGCTGTTGTTATTAAAAGTGAGACAAATTAGAAATTTGTTGTATGTGTAACATGGGACAAGGGTAGCCTATGCTTATGTTGTCTTTCATTTGTTTCAGCTCACTTTTATGATTCCTCTGGTTCCTCACTGGCCCCTTGGCAGATAAGCAAGTACTGCCGCCTTAGTCTGCTTTTATAGAAGAGGCAGCCTCCGAGATGGAGTTGATTCAGATGGCCCCATTCTTACAAAGCTTTCCCAGGGCCCTTAGATTACAGCTCTGCCTTGCTTTTTTTTTTTTTTTTAACAAACATGCAAGTTTATTTTTACTTTGTTATCATCATCTCGGCTTCATAGCATACAGGATCTTAGTTCCCCAGCCAGGGGTCGAACCTGTGCTCCCCTGCGCTGGAGTGCAGAGCTGGCTGCTGGAGTGCCAGGAAGTCCCCGCTCTGTGTTCCTGGATAGAGGTCCTCTCTATGGTGTGTTCTTCACCAGCTGCAGGTCTGTGGGCAGGAACCGAGTTTTCGCATTTACCCCGTAACTCCACTGCTTCGTGTTGCACCTGGAGGACTAGGAGCTCGACACACACTTGGCACGTTCATCAGCCAGCAAACTGGCACCGGGACGCATCCACAGACGCTCTGACCCGGAGCTCAGGGCTGGTGGCTCAGGTGATGCTCAGACCGGGCCCCTGGCCGGTGCTGGCCACCACCCCCTCCCAGCTTCGGTCGCATCACCTGATCCCCTAGAGAAATAATGTGGGACTAACCAAATAAGTTAACAAGGCAAGCCCTCAATGCCGATTTTAGTAAGAAAGTCAAGATAAGATTCTTCATCACACCTTTTGTCACCCGGAGGAAACATCAGCCTGCCAATTTTACAAACATGCCAGTAAAAAGAATTTCCTTGGCAAACAGACAGCAGGGAAATGTCCTTTTAAAAATCAGTTAACCCCTAAATTCATGAGCTTGCTAGGAATATTTCCTACCCCGTGGAATACAAGGCTCCTGGAGAAGCTCTTCCCCTTTCTATTTCTGGAATCTTCTTTTGTTCATCCATGCTAATAATAGTGACAGAGCAGGGGGGTTATTTATAGCAGCACGGCTCTCTGAGCACTATATTCATTTATATTTCCTGTGTTTATTGTTACCTTACCTTTCTGGTAATTAAAAGTGCCCTCCAAGACTGTATTTAGTAACAAATCACCTGTAAATAGCTTTTCTTTTAATATATGAAAGCTTATATTTAGACTCAATAAAATATTTTACTCCCGTTTCCCATTAACTAAAAACAGATTTCAATGGTGGTGGGGGGAGGGGTGTGTTTTCTTTTCAAATTTTATATGAAATGTTATTATTTGACCTTTAAACGTTTTGATTAAAAGAACCTCACTTTATGTGGTAGCTCATGGATCCTCAAATCATTCAAGTTTTGTCTTTTGATACTGAAACAAAGTTGCTACTATGACTAACCCATATAGAGTTTATTAATAAACAGTCTATCATTTAAAAACATATCTGATTACTATGTAGTATGATAAAAAATATTTTAAAATGCCTCATCTTCTACCTGACTTGCCCCCAAACTGCTTGTTGGAATATAGTCCCTATAAATGGTCCCATCTAGGGATTCCCTATGGGTTTTCTGGTATAAAAAGCATCCAGAATCAGGAAGATCAATTGTGTTAGATTTACTTCTAATATTTCTTTACCTTGATTTAAAGAAAACTTTCCATTTTTTATTGGAGCATGGTTGATCGACAGTGTCCTGTTGGTTTCAGGCATATAGCAGAGTGATTCAGTTATACATACACATTTATCTATTCTTTCTGAAATTCTTTTCCCATTTACTATCTTGATTTTAATGAGTTAGAGCCTATCCCTTTATGAGTATTTCCTTGGAAAGACAGTCGTAGGAAAGATGAATCAATTTCTTCCTCGTATCTAAGACGACACACAGGTATATTCTGTCAACCTGAACCAGCATCCCATGTCCATGGGGTCCTTCATAATACAGCATAGACTGTTTAAATCACAAAGTCAAAGTCAGGATAGTCTGGGTACATGTATTTTTAAACTGAGCAACTCTCAAAACATTCAGAAAAAAAATCTGCTAAATACCGTGCCTGGCTCTGTCTAGGGGCAGGTGAGACGCTGAGTCACAGAAGTGTACCAGCTCCTGTAGCCTTCCTTAGTATCAGCTCTGCTTCCCATCAGAGTCTTAAACCCATGAGAATGGAGACAATTCAGGTGGTTTTTTAAAAACTGAAAATAGTATATTTCTCAAAAACTAAAAATAGAACTACCATCTGACCCAGAAATCCCACTCTGGGTATATTTCTGAAAACAAAAACGAAAACAAAAACAAACCCCACTAATTTGAAATAATACATACGTCTCAGTGTTCACAGCAGCATTATTTACAACAGCTAAGACAGCAACAACCTCCATGTTCATCAACAGATGATGGATGAAGAAGATGTGGCACACACACACAAACATACACACACCACACACACAACACACATGCACACACAACACACACCACACACACACCACACACATAACACACAACACGCACACACAACACACACAACGCACATGCACACACAACACACACATAACACAGGCATGCACACACAACACACACACAACATATACAACGCACATGCACACACAAACATACACACAACACACACACCACGAACACAACACATACATATAACACACAACACATGTGCACACACAACACACACATATAACACAGGCACACACACACACAACACCCGCACAAACCACACACACAATGGAGTTCTACTCAGTCATGAAAAAGAATGAAAACGTCGCCATCTGTAGCAACATGGATGGACTTGGAGAGCACTATGCTAAGTGAAACATGTCAGACAGAAAAAGATAAACACTGTATGATATGACATACATGAGCCTAAAAATACAACAATCCAGTAAATAAAACAAAAAGAGGCAGAATCCCAGATCTAGAGAGCACACTAGTGGTTACCAGGCGGAGGGGGTAATATAGAGGTGAGAACCAAGGGTTATTCTGAAATTATGTGAAATCGTGTGTGTGAAGCTTTGAAAACTACAAAAGGACCGTAGAGTAGAAAGAATCGTTTATTCAGCATAAAGGTGAACTAGGGGGATTCCCTGGTGGCCCGGTGGCAAAGAGTCTGCAAACTCCTGAGCCCCCACACCCTACAGCCGCGGCTCAGGAGCCAGAAGCCCGCACGGCCACAAACACACACACCAATAAAATCACCTTCAAAAAGAAGCCATTTTTAAAAGTAAAGCAATATTACAAAGGGGAAAAAAAAGAAAATGGTCTATTTGGTGAAACGACCAGCCGCTGGTTAAAGGCCTCGATCTTTCTCATTTAATTATATATATATATATATATATATATATATATATATATATATATATATATACTTCTCTGCTCTATAACTGATCAGACTAAGCGAGTCAGGAAAAGTGGGAGCAATTATGTAAACGTTTACTCAGCAATCTCAGTATGGAGTAATTTAACAACTGGATTTGCCCAGCACTTAAATGTAAAAGAACAACAGATTTCGGACACCTGCTGCTTCAAGTACCCTTTCTACATGTTTTTACCTAGTGTTTTACTCTGAGAAAGTAAAGCTAAATAGATACTCCTTATCTCAGAGACCTTTGTAAAATGTTACATCCGAGCAGCAAAGTGCTTCTGAACCTAAGCTAATTATTGATATAGTGGGTTTTTCCACCTCCTGAAGTAAAGTGCTGCTGCTGCTGCTGAGTCGCTTCAGTCGTGTCCGACTCTGTGCAGCCCCATAGACGGCAGCCCACCAGGCTCCCCCGTCCCTGGGATTCTCCAGGCAAGAACACTGGAGTGGGTTGCCATTTCCTTCTCCAACGTGTGAAAGTGAAAAGTGAAACTGAAGTCGGTCAGTCGTGTCCGACTCTTAGGGACCCCATGGACTGCAGCCCACCAGGCTCTTCCGTCCATGGGATTTTCCAGGCAAGAGTACTGGAGTAAAGTGCATTAGGGCTCAAAACCATGGAAAACCTTACTGCTAAAATTCTACTTTGTGGATCCAAGCTCCTGTCTATGAAAGTGTTGTGTGTGGCGCATGTGATTCAGAAACCAAAGAACATTAGATTAAATGGCTCTAAAAATGATGTGACTGATGTCTAATTTCTCACCAGGTAGCCATCTAGGTAAATTGTTCCTAACCAAAGAAGAAAAAGGCTCAAAAAAAAAAAAAAAAAAAAAAACTCATAAAAGGATAGGAATCTGGAAAAGTAGGTAGTTTGTTATCATTTCACATAATAAATTCATTTTAGAAGAACCTACTGTATAGCACAGGAAACTCTACCCATTACTCTGCAATAACCTATATGGGAGAAGAATCTACGTAAGAGTGAATGTATGTCTATGTGTAACTGACTCACTCTGCTGTACGCTTGAAATACAGCACTGCAAATCAACGATGCTCCAATAATTTTAAAAACTAAATTCACCCTCACTCTTTTGTTTCAAAAGGATGCCGACAAGTTTCTCCTCTGCCTTACAAACTCTTCCAGGGTTCTCCCATTTACTGAGTATTACTGAGTATCATCACTGCTCTGTTTATACGTCACCGTGGTGGGGGTGGGGTGGGGGTGGGGGTGTCCAGCAGAGAGTCAGCAACCAGAATCAGCTCCAATCCAGACCCACGAAGTGAGAGTCAGCAACCACAATCAGCTCTAATCCAGACCCACGGATACATTCAATTTCTAGATCAGATTTTCTGTCAAATGTTACCGTGCAGAAACAGTCCATGAAGTCTCCTAATTGATCGTTTTATCAATAGGACATTCTTATAGTTTATTCAGATATAAAGTCCACAAGACACTCCAAAATATGACTTGGCTCAGAGTTTGCTGGACTCCCTTCCCTCACTCCCTTAGTTACTCCTCAAAACAAAAGTTCACAGCAAATGCAGAGGGACCGGTCACCCGCCTATTCAACCAACACATACTCCTTTGGTTCCCTGTACAATAAATTATTTATTTCAGTTTTGCCAATGTATTTAGTTGACACACCAAATTCTCTAAGATACTTGAAGCGTATATTGTGATGATTTGGTACATCTGTATCTTGGGATTTTTAATTGGAGTACAGTTGATTTACAGTGTGGTGCTGGTTTCTGCTGTGCAGCCAGAGACTCAGTTAGACATGCACACATTTCCGCTCTCCTTTAGGTTCTTTTCCCACGCAGATCACCAAGTGCTGAGTAGAGGTCCCTGTGCTGTACAACAGGTTCTGATTAGTTACCTATTTCATATATAGGGGTGTGTACACGTCAATCCCAATCTCCCCCTTACATTTTGGGAGGATTCCTCCATTTAGTCAATTAGCACCTATCCATTTCTTTCTCCACTCTTGTTTTGGTGAGGACATGTAAGCACCTATCCGTTTCTTTCTCCACTCTTGTTTTGGTGAGGACATGTAAGCACCTATCCGTTTCTTTCTCCACTCTTGTTTTGGTGAGGACATGTAAGCACCTATCCGTTTCTTTCTCCACTCTTGTTTTGGTGAGGACATGTAAGCACCTATCCGTTTCTTTCTCCACTCTTGTTTTGGTGAGGACATGTAAGCACCTATCCGTTTCTTTCTCCACTCTTGTTTTGGTGAGGACATGTAAGCACCTATCCATTTCTTTCTTCACTCTTGTTTTGGACATTTAAGTTCTTTTGCACAACTTACATAGCCGTGCCACCTCACAAACGAAACCACTTGAGAAATTCACTTCAGTGTTTTAAAGCAGTATTAGAAGTGAGAAAAATTCACTTTTTAAAAACTTCTCAAAACACTTTAAATTTATTTTGAACGTTAAGCTCTCGAGAGTAAACTCTTCACCAAAACATTCTCCGAGATCCCATTTGAAAGCCAATGAGAATCCAGCTGAGAGGTAACCACTCACAGACATAGGCATCGAACTGAAACCCAGTGAGAGTCTATCTCTCAGTGCTCCTCCTGGTGAATCCCTGCAGAATTCTAGTCTTTTCACTCAGATGTTTTCAGTTCAGTTCAGTTGCTCAGTCGTGTCCGACTCTTTGCGACCCCATGAATCGCAGCACACCAGGCCTCCCTGTCCATCACCAACTCTGGAGTTCACTCAAACTCACGTCCATCGAGTCAGTGATGCCATCCAGCCATCTCATCCTCGGTCGTCCCCTTCTCCTCCTGCCCCCAATCCCTCCCAGACCTGATGGGTCTTTTCCAATGAGTCAACTCTTCACATGAAGTGGACAAACTACTGGAGTTTCAGCTTTAGCATCATTCCCTCCAAAGACCTCCCAGGACCGATCTCCTTTAGAATGGACTGGTTGGCTCTCCTTGCAGTCCAAGGGACTCAAGAGTCTTCTCCAACACCACAGTTCAAAAGCATCAATTCTTCAGCGCTCAGCTTTCTTCACAGTCCCACTCTCACATCCACACATGCCCACTGTTTAAGACTGGGTAAACACGGACTTCCCCTGGCCGTCCAGTGGTTAAGGCCCCGTGATCCCAACGCAGGGGGAATGGGTTCTGTCCCTGGTTAGAGAACTGGAACCCACATGCTGCAGGGCAGGGCCAACAAACAAAGCAATGTAAAATACCAAAAAAATGTGTAAAGACTGGGTAAATAAAATCCAAGAGAAAATGTATGACTCTTCAATAGTTGACTGTGCCGTTCCTCTTAAGAATAGAACAACTGAATTTCCGCAGTATGAGGCTCTTCAAACCTTCATATCCTGCTTCACTACGTCACCGCAGGGAACCCTTCACCCTTCTCAGCAGGTCTCCGTGACAGCTACATGGACACGCAGTACGCCTGTTATGGAGCGTGCGAACTCTTTATCAGTGCTTCAGCAAGACTGACATAAAACTTAGGGCACTTGCTGTTTAAATTGGTCAGACGCGTGCGTGAGTCGCGTCTCAGGGGCGCGGAGCGTGGAGCCCTGGAAACAGGAAGGTGCGTGAGAGCGGCCGGCCGTGAGTCCAGGTGAGGAGGTGGGCCAGCGCGAGCGCACCCGAGGCTCTCGTGCAGACAGTGCAGCGGCGACCTGACCCCACAGGCAGGACCGCCCTCGTCCTCCCATGCCCGGCGAGGCGCCACTCTTGGGAGGAAAACTCAGCACAGGTGTCTGGGCTTCTTATCTGTGTTACTCAGTGTGGATCGTATTGTTCTCCAGTCTCTCTCTCAGTCTTCAACTCTTTGTGACCCCATGGGCGGCAGCACGCCAGGCTTCCGCGTCCTTCACTATCTCCCTGAGTTTGCTCAAACCCATGTCCACTGAGTCAGTGATGCCATCCAACCATCTCATCCTCTGTTGCCCCCTTCTGCTGCCCTCAGCCTTTCCCAGCATCAGGGTCTTTTCCAGTGAGCTGGCTCTTTGAATCAGGTGGCCACGGCATTGGAGCTTCAGCATTAGTCCTTCCAATGAATATTCAGAGTTGATTCAACGTGGGTGGTCTACACTTCAATCCTATTTGACGACTGTGTAGATTTTTAGCTTTATCCCCACCTTCTTCCTACTCCAGTGAGGTCCTATGCAGGAAATTCCTTATCGGAATAGAAATCAGAGGCACTCTTTCCTGAAATGAATGAGCTTAAGCTTCAGAAACCTTCCCAGCTGCGGAGATACTGGACAAAATAAACATCAAGATGCTTTTCAATGTCAAGAAGTAAAGTATGCAAGGTACACGCAGTCCTTTCGGAGTATCAAGGCACGTGAGAATTATAATACACGGAACACTCATAGCTGTAGGCAGGATCCTGGAATGTCAGGCACACTCATGTCCGACTCTCTGCAAGCCTACAGACCGTAGCCCACTAGGCTCCTCTGACCACAGGATTCTCCAGGCAAGAATCCTGGAGTGGGTTGCCGTGCCCTCCTCCAGAGGAGCTTCCCGACACGGGGATCAAACCCACATGTCTTACATCTCCAGCCTTGGCAGGTGGGTTCTTCACCACTAGTGCCACCTGGGAAGCTCCTGGAATATTAATGCCCGTCTATAATTTTGTAGATAAATCCCTGGATTTGTTTTATAATCCAAATCCGGTCTGCACTGTGGGGAGAGAAGCGTTGGAGAGACTGTAGCTTGGATTATCTCCGTTACTATAGAAAAGAAAGCGAAACTTCTTAGAAAAGCAACAGAGATGATGAAAGGATCGGAGATAAAGCTTCGGTAGAATGTTTAAAATGCCCAGCAATTCTCCTCACAAAAAGACAAGGCTGTGGAGGGAAACAAAGGTGGGTCCATGTCAAGGAGGTGACTCAAACTCAGGGATCAAATTTTTCTAGACAATTTGAAAGGTCTGATGGTCGAAAGCTCCCTCTGCCTTCTCAGAAGGGGAGTCACGCTGGCTTCAGTGATTCATCGAATGTGCCACGCCAACTCAATTTGCAACCTGGTCAGTTTCTGTTGGCAGACGGGTTTGGTCTTAACCAGACTTCTATCTTAATTACTGAAATACGTTTGGATCCCTTAAGGAGAGAATACTGGTACGTTCTCATGTAGCTGCCACTCAGTAAGAGATTAGAACCAAGCCGGGGCGCCCTCCTGTTTTGATCTCACTGACAGGCTGGTGACACTTGTGCAGGATGAAGGGTCTAAACTGCAAGTCAAAGAACGTCTTGACTGCTCGGAACTCTGAGGCCGACTGCACAGGGCGTCAAGAGTCCGGGTCTCTGGGAAGAACCTGGCTTCTTGTCTGCAGGGGATGTTGTAGCTGCAGGACGTGGGAGGGTCCCCAAGGCAGCAACTCAGGACCAGCCCCGGCATGGGTCTCCCTGCGCCAGGAGCGTCCCAGGCGCTCTGCAGGCCCCGCCCCCAGAGGCGCCGGCCCCCTCCTCCTCAGGGGCTTCACAAGGCTCTCAGTGGCTCAGGCCACAAACCCAGACTGTGCTTGTCTCATCTTTTTCTCCGAAAGCCCCTTTCAGCAAATCTGTCCGCTTTACCTCAACCCGCGTCCCGAGTCCGTCCACGCCGTCACTTCTCCCGTCCCATCGTCACACCCTGTCCAAGCCACTGGCCTGCCGAACCTCCTACGCCCCTCCTTGCTTCCTTCCGAACCACTTCCCACCTGTGGCCAGAGAGATGCTTCCCGTAATGAGAATGCAGTGAAGACGCGGCATGGTCCAAAATCCTCCTAAGAGTCTCTATCCCAAACTGTACAAAATCCGAGCCCTGTGTGGGCTGGGCCTTGCCGAGCTGACTCTGCACCTTGGCTTTCTTCATATTTCTTGAAAATACTCAGCTAATTTCCACCCTGGGGCCTTTGCACTGGCTGTCCCTGAGTCTGGACTGTGTCTCCGAGCTCGGCAAGCCTGGTTCTTTCCTGCCGCTTAGGTTTCAGCGCAAGTGCTCGCTCCTCACGCTGGCTTCTCCTGATGCCCATGCTCCCTCTCGCCCCATACTTTCCTCCCTCGCTTATTCCACGCGCGTTGTCTTTCTCGTCTGCTCCATGCGCTTCCCTCCCACCACAAAGTGAGCATCAGTAAAAACGGTATCCTTGTTAGTCCTGTTCGCCACTGCCTCCCTGGTTTAGAATAAGGCTTGTCGCTTAGTGGGTAACTTTACTTTCTGGCCCCACCCTGTGGCATGCAGGATCTTAGTTCCCTGACCAGGAACTGAATCCACAGCCCTACACCGGGAGCACAAAGTCTTAACCGCTGGGTCTCCAGGGAAGCCCTCTTAGTGGGCATTTAATTAACATGGGCTGAATGAATGAATGATTTGAACAAATAATTTTAAAAGCTGGTACGTGACTGCTCTAGGTCCACTGGGCTAGCTGAACCCTCTCACCATCACCGTCAATATAAACTGATTTGGCGCCATTAAATCAATGTCTATGAAACAAACAGCAGTAGATCTGTGTAAGGTGAAAAGGAAAAGTTTCCTGGTCAAAATATGAGTTATACTGAAGGAATTTTAAAATGTCACATAGGTTCACATGAAATAAAAACCAGAACTTCAAATATATTCATGTCACCAGTGACCGGAATTTACCTAGAAGAAAAGGCCTGTTGGAAAGAACAGCAGAAATAACAAAGTATACATAAAAGACTTTATACCCTCTTCACAGCCACAACAACGTTTAAGCAATACATGAAAAGAGGTCACTGGAATGCATTTCAGCTAAATACTGGGAAAACAAAGGAAAATGATACCAAAATTGAATGCAAAAAATGAAACAAAAAAGGCTTGAATAATAAAATATTATTAAAATAAAAAATGAAAAAAATAAAGCTTAAAATAAATAAAGCTTGAAAAATAAAATAGTGGTTTTGAGATATAATAAACATACAAGAAAAGTAACTCCCCCAACCGCCCGGAAAAGAAACAGTCAACGTGTATGTCCAGCGGTCACCGTGCACACTTCCAGCCCCTCTGGGTCACCCTCGAGCTCCCTGGCGGCTTCCCTTTGCCTAGGACGAGAGCCACACACAGGAGCCCACGTGGAGGCCCCGCTACCTGTCCGGTCACCTCCCCCACATCACTTCCAGCGAAAGGTGGCAGGCGCCCCCAGATTACGGGGCCCAAGCCTTGCGCTCTCCACACCGGCTCCCGTCTGCTGGAGATACTCCCTTGACCCCCACACTGCCACCTGCTCATCTGGCTGCCATCTCCTCCTCATCCTGCAAGACCACCCCTCCCCTGACCAGCCTTGCCCCAGCTCCCGTGGGGCAGGCGCCCCCAAGAGCTCACCCTGCACTGAGGGCAAACCTTCCTCTCTTGGCACTGGTCACTGGACTACTGCCAGTGGGCCGCTTGTCGGTGGTGTAGCTGCTCAGTCATGTCCGACTCTTGCGGCCCCTGGACGTGCCCACGGGCCCCGCCGCCCATGGGGCTCTCCAGGCAGGAACACTGGGGTGGCTTGCCACTTCCTCCTCCGGGGATCCTCCCGACCCAGGGATCGAACCCTGGTCCCCTGCACTGCAGGCAGATTCTTCACCAGCTGAGCCACAAGGGAAGCCCCAAACGTACCAATACGGTGTTTCAAATTCTGGACTACATACACTTGTTTGAATTATATAAACGGTACTTCATTTTCCTCGTCTCTACTTTCTTCGTCCACATTATTTATAGCTAAGAATAAATAAGACTCTTGAGAGTCCCTTGGACTGCAAGGAGACCCAACCAGTTCATCATAAAGGAGATTGATCAGTTCTGGGTGTTCATTGGAAGGACTGATGTTGAAGCTGAAACTCCAATACTTTGGCCACCTGATGCGAAGAGCTGACTCATTGGAAAAGACCCTGATGCTGGGAAAGATTGAAGGCAGGAGGAGGAGGGGA
This sequence comes from Nanger dama, assembly GCA_917880005.1. Taxonomy (NCBI): domain Eukaryota; kingdom Metazoa; phylum Chordata; class Mammalia; order Artiodactyla; family Bovidae; genus Nanger; species Nanger dama. Next base: position 46,740,809 of record CAKJTW010000013.1, on the reverse strand, counting down.
CGACCGAGGATGAGATGGCTGGATGGCATCACTGACGCAATGGACATGGGTTTGGGTGAACTTGGGGGGCTGGTGATGGACAGGGAGGCCTGGCGTGCTGCGGTTCATGGGGCTGCAGAGAGTCGGACACGACTGAGAGACAGAACAACTGAACTGAAGAATAAATAAATATCTTCTAATATTCACCTCTGTCAACTGTGGTTACATGAAATTGTCCAATGTCTTTTTTACATGAAGCGTCTATTTTTAAGCTTCAGTGACAGAATCAAACCTACATTTTATTTATCCAAAATAAAGAGTCCCCTCTTTCAGATGCGTGAATTGCGCATGCACTCACTCAGGCAGTTCACCACCGCTGCTACAGACCCCTGCCGTGCTTCTGGGGGGGGGTGGGGCGCTGGCATGCTGTCCGTGATTCAGCCATCCGTGCGAGCATCGTCACACGCGGTTGCACAGGCTTCCAGAGGCAGGGTCTGCCGGGGGCCAGGTGTTGCTCCTACTTGAATTGAGCAAAGTGCCCCGCAGGACACGGCTGGTGTCGGGGGTGGGGAGCCCACCCATCCTGTGTGATGCACAGGCACTGATGCGCAGTCAGAACTCACTAAAGGCTGCGTGAGCGAGGGCGTGAGCAGGCCAGACACAAACGGATAAGATCTCAGCTCTGCCCCGATCCTAAGTCACAGCCCATCATTTACACCAGAAGTGTTTTACCAATGGCTAGGGAGTCAAGCTGGAGAGGGCAGTGGCACCCCACTCCAGTCCTCTTGCCTGGAAAATCCCATGCATGGAGGAGCCTGGTGGGCTGCAGGCCATGGGGTCACTAAGAGTCGGACACAACTGAGCGACTTCACTTTGACTTTTCACTTTCATGCATTGGAGGAGGAAATGGCAACCCACTCCAGTGTTCTTGCCTGGAGAATCCCAGGGATGGGGGAGCCTGGTGGGCTGCTGTCTCTGGGGTCACAGAGTCGGACACGACTGAAGTGACTTAGCAGCAGGGAGTCAAGCCTTCTTGAACTGATTAGATTCTCGAAGGATTTCTACAGAGATTCACTCCTAAAGAGAAAAAACCGCTACGCCCTGAGTGAAAGAAAAGCAGCCACAACGTGTTCTGGCTCTTTTCAAAAGCCAGCCCTCAGCTGGACCCAACCGAATCCATGACGGGAAAGAAGTTATGTTTCCAAGATTGTGACATGTCATTGACAAAACCATAAAAGGAATTCTCTATGGTCAAATACAACTCCTCTGAAAACATTCATAACCACAAATCCCAGTACATGAGCGCAAATTATTAATGCTTTTAAAGCAAGTTAGACCCCGTAAAAGTGACGGTTATTGTTTCCACGCTAGATATCTGGCATGAGTTGAAGCTTATATAAATGGTAGTATTTTTGTGCCCAAGCATCTTCCCTCCTTCATTTGCTTGCCAAACAGATCCAGAATTTTTTTTCCTCCGAAACTGGAGCAAGAATCAATTAAAATGTATAATAATGTGTTAACTAGCTAATACAGCAATTAACGCTAAGGGGCATTTCAAGCCCTGGGTTTTTAGCAACAGCCCTGTTCTTTCATTCCCTCTGTCAGATCTGTAATTGAAAGAATACCGTGAGAGAAGCCTTTCATCAGCTCCAAGAGTTACATTTCCCACTTTGATAACTGTACAAGGAAATCTGAGGCACTTCAAGCTTCCAATTACATTTGATTAGCCAGTCAAAATCATCTAACAGCTTTCATCACCCAAAGGAGAACTTTTGAAGAATTCTGTTGCCCACACTTCTGCACAAACACTAATCTATATCATTATTTTACAAGGGGAAATGTAATATTTAGTAAGTAAGTTTTTAAATTAGGCAATAAGCAAAACCCTCTTATTCATCATGACTTTGCGATCAAAGAAGCACAGGGTGGTTCTGAGATGTGTGAGGTAAAGGATTTGTGGTTAGTTCAGAGGCAAGATACTCTGGTCAAAATGAAACAGCAGTTCTTAGAATCTGCTAACATTTCAGAGAGCACGTCTGAAAACAGGATATGCACTCAAAACTCCTATGATGCATACACACAAGACCTGCCTGGGAGAAGCACGGAGGACCCGAAACCTACATGTGCGTGAAATTATTTCCTACCAAATGCATGTGAGTGTGGCTGTATCAGGAGAAGGCGATGGCGCCCTACTCCAGTACTCTTGCCTGGAAAATCCCATGGACGGAGGATCCTGGTGGGCCGCAGTCCATGGGGTCGCTAAGAGTCAGGCACAACTGAGCGACTTCCCTTTCACTTTTCACTTTCATGCATTGGAGAAGGAAATGGCAACCCACTCCAGCGTTCTTGCCTGGAGAATCCCAGGGACAGAGGAGTGGCTGTATCAACCACATCAGGGCCACTGCTTCAGAAGTCACTGAAAACATCCTCCTGGGAATCTTTTGATGATCAGTTAGGAATTTAATACTGCTTAAAAGTGAAGACAGGAATTGTTATCAGTGAGGCCTTGACCCCCCCCCATGCCCCTCCCCATCTCGAGTGTCTCCCTGCAAAATGGACCTGATGTCTTCTGTGTCTCATCCTCCATAAAAATGTGTTTTTAATTTAAGTGAAATAATTATCCTGCTCTCCCAGGTAAAGTATTCTGTAAACAGGCTATTTAGAAATGCAGTTATCATTTCACAGGAGGTGGTCCTGCTGTGTAGACTTTAAAAAGCAACACTGTGAGGCACGATGGAAGGCCAGCTACCTCCACACTCCCCAAACGGATGACAGAAGGGGTTACCCTCTGCCTCTGCAACCCTCGCCTTGTGCAATAAAAGACAGACTTTAGACCTGTTGCCCAATTAGTCCATCTGCTACATGAAGAAAAGGCCTTCTTACAGCGTCAGAAATCGGATCACAGTTGGTTGCAAAGTTAATCCTTAATGTTGCGTAATCCTGGGGACATTTCTAAATATTCAAGATAATGTGGCGCTCTTTTAGTTTTCACAGAGAAATGGAGAGTAGCAGGGCCCTCCAGTCCTGCTCCCTTCAGATCTGTACAATTTCTCTTCCAAGCGTTTGGCTGTTCCTTCCAAAGGTGCTGGATGCGAATAACCCAGGCTTGGTCCTGGGAGGTCGGAAACATGGCATTTGAAATTGATTTCCTGGGGACTTCCCTGGTGGTCTGGTGGTTAAGAATCGCTTCGCAATGCAGGGCACATGGGTTTGGTCCCTAGCTGAGGACTAAAAACTCACATAGCTCTGAGCAACGGAGCCTGGAACTGCAACTAGAGACTCTGTGCACCGCAAGGAGGGCCCCGCATGCCACAGAGAAGTTCCCACGTGCCGCAGCTTAAGACCCCACGCAGCCAAGTAAACATTTTTAAAAAAGAAAGAGATTTCCACGGAGGAAGTAAGAAGGCAGGGACACAAGGGCAGCCAGCCCCTTGTGGGACTGTGCGGAGGTTTCGCTACAGGGGTCCCCACACCTCCCAGTCAGTCTCTTGCGCCCTGGCCCTGGAGGCTGACCTGCTTCTGCAACAGGAAACCCCACTATGTGGAGTCCCCTCGCCCGGAGACAAGGCCACCCAGACGTTCCACCAACTACCCGCGAGCACTGCCCACTCCTGGGTTCACTGACCTGCCCGTTTCTCATGTCTTCTCCATCTGCCCTCAGACCTCCAGGGCGCAGGGGCCCTCCTGGCCCCCCAAGTCCCATCTGCAGGGAAATACAGACGCAGCCCCGGATGGGGGCGGGCTCCCAGGACCCACAACACTGTAGGCACCTGTGGGGAGCTGAGAGACCCTGGGGAAAGGAGGAGAAGCCACGTGAGTGAGCAAAGAGAAAGGGGGCCAGGGCAGACAGAAAGGAGAGACGGAGGCGAAGGAAAGGGGAGAAACCAAGAAGACGATACAGCAGGTCAGAGTGTCTCCAGAGACGCTCCAGGGCCCCGTGCACAGGAGGCCCCAGCTTCGCCTGGGCGTGGCGAAGGCAGCCCCACAGAGGAAGCAGGTGTTAAGCATCAGGTATTTAAGAAAGACCCAGGGCTGGCAGAGGGACGCTGCGGACCGCGCTGTGCCTGAGGGTGGGCGGCATTCTTGGGTTAGAGATGAATGCATTTAACGTGAACAACAGCACAAATGTGCAATTCCCATGCAGCCACTGTGCAAACGGAGGTGGAGCCCGCAGAGATTTGTATGATCGACTTCCCGAGCTGCAGAAGATAAGCCTGAACAAGCCATCCTTCACTTGCCCTGGAAAATGAAAGACCTATTTTACCTCACGGGTTCAGAGGGCAAAGTCCTTCAAAAGTGTGTTAAGGAGTGCCACACATGAGTCATGTTTACGGCATTGTCACCCGCCTCCAGACTCGGTGTGACGGGCGGACATCATCGGCAGACTGGGTCCCGGGGCTTGTGGACTCGGGGAGCTCCCCTCCCGAGACTGAGGACCAGACGTTCCGGACTTTCTGTAAGATCTGTGAGCAGCCTGTGTGTCCTGCTGGGCAGACGTGTGCAGGCCTTACAAGGACTCAAGGGAGTCTCAGCAAACAGGTGTGGACAGCTTCCAAGCAGACAGGCTGGCACACTGGCCTCTCCTGGCCACGCAGTCGGAACCAGAGCTGGGCACTCGGGGTGAGCTTCAGGGTGGGAAAGCCTGCCCGGCATCCCCAATGGGGAGCACCACCCCCTGCTGACCCTCCAGTTATATACGCTTTTACAGATTAAGGTTTAGAAGCTCTGGAGTCTGCAACCAATGGCAAACTCCTCCTTTTCTCTGGTTCTGTATTCCAGCCCTATAAGGTCACCACCAATTAAAAATAGAAAGAATTTACATGTTCTTGAGTCATTTTTAAGAAATGGCTCTCTGCAGGTGAAGAATACAGGTCCTTTAAGACCCACTGTAAAGTGGTACTCAGATGGACGTAGTTTACAAAAAGACCGCCATATGCATTTTTGGTTTCAAAGACATCATTAGTATTCAATAGCCGCGTGACTTGGGGCCAATCAGTGAAAGTGTTTAGGTCTCGGAACCTCAGCGGCACAACTGGGAGCAAACACGCTCACTGCTCAGGAAGTAACGAGCATTAAATGAGACACAAGACTGGTATAAAGCGTCGGACAATCGTCTGACTCACAGTAAAAACTCAGTGAGCAGCAGCTACTGTCATCACCTGTTGTCCACAGTAGTTTCTGTTGACCTTGAGTCTTCCCTAAGCTCTCTCCTATTAATGTGACTCCAAGCCTTGGGGGCAGGTTACTTACTGAGCTTCCCGCCCACCCCTCCAGCTTCTGTGTTTCTTCCTCGTCTCTCTCATGCCTGCTTCCCACCCCCCTCCCCAAACTGGCTGAAGTGCCTCCGTTAATTTTGCCAGTGACAGATTATTTGACTAGAAAACAATTTGGTGGTTTAAAGACCTAGTTAGCAGACCTAGTTAGAGACCTAGTTAAAGACCTAGTTAGCAAAACTACAGTGAGGTAAGATCTGACATTGGTCAGAGTGGCCGTCCTTAGAGAGCCTACAGATGAGAAGCGCTGGAGAGGGTGTGGAGAAAAGGGGCCCTTCCTCCATCATCGCTGGTGGGAATGTAAACTGGCACAGCCACTGTGGAGACCGGTGTAGAGGTCCCTTACAACACTAAAGACAGAGCTGCCTGCAATCCCAGTCCCGGGCGTATATTCAGACAAAACTGTAATTCAAGAAATGCATGTACCCCTACATTCACAGCAGCACCATTTAAAACAGCCAAGACATGGACACAACCTAGATGCCCGTTTACAGGAGAGCAGGCACGGACATGGCCCAGGCACACAGTGGAGTGCCAGTGAGCTGTGAAAAAGAACGAAATCACGGCATTTGCAGCGGCATGGAGGACCTAGAGATTACCACGCTAAGTGAAGTAAGACAGACAAGACCATGTGGCATCACGGAGGCTTGGAAGCTAACCATTGACACAAATGCGGCAAACTCGCAGATGCACAGGACAGACCCGTGGGTGCCCGGAGGGGGCTGGGGGTGAGGATTCGCAGGAGCAAACTATTATACACAGGCTGCACCAACAGGGTCCTGCTGTACAGGACAGGGAACTGTATTCAATCCCCCGTGACAAACCAAAATAGATGAGAAGCAATATATACAGACCTGAGCCACTCTGCTGTTCAGGAGAAATGAACACGACGCTGTCAATCAATTATACAGGAACAGAATAAACTTCAAAAAACTATAAAATAAAAACCAAGTTAGCAAACTTTTATTAATCCGTTAACTCTGTGTCTCTCTGGACCCAGAGGGGAGGACGGACGTGTCCTCTGGACGACCACTTTACGTGACAGCAAGGGTCCAGGGCTTCCCCTCCTGGGCAAGAGGGGACCTCGTCCTGCCCTCTCTCCCCAGGAGGGAAGGGGTGGACCGGACCAGCGCCTGAGGAGAGGTACCCAGACCTGCAGCAGGCAGAGTGAGCACTCGATCAAAGGGGCGTCTTCCCTCCACCCTCTGACCATGAGCAGAGCAAGGGAGATGCCCGCTTTCCTCCCACGTTCACCGCGCATTCCTGACGCCTGACGGCGAGCCAGCCAGTTAAACACGGCGCCCCTGGTGTGGCAGGCCTCTCCCACGCTCCCCACCATCCCGGTAGGCAGCACAGATTAACAGGAACAGGCGGCGCATTGGGTATGTGAACAAGCAAAGCCAGCATGCAGCCACGCTCATCGCTCCCAGCGCATCCCACGGCTTCCACCTGACTGCACGGTAACTGCCCGTGTCTGGCCGCACGGAAACCCAGAGTCTAAACGAGTCTGCAGCCTGGAGATGCATCCTCACTGAGCAAAGCGAATGTAGTACTTACCAGGGCTTCCCCGGGGGCTCCTGCAATGCAGGAGACCCGGGTTCGATGTCTAGGTTGGGAAGATCCCCTGGAGGGGAAATGGCAGCCCACTCCAGTATTCCTGCCTGGAGAGTCCCACGGACAGAGGAGCCTGGTGGGCTACAGTCCACAGGGTTGAGAAAGGGTCCAACCTGACAGCAACCTAACAATGACAGTAGTAACAATATTTTAAGAGGAACCGAGAGGGTGGAGGGTCTAGCACTCCACACAAGGGGGGTCATTTCTGCCAAAGAACACCTCCACCTTAAACAGGTGCTGATGGGGCAGAGCGATTCACCCCGCACACAGGGACCAAGAAGACTTCAACGGCTACGGGACGATCCCGCAGTTAGCAAGCAACACGGGTGCAGAAACACAAAAGCCTGGACAGGCGCAGAGAGCCAGAAAGACCCACATGTCAGCACCAGCAACCAGCCCAGAGGCTCTGTGCCAGCTCTGCCCGGAGGAGCCACAGAAGCAGACGTCTGATGCCGAAGAGCCCCGAGTCACAGAGGCAGACCTGCAGCTTCCAACCTTCCCTCCAAACTCACAGGCAGCAGCCCACCCCCAGTGGAAGAAAACCCAGTTTTCCGGTTTCCTCGTAAACCTACGGAAGGTCCATTTATTTCCTTCTGATCTCTTTTTTGAGAAATAGGTTTCATGGTCAGAGATGTTTTTATTTGCCTTCGAATAGCAATACTTCTCTCCTCTTTATGGGAAATCACATTAAATGCTGATCATCTGCTTCCAGGAGGAACTACTTTGCATCCAAAGAAATGAAAACACGGGTCAGTAAAGTGACAGACGATAATTCTGGGTACAGGATCCTGAAAGCTCAGGCAGAGGCAAAAGGGAGCCGTGGGTGTGTGTGTGCACTCGGCTGTGTCTGACTCTTTGTGACCCCATGGACTGCAGCCCACCAGGCTCCTCTGCCCATGGGCATCTCGAGGCTGGAAACCTGGAGTGGGCGGCCATTTCTTTCTCCAGGTAATCTTCCCGACCCAGGGATTGAACTTGCATCTTTTGTGTTGCACCCCTTGTATTGGCAGGCGGATCCTTCACCACTGAGCCACCTGGGAGGCCTTAAAGAGAGCAGGATGGCAGATACGGCAGGTAAGCACACACACACACAGAAAGGAAGGGCTAAGCAAGTCCACTAAAGAACCCGGCTTCAAACTGGGGCAAACCCAGCAAACTGCAGACTGCAGGCCTGTGTTGGTTGGGAGAAGTCAACTGAGGCTTGGGAAAAGGGATCTAGGGTGTTAACGATAAATAAATTAAAACTCTGCTCAAAAAGCATCCACACCAGAGCAGAGAAAAAAGGGCAGCTGGCTTTCGAGAAAACTGGTTTCTGCGTGGCTGAATTCCTTTGGCACAAACTCCCTGAGCCTCTGAGCCCTATTTTCCACAGAAATACTAGTTACGCGTTTCAGTCAGGATTAATTTAGACTTTTTTTATTCCTCCATGTACAAGAATCATTCACAGAGGGGAAGTTCTTCTCCATCTATTCCCAGAATCCTCGGAAGACATCTGGTCTCATTAGACGATCAAACAGATCCTGCAGACTCATTAGTTGTTCAACAAAGTGGGAATTACTTGCCCACTGCTCTTCTGTTTGTGAGATACTCAAGACACAGATGAGAGAAAAATGAGCGAAGGAAAAAGAGCACCATCTTCTTAACTCACGATGACAGCACTTTCTGGGATGTTGGGAGAGGGGGGTCTGGAATTCATTCTTGATTTCCAAAAATACAAGTTAAAGTCAAGAACACAGGCCACCGTAAGACAGGTGGAGCTTAAAGGTTCGAAGGTATACTGAATGCATGCCTTGACAGGTGGAGCTTAAAGGTTCGAAGGTATACTGAATGCATGCCTTGACCCCAGAAATGCTGCCAGGCTACGGTAATTCAGGGCCATCTACCACCTGGTTACAACCCTAAGCTCCCTTCCTGACTGTTTCCACAAACACACAGAGAGGAGCCCAGGCTGATGTAGCCGGCACCAGCCGGACCCAGGACCTAACTTCATCCCTTTACAGCAGAGCAGAGCCCCACGTGGCCAGCTGTCTTCCCGAGCGGTGGGCAGAGGGGAGGCACCCAGAGGGGTCTGGACCCTCCTCCAGGGCTCAGGAGTGCCAGCGGGAAGACGGCCTTCACTCGTTGAGGCCCCCATAGCCTGCGAGAATTGTCGCTGCTTTCTACAGTGACTCCCTCCCTCCCGGGGACGGGTCTGGGCTCAGAGAAAATCCATCTCGCTGATTACCAGTGATGGACTCCAGATAACCAGGAGGTCTGCCCCAGCTTCCCTGGGAAAGGCGTGGATTTCTGGAGTCAAAGGTTACAGGGCTTGTGTGTGTGTGCGCATGCGTGTGCGCACATGTGTGTGCGTGTGCGTGTCCTGATGGGGGGCAGGGCTGTGGAGAAGCACAGCTTCTTGTAACCTGAATGGCCAGCCCCCCAGTTCTTCCCTGCGGTAGACAGCTGTATAATCTCGGACAGGCCACAGGCCCTTGCCTCAGCTTCTCCACATGTAAACGGCGGGGCTAGAGTCCAAGGACCTCCACCGTCTCGTCCCGCTCTGGAAAGCCTGTGGCGTCCGGGCCGCGAGGATCGCTGGATGCACAGGTGCTGGCTGGACAGCTACCCCGGCTAGTTCACCTTTCCCATGCCACAACTTTGGACGGATATCAGAACCGCCCCTCATACAGGAAACAAACCAGCTCACTTACATGCACTCTCTTTTCCCCGGTCATCACCTAGCTCTGAAACGGCACGGTTTCTATATTGTATTTTTATTTTTGCAGTTTATGGACTGTTTTTCAAGATGCACGTATGGGAGTTAAAATTTCCTCTTTCCCATTCCAATATTTTGAATGGGAACCAGAATATCATTTCTTTTTCTTTTTTTGCATCGTGTAACTAAAAACCCAACAGCTTTCCTCTGGCCCTTTTGATCCCTTAGACAGTAAACCAATGAAACCTGCATTCCCCTCTTCTCCATGCAGAGAGTGTGATGTGTCCTGTGACAGTGAGCAAGGGGTCGTTTGCAAACTTGCCCGGTTATCTCATTACTTCTCCTGCAGCAAATGTGTGTGCTTTTCCGGGGTTGTGGAGTTATAAGCAATCTGCGCTATAAGCACACTGCCTGATGGGTAACTTATGGTAAAGTTAACAAGAAAAAGACAAATGTGAAAAAGGGGCTGTGCATCTAAATCATCCCAAATGCTATTTTAAAATCACAAGGTTTGCAGGAAGGTAGGCGGGAGGATCTGGCTGCAGGTTTCCAGGGGCCCTGGAGGCCAGGCCAGGGTGAGAGGGGTGGTGGGGGAGGCCTCGTTCGGGAGGTATTCCTGGGGGAGGTGTTCCTGGCCGGGGCTGGTGGACCACACCCGGGGGCTGGCCCGCTCCCCTGCCCAGGAGCAACCACTCCTGGACTGCTGGGCCTGCCTCCTTAGCGGGTCAGGAAATCAGCTCAGGGGTCGTGACCAGGAATTTTTTTCATTTTAAAAGCATGAAATAAATTTGACTAAAGCAAAACAGAATAGAAGATATTAGCACGCACGGCAGGACAAAAGCACGCCCTGTCTCGTGGAACTCTGGCTCAGCTGAGCCTGCGGGCGTGCGTGTGTGTTCGGTACACCAGGTGTGTGCATGTGTTTGGTACACCAGGTTCCAATGTAGAATATGTTTCTTACTTCGGGCCTTAGTTCAAAAGTTTGCAAGCCTCTGCCCTGGAGAAACACAGGGCAGCACACATTGTCTCCACGCTGGCTTCAAACGCCTTGCTCTGGTTTCCACAAAAGCGACTTTATAAACAAAGGAAAAGGAATTCTTCCGAAACAAATGGTCACCTCTCAATTCTGTATTTAAACAATCCCTAAGTTATTCTGGAATTCTACTTTTAGTCCTCTGAAAAATACTTCAAGGGTAATATCGCTTTCAAAAATATAAGTCCAAGGCCAACAGCGAAGAGGGCCTAGTTGCCTTTCTCTCCTGGGGTCACCTCCGCCTTGTATAGGAGCAAGGCCAGCATTTGCATCTGTTCCCTTCTCTTCTTTAAAGCATTTTCTCACAGGAGACTGATAAATGCCTTAAACAACAGTATAAAGGACTCAGATGGACATGAGTCTGAGTGAACTCCAGGAGTTGGTGATGGACAGGGAGGCCTGGCGTGCTGAGATTCATGGAGTCGCAGAGTCGGACACGACTGAGCGACTGAACTGAACTGAACTGAACTGAAAGGACTCAGAATGCTTTAATATGTCCCATTCCCCAAAATGTTCATATTTTATCCAAATATGAAATCTCATGCCCTAGAAAAGAATCTCACGCAATTTAACTACAGGGAAAGGAAAGGAGAAATTTGGAGAGCATGTTTTCCTAGCACTGTTAAAGTCCCACCTGGGGTTCTCAATACTCACTTCACAACTTTCTCTTTTTTCATGTAAATAACACACATGATTTCTTTCCTCATGATTCTGTGAAATTAACTTCAGCGTTTTTTTAAGTAGATGTTTATGAAATTGCCTTCGACAGCAAATATTTTGTCTTATTCAACCTTGTATCCATCTTACGCCCAATGTACTACCTGGCAAGTTTGAGGCCCTCAACTGAAAGTGAGTGATTACCATTATAGAATTTTACTTCTCTAGCATGCACATGATAATTCTGCTTTCCAATGTCAAACTAAAAAGAGTCCAAGTGCATTTTTTTTCCTGAACATAAGAGTATTAAGTAAAGCCTCCACAATTTGTCATAAAACAGTAAGAGCAATTTTAAAATAGCACTGATTTACTAAGTATATAATATATGCTGGGTTCCCAGGACTAGATGCTTTGCCCATATACTCTCGTTTATTCCTTGAAATATCTCAAAAGATGTATTGTTATTCCCTACATACCTCCACCTCCCCCACAACACACCCCTGTAATTTCACAGGCTAGAAAAATAAGGCTCAGAGATTGACAACCTGTCCAACAAAGACAGTTACTAAGCAGCAAGGATCTAACGCCAACTGGGTCCCCTGTGAAGGCGAGGCTTCCGTCCTTCTGCGTTTCCTAACCTGTCAGCTGCATCTGGAACAATCATTTTCGTTTTCATTTTCCAGTCCCTTACCTGTTCTCTTAAGGGACAAAGCTGGGAACCCAAGATCACCATCGGAAAGCGTTGCTTGTTGTTGATGATAAGCACCTGATGGCCCCAGGGTGGTTCCATGCCAGACGGTCTCGTCTGGCAACCAAGAGGGCACCTTGCTCACTCCCCGTGTGAACCCCACCATCGGCCCTCTGCACATGCGGGACAGGCGCCCGGGAGCAGGGCTGGACCCGACGGTGGCCCACTGACTCGCCTGGGCCCATTCAGATAACTCCTCTGTTTCAGATCACGGTGCCGAGAGAAGGCAGCCATGGAAAGCCAAGCTTGCCATTTGCACGTGGTTTCCACACTTCATCCCATCCACACGCAAACAGCTTTAGACAGAACCTTTAAATGAGAAGTCTGCTTTGTACTATCCTCCCTGCAGAGATTTTAAAATCTCCTCCCAAAGGCTGAAGCCGCCACGGTCACAGGAAGAAATTGATTTTATAACAGACTGGAAATCGAGCCCAGAACTCGGTTCTGTCTTTAACAAAGCGAATGAAACCCCTGCCCACCAAACGCTTCTGGTAGTCCTGCAGCAACGTCACGATCCCAAACTTTGTTACAGCTTTCCCATATTAATTCAGTCTTCAGTTTCAGGAAATAAAATAATTATGTAGTTAAACAGAGATCCTTGTACAAACAAGGACTGTGTTTACAATGTACCAATCCATTAAAATCAACGACAGACACAGATGAGAACCGAAGCCCAGCCAAGCAGGCTGGCACTCGCACCGGCCCATTCCCCAGCCAAAGGCAGTAATAAACGTCCTATTGGAATCTTCTCCGAAAACAAAAGGTTTACCAACCTAATGTCAAGGTAAACAGGCAGTAAATACCTGCTTGATACCAGCGGTACCATTTGGATTCTTTAGCGTCTAAACACAACGGAACGTTGGCCTTTCCCCCCTCTAAATCGGCATCGTTGTAATGGGGCTCCTTACTCGGTAATTCTCCAAAAGTTCACTGCGTTCTGTTTCACGTCGGCTCCAATGTTTCAGCCATAAACCAAGGTAGAGGGAATAAGGTAATAGTAAAGGGAAGGAAAAAGCATTTTTCCCAGGAAAAAAAACCCCAACTAAGTTTACCGTGTGTGACATTAAATGCCATGCCCCTAAACGAAGAGCTGCAGAAAATACAGGCCCGCAGAGGGAAGCCGTGCCAGTCCCGAAGTCCAGGCCTGAAACACCGCCTTACACGCAAGGAGGGCAAGGCGCGCGGCGCCCAGGACCCGCGCGCGGCGCCCAGGACCCGCGCGCGGCGCCCAGGACCCGCGCCCGGGCAGAGCCGGCGGCGGCACCTACCTTGAGCTCCCGGAAGAAGACGCTGCTGCGTGCCCACTCCACGATGGAGAAGAGCGTCTGGTCTGCCATCTTGCACATCAGCCCGAAGGTGCTGAGCCGCTCGTGCTTGCCGCGGCTGGCCTGCTCCTGCTGCAAGTACGCCGTGATCTTGGCCTGCACCTGCGGCTCGTCGGGCTCGCACTTGAGCAGTTCCAGGATGAGGTGCGGGACGCTGGCCGGGGAGCTGGTCTGGTAGCTGTCCACGTAGGAGTAGCCCATGATGGACTCCGGGGAGCTGGGTGTAGGGGTCGGGGTACTCGGACTTGATGGCGCGGCCGGGAAAGTGGCTGTAGGCCTGGTAGCCGGGCAGGCTGCCGTGAGGGGGCATGGGCACGCTGATGGGGGAGGTCACGAAGGGGCTGCGGTCGTAGTCGGTGGGAGGCAAGGCAGCGTGGTTCAGAGGTAGGCCTTTGGAGGCAGAGTGGATGTTCTGAATCGCAGAGGAGATGCTCAGCTCGGGGGCATGGCTTGGATCACCTGAGACATGGCTTCCAGCTTCAGTCCGTTGGCCCGGATGAGGGCCTTTTTCTGCTGCTTCAGGGCCCGGTCCCGCTTGTACATGGGCCCGAACTTATTCCTCCCTCCGCGCATGCGGTCCGCCCTACCGCTGTTGGTGTGGGCATGAAAAAAAAAAAAAAAAAAAAAAACAGAAAAAGGGAGGAAGGGTATAAACAAGATGTGAATCCTGAGCACTGTCCAGATCTCTAGATAGTTAGGCTCAAAATGGACCAGAAGTGGTCTGTGTTTGGTTATTTTCACCACAATAGCTTTCAAAGAGTCCCAAAAAGCCATGTCCTCTTTATTTATGAATTCTTTCCTCCAAGTGTGTTTGTCATCAAAGAAATATTTCGGCTATGTGGGGACACCATTAACCCTTCGGTGGGCTGAAGAGACTCCTAGTCTTTCTACCCATGGGGGATGCTCTGTACTGCTAAGGACAAGGATCAGGCTCTGTCCCACCAGCGAGGCTGGGCTTCTCTTTATGGAAACACAAACTGCTCAGAGGCTGCACCCGCCTACCCCAAATCAAAGGGGCCATTACTGGATCAAATTGTGACTATTTCTCCCGAGGACAGCTTCCTCTCTCAAAGTCTTTTTGGCTAATTTGCTGCAAAATTGCTAGGTACATGCTCTTCTTGGGAAACCATCCTCACCCAGACTTGGGTACACACCAGGTAGCCATCGGTTATTGTTTTCAATTAAGCAGAACTGGACCTAACTAAAGCAGATTCATTTCTGAAGCTGTCAAAACGGCCCACCATCACAATACTGGGTGGTGTCCGGGGCCACGTCTAGCAGTATCCGTAGTGGGTCTCTGCTGGCTCATAGTGACCACTGGCAATTAGACCAGACGCAGCGACCTCTGACAGCTTGTGACATGGAGAAATTGCTGGAGGTTAAGTTCTGGAGCTTTTTATCTTAGGATTAGTTCAGCATTAAAAATTTATTGTGAATGCTAGGCACCCAGAATACCACACAAGATAATGAAGAGTTTTTCATCTGGATGATCATATATTGACTGTTCGATTGTTTCATCTCCCTGTGAACAAAGTATGAGCATGCACCGCAAGTGACTTCCTATTAAGAAAGCACACTTTTAAGGTAAAGAAAGGCAGCCTTTCCCTTAAAAAAAAAAAAAATCATCGACATCATATGCAATCACACGTTTAATTTTTAACATTTTATCTTCTGAGTCTCATACTATTGTAAACATCTACCACACTGTTTTGCTGTTTGGAAAATAATAAAGTGATTGGTAATGAAAAAAGCAGTTACATCCTTTCTGGGAAAGAATCTATCAGCAATTTCTGCAGAGTATTTGAAATTTGTTGAGTATTTCCATCAAGTCTGAGTGCCATGCAACAGAAAAGCCCCAAAGACAGCTAGTCTGTGTCTCACTGATCAAATGGAGTGGGCCCCGTGTCCGGCACATCTCCGGGGTCGGTATCCCTTCTTATTACTCTATTTACAATATATTCGATCTGTGGAAAGTCAGTAGGTCAGAGCCCGAAAAACAGCAAGACACCGTAACATCCATGAACTACAGGTTATTTACAGCAGTCACATTTTAGCTTCACTTCCAGTCTGCACAGCGTAAGTGCAGATCCTGCTTTTTCAACGTAAAGCTTAATGTGGCTTTCGGGGAACCACGCTCTTTTCTCGGCAAACCACGGCCACTGACATGACAGCTCATTAGTTTTCATGTTTCCTGATTCTCAAGAATTTTTTAATTTTTCAGGCTCAGTCATCTTCTTAAAGTGCTTTCCTACACAATCAAAAACGATACTCTCCATGAGAAAAATCTCTTTACAATTAACGGTTTTAACGCTTACTCAGGAATCATTTAATTAAGACAACCTATTTTAAAAGATTAAAATCAAACAACTTTTTTATTAGGGCATCCTGATTTGAAACCTTTAAAGGACTTAAAAAATATTTTGGCAGATTATTTTTACTTGTTCTCAGCTGAATCACATTGGTCTTGCTTTCATCTACCCTATGAAATGCATCTGCTTCTCAAACTAAAAAATGAGGTGGGGAGGTGAAACGCCAACGTTAAAATTTTTTCCTAGTAGATTTCACCAGCCTTTGAATGAGACTCAGACTATCCTGCTGACAAAACATAAAAGACATTATTGCCAACAGTGTTAAAGACTAGGAAAATACTGTTACCATGTTATAAGCGCAATGTTGTTTTAAATCCTATGTCCTTGGAGAATTTGAACAGGCAGCAGTCTTTAGAAAAAACTTACCTTCTAGCTTCATTCCAACACTGAGACATTTTGAAATCGACAGTAAGGACAACGCTTTCTCTGTGTTTTGTCAATTTGGCAGTTCTGGTTTTCTATACACGTGTACCTTTTATTATTTTGGACTGTTCGCTTAAAAAGCCCTATAAGAGAAAACAGTAAGACATCTTATAAAGCTAATACCCGTCTCTTCTATTGTTTCATTTTAAGGAAATTACCAGTAAATCTTTTCATTGCACCGTTTGAGTCCTTATGTGGTTCTGTGGCTTGTTTCTCATTTTAACAAGATCAACCCTTCAAAAGCAGGGTAGAGATTTTTCTGACATCAGAGTTATATTTCACAAGAATCACATCAAATCTTGGAGAGTTCTGTCTACACACCATCTTATCTCACCATTCAGAGGAAAATACATGCTATACTGACCAGTAATTTTTTTTTTTTCTTATTAACCTTCCTGTTCCAGACAAGGCACTTTTAGAGAGCTGAATTATTTTTAAGTAGTCTGATATAATTTTGGTGGCAAACTACAGTAAAATACCAATAGAAAAAGTGAAATTACAAAACACTTCAGATGTTTTATAAACGTCAGCACTAAAGAGTTAAAAGCAAAAGCATTTAAAGAATAAAATGGAAAAATGTGGAAAATGTTCATAATTCCATTGGAATACATTCAAGTTGGGGAACTGCAAAGAAAAAGGTGAAACTTATGAGGGAAAAAAGCATGTAGAGCAAAGAACTGGGTTTTAGCAGAGTGTATGCCTTCCTTATATTTCACCCAAAAGAATTAATCAGAAATAAAATCTGTAGCTTTATAACACAGTTACTGCTTGGATGGTACATTCTTTGTTTGCCCTACTGACCACAAAGTGAAACCATCTTACTTTGTTATAAAAAAGACGAGATTTTCTTGGCAGTGGTTTAGTAATTGTACCGAGTTTTCTACTTTAAAAAATGTTGAAAAATAAGGAGTATTAAATTTGCTGAGAATATATGAAAAAAGTCTGAGATAAATCCTTGCTGTATAGTTGATGTTGTTAGTAATAATACAGTACATCTCACATATTAAAAGCTCTTGCATTTAAATAAGTCACCATATACTTAAAACTACTTATAAACTTAAGATCTGGTTTCTTATTCTTTCTGATATAAATTCCAAAAGCCTTAAAAATTATTTTTGGAATAAATCAGGATGAAATCATGCAGTTGGGAATTTAGACTTTTATATCTGTGGATAAAAAATGTTTGGATGCGCAGCACAGAATACTCTGAAGTTAAAATGTATTTGGGAAATACTTTGTCATGCTGGCTCTCAAGAACAACGATGCTTTAAATATATATAAGTCAAGCAAAATCAATATTCTGGACTGTTAGAAGCTTTCTACAGCTACATCACTTTCCTACAATAAACTATTTTAAAGTCATGATACTGGCAAAGTTTTCTAAACAGCATAAATTTCTTTGCTTTGTGGATTAAATCAGACACATATTTCTAAGAATCATCTCACGAAGACTCACTCTTTCCCTCTCTCATTTTTGAGTCCAAAAAGA
Source organism: Nanger dama (assembly GCA_917880005.1). Classification (NCBI taxonomy): domain Eukaryota; kingdom Metazoa; phylum Chordata; class Mammalia; order Artiodactyla; family Bovidae; genus Nanger; species Nanger dama. Next base: position 46,723,204 of record CAKJTW010000013.1, on the reverse strand, counting down.
CAGCCTACATTTAGCTTGAAGAAGTAGTCCAGTGGTTTATTTTGGTTTTGAACATTATATTTCTCAGGTAGCAACGTGGGAGCAAACCTTGCAGCTTTCACAGGTGAGGAGCCCATAATGGTACCCAGACACTTTATCTCCACACACCGGACAGAGCTCTTCAAGATCTTCATCGTAGGAGTAATTCACCATTTTAAACAGGGACACTGAAACAAGAAGAGAGGCGCACACATCCAGTTACTTTACTAGGTATGTTTCAGTCCTGCAGTAGGAAGCGTTTTGGTGACTGGAGGGCAAACTTCACCAGGTAAAACAGAAAATAAAAATGTCTCACAGGTGTACTGCAGAGTTATTTTTACAGTCAACATAAAACCTCTTTTGACATCAATGAGTAAGCACTTTACATTATTTTAATTTAAAAATAATTCTAAATTCTTCTATTAAACATCTTAAGCTGACCACGAGTCTCCTAACTCTGCAAAGAAAGAGATCCAGAAAAGAAACACGAACTGCATAAAGGAAGAACTAAGAATTCCTTTTAAATCGCCTTGCTGATAAGTTCCAAAACGTCACCTTTTCCTAAGGAAGAGAAAGCAGCACACAGCGTCATCCTCGCACTGGAACCAGGTTCGCCCAAAGTTCACCGAGCCTTAAGGGTGTCTGGGTGAAAGCAACGCCCGAACCTCCGCCAGGAACTAGGAGCCCCGGACACTTGGTCAGCAGCACTCTTCCAGCCACAGCCCGAGGCTCCCAGCGTGCAGAGCTGCTAGATTAATCCAAACACCCAGTTACGGACTGGCTGGGCTTTGATCTCTGCACTTTTCAAAATCTACTGTAAAAATTACTAGGAAAAAGAGGGAGCACGGACGGAAAGGCAAAGAAAAAAAGAAGGAAAAGAGGGAAAGCAAAAGATACACACGAGAGTTTGGTTTCGTCGCGAAGTACTGAAGTCCTTTAATGAACTTCACATGTTTCCGATCATCACTGCAAAATATAAACACCTCGAGCTCTCCTGTTAAACAGAAATCAGGCAGCAACTTCTCGCGGCTCCCTGCAGGGATCGGGTAACCCTTCAGCTCCGGACGCAGTCCCGGGAAGGCGTCTTCGCAGCTCCAAGACCGAGAAGAACTGCGCAGGAGGGGCAGAGGCCGGGAGACCCAGGTAATACCTGATCCGGCCCCTCCCGGAGACTCGGTGCACGCCGGGGAGCCTCGCAGCGCGGGGCGGGGAAGGGGTGGACGCCGAGGGAAGGTCCGCGCGGCCCGGCCGCCGCCTGAAGCCTCGGAGCACCTCCCGCGAACCCCGGCGCGCACTTGCCTCTCGCCCCTTGCTCAACTTTGGGCTACACACAGCGCACAAACGCCCCAGTCAAGTTTGTTTTAAGTTAATCAGTGGCATTTTTTCAGGGGGCGGGGCTGGGCGGGGGCGGGGGGGTACTGAGAGCCGGCAGGAGTTTCCTCTGATTTGTTTACAGAAAAGGAAAGGGAGAAACAGGCCCCCCTCCCCCATCCCCAAAGTGCCAGGACACTCCAGCACCGCTGTGGCCTCCTGGCCAAATACAGTCCTGTTTTCTTTACGGATTCTGGGGGCCTCTGGAAAGGGCCTTTAGGCTGGGGAGGGGGGTCCCTACCCGCAGCCTCTCTCGAGACATGGAGTCCTGGGTTGGGGCGTAGGTCGGGGTGAGTTACCCGAGTTTGGGGAAGGGGGATCCCAGTTAAAGATGGGAAAAGCCGAGGCAGGCGACTGAGCTCCGAGAAATAGAATTAGACGGCGGGACCAAGGGAGGTCCTCGCTCAAGTCTGGGGAGCCTGGGGGTTTGGCTGAGGCTGAGGTTTCCAGAAGTTTGTTCATAGCCTCCTGAAAGGTCGTGACTGTTGTCTCCAGGCGTGTTTTCGGACAGGGGGAAAAGTGTACCAAGTGTGTGCCTTTCTCCTTCCCCCTTTCCCCAGCAAACTCTTCACTTAGACCCCAAGAGGTGCGGAGAGGTAGGGGACCCGGTGCGAGCCTCGGGATCCGACATTCTTAAGACTGGGGCTGGAGACCCTCTTGGAAAATCCCAAGACAGAGGCCGCGTGGGGAGACCGACGCCGGGCATCTTTCAGAGGCGCCCACGTGCTGTAGCTCGAGTGAGTCTTCGGAGAATCCAATGCATCCGAGCAAAGAAGTCCCGGTCTTGAGAAAGCAGAGGGGGACGCCGGCGCCCGGGACGGCAGAGGCCGCGCAGGCACGTGGACGAGTTCCCCGAACCTTCTCTGCACCTCTTCCACACCCGCCACGGTTCGGACCGCGGCGCGGCCCAGGCCAGGGCGTGGGGTCCGCGTCCCCAGGGGGCTCCCCTCGGGCCGCAGGCCGCGTCGCCTGCAGGAAGCCGCGCCGGGCGCTTCCCACCAGCTTTCCGCCCCGGGGCTGAGCGAGCAGTCGGCGGCGTCCCAGAGCCCCAGGCACCAGGGAAAGCCGGCTCTCTGCTCCCGCGCGCCAGGTCCGGTCAGGAGCGAGCCGCTCGAATTTTACAAAGAAAACACCGCAGTGCTATCTTCTCCCGTCTGCCCCCCACCCGACTTCCTGCTCCAGCCTCTCCCTGCGCTTCTTTTCCCGAGGCGCTCAGAATCGCGCGCGGGGAAGAAGCCGAAACTTTCCCTTGGACGCCAGCATCTCGCCGGCTCCGAGGGCGCCCAAGGACAGTCTTCGGCAGTGGCGGCCGAGGGGCCCGATGCGGCGCTCCGGGGCCGCTTCCCCTGGAAAATTCCGCTTCGTGAAATCCCAGGTGCCCGGCGGGAAAGCCTTTTGGGCCAACCCGGTCCTCCCCGGGGCAGCCAGCCTACAGGTTAGCCTCTAGGGGCTCGGTCCCCGGGGACTTCCACGGCCCTCCCTGGAGGCTGGGCGAGACCCCAGGATCCTCTGGCCTTGACCGACCCCACCGGTGGGGACGCACGCCCTCCCGCCGCCCAAACAGCGGGGCGACCTCAGGCCCCAGGCCCAGCGCCGCCGGTCCCGCGCCGCCGCGGGCGCCAGCCCTGAACTCTGCTCTCGGCGCGTCCCCGGCCCTTTCAAGTTCGCTCGAAGGGATGGCAGGAAGCGCTCGGGATCACAGGCCCTCCGGCCCGCACATGCTGCGCGCTGGCGGGGGCGCGGATGGAAGGGCAGCGGAGACTTTTCCTAGCATTGTTCCCTCCCTGGCCCCGAGCAACTGCGATAAACTTCTGAAGGGCTTAACACGGCCAGGGTCTAGAATCGCTTCTTTTGGAACGGGGCGAAAATACAGCCTACGGGATTTGCCATTCCGCCTCGCGCTCGTTGTCAGCAATCAAAAGCTGGGGAAACAAACGGGACTTCCAGATTCCCAGGTATCCGACCGAAGAGGCTGGAAGCTAAGTCGCCGCCCCCGCCCTGCACTCACTCCGCAGTGCCCGGCCGGAGGGTGGGCTGGAGACAACTGGTTCTTTCCAGTTTTGCCTGCCGTTTTAAGAAGTTGTTCCAATGCCAGCCGACTCCCCGGGTGCGCCGGGGCTGCAGGGTGCCCGGGCGTCCTGACACCGCGAAGCCAGCTCTTCCCGAGGTTCTGCGCTTTCTGCAGCTCACTTTCCCAGGCAGAGGGTTCTTCTGCACTCAAGACAACTGGTTCAAGTTCCCCCGATTCGAGTGACCGGGAACCTGCTCGGGCTTCCCGAGAGAAGTTCCATTTCTTAGAAAGATCGTCGGAATAATTAGATCTCTAGACAGAAGCTGCCCTGGCTCCGGTCGCCGGAGCACGAAGCCTCTCTTCTTAATTAGAAGCGGCCAATTAGGCATTGCTCGGAAAATCCCCGCCCCGCATTGTTCAAGAGCCATAAACTTTTATGCCTTCCCCTGGGGAGGGGGCCCGACGCCCGCGCGCCGCCCCGCAGCCAGCAGTCCCGCGGCGGCGAGCGCCGAGCGGCCAGTCCAGCGCCCGCGCGGGGCCGGCGGCTGCAGCCCGCGGGGCGAGCCGGGGGCGGGGGAGCCGCGGGAGCCGCGCGCCGCGAGCGCCTCCTTACCTTGCATGTTTTCCGGCATCTGCCCCTGGTCCCCATGCGACCGAGCCAGTCCCAGGGCTTCCGTCTCCACTTTGGGCAGCATGACAAGGCGGCCGCGGGCAGGGGCAAGGGTCCGTGCCCGTCCGGAAGCCCTGCACCTGAACGCGGGCGGCACGGCTTCAACTCCGCCGGGAAGAAGGAGGGGGCGGCCGGCCGGCTGCTCTCTCGCTGGCGCGCTGGAGCGCGTCCCCGTCGCCTCCGCGGCTGCCGTCAGGACCCCGGAGCCCCGTCCAGGCTCGCTGCTCCTCAGTCGCCCCTGAACCGCGAGGAGGAAGCGGCGGGCACGAGCGAAGACTGCGTCCGGGCGCGGGGGGCCGGCTCGGCGAGGGCGCAGCTGCCGGGGGCGCAGGGGCGCGTCCGGCCGAGCTCCGGGCGCGCAGCGGAGGCGGCGGCCGAGCTGCTGCTGCTGCCGCCGCCGCGGCTCCCGGACGGCTCGGCTCGGCGACCCGCGCCCCGCCCTCCGCTGCCCTCCGCTCCGGGATCCGCAGGGTCTCCCGCTCGCGCGGTCTCTGGCCTCCGTCTCCTCTCCTCCGCCCCTCGCCCGTGTCTGCCTCCCTCCCGCTCACTCTCAGGCGTGGAGCTGAAGTTCCAGCCTCCCGCCGCCGCCTCGTCCACTCCCGTCCGGGAGCGGTCCTCTGCAGCCCCGGGGCGGCGAGGCTAGGGGTGGGGGGAGAGGGAGGGGGGAGGACCGGGTCGGGGGAGGCCGGGATGAGGGTGAGGGCCGGGGGTTGGGGACGCGGGTTCCGGACTCGGGTCGGACCCCAGGCGCCAGCCAATGAGGACGAGGCCCAGGCTTCCCGGCCCCCGCCGCCCCAACCTCTTCACCCCGCCTCGCCCCCTCCCTCACCGCCCGGCCCCGGGCGGGGATGTGCGCGCGGCGGGTCTTAGAGCGGCTGCGAGGCGACCTCTGCCTGAGCGCGGCGGCCGAGGAGAAGCTGGTTGGAGGTGTCGGCGCGAAGGGGGGAAGCCCGCGGGGGTGCGCCCGCCGTGCGTGTTAGGCGAGGGGGGCTGAACGCGTTTCAGCAAACCAGGAGAGAAAAGAGCTGGTCTGCGCTCCAGGGTCTCCGGGCCCCATTCCGCTCGGCAACTAGTCCACAGCCCCCCACCCCCTCCCCACCCCCAGAGGGCCCAGCGGCGCAGTCCACCTGCTTTGGAGGGAACAGCCGCGTCGCCGAGAGTTGGCGCGATTGCCGGCAATCCGAACGGCCCTCCCCAGGTCCCCATTCTCCAGCTCCTTCGCTCACTTATAAACACCACCCCGCCTCCTTGAGCCCCCAGATCAGGCTGGCGACAGACTTCCTAAAACGTTAGTGAGCCGTGTTTCCAGAGCAGCGCCGGCTTCCTCTTCCATCCCCAGGTCTCTGGGGTGGGACGGGTCACTTGAGGCCCAGAGGCCCAGCACTTGAAAAAAGTTTTAAAGAACCATCTGTTATGCAAGCTCTTCAACACCAGGCCAGCCCCATCTTCAAAGTTTTCAGATCTCATCGCAACAAGATGAAAACACTCTATCCCCAGCCTCCAGACTGCATGTGAAACGCCTCATATTCAGTATCTGCTGAGAGTCCACTCACAAGGGGGTGAATTTGAATCTCAAAGGCTCTGAATTTGTTCTGTGTGAATGGCATAGAGATCACACCCTCAAATTGGCCAGTCCAGTACTTGATGAATTGAAAAGTACTCCAATCACTGCCAGGCAGAACCTGCACTTCTGGGTGAGAGGGGCTACTCACCACATCCCCAGGCCTGGCCAGTCACACACTGCCACTTCTCAGAACTGACCTGTCATTCTGCTGCATAACTTCAGTACTCAGACTCGAAGTCAGTCAGACCTCAGAGCATCTGCAGGGTCCATGAAGCCCTTTGAGCTTGGTGAGAAGGCCGCCCCATCAGTGGTGCAGGGGAGCGGGTTGCAGGGACCCTGCTGATGCTCAGATTCTGGTGACAGTGCCGTGCCACAGTCAGTCCATTTTCAGCACTGCCTGGCTGTTCTAAGGATCGTTGTGAAAGAAGCTCAGAAAGGGCTCACATCAATGCTAGCACCTTGCATGTGGATTCAGATGAACTTTCGAGTAAGTTTATTACGAAGCCCTCCCACTGCAGAGAGCATCTGGGGGCACTTTGACCCTCCTAACCAACACCAGGCTGGCAGCTGGGGGGCGGCTCCCCATTGGGGGAGGGAAGGCCCGCCTGTTGCTGGAGCGGGGAGGAAGAGGTTGGGAGGGTTGAGAAGAAGGGTGCAGTGGCTGACCTGGCCGCAGGCAGAGGTCGTGGTCAGGTTCGAGCCCAGCCTCAGCCCAGAGAGGGCCTGTTGAGGCCACACAGGGGTGGAGGCCACTCTCCCATCTCATCGCTCCCCAAAGGCCTGGCCTGAGGGTGACAGAGAGCCACCTGGCACCCATTTGTCTCACAAATGGGAGCGGCGACGGTGTGAGACGAGGGGCCCGGGTCAGGGGTTTTCTAAAATCGGCTCTTTAAAGAATGCGCAGGCGTGTAACAGCGGAAAAGTTTCGCCTTGCTTTGAAGCAAGCCTATGGCTCTGCCGGGTCGGCTGCGAGCCCAACGGGCACCGAATGCGAAGGAGGCCTCAGACCTGGAGAAAACTTCCCTTCCCGAGAACCCCTGGCCCAAGGACTTGTTCCAGGAACGGGGCGCGAGAACGGGTCCCGAGGGCCAGAGCTATGCCGATCCCTCCCGGGGACGTGGAAACCCCGCCTTTGGTGGTCGAGGCGGGAAACCTCCCGCGGGAGAGACCGGAGGGCCGATCGTCGTTCCCCCGGGCGCTCCGCGTGGGGTCTGGGCAGCAGGCGCCGAGGGAGGGGGCGGCAGGCCGGCTCCGGGCGCACCCCGCCCCCCCCCACACTCTCTCCGGTCCTTGTCCCTTCAGTTCCGCGGGGCAGGGGGCCCCCGCCGGAGCCGGGGACCCGCTCGCCCTGTGACCTGGGATGGGCCTGGGCGTCTCCCGAACACCCTGGAGGAAGCAAAGCGCCGGGAGGAGGCGCCCAGCCCGCCCGTCGTGCCGGGAAGGTTACCTGGGGATGGTTCCAGGTGGCAGAGGCCGCAGCGCGAGTTGGGGGCGGGAGGGGGTGGCGCGCGGACGCCGGGAAGGGCGGGGAGGTGGGCTCAGGGCCAGGGCCGGGGCGGTCTACTTGTCCAGGCCCGGGAGGGGGTCTGAGCTCTCGGAAGTATACACCCACCGCCTTGGAATCACAAAGCCCGGGCCCGCAGGCGGACGCCTCCCCCGCGGCGCGGGACGTCTCGCCTCTGCGGCCTCCGGGTAGAGAGCCCCGGGGAAGCCAGACCGGCTGCGGGGCAGTTAAGTGGTGGGGACCCGAGGCCAATGAGACGGCTCCGGCTCCAGCCACCCCCAGCATACTCAGCTTGCTCTCTGCTCCCCTGCAAACTTCGCTCCCCTTTCCCCCCTCGTCCCCCTCGCCCGATCTCCCGTCCTGCGGGGCCAGTCTCCAGGCTCGCCCTTCCCGGTTCTGACTTTGTCTTAAAGCCTTGATTGACGGTTGCAATTACGAAAGATGATGGCTCGGGGAGGCTCCCGCAGCCTTGACGAGCCTGAGAAGCGCAGTCCCGGCATATTTTATCCAGGCTCAGCGTCATGGGGCCGTGCGCCCCCTGCGCCCGCGGGCAGCAGCGGAGGGGGTCTCGCGTCCCCGGCCCACGAGGAGGCTACTGCTCGGCCCTCCCGCCTCCGCCTGCCCGCAGCTCGGCGTCGGGTTCCCCGGCGCGCCGGGCACCGCCTGCCCTTGACCTGACCTGAGGCGTGCCCGCCCGCCGCGAGCACTTCCCGCGTGCAGTCTGCAAAGGCGTAAAATGTCAAGATTTTCAGGACTGGTTTCTTGGACTCGACAACACGGGTCCCCGGAAAAACAGCATGGAACATCCTTGTCCCCCCGCGCCTGGGTGGGGAAGCCCCCCCCTCCACGACCCATCCCAACCTCTCAAAAGCTGCAAATCCGCATCCTTGGAAACCATGTCTAGCGCCTCCTCCATCCCTACTTTTTGGTGCTTTCGAGAAACCGGAATGCTTTTCTAGGAGCACGTGTCTACTCTTCAGAAGAAATCTAGATTCCCACCCCTCTCCTCCACCCTTTCCCCAGAAAGTCCCCGCGCCCAGGCTAGGCCAGCTTGGGGGGAGACAGAACACACCGCGGAAGCGCGGGCTCTGCTTCATTTCTCCGCCCCTGCCACTCGAAAAGCCCATCAGAAATCACTTTTGCTTTCCTCTGAAAATTAAATTTAGCAATAACTCTGGAGTCGCGCTCCGGAGCTGGAGGAGGGGTGGCTGGGTTGGAGGCGTCCCACCCCCCGCGCTGGAAGCAGTTTTTTTAAGAGTTAAATTTTCCTGCAGACATGTAAGTTACTGAAGAGCGTGGAATTGGCTGAAGCGTTCAGAAAATAAACTGGAATAGGTGAAAAGTCATGTCTTTTTTTTTTTAATCTTTTTCTGACGCCTGCGTAAATAACTACTTCCGACATCCTCGACAACAACCTCCAGTCCAGGAGGAAGAAGGGAAGCCAGTTTAGCCTGTCCACCCCGGAAAGACTGCCTGGTGGGGTGGCCGCCCACAGCGATGCAAGCACGCTCACTACGGGAGCATCGCAGTATATCTCCGGGCCCTCTTGACCAGCAAGGCAAACGCAAGGTGACGCAATTCCTGGGTAAGCAAGGCCTCTCAAGCCCTCCCCAGACAGACTCCCATCTTTGTCCCGAGGGAAAGGTGAGGTTGGGGAGACTTTGGCCTGGAGTATCAGAACCTGCTGCCCTTGGTATGAAGGCTTCCTTGCTTTGCAGAGAACTGCCCCGCCCAGGGGTCCAGGCGCCTCCTACCTTGGCAGAGCCGTTTGCCCTCGAGGTGAATGGGGACATCCGGTCTTGCAAAAGGAGCTGGCCGGGCCCTGACCTTGGGTAGGTGCTGGTCCAACCTAATTTGTGCACTCGGTCGCTTCAGTCCTGCCTGACTTTTTGCGACCCTAAGAACTGAGGTCCACCAGTCTCCTCTGACCATGGGACTCTCCAGGCAAGAGTACTGGAGTGGGTTGCCATGCCCGCCTCCAGGCGAGCTTCCCAACCCAGGGATTGAACCTGCGTCTCTTGACGTCTCCTGCACTGGCTCTTTACCTCTAGCGCCACCTGGCAACTCTGGGAACCACCCCATCCAGGTTGCTGGGGACAAGCCAGAACGGTGAGTGGCATCCACGAGGGCGTTGCTGGCCCAGAGCAGACCACCAAGCCCTGGGTGAGAGCCGCTCACCTGGCGACCCCACTGCCCAGAGCTCCCCGGAGGAGGAACTCGGATCCCAGCACTAGATGACTAGACTGACGTCCCACTGACTGGCCAGACTGGAAACTTCACGAGAGAAGGGGTGACATGCCGCCCAGCTTCCCTTTCCCGGTCTGGGGCCATTCGGGGATGGACCGCCGGGAGGCTGTGTCTTAGGGAAGCACCCCGGGGGTTCCTAAGACCTAAGTGTGCCCGACCTGCTGAGCTGCAGCGCCTCTTACTCAGCAAAGAAAGTGTGGATTTGGAAAGGGGGGCTCGCGGGGGACCGTCCCCCTGGGACTTGCCGCGTGGGCAAGTTGGGGTCCCCCGAGGGGTCGTGGATCGCGCGATTCGGAGGGTCCTTTTCCAACCTGCCTCCAACTGGAAAACAACTTTCGTGGTTAAGAGGTGGTGGCCAGCGTGCTCCGAGCCTTGGGGCAAATCCTTTCACTTTCCCCCTGGGTTTCTCATCTGGACACTGTGGGGCGTCGCCTCAGGGACAGTATGGGCGGGAGGCGGGTTCCAAGCAGTTTTCTTTCCAGGCCCACAGAGACCACTGGAGGCAATGGAGCATTGGGACCCTGAGGCTGCAGATGCCCAGACCCTCAGCCAGAAGCAGCATTTACTGTGAAAACACCCTGTGGGAGACACACCTGGCTTAGTCAAAAGTGCTTAAAAAGGGTGGGGGGAGGCGGTGTTTAAACTCTCCCTGTCTCCTCCCTCCAGGAGACATTGGCTTGTTTGTTAGGAGTAAAATGTTGATCTATTGGGCTTCCCTTGTGGCCCAGCTGGTAAAGAATCCACCTGCAATGCAGGGTTCGAGGAGACCTGGGTTCGATCCCTGGGTTGGGAAGACCCCCTGGAGAAGGGAAAGGCTACCCACTCTGGTATTCTGGCCTGGAGAATTCCATGGACTAGTCTGTGGGGTCACAAAGAGTTGTGACTGAACGACTTTCTGTATTATATATAGGAATAAAAGTCCTCTGTAAACGCCCTCATTTTGAGGGATTTCCCTGCCTTCCTCATACCTCTGTTGATAACAAGTGGATGCTGTGAATTTTCTATTTCCTGGTCATCTGCTCAGTAACCCCACGAGTTGTCACCAGAGGCCTCAGAATTGCAAGCTCAACATCAATGATCCTTTCAGGAAATTCCAGAGTCTGGAGACAAGCAGGGGCTCCCTCCCCCAAGCCCCCATACCGCCCTCTACCCACCTGCCTCCCCAACCCCCAACCACCTCCCACTCCCCACTGCTGCTCTGCCCTCAGGGCTCCAGATGCTGGTGGAGCCCACCCTTTCAAAATCTTGGGGGTTCTAAACTTGATTTGCACTGCGGTTGGAGGAGGAAGACAAAGACCCATTGACTAGTGTCTTTCTTAAGTCCAAAATGCCTTTCGGAAGAGTCTGAATAGATCAGCATTGCTTGTGATCATGATGTCTTTATATCAACAGGGGCGAAAAGGTATAACCTTGAGGAAAATGCATGGTTTTCAGAGTCCCATCCATGGGTTCCACTTACAGCTCACTCTTCTGACAAACTGAGTGACCTTGGGTAAATCACTTGACCTTTCTAAGTTTTTTTTTTTTCATCAGTAAAATAAGACGGACTCGGCTGGTGGCTCAGCGGTAAAGCATCTGCCTGCCCGTGCAGGAGACCCGGGTTCCATCCCTGGGTTGGGAAGATCCCCCGGAGGAGGAAATGGCAACCCGCTCCAGTGTTCTTGCCTGGAGAGGCCCATGGGCAGAGGAGCCTGGTGGGCCGCACAGAGTCGGCCACAAGTCAGTGACTAAACGACAAAATAATGTTCACAAAGAAAACCTTTTTTAAACAAAATAGATTTTATATGGAGGAGATCGTGTCAGGAGAGCAGCCCACCACACTATTGTGAATATCAGCTTTTATCATTTTCTCTTTCCCCTAATTTCCCCAAAGCATCCTGTAAGGAAAACAGTTAGGAAGGGGGTCACTAGCCATTCTGCATGCTCAGTCGCTCAGTTGTGCCGACTCTTCGGGACCCTAGGGGCAGTAGCCTGCCAGGCTCCTCTCTCCCGTGAGATTTTCCAGGCAAGAATACTGGAGTGGATTGCCATGCCCTCTTCCAGGGGATCTTCCTGCCCCAGGAATGGAACCCACAACTCTTAAACCTCATGTTTTGGCAGGCTGGCTCTTCACCACTAGCGCCACCTGGGAAGCCCAGTCATTCTAAGGACCAAGAAAAATGGAGGCTTCTAGTGGAAGGTTCTTGCCAACTGCACTGTCTTGCAGGGTTTGACACTGTCCTCAGGACTCAATTGCATTATCTGCAGATATTCTGCTTATTTGAGATTTAAAAGTTAAATTTATCTCTTCGTATGAATCACGTAAGCACACATGACAGAGCTTTCTAAAAGACTGAGAAGGAGGCAGCCTTGACTGAGTGCTCTGGTCAGTTTCTGTCCACGTGGGTTTCCAGGCTCTATCTCTCACACTCACACCATCCATATTCAGTTCTCTGCTAGGCCCTCCCCGGATACAGTGTCCCCCAAATTCCTGAAGCTCCCTGACGCCAAGTGGATTTCTCCGAGAAGTTCCAACAAGATGAGGAGTAAGGACGAACCCTCAAAGGGAGGTTCTGGACTGGGGGCGAGATGTCTGCTTCTTGCCCTGCATAAAGCATGCCAGGAGCTGTTTGGGGAGGTTGGACCGTGGAGGGAGACGGTCCCAGAGCCATTCTCTAGCTCAGTTCAAGTTCAAGGCTAAAGCCAAGATAACCCTAGACATTGTGTCTGGGTGGAAGGGTCAAGTAAAGGAAAACAGCATCGCCAAGCCTCTGTCCCCGCTTTCTCCGCATATTTCTCTGGTTCATTAAAGAAGTCCTTTAAGCCCCATCACAGTTGCGGGTCCAGGCCAGTACAGAGAATCTCGGAAGCAGTGTTTGGGAGGCGGGCAGGAGCCAAGGAGGAGAGGAGGCTCTGGGGCTCAGCTTCCCAGATGGAACTGGCCACCTGAGCCCAGCTAGAGCACCGGAGCAGGGGCGTGGGTGACGGTGTTCTCAACGGCACTGCGAACGGAGCTGGCTAGAGGTTAGGGCGACGGCGGCTATCTCACTGCCCACTGAGTGGCGCTGCTTCAGAGACCCTTAAGGGCGCAGAGCTCGCGAGGCTTACCACCCCCAATAAGGTCAGTCTCCAAGAGCACCAAGGGGCCAGAGAGCAGCGCTGACATCAGCCTCCAGGCAGCACTGTCGCTGTGCCTTAAGCACCCTGTGTGTGCTTACTCACTCAGTCCTGTCTGACTCTTTGCAGCCCCATGGACTGTAGCCCGCCAGACCGCTTGGTTCATGGGATTCTCTAGGCAAGCGTGTTGGAGTGGGTTGCCATTCCTTTCTCCAGGGGATCTTCCTGACCCAAGGATCAAACCTTGGTTTCCTGCATTGAAGGTGGATTCTTTACCATCTGAGCCACCAGGGAACCCCTAATATATACCCTAACTACACAGAATGCACATGTAAGTGTATGTAAATGTATGTAAATGTTTTAAAGGCACATATCAAACAACATGGACTCTGCAAGACGGAAGGTAGAAGGAAGGATGGAGAAGGCAATGGCACCCCACTCCAGTACCCTTGCCTGGAAAATTCCATGGACGGAGGAGCCTGGTGGGCTGCAGTCCATGGGGTCGCGAAGAGTCGGACACGACTGAGCGACTTCCCTTTCACTTTTCACTTTCCTGCATTGGAGAAGGCCATGGTACCCCACTCCAGTGTTCGTGCCTGGAGACTCCCAGGGACGGGGGAGCCTGGTGGGCTGCCGTCTATGGGGTTGCACAGAGTCAGACACGACTGAAGCAACTCAGCAGCAGCAGCAGCATCTACACAGAACTTACTGTGGCTCACATGGGACATTATATAGACTGTAAAATATTCTTTGAAAATGCGCTAATTAGAAGAATTACATAAACTTAACACAAATGAACCATAACGTTGAGCACATAGCTGGAGGGTTGCAACTCCTTAGATGACATGTTTCCTACGACACAGATTTGGCTCTTTTGCTGATATAGACAAATACTTTATTCTCTCTCTCAAACTAGTACTGCATAGCACTCTGTAATGTCACCCTATTTATGAGAATGTAAAATACCTAAGCCAGACACCGAGAGTCTGGAGGGCATCTGAGACCAGTTCTCTGGAAGGAACACTCTAGTTATAGCCCGGGCCTGCTGCCCTCATGCTCTTGGACAGCCTTGCAGGCAGGCAGGAGCCACGCCGGCGTCTTATTTTCACTTTATATGAGCACCGACTACATGCAGTTGTCATGGAACCACCAGTACATAAAACTGTCATGCCAGCTTGGACCCACAGAGACTGCTTTTAGAGAAACAGGCACATTCCCAGCAGAACAGAGAAACAGGCAGAATTCAGTCCCTGACTGCGCTGTACATACAATGGGCTGGGTTTGGGGGCCTCTCCCCTGGTCCCAAACTGCCATTTTCCATCAAAGCCCCGGGGCTGCAGACACTCTGAGCTGCGCTGGGGGGTTCTCCTCGGTGGGCCTGCCCTGGGCGGTCAAACCCGCCCCCCCAATTCTAGAGGCGAGTGGCCTTCAGGGACGCACTGAAGGAGCTGATGCAGCGCTGTCCCTCTGAGTGACCGTCCGGCCAAGCATCCCAGAAAGGGGCCCCAGCGCCCCGGGAATGGCACCCCCCTCAGCACCGCGGAGGCTGCGCTGTGGAGCAGAGGATGCTCAGAGCCAGCAGCTCCCCGAGGTGACCAGGGGACTCCAAAGAGGGCGTCTCACGGCCACTGGCGGGGCTGCCATGCCGGGCACCTGGGGGTAAGCGCGGTGGGGGCAGCGCTCCTGGGCCGGGGGCGGGCGGTGCCCGCGAGTGAGGTCCGGGGAGAGCGCTCTGTGAACGGAAAACTGTTCTCTCTGGTGGGCCAGTGATCTGGCGCCCTGAAGTGCCCGCACAGGTTTCGGGGGGCCGGGGTGGGCTCCTGGGTTCTTGCTTCAGGACCTTCTTGAGGCTCAGCCTCCAGCGGTCCCTCCAGGATGAGACGGCCAGCCCCGCCCCCGACCCCTCGGCCGCCGGCGCCCCGGCCCCTGCGGACCCCAGACGTGAAGGGGGTCCAGCCTCGCGCCGGGACGACCCCGCGCGGCCTGAGCGCCGGGCGGGAGCCGAGGCAACGCGAAGGCGGTCTCTTCCACCGCCTCACCCGGTCCATTCACCCCGGGGCTGGCGCCGCCAAGTGAGGGTCCCCGAGCGCGGCCCCGATTTCCTCGCCCTGAACGCGCATCCACAGGCGGGTGCGTCTCCGAGCGCGCCCTCGCCGCGCGCGCCCGCATCTCCGGGCCTCGCCGCGCGTCCCCCGCCCCGGCCGCCTCCGCCTGCAGGGACCCTTTGCCCAGGCGCCCGGCGGCTGCTCCCTGGGCAAAGACGTGACATCGCCCCTGTGTTCTCTTCCAGCTCATTTCTGTGCCCGTGCTTTCTCTTTATCTGCAGAGCAATTGAATTGTTGCACTCTGCCTGCCTTCCCAGTGTTTTCCTTTTCCTAAGTACAGAACTTTTTTTTTTCTTTCCATTTCCTCAATTGATATACTTTAGGGTGTAATTGACTCATAAAAAGCAATCACTGCGTTCAGTGGAGTCAGCTGGTTATGAAGGGAGAACGAGGAAAATCCCAGACCTTGGTTTTCCTTCTCAGCAGAGCTGGAACTCAGGCCTTTGCGAATTACAGGGACATTGCAATTCATTCCAAAGCCCAAGAAAAGTGCTGCAAGAAAGGGCTTAGGGCCTTCAAAAGAGTGCGGAGGAAGAAAGGCAAGATTTCCCACAGAGCAATAATGACAGGCGTCTGAGAGTCTTTGCTTTTTCACCCTTCACGTCTAGGGTTAACTGAAAGTGTTCCTGCTGAAACACTGACGCTTGTGACTCGGCATTGCTTGTATTTTTAAAAATGAAAATTAGCTTTGTGTACTTCTGTTTATAAAAAGAAGATAGGCTCATTATTTTGAAAATCTGTAACCCTTACCTTCTTAACTTATGACGGTATGATTTTGAGTTTTGATTTTGTCTTTTGGATCGAAAACCAAAAGTTTTCTGTAGTACCTGCAATGAATGAGACGCTCTGTGATGTGGCTTCAGACTCCACAGACAGCTGAGAGCATTAGCTAAGGCTGGATCAACGTGACTCCATATGGTTAACTTGTTTCAAGTGGTTCCACTTTTAACTTATTATTTCTTATTTAAAAGTATCAGAAAATATTAGGGATGGAATGAATATACTTTTTATTTTCTGGCTATTTTAGGCTGGTAAAATGATGTCCAGAAACAAAGGCTATAAGAATATTTGAAATATTCATTCACCTCTTTAACTTCAAGAAAGATAAATGTGTGATATATACGTGGACTTCCGTGCTTTTAATAAACACAGCTGGAGAATCAGTGACTTCTAATAGCAAATGCATCAATGGCCTTGAATTGCACCTATTAGTGTCATCGAAGGATGATAAATAGATGATAAATAGAGCAACTCCTACTTACCAATAGGTGTGAGTCCGTGCTTTAGAGATTCTTGTAAATCCCCAGTATCCGAATTAGAAGACATTCTTAATGAAATTATAGGCAGTCCTTTGGTTTAAAGCAGATATCATTGAGTGCAAGAAGGAAGTGCAGCTTGTCAAATTTCGTAGCCTTGGGCAGGACACATCAGCCTGCAATAACCCTGAGTGAAAGTTAAGAAAAGAGAGGAAAAAAAAAAAAACCCTCCAAGAATCCAGAAAGTTACAAGCAAGTCTTTCCCTGGACTCTGTACTTTTTGCAGCATTAGTGATCTGCTGTAAACCTTGTATCCAGTTTCGTGATGGTTTCTAATCAGAGGCATGGAAACTTTTGATAGGCTTGGACGAATCACATGACTCCAGGCAGGTTGATAAGAGGACCCTGTTATAAAGTGACAGCAAAAGAGATAAGAACTCTTGGCAGATAATGGCACAGAAATGATTAACTCAGAAGTGGAGAGTTGGTGTGCAGCGCAGAGAGTAGAAGGTTGTAAAACGGAGGGGTCAGAAGATCACACTTAGTGGGGAAAACTGCAAACCAGCTTAAATCCACTAACTAAACTTAGGCTTGTGACATACTCCCTGGATGTCATCACCTCTTTGCATAGAGGAGGACAGACGTGGCTCTTCTGACCTCTGTAAATATATTTTAGATGATAACGTGGGCAGACATTCATTCTCCAAGTGATGATCAGGGATATGATTGACGCCCAGAAATCCTTCAGGCAGGCTTGCTGAGCCTGTGCTCATTTCTCTCTTCTTGTTTTGTCAACTAGCTTTTTTTTTTTTTTTTTTTAATATCCTGCCTGTTGATTAGCTGAGGAGTTAACCTTAGCTTGTTTGTAGATTGGTCAGTTGATTAAAGGGCATACAATTTCTTTGCCCCCAAAAGTAACACTTTATACTTTGAGGTTAATGCTGGCAGATACATTTCTCATAATTTAAAAATTATCATTCTTTCCTTGAATCCATGGGAAAAAAAGGGTTACTCCTCACGTGAAAGAGACATTATTCGAATGACCAAGGTTAGTTTCAGGCTCTTGTAGAATATCTCTATTGTTTTCCAAAGTAATAAAATCTGGATTCTTAGAACAATGCGTGTCTTTTCCTATGTTGTGAAACAGTCATTTTCTTTTATGTTTTGATTTTGCTAATGGAGCAATTTTTTATTTTTATTTTTTGCCTAAGATTCCATTGGAAAACCCAGAATGTTTATGTACAGCATTTTCCCCATCAAAATTATATATTTTTGGATTAAATTTGACTGCATATAATAGAAAACCAGAAAGACAGTGGTTTAAATAAGACATTTATCTTTCTCCTATGAAAGTATTTCAGAGGTAGGGATGGTACTGTGCCCCTGTGAAGTTACACAGGACCTCACTCCTTCCCTTTCTCTGTCCTCTGGCTCCGGTCCTTGTGTTGCAAAACAGCTGCCAGAGGCCAGCCATCACTACCAGGAAGCAGTATGGATGAAGGGAGAAAACATGGGTTCCCCCTTTCAGTACCTTTCCTGAAAGTACTGTGCAAACACTCTGCTCATATTTCACTAGGCAGAAATTTGACACATATGCACACTTAGCCGCTGCCCTGATAGCTCCATTGGCAAAGAATCCGCCTGCAATGCAGGAGACCCTAGGTTCGATTCCTAGGTTGGGAAGATCTGCTGGAGAAGGGATAGGCTACCCACTCCGGTATTCTTGGGCTTCCCTTGTGGCTCAGCTGGTAAAGAATCCACCTGCAATGTGGGAGACCTCAGTTTAATCCCTGGGTTTGGAAGATCTCCTGCAAAGGGAAAGGCTACCCACTCCCGTGTTCTTGGGCTTCCCTTGTGGCTCAGCTGGTAAAGAATCCGCCCTCAATGTGGGAGACCTGGGTTCTATCCCTGGGTTAGGAAGATCCCCTGGAGAAGAGAAAGGCTTACCACTCCAGCATTCTGGCCTGGAGAATTCCATGGAGTGTATAGTCCATGGGGTTACAAAAATGCGGACACAACTGAGCGACTTTCACTTCCACTTTTCTTTCGCACTTAGCTGCAAGGGAGGCTGGAAGTGGAGTCTTTAGCTGGACAAGTAAATACATATTTCAAGCAAAAAAGGATTGGGTGAGTATAATTATACATGTCTGTTCTTTGTTGTTATTTCTGTAAGCAATCAAACAATAATGTGGTGCAGTACCAGAAGTGTACCTGTGTAAATGTTAAGGGATGTGACGTATGACCCTGAGAAGCAGCTGTTCTCTTAAAAATTATTAGGACTCCAAAAGGTTTTTGCTCATGTCAGTTACACAATTAGTGTTTATTGCATTTGGAATTAAAATTGAGAAAGTAAAAATTATTAGTTATAAGTATAATAATTTATTGTTATCAAGGTATATTATGATAACACATTGAGAATTGAAAAGAGCTATTTTCCAAAGGAAAAGAATCTTTAAAAAGCAGCATTTTCTGAAGTCTTTCTCGCGTCCAGCTTGATAGGAAGCTGCCTTCTCACATGCACTCCTGCATCTAGTCTGCAGCAATATACTGTGTTTTTAAAATTCAATCTTCACCAGTTACAAAGATTTATTTGCTTACTTGTGTCTGGGCTGCACCGGGGCTTGTTTTTGCGCCAGCTTTCTCCAGCTGCGCCGGGTGGGGGCCGCTCTTCTTGGGGGCCTAAGGCCTTCTCTTGCTGGGGAGCATGGGCTCCAGGTGTGCAGACTTGAGTGGTTGTGGCGGGTGGGTTTAGTTGCCCTGCGGCATGTAGGGTCGTCAGGGACTGAACCTGTGTCCCCTGCCTTGGCAGGTGGATTCTTAATCACCAGACCTCCAGGGAAGGCCCAGAAGTCTTTATTTTATGTTTTAAAATTATTTACCTGTTAAACTTGCCACTGTGCCGGGTCTTCGCTGCTGCCTGGGCTTTCTCCACTCGCGGTGTGTGCGCTTCTTGTTGCGGGGGTGTCTCTTGTGGCAGAGTCTGGGTTCGAGGTGGGCAGCTTCGGTACTTTTGACGCGTGGGCACGTAGCTGTGGGTCTGGAGCTTGGGTTCTGCAGTGTGCTTAGTTGCTTGCAGTGTGTGGGGTCTTCCCAGACCAGGGATGGAACCGATGTCCCTTGCACAGCAAGGTGAATTCTTAACCACTAGACCGGCAGGAAAGCCCTGCGATGCTCATTTTGATGTCATTAAAAACCGCGATGGACTGTGTGACTTGGGGTCTTGGGTGAGAGACTCATCTTCCATAAATGGAGTTTTGGAAGATATATGCAAGTTTCTTTTCTGCGTTTTGTTCTTGACGCCCGTTCTTAGTCGCAGGTTCGACCTGACACGCTATGGAAGACCTCCCATGGTTTGCAATTCAACAGCGTGGCGGCGTTCTTTGCTCTGGTCCTCTTCTTTTGTGTGTGTGGCTAACAAAACATGGAACAGTAAAAAGACTGGATTCCATTCTTCGTTATATGCATCTGACTAGACAGGCTTATTTACAAAATATACAAAAAACATTGAAAGATGATAGTATTACTGGATTCCCTTAACTCCCACTAGAACCTTTAAAAAAATACAGTTTGCCATTTGCCTGTCTTATTCACGTCCTGTAGAGCTTACTGGCATGCTGAGGAAATGTCGCATTAATGAGTTACTTTGGTCTGTTGAAGCTTATCTAGGAGGCTAATTGACTAGAAATAGACATTCGGAACTTTGTGAGAAATGAACATATTTTTGTGAAAGAAGGCTGGAATAACATTGGCATGTGATACAGATAACAGGTGCACAGAGCTCAGCCTGAGAGATGGTTAATGAACAATTTAGGTTCCAACCAGGCTGGGGGAAAGCAAAAGAGGAATTACAACCTGAGTTTTTAGTAATTATTTTTCCCAATCAAGGCACAGTCTAACCATTTCCTTTGGGCAGCTCTGGGCATTTAATCACCATCGCTATCCCACCGAACCCATCAGGTGCCGCTGCAGAGCTGACCTGCAGTGACTCACGTGTGCAAGGACCGTTGTTTACACTGATAAAACATTATTTGCGAACTGATTTCAGGAAGGGTTTGTAAATGATTGACAGATAACTAATGACTCCTGGACATCCCTGCCAAAATGCAGAAAGCATTCAGCAATGCCATCTGAACCCATACTGTGTGATGATGTTGGAGTCGGGTTAATGAATCACAGTCGCCGTAAACTTCCCAAGACATGATGACACATCCATTCGGAACTGATAGTCTTGAAAAATCAGTTTTCTGGTCAGCACTGTGCGTGAGCACATAGCAGAAAGCCCCATGGGTCTGTTTATATTTGGATCTACTAAGACCAAGCGCCCTACATGACTCATCACTCAGTGGGACTGACCGTACCAGTTGTCGGGGAGTTTGTGTGCTCGGACACTCAGTCCTGTCCAGCTCTGTGACCCCATGGACCGCCAGGCTCCTCCGCCCATGAGATTCTCCAGGCAAGAATCCTGGAGCGGGTTGCCATTTCCTTCTCCAGGAGATCTTCCCGACCCAGGGGTCAAGCCCACGTCTCTTGCATCTCCTGCGTCGGCAGGCAGATATTTCACCGCATCGTACATCCCACATGCGCATACCCCCGTTGCTCCTGGGGGCACGTTTGCTGGTACTCTTCACTAACAAAGCCACCTGTCACTGATTTCATTTAAGACCTGGGCTAGCACTGGCACTTAAAGAAATCAGCTTCTTTAACAGCCCACAAGCCCCCAGTCATATAAGATGATGGGGTGGCGGACCTGGAGAAGTAATGACTGTGTAAAGATTTCCTTTCATTCTTTTTAATAACTGTGAGAAACGGGGCACCTGGCAGGACAGATAAGTTACTTTTACACAGTACTATTATGGACAGGTAAATATTACTCACTTTTTATAGCACTAATAATTAAACAGAGCCTTACTCAGTCTTCCAGCAATTGAAATCTTTCAGACTTGACTCTTCTGTGGGCTTGTGTTGAGTTCCCCACGTTTATCACAATCTGTGATCTGGCTCTGATGACTTTTGGTTCATATCTTCATTTAGAGTAAATGAAATAAATTCAGTGCCCTTTGTTTCCATTGAAGGCCTTGTAAAACATTTAGGCAAATAACTAAATTATCTAAACTATTTTTAAGAAGAGGGGTATGCAGAACATCCAAAGTGATTTCTCTAGAAATTACATAGTAATTATTTTCCAAAAGATGTGGAGCCACAGATAGACCTCAGGACATTTTAAATTCATGGAGCTGAAGGTTGTGTGTTACCTGACCTCATCTGGTAGACTACGTGAGTGAAATGATCTTTCTAGTAATAAGTGTTCCTCTAGAATGAAATGTTCACATGGCTAAATCTTCCACAGGGCCATACAACTCCATCTTGACTGTGTTGAAGTTATTCTAATACACACTGTTGTACTGTTATTTTTTTGCCCTCTCAATCCTTTGTGAAATAAGAGAACATTTAATAAAAAATGGTAAATGAGGAAAGATTTTAAAATATCGGTGGCAATCCACTGGACTACAGTCGCTGGGGTTGCAAAGAGTCAGACATGATTTAGCAACTGAACACGCACACACACACACCCGTGTAAGCAATCCTTAAAGGGTTTCTGAACACACAGCAATCTGTGATTAGTTAAAACATCAAGCATCAGTCTGCTGATAGTAATAAAATAAGGGCATAAATGCACATTACGTTTTGGGAAAGAAAAGATAAAACCAAAAAAGAAGGGATTTATTGAAGATATTGGGTTGGCCAAAAGGTTTGTTCTGGTTTTTCTGTAAGGTTTATGGAAAAACCCAAGTGAACTTTTGGTCAACCCAGTACTTAGAAAGGTTGTCTTATACTGTATGAAACAGAGAAAAGCAAAAATGAGTTTCAAAGAGTGAGGCATATTTTCTCCTGCTATCTTTATTTCCGTGACTCTAACAAGTTATATCCTCAGCCATTATTCATTTAGATACTAATGTATTTTTAGATCTTTCCAGTTTTTTTGTATTTCCCAGATAGCCACAAACCATCTTTATCTTTAGCTAATAATCCAGAGAAAAGAGAGTTGATTTTTCAGGTAAAAAAAAATTTGGAATTGTTGTGAGATTTTAATTATTCATTCTCTTTTTCACTAACTTCTATTACCACCCAATAGAATGCCACCAAACTTAATTGTGCTGTGCTTAAATTTAGTGTACTTTTTGGGGCCATTATTGTGATTTTGAAGTTTTATTCCAGTCAACTATATTAATATTGGGATATATGTGCGACTTAGAATAGTTGTAACTAGGTATGTGATTTTTTTGCTACTTTTTCAACTTCTCTTTCCTTTTATGTCTTTGTGTGTCATTTCTCCATTTGCTGAACAATAAGCCAGGCACTCTGTGGAGTGCTTTATGTATGTTCTGTCATTTAACCCTAAAACTAATTATTATGAATTAAACGGTTTATATGCCTGGCACACAACAGTCATTCCATAAATACCCACTAACACTATTAGTATTGATGGCTAGAAGATTTAAGCTGGGGAAATGCACAGAAATTTAAACATAGAATTGGTAATGCACAGTGTCCTTACATAATATAAATATATACAGAAATATCAATAAATCCTAAGTGCAGATCCAAGTCAGCATGTCCCAAATGGAACTCATCGTCTTTCATTTCAAATGCCAAAATTTTTGAATGAAGGACACCACCAAACTGCTAAATCAGAAATGTGAGTGTCCCTCTAAAAATCTCCCCCTGATTGACTCGCTGTGTCCATTCAGTTGCCCAGCTCAGCCCCTTCTGTTCCCTGACCTCCCTCAGTGGCATCCCGCCTTCTGGTCCTGCTCTTGCGTTGGTTTCAGCCGTCCAGACCGGACAGCTCACTGGCCTGGGGCCAGAGGGGGCTCGAGGTCTGGGCCGGCGCCTCACTGGCCGCCATGTGGCCCTTGGTGGGCTCTGTGTGCCCTCGCCCGCTGGTTCCTCAGCGTGGGTGCGGCATGGACCACGGCTCTGGGGACGGCGGGACGGCTGAGCGGGGAGCACAGCCTGTCTAGCCCCGCCGCCTGCGCATCGTCTCCGCGTCCGATTCCTCTGTCCTCTCCTGATGGTTCTCTGCCTCCGCTCTGGCTTCCTCCAGGCCTTTCCCCACACTCCTGCTTAACACATTTCTTTTTTTAAAGTGATTAATTATTCTGCTGCTTTAAATTCTTCAGTGGTTTGCCCTACTCTTTAGAATAAAATATTCATAGTGTTTATCACACAAGACCGTTTAGGATCTGACCAAATTGCTTGTGATATGGTGCTGGTTTCTGCCATACATCGACATGAATCAGCCATGGGTGTGTATATGCCCCCGACTCTTTCCACTTCTCGGATCTGTCTTCTCCCTCCCCTTCTCGTTCATTCTATCCTCTGGCTGTGAAGCTCTACTTGTAGTTCCTCCAGACATCCTAACATTCATGCCTCTGTCTGTTCACTCGCTCTTCATCTGTTCATTTATCCATCCATCCATCTGCTTCATCAGCTAAAATGTGCAGGAGGCTGTAACTGGTGCTGGGGATGAAGAGCAGACCTTGTGAAATTCGGTCTGGTGGAAGAGAGAAAGGAGGAAAGCTGTTGTCAGCGTTTAGGACGCTGGGGGACCAGGCATCCCTAATGCGTCTTGGGAGGGACGAGAGGCAGCGTTCTGGAAGTGGGGCTGGAGCGTCCTTGAGAATACCACAGAGTGGGCCAAGTAACAGGGCGTTCCTGAGGGGCTGTGGAGGGCTCAGGGGTCCTAACCCCATTCCACCCGAGCAGAGCCTGGCCTGTGTTTAGTGTCTGTCCTGGGAGCATGGAAATAAACAAACAGAAAGACCAACCACCGATTGGGGGACAGCTGAATAAATTATAGACTCTCCACTTCGTTGGGTATAATGCAGCCATTAAAGCAAAGCTAGACAGAGCCTTCTCAGGGAAGCTTGGAGGGGGTCCCGTGAAGATTCATAGTAGGCGAGCAAAGCCAGGTCATTGCGTGAGTGGGAGAACCAAGCCAAAGAGAAGAAAAAGTAGGGGCGTATGATCACATTCATGCATCCAAGTAAAAAATCTAGGTACATGTAGATATGTGTACAGAAAAAGAGAGTAAGACAGCTTAGAAAATGCAGCCAGGTATGGGAGGAGTCGCCTGTAGTCCCGGCACCCCGAGATCCTTCACTGTTGCCGTTGTTCAGTCGGGTCCCACTCTCTGCAACCCCCGGTCTGCGGCGCACCAGGCTTCCCTGTCCTTCACCATCTCCCGGCGTTTTGCTCAAACTCATGACCATTGAGTTGGTGATGCCATCTCGTCCTCTGTCGTCTCCTTCTCCTCCTGCCATCAGTCTTTCCCAGCATCAGGGTCTTTTCCTATGAGTCAGCTCTTTGCATCAGGTGGCCAGAGTATTGGAGCTTCAGCTTCAGCATCAGTCCTCCCAGTGAATATTCAGAGTTGATTTCCTTTAGGATGGACTGGTTTGATCTCCTTGTAGTCCAAGGAGCTCTCAAGAATCTTCTCCAGCACCACAATTTGAAAGCCTCAGTTCTTAAGCACTCAACCTTCTTTATGGTCCAACTCTCACATGTATACATGACTACGGGAAAAACCACAGCTTTGGCTGCACAGACCTTTGTCAACAAAGTGATGTCTCTGCTTTTAATACACTGTCTAGGTTTGTTATAGCTTTCCTTCCAAGGATCTGATCTTACGGTTTGAAATATTTTCTTCTAGTCTTTTTCCAGTGTATTTAAGTTCTGAAATACAGATAAAATTGGTGTCATATATGTTGTTTTATAGTTGCCCTTTTAGACATTTACATTATATGGTCAGTATTTTTCCATCTGATATGTTTCTTTCTAAAACATAATTTTGAATTTCTGGTTGCTGTTCCTTTAGATGGCTCCTCTGTAACTTACCATTCTCCTATTGTTGGCCATTCAGAAATAAACCCACGGACATAAAAATAGATTTATGATTAAGTCTGTGGGAAAGGGTGGGGAAAGATAGAAGTTTGGGATTAACATATACACTGCTGCTGCTGCTGCTGAGTCGCTTCACTCGTGTCCGACTCTGTGTGACCCCATAGACGGCAGCCCACCAGGCTCCCCTGTCCCTGGGATTCTCCAGGCAAGAACGCTGGAGTGGGTTGCCTTTTCCTTCTCCAGTGCATGAAAGTGAAAAGTGAAAGTGAAGTCGCTCAGTTGTGTCCGACCCTCAGCGACCCCATGGACTGCAGCCCACCAGGCTCCTCTGTCCATGGGATTTTCCAGGCAAGAGTACTGGAGTGGGGTGCCATCGCCTTCTCCCATATACACACAACTATATATAAAATAGGTAATCATCAAGGACCTACTGTGTAGCACAGGGAAGTCTACTAAATATTTTGTAATAGTCTATAAGGAAAAGGAATCTGAAAAAAAGACTATATATTCTGAATCCCTGTGCTGTACACCTGAAACTAACAGAACATTGTAAATCACCTGTACTTTAAAAAGTGAGGGAAGTGGAGATTCGTGAAGCTAGATGATCTTCCTGGAGTCAGTCAGCTCGGGAGTGGAGCTGTGACTGGCCCGACTGTCTGGTCCTGGATTCTGGACAATTGTCACTCTGCTTTCCCCCATCCTTTAAGGAGCTCGGACCAGACCTGGCTTCCGTGCTTGTCCAGAAAGGTCAAGTGTGTCCTGCACTCGCCGTGGTGAATTACACAGCCCGCCGGGCTCTCAGTGCCCCTCTCTGTTAACAGTTGGGCATACGGCCGTTGACATTCTTATGGTGCTCCCGGGTGACCCGTGAAGAGACAGAGGCCTCTAGTAGAACCCAAATGAGGAAGGTCAGCATGTCCCCCGAAAGATGCTAGAGAGAGCCTGGTCCGCGTGGCCCGAGCAGAAGGCACACTGTGGTCGTGCCCCTTGTCATCCGTAGCCGTGCAGCTTGGCCTGCCTGCACGGTCACAGCTGTCATCTCATGGCTCATGAGTCATCAGTGAAAAGTCAAGGAAATTGAGGACAACGAGCAGACACAGGACAGGAGATGGTATTTTCCTGTACTCAGTGGTGGAAGGGTAGCACAATGTCGGTTCAATTGGAAGGGAGACATTAATAGCAAAACCAAAACCTATTTTATTTTTAAACAGGGATGTGAACCCAGGAACCAGTTGAAAAACTAAAGGCCAAAACACTTGAGAATATATTTTTAAAAATCTCAAACATGTGAGCCTCAAGAAAGACATAGTTGAGATGCCAGAAATGAAAAGGTTACTTAAAAAACAAGACTGGAGCTGAGGGCGCCCAGTTTCTCCTGCAGGTCAGTCCGTTTTGATGGGGTAGTGCAGCAGGTGCCCGAAGTGCTGGAGCTTTGACTTCAGCATCAGTCCTTCCAAGAAATATTAAGGGTTGATTTGATCTCTTTGCAGTCCACGGGACTCGCAAGATTCTTCCCCAGCACCACAATTTGAAAGCATCAGTTCTTCAGTGCTCAGCCTTCTTTGTGGTCCAAGTCTCACATCCGTCCATGACTACTAGGAAAACCATAGCTTTGACTATGCAAACCTTTGTCAGCAAAGTGATGTCTCTGCTTTTAATACGCTAAGTTCAGCATAGCTTTCCTTCTGAGGAGTAAGCATCTTTTAGTTTTGTGGCTGCAGTCACTGCCTGAAGTCATTTTGGAGCCCAAGAAAATGAAATCCCACTATTTCCACTTTCCTTCCATCTGTTTGCCATGAAGTGATGGGACCAGATTCTGTGATCTTAGTTTTTGAATGCTGAGATTTAAGCCAGCCTTTTACTCTCCTCTTTCACCCTCATCAAGAAACTCTTCAGTTTGTCTTCACTTTTGCCGTTAGAGTGGTGTCATCTGCATATCTGAGGTTGTTGATATTTCTCCTGGCAATCTTGATTCCAGCTTGTGATTCATCTAGCCTGGCATTTCTCATGATGGACTCTGCATAGAAGTAAACAAGTAGGGTGACAATATGTAGTCTTGATGGACTCCTTTCCCAGTTTGGAATCGGTCCATTGTTCCATGGCTGGTTCTTCACCTGCATACAGGTTTCACAGGAGGCAGGTAAGGTGGTCTGGTATTCCCATCTCTAAGAATTTTCCATACTTTGGTGTGATCCACACAGTCAAAGGCTTTAGCATAGTCAATGAGGCAGAAGTAGATTTTTTTTTGGAATTCTCTTTGTTGGGAAGTTTTCTATGATCTAGTCTGCTGCTGCTGCTACTAAGTCGCTTCAGCCGTGTCTGACCCTTTGTGACCCCATAGATGGCAGCCCACCAGGCTTCTCTGTTCCTGGGATTCTCCAGGCAAGAATCCTGGAGTGGGTTGCCATTTCCTTCTCTGATGATCTAGTCAGATGTTGGCAATTTGATCTCTGGTTCCTCTGCTTTTCTTAATCCAGCTTGAACATCTGGAAGTTCTTGGTTCATGCACTGCTGAAGCCCAGCTTGAAGGATTTTGAGCATTACTTTGCTAGCTCAGTCTGTTTTTTTTTTTTAAATTAGTTGTAAATCAAATTAAGCAGCCTAAAAGCACAGCGTCCTTACTGTTGGATGCCAATTTGTATTCCTTTCTCAAAATGGGAACCTTCTGCAGAGTTGAGGTTTGCCTTCTAGTTGACCTGTGTGGACATCCACAGGGCTGGGTGCCGGGTTGTGTGGCATCAGGTCTGTGTGGACGCCATCTCCTCCTCCTCTTCTCCCATGTTCCATCTCTCTCCACTTTCTTCTTTGCTTGCTCACTCACTCAGTCACAGAAAGTAACTCTCTCAGTGACTTACTTCAGTGTGAGAACCGTAGCTCTGATCACTGAACATTTCTAAAAAGCTAGAACAATAACGAAAGCCGTCCCGCATTCACATCTCTCTCCGCTCCCCCGGATTATTCTGTCCACGCCGTGGTCATTATCTAGACTGGCTGACTGGACGCCCAGCTGCTACAGAAAGTGCCAGCGATTGGGCTGACTTTGTTTCTAAGTTCCATCATCCATTCTTCAGGATTATCAAAATCAAGTCAGTAGGCAGTCCTGAGAGCTGGCGAGGTCCTCCCAGAGCTGTCCTGGGCTTCGTGGGGGACACACAGAGGGGGGTCAAGGGCAGCGCCTGAAGGGTCGCCACAGTTCCGTTCGTGTTTGGCGTGTTATTAGATCACGATGTCCCCTGCATGTCTGCTGGGAGACTACATTCCTAGTACCAGACGGGAAAGAGGGTGCTCATTTGGAGTGAGCGGAGGGTGTGCGTGCGTGGGTGCCCGGAGGCAGGGAAGTGCTGGAGTTGGTGCCTGAGACCAGTGGCATTGGTGTGCTGTGCTGGATGACCTTGGGCAAGCGCCTCTGCGCCTTGATGCCTCAATTTCTTCATCTGTAAAAGAAGAGTTGTATCAACGTCCTAAGGTTGTTGTGAGGGTTAAATGAGCTAATTACATAAAAAAAACCCTGCACATAGTAACAATGGATATCAGTTATTACTTTATCCCCATTGTTTGCAAACCACTCAGATCTTCCAAGGTGGATGTTTTTGGCTAAAGTTAAAAAATTATTGACTATTGATTGAAATTGATTCTAACAGTCACTTATTCATCTTAAACCTACATGTAAATTAATTACAAGAAAAACCCTTATTATCTCCTTGGGACTAATACTGGGAATTGTCACTGTGATTGGTGAAAGCTGCTTTCTAGACCTTCTGATCTCAAAGTCGATATGGCATAAATGGAATATGGAAATCAGTCTGGTGAAGTGGGGCAGTGTATACGCAGATTTTTTTCTTTTTTCATTGTCGGGGAAGGGAAGGGTGTGTCACTGATTTTGCTCACCTGGCCTCAGCTTGTGGGAACTTGGTGAAGGTGCAAAACACAGATGGCATGTTTGTGTTATATTTTCTATAGAAAGTACCCATCTGTTTTGACAAATGAAGGCATAGGAGGTTTGCTCAAGTTTCAAAACAAAAGGCAAAACATGGAAAATGGAGGGCCTCCGCTGGAGGTCCAGTGTGTTAAGAATCCACCTTCCAACACAGGAGACCCAGTTTCCATCCCTAATCAGGGAACTAAGCTCTCATGGGCCGAGATGCAGTTAAGACCCAACACAGCCGGAAAAAGACAAACAAAAAGCAGAAAGTTGAGAACCGCTTGCATGCATGAAGCAAGTTAGGTAATTAAATTTTTTTTTTTTAAGAATGGATTTCCAAACAGTTTGATAGCAAATTAGGTATTTCTGGTTTTATCTTATTTGACATCAGTGAAAGCATTATCTAAAGCTGGCCCAATTTAGGTACTCTGTTAAGCCTCAGCTGGATTGCTGTCATTGTTCTAGAAGGAGTTTGGACAGCTCTGACTGACGGCAAGGATCTGCCTCAGTCCTAAAATCACTGAGAGACACAGAAGACCGGCTGTGTTGATGACTTTTGAGGTTTTCTGTGGCTGCACTGTCAACTCCGCCTAAATGTTCTATCACGTCATTTCACATGTGCAGTTCCTAAAAAAGAGTTCAAACCCATTGCTGAATGCTGATTTAAATATCTAAAGACCTTAATTAAATTCACAATAAACCAGTGAATCTGAAAACAGAATTTGTTACACCCAAACACTGGGGAACTGGATTTCAAGAGCTTCAGTTTGTGTTTTTTGTGAAAATGTTTTTGTTTAAATCAGCTCTAAGTTACCTCATCTCTACACACTGTTACAGTTACAAACCTGTCTCAGACCCTGAAAGGGGGAGAGATGCTTCCAGAGCCTTTGGGCAATGTTTAGTTGCTTTCCTGTATTCAGCATAGAAGTTACACTTTATCACTTTAGGGAATTTTCTTTACAGTTTTTGTAATCTACAATCTACATTCAATATTTTATTCTCCTTGGCTTAGTTTAAAATATAATTCCTTAGCTAGAGACACATGTGTGCATGTGTATGTTTTAAAAAACCAAAATACTATCTTGGAAGCTTAAAATCTTACCACTTAGAAAGCTTGTTGTTCAGTTGCTAAGTCGTGTCCCACTCTTTCTTTGTGACCCTATAGACTGCAGCACTCCAGACTTTCCTGTCTTTCACTGTCTCCCAGAGTTTTCACAGATTCATGTCCACTGAGTTGGTGATGCCATCCAACCATCTCATCCTCTGCTGCTCCCTTCTCCTTCTGCCTTCAGTCTTTCCCAGCATCAGGGTCTTTTCCAATGAGTCAGTTCTTTGAGTCAGGTGGCCAAAATATTGGAGCTTCAACTCGGCATCAGTCCTTCCAGTGAATATCCAGGACTGATTTCCTTTAGGACTGGTTTGATCTCCTTGCAGTCCAAGGGACTCTTAAGAGTCTTCTCCAGCACCACAGTTTGAAAGCATCAATTATTTGGTGCTCAGCTAGCTAGCGTTTGCTTTTATTTAATTTTTTAAATTGAAATACAGTTAATTTATAGTGTTGGGTTAGTTTCAAGTGTACAGCAAAGTGATTCGGTTATATATACTTTCATATGTATAGCCCTTCTTTTTCAGATTCTTTTCCATTATAGATTATTACAAGATATTGGGTAGAGTTCCCTGTGCTATGCAGTAGGTCCTTGTTGGTTATCTATGTTATATATAGTCCTCTGTATATGTCCAGAACTATATATGTTAATTCCAAACTCCTTCGCCCCTTTCCCCTTTGGTAACATAAATTTGTTTTCTATGTCTGTGAGTCTGTTTGTATCATTTTTTCAGATTCCACATATGAGGTGATAACACATGATAGAGTCTTTATTACCATCGCTTTTCTATTTTAAATGATGGAATGTAAACCTCCCTCGATGTCACTTGGGATGACTTTCCATTTGGTGTGTATGTGTGTGTGTATCATGCTTCTTTCTGAGGTGTGTTCTGGGAAGCCTGGAGGGTGTCTTTAGACTGCCAAGGGTTTTACCCTTCTGCTCCATTCGCTCCCCTCTGCACCAGGAGGGAAGCGTGACCAGTGTTTCCTCCCCAGAGTGATCACCAGGACGCACGCCAGTGGCGGGGCGGGGACTGTGAGTGGGGACCCACGGGGGGGGGCCTGCCCAGCACCCCCTCTGTCCTGGGAGACACGACCCAGGGGGACCGCCTCCCTGAGCACCCGGCCGTGATGTCGGCCGCAGCGTTACCTTAAGAACCCAGTCGCGTAGACGCTCTTCCCTTGTTTCACACCAGTGAATGTCAGTCCTCTCCTACCTCCTGTCGTAAAACAAGCAGCCTGTTTTGTTTGTTCATTTTTGTTTCTTAGGGGAGAGGAATTTGGTTTGGTATTTTGCTAAGCTAGTTAATTCCTGTCTTCATGTAGTCAGGACCCAGTCAGTGAGAAAAAGAAAATGTAAGCGCTATATCCAAATATATTACTTCCGTAGTCTGAGATATCTGCTTTCTGGTTCCCTTGGCTCTGAAAGTCCAGAAAGATGATTCTTCCCTTAAGTAATCGCGAACACAGACCTCTTCCGTACAGTATGGACGCTAGAAATGTTGGTGAAAGCTTGTACAACGCCCACACCCAATTGTTACCCTTCACTTGCCTGCGTTTTATAAACCTTAAATGTGATTGTTAGAATGGACCCACGTGTAGTCTTTTTTAAAAACAATGTTTCTTTATGTATTGATTTGGCTGCAGCTTAATTGCTGTACTCGATATCTTTCGTTGTGACATGAGAGATCCTAGTTGGGGCATGAGAGATCTATCTCTGTGACCAGGGATGGGACCCGGGCCCCCTGCATTGGGACCTTGGAGGCTTAACTGCTGGACCCCCAGAAAAGCCGCCCCCTCCGTGTGTCTTTTAATTTCCTCCGCACTTTCCAGCTGCATTTCCTTTATCTGTTTGAATCTAAGTATTGTTTTACAATCTGCTGCATGCTTTGCACTTTTAATCTGAAATCCCCAGCCAGCTGAGTTTATGCGTGTCTCCTGCAGAGCTGTTCACTGAGCGCACAGGGCTGGGCACCTTTGGAATGACGCTTGCTGGCTGTGATGAGAAGGGCAAGGAGATAATTCACCGTCACATGGAGACCAGAATGTACTGGGATCAGAGCCACCATCATATTACCTGTGGCTTCAGAAGCTCTGCACAGCCGGCACTGGGAGACGTGATGTGACTCACGGCTCAGACGTTATCTTCCTCTCCCTGAATTATTCTCCAGGGGCCTTTCTTGCATATTACTCATTTGTCCTGTTAGTATTTGGTGTTTACCATAAGGAAAGACTGATGGGAAGAGACATAAGCAAAGTGAAAAGGAGCTTTTCTGTTTGCGGCCAGGGGCAGGGTGGGTGGGTCTTGTTCTCGAGAAGTATCTCCATTCTTGGCACAGTCACCGATGGGGAGACATCTCTGTTTCACCCACACCTGAACCTGCAAGAGGAAAGATGAGAATCTTGAGTGGAACCGAGGGGTTTTTGCCCCGAGAGAGTGAGTCTTGGTGGTTGAGTCAGGAAGGCTGGGTTGGTTTTTTCAGCTTCCAGTTTTAATTTGGGGCAAGGTTTGGGGCTACAGGCACAATGAGAGCTGTCTGCCAGACTTTTTAAAAATCAATCAGACACACTGTTTGTTCCCCTGGGTTTGATAGACATGTTGTAATAAGGTCCTGAACTGCTCCTCTCTCTCTATGTACCTTCTGTCTAAAGGCTTGTTACTATTGTGACCTATATTCATGGGACCACAAACAGTGGGTTTAACCATTAACTTTCAGACCACCTCTAAATGAATTCTTCTATAAGATGAGAATTATACAGGCTTCCACTGATTGCTCAGAGGAAAAAAGAAAAGGATTCAGGTTGAACTAGGTTATTAAGGACTTGAGAGTTGGTGGCAAGGATGCCCCTAGACCGGACAGGTAACTTGCCTGGACCTGACCGTGTCAGATAACACTGCTTAGCTGACATTCCCACATCCCCCGAAGATCATAAGGTCTTCTAAAATTGGTCTGTCTGAGAATAAAATAAATTGTGGCAGGATCTAGGTTCATGAGTTAAACCTGGCAATCCATGTGAATACTTAGTGTCCATTAAGGCACAATTTGATGTCAGGCATCTATTTTCAGGGCCCTTCCTGGTGAGACTTCTGCAAGTTCCTCTTCAAAGGATACATTGTTTTCTCAAATGTTGGGAAATAGACACTGAAATCCTGCCCTCTCCTATTCATAATTATCTCTGTGAATGTCCTCATCTATTTTTAATTGAGCAGCAATCCAAATAAAGTGTGTATTTCAGAAAACTACACAACCCATTAGTGCCTGACGTTTCAGGTGAGACAAAAGGAGCATCCCACTGAGGGAGGGAAACTGACCTTGCAGGAATGCCTCATGGAATGCTGTCAGAAACAGGACCCCCTCTTGGGATCTTCCAGAGTTTCTGTTTTTGCTTTTTCAATGGGGTGTAATTTGCACATGCTCCTTAGGATCCACTGGACTTACTCCATTGTGTAGGATTTTCTTCCCCTATACCATTAGAAAAGCCCTTTTTCTGTCCTTCAAGTAGACTATTTTTCAGAATCTGTCTCGGGGCTGCTTTAACCTACTGGCCTCAATTTTCGGACAGAAGCACGACGAGAGCAAGTGATGGGCTGAGCACAGTGCAGGAGTCAGCAAGAGCCGCCGCTGGTTCCAGTCCCGAGTTCGCCCTCGGAGTCACAGAGCAGTTCCCGAGCAACTCCTTTAGAGTCAGCTCTGTGATCCACAAACATACAGGCTGCTTTTGATGAAAGTGCTTCATCTGCTTCCTCGGTGCTTTGACAAACTCATGCAAATGCTCTCATTTAGCAATTCATTCTATAATGTGCCAGGCTTCTCAAGTTATACAGTGGGTGCTCAATGAATGTTCGCTGGCCTCAGGCCCTGGAAACAGTAGGCATTGGCATAAAAGCCAGCATGGGAAGTAAGGACGTATGTGGTCACAGTCGTGGGTTCGAAGGGTTCCGTTCATGTCTGATTCTTTTCCTGGGACGCGCTGAGGATGGAGCAGCCTCTGTGGAGTGCACCTGGGTCTATCTCTGGGCTTAGTGCTGTCGGGGTACAAAATGAACTAGACGTGACCACTTTTGCATTGAAGAGCTTGGGTTTATTCAGGGGAGAAGGCTCCCGGGAGACCCACGTGCGTGATGGAGAGAGAAGAGGGGAGGAGGGACACAGGGCTGGAGTCTGGGTTTAGGAGAACACAGGTTCTATGAAGCAGAGGCAGATGGTGAGAATGGTGGATGTTGTTCCTCCTGTGTTTGCAAACCCCCTCCAGCAGCTGCGTGGATGTGCGCTGCTACTCCTGTATGTCGATCATGTTTCACTTTATGGAGTTAAACTGAAGGACGAGAATGGGTTTTTTTTTTTCCCTTTAACTGGGGTGTTTAGACTCTTTATATTTATTATTTTTATTGATATAGTTAGATTTAAACCTGTCATCTTTCTGTTTATTTGTCTCATCTGAGTTTTATTTTAAAAAACCTTTTTATTTTGTAGGGCTTCTCTTGTGGCTCAGCTCATAAAGCATCTGCCTGCAATGCGGGAGACCTGGGTTCGATCCCTGAGTTGGGAAGATCCAATGGAGAAGGGAAAGGCTACCCACTCCAGTGTTCTGGCCTGGAGAATTCTATGGGACTGTATAGTCCATGGGGTCGCAGAGTCAGACACAACTGAGCGGCTCTCACTTCCACAGCCAGTTAACAATGTTGTGAGTTTCAAGGGAGCAGTGCAGGGACTCCGCCACACATACATACGTGCCCGTTCTCTCCCAGACTCCGCTCCCATCCAAGCGGCCACGCCACACTGAGCAGAGGTCCGTCTGAAGAGCATGGGTTTTTGAATCATACTGATGTGGGTATAAATCCTAACTCTGTCCCCTGCTGCCTGCTTTTGGGCAAATTTCCTAACACGCTTGCACTTCCGTTTCCTCACCTGTAGAATGGGGATGCCACGCAGAATTTCAGATGGCTGAAGATGGATGTGTTTGGAGCCCCCACACAGAGACTCTTATCAGAACTCTCGCTAGCGGAGGTTGTTGCTGTCATGAATACCGGAGCTTATAGATTCTGGAAGGCTTTTCTGGCTGAGATGTGATCTGTGAATTTGCTCATCCTGGAGAGTTGTCAGAGGAGAGAATGTGGCCTGCTAATCCTCTTTCCTTATGTGCTAAGTTGCCTCAGTCACCTCTGACTCTGCACCCCTGTGTATCCTGCCAGGCTTCTCTGTCCATGGGATGCTGCAGGCAAGCATTCCTGGAGAGGGTTGCCATGCCCTGCTCCAGGGGATCTTCCCGCCCCAGGGATCGAGCCTGAGTCTCGCGCCCCCTGCGCTGGCAGGCAGGGTCTTTACCACTGGCGCCGCCGCCCCCTCCCTTTGGTGACTTTGAAGAAAGCGAGTAAGATCTAGGAGTTAGTAGCCCCTATGGGAAATGAATATTGTCACTTTATAATAATCCGCCTGCCTGTGCAAGAGCCACAGGCGATGTGGGGAATCCCTGGAGGAAGCTGCCTGGAGGAGGGCATGGCCACCCACTCCAGCATTCTTGCCTGGAGGATCCTCATGGACAGAGGAGCCTGGTGGGCTACAGTCCCTGGGGTCGCAAAGAGTCAGACACTACTGAGCGACTGAGCACGGCCTGGTGTTAATCTTAATTGATCACGTCTCCTGTCCAGTTGATTCCTTAGGCGGCTATTTTCAACATGCCTACCAGTGAGTTCTGTTTTCATTTCTCTCTTCTTCCTGCTTTGGTCTAAACTCAGTAAATAAATCGCTCGTCAAGTGAAACCAAGTGCTGTGATCGTGCCCGTCTGTGGAGATGGGCTCAGTGTCCCTGGAGATGTAGCGACTTTGGCTGCAAAGTCTGAGATGGTCAGCTCTGCAGGTCAGAGCCCGCCAGCTCCACGCTGAACTCCTGGGTTGACCAGCTGTCCCACGGAGGCCTCGGGGTGTAGTTTCTTGCTCTTGGCTGGTGGCTGCAGTAATGGGCAGTGTGCGTAGGGAACATTTCCAGCCTCCCAGGGGGCTCAGGGGGATTGTGCTGCTTCCCGCCCGCCCCTCCCCAAGGGGGAGCCAAGCTGAGGTGTCAAACAATGGACTGCTTTCACTTTCACACTTAATATGATAGCCAATGTAGTATATTAGAGGAATGGATAAATTCTGACGACAAAGATGGAAGACGATGCCAGAAGAAGGGATCAGAATCGAGACACCGCGCTGTGAACACTGGCATGTGTTAGGGAGCAATATATTGGATTACGTGTGTATTATGCTCACTTAAGGATCCAAAACTGGACTCAAGTCTGATGAGAACGGTTCTTCTTGCAGTGCCAGAGAGCTGGCGTGTGCTGGTCTCGATGGCACTGCTGAGAGCTGCCGTGAAGATGTTGGTGCTTATCCTGCTGCTGGGTCGGACACAGCCAGGCTGCTGAATGCACACCCCCACACACGTATTGTCGCTGCTGTTTCTGTTCTCAGTGGATTCCAGAGGCCGGCCCTCTAGTGTGTGATCTCAGACACGGCCTATCTTCCCTTGTGGCAAATTAAAAGGATTTCCGCATGGACTTCCCTGGTGGTAGAGTGGATGAAAATCCATCTGTCAGTGCAGAGGACGCAGGTTCGATCCCTGGTCCAGGAAGATCCCTCGTG
Source organism: Nanger dama (assembly GCA_917880005.1). NCBI lineage: Eukaryota > Metazoa > Chordata > Mammalia > Artiodactyla > Bovidae > Nanger > Nanger dama. The sequence continues at coordinate 46,686,808 of CAKJTW010000013.1, read as the reverse complement.
CCATGGAGTAGCTAAGCCTGTGGCCCCGGAGCCACAATTGCTGAGCCTGTGCTCTGGAGCCTGGAGCCACAACTACTGAGCCTAAGCGCCCAAGTCCTTGCTTTGCGACCAGAGAAGCCACCGCAACGAGAGCCCCACACACCACACCAAGGGGCAGCCCCCCACCCTCCCGCCACAGCGAGAGAAAGCCCTGAGCAGAAAAGGAGCCCCTTCACACCCAAAATAAATACAAACTTAGTTAATAAAAAAATTTCCCCACAATGAGCAGAGGAAGAAGAATATTCCAGTTCTTTGCAGCTCCGCTGTGCTTACAAGAATGGGTAACAGTGTTCCCCCAGGCACCTGCGTCGGAGCAGCTGTTACTAACCCTAAGGCGTTTTAAAGGATCTTTCAACTCCATCCCCATTAGTTTTAAAATTCATTGGCTCAAACGAAACAAGACGGATGACTAGGATGTAAGTTCATACTTATCTGTATTTCTATGAAAACTTTTAGAATTTTTTTATTTTATAAAATTTGGATAAAGATTCTAAGTGTACATCGTTAAAAGTCACTTTGACATGCTTGAAAGTAAAAGTTGCTCAGTTGTGTCCAACTCTTCATGACCTCGTGGACTATACAGTCTCCAGGCCAGAATACTGGGTGGGTAGCCTATTCCTTCTCCAGGGGATCTTCCTGATCCAGGAATCGAACCGGGGTCTCCTGCTTTGCAGGCGGATTCTTTACCAACTGAGCTAAGATGCTGCTGCTGCTGCTGCTGCTGCTAAGTCGCTTCAGTTGTGTCCCTATATGTGCGACCCCGTAGACGGCAGCCCACCGGGCTCCCCCGTCCCGGGATTCTCCAGGCAAGAGCACTGGAGTGGGCTGCCATTTCCTTCTCCAGTGCATGAAAGTGAAAAGTGAAAGTGAAGTTGCTCAGTTGTGTCCAACTCTAGTGACCCCATGGACCACAGCTTACCAAGCTCCTCTATCCATGGGGTTTTCCAGGCAAGAGTACTGGAGTGGGGTGCCGTCACCTTCTCCAAGGTAAGGTGCTTCAGTTCAGTTCAGTTTAGTCGCTCAGTCGTGTCCGACTCTTTGCGACCCCATGAATCGCAGCACGCCAGGCCTCCCTGTCCACCACCAACTCCTGGAGTTCACTCAGACTCACGTCCATCGAGTCTGTGATGCCATCCAGCCATCTCATCCTCTGTCGTCCCCTTCTCCTCCTGCCCCCAATCCCTCCCAGCATCAGAGTCTTTTCCAATGAGTCAACTCTTCGCATGAGGTGGCCAAAGTCCTGGAGTTTCAGCTTTAGCATCAGTCCTTCCAGAGAACACCCAGGGCTGGCCTCCTGCAGAAGGGTTAGGAACACTCAGATACTGTAGACGGCCCTTCTGTTTTGCTTTTCCTTTCCATCTCTGTTTTTGCATTTTAGGTAACTGTGATCATAATGATTAGAGGTAACACTCATTTTTGAGTGGCACCTTATATTTTAACACTTTCCTGTGTTGTTCTGTGTTCCTGCTCTGAGAGTGTTTTTCGAGCTTCCCGGACAGTTCGGGGCTAAGAATATGAGCTTCCACTGCCAGGGGCTCAGGCTTGACAGCCGAATTGTCTAGAGCTCAGCACATAGCAAATGTTCATTATTTTTACTGTCGTTATAAGTATTTATTTTTATTTCCTTAACTACCAACAGGCACTATTTTATAATTTTCATTTTCTTTTGTTGACTTAGCTGTTTCCATCTTTTGTCTTTTGGCTTTTTGAGTTGTTATTCTTAAACTTTAAGATGAGATATTTATGATACTCCTTATCTGATGTTTATACTAATTTTCCTTTAATCTTGATTTTTTTGGTATAGAAATTTATTTGATAGAGTTTTGCTTTCTTTCAGATTTTCTTCAGTTGTATCAAATCTGAGGAACATGTGACTGTTCTTCCAAAGACCTACTTGGTTTTCTGCTAAATTGTAATGGTTTTAAGAACTATTTAATGTGCTCTAGTTTGGACTCTGATTTTTGTGCATCAGTGTAAATCATGGTCTTGCATCCTTTTTCCTGTCCACAAAGTTATCTAGCTATCCTAATATCATTTAAAAATAATCTTTGCTTTTCTGTTGTCTTCTGATAACTGATTTTCCACACGTTACCTTCTGTTATATGACTGTTCTAATCAGTAATTAGCTGTGATTTGACTATTTCTTTGAGGTCACTGAAGCAAGTGGTTTGCAGGAATTTTCACTGTCTTGGGAGAGTCCAGCATTTACAAAGAAACTTGGCCACCATACTCTGTGTCACAAAGGTAACTTAGCCGTGCTTGAAAGCTGTAAATCTTATCTTAGTAAATAAAATAAAACTGGCTAATGATCACCAACTGCGTTTTCTTTTCTTCTAAGGGATGGGCTTGAGAAAGAAAAAGAGGACTGGTATCTTACAACAGCACTAAAACAGCTTTTCAGCAAAAATCGCCTCATGTCAACCGAAGAGGTTTATCCTCATCACACAAACACACCTTCTCAGTTCTTTCCTTTTGTGCTGTAATTGTCTCCATGCTGTAGAACTCCGGGAGAGATTAGACCCAAAAGACATTCCCTTGTACAAAAACATTTTTATGTGCTTTCTTTTCCATAAGGACTAGGAACTGGTATGTCAGGGCAAGTTGGTTTAGAGGGAATATACCCCAGGGCTAAAAGTTTATCTGCCATGTATAATTCCACTTACGCCTTAGGAACGTGGAGAGCCAGTTGGGTTGTGGAGTTTGGGGGAAGATCAGTTTGGTTACCTGTAGGTTCGTTAGTATCCAGCGAAGGTGGAATCACTGTGCTCAGTTCTTGTTTGGGAATCTTTGTTGTTCTTGTTGTTCAGTGGCTAAGTCGTGTCCGACTCTTTGAGACCCCATGGACTGCAGCACTCCAGACTTCCCTGTCCTTCACTCTCTCCTGGAGGTTGCTCTAGTTCATGTTCATTGAGTTGGTGATGCTATCTAACCATCTCATCCTCTGCCGCCCTCTTCTCCTTTTGCCTTCAATCTTTGCCAGCATCAGGGTCTTTTCAAATGAGTCAACTGTTTGCATCAGGTGGCCAAAGTGTTGGAGCTTCAGCTTCAGCCATCAGTCCTTCCACAGTGAATATTCAGGACTGATTTCCTTTAGGATGCACTGGTTTGATCTCCCTGCTGTCCAAGGGACTCTCAAGAGTCTTCACCAGCACCACAATTTGAAAGCATCCGTTCTTTGCTGCTCAGCCTTCTTTATGGTCCAACTCTCACATCCATACGTGACCCCTGGAGAAACCATAGCTTTGGCTCTACAGACCTTTGTCAGCAAAGTGATGTCCCTAGTTTAATACGCTGTCTAGGTTTGTCATAGCTTCTCTTCCAAGGGGCAAGTGTCTTAATTTCATGGCCACAGTCACCATCTGCAGTGGTTTGGGAGCCCAGGAAAATAACAAATGAATTTCCCTTCTATTTGCCATGAAGTGATGGGACTGGAAGCCATGATCTTGGTTTTTAAAATGTAGTCTTAAGCCAGCTTTTCCACTCTCCTTTTCACCCTCATCAAGAGGCTCTCTAGTCCCTCTTTGCTTTCTGACATTAGAATGGTATCATCTACATATCTGTGGCTATTGATATTGCTCCTGACAATCTTGATTCCATCTTGTGGAAGCTTTGCTGGGAGATAAATCTGGATTTGTCATTGTGAACCAAACCAGGTCAGGTTTATGGTTCTGTTCTAGTTCACCTGAGGCATAAAAAGATGGTCTTTATGATCTGATCGGACCTATTGTTCCTATGGTGTGCTCAGGTGCTTTAGTCGCGTCTGACTCTTTGCAACTCCATGGACTGTAGCCCGCCAGACTCTTCTGTCCATGGGATTCTCCAGGCAAAAATACTGGAGTGGGTCGCCATTCACTTCTCCAGGGGATCTTCCCAACCCAGGGATCGAACCTGCGTCTCTTACATCTCCTTGCATTGACAGGTGGGTTCTTTACCACTAGTGCATGTGGGAAATCCATTTTCTTACGCTGGAAACACCGCAGGCTTGGGTTGATGACAGTTTGTGAAATGTGCAAAGAACATGGTGAGCTATGTATCTGAGCTTGGATCGAGGCTCTGTCTTATGGAAAGAACAGGGCCCTTGTGTTTTAGTTGTTTACAATTCAGCTGGGGAGACAAGACTGTCACATATAAAATTTTAACTAGCAGTAAAAACCAGGATATGAATCAAAACCAAATGACGGAGCACTGGCTGAGCAGGAGGTCAGAGAGGGGACTGTCGGGAGGGGCGGGGCACCGACAGTGGCTTCCTGGGCGCCCTCAGACACACCTGAGCCTTGGAGGTGGATGGTGATGAGGTGGAGGACAGAGGGTGCTTGGGGGAGGGGCAGCCTGAGCAGACGCGGGGCTTGAGTGAACAAAACATGCCGGAGCAGCAGTGACGAAACAAGGCGGGCTGGGGTAGAGATTCCAGGGGGTGCTTGGAGTCTGATTCTGAACAACCTTGAACGTCACACTTTTTTGGTCCCCCTTAAAATAACTAAAGGAAAACTAAGTTTATTCGCTTACTTAATCTTATGCAACAGCTTTCTGGATTTGAATGCCGAACATCACTGTATATACATTTGGAACGTTATCTTTATATTTTTCTTGAATAGGGTAACAGCGAAGGGTTCATTTGAATTTTCAAGAATGAAAGAGTGAAAAAAAAAAAAGATCCCCAAACCACAGAAGACATTTAGGGCAGTGAGACTCCTCTGTCTGAGATTCCTACGGTGGATTATATTTCTCTAAACCCACAGGATGTATAACATGAAAAGTAAACCCCAGTGTGAACTGAGAGTCTTCCTTGGGGGCTTAGGGGTAAAGAATTCTCTGCTAATACGGGAGGCTGAAGTCTGACCCCTGGGTGGGGAAGAGCCCCTGGAGGAGGAAATGGCTACTGGCTCCAGTATTCTTGCCTGGGAAATCCCGGGGACAGAGGCACCTGGCAGGCTACAGTCCATGGGGTCGCAAAAATGTCAAACATGACTTAGCGACTAACAACAGCCATGCTGATAGGGCCAGTGCGGCTTTATCAGCTGTAACAAGCACACGGCACCTGGGGGATGTTGACAGTCAGGGAGGCGATCGCCGTGAAGATAGGGGGCGTGTTGGAAATCTGTCTACCTTCCGCTCAGTTAACCTGAAACTGCTCCAAGAGTCAGTTCAGTTCAGTCGCTCAGTCGTGTCCGAGCCCATGAATCACAGCACGCCAGGCCTCCCTGTCCATCACCAACTCCCGGAGTTCACTCAGACTCATGTTCATTGAGTCCGTGATGCCATCCAGCCATCTCATCCTCGGTCGTCCCCTTCTCCTCCTGCCCCCAATCCCTCCCAGCATCAGAGTCTTTTCCAATGAGTCAACTCTTCGCATGAGGTGCCATAAGTACTGGAGTTTCAGCTTTAGCATCATTCCTTCCAAAGAAATCCCAGGGCTGATCTCCTTCAGAATGAAGGCTATTAAAAAGAAGAAGATTAAAAGCCACGAGAGTAGCAGGCCCACGCAGGTTTCTTCTGCTTCTTCGTTCCGGCGGCGCTGGGCCTTCTGTGCGGTGCAGGCTTTTCTCCAGCTGTGGCGCTGGGGCTCCTGCTCTTCGCAGTGGGGGGTCTTCCCTGCGGCGGCCTCTCTTGCTGTGGAGCTCGGGCTCTGGGGGCGCAGCTCAGGTGCCCTGGAGCATGCGGGGCCTTCCTGGACCAGGCGTCAGTCCGCGCCTCCTGCAGTGGCAGGAGGATTCTTAACCTCTGGGCCACGAGGAAAGCCCAGATTTCTCTCTTTTAAAGATTTAAACTGAGATAACCAAGGTAAAACTTCATCTATTTTTTATTAAAGTATAGTTTACTTACAATGTTGTATTAGTTTCAGGTATAAAGCAAAGTGATTCAGCTATATATTAATGTCTAATATATTATACTATACATAGTGTTATACGTAGTATTGTTGCGGAAAATATTATATAACACTCCACATAGTATTCTTGCAACTATATATCAATATATAAGAATACTATATATAGTGTTAAATAAATGCTATATATATTGTTATATTGTACATGTATTAATATATGTACAATATATTACGTATATTATATATATATATAACACTATACATAGTATTGTTGCAGGAAAAAGCCAATTCTGACTCCTTGTTGGAACCCTTGCTTTGACTTACTTTCCATTGCTATTGTTATTATAATCACACAGAATGGTCTGCCTCAGAGAATCCTGCCCCTCTGCCTGACTGTTAAACTAAAATGCCTTTGTTCAGAAACCTATCCACTTGGGGATGGCTGCTGCTGCTGCTAAGTCACGTCAGTCGTGTCCGACTCTGTGCGACCCCATAGACTCCAGAGGAGCCCCACCAGGCTCCTCTGTCCCTGGGATTCTCCAGGCAAGAACACTGGAGTGGGTTGCCATTTCCTTCTCCAATGCATGAAAGTGAAAAGTGAAAGTGAAGTTGCTCAGTCGTGTCTGACTCTAGTGACCCCATGGACTGCAGCTCGCCAGGCTCCCCCATCTATGAGATTTCCCAGGCAAGAGTACTGGAGTGGGGCACCATCGCCTTCTCCTTGGGGATGGCAGGAAGAAAGAAATTAGCGCATCCCCTGGCCTGAGGCTGCCATTCCAGGAGATACTGGCAAGATTATTGGCCTTTTTACTTCGTTTCCTCACCTCCCCCATCTCTTGCCCCTAGAGGAGCCTGGCATCAGACCCAGGGGAGATGGGTATTTGAGAGATCAGCCTGCCATCTTCTTGGTCAGCCGGCTCTCTTTGCCAAGCAGAGCGAGCTTGGATTCAGTAACAGTTATTATATATAATAATATGCATATTATTCTCGGATTCTTCGCCATTAGAGGTTATTTCAAGATGTTGGGTATAGTTGCCTGTGCTACACAGTGGATTCTTGTGCAGTCGCTCAGTCGTGTCTGGATTCTTGCTATTTATCTATTATTTACATAGTGTGAAAGTGGAAGTGTCATTCCAGTTCTGTGACCCCGTGGACTGCAGCCCACCAGGCTCCTCTGTCCACGGGATTCTCCAGGCCAGGGTACTGGAGTCGCTTGCCATGCCCTCTTCCCCGGGATCTTCCCGACCCAGGGATCGGACCCAGGTCTCCTGCATTGCAGGCAGATTCTTTACTGTCTGTCACAAGGGAAGCCCTTTTTCTAAGAGTGGAAATGAGAACCAAAAGCCCATGCCCAAACCATCTGCACACAAGTCCATAAAATATCAGCACCTCATTCATTTGAAACTCCCCACTTGGGGAGGAAGGAGAAAGCCCTCTTGCCCACTGGCAGTAGGAAGAGAGCTTATGGGGAGATTTACACAAAGTCAGGTCCAGAATTGGAAACAAGCACTGTCTCTTGAAATGGAGATTTGAAGTCCTGGGTGGGGGTTTTGCATCTGAACTCCGGATAATTGCCACAGTCTCTACTTTGACTCGCTTATGAGGAATTTAACCCATTGAAATGCAGCAGCTGGAAAACTGACCTTCAGACTTTTGGCCACTCGAGCAATGCAGGACCAGCCTTTGCTCTTTGGATGATAAACCTGTCCTGGGCGCTGTGCTGACCGGGCCCTGCAGTGGAGGACAGACTGGGCGGCTGTTTGCCTTCATGGAGCCTGTGTTTGAGGAAGATAGCAGCTCCAATAACTGAGATCGTTTTGTAACCCAGCAGGACCCCATAGGGTCTTCCTGGGACAGACCCCATCCCCGCCCTCCATCCTCTGCTTTAGCTTCTCTCTAAAGTACCTCAGTTCAGTTCAGCTCAGTTAAGTTGCTCAGTCGTGTCCGACCCCATGGACCACAGCACGCCAGGCCTCCCTGTCCATCACCAACTCCCGGAGCTTGCTCAAAGTCATGTCCATTGCGTCAGTGATGCCATCCAGCCATCTCATCCTCTGTCGTCCCCTTCTCCTCCCACCTTCAATCTTTCCCAGCATCTGGGTCTTTTCAAATGAGTCAGCTCTTCACATCAGGTGGCCAAAGTATTGGAGTTTCAGCTTCAGCATCAGTCCTGCCAATGAATATTCAGGACTGATTTCCTTGGGATGGACTGGTTGGATCTCCTTGTGGTCCAGGGAACTCTGAAGAGTCTTCTCCAACACCCTGGTTCAAAAGCATCAATTCGTTGGCGCTCAGCTTTCTTTATGGTCCAACTCTCACATCCGTACATGACTACTGGAAAAACCATAGCTTGGACTAGACGGACTTTTGTTGGCAAAGTCTCGGCTTTTTACTATGGTGTCTATAGGTTGGTCCTGGCTTTTCTTCCAAGGAGTAAGCATTTTTTAAATTTCATGGCTGCGGTCATCATCTGCAGTGATTTTGGAGCCCCCAAAATAAAGTCTGTGACTATTTCCATTGTTTCCCCATCTATTTGCCAGGAAGTGATGGGACTGGATGACTTGATCTTTGTTTTTGAATGTTGAGTTAGAAAATAGTGTTTGATGCACAATTCCTGAGTTGTTTTGCAGATGTGAAAACCTGTCTCCAGTAGAAGATGCTAACTGCTTGATAAGCAGGAGCACAGGGCTCTGGGGCTTCTGGAGGCTAGGGACTGACCGGAACTCCTGTGACCTACCCTGCTCCCTCACCATCAGCCAGTCAGAGAGTTGTGCACGAGCTGATCACACACCCTGTGACTCCCCCCCAACCTGGCTTTTAAAAGCACTTCGCCGTAGCACTTCACACTTTGGGGAGTTTGGGAATTTTTAGGGCCCAAGCCACCTCTCCTGGTGTGGCCCTGCAATAAACCTTTCTCTGCCCCAGAATCTGACGTTTCCACTTGTCTGGCCTCACTGTGTCCAGGCACTGGGACTCGAGTTGACAATTTCTGAGTGAGGAGGGTGGCCACTGTCTCACCGTCACAAGCGGGGAGGCTGGGGGCAGACCCCGCTTTAGATGGGGGTGGTCACAGAAGTGAGAGCTTTAGAAGCTTCCGGGAGGAGCAGCCGGCTAAGTGAAAAACATCTGGGGATGGGGTTTCAGGAGGAGGGAACACAGAGGACAGGGGTCTGAGACCCAGAAGGGCTGGCTGTGTGTGATCTGCGCGAGTCCCCACCACTTGGCCTTCTGTGTGTGAATCAGGCAGGTGCGGTCCCTGATGACCTGGGGAGAGGACGCTAGGGGCGATCTTAGCCACAGGGGGCTGGGCGCTCGGTTCTTTGCCCTGGTTCCCGTTGATCTCACCCTGGAGCCCTGGGAGGGGCGAGGTTGTCTGAAGCCCACTGGCCTTAAAGAGCACGCATAGGTTCTCCCGGGGTGGGGGTGGGAGGGCGCTGATGTCAGCCCTGCGTGGCCCGTGCAGCCAGGGGGTGCCACACGTGGCCGCACAGGTCGGGGAGGCACCGACCGATCCGAGGAGTTGCGGCATATTTTCCTTTTAGCTGAAAACCTGCATTCTGGCCATTTCTTTCAGGGAGCTCGCTATGGAGGAAGTGTGAGAATTACGCTTCACCTTGATTTCTCCCCTGTGGATGCTCGAGGACATGGTCATTCGACCACTCGCTTCACGTTCTGAAAGGTTTTTAAAAAACCTCACAAGCAGAGGAAGAGCCAGAGGAACCTTGTTACCAACTCATTTACTATGTTGTGTCTTCGCTGCTGCTCGGGTTTTTCTCTAGTTGCGGGCACCAAGGGCTACTCTCTAGTTGTGGTGCGTGGGCTTTGTTGCTGTGGAGCACAGGCTTCGGTAGTTGCAGTGCTCGGGCTAGGCAGTGGGCTTGGTAGTTATGCCACAGGGGCTTAGTCTCCCTGAGGCACGTGGGGTCGTCTCTGACCAAGGCTTGAACCGATGCCCCCCGCACTGCAAGGTGGATTCCTAACCACGGGACGACCAGGAAAGCCCTCACCTCTTTTTGACTCAAGGACTCACCTCTGGGAGCGCTCAGGACCTTGACCCTGCCTTTGGATGGGTGGCCCCATAGAGTCGTGGACTTGGAGAAGATGCACCTGTCACGCGCTGACTTTTTGAAGGAGGTGGTGCTTTATATTTGCTAGTCACTGTCTTATGACACGAGGTGCGACAGAGAGTAAGGTATGGTTCCCACCTAAGAGCGCTTCTTATCATCTGATGGGGCTACAGACAGACAGACAGACAGACAACGATACCAGGATGTGCTGAGTGGTGTGGGGAGTAAGCACAACAAATGGCAGAACTGAAGGTTTGGGGAAGATTTCCTAAAGACATGATTTCCAAGGCGATCCCTGAGAAAGCTGTCCGGCGGACAGAGTGATCCAGGTGGGTGAGACCACTGGCAGAGTGTGCTACCTGTGGGTGGACAGCAAGCGGTTCTGAAAGGGGCCACTGAGAGCCAGGGAGGAAGTCTGTGAACAGTTAGGAGAGGGCTAGGAGGAGATTCTGGATTTCCTTCTTCTTTGTTTTAAATGTGGACCATTTCAAAGCTCTTGATTGAATTTATTGCACTTTGCTTCTGCTTTGCATTTTGCTTTTTTGAGGAATGTGGGATCTTAGTTCCCTGACCAGGGATCGAACCCACACCACCCCTGCACTGGAAGGCAAAGTCTTAACCACTGGACCTCCAGGGAAATCCCTGGATTTTTACTCCATGCGGAGAGCAGGGCAGAAGGAAAAGCCAGAGATGAAATCAGAGAGATCAACAGGGCTAGATTAGGGATGCCATTCGTGAACTAGGCTGGGGACTTTGGTCTTTATCTTGGGGATAACAGAGAGTTAGGAAGGCAGTTAAAAAAAGTCAGGTCGGGTTGTGGGGAGGCAAGGAGTGTGTTAAGCTGTTGCATAATATCAGGTGGCCCACGATGGCTTCTGAGGCCAGAGCAGTGAAACTGAGTTGCGGCTGAATGGATCCACTTGATACATACGTGGAGATAAACATGCTTGCTGCCGGGTGGGTGAGGAGGAATTAAGGAAGATGGCCAGACTCTCAGCTTGAGCAACTGTGGTGGGTGGCTGTTTCCCAATCCTAGGACACCTGAGATGGTCCGGACACCCTCTCGCTGGCTTGTAGATGCAAAGGGCCACGAGGCATGTGGGTGGGTAGCCTATCCTAGCTGGAATGGGCCCTACTTGGCAGCCCGCCTGGAAACGGGGTGCTCAGTCCCATGGCTGCAGGGGCTGAATTCTGCCAATCCAAAGGATGAGCCCGGAAGTGGTAAACAGACAAGGAGACAAGAAAGCATGACTTTCAGAGAGTGAAGAGGAACACGGGGTGGGCCTGTCACTGCCTGCCCGCTTCCAGACTGCATCAGGCGCTGGGGTTTGGGAGTCGTTTAGGAGGAAAGACTCTGGTTTTCTTCTGTTATGGAGCTGTGGGGCAATTCACTACCCTTTGGGCTTAAGAAGCGAAGCCCAGGCTGCAAGTGGCCTGACACTTCTCCGGCAGAAAAGCCTTGAAGATACCTGCGTGGACTCTGTGTGTCCTCTGAGCCCAGACTGGAAGCTCTAGAATAAGGCGTTTATCTGATTCTCTCACTGTCCTGAGTCCACATGCCCTGATTCATGTCAGAAACCAGGTTGTGTCGTGATCGCCACGTGTTCCTTTTGTTGCTGCTGTTTTCGGTGGAAGGTAATGGGCCTTTCCTGTAATCTGAAGCTGGAGAACCTCCGGAAGGCAGGGGCTGCCTTGATTTTGCTGATATGCCTGACACATGTCCCTCTTTTAAAAGTGGCTCTTGCCATGTCATGACAGTAAATAATATTTATTTGTGCATTCAGCCAATACTTGTCGAGTGCCTATTACATGCCAGGTATTTTTCTAGGTGCTAAAAATTCAGCTGTGAATAAAGCAGAATATACTTTTATAGAGAGGAGACAGAGCCTAAGCGAGATGAATAAAATATATCCCATACTAGATGCTGATAAGTGCTGACAGTGTTCATGGCTCACTCATGTCCAACCCATTGCCACCCCCGTGGGCTGTAAGCCCGCCAGGCTCCTTGTCCATGGGGTTCTGCAGGCAAGAATACTGGAGTGGGTTTCCATTCTCTTCTCCAGGGGATCTTCTTGCCTTGGATTGAAGCTGGGTCTCCGGCATGGCAGGCAGATTCTTTACCATCTGAGCTACTGGGGAAGCCCTTAGCAGAGCTAAAGAGGAAACTAAAGAAGAGTGAAGGTGGGGCCTGGGAATGGGGTGTTGGGAAGGGCAGGGACCGTGCCTCTGCCCCTACCCTGGGGTCCGAAGGAAGGAGAGGCGGGGCCGTCTGGCAGGAGGGATCTGTGTTTGGTAAGGTATGGTGCTGTTGTTCAGTTGCCAAGTCATGAAGTCACTTTGCACCCCCCATGGGCTGCAGCACACCAGGCTTCCCTGTCCCTCACCGTCTCCCAGAGCTTGCTCAGACTCATGTCCATCGAGTCAGTGATGCCATCCAACCATCTCATCCTCTGCCATGCCCTTCTCCTCCTGCCCCCAATCTTTCCCAGCATCAGGGTCTTTTCCGGTGAGTCAGCTCTTCACATCAGATGGCTGACGTATTGGAGCTTTAGCTTCAGCATCAGTCCTTCTAATGAATATTCAGGACTGATCTGTAGGATGGACTGGTTGGATCTCCTTGCTGTCCAAGGGACTCTCAAGAGTCTTCTCCAACACCACAGTTCAAAAGCATCAGTTCTTTGGCATCCAGCCTTCCTTATGGTCCAGCTCTGACATCTGAACACGACTGCTGGAAAAATCATAGCTTTGACTTTGTGGACCTTTGCGGGAAAGTATGTCCCTGCATTTTAATATGCCGTTTAGGTTTGTCACAGCTTTCCTTCTAAGGGGCAGGCGTGTTTTAGCTTCAGGGCTGCAGTCACTGTCCGCAGGGATTTGGGAGTCTGCGAAAATAAAATCTGTCACTACTCCTACATTTGCCCCTTCTATTTGCCATGGTCTTAGTTTTCTGACTCTTGAGTTTTAATCCAGTGTTTTCACTCTTCTCTGTCCTCAAGAGGCTCTTTAGTTTCTCTTCACTTTGCTGCTGTTGTGGCGGTGTCATCTGCATATCTGAGGTTAGATTGAGAGGTGGTGCTTTATCTTGGTGCACAGAGAGAAACCTGAGTTTTTAATAATGACAGTGACCTGAAATGTAGCTTCTGCTCCTCCTAAGAGCCCCCTTGCTCTGTATGCTGGGAAACCGGCCTGATGAGTGTCACGGGAGAGTAGCCGTGTCTAGAAGGGAAAGTAATCTAGCCAGAAAATGCTAGAATGATAGGGAATCTCAAAGATTATTTAGTGAACTACCCACTCTTTTGCAGCAGAAGAAAACAAAAGACTGATGATGAATTATGGCAGACTCAAGTCCTTCTGCTCTGAGTTCTGCCCTGGGCCACACCCATCTCTGCCTGGACCACAAGTCTTCCTGAGCAGCGATGATTACAGAGCCCTGGTACCTAGCAATGAGGATCAGGTTAACCTCCCTGTGAGCTGATCCACCCCAGGGCAGGTGAATTACGCCACCGCTGGCTGAGTCACCCTCCATCCTGTGAAGCGCCTTGCTCCTGGCAGGCTTCTTCCAACCAGCTGGGGAGTAACAAAGTCCACTCCAGTCAGCTTCTCTGTGCTTGAGGATTTCTGGGTTATCTCACTGGTAGCTTCTGGTGGCCACAAAAGAAAACAAACATGGTGATTGACAGCAGAAAAGGAATTCTGTGATTCAGATTCTGAATGTGTACAGAGTGGTTTGGATGGGACCTTGGAAAATTCTGCTGATTCCTGTGGAAATACTTTTTTTTTGACGGCATGTTATTATAGATTGTCTACAAAATGGAAATGGAAAAAATATGAGTGGGTTGGAGTCAGGGGTATCACTGTGTGTCCAAGCAATTTCCCCCAAATGTCTTGCATGTCACAACTACAGTCCAGTGGATTTTGCTCTCTGTGGTTTTTATTACATAGTTTCGGGGGTAAAATGATATACCTTTAAATCTCTACATATTTCCTTATGTAAAGAGCTAAATATATGGACATGATCTGTTGGGTCCTAACAGACCTTTCTGGGAACGTGGGATGGGCTGAAGTCAGAGTGGGCCATGACCCAACTCCTGAGCAGGTGACACCTCCAAGAGGCAGGATGGAGACCCAGAATCAGAGTCGCCGAGAAGGGGTGAACCAGGTAGGGAAGAGAGGTTAGGACTCCTGTGCCAGGGGTCCCGATGGAGGGCCGGGGGTCATCTTCTGTGCTGTGCTGCTTTCCGCTAAAGCCCAGGGCAGAGCCACTGTGGTCTGAGTGGGGAGGGAAAGAATGAGAGGGGTTTCCTTGGTTTAAAGCCATAATCTGCTAACATCTGCTCAATGAAACCTTTCCAGGTTGCTTTGCAGATACGGTCCCCTGCTGTCTTTGAGCTACCAAAGCAGCCATGCTTCTCCTACGATGCCTCTTGATGCCTCCTGCCACCGCGCTCACGGCGCCGCCGAGCTCACGCGGCTCTCCGGTCGCAGAGCTGCTTGTGCTGCGGTGTTTACAGCCTCCACCCTGCCTGGGACGGCTTCACGAGCAACAGGTACGAGAGAAATGCTTATTGACTTGAACAGATAAGTTCTAATTCAGAGAGATTCCATGAAACCGGAATGCTGATAATACTCTGCATAGAAGGTGACTGTTGCAATAAAGTAAAATAAATGATATAAAGTGCTTTGCTCTGGGCTGTGCACAAAGACACTCGTTTAATATTAACTATCTTTATTATTACTGTGACCATTACTTGAATTGAAGCAATGCATCAGAATTTAAATAGTTTTGCCTACTGGTCTTTTGGCTTCTAACAATTATAATATGGACTTGAGTAAGTTTTGATGGCTAAAATATGGTATTAAAATTTTTTGGAGTATAGTTTATATCCAGTGCTGTGTTAGGTTCAGTGCACAGCAAAGTGAATCGGTTATACATAGACATATAGCTACTTTTAGATTCTTTTCCCATATAGACCATTACAGAGTATTTTAGTAGAGTTCTATGAAACAGAAATAGAGTCACAGATGCGGAAAATAAACTTGTTGTTACCAGGGGTTAAGGAGGAGTGGGGGAGAGATAAATTGGGACATTGGGATTGACAAATACTCACTACTAAAATATGATATTTTAAATGTCCAGTGAAAACTGGGTTTGGAAACATTTCCTGTGCTCTGATCTCTGATGTTTGACCTCAGAACCAGAGCTGAAGTGATTAAATCAAACACTGTCGACTTTAAATATTTCAGGTCCACAGAGGCCATATTTGGATCACAAAACGATGAAGAATACAAATTATTAAGACCAACTTGCATTTATCACTGAAGACTCCTATGGGAAGATCCTTGAACAACCCAAGTGACTCTTGTGAAGAAACCATGATGTTCACAAGAAATGAGATAATGAGGTTTCTTTAAAGGCCAGGAGTTGCTCAACAGGCGCGATGTGCTGTAAATCATAGATGATGGCAAGGATGAGACGGCCGGGTCTGGGCTGGGCGTGACGGTCCTCTCAGACTCGGAGTCCATGGCAACATCCCCATCTGTGGACCACTGACTAAGTGAGCCTGTTCTTCTGTGGTTTGGACATTATAAACTGTGGCATTTCAAGGGTCCCCACGGCAGGGCAGGAAATGACTTTTTCACCCTTTTGTCCTCTTTGTTGGTGTGACTTACGGAATAAGTTCCCTGAAGGTAAGAATGAATTATGTGATGCATACAGTGGTGCGGGCTTTCCCAGTGGCTTAGTGGTGAAGAATCCATCGGCAGTGCGGGAGATGCGGGTCAAACCCTGGGTCAGGAAGACCCCCTGGAGGAGGAAATGGCAGCCCACTCCAGTATTCTTGCTGGAGGATCCCATGGACAGAAGAGCCAGGTGGGCTGCAGTTCATAGGGTCACGAAGAGTCAGACACGACTGAAGTGGCCGCGCTTGAAACGGCGGTGTGCACTACTGAAGTGATATCATTACCTTGTAATGTGAGATGTTTTCTCACGTTTGCTCTTTTGTCAGAGCTGGACATGAAACCCGATGAAGGCAGGAACTGTGCTTTATTTTTCTGTGTGTCCCTGACTGTGTTAGTATGGGGGATTAGTGATTACAAATTTACTTTGATTTGAGTTTGGTGTGTTGTTTAGGCCAGTTTGATTTAGTAAAAGCCAGGGGGAGAGCTTGGCAATTGTCTGATGGAGGCTGACAGATATCTGTTTGGAAAACTTTGCTCTAGTCACCAGGGCTTGACTTTCCAATATTTACGGTATCTTTTCAAAAATTCATGCTTTTCTAAGATCAACATCTATACTCTGTATGTCATAAAAAGAGTGAACAAGACAGGCCACAGCTGGGAAAAGATATTTGCAACACGTACAAATGACAAATGATGAGTCCAGAATACCACACAGAGAATTTCAGTGAATCAACAGCAGAAAGTCTAATGAATGGAGGAGATAAGTGGGGAGAGATTTGAGTTGTCATTTTGGGAAATGAAAAATACAAGGAAGATACCACTTTATTCCCACTAAATGATATTTATAAAAAATTATCTAACATTTGTGTAGGAAGGCATTATTTCATAGGCATTACACATAGTAGCTATTTAATTCTCTTAACAACCCTATAGGGAATGTTCTGTAATTATCTCTATTTACCAGATGAAATTAAAAGATGCTTGCACCTTGGAAGAAAAGCTATGAGAAACCTAGACAGTATATTAAAAAGCTGAGACATTACTTGGCTGACAAAGGTCCATTAAGTCGAAGCTATGGATTTTCCAATAATCGTGTATGATTGTAAGAGTTGGACCACAGAGAAAGCTGTGTGCCAAAGAACTGATGCTTTTGAACTGTGGTGTTGGAGAAGACTCTTGAGAGTCCCTTGGACTGCAAG